>CM076601.1:5155000-6405000 GCA_038502835.1 Octonoba sinensis | reverse complement strand
TTTGGACGCCTCTGCGCATGGCAGAAAAGAACGAATCCATTCGAGGTTTAGAGAAGTTGGTTTTGAAGGTGCGTTTATTAAGTACTCGAATTAGAATGTTTGCTTCGCTGTTTGTTGAAAGAAACTAAACTTACAAACTGGCACATAGCATCAATTCGGCGAAATCAAGTATGCTAGGCGAACTAAAACGAGAACCAAAACGGCACATTCCTTACACCAGTAGTTGCTCCCTTAAACATAAATGAATTGCTTTGGTTGATGGAACTGCATTTACTAAAAGTTTTTAATTTACTGATATCTTGACAAACAGCTCCTGGAATGGCTCACGCTCACGTTTATCGACGAACTTCTTTCACGTTCTGGAAAAAAAAAACTTTATGCAGGCTCTCGAACAAAAGCACTGCCTATAAAAAATCCGATGAACAAGACGGGGCATTTATAGTTGCAGAATACTTCTGATGTCATCAGCGCGTCGTATAATAGCGCAAAAGTCTACTAATTTAATGAACACTATGAACTGTTGGGTTGAATTTAGATGACTATGAAAATTCCAACATTGTTGACATGAAATTGCACCAGGAGATGTTGGCCAGTATCATGTACAGTTCGAGCACAGAATTTCGACCCTTGGACGCCTCTGCGCATGGCAGAAGAGAGCGAATCCATTCGAGTTTTAGGTAAGTTCGTCTAGCAAGGGTGTTTATTTAGTATGCGAATCAGAATGTTTGCTTTTCTGTTTGTTGAAAGCAACTCAGTTTATAAACTGGCACATACCATCAGTTCGGAAGAACTGATGGTGTATTCAACTAAACGAACGAAGACAAAACACGGCACATTCTTCATATCAGAAAGTTCTTCCCTTGAACATGAATGGATTCTTCTTGGCACTCTGCCAGGCAGATTGCTTTGGTTGATGGTAGGTAGTAACAAGAAACAGATGGGCTTTAGCATATAGCATCAGCAATTATCTCAATATTCGGAGGATCACAGACAAATTCATTTACAAGCTTTGAAGAGAATATTGCGTTACCTACAAGGTACTAAAGAATACAAACTAAAGATGGATAGGTATAAAGAAAAGCTATATATTGTGTTAAAATATTTTAAATAAGCTACTAGTTTTCAACTTTTATAAATGGCAGTACAACAAAACTTTATTCAATGCTGTGCACGTTCTGATTGACCTGTATAGTTCAGTTATACAGTAATACTAAGTGTGGAGGGCTCTTCTCGCTCTTCAACTTCGGTTTTAGTATTTGCCAAAGGTATTTTCAGTGAAATGTTCCCACTATTATCTTTAACACTGACAGTCTAGCCAGGAAATATAGGAGGAGGAAATTAGGGAAATGACCCTACTTTCTCCTCTGAAAGAAGATAAAAATAATAGAATATCATACGCATTAGAATACCACACTTAACTTTATAATTTTTACCTTTCAGAACAAATTTTTCGGGAGTTATGTAAAATCACAAAGAAATTGCCACTTCCTCAGCAAAATCGCGCCATCCGCTATTCAAATTTTTTTAGCTTTATCGGGATTTGTTTCATTTAATGTTTACTAAATTATTTTGTACACGGTATTTTAAAAGAACCTGTAGAAAAAAAAATCGCTGAAGAAAGTTCAATTCTTTTTCCCACTATACACAGCAGCAAAATAGTTATACTATTATCAAATCATCTTTCAGGCGTGGAGAAATAATTCAGACATGAACTACACCAATTTACAGATGGCGTTTTCAAATTTGAGTTGTCAAATAGCATTTCAATAACTCATAACACCTCCCTTCCCTAATCGAAATTCTAAGTGCCCTACTGCCCAAAAGATTTGTCACTCAGCAGTCTTCTTTGAGGATTCAAATAAAATTAATACTTCGCTCGCTTTCCCATAATAACCAGATCATTACGTAAAAGCTAGACGGAAAGAGGCATTCTTAAAAACCTTGCTTTTTATTGTGCTTAGCAGAATACGAAAAGTTGCACTCTGAAAAGCTATGGGGCGATATAAGTTGCGCACGTTTTTCCGGTAGTTATAACTATCATCAGTCCTTATGAAGAGAAATTAGATTCGCGACAAGTACCATTCAGTTCACACTATTCAATCAACTCAATGCTTATGAGGAAGAACAGATTCTCCTAGTAGAGCACGATGTTTTCAGACGTGCCCACCCGCCTCAGTGGGCAACCCTTTGGAAAACTACGGGACTCCCCTAAAAACATTGACCGAAATCAACCAAACAGTCCGCTAAGCTCCCACCCTCCAAAAAAAGCCCCTGAAACGAACCCCCCAAAAATCTCAAGGGCACAATCTGCGACGGGAACCCCAGTGTTCTCAGTTGCTGTTATGAAGTCATGGACGATACCGGTCATCTACAACCCTTTAGTGGAAAATAAAGAATCAATGGCTGCAGCTCAGCGAGAATTTCATCGACAATTTAACTCTAAACACGATCCTGCTTTCGGTCAATATACGTCGCATTCACGCGGTAGATTCCTGAATAAAAAATCAGTAGTGCCTCAAGCCTAAGACATCCCCGAAAAATATGGAAAGCGTCCGAGAAACTTTGTGCGCACCCGGATCACATTCCTCACTTCCTCACCAATTTACAGAAGCCATTTTCAAATTTGATTTGCCAAATAGCATTTCAATAACTCAAACACCTTCCTTCCCAGAGAAAAACTCAAGGTGCGCTACTGCTTAGAAGATTTGACACTCAGCAGTCTCCTTTGAGGATTCAAATCAGAACGTTTTAAAAACATCAAATTTGGAAAAACGTGCACAGTAATATTGGGTGCAGTGATCTCATTAAATCTTCTGAAGATTCTAAAAACGTACAAAAGCCGTACCGATTGCTTTCATGCAAAAATTTTATTTTTTAAAAACAAGACTTTTGGCTTGCATTGATAGTACCAAAGTCAAGTGTTGTTTTTAAATGTTTATCGGTTATCATAAAACATTTATTGGAATTTTCTTTTACACCATGTCTACTGCTAACAGCTGAAGAAATGGTCAATAAAATAAGAAGACTGTTGTCAGAACTGTATATTCAAATGTAGTACAAAATATGAAACAGTTCATTTGAAACAAGTTACAGCACTTATTTTACGTAACCATCCAAGTCGTTTCAATCACTCATATCATAAGGACTATGGTGATACATCAGTCATTTTTCAATAAAAATTACCACATTTCGACCTATACTTCAGACACCTAGTACTACCAAATGGATTTCCAAAAAGTCTAGATGTTTTGAGGCCTAAATTTTGCACTGAATCAGCTTTCACATGAAAACTAAACTCGTATACGAGCGTAAATCCGAGGTTAAAGCATTAGAGTGAAATATATTGCAGTTTTTTTATGAGTATATTTCATGAAAAAATGCACTGCCAGCAAAAACAATAACAAAGTCTTAATAATTATTTGACTTGAAATTAATTTGAACCAAAATGAAATCGTAATACGAAAAGAACTCTTGCTTCAAGATGAAAGCTAATGACTACTTACATTGAAAGCACTTATTTCAAAAGAGTATAATTATCGCCTGGAACAAAATCATGGAAATAACTTCAAAAGAAGAAATCTTACCTTAAAAAGAGAAGAAATACTAGCTGGTAAGGTTGACTTGAATTTAAATATCTGTTTTCTGCTACCAAAAGAACGTTGCCTTGCGACTAGTCAGTAGAGATCATCCACTTTAGACTTTCACATCTGTCAGATCGACTTCATTGGGTGGTGGATAACAGCACTTTCTTTGAACGATTCTGCGCAGTGCGAGCTAGTGGCAACCTACAAGCTATCTTCAATGGCATGCACTTGTTGAGTAAGCAATGCTTACTCTTCATGCACGTATGCTTGAATTTCCTGATACTGTTTACCACATAAAAGCTCAAAAAGATCTTCAACAGAAGAAGCACATGGTCCCTTACATGCATAAGACTCGGTGATATTCAACCAGTATGAACATTCAAGTATCCAAACGAGGCCACTTTCCGTTCTAAAGGATCTGCTTCGAGCATGATAGGCGCAAATATACCGTTACTATAGTCAATAAACGTCACCATGCTTATTACAGACAGATTGTACAAGTTGGCCATTGTAGAAGCGCTCTCTCATTACAAATACAGGACATTCAGAAATTCAGATTCCCAACTTTTCAGTCCTTCACAGTAGGTGTTGGAAAAGTTTCCTCCTGAACTTCGACGCACAAGGTTGGAACGGTCCGTCATTTTTAGGGTAGCTCTTGCCGTTTCATTTGGTTTGGAACACGCGAGGAATAGCTTATGGAGGCTAACTGGTATGATTATAAAAATTTGGGAGATATTTAAGAACAGTTCATTATTGTTGTCAAATGTAGCTATCTACTAGTTCGTCAATGAAATGTCTGAAGCATTTTGCATGCCCATTACATTAAAATTACGAAGAAAAATGGGACGATTTTGTCTCAAACAATAAAATTATTCAATATAGGAGCTATCTAACCCTGAATTAAAATATTGACCGAAGGAACATAAGTGTACTCGTAGAAATGGGGTTATCCAACAAGCAGTCTAAAGATGATTTATATGATAGGGAAGTCTTCCTCAAATGCAAACCATTTCACTTTGTTATACCCAGTAATTTTTCAATTACTCCCTTGGTTCTTCACTTCCCAGTTCCTGGTAATCGAATCGAGCTACGTTTCTTAGTTGCCGCACCCCCGCCTACTTCTCTTTAAAAAATACTCCTTTTTTCATAAGTATGAACTGCATTCATTAGATTAGAATTTACTTCGAAAGTTACGCCATTTTTGCATCAGTTAAACGAGGGTCATCTAAATGAATTGAATGATGCAAGAAAAAAATATGTTTAAACTAGTCCATATTTGTAATTTTGTAGAACAATAAAGATGAACGTTGTCTTCTGTGGGAATTAAAGAAAACTTTAAAAAATGGTTTACCTTAAGGGGAAAAATTCTTAGTGTGCATTTATTTTTTCTTTTCTTCTTATAATTTTGATAAGACTTTGTCTTGTCGAGGAATTTCTGGAAACTCATGCAGCACTGAGTTCGTCATTCTTTCACTCTGTTGTAGCTTTTAACAGACTGATACGTGTTGATGTAAAAATGTGACTTTCCCAAAGATCTTTCGTTCTATCTTTTTTGCTAATTTTAGAATAAGGGTGTTCTTTTGCTTGAAATTCTACACGGTATGGATTTCTAGAGTTAGTAAAATGTATAAAAAAACACAAAAACGTCATTCACGGTCGGCTTTAAAATGTAATTATTTTTCGGGTTTGTGAGCCGTCCGCGCTAGAACTATCCAGGATGTTTCTGGCTGGAGATTGTTCTAAAAGTAACTGCAGGAATATTTTAGGGCTGGGGGAAGAATTTAACTTCTTAAAATATCTTAAAGTTATAAGGTTCTAAAAATTCATCATCTACATCAACCAAGGGATGAAGAGCTCAATACATTTGAGCATTAAAGTCCAACAAGAAGTTCCGTCTAGAATTATACGATCCTACTTTCTCATATACACCCAATATCAAATTGAAAACCTAGCTTTCTCATTTAGCTTTAGTTCTTAATTGTTTAAAATATACCTTTTTCAATGATTTATACATATTTATTGACTCTTTCATTTTTCACTCATTCATTCACTCACTCATTTATTCATTCATTCATTCGGAAACATCCTTAGAAATCCAGGTCAAAAAATTTCATTGAAAAGTAGGTTCGTTTCGTTATAGTTGAACTTCGAGTGTGTACATGTTCTACGCCATAAGATACTTCCGATAAAGTTTGTTTCAAGCAACTCCGTCTGTTTGATCGGGAGTTATATAGGATTGAATTTTCCCAGCAGGTGCTAATGTTAAATTTTTCTGAACTCTTCAAAATTGGGCAAAAATTGTTCAAATCAAAAAATTATTTCGAGTCGAATTTTCCTTCGAATAAACTTGTCCAAAAGAACTTGGATTTTGAAAGAATTGAATATGATCTGAATATGTATTTTTGAAAACAACATTAACTAGAATTTTTATCTGCTCTGTTTGATCACATTTCGTACTGATATCTCCGTTTATTAATCATAGTAATAAGATAAGAACGCTTTAGATTTATTTAACCGCCAGGGGTCTCCAAGCTTCTTAATATACCCCTGTCTACGAGAGACATTCTAGACCCTCCGACATTTCCTTTGCTCCAAGACGAGTGTTACGATTCTTTATGTTGACCCTTTTATCAAGCTTTGTTGCGCCACACATTTTAAGTGGATCAACGCCTCTAAACAAGAGGCACAGCTGAAGATTTTAGACACTTCAAATAAAAATCTATATATATATATATGTTTGAAATACGACACATTTTAAAACTTCTTCTCAGGCCCGTCATTTAGGAGGGTCAGGAGGGACAATTGACCACCCCCAGGTTTTGTTAATATAATGGATTTTTATACATTTGCTTGTATTTTGTTGTGTTTTAAATGTAATATGCAAGGTAAACTGATAGGTACAAGGTACAACTAATGGTTATGGACAGAGTGACCCTTGGATTCTGTTGCTGAAGTATTATCTAGTACTACACTTAAATAACCGAAAGCTATTTTGGGCCATTTATGATCGGTCTGTACTCCGGATAGCGGTTATTCGAAAGCAGATATTTCTGTTAACCTAATTAACCAAAAGCAGCATGGTCGATCTACTGTAGGTAACGGTTATTCTTCAAAAGATATTTCACATCATGATTAAACAAAAGTCGGCCTGTGCGCTAGGTTTGCAAATATTCCTCGGAATATATTTCGATTTACGCATTAGTAATCTTATTTCTTTTCAACCAGGGTAGGTGATTATTTTCACTAAGAATCACCAGCTTCCTCCTACAATCAACAATACTGAAAAAAATAGATATCCTCGTATACTAATATTTACACCGTGGCTACTTTTGTACTGAAGAATTTCAGTTGATAACGGCTTTATAACATAAAATAAGTAAATGAAACATAAGGAATGTTATGTTTTAGAAGTTGTTGTGATCAAGTACATGCGCCAGAACTATTTTACATATTTTCCTTCAAGCGTTTGAAAATTTCATTCAGCGTGGTAATTCTTTTAAATGAGAGTTTTTTTCCTTAAAAAAAAAGCATGTTATTGACAACTGTCAACGCTGTAATCAACAATACGCAAGAAACATTGCGCACCCGTGTTTCGTGGTTGCAAGGAATCCCTCTTTCAACTCGAAAAAGTTTTTGAGCGTCTAGTCTCGAACCTTCATCATAACTGCTGTTTGCTTCTAGAAGCTAACCTTTTTTCACACTGAAAAAACGGTTTCTTTGGAACCCCCAAACACGTGATCCAATACAGTAAAACCCCGTTAAAACGCGGGTGTCGGGGGACATGTTTGGTACCCACGTTATAACATAACCGCGAAATAGTGAAACTATACCGCGGAACCATATTACGAAATAATACTCGCTTTTTGCTGCATCACTTTTAACTTTATCAATAACTCGTAACTTTGCTTCTATAGTAGGGGAGAGTGTTGTACCTTGGGACGCTTGTACCTTGTGACATTGGCAATTTCTAAAAACCTATTGGCAACATTAACATTTTTAGCCTACTTTCCCGTAAAAGTAAAAAAAATAATAATAAAGCATGAAAGAAGGCTTAATGTATCGTGAAAATATCGTTAAAAATCAAGAAAAGTCAAAAATAAGTGAAGTAATTAAATAAAGATTGAAAAATAAAAAATTTGAAAGTAGGGTTTTGAGATGGGGAAAAAGTGTGTCTGTCGGTCTGTCGGTCTGCCTGCCTGTCTGTCTGTCGGTCTGTCTGTCGGTCTGTCCCCCCCTAATAACTTTTGAACGAATTGTCCGATTCGAAAAATTCTTTTTGCATTCGAAAGATCTCGGCGAGGATATGTCATTTCCATATTTTACTTTTTGATTTGAACAATTTTTTGTTCAATTTTGAACAGTTCAAAAAAATTTAACATTATCGCCTATGGGTGAAAATGAAGCAAATTATGTAAACTTTGGGTACAAGATCCAAGTTCCCATGAAAAAGCTCACTGGAAGAAGTTCTTGGCGTGAAATATTGATTTGAACAATTTTTGTTCATTTTTGAACAGTTCAAAAAAAAAATTAACGTACGCCTACGGGGAAATTTCAATCCTATATTATTCCTGATCTAACGGACCGATTTGCTTGTAACAAACTTTATAGGAAAGCTCTTATGACGTAGAAAATGTACAAATAGAAAGTACATCCAGAACTAAGGAGCCTATTTTCCTACAAAAATTTTTTGATCGGGATTTTCAAGAATATATTTGAATCAATGAATGATTAAATGAATAAGCAAAAGAATGAATGAATAAATGAGCGACTAAATACATGAATGACTGAATAAATGAATGATTGAATGAATAGCTATTAACCGTTGAAAAAGGTATATTTGAAGCAATTAAGAACTAAAACTAAACGAGAAAGACACAGAGATAGCTATATTATAAATTTGAATTCGGTGTATACGGGAAAGTAGGCTCATATAGTTCTAGACGGAACTTCTTGTTTAAATTTCTGATTGTGACCTTAACCATCAGATATCATCACAGTAAAAGGCAGCATTAGAAGCACTGAATTGATGACTTGGTGAGAGAAAGAAAATTTTATCACTCAAAAGTAAATATCTTTCGCATTCTAATTTCATTTACTGAAATAGCATTTGTAAAACTATTCTACTGAATTTTAATTGGACATTAAACAGACGATTTTTAAATGTTTTGGTTATGAGAAAGTGATGATACTGCATTTTGATTGACCACCATTTTGATTTTATTTAAGCCATTTGATGATTGTACCTTGGGACAGTAAACCGTGTTGTACATTGGGACATGTCTCAAGGTACAACATACACATGGTTCTTAACAATTTGGATATATTTTAGTATAAAGAGAGATATTCTAATCAAATGCAGTCTTTTATATGTAGTTTTTTTATAAATGCAGTCAAATTAGGTTTTGAACTTTCAAATTTATTATTTGTGTAAATTACACATTACAGTAATGTATCTTCTTAATTTAGTGCTTTAAAAACATAAAGTTTTTGATTTTTCGTATAAAATTGGTTATGTATATGACTGTTGTATGAATCACGAAGTATGTCCCAAGGTACAACAGGGTGTTGTACCTTGGGACAGTTTGGAGTTACTACTTAAAATGGCTGGCAATGTTTTATTTTTAAACTGCTTGAATTTGAAAAAATACATTATAGAGGAGAATGTTGGGTGTATTTAAATAGTGTCTGCAGACTTTAAATCTAATTTTAATTTTTGAAGTTAAAAATTAAAATGTGAAAAGTGTCCCAAGGTACAACACTCTCCCCTACATATATTTTTCTTCCTTGCTGCCATTTTATTCACTGAAATTGCTGTGCAAGAAGCGCACATCTCAACTGCGCAATCAGACCCAATCAGGGCGATTGCACCCGATATTGAAATCAAGCTATATAGTGTCCCAGGTTAGGTTCAAAGTTCAAAGACAGAAAAAGCGTTAAAAAGTTGTACATCAGGCCTATCACAGGGCTTTATCTGTTAGTGTGTGTGGTCGATGTGGTGGGGGGATGGAAGCTCTTTGACTAGAATACTTGTGTGCTTGGGCTGGATTTATTTCCTATGGTAAATATGGAATCACCTTTAAATGGCAATGATAAAGAGTGGTTTAACCCTTTACCTACCGACGGTACTTATAGGTACCATTCTCTATAAATTCTATTACGGCAGCCATTTTTACCAATATTCTGATGGTACTTTGCCGGGACAGTCTTTAAATTCCCCCTTTTCAGGATACATATCAGCAAGGGCTCTATAAAGAGTATTTTAGCGAGGAAAGGAACATAGATAGTTTTGAAACCGATGCGGTGTTTTGAACTTCCATTTTGTTCAGATTGCTTCTTTAGAGTTTCGCTCTAGAAAAGTAGTAAAATTCAAGAATCAAGTCACTGATTTTTTTTAATGTGTTATTTAAGAACTTAGAAAACTATTTGACGAAATATTTTGATTAAAAAGTGTATGTAATTAATTTCACAGGGTAAATACTCTGTGGCCCTTATTAGCTGTAAAGAAATAAATACTTATAAATCGATCATTTTATTTATGTAAGTCCCTTAATTTTCAGTGTAAATACCTGGACAAACTATTTCTGTAAAAAAAAAAAAAAAAAAAAAAACTACTGCAAATCATAATGCAGTAGATAAAGGGTTAAACGTCAGGGACATGGGTATATCCGACCGCGGTATATCCGATACCGACGTATACTGAGGCGCGGTAAAACGGTGTTTTACTGTACTTCTTGCAATTTGTGGATTTCCCAACATGGTCCTCTTTCATTGAATACTTAATACTTAAGGATTATGCGATACCTATGCATGAAGTATTAAAAATATCTATGCTCTTGCTCATTCAAAACTACTACGCTGCAAAAGAATCGGTGCGCTAAAATTTTCAAAGCATGCTGGAAACGAAAAAAAGAGCGTGTCAAACTAAACAGAACAGTTTCCTCGTGCTAAGCAGATAAGATGCAGATAACAAATCAGCAGTTTGGGAACGGGATAAAAAAAAATGTTTTTCTCGTGTGGCTAGCATTTCACATGTTCATACGAGATAACACTTTAAAAACCAATGCAATATCGACTCAACTGGAAAAGTTTATAAATGAAACAGGAATATCTTTATCTGAAAACGACAATAGTTTCAGAACGACAGGATATTAGTAACCACTGTTATCGCACGACTGTTCAGTAAAACACAAAATTAACAAAATGAAAGGAAGGACTGTTTCAACACTGCAAAGAGAATAAAGTATGACATACAGCAATTTGTTTATTGCTATGACATGAAAACATATTGAAGCCGTAAAATGTAGCATACAATTAGTTTTAATTCATTGTTTTACTAAGTAAACTATTTTTGGTGCATTGATGTTCATAACAATGGTAGATGTTGTATAGTTCGACCGCGAAGTTCTGACACTTGGACGCTTCTGCGCATGGCAGAAAAGGACGAATCCATTCGAGTTTTAGGGGGGTTCGTTTCGCAGGGGCGTTTATCAGCATGCGAACCAGGATGTCTGTTTCTCTGTCTGTTGAAAGCTACTAACATACAAACTGGCAAATAGCATCAGTTCGGAAGGAATCAAGTTCGCTAAACGAACGAAAACGGGAACAGAAACGGCATATTCTTTACACCCGCAGTTCCTCCCTTGAACTTGAATGGATTCTTCTTAGAACAGTCAGAAGAATCCATTCAAGGATCTTCTTTTAGGCACAACTCTTTTTTTAGGGCACAACTGTAATTTTATTGCGAGTATCAGTGCATGAATATGTACCAATTACGGGTAAGAGGCAAGAAGTTGATCAAACACAGCAGTAGCTTTGCCATGTTTGCGACACTTTGTCCCAACAGGATCATGTAAATTAACTATAATTTATAGACGATAAGTTACTGGAGGTAAGGTGGATGCATTATTGCATTACTGAAGATAAGATCATTCAGAATTTCTATTGTTTTAGCGAAACGGTATATGATAACATAAAGCCTTACATCAATATTAACAGAGAAGCAGAAAATGCAATTAAATTTGGAAGTCTTCTAAAAGCGATGAAAGATTCCCAGCTGAAACAAAAACCCGGAAAAAATGAATACCAGTTCTACGTTGTGGAGCACTATTTCTAACGCCTTTTCACTTCAACTTTCTGTTTTTATTTTCAAACTGGTCAAACAGCATCTGAATTGCTTTATATTTTCAACGTTTTTGTTCAAGAAATGGTTCTGAAAACTAATCTATAACTACTTCAGAACTTTCTTGCGTTCTGCAAGACTACCAGTACTTTCTTCTTCAGTCAGAAACGTTAGAAAGAACGTAAATACATCTACAAGTTAAGAACGAAATTTTGCAAAGATCTGTTGTATAATGTTCTCTTGCTTGTCTTAATGTATTTTTTACTAAAACTCTCCCAAGCTCGTCATATACATCTCGTTTAAGCCATTCACAGAAACAAGATTGAAAATTACAGATTCAACTAGATTGAATTTTACATTTGAAAAACTTGGACATTGAGTCAGATTGGCATCACGAACTATTCTTTATTGCTAGTTGCAATAAACAAATCAATTTGAAACTTTCGCAAAAACTTTAATGTTTCTATCCGACTTTAATATGAAATCTATATTTTGCTGTTGCGTTAGCAAAAAGTCAGTCTGCGACAAGTGCTACAAGTGAAAGTTTTGTGGTCTTATAATAATGACGCACTTCTTGAAGCAGATTCTTAATGACCAACATGTTCTCGAAGAGACTTACAAATGGGAGTAAAGAAAAGATGCTGGTCACGTTTAGTAGCAAGTCACGCTATGTTTATGTGTGACGTATTCCGCAGTACTGCTGATCATATCTTTTCTCATCACATTTGAAATGTCGCAGTGTCATCTTCATTTCCGCCGACTTTTTTCAAGTGGTGTTATATTGGTGCCATTTATGGATAAGTGACTTTATTCCATAGCTGTGATATAGCTATTTGTACACTACCACTTGTTTTCAGCTTTTTCTGAAAGTTTACATGATCCTACCTCCTTTAAAAACCAAGTAGAGTTTCTGGGACATGATTGAGTCAAGGCCCTTTCGGATTACCGAATTTTTCGGGTTAAGCGAAATTATTCTTAGAATAAATTCAAACTGCATAAATATTATTACGCGTGATTACAGTTTATTTTATAGTATCATAAAAAAGCATCATTAAAATGGTTTTGAACCCTGTGACCCTCTCAGAGAACGACGTTTAAACAAACAATGAGCAATACATGAATGGTACAGAAAACATTTCATTGAAAAATTGTACAACAACAAGTGGTCGAAATTATAACCAAAGGTCGTTTGGAAAGCCTGACAGTTTCTCTGCATGTAATTCCTTACGTTATGACCAGATAACCGGACGTAGCATGCATGGACTTCTTCTGGGGTCACATGAAGAGTTTGGCTTACGAGACGAAGACCTCGTTGTTCGAATATCTGTAGTTGCCGGGAAGATACGTTACATGAAAGAAATCTTTCATAATGTAAGGAATTCCATGCAGCGCCACTGTCAGGCTTGCAAGACGACTTCTGGTCGTAATTTCGAAGATCTGTTATAGTACAACCTTTCAGTAATATGTTTTCTGACCCATTCTTGTGTTGCTGTTTTCTGCTCTCTTTCTCTGCTTCTGTGCACCATAGCTCGCAACTACGGTATTTACGACCCTGCTTTCATATGTGATGCCCAGTCCTCTCTGTACCCCTTACACACCCAGCAAGTTTGTCGGTCTTTTAGCGCATCACCCTGTCTGGTAGCGAATCACCCCCAAAACAACCTGCCGCAACCCCCCAAAAAACACCATCCTTCTAAAGCGCAGGAGTTATTTGGCTAGAACCTATACTTTTAATAATGTTGTCTTTTTGGGGGCAAAAAAGAACTGGTAAAATGTTTGTGTCCTTGTGCATACAAAGGTATATTAATATGTTAGTCGTTTTACCCATGTTGATTACGTTCTCCCTCCCTTCTGCAGCTTATTACTTAGAACTACCAAAGTCATTTTGATCCATACTATTCATTTTACAATCTTCACGTCAAATTTAACAATAAATATTATATAACCAGACACACTTGGTCTTTTTAAAAAGTTCTGTTCATAAAGACGCTGCTGACTTGGCATTCAAGAGAAAACCGCGACAATGGATATTTGACCAGGTATAGCTTATAAATGAAATTCTAGAAATCATTGCTGAAAATTAAGATAAATCAATAGATAACAAGAAGTTCCGTCTAGAACTATACGAGCCTACTTTCCCGTATACACCGAATTCAAATTTATAATCCAGCTATCTCTCTCTCTGTCTTTCTCGTTTAGCTTTAGTTCTTAATTGCTTCAAATACACCTTTTTCAACGGTTAATGCATATTCATTCAATCATTATTTATTAAGTCATTCATGTATTTATTCACTCATTTATTCATTCATTCTTTTGCTTATTCATTTATTCATTCATTCTTTTGTTTATTCATTTATTCATTCATTCATTTAATCATTCATTAATTAAAATATATTCTTAAAAATCCCGATCAAAAAATTTCATAGGAAAATAGGCTCGTTAGTTCTGGATGAACTTTCTATTTGTACATGTTCTACGTCATAAGAGCTTTCCGATAAAGTTTGTTCTAAGCAAATTGGTCAGTTAGATCAGAAATTATATAGGATTGAAATTTCCAACTTTACTCTATGAGAAGTCGTAAATAAAAAGTGGTTATAGTGTTTCAGTGCCTCATCAGATTGCATGCAATTTGCAATACAGTCTCATGTTGAAGCATACTAATTGCTCACCATCATCTGATTCCGGAACGCATTGACTAACAGTGGCTCTAGCTGGATCAAATTTTTATGCTGGATAGCTCACGGCCGGGTAAGAATAGCATTCTAGGAAGGGCTCTCATATTCAAGACTCAGGCACGGAAATCTTCTTCTCGAACTGTTTGAGGATTTTAACAAGAAGTTCCGTCTAGAACTATACGAGCCTACTTTCCCGTATACACCAAATTCAAATTTATAACCTAGCTATATCTTTCTCTCCCTTTCTGCTTTAGCTTTAGTTCTTATTTTTTTCAAATATACCTTTTTCAACGGATAATGCATATTCATTCACTCAGTCATTCATCCTTTCATTTATTCAGCCATTAATTTATTCATTCATTCGTTTACTCATTCATTTGTTAATTCATTCGTTTACTCATTCATGCATTTATTCAGCCATTTATTTATTTTTTCATTTATTCATTCTTTTCCTCATTCATTGATTCATTCTTTCAATCTGTCATTGATTCATTCTTTCACTCCTTCATTTATTCATTGAGAAATATCCTTAAAAATCCCGATAAAAACATTTCATAGGAAAATAGGCTCGTTAGTTCTGGATGAACTATCTATTTGTTCATGTTCTATGTTATAAGATCTTTCCAATAAAGTTTGTTCCAAGCAAATCGGTCCGTTAGATTAGGATTTATATAGGATTGAAATTTCCCAGTAAGCGCTATGTTAATTTTTTGAACTGTTCAAAAATGAACAAAAACTGTTCAAATTAATATTTCACGCCAAGAGCTTCCTCCAGTAAGCTTGTTCATTGGAACGTGGATCTTGCACCCAGAGTTTACATAATTTGCTTTATTTTCGCCCATAGGCGGCTAATGTTAAAATTTTTTGAACTGTTCAAAATTGAACAAAAAAATTGTTGAAATCAAATAATTGAAGTAAAATATGGAAATGAGATGTCCTCGCCGCGATCTTTCGAATGCAAAAAGAATTTTTCGAATCGGACAATTCGTTCAAAAGTTATTAGGGAGGGGGACAGACCGACAGACACACTTTTTCCCCATCTCAATACCCTACTTTCAAATTTTTTATTTTTCAATCTTTATTTAATTACTTCACTTATTTTTGACTTTTCTTGATTTCTAACGATATTTTCACGATACATTAAGCCTTCGTTCATGCTTTATTATTATTTTTTTTTACTTTTACGGGAAAGTAGGCTAAAAATCGCCAAACCGGCAGGGAATAAGGCGTTCGGGGCTAACAGTATCCTTATAACTTTAATTTAAATAGCAAAAATATAACAATTTTTTCAAATTTTATTAATAAATACAGTAGAATTTCTTCTATATTTCTAATGCTTTCGATGGGTTAAGGGGGAGGGGGTCGTGACCCCATTACCCTCTCTTTGTATCTGCCCTTGGAATAGCTTTGGACTGATATGATTACACACATTATATATAGTCAATCGGTTTCAAAGCTTGGGATTGATTGGGACAAAGCGTGTCAAAATTATGAACGCCCTCATTTAATGCAGGGTTCTTTTACAAGGTTAAAGTGGTTTTAAAAGGTTATAGTGGCTTTGTGACTGAAGTTGTAAAGTAGAGCTCACTTTAATTAACGTATGTCATTGAAATTTGTTAATTATACGCATTATGCGGACCACGGGGAAAAGGAATCTTCAACAGGGAAATTCTAATAAAACCTTTTGCCATTAGACGAAAAGGGGGTGCGTGAGGAAAAGGAGACACATTTTGGACAAAAAACCCTCCGTTTTATTTATAATAGAATGTGTCAAATGTGCATTCCATTCGGGTCATTCACATGTTCAAAAATAGCGCGAAGTGTTTCTGTACCAACGGCAGCAATCAGGCGATGAAAATTGCTAATTTATAGGTTCTCACCTAGCGGTAAAGATAGGAACTAGTATTTTCTTGTATATTTCTCTCTAAACAGGGTGACTTTAACGACAGCCACTCTGTACCTTTGCTGTGTGTTGCTGAGTCTTTAGTTGGAAAATAGCAATTCCCTGAGGACTCTGGAATGAGAGGAATGAGAGAAGCAACACATCGCACCCCTACTTGAATTGTAATAGAATTCAAAAAGTTGCAATTCTGATAATTCGGGAAAACCCGCTGAAAGATAAATCATAGATGAATCCCAAGTGACGGTCTCTTATCTGGGAACTGGCTGAAAAAGTAAAGAGACTTTTCAAAGGGCCGGAAATCGGACTCCTGTCTATAAGGGCCCCGTTAGACGCAGGAGCAGCATACCCATTTTTCCTCGCTACGCGCAAGGACACGACAACAACAACAACAACCTAATACTTTATTCAGAATTAAACCGAATAAAGTAAGACATGAATGTCACTGCCGAGGATTTATTCTTTCTACCTTGGTAATCACGTTATCCAGATTAAAGGACTTGAATTTAACCTGGGTTAAAAAACATTCAACTAATGAATTACTGACGTCCGATTTTTTATTTGTGGAGAACATAGGGTCATACGGGGTAATTCCTAGTCACTCTTTTTCCGGGGTAATTAATGGTCACGCATTTTATAGTTTTATAAGCTGCTATAAGAAAACAACTGAAACAGGGGCGGACTGGGAAGAAAATTCAGCCCGGCCATAATTCAAACAGACCGGACTTTGGGGGGAGGGGGGACACTACCAAGGGACGGAAAATGAACTCTAATCAGATATTACAGAGCCCCCCCCCCCCTCAAAATTTTTGAAATTTTTTTAATGACAACAACGAGTTTTAATAGCATTTAAAAAATAATTTTGGCTTTCAAAATTTCATTAATTTACATGAAAGGACGTAGAGTTGAAGAATATACAACAAAAATTCTGTACCCATCGTATTCTTTGTCTGTGTTGAGTGTGCTACAATCAGTATGTTAACATGAAGTAAAAATGAGTTCTAGTTATGAAAAAATAAAAGAAATGTTTATTGTTCGAGTTTTCAGTACTGTAACTATAACATACAAACAGTAATAGGTTTCAAAAAAAAAAAAAAAAAAACTCACCCACAATCAAATATACATTGCAATATTTGCTTAAAACTTATTTTCCTTTTGAAGGCCATTTAGTATTTTAAAAGCGATGTTAAATGGGAACTCTTATTTGCTACATCATCTATTAGAGTCTAATAGAGCATGGAGAGTCTAATAATTAGACTCTCCATGTCAAGTTTTATTAATATGTCTTTTTCACACGACATTTACATAAATGATTAAAATTTGTACCGAGTTAAATTGATTCATAATATGTTCTTAATGTACTTTACAATAGAAAAACCCTGCAATCGGCCGAGACGACTGGCCGCGAGAAATTCTCTGGGCCGGCTTGGAGATTTCTCAGGGCCTTATTTTGTAGATTGTATTGATTAAAAATATTGTCAATAAATATGTAGGTATGTATTTTACTACTATTAAATGTCTTCAAGACAGATTTATTTTGCTTATTCATCATAGAAGGGCAATAATGCGTAATATGTTAATAGCTGTCGCCCTTTAGGGCGTTGCGTCGTGATGCAATCGGGCTCGCCGCCTTAGCTGCCTAAATCCCCGCCGGCACTGCTCAAAAGTTAAAAAAAAGAATAATAATAATTAAAAAAAACCCCTCAATTTTGCGAATTTCAAAAGCTTGCACACCGGGCAGCCGCCTAGGTTTTCTCTACGAACGAGAGCTATGAACCCAGAGAATTTCTCTAGACGGCCCCGAGAGCTCGTCCATACAGGCGGCAGTCAAAAGCGCAAAACTGGTGTATTTTATTTATTTATTTCAAAATTAAAAAAATAAAATATCATCAATTTTGCAGTCCCCAAAATTTTGCACCTCAGGCAGCCGTTTAGGTTGTCTATACAGACCAGTCGGCCCTGAAAAATTCTGCCCCCACCCCACATGTGGCCCAACGGCCAGACCATGGAGATTTTGCCCCATTGCTGCAATGCACTCTCTGAAGTCCAGATTACTGCAAAGTTTTGGTCCCCATTTTTTTTTATTAACATTGTAAAAGCTGTGTACTTTATTTTTAAAAAAAGATAGACATATATTTTGCTACCGGCCCAGAGAGGACCGGCCCACCGGGCATTTGCCCGAATGCCCACATAGCCAGTCCGCCGCTGAACTGAAATGTGGCAAATATTCCTTAAACATTTTATTTTCTTATGCAGGACATAAAAAGTACAAAAATTTGGTGCAAGTTTGGAAAAAAAATGCTTTATTTATTACTACAATAACCATCTTGAGAAAAGATCGTCTCAAGAAATCATACTTTTTTAAAAAATCCATGCCAGTGCTGTATTTAAAACAAAAACATTCTTTTTGATACTGTTTTATACTACAAATAGTCTAAACTTTTGACTCCAGTGCATATATTTTGCCTATTTTTCAATACATTAGTTGCATAGCTATACCCATTTATATGCCAGTTTGCCGGGGTAATTCTTGGTCACCGGGGGAATTATTGGTCGCTGATATTCTTATGAAATTCAGAAGTTTGTCATATTTATTTCAGTTTAAACATTACTAGATTTTAGTTGTTAGGTCTAAGTTGTTGATCTACTTTTTTTTGCGAAGAAAATTTATTTTTTGGAAGAATTATATACTCATTCATGATAATAGAAGTTAATTATGGATTATGTACATGTGCATAAAAAAATGTCAAAGTATTTAGCTATTTTCTACTACAACCAAAATTATGTCTATTTTTACTTTAACCAGACTTTTATTTCCTTTAAATCTGACCAGAATATTCAAGATAAAGCTTCTGCAAAAGTAGCAGGAAATTGCAGCTAAAGTTTAAAAAAAAAAGCGTGTCAAGAAAAATTCTAATGGCAAAAAAATTTAAGCCACATCTGATACTAATGCAGATGTTTTACCATCAGGAAAAAGGCTGTGTTTTGAAGCATCAGATGAGGAGCTAGAATTATCTGAGGCTGAGAATAATTACAATGTCAATATATTTGAAATTGTACAATTACAAGAGAGTTCAACAGTAGAAAATGCAAAAAAAGTAGTCAGAAATGTTTATCATGTACTTTAAAAACAAGGATATTTTGCTGTCTATTATTACAAAGACCCATTTTACATTCGGGAAAATTACAAAAATTGTAGATGAGAAGAATGTTGTAATGAAATTTCCCAGCAAAAAAAAAAAAGCAGGAAATTTCCAATGGCCCAAGCAGGCCACCTTAGAAATTGTTAATACATTTTACGGCCAGTAATTTTCAAGGGAAGTAACACTTTTGTTGTGGACACTAGTGTCATTAATAATGCTTACAAATGTTATTAAAAATTCTGCCAAGAATTGTAGAGTCGAAGCACTTTTATTTTAAATAAAAGTGTTCTGAGATGTGGCACATAGTGTTTTTTTCTTCCTTATTAATTTTTTAGTAATTATTAAGAGAGGAAAAAATAATTATTGCAATATTTACAGTCAAATTGCACTAAATAAGGATAAATATAACGACAAATATTTACCAAATATGTGACCAATATTTACCCTGAAGCCAGGGCAATTATTGGTCACTTAATCAGTTATATTAAATAAAGTGAACATTAATTATTGGTTATATGAATGTAACAATATGTCACATGTTATATTAGCTTGTTCCATACCAAATTTAGTAATATTATATACTAAACTTCTGGAGATATTCATATCTCGTTGTTTTTTGACCAGGAATCACCCCTTATGACCCTACCTTTCTCATCTATCAAGATTCTAAAAGATAATATTCAATACAGTTGCAATCACGAAATTGAGTCACTTGGAGGAAGAGCAGAAAATGACGAATCCATTCCAGTTTTTAGGGAAGTTCATTTCATAGATGTGTTAATTAATTAGCACACGAATAAGAAAGTTTTGCTTTTGCGTTATAAGCATTTCGTGACGCCTACCATACACCAACGCAAATTCGAGCTAATGATTTAACGAGATGCACTTCAAATAAAATATATTTACAAACGAAGCGTAAAGTCATTTACCTCCATACATCTTTTCTGGCTTCATTCCACGTATACTCAAAGACATCTTCGCTAAAACACAACCGAAAAGAATGTACATCATCCATAAACGTAGAACTTTTCTTTTCATTATTTAGCTTTTATTTAGGGGCAGACGATCTGTAAGAAAAAAATGAATTTTAATTTTATTCAGATATCGTCTGATTTAAAAGAAAAAAAATTAAATAAAAGAGTAAGAATTATTAAAATATGAAGATAAATTAAAAGATCTAAATAAAAACACAGTGGAACCTCGCTATTCGCACACTTTGTTCCAGGAGGCAGTTCGAATGGCGAATTATTTTTTAACATAAGATACAATGTAAATTGGATTAATCCGTTCCTGAGCCACAGATGGTTGCTTATTTAAACCTATGAAAAACAAATGTACAGTGCTGTACATGAAATTATACATAAATAAAAATTCAACTGCACTTTACTGATACTAGGTGAGCTGATGGCATATGTGAAATGTTGAGAGGAAGAAGAAAACTGTTGATGTTACTGTTTGGAAGAGGAGTCACCTTCTGCAAAAAAATCAGGTAACATCCCTTCAAAGGCGTTTTCTCCCTTTCTGCTGTTCTTTCTTTTTTTCTGTCTTTTTGCACAAGAGGAATCTTGGGTTTCTTTCTCTAAAAACTTATCCAATGCTGTCTGCCTTTGACGATTTTTCTAAAAGGTCAAGAACATTGTCGTTGAACAAGTTGATGCTCCTGTTGACCACAGTTTCTCCCATTGGTAACACAGCTCTTTCGTTTCTGCAAAGGAAATGCTTTCCTTACTACTTTCCTCCTCTGAAGAAGAAAGTTCTTCAACCACTTCCTCTTGCTGCTCCCCTTAGAAAGTTAAAATTGTCGGTAAAATCTCAAAAAGTATTAAAATTTTAAAAATCCAAAACGCCAAACAAATTGTTTCCAGACAAGTTCAAAAAAGAGCATATATTCTCGATTTTTTCTTTGAAAAAGCGAAACTGTCAACCTTGGCCCCTGGCGCCGTCCGAATCGCGGGGTAAGCGTACGATGATGAGTTGAATTATTTTTGAACAAGTTGGACGAATAACGAGTTGTACGAACAGAGAGGAGGACGAATGGCGGTGTTCCACTGTATAGCATATAAATGGAATTTTATCACTATGTATCACTCAAGAGCCTAAAACTCCTGTTGAGAAGAATAAATAAATGACACCACTCAAAACGAAACAAAGCTGGAACAAATTGCGGCACATTCCTTGTACCAGTTTCTCCCATGAACATGACTGAATTCTTTTCTGTCCAGAAGTGGTCTCAATTTCGTGGTCAAAATGTACTTTTTCCTTTTTTTCATTGAAGTAATGTAAAATTTCCAGTAAATTACTCCAATTTGCTTAAGGTTAGTAATGAAAAATGAAAAAATGCGAGTTTATAATTCGTAGTTTGTATATCAAATGATTATATAAAGATAATAACACTGATTTAAAACGGCAGCCAATTAATGGGTATCTAGGGATATTTAGGATGTACTTTTAAAAAGTTGAAAAACGAACAAACTATAACGTCTTGTTAAAAACACTCATAACTGTGATTTTGCACCTTAAAAGAGCCTTTAGTTCCGATGACTGGATTTAACAACGAATGTTGTTAGTTTGTGCCTGTGGGAGTGTCAAAAAGACCTCTATACTGTTCGACCGTGGGTATCGAACACGTGACCTTTCAGGTGGATGTCTGACGTCCTAACCACTAGGCTACCACGGCCTTAGTCGAACATACTAGAAGATATAACGTGGTTCAAAGTTACTTCCCTAGGCTCAAAGTTACGCTGAAGGACTGTACCTACAATAATTTGTCATTTACATTTGTCAACAAAAGTGAATTGCTTGTGGAATTAATGTGATTCCTGGAAAATGCCATTGGATATTACACTGGGTGTTTAATTCAGTGATTTACGATCCTTCAGACAGTCGTAACAACTACTGTAACTAAAGAAAGCAAAAATAAAAGAACGCAAGCTAAAAATAACCAAACGTCGTAAATTGATGACCCTCTTTACTGCTGCAATAATGTGGTCATCAGGCAAAATGGCGCATTAATCCTTGAAAAGAATCGTTTGGAAGCCATGATTCTGTGTCTGATTCAATTCCGGGAAACTGCAGAATTCTTTCTCTCATCCAAACGGAATTAGCTTCGGGTATTACGTAAGGTAAACTTGATGCAATTTTGATATTTCTAGCCATTTTGAAACCATAGAATTGTTGGAAAGAATCATGCCACGTGTGCAATGGTTTCGCAGAATCGACTTTGATTCCTTATTTCTTTTTCATTATTTTGTTTCAGTTGATTCTGGTATTTTTTGCATAAGTGCCGATTTTTTTGAAAAAGAAAATGGCACAGAATATGTTAATGAAAGGCAGTGTATAGACGAAATTATTAGAATCCCTCAAGGAAAAATATGCTCAGTATTTGCATAGTTAGTGCCCCAGGCTTTAGAAATCAGGGATCTGCAGTGAAACGTGAAGCAGGAGCGATACGCAATGGAGCAACGAGATTTTGGTGCTCCATTGCTTCGAACTCGAAGCTCCAGTTTCGAGTTGCTGCTCCAAACTCGAAACTGGAGCAGAACCGGAGCAAAAAATGCGTTGTGCTCCACTGCTCCCATTTGTTTGTTTTTTTAATTATCATATAAGAAATAATTAATTATACAAAAGAGATAAATAACAATCTTCTAAAATTATTGCAGAGCAGGACCAACTATTTAGAAGCCGGGGCAGAGCAACTAGATACTAGATGACCTAGATACTAGGATGAAACTTTTTTGACACTGGTTTTCCCCAGGTATTTCGGACTAAAAAAGCTGTAAAAACACTATGCAGGGAAATGAAGGTTTTCAGGTGCAGATTTTTCAATGTTATTTCAGACTAAAAAACCTGCATAAAACATGCCAGGAAATCGAAGGTTTTTCGGTGCTGGTAAATGGTTTTATGTAGTGAAATTAATCCGAAATAACTGCTTGTTTTACGGAAGGTTATTTTTTAAAGGTTTTACGCTGACCTTTTTTCCTGGGCAGACGAAATCGAAACCTTTGTTTCGCAACAGAGACTGATTGAAATGGTAAACTAGGAAATCGAGCTAAGAAACCAAGTACCTCATCACACTAACTTTTAAGATTGTCAATCAAACGAATTCCTTAGGAAGACTTAACTTGACGTCTGGATAATCGTAGTATCGATTGAGATAATGACGGAATGAATGGTTGAGAGAATAAATGAATGAGAGAATGAATGAATGAGAGAATGAATGAATGAGATAATGATTGAATGAAAGAATAAATGAATGAGAGAATGAATAAATGCGTATTTATTAACTGTTAAGGATATATTCTTCCGGATTCCCTCGTACTTTGAATCAATGACTATAACTTCTTGTACAAAACAGACACAGAACAATTTTATTTACAGACTATTTACACTATATACAGTTTTAAACACATAAAAATCATCTCACGGAGTTCACACATCACCGTAAAACCCAACGGTAATCCCATATTTCCTTTACAAATACGAATAGAAACAAGCGCGAAGCTTACAGCGCAATGGCTCAAACTGTCAGGCGCTCGCCAAAGTCTAACACTTAACTGAACTCTCTGAACTCTTCTAAACTTCTCGCCGGAGCTATTTATGTACCATCGCGGATCACGTGACAGGAATAGTCCAGAAATTTCCATCAAAGACTGGCATTATCTATCACGATCCGAGATGGCGCCAAGCTTGGCGAGAAACAACATCGGTACCCCAAATTTCGTAACTATTTATTTTTTCCTACGGGGCTGCTTATGGTTGTAACCATTTTGTAGACCTAGTTTATTCCCCGGAAATCGGCATCCATTCTTTTGAGTAGCACCACTGTCGCGGATGCCATTACCACTTTGAGAATGTTGACACTCAGTTTCCCGTAGAGGGCAGCACCTGAGCTCTCATTGATGCATATTGTACTAGCATTTTAACTAAGCCTAGAGCATCTAAGCCAAATGTCTACTCAAGGGATCTTTTACATGCCGCACAATCAGACGACATGGGCACAGACGATTTTCTGCATGTTGAAAACCTTGACTTGGGCCAGGTTTGAACCTGCGAACTTGGGCGTACGAGGCCTGCGTCTTACCACTGCGCCACCCTGTCGGCATGTTGAGGGTATATTTGAAGTAATTAAGAACTAAAGCTAAATGAGGAGGAGGGACAGATAGCTATATTATCAATTTGATATTGGTGTATACGGGAAAGTACGCTCGTATAGTTCTAGAAGGAAGTTCTTGTTTAAAATAAGTTCCTTATCAATTATAATCCAGTCAGAAAGGACCACACGTACGCGTCCTCATATCAGCATTACAACATCGTAGGAAAAACAATTGTAAAAAGAAATGATTATTGGGTGGAGTAAAGAAAAAGAGCAAGCCAGAAGCGTTAAAACAAATTTCTTTACAGCCTGCTGAACTTCCTCAACAGGTTTTTATGCAGCACGAGTTTATTACCAATTTTAAGCAATTTTTGTTTTATTTCCCAGAACACCTTTACGGTTTAGAATTTTCTATCAGGGAAAAATTAAAAAGACAGTTTCTACCAAATCCTTGATTCCGTTAAGTGCTTGATTTTTGTCAAAAGTATGATTCACAAAATATGTAATTCATATACACTTCTCTTATCTCCGATGTGTAAAAGAAATGTACATGAATAATGATTCATATACAGCGAATATGAATTACATATTCATTGTATATGAATTGATATATACATAGCTGTTTGCAAGAAAGGATGAATATGTGAGTTAGTATGATCACTGAAATAAGAATTTGCATTCAATATTGTTCCAGTATTTGCAATGCATTAGCTCCATACCTTAGTTTATTTTTAGATACACCTCATGTTTTACTTTAAAGTGAGTTACCGTACATTGCACGTCGATTCATCTTTTTACATGAATTTTTGGCATGAGTGGTAGCAACAAGTAAATTTTCGTTTAAACCGCGAACATTCTACTTTTATCCTGAAACGAACTCATTGATATCATTTAGATTGTGGCAGCGACTCAATTTTTGCCTCCGACTTTCAGCATTTGTCGTTTGTTTTGTATGATATAATTAACCATCTAACACATTTGCTTCTGTCTCACACGGTCGATCTTGTATCTCGCGTTATTTTAGTTCTAATGTCCCTCTGAGATCCATTTGCACTTTGTTTGTATAATAATTTTTTATATAATTTCTACCCCACCCCTGCTCTCCAGTCACAGCTACAACTGAAATTTCACAAAACAATTTATACTACACTTATGTATTCATTTTCTGCCAAAAAAGACTTGATCATTTTTTGCCAGTTTTTCTAAAAAAAAAAAAAAAAAAAACCTCGTGCTTCAAGGGGTTGTCACTCTACCTTGTAAAAAGTTTTGGTCTTACTGAACCCCATTTTCGGTATTCAGTCGGTGTAAAGTTTAAAAAGATTCATTTTTTGATGTATTTCAATTTTTTTAAGTGTCTCTCTAAAAAAAAAACAGACAGCAGAATGTGTTTTTAGCATATGATGTTCGTTAAACTCACCTACGCATCAAACATTCATTACGATGGCTCTATTTATCCTATTTTCATAGCAAATCGGAGCAGTCGCAATGAAATTTTGCTACGTAATTAAAGAATTAACAAATTTCATGTGCTAAGAAGCGTTTTGCTGTCTATATTTATTTAGACAGAGACATAATTTTTTAAAGAAGTATATCAAAAATGAATCGTTTTCAACTTTACGCCAATTGAATACCAAAAAACGTCTGCAGTAACACCAAAAAGGGTGGCAATCAAACGCAAAATTTTTACAGTGTAGTTTTCACGATCGCGTACTTATTGTTAATTTTATTCTGTCTTTAAAAACTACTTTCACCCACAACACCACAATTTGTGGTGGCACTATTCCATAATGCAACGTATATAAAATCGCTAATATATATATATTTTTTGCTTATTTTAGAGCAAGCTCTCTTTTTCCACTCTTATCATAATAATTGTTGCTTTAAGGTTAAGGTACAAAATTCATCTAATTATTTCTAATTGATTCATGACAACTTTTGATTCTAGCAGCCATTGATCAGCTTAGCAACAGACTAACCTTGAGCTTTTCATTGCTTTTGCCCAATGGAAAATGGCTCGGGGTCGGAAAAATTTCTGAGGAAAAAATACAACAACCCAACAGTTTCAGGGCCGTAGAGGGTCAAGGCAAGGCCCCATGTCAGTTTTTTCATCGTCTGCCCCCGTCCCCCATTGCTCTTGCATATTAGCCATAAAAACATTTTACCCTCTGCACTACTCCGTTGACGAATTGAGGCTCATGAATCAGCCATGCCCGACAACTCCTCTCGGTGGCCCCGAGCAGTCTTGAGAACTCACGCTTATACCTAGGCAGTCCAGAATTGGTTTGAATTCCGCCTGATAAGTGGTAATTCATTACACTTAAAGAATAATAAAAATAGTGGAGCTTAGCTCCTATGAACTCTGGTAATAATTAAGCCCGCATTACAGAAAGCTTCTAAAAACAATCAAATGCAATGAGTTGCCCATCGTGAAACAACATACGAAACATAAAAAATCTGGAGCAAAAGTATCAACAGGCTCTAGCAACGAACAGCCTTGAGTGTAGGTGCAAAGTACAAATCCGAAGCAAAGCTTTCAAGTGAAAGGCGAAGAGATTCTTGAGAAAATATCCCCATTGACAACAGACATTCAGATAAATATCTCTTGCAAAACATTTTATTGAATGCAGCAGGAAACTTAGAGATTAAATGCACGGTTTTTTTTTTTTTTTTTTTGAGATACTTACAATCTGTTTTTATCGAAGCATCATATGTAAAGGAAAACTACATTGGATAGAAAAATGCATAATCAAAATGCACAAGGATAAATGTTCAATTAATCAGATATTAATTTGTGCTAAATTGTTTTTCATTGTTGTTAATTGTTGCCAAATTTAGAGGAACAACATGTTATGGGAAGAGAATGAGAAAATCACTTCAAAGTTTTCTCTTTTATTTTTGCGCCTCGCCAGTCAGAAAAGTTTTTTTTTTTTTTTACAACGGTGTTGTAGTGATCTGTTACTTATTTATTTAAATTTATTTATTTAGTTATTTATTTTCAGTTCATTTTACTGTGGCGACAATGGTTCTTTCCGACTCAACTTTTCGTATTTTAATGAATCTCGTAGCATATTGTAAGCAGTTTCATTTGAAGAGCTAGTAGACAAAACATGGCGTTTCTAAAGAAAACAGCATTGCTTTCATTCGTCCAAAAATTTCAATTTTTTCAAAAATGCCACTTAAAACGTTCGTCCACTAACTTCCACAATAACAAGTATTAATAAAATTTCCTTTAATAATATTTTTTATAAGGCAAGTAAAAAATTTAAAATTCATTTTTAATTTTTTTTCGAGAAAAAAATTTTATATTATTATTTTTTTCAGATTTAAGAGCTAGCCATTAAGATTGTTTTTAGTAACATATTTTTTTATGCGTCAAATGAGTGCAAGGAAATAGTTTGGAGAGCATGTGTCCTCCTCGACCACACCGTTGGACGTAAATCACATTATTAAGTGATATCTAAAAATTAATTTCGCTTTCTATTTACTAATCTACTTGTCACAATTATAATATTTACATGGATAGTCGGCCTTACGGATAATCCATACATGGATAATTGGGAGTACTTGTACGCTGAGTAGGACGCCATTTTCTACTGTGCTTTTTCTGCCAAGTACATACCTTCAGGTCGGCTGAAAAAGAAACATTTTTCTAGTTTTGATTATGGGTAATGTGGAAAAGTTGAAAAAAACATCTGAAGTTTGACGGACAATTTATTGACTTGCCGCAAATGCGTGTAAATTTCGCAACTGCTTTTTTTATTTTTTTAAATAAAATATGTAAAAAATATCTTTTCTATTTTTCATCATGTGTGTAGGGAAAAGGTGCGTTTGTCTCAATAAGTTCATAACAAATTTGTATAGTGTAAGATAATTCCTTCATTTGCCACGTGGGCGTAGAAATTATTCTTTCGTGTTTTTAAGATTTTTTTTAAAAAAAGGTTATATATTCCTCTCTGTATACTTATGGTCGAAATTTCTACTTATCTGTGGAAATTGAAGGAATCTCTGGGCTAACTTCAAATTTTATGTGCAATTTGTGTCACCAATGGCATATTTTCCGCATTACCCATCGTCGAAAATCGAAAAAAGGTTTCTTCGGCCCATCCTTAGATGAGGAACACCAATCCATTTCAACGAACAGTGGATGGAGGCAATTCAAGCAACGTCATTGGTCACGTGGCAGCGATGAAAGCAATGTAAACAAAGGAAGCCTTAGCATCGCTTTACATCGAGTTCGACATATCTAATTTAAAACTAGGTCTAAATAAACATCTTCTACATTACATAAAATTAACACTAAATACAACACAATAACTTCCTTTTATAATGAATAAATTAATGTAAATACTGGGTTATAATCAGAAAAAGCTGTGAAAATAGTCTAATAATTTTTTTAAGATAACTAATTTTGCCTAGTGAGCTCCACGTAGAACTCAATTGAAAATCTTAGTAAGCAAAGAGCGGATATCACGTGGCAACGATGATCGCTCATGAGTCCTTCTAGCGGTGAATTGCCTCCGTGACTTGGAATGTTGAGATTCATACTATCAACCAAAGCGATCTGCCTGGCAGAGTGCCCCAAAGAATTCATTCATGTTCAAGAGAAGAACTGATGGCACAAGGAATGTGCCTCGTTCTCATTTATTTAGCATACTTGATTTCTTCCGAGCTGATGCTATATGCCAGTTCATAAATTTAGTTACTTTCAACAAAAAGTGAAGTAAACATTCTCATTCGCGTCTAAATAAACGCATCTGCAGAACAAACTTCCCTAAAACTCGAATGGATTCGTTCTTTTCTGCCCATGCGGAGAAGCGTCCAAGGGTCAAAATTCCGTGGCCGAACTGTATTGCGTAATTATTTCTTTTGTTTTGAATAGCACAGTAGACAGTCAGTACTATCTACTGTGTGACAGTGGATAGTAATGTGTGACACATCTACTAATACACAGTCTATCAGTAGATATGTCACACTATACACAGTGTATCAGTAGATATGTCACTGTATGTGATTAGATAGGGTTTTTTTTTTTTAGTTTTCTTTGTTTCAGTAGAAACTCTTTAGCATTATTCGTTTTGATTTAGAAGTTTTGGGCAATATTTTGCTTTTAATTTCTTCAACCAATTCATTCTTATAAGCTGATCAGTTAAAACAGCAGCTTTCCACGTCTATTGCAGGAATTTCTATTGCTTTCTTTTTCCCCTTTTGGAATAACTAAAACAAATTCGGGATTGATAGTTCGAAGTGGCCATTTCTTCCTTATTTGGTGGCTTTTCTGGTGTTTTTCACCTTTACAGGGAGAGGCAACCCTCCTCTCCCCGTCATAGCCCGAAGTACGCTTTCAGGTTACGTGAGGCCTGAAATGAAAACTGTTCAGTGAAAATCGAAACTATATACAGCATCTTGTTGCTCAAGAGGCGTATTCAATGGCATACATATCATTTGAGCAATCGTACGTCAGTGTGCAACAAGTGTTAGAGCCTTAAAAGTTGAAAAATATTGTAAATCACTGCGAAAATTATACATTACGAATCCAACAGTACAGAATCGGAATTAAGTCGGAAGTAAATACTATGGTTGCTATTTGCTGATGAAATTAACATAGTTTCCGCAAGAAAGCATAACTTAACTAATAGCATAACTACGATTTACAGCCCTTTCTTACCCATCCTCTTTTGCCCCGATTTCCCCTAATATCCAGATTTCTTTAGTTACTTTATCTAGCAATAGCCCTACTTGTAGTTCCACATAGACCTTTATATCAGCTAAAAAGAAATAATCGCAACTTGCAGACCCAGTGTCTTCACTGCAGTCTCCGTGTAACAAGTTTCATTATTCCTAAACTTTTAGCTGATATTTACTGAAGCTTCTTCGGTCAAAATTGATGGAAAAATTTATGTAATATTGCATATTTATTGTTTACAATACTTTTAACTGGGCGCTTCTGGCGAAGGATATTCATTATTTCTTAACAAAATCTTGTTTCCTTTTTCTGGTTGTTTTATGATTTTTTTTTTTCACGCACGCTATGGTGTCCACAAAAGTCCAGGTTTTGCCCCAATATTGAAAAATTTGCGTATGCGAATACACTTTCTTAGCTCATTAACCATTATGCAAATCAATTAGTTTATCACACTCGGCATGGTCACGGCGAAAGCAGCAACTAACCTCTATAATGGTATTCCAAAATAATTTAGCTTTTTTTTTTCCACACACAAACGCACCAGGGCTCGGAAAATCCTCGTTTTTTTTCATATTAATAAAAACATTTGAATTTGTCGTATAACATTAGTCAGACAAAAATAAATAAACAGCTTTATATCTGAGGCAAGAATTAGTTTAACGTTAATTTAAATCATAAATTACATTACATATAAATATTACATAAATAAGTCGTTACAAGTAAAAATTTAAATTATATTGGCAATTTCATTGTTGACATGCATGTCCGTCAACATGTCTTGGTCGATTGGTGTGGAACAAGTGTTCTGTTGCCGCTGTGAAGGCTCGAACTGTTCTGGTTCTACACCATCAATGGCAATTCTCATTAGACTGCTGATTGCCTCTTTCAATGAAATAATAAATAATAAAAGTTTTGGAGAGAAAAACTTGATTAAAAAATTACATGCCCGCGGCATGTCGAGCAGTATAATTTTCGAGCCCAGAAACACACACACACACACACACACACATATATATATACAGTAGAGCGCCGCTTATCCGGATGTCCAATCAACCGGATCGGTCAGGGACCATGCGGTTTTTTTCTTCCTGCGCTGTGTAAAATATAAATGTATATATATAAAGTCCTGACCTTCAGATTGGAGGTCGAAAACCACATTCCTCTGTCTTTTGGCGTTCCAAGAAAGGGGGATTGCCCTCCCCCTCCCTTCCGCAAAGGGTTGTTCGATTCAATTACAATTAGCATGGGGTGGGGAGTAGAAGGAACTGAATAAAAGGATTAAGTTTCTTTTTAGAGGCATTACTGTGGAAGTAAAGAATTGAAACTAACAGAAGAAAAATAGAGGAAGTACTATATTCACTGTCAAGGGGTCGAGTTAAATTATTTATGCTTAACTAAATTTCCAGGAAAACTGTTGCTGAGAAACTCACTTGACTAAAAGATAGACTGTGCACCTCACAAAATGATCACGCGTGCGCTTTCATACTGGACTCGTGTTACACAAAGCTAAAGGAGCCCACATTTTTCTGATTGCGATCTGTAAGTGCAGAAGGTGTTTTTTAAACATGTCTGGGAAGCGCAAAAGAGTAGTGTTATTTTTAGATTTAAAAAAAATAGAAATTGTTAAAAGATTGAAAAAAGGAGAAAATGGAAGCAACATAGCCCTTGAATATGGCAATGGCGCATCAACTATGTTAGATATTTAAAAAAAAACAACTATGCAATTTTAAGCTTCGCTTCAGTTTTTTACGGACAAGAAAAGGCAGCGCTGAAAGGAAAACGATGAAAAGACAACATCCTCTTTGTAGCAGGGGGGAGACTATCAATAATTACTTCACTCCACAGTGATTTTTTTAAACTGTCAGTACAGTGTATAGTGCTACTTCTGTATCACTTTTGTAAATATTATTAAAAAAAAAATTAATGAAGAAGAAAAGAAAAAAAAATTTTTTAAACGCTCCATTTGGAATGTGATAAAATATGCACAACTGAAAATGCCAGTCCTAAGCCTGAAAAACGTATGAAGAGAATCTGCCTGGAAAACCTAGCCTTATTTGTGCTTTAAAGTTGACAATTCAATTATCCGGATTTTTCTTTAACCGGATCTGCCTCGGTCTCGACCAGTCCGGATAATCGGCGCTCTACTGTATATATATAGTTTTGCTTTATTAGAAAATTGAAAAGATTGAAAAAATGAGTTTATGAGCCTTGAATAACCCAAATTTCTTGATTAAGATGGATTAAAGGTTACAAAGTGGAAAATAAAGGCACAATTTCAATCAGAACTTAAACTTGCGTAGGATGGGAGCTCAAGGAAGCATGGAACCTGTATTCTTTTCCAAACCGGTGCATGTTTACAGATTGAGGATTTTTGTCTATTTGCGCATGAATGTAATAGAAGAATATTGCGCTACTACACTTTCATTTTTCGTTAAAAATTAACATTCGTTTAATTTCTATAACGAAATCTTATCATCTTCAAATTTAAGAATTAGAAAGTTTACACTAAACTCGTTGTTCCTGCTTTTAAAACTAGTATATTCGAGTTACATTGAAGCCCCTCAAATCCGAACTAATTGGGACTGTAGCCTGTTCTCATTTCAGTTTGTTCGGATTAGCCGAAAACTATCCATAACATAATAATGAAACCTTGTCGCTTCGAAAATTGAAGATAACTCATTTCAAGTGGAAGATTAAGTGATATTTTGTGAGTTTCTACGGTTATTTCATTGTTTTTGCAAAGTGATTAACCTAAAAAATGTCAATAACCCAAATTTTACCGCTTTTCAACCCTGCATGACATTAAAATGTAGACTCATTTACGGTTTGTTAGGTATGCTAACTGTACTTCTTCGCTAGTTTTTCAACTTGTAGTAATTGTTTTATGACAAAATAAATAACTTTCTCTTTTATACGGGTGTTTTTCAAATTTAAACTTCTTAAGGAAAACTCGCTCGGATTTCCCTGGATTTCGGATTTTCGGGGTTTGGATTTGAGGCGCTTCACTTTATTCAAAGAACTAAAGATCTATTGCAACGAAAACCATTTTATTTTCAAATGTCTTTGCTTAAACTGAATGTTATACAGAAAGCGGAATACTTAAACGGAAATCTTTACCAATAGTTTTTTTTTTCGTAAAAAGTAGATGATGCATTGATTTCCATCAAATATTTAAATATTCATCAATACGATTTCTTCCTTCACCATGTCACTGCTAGCTTACTTTGCTTCAAAGGAAGTAAGAGAGGAAATGCAATCGGTGAAGTTTTAGAGCACCTGGAACAAAGCCCCCCTCCTCCTCCAAGGCTAATATTGATTGAAAGCAATATTTGTGATTATAGGAAAAAAGGAAATGCATTTTGAGTATCTCCATCAGTTGCTAAAACAAGGTAACCGAAACGGAAATCTGTAATATATCTTCTTTAAAATTCAAGGGTTTTTCTTGCCGTTTATTTTTTAAGTTAAGTACCTACAGTCTCTGGTCAACTTAATAGACGCTACAGAGTTTTCGTAATTTCAGCCTTAACACTCAGTCTGATGCAAAAACGCGTATTTTACTTATTTGGTCATGTTTTAATACACAACGTTCACACTTTCCAGTAAAAATTCATTCTCTCTTGCATTTAAGGGACCGTCTACAAATTGAAAACGGAGGAACATGTTTTGGATGATTCTGCATCTTAAAAAGCCGGGAATAAGTTGTAAATTTCAGAAAATAGTTTAATTGCTATGCACAATTATTCTGTGCATTTTCATAAAATGTGTACTTATGCTTACGAAGATATAGGCATTTCTATCATTTCCTTCACACGATTTTGGTTTATAACACGCAAAGTTTCTCACAAAACAGTTAAGAACTTTCGAAAAACTCGACAGCACACAATTGAACTTATACTGAAATTTGAAATAAAAATGTTATTTGATAAACTGTGGACATTTAAAAGAATTAATTTTTTACTGCGCATGCGCGAAAGGTACCAATTTTTAACTGTCATCACTGCAAACCCAGGTGTACAGGGCAACTCATAAAACAATTTCAGTTGAATATCTTGAAAACTCAGAAAGACATCGGCAAGTTATTGATTCAAGTGTATTTCAACATTTTCTGGAATTTACAGCTTATTCAGCTTTTTACGATGCAGGATCTCTGAGCATTTTCCTCCTTTTTTCAATTTGTGGACGATGTCCTAAACGCAAGAGCCAGGAAATTTTTACTGGAAAACGTTTACAGTGTATATTAAAGCATGACCAAATAAGTAAAAAACGGGTTTTTACATCAGACTGAGAATTAAGTGCAAAATTATGAAAACTCTCCTACACTGTAAAAAAAAAATCTCCTGAAAATAACGGAAAAAGTTCGGCAGCAGAGTTGCCGGAAATGTTCCGTTTCTGATAATATTTCCCCTAGATTTCACAGAACTTCCATTTCTTTTTTCTCCGTTAATCCAAATCAGGTTGTGAAAATACAGCAACCGTGAAACGGAAAGGTTCCGTTCTCATATTTTCAAGACGTGATATTTCCGTTTTTGGAAGGAAAAACCATGTATTGAAGCACTACGGAAATCTTCCGTTAAAATCAGTCAAAAAACACTCTGAAAATTCAGGGGTTTTCTTTAACAGTGTAATGTGCATTATTAATGTAATGTGCATTATTAATTTGGTAAAGGACTGTAGAAAAAACTCAAGTCTCTTTGCCTGTGAAAACTATCTGATTGAGTTGTTTCGTTTTGAATATCTGGACAGAATTGCTACAGCGTCTAGATTTATCTGCTCTGTTAGTAGGCAAACGTTTATGAATATTTAACAGGTTCAAGCAGATCCATCATTTGGGGGATCACGACGGGACAGTTGCGGGAATTTTAGATATACAATGTATATATATATGTATATATATATATATATATATAGCTTTTTTTCCTATAATATGCATTGAATATATGCCCTTCGCCCTAAAAAAATTTCAATTAACGAGCCAAGACTTAATGATCATTTTGTAAATTTTAAAGTTTGATCGACTCAGAGATACGTTCAACAGTCAAAGCTTATTTCAATAAGTTAACAGAACTTTTTGGATTTAATCTAAAAAACTGAAAGAATTTTAGAGGCATTTTAAAAGGTATATTTCAAATAAAATCCATCAGAAATGGTTTTTGTGATTCGAATTATTATCAGCAGCATACCAACACACGTGGGCGGCACTTTGCTTTCATGAAAAATTTTCACTGTCTCTCTCTTTTTTAAAGTTTTCTAATTTGAACCCTTCTAGTTTCAATATTTTTTCCAGATAGTTTTACTTCACCTGTTGGTTTATTCAAAAAAAATTTTGGTAGACCTATTCTCACTTATTACTTCCTTGTGCGAAGTAATGGAAGTATTGAATTCGCGAAAAATTTCCTACTCAAGTTTCGATTTTATCAACACATGAATCAGTTTTGACTAGTATAATTACTTGAGACTTGCGCCACACCCTCAGAAATGGACCTCTCACTTTTGACGATTCTTCAATCGTCAAGAAAATTTCGTCATTTACAACGATTCTTTCCCCTCGCGATCACGTGACTTAAAAAAGTTACTACACAAATTTCGCCAATTTGACGAAAGGTTGACTCTGAGTATTTTTCAGGAAGCCATTTCGTCAAATACGACGAAAGTTTCGTGAGATTTGAGCATTCGTTTCTGGGAGTTCGTTTCTGCAGTTACGCTCCGAGCCCCAAACAGTTTTGATCGCAACCGTCAAGTATTAAATATATAATGAATAGAAAAAAATGAATTAAAGAAAAATTCATTCGTTTATTTTTAAGTTTTGAATAAAATTTAAAAAGAAGAAAAGAAAAAGAAAAACAGGAAGTTTCGTCTAGAACTATATGAGCCAACTTTCCTGTGCCAAATTGATAATCTAGCAAACTCTCTTTCTCATTTAGGTGGAGTTCTTAATTACTTCAAATATGCAGTTTTCAACGGTTTATACATATTTATTCTTGTACTCATTCATTCATTCACTAACTCATTTATTCATTCCCCAGAAATATCTTTAAAAATAAATATCAAAACTTTTCATGATAAAATAGGCTCGTTTAGTTCTTGATGAACTTCGTATCTGTACATGTTCTACGTCATATGGTCCTTCCGATAAAGCTTGTTCCAAGCAAATCTGTTGAATCAGGATTTACATAGGATTCAAATTTCACCGTAGGCGATAATCATAATTTTTTTTTTTTTTTTTTTTTACCTGCTCAAAAAAATTGAAAAAAAAGTGTTCAAAAAAAAAATATCCGCCGCTACAGACAGAAACTAGCAAAATTTGCAAGAAGATACTTAAAAGAACAAGCGGATACGGTTCACTAAATCTGAATTTAATGCCTTAAATTACAGTTATTTTTCTCCTCATATGAAGCCTCCCTTGAATATATTATCAAAGAACATAACTTTACGATATGCTAAAAGTAATAAATTCTTTTTTTTTAAAGAACAACCTGCAAGAATCGGATATTATGCACATCCAATAACTGCGAACTGCACCGATTTGCATCTGTTACCACGATTTATTGAATTTGTGAATCATTTCTTCTTCTTCTCAACGAAAAACATAACTGTTCAAAGCTGAGTACACGGCCCCCATGTTGTCTCTTCTTCCGACAATACACGACTCTTGCATGTTAAATGAGAATGAGTTGATTGGAAGAGGAAACAGCTGGAGTTTAATAAGAATTTTGTAATAATTCGTTTCGTTCCGGTAGCAAAGAGAATGTGTCCGCGTGATTTTGAAGATTTTGTTGAATTGTGAAAAGGATAACTGCGTACGATTGGCACTCTTAATTTCTAAATAATGATTTTTGAGGTTCAGATGGCAGCTTCAAAACTAGGGATGTAACGAATATTCGGCCACTATTCGGTATTCGGCCCTTTGGCCGAATAGACATTTCATCACCGAGCCGATATTCGGCTTGGCCGCATACTCGGTAAGATTAAATTCGACCTTGCCGAATGCTGATGTATTATTCGGCAGAATAGTTCTGTTACAGCAGAAATGTAAAAACTACAGAAACTAGTACATTTTAAACATTTAAAATTGTGTTATAGTTATTGCAAAAGAGAGCATTGGTATATAGTTTTAATTTTAAAAAATAATAATTATTAAAATAATAGTATATATAGTTACATAAAAAAAAACTACTTTTGATCCTTTGGTTTTTGGTTTGACTGAACAAAAACAGATTTTAAAGTTATCAAATATAATTTTATACTTAACATTCGCTCTCAAAAGCTAGCAATAATTAATTATGATGGAGAATATGATACATTTATTTTGCTATTTTTAACAAAGTGGAAGTCAGATTTTGTTTATGTAGACTTATTTATTGTGGATATCGGGTAAGAGAGAAATATTAAAAGCCTAGAATTTACTGTCATAAATATTAAGATAGTATAAGTTATTGGGGTTTTTGAAAATAAAAATATATTCCAATTAAATGCATTAAATTTTAACAAATCTTTTAAAAACAGGTATGTAAAAAAACCCATAAAATAATAATATTAGCTTCTATAACTTTAAAAATATTTTCATAAAACCGTTTAAAACGATACAGAAAATACATTCATTTTAGATAGTTTTAGATTATTAACAGACAGAGTTAAATATTACTTCACAGATTAATGGGAGGAATTGGTGTTTGTCTTTGTGATTACTTTTAAATTTGACAAATTCTTTCTATTACAACGATTTTCTGGAAATTTTAATATTTGGCCTAGAAGAAATGACCGACTATTCGCCTTCGGCCTGAAGAAAAAATGGTCAAATCACTATTCGTTACATCGCTATTCAAAACGAAAGAAATAATTACGCAATACAGTTCGGCCACGGAATTTTGACCCTTGGACGCTTCTCCGCATGGGCAGAAAAGAACGAATCCATTCGAGTTTTAGGGAAGTTTGTTCTGCAGATGCGTTTATTTAGACGCGAATGAGAATGTTTACTTCACTTTTTGTTGAAAGTAACTAAATTTATGAACTGGCATATAGCATCAGCTCGGAAGAAATCAAGTATGCTAAATAAATGAGAACGAGGCACATTCCTTGTGCCATCAGTTCTTCTCTTGAACATGAATGAATTCTTTGGGGCACTCTGCCAGGCAGATCGCTTTGGTTGATAGTATGAATCTCAACATTCCAAGTCACGGAGGCAATTCACCGCTAGAAGGACTCATGAGCGATCATCGTTGCCACGTGATATCCGCTCTTTGCTTACTAAGATTTTCAATTGAGTTCTACGTGGAGCTCACTAGGCAAAATTAGTTATCTTAAAAAAATTATTAGACTATTTTCACAGCTTTTTCTGATTATAACCCAGTATTTACATTAATTTATTCATTATAAAAGGAAGTTATTGTGTTGTATTTAGTGTTAATTTTATGTAATGTAGAAGATGTTTATTTAGACCTAGTTTTAAATTAGATATGTCGAACTCGATGTAAAGCGATGCTAAGGCTTCCTTTGTTTACATTGCTTTCATCGCTGCCACGTGACCAATGACGTTGCTTGAATTGCCTCCATCCACTGTTCGTTGAAATGGATTGGTGTTCCTCATCTAAGGATGGGCCGAAGAAACCTTTTTTCGATTTTCGACGATGGGTAATGCGGAAAATATGCCATTGGTGACACAAATTGCACATAAAATTTGAAGTTAGCCCAGAGATTCCTTCAATTTCCACAGATAAGTAGAAATTTCGACCATAAGTATACAGAGAGGAATATATAACCTTTTTTTAAAAAAAATCTTAAAAACACGAAAGAATAATTTCTACGCCCACGTGGCAAATGAAGGAATTATCTTACACTATACAAATTTGTTATGAACTTATTGAGACAAACGCACCTTTTCCCTACACACATGATGAAAAATAGAAAAGATATTTTTTACATATTTTATTTAAAAAAATAAAAAAAGCAGTTGCGAAATTTACACGCATTTGCGGCAAGTCAATAAATTGTCCGTCAAACTTCAGATGTTTTTTTCAACTTTTCCACATTACCCATAATCAAAACTAGAAAAATGTTTCTTTTTCAGCCGACCTGAAGGTATGTATTTGGCAGAAAAAGCACAGTAGAAAATGGCGTCCTACTCAGCGTACAAGTACTCCCAATTATCCATGTATTGACTGTGGACAATCACTAATGGAACACACAATAATGACGTATTTTAATCCTACTACTACGTCATTCCTCAAAGAGCAATGTTCACTGGTCAATCTGCCTCACAATATGACAAACTTTATGATATTCAAGCCATGCAAAGAACTATTAAAGACAAAATTTGCACAATTTGCCTTCGTTCACACAGAGTTTGACATTACCAGTGCGTTAAATGGCTAAATTTAGTTTTCGGCGCTCAAGAATACAATAAAATCCGAAATCTTTTGGATGGGTTTCCATTTTGGATCCTCCGAAAATGTAACTTAGAGAGCATTTGTGGTACTCCCTTAATTTACTCTCTCTTTATATGAAGGGGATAAAATATCTTATTACACACCAAAAGCACAAGCAACCAGAATGTACTTTGTTGTAAACAAGCATTAGTAAAATAACTTCAGCTAAAGAAGATCTTGAGACATCTTGTTTGCCTCCAGCCCAAAATGCATTGAAGTGCTGATTTATATTGAGTGCATTCGGTGTATTTCATGTGTAAAAACCTGAACATTCTAAATTCTTACCTTAATTATAAGGATTGCATTTGACTAATCGAGTATTTCAACCTCGAAAAATAGACTTGATCCCAGACATTCTTAAGCATTTTTGCCAATTTTCAATTGAAGAGTCATGGTACGTACGATATGAGTTTTCATGCTCTGAAAGACTGTACACAGAAGTCTTTTGAGTTAAAACAAAATGTGGTTTGATTTTGATAAAGTAAACAAGATTTCAGTTAAAAAAACATTTTCATAACTTTTCAAGTTTTTTATGTTAAAAAAAAGCACGCGGAAGTGAAATTACCTACGATTTTGGCAGCCGATTAGATTCATGATAACATGTTCTTCAACACTGCAAAAGATTTCACTTTTTGGACTACCATTTTTTTTATTTTCTTTTACTTTTTTAAAGTCACTATAATGTATTCTATGTACTACAATGCATTCCCTTTTTCCAGATCGTCTAGTTTAAATAGGTCCCATAGGCAGGCATGTAGTAGTAAATAAACATTCCTACTATACGCTCCTTGTTGAGGTACAGCAGTCAGAGTTCGGCAGTACGGTTTTGTAATTTGAAAATTTTCTTCTTACCTATCAGTGAAGGAAGTTTATGAATATCAGTGTATAAAATACCTTACTGGGATTCGATACACCTCTCTGCCCACGTCAGGTCAATACAGGGACCTACAGCCAGGCGCGGATACAGGAGGAAGCAAGGCGTGCAATTGCTCCTCCCTGAGAGTTAAATATTATTTAAAATTATATGAATAACGAATTAAAACCATAATTTTTTCGCTTTGGAATAAATTTTCCGGGAGACATAAAATCACACTTAAAAAAAAAAAGATTTCTCACCAAATCCACTACCCGTGCCTACTTATTAGGCATAATTTTTTTCATTATTTCCCCTATATTTCACCTTCCCCTTCTTAAACAATTTATTTTTGAAAGATGATATAATATTCTTTTCCAGCATGAAATTTCCTGTAATTTGATATCAAACATGATTTTTTTACAATTTTTAAATTTTTAAAATTTTACAAGATGGCGGCCAAAAAAAAAAAAAAAAACGAAATTTGCGCGACAGCATGGATGTATATTTTTAGTACATTAGAACCGTATTACCTACCATTTACACCAAGAATAATTTTTGTCGCAATTAGTCCAACATCAAGGTGTTTTTTTTTTTTTGTCTTTTTTATTGTACTACAGCATGAGCAGAGCAAGTTTCTCCACGTGGTGCGTTTTAAAATTCGAGTGTAACAACTATACCCTGTATAAGAACTAACCACGGTCTCCCCTATCTGATTAAATGTAACAGATTTTTGTGTATTCTAGTAGTTTAAAAACAAGAAGCAGAGTTATACAAAGATACATATAATAGATTTATTAGGAACGACGTACGTTATACACACAAGTGAATCCGTAAAACTAAAATAAAAATGATAGAGCACAGTTAAGGTTAACAGTTAAAACTACAGTGACATTGCAAATCTAGTTATAATACACAATATATTTCAACAGTTTAATGGTTGAATAAACAAAATGTAATGGAATTGATTTGTTCATTTTTACCTATTTTTGCAAGGGGTTGAAGTTTGCTTTCGCATCTTGCCCCGCCCTCCCCTATTTAGAATCTGATGCTTTGTATAAAAAGTAACAGCCATCATACCACATCAAAAATGCTGAAAATAGCATAAAAGAAAGAGACTTTTACGTCCTCTGATGTCCCCAACGTAAAAGAAGAAATTCAGAAGATTGCAGATGCATGATGACCAAGCAAGAAGACATTTTAATGACTTGCTAATTAGTTGGTGCAGCATCAAGGGAACATGTAATTATTCCTTGGGGAATACTGAGTACTAAGAAATGACCTCAGCTACACTAACGTCATTTTTGATGAAAGCGGTCAACAAGGAAAAATGTGCGTGGGAACAAGACGTTAGTGGGCGGTAAGCAGGGAAATGCGTTTCGAACGAAAAGTGTAATAATGGTTCATGTTCGAATTATTCTATTCGTCACTTAAATGACAAACTGCATTACTTACAAAATCCTGGAAATGTCAAAACTATCATTTATTGGATTAAATTGCCGCTAAAGCTGAATATTTACGTGACACAATTGGATCCATCTCGGTTAGAACAACCTGGTTAAAAGACGTATTCATTTTTACAAAGAGCATATGACTGTTCTACCACGGATTAAGTAGAAGGCAAACATCCGGTTTTTAGGGGGAAGTGGATGCGTCGACTCTCTTAGAAACGCATGCTCAAATCTCGCGATACTTTCGTCGTATTTGGCGAAATTTGTGTCGTAACTTTTTTAAGTCACGCGCGAGGAAAGAATCGTTGGATATGACGAGATTTTCTTGACGATTGAAGAATCGTCGAAAATGAGAGTTCTATTTTTAAGAGTGTAGTAACTCTGAAAGGTGCAGCTTCTTCGTCGAAAGTTCCACAGAAATTAAATGCTTACACGAGCAATTACTTTAAAATGGTTTACTCCTGCAACTTCGACCCATTTTGCTCTTTTTTGAAATAATACTCTCCTAAAACCAATCCGTAATTTCAGAAGGATATTGTTATGTCAAATGAGCTAAAAATATCTTTGCCTTGCCATTTTTCCACGTCGAAACGTGGTCGGACAATTATCTAAACACCAGTGTTTTCATAGATTGTGTTGTTTCACACTAGAGTGATGTATTGTAAGAATTGCGTTTTCCATTTCTGCAATTAACAATGAAATCTGCTGTTCGGTTTATCAGTGGCACCAATTGCAGTCTCTTTCAAAAATTATAGCCAGAAAGCGAACCACCAAGCATTCTTATCAGTTACAGTGAGGATGGCTATCTGACGCGGGGCAAAGTAAGAATTCTGAGTAAACAGATAAGGTGCGTTTTATCTTTTAAACAAATGGGGAACGTTGAGCATGTATATTGTTCCATTCTTGCAATTCCTGCTCGATGATCGCTTTTGCAACGTCTATCGCTGTTAGTGGGATACGATAACATGCAATTAGCAACAGAAGGATGATAAATTAATTATTTTAGTTCGAAATGTAATGCTTTATGAATCTTCGAACAGATGAAAGCAGCATTACTTTTTTAATGTCCTTTTTCATGCAATTTCCGTTGATGATCTCCTTTACAGATTAGGTTACAGTTACAAGTACGTGATAACAAGTAGCTAAAACATAATTAAAAGCAACCAATGGTATTTTTGTTCTGCAGTAAAATGATTAACAACTCTTTGAGTACCTGAAGACATGGTTACATAGCATTCCTAATGGAGTGATTCCATACCAACTCACCTAAAAAAATAAAAGTTGGTCGCATGACCAGTTTGGGAAATTTTTTTTCAAATTTGGTACACAGGTTGATGATATAGAGGCATGAAAAAGTCCAAATGTTTAGCTACCTGCTCACTTATTTTTAAATATACAGGTCCTCAAACTTTGTTTGCCACCTCAAAATACCGAGAAGTTGATGTTTTTTAATTTTTTTCTCTTGGAAACCCTATTCATGCAATACGAAAGTGTTAGATATCTATGGAAAATAAATGTTTCAGGCATTCAGAACAAAAATACTACAATGTTCATAATGAAAATTGTTATGGTACAGTACTCTTAGAAGTTGCAACCACAAAAATTCGATTTTCCCGATTTTGCTAAAATTGAGGATTTAATTCCAATAAAAGGAAAGTAAAACCTAAGGTCTACTGACTTTCTGGTAGAGTACATTTGTTCACCATAAATTGCTACACAATAAATTACTTGGGTTTCTCACTCCTTCTTGGAAATATTTCAGCTTAAAGACAAGCCATGGGGCAAAAACATGCAATTTTGACCAACTTGTCAGCCATTTTTCTCATAAAGGGCAAGCACTAGAAAATATTTAATTTTTTTAAAAATAAGCTACTGATGTGTCAGCTATTCACCGGAAAAGAGTTTATTACGGGGGTTTTTTTTTATAAAAAGATATCCTGCTGATAGTATATGCATGTTTTTCTCTAATACCATATGTTCTTTTATTACGATGATTTTTGTAACTTCAGTTCCAGTTGTAGGAATGCGATAACATGAAGTTAGAGTTTACAACAGAATTAGCAGCAAACAATGGTATTTTTGTACTTCTCTTGATGACGACTCGTTAACTGAAGACATTGCTACATAGCATTTCTAATGCTCTTTTCTTGTGATTCCTGATGATGATAACTTTTGTAACTTCGGTTCCAGTTATAGGAATGTAATAATATGAAATTAGAGTAACGCAGTTCAAACAAAGGTATTTTTTTACTTCTCTTGATGACGACTCGCTGACTTCTTTGAATACCTGAAGACATTGCATACGCATCATTTTTAATGTATTTTCTTGCAATTCCCAATGACCATAACTGTAACTTTGGTTCCCGTAATAGAAGTGCGACAACAAGAAATTAGAGTACCGCAGTTAAAACAGAATTAACGGCAAACAATGGTATTTTTTACTTCTCTTGATGACGACTCGTTGACTTCTTTGAGTACCTGAAGAAATTGTTATATAGCATTTCTAATGCTCCTTTCTTACAGTTCCTGATGATAACTTTTGTAACTTCAGTTCCAGTTATAGGAATGTAATACCATGAAATTAGAATAACGCAATTCAAACAAAATCAGCAGCAAACAATAATATTTGTGTACTTCTCTTGATGACGACTCGTTGACTTCTTTGAACCATCTGAAACATATTCTATTTCTAATGCTCTTTCTTACGATTCCAGATGGTAATAACTTTTGTAACTTCTGTTCCAGTGACAGGATTGCCATAACATGAAATAAGGGAAACGCAGTTAAAGCTGAATTAGTAGTAATTAACGATTGATAACTTAACACTTCATTGAAGTGATACATAAATCTTTACACACATTGTTACAGCCTGTCTAATCAATGCTCTTTCTTATAATTCCAGTAGATTACTGTTTTTTAAACTCATATTCCAGTTATTGGAAATCGACAACATGGAATTAAGGAAACGCACCTGAAAGAGATTTAACAGTAAAGGAACAGTTCGTAACTTTACTTCGCCTTCAAACTATTTGGTAAATTTTTGGACACAAGAACAAATCGACAAATCCAACATTATTTAGCTTAAATTTTTAATACGCATGTTTTGGAGTTATACGTAACTATTTCGAGCAAGATACGGAGCACTATGGAATGGACAGCTACATTTCTTGTACTGAAAAAGAAATGGTAACTAATAATTTAAAAATTCGTGCTTTCTAACAAATACCAATTTAATAGAAATATAATTTCCCGTTAATTTAAAGCACAAATGAGCATTAAAACGCAGACATATGTTTCGGGATTGCTTGGAATCCCTTTTTCAATGCGACAGGGAGCTTCTAATCCCGAAATATATGTCTGCGTTTTAATGCTCATTTGTGCTTTAAATTAACGTGAAATTATATTTCTATTACTGTTTACTTGCACAAAGTTAAATTATTATTAAATACTAATTTGCCGATTAACCTGGCGGCAAGCCAATCATTTCAGTTCCTTGTCCTTCTTCAGTATAAATAAACTAATATTACGTTAATTATGTCTTGAAATACCTACTTGTTTGATTGAAGAAGAAATTCCAAATACTTAAATATAACTAATACCAAAACAAAGAATTATCTGGGGAAAATTTTGACTTTGCATTTTCTTTTCTTTACTGTTTACACGGTTTCATTTAACTTGATTTGTCAAGGAAGTTTGTTACGCGGATCTTCAAATTTTGCACACAAGCTTATCTTCGATGACAATACAATATTCCATCCATTTTATAATTTATTATAACGTTAATTAAGAAAAAAAAAACAATCATTTTGGCTCTGAGGAAATGATTAGAATTATTATTTGCCGAATGGCAACGATAGCTTTGTGTGGAATGTATGGACAATGCAACGATGTTATTTAACTTGATTTGTCACGGAAATTTGTTACGCGGTTTTCGAACACTATAACTGCATTTTAGTTTTTTTTATAAATAAAACAGTGTAAAAACATTTTTTGGAGATTTAATATTTACGGCAAAATTCAATTCACTGCTTGAAAATGTAGAATTTTTTTAATAAGGCCTTCACGGCACTTATGAGTGACTTTTGTTTGGTGGCAAAAAAAAAAAAAAGAAAATGGTGTATTGATCTGGTATACATTTTGTTCTGATGAGACATCCAGAAAAACAGAATCTGAAGCATTTCGTTAGAACCAATGATGAGAAATCACTCTTAGAATAATTTAGAACCCAGAAACACAAAAAATCGATTAATCTTTGCATTTCTATAGCTTCCGTCGAGGGCTTCATTAGGCAGATAAATATATTCGGAAGTTATGATGAAAGCAATACACAATGTAGCGACATAAATTAGATACTATCAGACAAGCCACAAAGAAAAATTAAAATGAATCGTCTGCTTGATGGAAAATTACAATTTTGCAATTTCTAAGGAAATGCGAAACGAATTGTCATTATAAACTTATTGATTTAAAATGTCAACCAAAAAGGATGTTACATCACAGGGATCGAACAAAAATTCCGGAGATGGCGGAATTTTGCCCAAACTTGTTGCTGATGTCTGGCAATTTTTCTTTCTTTCTTTTTTTTCTTCTCTTTTTTTTTTTCAGTGTTTCACCAATGTAAAATTCGAAATGATGGCCGTCGAAAAAGGCGTAAATGACCAAATTGAAAATTTGGTGCTAATGATCTGACAAACTGGCAAGATATTAGAGGTAGCACTTACAAGTGCTAATGATCTGGCAAACTGGCAAAATGAATTAGCGGTAGCCCTTACACGTCTTAAGGATGTGACAAACTGGCAAAATAAATTAGCGGTAGACCTTACAAGTGCTAATGATCTGACAAACTGGCCAGACATTAGCGGTAAACCTTACAAGGACTGCTAACATGAGTGATTTAGAAAAAAAAAAAAAGACCTTCATGCTTCCATACATGATTTGAACTTTGCACGCGTTTTTCTCGAAATCTTTCTTTTGTTACTTACATTTTTCTGCATCTCACTGCCCCCCCCCCCCCCCCCATGTATTAATTCAAAAATATAAACTTCACTGAAAACTCAACAGATGACTTTCTTTAGCTTGCTATGTTGCAAAAAAAGAAGTTTTAAACTAAAATTAAAAGATTTTTTAAAAAGTTAAAAGCTTTGTCCTTACTTTCGTATATGCCCAAAGTTTACAGCAGAAAATAGTGTATTTCAGGCACTTAGAAGCAAAGGGGTGTAAGTGACCAAAATGAAAATTTTGAGATAGCTAGTGCAAATGATCAATTAAACACCCTTCTGTCTTGTGGGAAAGAGATTTTAGTGGTAGCTTTGACAGATACTGCAAAAAAGTGCTGCTTAAAAAAATGACTAAATAAAAGCTGCATTCCGTTTGGTGGCAAAGGGATGCAAGTGCACTTACCATCCGTTTGCCTCTAAATAAAATTATTTGATTTATCAGTTAGTTTAAATACGCGATGCAGACGATCTATTTACGAAACTTAACACTTTACCGACCGGCCGTCGATTAATCGACGTTTTGTTCTCAGCGCATACCGACCGGCCGTCGATTATTCGACGTACAACTTCTTTTTTCGACAAATATTGTTATATGGATTATGGTATATTTTATGTAAATAATAAACTAAAACGATTGTAATAGATAAAATAAATATTGTTTAACTTTTTATATGATTGAAGTAAAAGACTTAAATTTCGTTACCCTACAATAACGAAGCGTACAATTTTACCAGAGTTTAAGAAAAACGGATCCGAGCCGGTGTCTCGGACGATCTGCTGCTGAGCGGGCGGTAAAGTGTTAAAGAGGAGAAGAAGAAAAAAAATAGGAAAAGAATTCCGAATTGTTGAATAATAGTTATAAAAACAAGGGTTAAATCGTCTGCAGATTTTATTCTTGTCATGTTTTGTTTTCGGCAATTGGCAATTTGTCTAATGGAAATGATTTTTAGTTTGTTGATAAATATAATGATTCGAAATTTATATTATGCAGTTTTAAATGGAATTTATATCTCTAACAAACGATATTTATTACTGTATAAATTAGCAAAATGAACAAGATACGTTTTTCATTGAGTGGCAAAGGGGTGTAACTTAACTGGTTGGAAGCAAAGGGGTGTAAGTGAAAATATGCTATTTTTTTAAAAAATCCTACGCCAAATCTAATCATCAGAAACACTTCACACTTCATACTTAAACTAACACATACATGTAGGACTCGAAAATAAAAAAAAATATTTACACGAAGAACCTCTAGAATTTAGTATAGGAATTAAACTTTAAACGAGTTTTACTCAAAATGATACCTTAGTCACTTACATCCCTTTGCTTCTCACCGCCTCATTTGTGAAAATTTCTGATTTTCGAGAGGTTTACACGGCAGTGTAGTAGCGGAGGAACGCCGGGGGACGAAGTCCCCAATTTTTAAATTTTAACACAGGCGTTTGGGTACTTTAAAAAAAAAAATCAAGACAAGTGTTCCTCATTTTTTCATTCAGAAAGATATCGGCAATTTATTGAGGTGTATTTCAACATCTGGTGTATTTTTGGAAAGGAGCTTTTCCTTAGAATTTAAGAGATTTATTAAGGGGATATTCACAAATCAGCCGCGATTGCTTGCAATCATTCATTGTATTTCTGCTGTGATTTGTGATAAAAATTGATTTTTTGTAATAAGACCCTCTCCATCTATGGTCTTGGTAAGGATGTTAAGGAAATCTTCCCAAATACTCAATTTTTATCACACATCACAGTATAAATGCCTTGAATGATTGCAAGCACTTTCGACCGGTTTGTGAACAACCCCTTCAAGGAACAGCTCTTTTCCAAAAATTGTTGAAATGTACCTCAATAGTTTGCCGATATCTTTCTGAATTTTCAAGATATTGAACTGAAATCTTTTTATGTACACTTGGACTTGAAGTGATGTCAGTTAAAAATTTCTGTCTTTCGCGTATGCTTAGTAAAAATTAATTAATTTAAATGTCCATAATTTACCTAATATTCAAGATTTTTATTTCAAATTTCAGTACAATGCCTCACTTGTATGCTATCCAATTTTCTGAAAGTTTGGTAAGATTTTGTGGAAAATTTTTAGTGTTATAGGCCAAAAACATGTGAAGGAAACAAGAGGAATGCCTAGATCTTCGTAAGTATAAGTACAATTTTTATAAAAATGCACAGCATAACACATGCCGATTAAACTATTTTCTGAAATGTACAGCTTAATACAAGCTGTATACGTTGCAGAATCATCCGAAACATGTTTCTTCTTTTTCAATTTGTTGATGGTCCCCCAACAACAAGAACGAATGAATTTTTACTGGAAAGTCTTAAAGTTGTATATTAAAACATAACCAAATAAGTAAAAAACGGGTTTTTACATCAGACTGAGTGTTAACTCTGAACATACGAAAACTTGGTAGTGCGTCCATTAATTTGGCCAGGGACCGTAAGTAAGTATCTATAAAAGACCCTCCACCTTTTTTTTTTTGGTAATACACCTGTGGATTTACACGTTTTATTGGGCGCTGAACGCATTTTAAAAATATTCCCTCCTTTTAGCCTACTTTCCCGTAAAAGTAAAAAAAAAATAATAATAAAGCATTAAAGAAGGCTTAATGTATCGTAAAAATATCGTTAAAAATAAAGAAAAGTCAAAAAAAAAGTGAAGTAATTAAATAAATATTGAAAAATAAAAAATTTGAAAGTAGGGTTTTGAGATGGGGAAAAAGTGTGTCGGTCGGTCTGTCGGTCTGTCTGTCTGTCTGTCGGTCTGTCCCCCCCCCCCCTAATAACTTTTGAACGAATTGTCCGATTGGAAAAATTCTTTTTGTATTCGAAAGATCTCGGCGAGGACATCTCATTTCCATATTTTACTTTTTGATTTGAACAATTTTTTGTTCAATTTTGAACAGTTCAAAAAATTTTAACATTAGCGCCTATAGGTGAAAATGAAGCAAATTATGTAAAATCTGGGTACAAGGTATAAGTTCCCATGAACAAGCTCACTGGAAGAAGTTCTTGGCGTGAAATATTGATTTGAACAATTTTTGTTCATTTTTGAACAGTTCAAAAAAATTTAACATACCGCCTACGGGGAAATTTCAATCCTATATAATTTATGATCTAACGGACTAATTTGCTTGGAACAAACTTTATCGGAAAGCTCTTATGACGTAGAACATGTACAAATAGAAAGTTCATCCAGAACTAACGAGCCTATTTTCTTATGAAATTTTTTGATCCGGATTTTCAAGAATATTTTTTAATTAATGAATGATTAAATGAATAAGCAAAAGAATGAATGAATAAATGAGTGAATAAATACATGAATGACTTAATAAATAATGATTGAATGAATATGTATTAACCGTTGTAAAAGGTATATTTGAAGCAATTAAGAACTAAAGCTAAACGAGAAAGACAGAGAGAGAGAGATAGCTAGATTATAAATTTGAATTCGGTGTATACGGGAAAGTAGGCTCGTATAGTTCTAGACGGAACTTCTTGTTTTTAATGACGTAATAAGCATACGGGCGGTTTGCCTTGACGTCAGACGTTGCTTTTATCAAAAAACCCAAAGATAGGATTTTAGAGGCTTCATAGTTACAAAAAATTGAAAATATAATTTTTAGCATTGACGTCCATGTGATAAAAATAACATGTTCAAGTTTGTTGTTTTTTAAGCTATGAAGCCATAATCAGCCCATCGTGATAAATGATTCACAGCACTGCTAAGTATTCCTAGAATTAATTTGAAAATATTTATTTAAGTGCCTTTGAGGAAAAATTAATTCAGAATTTTGACTTAGATTTTTTTTTTTTTTTGTAATTTAAAAATTAATGAAACATTTTTGGAAAGACCAAGAAAAATGCTGTAAAATCAGCTGCAAACTGCGAGATTTTTTAAATTAGGAAAGCTTCTAGACTTCAGGCATTCAAAATTAGAGGTTTTCTGTTTTTGCTCCAATGTTTGGAATTTTGCAGCTCTATAAATAAAGACGAGTTCACACGGCTAGGTAAAATTTTCATACTTTCTTAAATCAATACCGGTAGTACATTTGTGCCAAATTTCGAGAAATTCTGAGACAGCGATATTTTGAGTCTATGATAATTTGACGTGGAATGATCCAACGGGTCATTCCACGGCAACGGACGTTACATTTATACAGCATTTTTCAACTTCAACGAGCTTTCTAACAAACTTGTTGGGTATTTTTTAGGTTTTTTAATTTTGGCTAGTAAAAGTACATGTGTTCTAAGTATGCAAAAATTTTTTTGAAGATATATATGTATTGGCTGTCTGTTTAAAAAAATGCTGAAATTTCGTTACGTGTGTTACTCTTCGGGTAACACACGTAATGAAATTTCAAAAAAAAAACTTTAACATACAGCAAATACATATATATATCTTCAATTTTTTTTTGCCATACTTAGAACACATGTACTTTTACTAGCCAAAATTAAAAAACCTAAAAAATACCCAACAAGTTTGTTAGAATGCTCGTTGAAGTTGAAAAATGCTGTGTAAATGTAACGTCCGTTACTGTGGAATGACCCCAACGAGCTAATGTGCCATATGATTTATGGGCACTAATTTGATTAAATTTTCTTTTAGGATAATTTTTAAAAAGAAAAATAGCGAGTGAAAATATTGAAATAACTTTGTAAAAAAACATTGCCGGTGTAGGCGTTTAAGTAATAAAAAAAATATATTTAAGTGGTGTTTCTTGTTTCAACAGTCTTTCATTCATATTGGTTAGACTAAATTTTTAAAAAAATATTTCAGTTAGAACAAATAAGACAGCATTAAGTAGTTGAGTAGTGCCACAACTCGCCACTATCTGAGCACTACCCGTATTTATGCAATCTTTTCTTTAAGACATTTAAGAGGTGGGTCCCAATATTGGAAATTTTTGTTAGATGGATCGGAGGTCAGTCAACTTTGGGAACCACTGGCATAATGAACACCTGAAAGTAATAAACCGTAATTTAACTCACACACAAAAAGAAAAAGGTTCGCCACACCTGTCCAGGATCGATCAATACATTATCGATTAATTACAGTGAAACCCCGATTTTACGTTTCTGAAGAGACTGGGCAAAAAACAAACGTAAAATACGGGAAAAACGTAAAATACGGTTAATACATAGAATGCAAAAATCAAATAGAAAAAAACTAAAGGTAGCCAAGATGACTTTTTCAAAAGGTATAATATCTATATTTTACGAAAAGAACATTATTATACATACCATTTTAAGATAATTTTAACACATTTAGATGCGATTCCTGGCGTTTAGGCTGAAAATAATCCGTAATAGTGGATTGTTTTTTAGTCATTGAGTTCAAAGTGAATGCGGCATCTTCTAGGATTGAAATACGTTGCAAGTTTTTTCCTGGTCTTTATAAGAAAGAAAATAGTCTTTCACTATTTGTAAGCTCTTCATTGCAATAGTGAAAGAAGGGACGGGCTGTGCTTCCGGTTCTTTTTGTTGATCTTCAACGGCTGACGAAAAGCACAGACGGAAAAATATTGCTTATTTTAGAACATTTTTTTTTTTCACTTTCCATGGAAAACGTAAAATACGGGAAATTTCATATATAACAAACTTACAATCCGGGTTAAATTAAAATTATTAGTATACGGGAAAACTGGGACCTGATGAAAAAAACGTAAAATGCGGGAAAAACGTAGATTCGGCGGACGAAACAATCGGGGTTTCACTGTATTTGGAACAATCGAATTGACGAACTAGATAGCTCATGCCCATCAACATGTTTGTTGAGTAGAGGACACGGATCGGGACTGGAAAGTCCCTTTTTTGAATCCCATGTTGCTCATTCAAGACACGAAGACTTTAAGTGAGAAATACCTGGGGTTCATCAAGCCACCTCATTAATGTTTTCTTGATTTTTGCCTATTAAAACACAAATATTAATAAACGTTAATGAAGTCCGCCAGGAAGGCACCCATGGGACAGAGCCAAGTTGGAGTACAGCCTTGATGATTCCCGAGGAAATTCAATTCATTTGTGGAAGTCATCGATGAGCTAGGGAGCAGAAAACAATAATTCCTAATGACTACGCTACTTGGGCATCTCAAAAGTCAAAAATGTGCTAAAATATCTCTCAGGGGACTTAACTATTTAAATTCCGTACGAAGTAAGTAGTTCAGAAAAATACCAGAGTCTAAATTGTAAAACAAGTACTTCACAAAAAGGTAATTTAATTCCTCGGAATCAAATCAATTCCTCTTTTTTTGCAAACAAATATGTTCCACAGAAAGTATTTAATTCGTTATGCATGTGTTTCTTTAGAAAGTAAGTTGTCAGTCGTTAGAATTAACAAAATATTATTTGAATATTAAGTCGTGCAAGTATATTTGGCGCTATTAAGATTTCGATGAGCTTGGAGTTGGATTTCACCAGCAAAGAGCAACAGCGCCATTTTGCTTTGCTGACAAAACCAGATACGCCAGCATCGGCTTTCCTTTCCAACGGCCGCATTCCCTGCGCCCAGTTCTCGAAACCCCGCATGACAAACAACAAACAGCAAAAGCCGCGTGTCATTTTCGAACACGACATCGTTCCTTCCATTCTAACCCACCCAAATCATGCAGCAGAAGAGAACACGTACCTTGCGACCATGGAAAGCTGTAGAGGACCCAGAAGCGCATGCGCGGCACCACACTTCCTGAAGGTTACTGAAGGAGAACAGCTTGCCTGCTTGCTTCCCTTTTTCGAACGCAAAAAGCTCGAGGATTACCACGGATGGAAAAATGTTCCAAATCTCCGATATGCCGGCTCGGATCGATAACTGCCGATCGCGGATCGTGGAACCAAAAAAAGAACCGACATTTTCTAAGCAAGCAAGCGATCTCGGGCAGAAACGAACCAGCTGGGTCAAAAGTATCGATTGGTGAGGTTTAACTTAATGAGCTTCGAAGAACTATTTGAGGGTGGTGGTGTTTACGAGTTGTTATCTGGAGAACATCCAGAATGAAAGCTTTGCTAGGCTTTTTCAATAAAGAATTCGAATGCGCCGCGGAAATGCAGCTCCGAAACATACTTGGATAAATCGAATTTCTACTCTCAGCCTTACGAGGCTGCGAAATTGCGTTTCACACATAGCAGACCGATTTAAAATAATTGTGTACAAAATTACAATCATCCGAGACGTTAAACCTTACAAATACGGTTAAAAACATACATTAGGATTGCTTACATGAATAAATGGAACTCCTAATTACATCTTTGCGATGCGTTGTTTGAAATGAAGGCACATCGAAAATCGCTAAAAAATAATTGCATGCTGCTAATAAAATTACCATTATCCAATACATCGCTCATGGGCTGCAATAGTGGCACAACTCAAAAAACACGCGTTTTGAACTAAGAACAGATGTAAATATGAAAATACAATCTTTTTAGCAGCAATACTAGCACAACTCATAATTCAATATTAGGCCGTAAGATTTAATAATAACTAAAGCATTTCTTATGTATTTCCCTTAGCAATGAAAACTTTAAACCCACTTATCTCGAAACATGATTTTTTTGGGGTTCTGCCGCTATCGCAGACCATGAGCGACATTTAACATGATGGTTAGAATTGATTTAAGTCAGATAAAGTTATGTATCTTTTAACATGCTTGGATTTGACCATTGAAATATTCTATATTTACTCTTTCTAATGATAACATAAATCCGATACGGTAAAAAAGTCAATACAATTGCTCATAGTAGTTCATGAGATGTTTAATTGCTCCAAATAAAGAAATTTAACTCCAATAATTCTTGACGCTGACCGTTGCAAAGTTCTATACTTTACCTTGCAAGTACGATATTATAAAAAAGGACAATAGTATAGTTTCTTGTAGTGCAAAGAAACGTTAAATTGTGCAAATGAAGTAATTTAGCTTCAATTATGCATGAATTAGACCGTTGACCCAATTTAAAATGTTCATACTTTTCTTACAGAATTGCAAATCAGAACAGAAACAAAGCCGATACAATTTCTTGTAAGTGTATGGAATCTTAAACTGCAACAAATGAATTGCAACTGCACTTGCCACTAACAATTCCATATTCCTTTTGTTACAACCAACAGAACTTTGATTTTTCATTTTCCAAAAAGAATAAGCAACGGCGCATGAAAGGATTAATTTCTCAGATAAAATAACTTCAGTCGTGTCTAAAAAAGTAGTTTCTTTTTTCTAAAATAGGCGTAAAAACAGAAAATTCAAACAGCTTTGCAAGCTGAATGCATCAACAAATTCCATTTTGCATGCGTGTTTTAAGTGCTAGTACAATATATGTTTTAACCCCACGGTCTTCAAACGGAATCAACTCACAGAGCCTTCAGAACTGAGAGGTTTTTTAGGGGAACCCTGTAAAAAGTATATGCAACGCAATATTTAAATTGGTAGTTTGTAAAGAAATCAAAGGAAAGTATTGAATCTCTGTTTAAAATTTTAACAAAAAATTAATAGCATCTGCATTAACTTATTCATAATTAATTCACGATCCAGATATTCTCCACATTGGTATCACGTAACTTTATTATAATAAAAGCACCGTTTATACGTCGTTTGCATAAAAACGTTTTTTCATTACAATCCCAATGGAGGCAATTCATCGGTAGAGGGACTCATGAACGATCACGGTTGTCCCATGATATCCGCTCTTTGTTTACTAAGGTTTTCAGTTGAGTTCTACTTGGAGTTCACTAGGCAAAATGAGTTATCTTAAAATTAATTAGACTATTTGCACAGCTTTTTGCTGATTATAACCCAGTATTTACATTTAATTTAATCATTATTCAAGAAATTTATTAATTATTAGAACAGTTATAGTGTTTTATTTAGTATTATTTTTATGTAATGAATAAGAACTTTATCTAGGCCTAGTTTTTAATTAGATTTGTCGAACTCGAAGTAAAACGATGCTACGGCTTCCTTTGTCTACATTGCTTTCAGCTCTGCCACGTGACCAATGACGCTGCTTGAATTGCATCCATTAAGATTTTCTTGCGAAGAATGACATTGCAAGCTTTCGTATGAACTTATCTCGGTTGAGGACTTATTTCTTCACCTTCGCTTCGCTCCATTGACTTTAAAAATATCAATTTCAATCGATAAATACGGATTTTAATTCATTCGTTTGCTGATTTGTTTCAGTGAAAATATTTTCGTCCAGAAATCAGCAGCCACAACGGGGCGTTTGGTGCTCGCATTGAAAAAAAAAAAAAAAGTTGTATAGTACCGGTTTTTAAGCCATCGTCTCCTCAACGCCGTTAAACTTTATTTAGGTCTTCTGCTGTCCAGAAATGCAGTGCCCAAAAGGACGCCTTTTATAATATTCGTCCACATTGATCACATTTTGATTAGGCCTTCAGTTCTCACACATACACATCAACATTTCCACGAGAACGAAGTCGTGGACAACAGCGAGTCCTACCATGAATTTGGATTTGTAGGTCTAAATTTTAATAATTAATAGTTCAGCAAAATCTTGATCGTACGTCCTTTCATTTATACATCATTTAGGATCACTCCTCACACTAAATATTTTACGTTTTGTTGCCACCATTTTCGCTGTCACCGAACCCGATTTTTGGTGTTTAGTTGGTGTAAAGCTGAAATTGATTTATTTTTGATGTACTTTAAATTTTTTTCATGCTTTTGCCTAAAAGTATAAGCACATGAAATGTGTTAATTCCGTTACGCGTCGGAATGTCATTCCGCTGTCTCTAAATTTTTAGACAGACACATACAAAAAATTTAAAATACATCATGTGCTAAAAAACATTCCGCTGTCTCTAAAGTTTTAGACAGACACATAAAAAAAATTTAAAATACATCATGTGCTATAAAACATTCCGCTGTCTCTAAATTTTTAGACAGACACATAAAAAAAAAATTAAAATAGATCATGTGCTAAAAAACATTCCGCTGTCTCTAAATTTTTAGACAGACACATAAAAAAATTCAAAATACATCATGTGCTAAAAAACATTCCGCTGTCTCTAAAGTTTTAGACAGACACATAAAAAAAATTTAAAACACATCACGTGCTAAAAAACATTCCGCTGTCTCTAAATTTTTAGACAGACACATAAAAAAATTTAAAATACATCAAAAAATGAATCATTTTCAACTTTCCCACGACTGAGCACAAAAAATGGTGTTCAGTAGCACCAAATTTTTTTACAGTGTATAAAATGTAATAACGGTGCTCAAAACTAGTCTTAATGATGTCACCTATAGTTGTATTCCATACTCATTCTTTTCTTATATATTTTTTTGTTAATGCACACAAATCTATTACTATGAGCTCTTTATAATTTTGTTTTTCTCCGTGAAAACAATTCGAAGACCACTGTCATATATATAGCGCAAGAATTTATCTCCTGAAATTTTGGACCTAAAGCAAAATTCATGCAATTAATTTTTCTTTTGCTTGATGTCATTTACTTCTTGTATCCCAATTTCCCCCCATTTGTAAACTTCGTGTGTGACGTTTTCTTTGGGTTTCTAACCCGAAGAAAACCTTGCCCTGGTACAGCATTTGCACAAGAAGCATTTCTTTCTCAGAGAAAAAATTGAAACCTTGTAGATTTTGGGTCTTCAGAGGGGATATTTACTCGATATTTTATACTATAAGCATCTGCTACAAAACATCGATATTCGATATTAAAATGTAGGTGATACTAAATGCATCGACAAAAAAGCATCGATAATGCTTTGAGGCGTCAATTTTTCGTATAACTACTAATTAATGAGAAATAATAACATACGAAACCACTAATTAATAAGAAGTACAACAATTAACTTTCAACGTAAACAATAAGTAAGAAAACCTCCGTTATAAAAGCACGAATAGTATTGATCACTGAGTCATGTTCTCACGAAGAGTTTAATTTAAAAATGAGCATGTTTATTGATTTTATTCACTTAGAACTAATATGCATGAGAGTAAAACATCGGTAGTTGAAATCTTTTCAACAAAAACAATTAGCAAGAAAACCAACTCTATAAAAGAAAAACCAAATTGTATTTATCTCTAAATAATCTTCTCACTTTGATCATGTTTATTAATTAATTTAATAAATTTTTAACTAAGATTTTTGAACATAGACAGAAACATAGTAATAATTAGAGCCTCCCCCTCAAAGGAAGGTCTATTGTTTTCAAAATGAATAATTGATATCAAATTGAATAAAAAAAAGAAGTGAGTATTGCATATTTATTTGAAATACAAGATTTTTAAATTAATAAGAGCCGTAAATATTATAGCGGTATAAACAAATCAACGTCTGCATGTTACATTAATCCTTTTCAGACCCGCTGCTTCAAATGCTATAAACACTTCAGGAGTATTATTTTTAAATTTCTAAAATCCCAAAATTTTGAAAATTTGTGTATTGCTAAGAAAAAAAACTTATAAAAAATTGAAGGAAATCAAATGATATTCTTCTGGTTCTCATAGGCCCCAAAATTTAAAAATTTTGCGACTTATGAATTATGTTATGTACATCATACCAAAACGAGTAAAAACTAAACAATTATCATACTTGATTAAAATCATCGATCCGGAACAGAGCTGGATGGGTTGTTTAATACTTTTCCTTCCATCGTCAATTATTTTCTGAATGCAAAATGCTTTTGGTTTCACGACTGGTCACGATTCAATAAAAGGCCGCAGCATATTCTTAGCAAAGTTTAGCTCGGTGGTTCCCGAAGTGGTCTGTATCGTAAAAGATCCAAACAGGAGTCTATTCCATACTATATACAGTCGACGCTCGATATAACGACCATCTACGTCCCACAGAAAAAGGTCTTTATAACGAGTGTTCGCTATAAGGGATGGAATTTTCCTTTAAAAATATACATGCATCATGCATATTAAGTGTTTCCATTAAAATTGGTAGTTTTTAAAAGATTCCAACTAAATTATTTTTGGAATTTTTATTTTTGGAATTAGATTTTAGAAAAAAATATCAGTGCAAAATATTATAACAAAATATTAAACAGATTTTAAAGTAGAAAATATAGGGAAAAAATTACATTCACATTTCTGGAAGCAGAACTTCTGAGCTGACATGACACCTGGTATGGTCGCTGTATTGGATTGGACGATTCAGAAAGGTCGCTATACCGAAATCAAATTTACATAGAGTTTATAGGGATAAAGTTGGGACTTTTACCACTGGTCGTTATAATGGGATGGTCTTTATAATGTGTGGTCGTTAAAAAGAGCGTTGACTGTATAAGTATGCCATTAAAAAAATAAGTTTTAAATTGAGCCACTTTACCTAACTGCGTTTTTATTTAAACTCAATTATGATTTTTTTTCCAACAAAAGCACCCAAAAATTTATCTTGTAATTTAGGTTCTTGCGTTCATTGAGACAGTAGTTGTCTTTTTACGCATAAGAGGGGATAATTAAAATGAGGCGGCATTTGTTTATTTTTCGTAGAGTTTCTTTAAAATGTTGTCTCTCGGAGCAACCTCATTGCAAAATTTATTTTACAGTCATCAGCTTTCGATGGTGAGATTGCGGCCATTGACCAGGCCCTGCTACAGCTACAGCTACGGCCAAGGCGAGACTCTTTTTCAAAAGTTGTATTGCTGTCTGATTCAAGGGCAGCAATACAGGCAATCAATGCAGCCAGTCGCTCTCGAACTTTAACTATCGACAATTGCTTAAATCTGCCTGTAAAAATAAAAGAGTAGTTATTCAATGGATTCCGGCCCACTGTGGAATCCAGGGAAACGAGGAGGCCGATTTCTTGGCAAAAAAAAGGGGCCTCTGTTTTACAGATATCAAATTCCACACTTCCTTTTAAAAATATTGAATGTCTAGTAAAGAACATCTTTAAGGACTCTTTCCTCGAGGAACTTAGAAACCATAACTCTAATAAAATATGGCTAAACCAGATTCTAGATGTCTCTCAGTGGCCTAGAATGAAATCTGTTGCCGTGTTTCGTCCGTTAGCTGGCCATGAATGCCTGAATAAATATCTATATCGCATCAAGGTGGTTACTGACCCCTTTTGTACCTTGTGTGACCTTCTCGAAGAGATGGACATGTCTCACATGTTTCGAGGCCCTGCTCTTCCCCGGACATCAATCTGGGAACGATACTGGATTGCTCGAAATCTTTTATAGATTATTGTTATATTTCGATGTTCAATTGTCTTTTAATGTGCCATTTGAAATTAAAAAAAAAAAAAAAAAAAAAGCAGTGTCCTTTGAATTTTGTATAGTTGTTTATTTTACAATGTCCTTGGAAATTGTAAAATAAACGCTTTTATAGTGCAGTTGGACTCCGAGATAGCTTGGAATCTGACGTTGTGTCAGCATACGTGTGCAAAAGTGGACATATAAGGTGACGAAAAGTTCTTTCAAGGTTTAAAAATGCGTCATCGAAAAAAAAATTGTACAAACAGGAAATTGCGTAATCAAACTAATATTAATGGATCGATAGTAATAACATTGAACCGAAAATTTCCATTTAATATTCAGAATTGGCTCCTTTGACTTCAATGAGAATGTTGTTTAACGCAATTTGAGAAATACAGTTCTACCACGAACCAAAGACATCTGCCTGGCCAAATGCCAAGAAGAACTCATTCATGCTCCAGAGAGAAACTGTTGGCATAAGGTAGATCTAGTATTGTGTAAAATACAATTTCCCTCCCCATCCTTGTAGAAGTATCAGCATCAATCATTTTCTTTCGATGCACCCAGTATATGTACTTCCTTTCTATAGTACCAGCTTGATTCTTGTGTTATACTATTGTGTTTCGCTTGCTAAATAAACGCACCTACAAAACGAGTGGATTCGTCTTTTTCTGCCATGCGCAGAAGCGGCCAAGTATCTAAGCTTTGTGGTCGAACTGTACGTCAAGAATTTTTCATGCGTTTCAAAAAATCTTGAAGATGGGCATGTATTCGTCCATCATAACTTCATGCCAAGCGCTGATATCTGTGCACATTTTAACTCGTCAAGGGCAGTATCCTATTTTCCCGGTACTTTTCTCTGCATAATGAACTAAACGGTTAGTCCAAAGAATTCAACTCCGCTAGTTTAGACGCAAAATCTCCTTCCTCAAAAGGCGGGATATAGATATTCACAAACGGTCTTCTGTTTAATTTTCTTCAGCAACTGACGATGATGCGGTAGTTGCGAGGGAAATCTCTTCGTTAGTGAAGATCATCTTTTGCAAGCCCCCCATCGCCGACTACACGATGCATTTCGCTAACTTTTTCCAGCTGCTACACTGAGATAATGGGCGTAGGCTGTTTTATAGCTGGGAAGATTCAACTTTTTTTAAAAAGATATTCTGACGCTCTTGTTACTTATTTGGGACATCTTTTGAACATTTTCATTTTTCAATGAATTAGTCGGCTTATCCTGTCCTTTGAAGTTGTTGCATACTCTGAAGTTGTTGCGTACTCTGAAGTTGTTGCAGCTGTAGGGTAGCCTGAACAAACCGATACGATGGTGCGCAGTCTCTTCCGCAATCTATATCAGTGTTTATAACTGGTGGTCAGAAGAAAAATCTCAGTGGTCCGTCTAATTTTTAGTTCCATATTTAATGAATACTATCTAAAAGAGGTGTAGTACTAAGAGCAAAATTGGGATTTTTAAATATAGTTTCTAAACAAGAAGGAAGCAGTATATTACTGATATGGAAAAAGACAAATTAATGGAAATAAGTTACATTACTGTTGTCACGTATGTCGCTAATTATATCTCACTTTAGGGAAAAAACTCGCGTTGTGTAAAGAAAAATAAAGTTATCGGAGCAATTTGAACAATTTATTTATGTAAATCAGTGATTCCCAACTTTTTTTCCCTTGCGAACTCCTTCTAGAATCGAAAGTAATTGGCGAACCCTTTCGGTAGTCGCTAGCAATGGGTAAGAAAAATAAAATTTGATATCACATTTATTTCCCAATCTGCACAGCAGTTCATAACACAAAACGAAAAAGCAATTGTAAAACGACTGGTTAAATAAAAACTAAAATAATAGCTACAAGAAAATGAATGTATTTTTTAATCATTACCTTTTTTATAATTTGCTCTGTTTAAATTATTAATAAAATATCAAACATACGTATTTGAAAAAACCATTTTTAATAATTATTTACTCAATCGCGTGAAAAAGATGTGGGAAATAAGTTCAATCAATAAATATCGCTCAGTTATATTTCTCGAGTCCAATATTGTACAAAAATCGCAAAAATCATTGAAATTTACAGAGATATTAAAGTTTACATATTTTCGAATTTCTCATTGCGAAAAGTTGGAATAAAGTATTATAAATGTGATTCCAAAATTTGAAATTATATACCTACCGGTGGCCACTTTGGGGGTATATACATGAGAAAACTTTCACATTTTAGTTAATTTTCATATTTTCGACTCCTTTTTAGCCTACTTTCCCGTAAAATTAAAAATTATAAGAATAAAGCCTGAAAGAAGGCTTAATGTATTGTGAAAATATCGTTAAAAGTAAAGAAGAGTCAAGAAAAAGTGAAGTAATTAAATAAAGATTGAAAAATAAAAAATTTGAAAGTAGGGTTTTGAGATGGGGGGGGGGGGGATGTGTGTCGGTCGGTCTAATAAATAATATAAATCCTGATCTAAACGACGGATTTGCTAGCAACAAACTTTATCCGAAAGATATTACGCTGTAGAACATGAACAGATACGAAGTTCAACAAGAACTGAACAAGCCTGCTTTCTTATGAAATTTTAGATCGGGAATTTTAAAGGAATTTCTCATGAATAAATGAATGAATGAATGAGTGAAAGAATGAATGATTGAATCGATGACAGAGTGAAAGAATTAATGAATAAATAAATGAATTAGTGAAAGAAAGAATGAATGAATAAATGATTGAATAAATGATAAAATAAATAAATGAGTGAATGAATGAATAAATACATGAAGGAGTTAATGAATGAATGAATAAACGAATGGCTGAATAAAGGAAAGAATGAATGAGTGAATGAATATGTATTATCCGTTGAAAAAGGTATATTTGAAGTAATTAAGAACTGAAGCTAAATGTGAAAGAGAGAGAAAGTGATAGCTAGATTATAAATTTGAAGTTGGGTGTATACGGGAAAGTAGGCTCGTATAGTTCCAGACGGAACTTCTTGTTTTCACTTTAACGTGGAAAAAAGGGAGAAATTGCAGGAGAAACACCCTTTTGAAATTAAAATAAATCAGTTAATGAATCATTTCGATATCCAAATTTTCAAGATTAGGCAAAAGTGAAATAAGAGCATTTCAAATTTTATACGTATGCCCGGTTGCAGAAATCGCGCAGCGCGGCAGCGAGCGCTGCTGATTTATCTTGAAGCTTGCAGATTAATTAGCCACCTTAATTTTTTTTTAAAATTAGATTATTTCAATTTCGGATTTTATTAATCTTCTTATATATAAGAGGCTTATTCTGTCTGTCTGTTTGCCGCTATAGCATCCCAAGCCGTTTTACCGATCGGGACCACTTCCGGCACGGTTAATGTTTACGACCCGAGAAACTCATTGCTGAAAAAATGAAAGTTGTGACTCAACTAGTTTTTTGTTAATTATTTTTTTTTAAATTTTCAATGATTTTTTTGACCCGCTTTATTTTATTTTTGCATTGTTGCCGTCGTTTCCAACAGTATAATTACAGTTGCCGTGTGAACAAAAACAAATCAATGCAGTTGCCATTTAACAAATGTAACAAATATACTAATAATAATCAAAAGGTTCATCTAGCATATTGAGTGAGGCTTCGCTGTATTTTCAATTTCCGTTAAAAATGAATGCATAAGCGAATTTAATTTAATACTTTCTTTCTTTTTAATTTATTTCTTTATCGTCTGCGCTTTTTTTATTTTTCTTTTTAGAGTGGCAGAGCTCTTTTTGCCCAGTTTCGTTAAAACTTTTGTTTTTGAAAAGCATAACAAAATTTTCAATAAGTTATTTCGATGATAAATGTATATTTTTTCACAAACAATTTGATTATATAGTAAATAAATATATAGTAGTGTGGGGCAGTAAGCAAAGGGGCGTCCTCGCAGCCTGACCTGGGTCATTCAGCTTGAATTAGAAGACACCTTTGCACAAATCATTTTAATTACAATTTATAATATCTAGAACAGCGGTCATTTCGTGTGACCTCCGGGTTTACTAGTTTATTTATAAACTGAATAGCTATAACATTTTTTTACTGTCTGCATGTATTATTGTTATATGTCAGCTGTTTCAAAATGCATAGTTTGCTATTTTTGATTATTGTAAATTTGGTTGCACATCATTTAGTGCCGCAGATAAATTTTGACTTCTGAAACTTGTGCTGCAGGTTGATACAGAAAATTCTGCTACTGGGTACGTATGTATAAATTATGCCAATTCACAACTTTTTAATTATTATTTGATCTGGCAAGCAATTTATTTAAAAAGTCCTGTTTACTCCCAGTCCTAGCATACATGAAAATTCATAATTTCGTTTTTTCTTTTACATTAGCATTTAAAAATTCCACCATTGTAATATTATTTTCGCGAATCTGCTTTCTACACCACACGAACCCCTGGGAGTTCGTGAGGTTGGGAAAAGCTGACGTAAAGCAATGTTTTCTGCAATGACCAGCATTAAAACAAAACTCACATGAAACAGAAAGAGAGATATCGTAGACATATAAAATCAGCTTGACAGTCACCGACTTGCAATCATCGACAGTTTAGAAAATACGAACAAGAAGTTCCGCTTAGAACAGCCCTGACTTTGAGAATAGAATAGATTTTTATGAATTTGCATGCATTTTGTTATTTTTAAAATAAAATATACAAAGAGAATATGCCCTTCGCACCCCGTGGAAAAATTCGGATTGCCGGGCCTGCCAAAACTCCACAGAATCCCTGGACGGGTAATCAGATCGGTAAATGAAGAGCTTGAAATTAAACAAAAAAAAAAAAAAAAACAGGTTTCAACAGTGAATATTCTAGATTTATTGACAACAGTTGTTTTCTTCCACCTCATTCCAAGCTATCTGTCACCCTGAATGCTAATTAGAATCAAATGGGTTCATCCACTGGTAATTGACTACTTTTGTTGCACCACTTTTTATTTGCACAGCCAAAAGCACTTGAAGCCGTGCCATTGAAAAAATACCCAACTTTGCAACACTACTATTTACACATATCATTAACCCTTTAACTACCGGAATATATTCACAAATCTGTTTGTCTGAACGCCAAAAAAAAAAAAAAATATCCAAAAATTGCATAAATGGCGATACATCTATTTCTTATGTATATGTCTAGAATTTCTTACATGAAAAAGGCAAAACTGGAGAGTTCCAATCAACATTAGTTGTAGACGCCCCATTTTCGAACTATGGCGATTTTTTGAGAAAAAACGCTTTCGCCATAGCAAATTTTGCTATTGGCTAACCAATAGAAATGCCAGAAAACGGGGCGGCTTCTTAGGATTATTTATGAATGTTCCTGCTTTCAGATCGGCGGCACACTGTATCAAAAGGGAGTGGTCAAGACCCCCTTCTGCACCTCTCATTTTGCCATTTTCAATTGAATAAATTATTACTCATAATGTAAAGAACGAATTCCTTCCCATTTGTTCAACTTTTCATTCCGAAACCTACATTTTCAGCATAATCAATTCAGTGTTCATCAAATCGCTTGTTGACGTTACCCGTGCCACAGGAAAGTTTCGCCAAATCGTCTATTGACGTTACCCGTAGTTAAAGGGTTAAAAATGTTTTTGCTGCCGTGCATCAAATGCTACATATTAAAAAAAACATTATTATATTTAAAAAATGAGATTTTGCTTAAGCCTATTCTATAATTCGTCTATTTAAACGATAATCTAATTTAAGTTCGACCTCAATTATATATTAGTTCTCATAAAATTCTCACGAAAATTATGCTAGACTCAATTAAATAATTGCTCCATAACATAATCACAGCAACCTTGGCAGAAATCACCAATACCCCTATTTCTAATAAATTTTTAACTAAACTAAACTCAGTGGCGCGCCAGCCCTTTTGGGGTCTACGGCCTACTGTGCCCATTCCAGTTTTCTAGACCTAGGGCCCTGGGGGTACAGAAGCAGAAGTTCCGGTCAAGGAGTCGGCCTGACGCAGAAACCCCAGTGTTTAGTTCCCAAGCATGCTTGGTCCTCATTTTATCGACCCCACTATAGGGATGAAAGGCTGAGTCGACCCTGCCCGGCCCTCGTCGGTAGGGGAATCGAGCCTCGGACCTGTGGCATGGTAGCACAGAAGGCTACCATCTAAAAATTTTTAATTATTTTTAATTTCTCCTATTTTTGTGTGGAATTTACTATTTTTAAAGGATGGATGATACACATGAAGCAAAGTCTAGAAAATTTCGTAAAATGGAAATGCTTGATCTCAAATTATGACTAACAGCAATTATTTTTAGAGCCCAGTTGCCATGCTTATATTACAAAAGGTGATGAATTAATACTATTTATATGTTATATTCTTCATATTGTGTAAGGAGTTGGCAATAGGTTTCAAAAGTCAAATATTCGATTCCATTAACTACTACAGCCGATCCTCGATTATTCAAACGCGCTTAAAACGAATTACTGCTAAGACGAACTACATTTGCGATCCTCGACCTAGTGTATTAACAAATAACTATTTTCTTCTTTTAAGACGAACACGCTCGAACTATCGGATAAGTCGAACTCTTTGTGTTTCCCACCGTTGGAACTTCAACTCAATACGAAACAAACAAAAATCGCTTTTTACTTTTACCAAACAGCGGAAAAAAAAAGAGGATCATTCATCAGAATACCTAAACAATTTAGATGCCATTGAAGACTTTTGGTGTAATTCTACGATAATTTGGAAAGATTTTCGCTTGATGTAATTTTAGATCATAAACGTTTAAAAAAATTGAATTTTTACTTTTAAAACTGCGTTTAAAGCTTTTTGTTTGAGAACCGAAAATTGTTTTTTTTTCTTATGACAAATTCGAAATCTATAGCATTGTCTTACATATACATTAGGGCTTTAAATCGAGCATTGTGTACTGGAAAATGAGCGTAAAATTCCACTTTCGCTTTCTGAAAAAAAAAGGTATTCATTGTTTTTTGGATAAGACGAACTACGAATTTATTTTAGTACTAATTATTTATACGAAGTCCCTTTGGTTTCGTTTTAACGAGGTTCGACTGTATTCACAAAGCATTTATTCAAACCGACCTCAATTTAACGATTTCTCTATTTAACGATTTAATGATTAATGATATTCAGTCGTCTCCGATTGAGGTTACTGAATTGTTTTAACAGAAAATACCTTCAGAACTGTCATTTCTGATGTCTCATTGTCAGTGCGCCCAACGATTACTTAGCACGTCTTGCACCCGCACAATCTTTCCGATTTCTTTTCTACGACCGCAGCGCCCCGCACCATCCTGACCGCACAGCCGACTTTTACGACCTCTGTCCTTTTCCAAAGGGAAAAAAGGGACAGAGGTGCAGTCGGCCTTCAGATCTTTTGCACAATAACAGTGTATCTGTAGAAAGGTTTCGCCAGATTGTGTTGCGCGTTGGAAGGAAGATACCACTTTTTATCGCTGACGTATCCGTTGCATACGCATTGTTTTCCATTTCTGAAAAGAGATACTTAAAAAGCATCATCAGCCAGAACGTCTTCGACAAGCTACTCTCTTTTTTTTTTGTTTTTGCAAAAGATAATTCGTTAGCTCGGTCCTAAAAATATGTGTTGCTTTGGTTTTTTGATGATCTTAAGGAGATTTTTTAACCTCACTTGAATCACTAGTTAAATGTTAATTTGTTTTGGTTGAATAACAGGGAATGAAAAAAGCTGTTGGATTGCAAGAATAAAGAATTTGGGAGTCTTTGTTACAGTGTTATTTTGCTCTTTGTCTGTGACAAAGATTTCCAAATTACCTCTTATGAGATCCACTAAATCCCAGGCTTATTTAAGTTTGTTAGAAATGTTTGCTTAACTGAAAGGTGGTTATATATCTTTTATATATAAACATTTTAATTTCTTTTACTTTATTTTGGACAATCGATATTCGGCTTTAAGGATATTTTAGGAGCCAAAAAGAAATTATTATAAAGAACTTTTTTTCCATCAAATTTAATGTCTAAAACTTAAAAGCCTCGTTACTTTTTCGAAATGGTTTTCGCTTTCTACGCAACCTAAAATGTTCTTTTTTGAGAAATAAAAGTTGGAGTTTCGTCTCGTTTCTAGTTTTTTTTTTCTTTCTTTTTTAAATAGTTATGGTTAGATGCGAAATAATCCTATAATATTAAAGCTAAATAGATCATGGGAGCACTGCAACCTACCAAAAGTCCATCAATGACACATCATTTGGAATCCCCCTCATCATGTTATAGTAGACATTTTGTATTCAAAATATTCTAAAGAATTGCAATTTATTAATATTTTTAGACCATGTGCAATGGAGGCAATTCAAGCAACGTCATTGGTCACGTGGCAGCGATTAAAGCAATGTAAACAAAGGAAGCCGTAACATGGCTTTACTTCGAGTTCGACAAATCTAACAAAACTAGGCCTAAATAAAGTTCTTCCGCATTACATAAAATTAACACTAAATAAAACGCTATAACTATTGTAATAATTAACAAATTTCTTTTATAATGATTAATTAAATGTAAATACTGGGTTGTAATCAGAAAAAGCTATGAAAATAGTCTAATTCATTTTAAGATAACTCACTTTGAATAGTGAACTCCACGTAGAACTCCATTGAAAATCGTAGTAAACAAAGAGAGGATATCACGTGACAACGGTGATCGTTCATGAGACCCTCTAGCGGTGAATTGCCTCCATTTATGTTTTTTTTATCTAAGCCACATTGTGATTATGACACGATTGCATGAATAATGATTTAAAATATATTTCGTCGGCATTCAGCTAAAAGTTGATAGATCTTCCTGTTCTGAGACATTTTCGATTTTCAATATCGAGTTTCAAATCAATATGAATAGTAAATATAATTTTAGAGACTCCTAACTTCTACACCAGGTTTACTATGGTAAATTTTAAATTGTGCAATTGTTTTGTATAATGAAATGTACTCTAATATTACAAACTCTAATTCACTACAGTACTTTTTGTTGTTGTTGTTTTTTTGTAGACTTAGCCAGACTAGAATTTTACCAGGACACCGACGATCTAGCCTTTTATAAGCAGAAATTAAATTTTCACTTAATTCATCAAATTTAAGTGTTATTAATAAACAATTTCGCCGTATCTGGTCAGTTTATGTTTATGCCTATTTAAGGGAGGGAGGAAGTACGCGTTTCACATAATATATTATTTTTCTATAAAGCATTATACGCCGAGAAAAATGGCCTACAAGCTAAAGTAATTTTTTAAATAGCCTAAATGAATTTATTTTCTAAAAACCAATCCTAAACAATAAATTTCTTTATTATTACAATAAAGATTAAAATTGCCTTTAAAAGAGTTAAATACAGTAATCAAGACAAAACCGAAGAATGAAAGAGTTCCTTTAATCTCCTGAGACCCGAGCAAAATAAAATCCACATATTCTCTCAACTTTTAGTTTTTCTGAGCAATTGGGCATTAAAAGTGATGTTTTTCAAATAATTAATAAATTTTAATTTTTAAATTTTGCTGGGGGGCACAACATCCATATGAATGTATGTTGAAGTCACAACTACAGTAAAACTGTGCGATACTTACACAAAAATAGATAAACAAAAAATTTTATTTTTATCAACATTGTGTGCATTTGCATTACTTGCAAATGTCGATTCCTAGTCGATTTGCACATGTAAAACTTAAACACTAGTTATTAATAAACATTGAAAAAAAAAAAAATATTGCTTTCAGTAACGACCATATTGTAAATGAGTAAACTACAGTTGCCAAATTCTCAAAGTTAAAAAGTGATTTCCTATTTCTCCTTCATAATTCCAGTCCAGGTCTTGCTTGCTAAAATAAAATCTGTCAAAAAAGGGAGAAAAAGCAAAACATCCATTTTTATAGGATGCCAGGTCTCAGGAGGATAATTCTAGTTATTTTATTTCTTATGCTTGATATTTTCTTAAACCAGATTACCTAATCTGGCATCGTGTTTCAAAAAGGAAGTTCCATGATGTGCAACGTTATAGCATGGTCTCAAATTTGCAATCCTTATCTTGTTCACTGGTATTGATATATTTCAATCTAGCAATTGTATCTGTGGCTGCAAATAATAAAAAGAATAAGATTTCAAAAATTAAACTAACAAGAATCACCAATCTATGTGCATTTTGATTGCTTAAAAAACAAACTATAAACTAGGTGTGAAGAAACATGAAACAGTTTGGTGTGATGGTTGTAGAAATATTTATTGAATGAAGAAAATAAAGCTCAAATTGATGTTTAAAATTTTACCCATTGATTTTATGACTAAGTTTCTGGAAAGCAAAAGATGCAATACTGATGCTGCTTCTGGTTGGCTTATCCAGGGAGGACATCTGATTGATGCTTTCTGGAGCACTGGGACCCATAATTCATTAACTTTTTTTAAAAAATTTATTTTCTGTTAAAGTTGTTTGGATGCTGCTGAATTTCTATTCATAAATATAAGATGACCGCTCAAAATCTGCTTCTGATATGCTAGCTTCAAATATGATATTCGTACCATATCCAATGAGGATTAAGATCATGATTCCCGTTCAATTTTATGACCAGACTTCCCCTTTGCATTCATTTGTGCTTTGAAAAATTCTGAGATATGTCCAGTAAAACGTTAACCAGAAACGTCTTCGATGGACAACTTAGAATCTACGGAAAAAGTTTCGCAATTGCTTGTTTGCTTGCAAAAAAAATTGTAAGTTATTCACGCCGGTTTTGCTTAGTATCTCAGCTTAACATTACAAAATATTGCAAAAAAAAAAAAAAAAAAAGATTATAATATTTAATATTTCTAATAATCGCTCAGAAGATATGATGTTCCTGATAATATGCTATTGTTTCTTTACAAGCAACTTTGTATTTCTTACGAAAGAAGGGACAACGTATGTGATTCAAATTAAAAACCTTTTAACTAGCACCAGCATGTGAAAAAAGTCAAATTCTTCTTAATGTATCATATGTTCTGAGCGATTATTAGAAATATTTAATTATTCTAACAATCGTTTAGAATATATGACGTTCCTGATAATATGCAAGCGTTTCTTTACAGGCGTCTTTTGCATTTCTTACGAGAGAAAAGACAAAATCTGTGAGTAAAATTTAAAAAAAGTTTCAGGTCCAAAGTCTTCTAAATCTATTTTGTAAGATTAAATTAAATATGCTAGAGTGACATTAATGTCATATAAGACTGAAATCTGCATTTTGTCACCTTTGTAAAACAGATACAGATTTCTTTTACCAAGCAAGATACTATTAGATACATTTGTCTACATTTTATTAAAGCGTAGTTTTTTTTTTATAACGTCTAAAACGTGTTTTTATGTAGATGATGATTTTAAATGGTAACTAGACGACTCGTAATTAGACGTTTATGTATGAAAAAATGAATTGTTTACTTGAAGAATTATGCGATTCTTCAAGAAGACAACCAATTATAAAGTAGACAATTCTTCAAGCAGAATATTGCAATTTATTAAATTAAATGACCCCAAAGATACCTATTGGAAAATGGTTGATTAATTGGTACCCAGGGCCGGCCCGACGGTATTCGGCGCCCTTGGACTTTATAAAAATAGTCGTCCCTAGCCCTCTTTCATCATACAAACTAAAATAATATAAATTCAAATTGTGTATAATTTTCTTGCGTTTTCAATTACTTTAAAAACTTTAATAATTACATACATGAAACAAATAACTTATTATTTTCTCTCTAATGGGCTGCTGTTGGCTTCTCGTAATTGCAAACCTAGTGCGTTTCACAGGGATTGGTACCATCTAACCATCTCTATCAAGCACCACAGTGGGTATAGTGCCATCGCTACAAGTGAATTTTGACGCTAAGTTCTTTCACTTGAAAGATGGAGTTCTGGGAGGAGTCACTATCATTGGGTCTGCTTACGTTAAGACAACTAGAATTGTTGAACTAGTTTTATGAAACACAGATTTTTTTTTGCTCTTACGCTGAGGTGCCCCCAAGATGCTAGTGCTTTGTACTTCGCACACTTTGCACATTGATAGGGCCTACCCTGTTTGTACCATAGAATGATGCACAATTATAATTTCTCGCTTTTTTCGTGCGCCTACTTCCGTCACAAATATGTTCATGATGACCCCCAAAAGCCGAAATTTCCGCCTGCATTCAGAATTTTAAATGTTTTTGATCTTCAGAAGTTCTTGATGCCTCTGAACTCTTACATCAAAGCAAAAGCACAAGAAAAAAGCATTTAAATGCCTTGAAATGTAAATTTCATGTCCCATACACATCTTCAGTTGTATGACGAGGAAGGTTGAATGTCTCGGGAGGAAAAGTATGGAATTTTCTTTTTTAGTTCTCACTTTTTTCCTCATTGACGACATTTTCCTCAAAAATGATTTTGTTTTCCTTATAATCTTCCTGTAAATACCACCAGTTTTCTCCAGAGTGAAAACTTTTAAAGCGCATACTGATAAAATTCTTTGTGGAAGATATAATGACTTGCTTTGTTGAAGACATTGTTGTAAACTAATAACCTGAAGTTAAACATTTTTCAACCCAACTGTTTACTATACGAACAAATATAACTCGAACGTTACATACACTTCAATGAATTAACGTTGATGATTTGGTTATTTGGATGACATCAGCTGTAACTTTGCGCTAGAATTCCTTAATTGTTTAAGTAGGGAGAAATAATGCGGTTATTATTCTCCTTAATGTATTGGAAGCTGAGTTGTTAAGCTTCACAGGCATTTACTCTGATTCAGCGGTGGAATACACCAGAACTTATTTTTTCAGATGCTACTCTAGATTATATGGAAACTTTTACTCATTTGAGCACTATTTTGAACTCTAAGCTAGAAAACACATGCATAATATTTCGAGTATCGCATATGTTCTAGTTCATATCGCCGTTCCGGAAGAACAATGACGTAACTGCAAAAATGTGTCAAACGCAAATAATTCCATAGAGAATATCAGAAACACATCCCTTACACAGGGGAACATGGACGTAACTGTAGAACGACAGTTTGTGTCTTCTAGAAGAACGAATAATTTTTTGAGAAACAATAACGCAACTGCACTTAGGGGTTGAAATGAGGGAGATTAACCCTAATCCCTGGTAAATGAAAGTAAAGTATATATCCTACATAGTTACTCTCAATATACCATTATTTTCTGACACTTACACCCATTTCAATTATACGCTTCATACAACTAACTGCAAATCGTTTTTTTACTACTCTATAAAATTGAAGTTTCTGCATTTATGTCAGTTCTTCCGGAACGACGATATAATATCTGAAAAGTGACACGAAACTTTTAAATGACTCTTTGGATCCATTTTTGACCAGTTAAAACGTACATATAACAAGAAGTTCCGTCGATAACTATTAGTAGCCTACTCCTCCCAGTATACACCCAACATCAAATTTATAATCTAGTTATCTGTCTCTCTTTCTCCTTTAGTTTAATTACTTTTTCAACGATTAATACACATTCATTAACTTATTCATTTATTCATTCATTCATTCAGCAATATCCTTAAAAATCCAGATCCCAATTTTTTTTGGGGGGAAAATAGACTTTTCTCCACCAGACCCCTACCTGTTAGCCGAGGCCTTAGGATTGCTTACGCACGGGGAGAGGTAGTGGGGGTCTACGGATTTTACATGCACATATCCCCAAGTATACATGGTGGTCTTCAGCGGGCATCGAACGCGCGACCTTCCAGGTGGAAGTCCGACGTGCTAACCACTAGGCTACCTACCACGGCCCTGGGAAAATAGACTTTTCTCCATCGGACACCCTTGCACCTTTTAGCCGAAGCCTTAGGTAGTAGGAAAAAATAGACTCGTGTAGTTCTGGACAAACTTCGTATCTGCACACGTTCTACGTCATAAGATCCTTCCGATAAAGTTTGTTCCATCTGTTAGCTCAGGAATTATATAGGATTCAAATTTAGCCATGAACGCAAAGGTTAAGGTTTTTAGCAGTGTTGAAAATTGAACGAAAAATGTTCAAATAAAAAAGTAAAATATGGAAATGAGATGTCTTCGCCGAGATCTTGAGAATGCAATAAAGGTATCTTTGGAGTCGGAGAAGTTCCTTAAAAGTTATCGGGGGAGGGGGGGGGGGAGAGACGACATAAAGACCGACTGACAGACAGACCGACAGGCACTTTCCCCATCTCGAAACCCTAATTTCAATTTTTTTTTAATTTTTCAATCTTTATTTAACTTTTATTATTTTTGACTTTTCTTTATTTTTATCCATATTTTCACATTAAGCCTTCTTTCTCACTTTTTTATTTTTATTTTACGGGAAAGTAGGCTAAGAAAAAAGGGCTAAAATTTCAAAACGTGATGCAGTTCGATTTCTTATGTGTCCTTTGAGTCAGTTACATAGTGTGACTCCAAGTTTAAAGTCATGCTTGTAATAACCGTACCAACCATTATTTTAATTTACCGCTTTAAACCTGGGTTTTATTTAAATTCAGCCACTCAATTACCAAGTCGACTGTACAAGTTTTACGTTCTTATGAAAGCACACTGATAAAAATCTCTCCAGCGAAACAAAAGGATAAATTAAATTTTGAAAAATATTACATGTACATTGAAGCAGGAAAAAAATTGGGACTTTTGTTACTCGTAGAAGGGAAATAAATTATTCCTCTCAATTCTCTTCTCTCACTAATGACAAAAAAAATTGCTGTTAAAATTAGGACAATGTTTATTTTCCATTAATTAATAAGGCAATTAGAATCAAAATATCAAGGCAGACACTCCTACAGCCATACAATTTTTTGTCGATTAATTTCGATGTTTCGACGGGAGAAATCTGAATGAAAGCTTCAAAAGAAACATTTTTAACGCTTTTTACACGGTTTTACTTAACTTGATTTGTCCCGGAAGTTTGTTATCGGGTTTTCTACCACTATTGCTGCATAAATTATCTTCAAACTTTGCAGCCAGGCTTATCTTCGATGACAAAACAATATTCCATCTATTTTATATTTTATTATAACGCTAATTAGGAAAAAAAATATTATGGCTCTGAGGAAAGGATCAGAATTCTTATTTGTCGATTGGCAACGATACCTTTGTTTGGAATGTTTGGATAATGCAACGATGCTTTGAATTCTTATTTAGAATGTTTGGATAATGCAAGTTTTTTTAAAAATAAAACCATGTAAATTAAAACGTTTTTATTGTAAGTTTATACACGGTTCTGCAAAAGAATTTTGTTAAAATTAACTCACGCTTAAAGCCGGCATGGGACGTCGTGATAAGGCGCGGAGCTAGTACACCCCAGGTCAGAGGATCGAGCCTTGCCAGTGTTCAAGATGCAACCACATTTTCAAGATGAAGAAAATCGTCTGCGTCCATGTCGTATGATGATGCGGCATGTAAAAGATCCATTGAGTAGACATTTGGCTTGGATGCTCTCGGCTAAATTAAATTGCTAGTGCAATTTCGCATCAACAGAATCCGGGAGTTCGCCTTTGCAAGTGGAGAAACCGGAAGTTCAAATTCTCATGCGGCGATGGTACCACACTCTTTGTGGTGCCACTGAAAGAAATGGTACCAATCTCTCGGATCTGCAATTGGTAAAAGCCAACAGTAGCCCAGAAAAAAAAAATAATAAAATAAATACATAAAAAACGTTTTAAGTGACACGGTTTTATTAAAATTCAAAACATCGTTGCATTATCCAAACATTCCAAATTAATGTTCAAAACATCGTTGCGTTATCGAAACATTTCAAACAAAGCTAATGTTGCCATTTAACAAACAATAGTTCTGATAATTTCCTCAGAGCCAAAACTGTTTTTTTTTTTCCTAATTAACGTTGTAATAAATTATGAAACGGATGGAATATTGTATTGTGATCGGAAGATAAGTTTGTATGCAAGGTTTGAAGATATTTTATGCAGTAATAAAGGCCGAACTTCCGTGACAAATCAAGTTAAAGAAGACCGTGTAAAAAACCCCTCGCGTTTAATGTAATTTCTTCTGAATTAAATTCCAGATAGCAACCTTAAAATGAGTTGCCATAACATGTGTACGGAAAACCAACTTCAAACTCATTTTGTTTGCTGATTTATTTATGATATTAATATTGAGGATGTGTGTTAACACGAAAAAAAAAAAAAAAAAACTGCATTCGTATTAATATTTTCCAAAAAGGGTCTGTTGCAATAATCTGTTCATGGTCAGTACATTTCCTACAGTGAATATTGCTTGCAAAACATGTTTTATTAATAAATGTCTTTAACGGAAATAAACATAATCAAGAAGTGAAAAACATACAAGAAGATTACACTTCAAGTAATTTTGCTTAAAGGGGTGTTCTAGTGCCGTTCCGTTTAAATTCTTCCTCGGCAGCCAGCGTAGTCCCGCAGTAACTATGATGTCTGAGCAAATTTTGCGGAAAAAAACGTTTTGGTACAAGGATTTATAAAGGCGGACCTATCTCTTTTAAGAACTGTCTCAAAATAAAAATTTTCATAAAATAAAAAATAATTATTTATTTTTAACAAATTGCTTTCTAGATAATTATAACGATTATTGTTGAATTGTCTGTATCAAAAAAAAAAAAAAAAAAAGGATTCTTATTCTCAATTAACCGCTACAAGTCAACAAAAGACGGTAGGCTTTCCCCCCCCCCCCCCCCCCCCCCCCCCCCCCCCCCCCCCCCCCCCCCCCCCGGGGGGGGGGGGGGGGGGGGGGGGGGGGGGGGGGGGGGGGGGGGGGGGGGGGGGGGGGCGTCAAATTAGAGTAGGACTGCTCGTTTTTACCAGAGAACGTCGGAGAATGAGCCTTTTGAAGTAGAGGAAGGTTTCTTATGGTGGAGCAGGAATCGCCGATTAAAAATATGTAAGTATTCTGTACCATTCTATAAGTAAAACTGCCTAAAACTTGTCTCAAAACTTTGAACGCGTTTTTCTCGAAACTACTTTTTTCGAGCTGGCGGCAATGATATCTCGAGTTCTAATGGACCGATTTACTTCAAATTTGGAGAGGATGTTCTTTATACATCCCTTTATCGTGTGAACCTTGCCCAAAAGTACAACTATTCATTTAGTATTGTTAAAAATTAGGAATTGTTAAAAAAATATGCAAAAAAGAAAAAAAAATTCAAACAGCCGCCATTTGGTAAATTTTCTTAAAACTTATCCAAGGTTCATATGATAGCCGCATCCATAATAATTAAGAATTCGTCTGTTTTTTATTTTTCAGATCACCAGGAGGGTTAAAATAATACACGCCATGACGCCCCCTTTTTTTGGATAACCCACTTTGATTGCTCATAACTGTCAATTTTAATTATTTTTTTTGGTTATTTTTTTATGAAATAATAAAACATCAATAAACAAATGATAAAAAAAATGGATGGTAAAAACATTTTTTGCTTCCTTTGTACGGCGCTTCAAAACTGGGCGAAATTCATGCCTCTACACTAGAATACCCCCTTAAGGCATTTATTTTGCAAACAAAAGCTTGTTGCAACGAAATTAAGTTTGTACAGTAACCGCACCATAGAAGCTAATGCTTAGAAGTTTTTAGCAAAATATATAGTGCGTATCGAAATGATAGGTCCATCAGTAAAAACGAAATTTTTGTTGGGGGAAAAAAGTTTTATTATGCATTAAGTACTATTTTATAATCTACTCTAGTTCATAGAATGAAAAAATATTGCGTAAATAATGTACAAATCATAGGAATGATAAACGAAACAAAAAAAATGTGAAATTGATGTTTCAGGAAGATAGGTCCACTGAACCAAACATTAAATTAATAATCAATAAGAAATTTTACCACCTTTTTTCAAAATGAGCTCATAATTCCTATTTGGCTTGGTTTCTACAGGTTTTTGCAAACAGCTGGTCTTGATTTTTGCCCATTCGGAGGAAATAGATCTTTTTAAGTCTGTAGTACAGTTGTACTGCCTTCCACCTGCATGTACTGCTCTTGCGAGTATGCCCCACATGTATTCTACGGGATTCAGGTCCGGGCTGCAAGGTGGCTAATCGATAATATACACACCATTATCCAGAAACCACTCAAAAGTGGACTTTGCAGTATGCACAGGAGCACTGTTCTATTGCAACATGAAGAACAGGCCTCCAATGTGCTCTGCTTGTGGAAGAAAATTTTGTTCGAGCAGCTGTTGATAGCCTGCAGCATTCAAGCGATTGTATACAAATGCTATATCAGTTTTTCCTGCGCGTCCGAATCCGGCCCACACCATACCGTCAAGTGCGCCAACTTTGTGCCAAAACGCCCTTTTAGACACTAGAACTGCCTAACGGCTGTTGATTTGTAACTAGAGCTTCGAAAAAATTTTTAAGAGTTGTAAACAAAGTTTCGAAGCTCTATTTACAGCTCGGCATTCAGTTGGTAGCCCTAATGTCTGAAAAGATGTTGTGGCACAAAGCTGACTTGCTGGCACAAAGTTGGCGCACTTGAAGGTAACGGAACCACCACCATCAGCTTGCCTCTTCGAGAATATCTCTCTATCGTTACGCAAAACATGCCAGTAATATTGCCAGCCATCTGGACCATCTAGATTGATTTTTTTTTTGATCACTGAATATCACTCGATGCCAGTCTTCTTTCCAGGACGTCACTTCCTGTGCGAATTTCAATCGCTTTTCTTTGTGATATTTTGTCAATTTTGGAGCCGCTTTGCTCTTCCTGTAAACTAAACTGCCGAACTTCTTTGTCACTCTATGGACCATCGATTTTGATATTGCAGGATTTTCTTTCCTGGCCAAAGTCGATAAGCTCGTATTTTCAGACTTTAACCCCTTTAGGGATCATTCATAAATGATGTCACGCTTCGAGGGGGGAGGGGGGTTCGTGAAATTGTGACAAAGTGTGACAAGGGGAGGGAAGGGGTAACAATAAGTGTGACATCATGCATTATGCAACATAGCGTGATGCGTGACAAAGGGGGGTGGAGGGAGTCCACTGAAGTGTGACATTTTGTGACAAAGGGTGGGGAGGGGGTTCAAACATATGGGAAAAAGAGTGACGTCATTTATGAACGGCCCCTTACAATAGTCTTGTTTGTCGGGGTGTCACTTTTGATGGCCGACCAGATGATTTTTTCTTGCCATAAACACTGCTAAGTTTCAAAAAATTGTTTACGACATTATGAGATCTAGAAATAAAATTTCACGTTAAATTAAAGCACAAATGAGCATTAAAACGCAGACATATGTTTCGGGATTGCTTGGAATCCCTTTATCAATGCGACAGGGAGCCTCTAGATGCAAAACATCCAAATGAAGCAGACAGAACAACAAAGACAAAGCTTATATAGCCTAATAATTAACTGTAAACCAATGAGAATAAAGGCAGTGTGAAGTGGAAGTAGAAGTAGTAGGAAAGGCACCAATAATAGAGCAACAAACGAATGCAGTTGGAAGTGCAGGAAGTAAAAAGCAATATCAATAAAAACAAAGCAAAAAAGACAACAGCGTGCATAAAAATGTGAAAATACATGAAAATTGCAAAAAAATAAAATAAAATACAAAGAATAAAATGGAAATAAAATAAGTACAGAAAATACCAAAAACGAAAAGCAAAACAAAGTACACATGCAAAAGAGGGGGAGGGGGGGGGGAGAGGAAAAAAAATTGACACAAAAAAGGAAAACTAACAAGAAAACCAAGAAAGAACAACAAATTAAAGGAACTTATGCCAGACCTGTGAAAAATAAGGAGTTGAGGAAGAATCATTAACCAAATTAGAACTATTCCTGTTAATATGATAAGCTTCCCAAAAGTCAAGTTCTAAAGGGGAAAAACATTTTTGAATAATTTTCCCAGAATTGAAATCAAAAGAGTGGTTGGAATTCCAACAATGTTGAGCAATACTAGACTATCGATGTGACTTTTAAACATAGTCGGTGAAAATTAAAATAGATAAAATCTTTTGTAATCATGAATCAATTAAATATATACAGTTCCAATATGACGTAACAAATGGTGTAATGGTACTTAGACTCATAATTTTGCACTGACTTCTAAAACTATGTTTAAAAGTCACATCGATGTTGTTTAAAGAATGAATTTATTTTCCACTTTTTAGCGCAATTTATAATTTGAAGTCGGTTCTATTTTTTTCTAAAAATTATTTTATTTTATTCTTTTTATGTAAATACATTTTTTATGTAAATACTCTATTTTTAAATAATCCATGTCAAAGGACAAACCTTCTTTGAATGAATGGCACTAAAAACTAATCATTTGTATGATAAATTCCGTTTTGAAGTCAATTTGAGCAAAACAAGCTGATTGGATTAATTTTTGTCTCAGCTAAGTCTTCAGTCAAACTCTTGCTGTAATTGCTTTTAATATTATAGCAGAATGGCAACAAACACTTTTTTAACAATGACTTTTCTATTTATCAATAGTTTTTCAACAAAGAAAAATCAAGCCAAGCCTTTCCAATTAGAATTTAAAATACTTTATTTTTCACCCGTAACGTTTTTTCTGAAAAACAAATGTAGTCAAATTGATTTGCGATATTAGAGTTAGACGACCCTCTATCGATTAAAGAAAAAAACATCAAAATCGGTTCATTTAGTCAAACGTTATGAATGAAAAAAGAAAAAAATACTACATTTCCACCCCCTAACTTTTTTCTAATTATCGAATATGGTCAAACGAAAGTACGGGAACTATGGGAAACCACCCCTGATTAAAAAAAAATCATGAAAATCGGTTCATCCAGTGAAAAGTTATGAATGGACAAAAAAAAAAAAAAGAAAAACCCGACATACATACAATATGAATGTATAACCTCCTTCCTTTGTGAAGTCGGTTAAAAATGCGGGTGGACCTATCATTTTGATACGCACAGTACATCGTATAATATTCGAGGGGACCTCCTGCAAAAGACAAGATGGAAGGACATTGGTGAATCGAAGCATTATAGTATTTTTTCATCAATTTCTTTAAAGTACAGTGATACCTCGAGGTACGAGTCTAATTCGTTCCGTAACCTTGCTCGTATGTCAATTTGCTCGTATCTCAAAGCAATTTTCCCCATTGAAATTAATTGGAAAATTCGTTCCGTAACCTTGCTCGTATGTCAGTTTGCTCGTATCTCATAGCAATTTTCCCCATTAAAATTAATTGGAAAATTCGTTCCGTAACCTTGCTCGTAGCTCAAAGCAATTTTCCCCATTGAAATTAATTGGAAAATTCATTCCGTAACCTTGCTCGTATCTCAAAGCAATTTTCCCCATTGAAATTAATTGGAAAATTCGTTCCGTAACCTTGCTCGTATCTCAAAGCAAATTTCCCCATTGAAATTAATTGGAAAATTCGTTCCGTAACCTTGCTCGTATGTCAGTTTGCTCGTATCTCATAGCAATTTTCCCCATTGAAATTAATTGGAAAATTCGTTCCGTAACCTTGCTCGTATGTCAGTTTGCTCGTATCTCAAAGCAATTTTCCCCATTGAAATTAATTGGAAAATTCGTTCCGTAACCTTGCTCGTATGTCAGTTTGCTCGTATCTCAAAGCAATTTTCCCCATTGAAATTAATTGGAAAATTCGTTCCGTAACCTTGCTCGTATGTCAGTTTGCTCGTATCTCAAAGCAATTTTCCCCATTGAAATTAATTGGAAAATTCGTTCCTTAACCTTGCTCGTATCTCAGTTTGCTCGTATCTCAAAGCAATTTTCCTCATTGAAATTAATTGGAAAATTCGTTCCGTAACCTGGCTCGTATGTCAGTTTGCTCGTATCTCAAAGCAATTTTCCCCATTGAAATTAATTGGAAAATTCGTTCCGTAACCTTGCTCGTATGTCAGTTTGCTCGTATCTCAAAGCAATTTTCCCCATTGAAATTAATTGGAAAATTCGTTCAGTAACCTTGCTCGTATATCAATTTGCTCGTATCTCAAAGCAATTTTCCCCATTGAAATTAGTTGAAATGACATTATGTTACTCCGTGTATTTGAATAAGAAAAATGTATTTATAAATGACAAATATTGTATAAAAACATAATAAAAGAGATCCCAAAGCAAAAAGGCGCAGTAAACTGGGTGGGCCATGTGCAACGTCGTAGCCGGCCGTTCCTCGTATCTCAAATATCGCTCGTATTTCAATACAAAACTTCGCTACTCTACAGCGCTCGTATCTCAAATAACTCGCATGTAGGGCACTAGTATCTTGAAGTACCACTGTAATTATTTCCAACATTAAAAAACGCAATCGATTTAATGAATGCTTATGTTTCCATCTTTAATTTTATTTAAGAGAATCAAAACCAGGGTTCGTGATTTTTTTGATTTTTTTAAAAAAATCAAAAAAATCGGATTTTTTAAATTTAAATCAGATGTTTTTGATTTAAATCGGATTCTTTTGATTTTTTAAAAAGACCTTAAATATTTTCGATATTGATTATGTTACATTCACATAAACAATATGGTATGGTAATCAATATGCAAAAATACACTTTAAGATATTTTCACAGCAGTAAATATTTTTCAATAATAATAATGATAAGCAAATTTTAATACAACTGCATGACTGAAATGAAACTTAACCCTACCAGGAATAATAGTATACTCATAAGTACAGATAAAATGAACTAATTTAATCTGAATTATTTTGCTGTTAAAGCTGAAAAAAAGTAACAATTGTGTGTTCTTAATTTTTTCATTGAGTGTACTTTAAAATCATTTTTCTATTTTATAAATAAAACAGCCTGGAGCATTTTACCCATTTAGTAAAATCATATGCTCCTACCATTACTAAAAACTGAAACTTTTTGTTTCAATCAAATATCTTTATTAAAAACTTCTAAGATCAAAAAATATTTTAGAAGGAAAAAAACCTTAAGGGACATGAATGAAAGGATACATATACTAAATTCTATCAATTGTTGTTTTAAATATTATCATTCTGAATTTATTGTGTGGCATTTGTTAAATCGATCTAAAATACTATTTTTAAGATAAAAAACACAGAATGTTTCCTGATTATTATGAATTCTAATTTGAATGATTGAATGAATTATGCTTTGCTCTTAAGATGCTTGAAGAATAAGAGTAATATTGTAAAATTTACTAAACAGTAATTAGTTCTAAACTTATGAAATATGTTATGGGGGCACACAGACAGATGGACCTAGGAAGTTTTGTTTGAAACAGTGGTTGTAATTGCAACATATTTCATTTTTACAACACTTTCAAACATTGTAAAATCAATGATTTTTTTTGAAAAAAAATCACTCGATTTAAATCAATGATTTTTTTTAAAAAATCACTTGATTTAAATCACGATTTAAATCATGATTTAAATCAAGCTGATTTAAATCAACGAGCCCTGATCAAAACCGAAGGATAACAAATATAAAACACATTTTTACTGCTGAATAAAAATGACAAAAATGAAATTAATGTGAATACAGCAATTAAAAAACTCTTCCTGGCAAAGTGCCAAGAGGAATCCAACAACTCGGCAACTACACGGAACACAGCAGGAGCGGAGCAACTCAAAAAAGTTGCCGCTATAGTTTCTTGGTAAACAAGGTCGAGAAATCGTTTTAAAAAGGACTATTTGAGATAAAATTATACCTGCGCAAAGGCATCTCCAAAGGTTCGATTCTCTTTAGCCTGCCGCAGAAAGATTCCATGCTATAGTCTAAGACCACACAGAGTTTTGACACTTGGGCGCTTGTGCGCATGGCTGAAAAAGACGAATCCAGTGGAGTTTTAGCGTAGTGCATTTTTGCAGGTGCGTTTAATAGCACGCAAATCAGGACGTTTGCTTCTCTGTTTCTCAAATCAACCAAATTTTTAAACTGCCATATAACATTAGCTCATAAGTACAGTGAAACCCCTTGCTGTGAATCTCTTTAGTGGTCAACTTAGACAGGTGGTCAACTTTATAGGGTTTTTTCCCTAATGGGCTGCTGAGTTGGGTTCTCCCCAATTGCAGACTCAGTGCGTTCCCCAGAAATTGGTACCAGATCTTTCAGCGGCACCACAATAAGTGTGGTACCATCGCCGCATGAGAATTTTGACGCTCACTTTCCCCTAGATGGCGGCACCTGAGCTCTAATTGATGCGTATTTTGCACTTAGAATTTAATTTACCCAAGAGCATCCAAGCCAAATGTCTACTCAAGGGATCTTTTACATGCCGCATAATCATACGAGGTGGGCGCAAACGGTGTTCTGCATCTTGAAAATCCACCGACTTGGGCAGATTTGAACCTGCCGACTTGGGCGTACGAGGTCTGTGCCTTACCACTACGCCACCCTGACGACACTTTACAGGTTTTACTGTATGTGAAACGAATTAAAACGAGAACAAAATGCGGTCGTATTCCCTTATACCTAGGCTTGCCATACGTCCCGGTATTTTGCTCTTGTCCCGGTGTCCCGCCCAGTTTTATCAATGTCCCGGATACGGCTGTTAGATGTAAAAAGTAATGAATTTATGTTTTTAAGAATCTTTTATGTAGACATTAAGAATCTTTAAGATGACAGAGCATTAATGAGGAGGTCCACTGTCAGAGCATTAATTTGTACGTAAAAAAAAAACTTTGCCTTTCTTGCTCTAATTTTTATGAAAAAGTCAAGCTTAACAAAGACATCTTGAAAAAAGTACATTCCAGTCAGAAATATGAGTGGTTTGAAAACAAAGAATAACATTGTTAACTTATTAATTGCTTTTTTAGTTCGACAAACATGCTTTTTTGAAAGGGTTTTTGTAGTTAGACAAAAAGTTGCTGTTTAAAGAAATAAAACTTAGTAATCAATTGTTCAATTAAACAACTTTATGAAGTGTTTTAAAATTTATTTTATTAACAATTCTTTCTAGATGGTAGACCAGAAAAAATTATCATTAAAAAGGGGGAAAAAACCTTTTGAAGTAAATTAAGTAGCAAAAATTCCTTTTTTATTTTTAACAAGAAGTTCCGTCTAGAACTATACGAGCCTACTTTCACGTATACACCAAATTCAAATTTATAATCTAGCTATCTCTTTCTCTCTCTTTCTTATTTATCTTTAGTTCTAATTATTGAAAATATACCTTTTTCAACGGATAATACATATTCATTCACTCACTCATTCATTCTTTCATTTATTCAGCCATGCATTTATTCATTCATTCGTTACCTCATTCAAGTGTTTATTCATTCATTTACGCATTCATGTATTTATTCACTCATTTATTTATATTTTCATTTATTCAATAATTTATTCATTCATTCTTTTCCTCATTCATTTATTCATTGATTTATTCTTTCACTCTTTCATTTATTCATTCATTCATTATTTCACTCATTGAGTCACTGAGAAATATCCTTGAAAATTCCGATCAAAAAATTTCATAGCAAAATAGGCTCTTAAGTTCTGGATAAACTTTCTATTTCTACATGTTCTACGTTATAAGAGCTTTCCGATAAAGTTTGTTCCAAGCAAATCGGTCCGTTAGATCAGGATTTATATAGGGTTGAAATTTACCCGTAAGCTCTGTGTTAATTTTTTGAACTGTTCAAAAATGAACAAAAACTGTTCAAATCAATATTTCACGCCGAGAACTCCTTTCAATAAGCTTGCAATAGGAACTTGGCTCTTGTGCCCAGAGTTTACAGAATTTGCTTCAATTTTGTCCATAGGCGCTAATGTTAAAATTTTTTGAACTGTTCAAAATTGAACAAAAAATTGTTCAAATCAAAAAATAAAATATGGAAATGAGATGTCCTCGCCGAGATCTTTCGAATGCAAAAAGAATTTTTCCAATCGGACAAATCGTTCAAAAGTTATTAGGGGGGGGACAGACCGACAGACAGACCGACAGACAGACAGACCGACAGACCGACAGACACACTTTTTCCCCATCTCAATACCCTACTTTCAATTTTTTTATTTTTTATCTTTATTTAATTACTTCACTTATTTTTGACTTTTCTTGATTTTTAACGATATTTTCACGATACATTAAGCCTTCTTTCATGCTTTATTATTTTTTTTTACTTTTACGGGAAAGTAGGCTAAAAAGTGGGTAGACTAACAATTTATTGGTTCCAGATTCCCCACTCCCGTTACTTGCGAAGCTTGAAAAAATTGATAAAATTCACCATATTGCTTTGCAATGTTTTAAAAAATTTTCCCACATACCCCACCGCTACTGGGGGTATTCCATGTCCCCAGACCCCCCGATATGCCCTCCCATATTAATATGTCCCGGTTTCAGTAACCAAAAATATGGCAGGCCTACTTATACCAGCAGTTTCTTCCTTCTACATAAACGGATTCTTCTAGGAACGCTGCTAGGCACCGGCCTTCGTTTGCCTGTCGCACAATAGTTAGGTTCAGAAAAGTAGGACAGGGAATGTTTATGTGGGATTCGAGGCCATACCGAATAGTCCGATAACAACAATAGTTCCAAGCCATTGTTTGTTACAGAACTAAACTCAGCGGTGCGACAGACCACTGGATGCCATGGCCCACTGTGCCACCCCAGTTTCCGAGGCCCAGGGCCCTGCGGTGCAGAAGCAGATGTTCCGGTCAAGTGGTCGACTTGACGTGGAGCCCCAGTGTTTAGTTCCCAAGCATGCTCGGTCCTCATTTTATCGACCCCATTAAATCGATGAAAGGCTGAGTCGACCCTGCCCAGACCGGGAATCGAACCCCGTACCTGTGGCAGGGTAGCACGGAAGGCTACCACTCAGCCACTAGGCCTAATTGCCTGTTCTATCCAGCTTTTATTGTCTATCCAGCAGTACTGGGAGAAAAATATAATTTTAAGAATATAAAGATAACAGTTTATGTTACCACCTAAATTGTTTTAAAATGTTATTTTTGTGGTGGTGTGTCGTTTAATCCACCAAAAAAGCATGTAAATATTCTTTCTCAATGCTCCACGAAGTAATTTCTATGTTTAGGGAAATTTGAAGAACTAAATTAAATTTTCCTTTTATGTGTGTGTGTGTTTTAGTGGAAGAGACTAGTTGTTTTAATAGTCCTCTACTCCCAAAACCAATTAAAATGCGATTCAATTTTCTCCATTGTTATGACTTTAAGCATAATTTCGACTTACACCTAAACATTTCTCTGTATCGTTACTTCACAACATCAGTTCAATGTCAAGAGTTCATATTTATAGAATCTCGAAACTTTTATGTGTATTCATGTGAAGCTGTAACTTTGAAATTTATCAGCTACTTTTGAAATACAGTGGAACCTCGTATACAATTCGTTCCAGAAGGCCGTTCGAATGGAGAATTATTTTTTCGCAAAAGATACAATGTAAATTGGATTAATCCGCTCCAGACCCACAGATGGTTGCTTATTTAAACCTATGAAAAACAAATGTACAGTACTGTACATGAAATTATAGATAAATAAAAATTTAACTACACTATGCTTGTACTGAGATGAGCAGTTGGAATAAGTGGAATATAGAGAGGAGGAAGAGAAATGGTTGCAAGTGGAATCCCCTTCTATAAAAACATCAGGTAACATCCCATTTTTCTGTCTTTTTGCACTACAAGAATCTTGGGTTTCTTTCTCTAAAAACCTGTCCAATGTTGTCTGCCTTTGACGATTGTTCAGAATTTTTCTGAAATGGTCAAACACATTGTCGTTGAGCAAGTTAAAAATGCTGTTGACCACAGCAGTGTTGGGATGCTCCACTCCCTGGGTTTTCTCGCAGGGGTAACACAGCTCTTTACTTTCTAGAAAGGAAATGTTTCCATTACTGCTTTCCTCCTCCGAAGAAGAAAGTTCTTCAATCACTTCCTCTTGCTGCCCCCTTAGAAAGTTAAAATTGTCAGTAAAATCTCAAAAAGTATTAAAATTTTTAAAAAATTCAAAACGCCAAACAAATCATTTTCAGACGAGTTCAAAATGAGAATAATATCTCGATTTTTTCTTAAATAAAGCAAAACTGGCAACCCAGCTGGTCCCTGGCGCCGTACTAATCGCGGGACAAGTACGAATGGCGAGTACAATTTTACTTGAACTAGTTGGACGAACAACGAGTTGTACGAATAGCGAGGCAGACGAAGGGCGGGCTTCCACTGTATTAAGTTATAAAACTTAGGGGCTGGGAGAGCTGAACTTTCAGTACTTTCTTTTTCCTTTAAGCCGATATTTTTTCAAATCCTCTTTTATAAAATACTTGTTTTAAACACTTAACTTATATAAAAATATAATTAGACCTTCTCTGAAAGCACTCATATTGATGAGATTTTTCAAAGAATTGTGCGAAAATGCCCATAATTCATACATAAGAAACTTAAAATTTGAGAGATTGCGAGTTACAGTAATAACAGTCAACTAAAAATCTGCCTGGCAGAGAGAGAATCCATAATGTTCAAGGGAGAAACTGCTGGTACAAGGAGTGTGCCGCATTCTGTTCTCCCGTTTGAGTTCGCTAGCATACTTATTTTCTTTCGAACGGATGCTATATGCCGGTTTATAAATTCGGTTACTATTCAAAAAAGAGAAGCAAACATTCTGATTCGGGTGCTAATAAACGCTCCTGCATAACACACTTCACTAAGCCCGGAATGAATTCGCTCTTTTCTGCCATGCGCAGAAGCTCCCAAGTGTCAAAACTCTGTGGTCGAACTATAAGCCTCGCTGAGATAAACTTTCCCACGCTTTGTTTTCATTTTCTTTCGAACCATCTTTTTACTAGGTATGTCAGAAGTAATGACCCGGTTTTGAAGGGTTATAAAAGAAAAAACTAATACAGTTTGAGACTTAAAACTTTTTATATTTTGTTCTGTATATAACCCCATTTTTTAGCCTACTTTTCCGTAAAAGTAAAAAAAAATAATGATAAAGCATGAAAGAAGGCTTAATGTATCGTGAAAATATCGTTAAAAATCAAGAAAAGTCAAAAATAAGTAAAGTAATTAAATAAAGATTGTAAAATAAAAAATTTGAAAGTAGGGTATTGAGATGGGGAAAAAGTGTGTCTGTCGGTCTGTCTGTCTGTCGGTCTGTCCCCCCCCCCTAATAACTTTTGAACGAATTGTCCGATTGGAAAAATTCTTTTTGCATTCGAAAGATCTCGGCGAGGATATCTCATTTCCATATTTTACTTCAATTATTTGATTTGAACAATTTTTTGTTCAATTTTGAACAGTTCAAAAAATTTTAACATTAGCGCCTATGGACAAAATTGAAGCAAATTCTGTAAACTCTGGGCACAAGAGCCAAGTTCCTATTGAAAGCTTATTGAAAGGAGTTCTCGGCGTGAAATATTGATTTGAACAGTTTTTGTTCATGTTTGAACAGTTTTTGTTCATGTTTGAACAGTTTTTGTTCATGTTTGAACAGTTCAAAAAATTAACACAGAGCTTACGGGGAAATTTCAACCCTATATAAATCCTGATCTAACGGACCGATTTGCTTGGAACAAACTTTATCGGAAAGCTCTTATAACGTAGAACATGTAGAAATAGAAAGTTTATCCAGAACTTACGAGCCTATTTTGCTATGAAATGTTTTGATCGGGATTTTCAAGAATATTTCTCAGTGACTCAATGAGTGAAATAATGAATGAATGAATAAATGAAAGAGTGAAAGAATAAATCAATGAATAAATGAATGAGGAAAAGAATGAATGAATAAATTATTGAATAAATGAAAATATAAATAAATGAGTGAATAAATACATGAATGCGTAAATGAATGAATAAACACTTGAATGAGGTAACGAATGAATGAATAAATGCATGGCTGAATAAATGAAAGAATGAATGAGTGAGTGAATGAATATGTATTATCCGTTGAAAAAAATATATTTTCAATAATTAGAACTAAAGATAAATAAGAAAGAGAGAGAAAGAGATAGCTAGATTATAAATTTGAATTTGGTGTATACGGGAAAGTAGGCGCGTATAGTTCTAGACGGAACTTCTTGTTAACATTAAGTTTTGAATACCACTCCAGCAAGGGGGCGGCCTTTAGCGGCAATGCACTGATGCAGTCTACTCTTCCACGCAGAGAACTCGAGCTCTTCGTGTGCATTTCAATGTTTCAATATTCCGCGTAATGTTACGGTCCCTAGCGGAAGCTTTTTTCTGTAGATTTATTTAAAGAAGAATATCTGGAAACATAACCCCAAGACTTTAGAAGAACTGAAGGACCAAAATATCGAGGAAATATCGGTCGCGTCCCTTGAAATGTGCAGAAAGTTTCCCGAAACTTCAGAAATAGACTGCATCAGTGTAGTGCTGCTGATGGCCACCATCTTGACGAAATGGTATTCAAAACTTAACGTAAAAAAAGGAATTATATGCAGATCAAAGTAAAAAAAAAATTTAAATCTCAAACTGTGTTAGTTTAATTTTTAATAACCTTTCAAAACCGGTTCATTATTTTTGACCCACCCTGTAATTTGTCGCAATTAACTTACTTTGAAGAATGAACTTGCATATAAAAGTAACTAGATCTTTACTGAGAGCATTATCAATGAGATAGAACAAAATTTAGCTTTGAAAGAACGTGAGATAAGATTAGATAGAAGAAAATGCTCCTGAAGTTTTAGTGTGTTTCGAAAACGAACAAGGGCTAAAACGATCGTCCAGAGGAATCAACGAATCGAAGAAATGCAATAAATTCGTTATTATTACTTACGTAAGGAACATTTGATGCTGGTACTTTCATTTTTACGCGCACTTGCCTTCCTTTTCCGTGTCAAGGAAAGTGGTGATTCATTCCTCTACAAACTGCAGCTGTTTCAGCGATCAGGAAAGAAATGATGAGCACTCAGCTGGGAAAGAGGAATTTAAAACTTGGAAAAATAAGGCACTCCATCATTGTTGCACTCCAAACTCAGTTTACTGCTGCTTACTTATGAAATAATTAAAAGTTTTAGGTCAGGTTAGAATACTATTAAAAAAAAGGTATTCCAACTATGTAAAATATGTTGAAGGTTAACTGATGAAGTTAACGCGTTAAGATTGAATGAAAAACAAAACAAATTTGGACCGAGAATCTATTTTAACAGATAGGTTTAAAAGCATGTGGTAGCTAGATCATTGATTTAATGTGTTATTTTGCGAACTTCACTTTTCTCGTAGGTCCCATTAGACTTAGACCTACTCGCTTTTTTTTTTTTGTTCAAATTGTTACGTCAGTTTTTTATAAATTTCTTTTTCTTTCTTTCAAATTGCTTGATACTTGGTAAGAACCGGTCCCGTTCGCCCCTCCCCTTTGCTGGCTATTAATGATGCAAAATGGCCATCCCCTCCCCACCATAAAATACCAATATCTAACCAAATGCCTGTAAAAGTGGCGTACACACTCACTGCCATCCATATGTATATTTCACTTAACGCGGACCAGTTACGATTAAATTTTGTGGGGCGATACGATACTGCTATCATGTGAAAAACAAACTATGGTAAAGCGATATTCCAAATTTGTTTAATGACAAGCATAAAAAGTAACACAATATTTGTATTTATTATTGTAACTTTTAAAAAATTATTTCTGTTACTTAAAAAGTATATCCATTCATAACTCAATTTTTAATTTTCGATTCTTCGGAATGGCAACAACTTGGTTTGTTTATATCGAGAGATTATTCTGTTTATATCCAGAGATCTTTTCTTAAGCCTTTCGAATTTTAAGGCGTTTTTTACGATTTTACAATAGTTAGGGTCAGTTGGAGTAATTGTAAACAGGCTTCATAACTACATTTGTGGTGGTTTTGAAAACCTAACTACTTGTGAGTGATAAACTGGCAGGGCATAGGGAAGACACTGAAACAGTTTCGTAAGTTTCGAAACAACGGTGGAGGCGTCACTATTGTTTGAAAATGACACAGTGTTTAACAAAAGTTGTTTAACAAAATTTAGTGATCTTACATTTTCCTCTCCAGCTCATCTACAAAAGCGATGTAAGCGGTTTCAACCATTCTTATTTGTTATATGAAATGCTGCTAAAAGCATTTAGTTATGAATTTGATCCTCCCTGTTATTTTTCATGTGCAAGTTAGGTGTTTACAATTACTCCATATATTTCGTACTCTGGGGTAATTGTAAACACTTAAATTTATCCCATTTCCAATATTTTGGGGGGACAATAAGTATTATATTTTGATGTAAATTACACTTTTGTGTCTATTTTACACACCTGTTGTTGTTGTTGCTAATGCCACTTGGAAATCCAAGCCCCCTTGCAGGGCGATCATGAATTAAGGAAGCTCCTACTAATTATTAATGAGCTCCGCTAGAATGAAGTACACTTGGCTCAGAGGGGCTTAATGATTTTGAACCAGTTCCCAGATGAGAGATCGTCACCTAGGATGGTCCCTCAGCGGAAATTATTTTTAACTTAGTACACATTTGAAGCGACGATGTATTTTACGCGCACAGTTTCCTTTAGCGCACTCGGTCTCAGAATAATCAGTCGCGGTAGGTGGTCACCCTCCCAAACGTTGACCACGGCCAGTTGTGCTTCACTTTCGGTGTTCTGTGGGACCCAAGCTTAACCGACTGATCCACTGCGGGACAAATTTTACATAAACTTGTCGCATTACTTGATTTTTGGCAAGATATTTCTCTCTCAGCCGACTCATAACATAACTCAACGGACCACATGCGGCCTATTAGCCGCAGATTGAGAACCATTGCTTCGGAACTTCTTAAGCCTTCAAGCAGACTGTGTATGAAACAATTTTCCATTTGCATCAACCTTATTTGAAAATAAATCACTGTTCACAGTTACCCCGATTCTCTGGGGTAATTGTAAACACACTGGGGTAGTTGTACACACGAGCTCATTCGCTAACACAAATAGTCATAAAGTCAAAGTTTTTTTACACATTTACTCACAGGAAGTACAGTAGTGGCTACAATGCTCACAATTTTATCTCTGAATTCATTCAAGAGGTAGGGAAGGATCAAAAGTTAAAACATTGAAAAAGCGTTTACAATTACCCCAACTGACCCTAATGTTTCAGAGAAGATGGACTTTTCTACTTCACTCCTTTACCCTGTTAGCACGTGGCCTTAGGGCTGCCCTCCCCCGGGCACGGGTAAGTGAAGTTCGACGACAGCTCGTTACCGACCGGAGGTAGATTAGCCGGGCGTCAGCCCAGCCTTCCTACATTGCTGTGTGGACCTGGCCCTCCTTGATACCCCTATGCTTGAAGAGTATCATTGAAGGGTTGTGGTTCCCAGAGAAGATGGACTGTCGAACTTACAGCTCGCAGATAATCTGCGGGGGGATCAACTAGTACATATATGTTACGATTAAAGTAAGATTGAAAGGTAACCGCAGGTTTAACCGGTTAAAGAGGGGGTCATGCTTCCACTTTAAGGAGCTAAAACTAGGTTTGAGGAATCCTTAGCCGACTAAAGTCGAATCCATCGAGTTTATGAACAAATCCAGATAGGGTTAGCTATGCAGTTAGTATTGTCTCAATCCTTCCCTAGGTGAGCAGGTTCGCTTGTTTTGAAACGTGTTAAGAAATTTATCTAAAAAATAGAAAATATGCTCAAAATAATTTTCTTCGAACAATTTAAAAACTATCTATCTGTTAAGGAAGGTAATAATACTTCTTATATGAATAGTGTACAATAAAATCACTTTATTTAAGATGGGCAAGAAGTTGCTAAGAAGTGAAGTGGATGAGTTGGCACAAGAGAATATATTTACACTTTTATCCACAACATTATTTATTCCTAACTATTTACAACATATTTACAGTGCGGTAATCAATATTTACAAGATCTTTACTCAGCGACAAAAATCGGTGGAATTGGAAAATCTCTTTTTTTTTTCATTCTTCGCAGAGAGAAGTTGAGTTGTCGATGCAATATTCATGCAGAAATAAAAATGCGAGTGCGTGCCGCTACACACTCCCCTCCTAGTGAAGGAGTTATATTCTTTCAAATATGTTGGAAACTTGACATGTCGTCCTGATTTTGTAGTCCTCTCAACTTGTTTTGTTGGAGAAGAACTTTGGTCTGGTGCAACTGCATTAGATGTAAATGTCGGAGGAGCAGCTTGAGTAAGGGTGTTCGCATCAGTATCAATGAGAAACGCTGGTTTAAGACGGTCAATCGAGACACGTTTGATCACACCAGCAACATCTACATCAAAATATTTTTCTTCTCTGTGTTTTACAGCGTAAGGGCCCAAGTATCTCGCTTGAAGTACAGAGCTAGCTGCGTTGTTAACTAATTTGATTATGCAAGTGCTGCCAAATAAAATTAAAATCGAGTAAAAGTACTTTTCTCCACCAGACTCCTGCCTGTTAGCCGAGGCCTTAGGGTGGACTGCATGGAGCTAGTGGCTGTAAAAAGGGTAGTGTCGTCAAACTGATTTTATCAAACCACGGTTGCCAACAGGCCCGTTATTTCAGAATTTTCCAGGGACGGGAGAGAGGGTATATTTTCAATGCATATTATGGGTAAAAAAACGAAATACATAAAAACATGTGTAAATTTCACGTGTTTCTAAAAGTCGGGTTGGGGCACCAATTGACCCACCTGATTGCCCAAATGACGGGCCTGGTTGCCAAATTGATTTGATTGGTATGCAGAGTAATCCTGATGGTAATTATTACTTCATTCCTGCACACCAAAATCTTTTCACGAAGTTTGTGCAGCTCATTAGACCACTGAATAGTAAAACTGCTGAATAGGTTGCTAAAGTGTTGCTGGATATTTTTTGCATATTCGAAGCATCTTCCATTTTGCAGAATGAGAAGGAGTTTGTAAACGACGGTAAATTCAACTTCCGAGTTAATTGACTGCATTCAATAATTGACTCCATTCAAGACTCTCATAGAAGAGATTAACGGCCTTATTCACCAACCGATTTGAACTTTCGAACTACAGATCGAAGGCTTGCTCCACCAATCAAAACCCACAAATCGGCGGTTCAAATGTGTGACAGAGGTTTATATCGGTTGGTGAATAAGCCTGTTAGAGAAGGGTGATAACATCTGGAACTGCACTGGAGCACCTTTTATACTTTTCTCGTTTGGACCCTGACACACTTACACATCAGGGTCTTTTGCAGTTACAGGTCCTATCGTGATTCTCTAGAAACGTTTTTAATAGCAAACTATCTTTTAGAATTTGAATGCATCTTGTGCACGTCACTTACTACATTGGTTTTGCAATTTCGCTGTCCAACCGGACAAGTATTTTTCTTGAAATGGGGATACAAGGAGAAAAAAAAGAATGATAAATCACGCTCTGGAAAATGGAGCCATTTTTGAAATTATACCTACCCCAACGTATCTTTACGAAATTTCCGCACTGTTTCTGGTAAGTATGAAACTAAGTTGAACTAACAGCCTTATTCATCAACCGAAGTGAATATCTGTCAAGCGATCGAACCGCCGATTTGAGCTTTCCGATGGATTGAGGAAGCCTTTGATCTGCAGTTCGAAGATTCAAATCGGCTGATGAATACTGAATAGGGCAGTAAGTTCAGACCCCAACTATGCTGCTGGAGAACAAGTGATAAAATATCAAATGATATTTACTCTGTCCAAACAGTATTTTTAGCTTAGTAATGCCAGAATATTGGAAGGATCAGAAACTTTGTAGTTCATGCAGTCAAAGTTGACATAAAATTCTCTTCTGCCATAAAAATTTGGACGTCGAAGTGCTATAAATCAGTAGCAAACCTATTTCTGAGTTTGATACTCGGTAGGTTTTCAAATCAAGTAGTTGTTGCTAAAATCTGACAGTTAAAGAACTCTAACATAGTTATATTTAGAGCTATGTTCAGAAAAAATTACTGTCTAAAAGTTAAAACTATTTATTTTACCTATATCTTTAAACATTCATAACTGTCTTTCTCGTATGTGATATTTTTTGGAGTAAAATAGTAGTGTTTTGGAAAACTTCATACGCAACCGCGGGTCTTCTGTTTAATTTTATTGACCTCCCAGAAAAAATAACTGCTGAATTTCTGCAGACCAGCATTTTTTAAATCGGGTTCCGCGGAGCCCTGGGGTCCACAGAGACCACTCTAGGATTCCAAGAGTCTTCTCATCCGTGACATCCAAGAAAGTCATTGAAAAATTAAATAAATTTTGGAAAGGCATTATGCCTCTTCGAAATTTAAAAAGAAAATAATAGCTAACCCTCGTTTTCATTTAATAACTTAAATTGTTGATGCAACTGAAGCGTTTGTGAGACATCGCGATTTTGTTGATTAGAATTGAGTTCTCCCTACAGGAATATAGTATAGTGCTTCGATGTGTGTCTTAAAAGCATAAATTAATCGCGTGTTGAAACCTAAAAGTTGCATGAAGTACTGTCTTGTAAGTAAAAAATAATTCACGGGGATGATAATGAGGGGATAGCAAAAGTATTTCGCACAGGGCTCTGCAAGGACTAGGGCCTCCACTGAAGCTACATATGAGTGCAAAATGGAGTTTTTAGTTCATGTCTTGACATAAAATAAATGCTGTAACAGACGCTCAATCTGACACAAGAGATCAACTGTCATCCACAAAGCTTAATATTAGGTACAAAGGCGGTAACAAAAATCAGTACCACTCATCTCATTAAAATATTACCTTTTCAAAGCTTATTTGAATAAAAGATCTGATGATAGTTAAATATTTTTTGTATCAAATTTTAACTTTTCAAATATTTTTTGAAGCTAATAAATATTAATCGATGCAATTGTCATTTTTACTGCAAAATGTTTTTTTACTACCACATACTGTTGACGAAAACAGGGGTGCCACTGTAGAAGTCGACCTCGGAAAGGGTTCCGCGTATCAAAGAAATGAAAAAACACTGCTGTTGACTCCGTTTTTATCCTGATGCCTATGGCAAGCCGCCATTACACGTTTATAGAAATTGTAGTTCAGTTTGTTGAAGAAAACGCATCGTCAATCAAATGATCATTTAAGGTTTTATTATGAGTTTGAGTATCCGCAGACAAGATACAAATTGATCGGCTTGGGATCCATTAAGCAACCCGGATTTTTCTTGGCATTCATTAAGACACCCACTACTGGCTTAGGATCTATGGTTAAGCGGTTAATCAACCCATCACAATGTATGGGATGCTGTGCTAAAGAGGCTCAAACTCAAGGCAAAACTTCTTGAAAATAGGATTTCCAGTAAAATAGGAAGTTCCGTCTAAAACTATACGAGCCAACTTTCCCCTACATCCAATTTATCGTCAAATTTATGTATTTGTCGTCAACTTTATTAATCGTCAAATTTATTATCAAGTTATCTCTCTCCCTTTCTCATTTAGCAATAGTTCTTAATTTCTTCAAATATACCTTTTTCAATGGTTAATACACATTCATTTACTCATTCATTCATTCCCACATTAAAACATACTGTCACAAAAATTTCTAAGTTAATAACGGTAGATTTGCTGTTTTAATGCCAGTTAAAGCCATAAAATGGATGCAGTTCTCGTGAGATATGAATGTTTAATGTTGGGTAAAATCTGCTCTAAAATTTTTCACAGCATCTTTGAGGCTTAGCATCCTCAGGCAAGATACAGTTCGATCGGCTTGGGATCTATTAAGCAACCCGGATTTTGCTTGTGGGTGTTCATTAGGACACCCACTACTGGCTTGGGATCTATGGTTAAGCGGTTAATCAACCCATTGCAATGTATGGGACGCTGTGCTAAAAGAAGCTCAAACTCAGGACAAAGCGCCTTGGAAACAGAATTTCAAGTAAAGCAATAGGATTTCAAGTAAAGTTTCGTCCAGAACTGCACGAGCCTACTTTCCCGTATGCACCAACATCAAATTTATATCTCTATTTCTCATCCAGTATTAGATCTTAACCACTTCAAGTATACCTTCTTCAATGGTTAATACACATTCATTTACTCATTCAACCATTCGTTCATTCCGTCATTAAAACATAAAGTCACAAAAATTTCGAACTTAATAACGGTAGATTTGCTCTTTTTAATGCAAGTTAAAGCCATAAAATTGATACAGTTCTCCGTGAGATATTAGAATGGTTAATGACAGGTTTTTTCACAACAACTTTGAGTGACTCTAGCTTTAAATAGCCAACCAGTGTACTTAACATTCCCATCACCCCAACATACCGATTTTTAGTAGTACTTTAACATGGTGGAGAGCTTTTTATGGTGTGGTCAGTCAATGACAATCAGTTGCAAAATCGTGTTTAATCGGCTTGGGATTCATTAAGCAACCCGGATTTTGCTTGTGATTCATTAAGATACCCACTGTTGGCTTGGGGTCTATGGTTAAGCGGTTAATCAACCTATTACAATGTATGGGTTGATTAACCGCTTGCCGTTATGCCATCATTTTGGTTGAATACCAATCCTATTCCGTTTTTTCATGCTCAAAATGTTAGTTTTAATGTGTAAGAGTTAATAATGAAAGTAAAGTAACATGAGTTGATTGGGAACTCTAAATTTTCTCACTTTTGGTAAAGTTTATTATCAAATTCTTACTAAAAATAGTAATACATGCGTTCGATTTAAAAATAAATTTAATTTTGATTGAAGCGAAGTAAAAGTTTTTAAGGTTCAGGACCCCAATTCCAAAACTTTTTGGGCAACGGGCACTAATTAGTATCAAAATAGCTACTAATAATGTGCCATTGGCGGCACTAAGTGCACATAAGAGATTTAAAGTTTGTAAGACAATTTCTTGATTTGCACTAAACATGCTTAAATTTAGGTCAAGTGCTTTTTCTTTTAAAAAAATATTTACGATGATGGGGAGTGTCGGAAAAGGGGACATTAGTGTCACCAAGTTCACACAAAAAAATTGAAGTGCATAGGATAGCTCCTTCATTTGCCCCAAATTCGAAAGAATTTCTGCCAAAAATGTACAACGAAATACAGTATCCCAACGCTCAAACAAAAGTTGTTAAAAAACAGAAATTGCGGCCAAATGAAGGAATTATCTCAGACACTTCGAAACTTTCGCGTGAAATTACTGACACCAATTGCACGTTGTCTGCACTACCCTCATCGAAAATGGAATTTTTTCGATGCTGGCTGGATGAAAACAAGATTTGACGCATGGAAAATGACAAAATAAGTAAATAAACAGAAAAAAAAGCAGCTTTTTGTTTGAAGACAGCTTATCTCCATGTTGATTAAAAAACATCTCCGAAAATTGTTCGCTCGCGGTAAAAGTGTGAAAATAAGTCCTCAACATAAGGTTTATCTTGAATGGTTCTTATCTTAAATAGACCTTATAGTAATTAGAGTACATTGAACATGCCATCCAACAAATATTCATTCAAGCAATTAGTAATAAACTCACTTTTCGAACAATTTGATTACGTGCCAGTGGGTAGTGCTCTTTAAATTATAGCTTTGTACACAGCAAGTCTTAAAGCAGCGTTTCTCAACCGTGGTTCGCGAACCCTCAGTTGCTCATGTGGTGTACTAAGAGGAGTTTGCGAAAATAATATTGCAATGGTGGAATTTTTAATTTAATTGCTAACGCTTTTAATCTAATTGCTTTTTAATTTAATTGCTAACGTAAAAGAAAAAACGAAATAAATTTAAGTACGCATTAAGACCGGAGTGTAAAAATGATTTTTTTTTTTGAATTTGTTTTCCCGACAAGGAGTAAAAGTTGTGGACTAGCATAGGGATTGTTGATTTGCATAGGAAGCATATCGCAGTTCCGGAAGAACGATGACGTAACTGCAAAAATGTGTCAAATGCAAATAATTCCACAGACAATATCATAGACACAGCCTTTACACAGGGGAACATGGACGCAACTGTAGAACGACAGTTTCTGTCTTCTAGAACAACGGACGATCTTTAGAGAAACAAACTGTACACAACGTAACTGCACTTAGGGGTTGAAATTAGGGTGATTAAATCCTCCTCCCTGGTAAATGAAAGTAAAGTATATATCCTACATAATTACTCAGAATATACCATTACTTTTTGTCACTTACACCCTTTTCAATGATGCGTTTTATACAACTGCAAATCGCTTTTCGATTCTCCTGTAAAATTAAAGTGTTTGAATTTTTACGACACTGTTCTTCCGGGACGGCGATATGTACAAAATCTGAAATGCACTTATTTCCTGATTGCGAAAATTAACCTCTTTTATGTTCAAACAGAAGATACAATCTTGTAATGAGCGTGAATTTCCCTCAGTTTTTCTAAACGAGCTATCTTGTTCGTAACCTCAAACAGCTGTTTGAACAAAGGAAATGTTTCTTATCAAATCTATGAAGTAACTCTTCTCCCGTTCTTTGAAGATACTAATTCATTACAGCCCCATATCAAGATTCTCGCCTGCCCCCCCCCCCCCTTCTGATATAACCTCTATTTCATTTTGATTCGGTGAAGATTATAGTGTTTTATACCATTAAATGCACTTTTTAAGAGGAATTTTATCAGCAAAAAATGTAGGTAACTTATGGTAAATCAATTTGAAAAATTATTGATTCTCCATCCATGCTCTTCTTTCCATTGCATCAATATTTGATTAAAAAATAGAGAATTTGACGCACAGCTATCAACTACATATTTTCTAAGTTACATACCGTGAAACTTGTGTAAGTTGACCAACAGCGATGCAGCACTTTAGTGGTCAACTTATAAAGGGTAGATATTTTATTTATTTATTTACTAGTGGTACCCGCACGGAGCTGCTCGTGCTGAATTTTAACCGTACCTTAAAAACGTAAGCACAATTTCATTAGTGTGTTCCGATTTAATGCCAATGACTAATTAAAAAAGTAAAATTGTAGCGTGTCATATTCGCCACGTTATTGGAAATCTAGTATAAACCATACGTATTCCTTTTCTGGCGATATTCATTTAAATGCTATTGCTAAATCAAAGGAAATCGTTAAATCTGGGAGACAATACTTTTATCAAGTTCAATTTCGAATTTAAAACCTATTGCTAATTTGAGAAAAACTTTGAATCGAAGGTATGTTTTTTTTGTTTTTCCGTTGCTAACTAAACTGATGTCTCTCTATTTTGAAAAATAAGTTTTATATTGAAATTAAGCTAACACTGTTCACCCGGAGTTGACGAAACTGCTAATTATTCTTTTTGGATCAAGGTAAGCCTTAAGAAATCGAACTAAAAAGCTTACACCTGGCGTTCTTATTGCCTTAGAAACTTAGAACAAAAAACATCTTGTGCAGAAACATTAGTGCTTTCGATCGATATATTACATGAATATGTGCAAGGTGTTTTTCACCCCCATATTGGGGAATTTATGTGGACAATTGCGAAAAATTGGAATAAAAAAAGAATTACCTATAGGATTTTTTTTTTCAGAAATCTTCGCAGGAGTGTACTCAACAACTTCCCAAAGTTTCAAGGCGATCGGATGAATGGTGCATAAAGGACAAAACAGACATACATTCATTTATATATATGTATAGATATTTTCTTGTCATTTCCTACACTATGCATTTATACATTTGTAATTATTTAAAATATAGCTTCATGTATTAACGTTACTTTAGTAATTAGATATTTTTTTCACAATTATCTAAAACATCATTAGAGAAATTTAAAATGAACAACTTACAATGCATCCTAATACAACTTTAAAATTGAAGTACTTTGTGAAAATAAAGATAAATATCTTATAAATTATGTAAGTTACTTATATGATGGTAAAGATTTATTGAAAAAATACATATTTGGAGAAGTTATTTTTTTTCCCTTTGAAAAAATAGATAAACAAATAAATTTAGTAATAATTAGACGGTCAATTTGCAGAGGGTTTTTCATAATATTCCCTCCCAAATGTGACGTACATAAGTAGTCAATATAGACAGGTGGTCAAGTTGCAAAGCTTTCTCTACATTATATAATATAGGGCAAATTTCGTTCCTGACAAAAGTGGTCAACTTAGACAGGTGGTCAACTTTACAGGTTTTACTGTATTTACATTTATTTAAGGGCCATTTCACAGTATTTTGTCCAAACGTAGAGTCCTCAACACGACACTTTTTTTGTTATAACAACGTCATTTACAGTTCAATTATCACCAAATTTTATTTTCAAATAATGTGTTGAGCACATTATTTGAAAATAAAATTTAGCGATAATTAAACTGTAAATGACGTAGTTATCACAAAAAAAGTGTCGTGTTGCAAACTCTACATTTTTAGACAATACTGTGAAATGGCCCTTAAACTAAAGAGCAACTTTTTAATATAATTTGCCGCTATGGGAATTTAGAAATAGTACAAACTAACGTGACATTCTACCTTAGTACCATGGGTGTAAGACAGTACTTTTCTCTTTCATCCCCCTTTTCCTGTTAGCACAAAGCTTAGGAAGTAGGACTGTACTACTGCCCAAAAGGGGTTAAATTACGACTCTTCTGTAAAAAATTTGCGTTTGTTTGCCACCATTTTTGGTTTTACTGAACCTCATTTTTTGGTGTTAATTTGAAAATTATTCATTTTTGGATGTATTTTAAATTTTTTTAAGTGTCTGTCTAAAACGATACAGGCAGCAGAATGTTATTTTAGCATATCGCAGTTCCGGAAGAACAGTGACGTAAATGCAAACACTTCAATTTTACAGGAGAGCAAAAAAAAAACGATTTTCAGTTGTATGAAACGTACAGAAAATAATGGTATATTGAGAGTAACAATGTAGGATATATACTTTACTTTCATTTACCAGGGATTAGGATTTAATCACAATCATTTCAACCCCTAACTACAGTTACGTCATTGTTTGTCTAAAAATTGTTTGTTGTTGTAGAAGACACAAACTGTCGTTCTACAGTTACGTCCATGTTCCCCTCTGTAACTGTGTTTCTGATATTGTCTATGGAATTATTTGCATTTGACACATTTTTGCAGCTGCGTCATTGTTCTTCCGGAACGGCAATATGATGTTCGTTAACTCATTTGTGTATCAAAAATTCGTTACGATTGCTCATTTATTCTATTTTCACAGAAATGAGCAATCATAATGACATTTCGAAACGCGATTGAGTTAAATTTTACGTGCCACGAAACATTACATGGTCTTAATTCTTATAGACAGATACGTAAAAAAGTTAAAATACAATGGAGGCAGTTCATACAGCGTCATAGGTCACGTGATAGCGATGTAAACAAAGGAAGCTGTAGTATCGTTTTACTTCGAGTTCGACCAATCTAATTAAAACTAGGCCTAAATAAAATTCTACGTTACTAAAAACTAGGACTAAATAAAGTTCTACGTTATATAAAATGAACACTAAATAAAACACCATAACTATTGTAATAATGAATAAATTTCTTTTATAATGATTAAATTAAAGGTAAATTACTTGGTTTATAATCAGAAAAGCTATTAAAATAGTCTAATTTTAAGATAGCTATTTTTGCTTCGTGAACTCCATGTAGAACTCAATTAAAAATTTGGTAAACAAATCAGCTATCACCGTTATCACGTGATGCGATGAATTGCCTCCATTGAACTCGCTTAATACGAAATGCCAAAAATTCGCGAATTTGTTCGTATTAGCCGTTATTCGCAACAGCCGTGAATACGTAAAATTGTGTAAAAATAACTATTAGAAATGCATGTTTATATTTAAAAATCATTACTACTAAGCAAAATAAATAGTGAAAACAAATGATTTTTTGAAAGAGTTAGTGCAGAAGGTGCTATTGCAGAGTTAGTTTTTGAAAGAGAGTTTCAAAAGATTTCTTTTGAAAGTCTTATCTTTACTACCCTCAGTTAAGTGTTAATGATTCAGATAAATGTTTACCCTGTTTTCAGTAACTTATATAATACAGTGAAACCCCGATTTTACGTCCCCCGAATCTACGTTTTTCCCGCATTTTACGTTTTTTTCATCAGGTCCCAGTTTTTCTGTATACTAATAATGTTAATTTCACCCGGATTGTAAGTTTGTTATATATGAAATTTCCCGCATTTCACGTTTTCCCTGGAAAGTGAAAAAAAAAAAATGTTCTAAAATAAGCAATATTTTTTCGTCTGTACTTTTCGTCAGCCGTTGAGGATCAACAAAAAGAACCGGAAGCACAGCCCGTCCCTTCTATCACTATTGCAATGGAGAGCTTACAAATAGTGAAAGACTATTTTCTTTCTTATAAAGACCAGGACAAAAACTTATTTCAATCCTAGAAGATGCTGCATTCACTTTGAACTCAATGACTAAAAAACAATCCACTATTACGGATTATTTTCAGCGTAACGCCAGGAATCGCATCTAAATGTGTTAAAATTATCTTAAAATGGTATGTATAATAATGCTCTTTTCGTAAAATATAGATATTATACCTTTTGAAAGAGTTATCTTTACTACCTTTAGTTTTTTTCTATTTGATTTTTGCATTCTATGTATTTCCCGTATTTTACGTTTTTTGGCCCAGTCCCTTGAGAAACGTAAAATCGGGGTTTCACTGTATGTAATTTTCAACTATTAAACTGTGTTGTATTGTCTTTACTTCATTTTCTTTTAGCTTGCATTCATTGCATGTCCATTTTAGATTTTATTAATTTATTTCTAAATTGAATAATTATAATTTCTATTTATTGCCTACATGCAATAATGTCAACTATTTAGAAATGCTTAGTTTGCTGCTTTTTATGATTGTAAATTTGTTTCCACATCATTTGGTGCCACAGATAAATGTTGACTTCTGAAACTCGTGCTGAAGATTGATACAGAAAATTCTGCCACTGGGATTGCGACCTAATAAAGATACCATGTTACCCCTGGTGACACCCGTGAGCACGCCTATGCCGAAGCCTAACTTGAAGACATTTTTGTGCTCTTATAGCAACGATGTTGCTGCTAGGTTAAATAAATTTACTAGAGAGTACCATGCAAAATGGTTAAAATGTCATGGATGCATCCTAACAAGGTAAGTTAGATTGTTGGTGCAAGATCTTTCATTATTGTAATTATTAATTCACGGAGGAATAAAATTTTTACGAGAACAGATAAGCATGCGTAATTAAGTCAACGTAGCAAAATGAATCTTCTTGAAACTGGCATCTAATTAGTGCCATATTTTATAATATTACTGAGGTTTTTTATTTATTATTTTCTGAAAACTAAAACTAATAGTTTCCTTCAGTTCTGTAAACTGCACATTTTTGAGCCAATACCACATTCCAACAAATGAAAGAAGCATTAAACAGGAAACTCCGAAACCTGTTGGCTAAAACCCATGAAACACTGCATCGGCATCGATGTCGCTGTGTGACAACAGCAAGGATGGGAAACGATCGAAAATTCGTCATGATTGAGAGGAGAATCGAGGACAACGGAGAACTCTTCGAATCTGGGACGGCTGGCTTATTATGTCGTTTCCGTTCCACCGGAAGTGTGTCACTTTTCAAATCACCGTAGCTGTTGCTCAAGCATGTCTGGCAGAAGAACGAAAATGGCGCTTGGGCAAGAGGAATGATTCGAGTTTTACAACTACTCGATCCAGCAGCCTTGACTCTTTCGTTTATGCAAGTCACCAGAAATCGTTTTTGCTGGAAACGGTTTATTCGCAGCCTGATAAAGTATATTTCAGTGACATTTTTTATGCATATCATACACAGGCAGTGCCTGATTACCGCAAATGCCAACTCGGCCGCGGCCTTGGGCCCCCAAATAATCTCCAAGCCTATTTAACTTGATACATTATACTCAGTATTTTTATTTATCGTACCACAGTGGGCCCCGAAATGATGTTGTGCCTTGGGCCCCCGACTGTTTTAATCGGGCTTTGTACACAGGGGTACGCACTGGCGTAGATAGGGGGGGGGATAAACCCCCCTGAAATGGTGAAGATTGTCTAGACCAAATTTCCTGTAAAATAATGAAATTAGCTCACTTCTCCCGAAAAAAAAAAAAAAAAAAAACCCTGAAATGGTGAAGATTGTCTAGAATTTGACCAATTTTTCCTATAAAACAACGAAATTAGCTCACTTCTCCCGAAGAAACCCTCTCCAAAATCCGGGTCCCTAGCTACGCCACTGGGGGTACGTTATACACGAGGAGACGATGTCATGGAAACATTGCGCGATTGAAATTTGTAGAGTGTTTTGTTTTTAGAGGGAACTTATTTGTCGGAGGAGGGGGGAGCTCCGTAGCTTTGGGAGATGGACAACTCTGTCAGCAACAAAGTTCGCTGCATCCATCAAAGAAAGTAAGAGATAACTTTCTGAATGTGACGCAAAAAAATTGCAACATAAAACTGCGTACACGTGTTTCTGGGTTAAGAGGAAATCCTTTATCAGTGAAAAAAATCTGTGAGCTTCTGGATGCAAGTCTGATGAAACTTCAATTGGAGCCTTCCCAGGAAGCTTCACAGTACTTTTTGCATTTATAAAAGTGAACTTGTAAATCTGTGAATCTGAAACACGTGTAGCAGTAGCGACCAATGATTTTGGCTTTGGGATGGAACGAAGCAAGAGCAAAAAAAAAAAAAAAAATGCTGGCTCCACTGCTTCGATGTTTTAAAAATTGTATTCAAAAACTAAAATATGAGTGAATCTTTTTTTTTCTCTTCTTTTATACATTTTTTTTTGTGCAGTGCATTGTTTATAAAACATTAAGTATATATTTATTCTCTACCTCAAAGTTAGACTAAGGTATGTCCAAAAAAGACGATTTTCAGGTTGTTGTGCTGCTGTTGAGTCCTCGCGGCAAAGTGATTTTCAGGTAAAATAATTGTGTTTCTTGTACGAAAATTAACCAACACGCTATAAAGCATACATATTTATTTTTAGTGTTAACAATCATGTTTTGTAGCCTCATTCATAGAACAACGGTGTTACTAGGCAACAAAATCATTATTATCAGTATTTTACGCTTTCGTATGAAGTAGTGACAATGTGACTTTATTCAGGTGCAGTATTTATAAATAAATAATCTGTAAGTAACCTTTTTAATTTTTTATCTCATTTTCCCCCCTTTTTAAAAAATTAACTTAAAGATAAATAATATGATTTCTATTTAAAGTCATTCGGAGCACGGGGCGCAGCTGAGCAAGTACTTAGAAGTCGGAGCGGATCAGCTAAAAAAAGTGGCTCCTCCAGGGCCCAACTGAAAACATTATTGAATATTTTTGTCAATGATGACAATTATTTTTTCTAAATAAAATTCAATAATTCGAGCAAACTGCTTAAAGGGGTATTCTAGTGTAGAGGCATGAATTTCGCCCGGTTTATGAAGCGCTGTACAAAGGAAACAAAAAATATTTTTGCTATACGTTTTATTATCATTTGTTTATTGATGTTTTATTATTATATACAAAAATTAACCAAAAAAAATATATAATAAAATTGACAGAGTTATGAGCAGTCAAAGTGGGGGATCCAAAAAAAAAGAGGGTGTCATGGCGTGCATTATTCCAACCCTCCTGGTGATCTGAAAAATAAAAAACAGACGAATTCTTAATTATTATGGATGCGGCTATCGTATGAACCTTGGATAAGTTTTAAGAAAATTTACCAAATGGCGGCTGTTTGAATTTTTTTTTTCTTTTTTGCATATTTTTTTAACAATTCCTAATTTTTAACAATACTAAATGAATAGTTGTACTTTTGGGCAAGGTTCACACGATAAAGGGATGTATAAAGAACATCCTCTCCAAATTTGAAGTAAATCGGTCCATTAGAAATCGAGATATCCTTACCGCCAGCTCGAAAAAAGTAGTTTCGAGAAAAACGCGTTCAAAGTTTTGAGACAAGTTTTCGGCAATTTTACTTATAGAATGGTACAGAATACTTACATATTTTTAATCGGCGATTCCTGCTGCATGTAAGAAACCTTCCACTACTTCAAAATGCTCATTCTCTGATTTTCTCTAGTAAAAACGAGCAGTTCTACCCTCCTTTGACGCTTCTGAAGTCCGGAGTTCCGAACGCTCGATACGCGCGCTTCGTCCCGTCTCGCTGAAAAAGCATTAGCTTCTGGGTCAATCGTGATTCCCACAACACCTAAGATTTTTAATATGGGTATAAAACCTTCATTAAAAGTACTAACTGCGAAGGTTGGCTCAAAACTAACTTAAGGAACTTGCTAAAACTCAAAACTTACTAAAAGGAGAATATTCCAACAAAAACAGTTCCTATGTCCTTCAATTAAATATAGATTTAAAAGGGGTACTATACAATAAAGATTTTATAAGGGATTTTCAACTGTGGGGACTCGGGAACGCCTACCGTCTTTTGTTGACTTGTAGCGGTCGGACAGGAACCGATGCCACGTCACTAAAACGGCTATAACTCATGAAATAATAGGAATTTTGAAATATCCTTTTAACGGCATATTCTTAAATGTCTAAACTTTGGAAATATGGGAAAAAAAAAAAAATTCGATTTTTTTTTTCAATATTCTACACTAGAACACCCCCTTAATGCTTTTTTAGACTTCCTTTTGTCGTATTCAGAAAGAAACCGCCTCGAAGAGAAGCGACTTTGTTTAGGCCTACAAAACCGGTGTGATGTACTTATTAATTGCTTCATGTGAAACAAAGCGCCTTCATCCCCCATCCCCACCCCACATCGCAATGCCAAATTAAATCCATCCCCTCTTCACATTATTAGTATCAACATCATATAGGGTGCAACCAGTTTAGGGGTCATCACCCTATTGCAGTGGTTCACAAAGTGGTCCATATGAACCACCAGGGATCTGTTGCAACAGTAATAGAAATATAATTTCACGTTAATTTAAAGCACAAATGAGCATTAAAACGCAGACATATGTTTCGGGATTGCTTGGAATCCTTTTTTCAATGCGACAGGGAGCTTCTAGGTTTTGCATCTAGAAGCTCCCTGTCGCATTGAAAAAGGGATTCCAATCAATCCCGAAACATATGTCTGCGTTTTAATGCTCATTTGTGCTTTAAATTAACGTGAAATTATATTTCTATTACTGTTTACTTGCACAAAGTTAAATTATTATTATCTATTGCGACGTCAACGAAAGAAAACATTGGGGTGCTTAAGATGAAACTTAATCTAGGGGTCTAGGAGACTGGATCTCACTTAAGTAAGTTATGACCAAATTTTAGGTCATGATGCACCTGTCAGTTATTTTGCCAATGTCCCTTACTAGGTGTACAACTTTGCTTCCGCCGTTTTCTGATAAGTGGCGACAAAAGTAAGTAGCGGTCGAAATAAACAGATCGCTGACGTCAGACAGTTAGCTTGGATCTCCAGTCAACAGTACGCCATTCAAACATTTGCCGATTTGTGTCTGCATCATAAAGTTGTTCTCGATTGAATAAGTCAGTTTACGAGCCAAATTCTCGTCATTTGCGGGAGGTGTTACTGTTTTGTTTCAATATGAAGAAAACGGCGGCTGGGTCTCATAGAATGCTCTAAAGTACGTATAGTGAGGACGCTATTAGCGAAAGAACGTGTCGTGAGTGGTTTCAACGCTTCAAAAACGGTGATATTAACGTTAAAGACCAGCATAGTGGTGGAAGAGAGAAAGTTTTCGAAGATGCAGAATTGGACACTATCCTGAGTGAAGACTCGCGTCAAAATCAACAAGAATTGGCACGATCATTGGGAGTGACACAGCAAGCCATTTCAAAACGTCTCAAGGCCATGCGCATGATTCAGAAGCAAGACAACGCCAGACCCCACGTTGCAAACGTGGTCAAAACTAACTTGGAAGCGCTACAATGGGAACTCCTACCTAACCTGCCGTCTTCACCAGACATTGCTCCCTCTGACTATCATCTGTTTCGATCAATGGCGCACGAACTGGCTGACCAACACTTCCAATCTCATGAAGAAGTAAAGAATTTGATCGCTTCAAAAGATAAAGAATTTTTTCGACGCGGGATTCGTACACTGCCCGAAAGATAGGAGAAAGTAGTGGACAGCGATGGAAATTACTTTAAATGATACATGTGTAACCAATTTTATCATTAAAGCCTCGAATTTTGGAGGAAAAACGGCGGAAGCAAAGTTGTACATCTAGTACTTATTTGTATAATGAGCTTATACATTTACTATTTATATATTTGTAAAATATATTTCACAAATTGCGCAAGTTGGCACCCTATCTCTTTGGGCTTGTAACTAGTAACAACGTGAGTAGAATGGACGTAGCCGCAGCCATTGAACGTTGATGTACCAAAGGAAAACTTTACATGATGGAAAAAATAACAACATTTTGTTTAAAATGACATTTTATAAGTGCCGACAATGTGGCTTAGTGGTAAGGCAGCAGGCCTCGTACGTCCAAGATCGCGGGTTCAAACCTGGCCCGAGTCGGTGGATTTTCAAGATGTAGAAAATCGTCTGCGCCCATGCGTATGATGATGCGGCATGTAAAAGATCCCTTGAGTAGACATTTGGCTTGGATGCTCTCGGCTAAATTAAATTAATAGTGCATATTGCATCAATGAGAGCTCAGGTACCGCCATCTAGTGGTAACTGAACGTCAAAATTATTATGCGGCGAAGGTACCACACTCGTTGTGGTGCCGCTGAAAGAGATGGTACCATTACTGGGGAACGCACAAGGTCTGCAATGGTTGTAGGACCCAATACCGCAGCCCCTTTGGAAAGAAAAAAAGAAGACATTTTATAAGTTTCAAGACATTTTTCTCTATGTCTCCACTATTGTACAGCTTCTGGGGGAAAACTTTACCCTGAGTTTTACTGCTTTGGAACATTCAAATACATAAGGGACCGTCCATAAAAAATGTCGCGTTTTCTTCCCATACATTTGACCCCTCTCCCTCCTTTGTCACAAAATGTCGCACTTCAACATTCCCCGTTTGTCACAAAATATCGCACTTCAACATACGCCCCGTTTGTCACATGTGCCACGCTATGTTCCATAAGTAGGATGTCACACTTCTTGTGACACTTCCCCTCCCCTCCTCTTGTCACAAATTCACGCATCCCCTCCCCCCTCGAAGCGTGACATTTATGAATGATCAGTAAGTCCTACACTCCTTAACTGCTTTTAGAACGCCCCTTGGAAAAGGGTTCTCGAAAAACAGGAAGCAATAACAAGTGGTCCACCGAATGAAAAAAGCTTAGAAACTTGTGATGTAAAAGGAGTACAGTGAAACCTGTGTAAGGTGACCACTTGCGGTTCAGCACTTTGGTGGTCAATTTATAAAGGGGTGAGGAGGATTTCTTTTTTATTTTGTCATTCTTACACCACGCCATTCGTTCTTTTTACCTAATTGAAATACATTTAGGTTTGGCTTCATGTATTAATTCTATTATAAAATAGTACTTAGCTATTTTATTTCACAAAAATGTCATAAGAGAAATTAAACCTGAATAGTTTACAATGTATCATGCAACTCTAAAATTAAAGTACTTATAGTCTGTGTAATTAGAATAGGCGCATCAAGGTCGCGTTTCCTGCGTTGTCTCCATGGCAACACTGCGAGAAAGATAACAGAGCCAGACTTTTTTTTTTGCACTGCAGTTAAGGCAATGGCATTATTACACCTCCGATTCAAAATATTAGGATAATTTGTAAAAAGTAATAAGAAAGAAGTTATTTATTTTTGATATTAAGTAAATGCAAACAAATGTCTCATAAATTAAATCTGGAGTTTTTAGATAAGATTTTAACATTTACAAAATATAAAATACAATAAATTAGCTATACAAATAGCTTTCTGAAACACTTAAAAATATTAGAATAAGACTTAGATTGGTTCAAAATATTAGAATACTTTATCTTTCGCAATCTTTGCGATTGAGAAATAAATCTGATTTTAATCCGTGTATTATTATTACTATAACTGAAACACAACCAACTGACTTATGTTCCCCAAACGTGTGGGAAAAGTTTTTAGCACGGAAACCATGGTGACTAGAAGGGGAAAAGGTTGAGTTGTGTGACCTTGACACGCCGATTCTAATTACACAGACTATAGTTAAAATGAGGAGAAATATTTTATTAATTATGTAAGTTGTTTACTTGATGGTCAAGATTTCCTAAAAATGCATAATTGTTCAAAATGCATATATCAGATAGGACAAAAAATAATAAATTTATTTAAAGAATAAGAGGATGCTCATAGCTGTTTTTCCATTGGTTAAGTTAGAAAGAGGTTTAGACAAGCTTTATAACTACTGTTTCATTCATGCAGTGCAGAGTGCAGACGCATACTGGTATAACAATATAGAATGAAAAAAATATCCTGGAGAAGTAAGTTTTGTTATTACTAACGTGACCATATATTTTTTGACTAAAAACGGGACATTGGTTGATTTTGGTCAATTAAACAGGTAGTCAATGGGAAAAAACACTTTTTTAGACTATTTATTTAGAAAAAGTTAACTATTATTTTATTACAAATTAAAAAATATATTCAAAGTGTTTAGTTATATTTATATTTATCAGAGGAACAAATTTGCTTTAACACAGATGGTGATAATTTTAAGTAAGAATAAAACTCTTGGTACGTTTTTTTTTTTATTCACCTTAGTTGTCAACGTTGCCTTTAGAATTGGAATTTGTAGCTGGGTTTTCTCAGATGTCCACAATTTGTTCTTCGTAGAAAATCCTCTTTCTACTGGAGCATTTGTAGCAGGCAAGCATAAAATATATTCAATTAAAATACAAAATTTTCATGCTGAAGATTGTTGGTGTAAAAGTGTTTGAATATTTCCACCCAACGAGTTTCCATGGAAACATTCAGATTATTCCATTCGATTACTTTTTGCGATGTAATGCAGTTAGAAATTAATGTATCTTTATTACAGTCAATATACTCCTTTTCAATTAATACATCCAGAGATTTCCCATGACGGTTTCCGAAAACGGGACAATTTTGCGTTCCAGTGTTCATTTCGGGTACACCGGGACTCGTAATAAAAAAAAGGGACGTCTGGTCACGTTAGTTATTACACAAATAAATATTGTGATAATAATCAGGTGGTTAACTTACATTTTCATAATACTCCCACCCAAATTTGGTCTGTATAAGTGGCCAACATAGACAGGTGGTCAAGTAACAAAGGTTTCCCTATATTCCATAATATAGGGCTGATTCCGTTCCTGACAAAAGCGGTCCACTTCAACAAGTGGTCAACTTTACAGGTTTTACTGTATATATTTTTGCATCCCACACCACCCCTGCCCCCTGGCCCTAGGAAAATTTGAAATGACGGCGGGGTCTGACTTCCGGCAGAGACAACCCTATTCCTGATAAAAAGCATTCGTCATGAAACCGCGGGGAACACAATTCCAGTAATCCCAGCCGCAATTCAGCCGTTTACAAGGGCGTTTCACCGAAAAGGCAAATGGCGGCGTTCCTTTTCAGACAGACGAGATTGCGTCCGCAGACGAAAAATGCTCGCCATTTCTTCCAGATAGTCGCTCGGTGATGCAATATCTGAAGGCGTCATCGTCTGTCAAGCAAACAGTTCGTGCGCGCCGAGGAATCAGCGATACCGCAGAATTGGGAGAGAGAGAGAAAAAAAAAATAATAAAACGATAAAAATGAGCTGAGCAAACGACAGGAAGAAATGAATGTTTCCTCCACGAGAAACACTTTGCAGGATCCTCAAGGTTGCTGCAATGACGATGCATCTGTTTACCTTGCACTTCGGCTTTATTATCGGGCACGTGTCCAGACGGTTTCCGATGTTGTTCCGATATTTCGAACAGAAGTTTTAAGGAATTCGTTCTCTTTTTCAAAACGTTCTGCCGCAACAGGGCACATCGAGGTCACCAGATGATCCCATTAGCCCCCCAAAATTAGCGTTTTTCGAAACTGGTAACATTTTTGCGAGTAGGTTTGGGACCGTTCATAAATGATGTCACGCTTTTCCCCACATATTTGACCCCCTAACCCTTTGTCACATGTCATGCTATGTTGCATAAGCAGGATGTCATACTTCTTGTTACCAGGGCCGGCCCTATCAACGTGCAAAGTGTGCACAAAGTACAAGGGCGCCCGCATCTTGGGGGCGCTCAGCGTCAGAGCAAAAAAAAAAAAAAAAAAAAATCCTTGTTTCACACAATTAATTCAACAATTCTAGTTGTTTTAACATAGGCAGACCCAATGATAGTGACTCCTCTCAAATACTCCATCTTTTAAGTGAAATAACTTACTGTCAAAATTCACTTGTGGCGTTGGTACTACAACCTCTGTGGTGCTCGATAGAGATGGTTAGATGGTACCAATCCCTGTGAAACGCACTAGGTCTGCAATTACCAGAAGCCAACAGCATACCATAAAAAATAAGTTATTTGTTTCATGTATGTAATTATTGAAATTTTTAAAATAATTGAAAACGCAATAAAATTGTACACAATTGAATTTGTAGTATTTTAGTTTGTATGATGAAAGAGGACTCGGGGCGATTATTTTTATGAAGTCCAAGGGCGCCGAATACCGTCGGGCCGGCCCTGCTTGTTAACCCCTCCCCTCTCCTTGTCACACATTCTCACAATTTCATGAACCCGCCTCCCTCCTCGAGGCGTGGCATCATTTATGAATGGTCCCTGTACTCATTTCAGGCCTCAGATGCCTAAAAAATGCTTTTTTTTTTTTTTGCGCTTAATTCTTCAAAAATGTTCGTGTGGAAGTACCTGAACCATGGGTGATTCTAAACCCCCGGTGTGGTGGTTGGCAACCCAAATTTAAAATATGAGGCACTTAGGAGCAAAGGGGTGTAAATGACAAAGTTGAAAATTTGGATATTCTTAGTGCAAATGATACAGAAAACACATACAGTAAAACTTGTAAAGTTGACCACCTTGGAAGTTAGCCACCTGTGTAAGCTGACCACCTGTCTAAGTTGACCACTTTCATCAGGGACGGAATGAGCCCTATATTATTTAATGTAGGGAAACCTTTGTACCTTGACCACCTAAGTTGACCACCTGTCTATATTGACCACTTATGTATGACCAATTTGGATGGGAGTATTATATAAAACCCTTTGTAAGTCGACCGCCTAATTATTACTATATTTATTTGCTTAACCATTTTTGGATAGATTAAAAAAAACTTGAACTTCTCCGGGATATTTTTTATGCTATAATTTTGGACTAGTACTTATCTGGATGGATGAAACATCAATAGAAAGTATGCCTAACCTCTGTGTAAGTTAACCATACGGGAAAATGACGATGAACACTCTTTCGTCCGTGAAATAAGTTCCTTCTTTTTCTCCTAATTGATCTAGCCATTTTGAAAAATTATGCATTTTTAGGGAATCTTTACCATCAAATAAGTAAAATAACATATTTACATCTTTATTTAAACTAAGTGCTTTAATTTTAAAGATGTATAGGTTACATTGTAAGTCCTTCAGATTCAATTTATCTAAATTAAGTGCTTTAATTTTAAAGATGTATAGGTTACATTGTAAGTCCTTCAGATTCAATTTATCTAATGAATGATATTTAGATATTTTTCTCGTAAAAATCGCTAATTTCTAATTTTAAAGTAACGGTAATACATGAAGTGATATTTTAATTAGCCATAAATGAATAAACGCATAGTGTAACAAGAAGTTCCGTCTAGAACTATACGAGCCTACTTTCCCGTATACACCAAATTCAAATTTATAATCTAGCTATCTCTTTCTCTCTCTTTCTCCTTTAGCTATTCATTCATGCATTCATTTTTTCCTTTATTCAGCCATTCATTTATGTATTCATTCGTTTACTCATTCAAGTGTTTATTCATTCTTTTACTCATTCATGTATTTATTCCCTCATTTATTCATTCTTTTCCTCATTCATTTATTCATTGATTCATTCTTTCACTCATTCATGTATTTATTCCCTCATTTATTCATTCTTTTCCTCATTCATTTATTCATTGATTCCTTCTTTCACTCATTCATTTATTCATTGAGAAACATCCTTAAAAATTCCGATAAAAAAAATTTCATTGGAAAATAGGCTCGTTAGTTCTGGAAGAACTTTCTATTTGTACATGTTCTACGTTATAAGAGCATTCCGATAAAGTTTGTTCCAAGCAAATCGGTCCGTTAAATCAGGATTTATATAGGATTGAAATTTCCCCGTAAGAGCTATGTTAATTTTTGAACTGTTCAAAAATGAAAAAAAAAAAAAGCTGTTCAAATTGATATTTCACGCCAAGCGCTACTTCCAGTAATCTTGTTCATTGGAACATGGATCTTGTACCCAGTGTTTACATCATTTGCTTCATTTTCGCCTATAGGCGCTAATGTTAAATTTTTTTGAACTGCTCAAAGTTGAACGAAAAAGTGTTCAAATCAAAAAGTAAAACATGGAAATAGAATGTCCTTGCCGAGATCTTTCGAAAGCAAAAAGAATTTTTCGAATCGGACTATTCGTTCAAAAGTTATTAGGGGGGGGGGGGGGGACCGACAGACACTTATTCCCCCCCCCCCCCATCTCAAAACCCTACTTTCAAATTTTTTATTTTCAATCTTTATTTAATTACTTCACTTTTTTTTGACTTTTCTTTATTTTTACGATACATTAAGCCTTCTTTCATGCTTTATTATTATTTTTTTTACTTTTCCGGGAAAGAAGGCTGAAAAATGCGACAAAAAAAAATCTCCATACTCTAAAAGTTGACCACCCCTCTAAGTTGACCACTAAAGTGCTGCACCGCAAGTGGTCAACTTACGCAGGTTTCACTGTATTTATATTGTGGCAAGAGATGTTAGTGATAACTCTAACAGGTGCTCCGCTCCAACTTGACTTAAAAAAAATTACATTAAAAGTCCGATAAGATCCGAACTTAGAACGCGTTTTTTGCTTTTACATGGTTTTATTTAACTCGACTTGTGACGGAATTTTGTAAGGCGGTTTTCGACAACTATTGCTCCATGCATTATCTTCAAATTTTGCACACAAGATTATCTTCGATGACAATACAATAATCCATCCATTTTATAATTTATTATAACGTTAATTAGGAAAAAAAATGAATAATGTTGGCTCTGAGGAAAGGATCAGCATTATCATTTGCCGTTTGGCAACAATAGTTTTGTTTGGATTATGCAACGATGTTTTGGATTTAAATGAAACCGTGTAACTTAGAACATTTTATAATGTTGGCCCTGAGGAAAGGATCAGCATTATCATTTGCCGTTTGGCAAGAATAGTTTTGTTTGGATTATGCAACGATGTTTTGTATTTAAATGAAACCGTGTAACTTAGAACATTTTATAATGTTGGCCCCTGAGGAAAGGATCAGCATTATCATTTGCCGTTTGGCAACAATAGTTTTGTTTGGATTATGCAACGATGTTTTGGATTTAAATGAAACCGTGTAACTTAGAACATTTTATAATGTTGGCTCTGAGGAAAGGATCAGCATTATCATTTGCCTCAGATGTCCACAATTTGTTCTTCGTAGAAAATCCTCTTTCTACTGGAGCATTTGTAGCAGGCAAGCATAAAATATATTCAATTAAAATACAAAATTTTCATGCTGAAGATTGTTGGTGTAAAAGTGTTTGAATATTTCCACCCAACGAGTTTCCATGGAAACATTCAGATTATTCCATTCGATTACTTTTTGCGATGTAATGCAGTTAGAAATTAATGTATCTTTATTACAGTCAATATACTCCTTTTCAATTAATACATCCAGAGATTTCCCATGACGGTTTCCGAAAACGGGACAATTTTGGGTTTCCAGTGTTCATTTCGGGGACACCGGGACTCGTAATCAAAAAAAGGGACGTCTGGTCACGTTAGTTATTACACAAATAAATATTGTGATAATAATCAGGTGGTTAACTTACATTTTCATAATACTCCCACCCAAATTTGGTCTGTATAAGTGGCCAACATAGACAGGTGGTCAAGTAACAAAGGTTTCCCTATATTCCATAATATAGGGCTGATTCCGTTCCTGACAAAAGCGGTCCACTTCAACAAGTGGTCAACTTTACAGGTTTTACTGTATATATTTTTGCATCCCACACCACCCCTGCCCCCTGGCCCTAGGAAAATTTGAAATGACGGCGGGGTCTGACTTCCGGCAGAGACAACCCTATTCCTGATAAAAAGCATTCGTCATGAAACCGCGGGGAACACAATTCCAGTAATCCCAGCCGCAATTCAGCCGTTTACAAGGGCGTTTCACCGAAAAGGCAAATGGCGGCGTTCCTTTTCAGACAGACGAGATTGCGTCCGCAGACGAAAAATGCTCGCCATTTCTTCCAGATAGTCGCTCGGTGATGCAATATCTGAAGGCGTCATCGTCTGTCAAGCAAACAGTTCGTGCGCGCCGAGGAATCAGCGATACCGCAGAATTGGGAGAGAGAGAGAAAAAAAAAATAATAAAACGATAAAAATGAGCTGAGCAAACGACAGGAAGAAATGAATGTTTCCTCCACGAGAAACACTTTGCAGGATCCTCAAGGTTGCTGCAATGACGATGCATCTGTTTACCTTGCACTTCGGCTTTATTATCGGGCACGTGTCCAGACGGTTTCCGATGTTGTTCCGATATTTCGAACAGAAGTTTTAAGGAATTCGTTCTCTTTTTCAAAACGTTCTGCCGCAACAGGGCACATCGAGGTCACCAGATGATCCCATTAGCCCCCCAAAATTAGCGTTTTTCGAAACTGGTAACATTTTTGCGAGTAGGTTTGGGACCGTTCATAAATGATGTCACGCTTTTCCCCACATATTTGACCCCCTAACCCTTTGTCACATGTCATGCTATGTTGCATAAGCAGGATGTCATACTTCTTGTTACCAGGGCCGGCCCTATCAACGTGCAAAGTGTGCACAAAGTACAAGGGCGCCCGCATCTTGGGGGCGCTCAGCGTCAGAGCAAAAAAAAAAAAAAAAAAAATCCTTGTTTCACACAATTAATTCAACAATTCTAGTTGTTTTAACATAGGCAGACCCAATGATAGTGACTCCTCTCAAATACTCCATCTTTTAAGTGAAATAACTTACTGTCAAAATTCACTTGTGGCGTTGGTACTACAACCTCTGTGGTGCTCGATAGAGATGGTTAGATGGTACCAATCCCTGTGAAACGCACTAGGTCTGCAATTACCAGAAGCCAACAGCATACCATAAAAAATAAGTTATTTGTTTCATGTATGTAATTATTGAAATTTTTAAAATAATTGAAAACGCAATAAAATTGTACACAATTGAATTTGTAGTATTTTAGTTTGTATGATGAAAGAGGACTCGGGGCGATTATTTTTATGAAGTCCAAGGGCGCCGAATACCGTCGGGCCGGCCCTGCTTGTTAACCCCTCCCCTCTCCTTGTCACACATTCTCACAATTTCATGAACCCGCCTCCCTCCTCGAGGCGTGGCATCATTTATGAATGGTCCCTGTACTCATTTCAGGCCTCAGATGCCTAAAAAATGCTTTTTTTTTTTTTGCGCTTAATTCTTCAAAAATGTTCGTGTGGAAGTACCTGAACCATGGGTGATTCTAAACCCCCGGTGTGGTGGTTGGCAACCCAAATTTAAAATATGAGGCACTTAGGAGCAAAGGGGTGTAAATGACAAAGTTGAAAATTTGGATATTCTTAGTGCAAATGATACAGAAAACACATACAGTAAAACTTGTAAAGTTGACCACCTTGGAAGTTAGCCACCTGTGTAAGCTGACCACCTGTCTAAGTTGACCACTTTCATCAGGGACGGAATGAGCCCTATATTATTTAATGTAGGGAAACCTTTGTACCTTGACCACCTAAGTTGACCACCTGTCTATATTGACCACTTATGTATGACCAATTTGGATGGGAGTATTATATAAAACCCTTTGTAAGTCGACCGCCTAATTATTACTATATTTATTTGCTTAACCATTTTTGGATAGATTAAAAAAAACTTGAACTTCTCCGGGATATTTTTTATGCTATAATTTTGGACTAGTACTTATCTGGATGGATGAAACATCAATAGAAAGTATGCCTAACCTCTGTGTAAGTTAACCATACGGGAAAATGACGATGAACACTCTTTCGTCCGTGAAATAAGTTCCTTCTTTTTCTCCTAATTGATCTAGCCATTTTGAAAAATTATGCATTTTTAGGGAATCTTTACCATCAAATAAGTAAAATAACATATTTACATCTTTATTTAAACTAAGTGCTTTAATTTTAAAGATGTATAGGTTACATTGTAAGTCCTTCAGATTCAATTTATCTAAATTAAGTGCTTTAATTTTAAAGATGTATAGGTTACATTGTAAGTCCTTCAGATTCAATTTATCTAATGAAATGATATTTTAGATATTTGTCTCGTAAAAATCGCTAATTTCTAATTTTAAAGTAACGGTAATACATGAAGTGATATTTTAATTAGTCATAAATGAATAAACGCATAGTGTAACAAGAAGTTCCGTCTAGAACTATACGAGCCTACTTTCCCGTATACACCAAATTCAAATGTATAATCTAGCTATCTCTTTCTCTCTCTTTCTCCTTTAGCTATTCATTTTTTCCTTTATTCAGCCATTCATTTATGTATTCATTCGTTTACTCATTCAAGTGTTTATTCATTCTTTTACTCATTCATGTATTTATTCCCTCATTTATTCATTCTTTTCCTCATTCATTTATTCATTGATTCATTCTTTCACTCATTCATTTATTCATTGAGAAACATCCTTAAAACTTCCGATAAAAAAAATTTCATTGGAAAATAGGCTCGTTAGTTCTGGAAGAACTTTCTATTTGTACATGTTCTACGTTACAAGAGCATTCCGATAAAGTTTGTTCCAAGCAAATCGGTCCGTTAAATCAGGATTTATATAGGATTGAAATTTCCCCGTAAGAGCTATGTTAATTTTTTGAACTGTTCAAAAATGAAAAAAAAAAAGCTGTTCAAATTGATATTTCACGCCAAGCGCTACTTCCAGTAATCTTGTTCATTGGAACATGGATCTTGTACCCAGAGTTTACATCATTTGCTTCATTTTCGCCTATAGGCGCTGTTAAATTTTTTTGAACTGCTCAAAGTTGAACGAAAAAGTGTTCAAATCAAAAAGTAAAATATGGAAATAGAATGTCCTTGCCGAGATCTTTCGAAAGCAAAAAGAATTTTTCGAATCGGACTATTCGTTCAAAAGTTATTAGGGGGGGGGGGGGACCGACAGACACTTATTCCCCCCCCCCCATCTCAAAACCCTACTTTCAAATTTTTTATTTTTCAATTTTTATTTAATTACTTCACTTTTTTTTGACTTTTCTTTATTTTTACGATACATTAAGCCTTCTTTCATGCTTTATTATTATTTTTTTTACTTTTCCGGGAAAGAAGGCTGAAAAATGCGACAAAAAAAATCTCCATACTCTAAAAGTTGACCACCCCTCTAAGTTGACCACTAAAGTGCTGCACCGCAAGTGGTCAACTTACGCAGGTTTCACTGTATTTATATTGTGGCAAGAGATGTTAGTGATAACTCTAACAGCTGCTCCGCTCCAACTTGACTTAAAAAAAATTACATTAAAAGTCCGATAAGATCCGAACTTAGAACGCGTTTTTTGCTTTTTACATGGTTTTATTTAACTCGACTTGTGACGGAATATTGTAAGATGGTTTTCGACAACTATTGCTGCATGCATTATCTTCAAATTTTGCACACAAGCTTATCTTCGATGACAATAATATAATCCATCCATTTTATAATTTATTATAACGTTAATTAGGAAAAAAAATGAATAATGTTGGCTCTGAGGAAAGGATCAGCATTATCATTTGCCGTTTGGCAACAATAGTTTTGTTTGGATTATGCAACGATGTTTTGGATTTAAATGAAACCGTGTAACTTAAAACATTTTATAATGTTGGCCCTGAGGAAAGGATCAGCATTATCATTTGCCGTTTGGCAACAATAGTTTCGTTTGGATTATGCAACGATGTTTTGGATTTAAATGAAACCGTGTAACTTAGAACATTTTATAATGTTGGCCGTGAGGAAAGGATCAGCATTATCATTTGCCGTTTGGCAACAATAGTTTTGTTTGGATTATGCAACGATGTTTTGGATTTAAGTGAAACCGTGTAACTTAGAACATTTTATGATGTTGGCTCTGAGGAAAGGATCAGCATTATCATTTGCCGTTTGGCAACAATAGTTTTGTTTGGATTATGCAACGATGTTTTGGATTTAAGTGAAACCGTGTAACTTAGAACATTTTATAATGTTGGCCCTGAGGAAAGGATCAGCATTATCATTTGCCGTTTGGCAACAATAGTTTTGTTTGGATTATGCAACGATGTTTTGGATTTAAGTGAAACCGTGTAACTTAGAACATTTTATAATGTTGGCCCTGAGGAAAGGATCAGCATTATCATTTGCCGTTTGGCAACAATAGTTTTGTTTGGATTATGCAACGATGTTTTGGATTTAAGTGAAACCGTGTAACTTAGAACATTTTATGATGTTGGCTCTGAGGAAAGGATCAGCATTATCATTTGCCGTTTGGCAACAATAGTTTTGTTTGGATTATGCAACGATGTTTTGGATTTAAATGAAACCGTGTAACTTAGAACATTTTATAATGTTGGCCCTGAGGAAAGGATTATCATTTGCCGTTTGGCAACAATAGTTTTGTTTGGATTATGCAACGATGTTTTGGATTTAAGTGAAACCGTGTAACTTAGAACATTTTATAATGTTGGCCCTGAGGAAAGGATCAGCATTATCATTTGCCATTTGGCAACAATAGTTTTGTTTGGATTATGCAACGATGTTTTGTATTTAAATGAAACCGTGTAACTTAGAACATTTTTGGCGATTTAATTTTGTTTGTCACTTAACATCCTTTTGCTTCCCACTGCCTCAGATGTGCATTGCGTATTTCTCTGTGAGAGCTGCTCTTGGGATTGTTGTGGCCTCAAAAGTATAAATTATAGCTGATAGCTGAGGTTGCTTATCACAATCATTAATTGTAACTGTCACTGAATGAAAAAATTGAGAATGATTCGAGCTCTTAACGTGGATAGGATATACATGTGCTATTCGTATAAATAAGGTGCAAAAACAACCGAATCCTCTAAGGGTAAGAATTCATAACACAGTGAAACCTGTCTAAGTTGACCACTGGCGGTGCAGCACTTTAGTGGTCAACTTAGACAGCTGTTCAACTTATAGAGGGTGGAGACTTTTCTTTCTTTTTGTCATTTCTTACACTATGCATTTATTAATTTGTAATTATTTAAAATATAGCTTCATGTATTAACGTTCATTTAGTAATTAGGTTTTTTTTTTTTCACAATTATCTAAAATATCATGAGAGAAATTTAACCTGAATGACTTACAATGCATCCTATACAACTTAAAATTAAAGTACTTTGTTGAAATAAAAATAAGTATCTTATTAATGATGCAAGTTACTCATACTTCTGAGACCCGAGCAAAATAAAATATTCTCTCAAGTATTAGTTTATCTGAACAATTGGGCATTAAAAGTGATGTTTTCCAAATAATTAATAAACTTGAACTTTTAAATTTTTCTGGGGGGCACATCCATTTGAATGTGTGTTGAGGTCATAACTACAGTCGAACAATGCGGTACTTACACAAAAATAGATAAACGAAAAGTTTTATTCATTATTTATAACATAAGAAAAGAGATCAAACTTGTGCAAAAATCCTAGAACAATATTAAAAAAGACAAAAATAATGTAAAAACCAAAACAACCGCGAGAGCGCCGAATTCCAACTTGACTCATGTTCTTTGTCATATTGTAAGCAAATAAACTACCGTTTCCGAATTCTCAAAGTTAAAAAGGGATTTCCCTATTCCTCCTTTATAATTCCAGTCCAGGTCTTGCTCGCTAAAATAAAATCTGTCACAACAGGGAGAAAAAGCAAAACATACATTTTATTGGATACCAGGTCTTAGGAGGTTACATGATAGTAAAGATCTTCAAAAAATACATACGTGAAGAAGCTATTTAATTTTTTTTTAATCTTTAAAAAAATAGATGAACAAATGAATGTAGAAATAGTTAGGCGGTCAACTTATAAAGAGTTTTTCATTATACTCATTCCCGAATTTAACGTACAAAAGTAGTCAATATAGACAGGTGGTCAAATGAGGTGGTCAAGTGACAAAGGTTTCTCTACATTACATAATATAGGGCTCATTCCGTTCCTGACAAAAGTGGTCAACTTAGACAGGTGGTAAAGTCACAAAGGTTTCTCTTCATTATATAATACATTGCTCATTCCGTTCCTGACAAAAGTGGTCAACTTAGACAGGTGGTCAAGTCACAAAGGTTTCTCTTCATTGTATAATATAGGGCTCATTCCGTTCCTGACGAAAGTGGTCAACATAGACAGGTGGTCAAGTCACAAAGGTTTCTCTTCATTATATAATATAGGGCTCACTCCGTTCCTGACGAAAGTGGTTAACTTAGACAGGTGGTCAAGTCGCACAGGTTTCTCTTCATTATATAATATAGGGCTCATTCCGTTCCTGACGAAAGTGGTCAACTTAGACAGGTGGTCAAGTCACAAAGGTTTCTCTTCATTATATAATATAGGGCTCATTCCGTTCCTGACGAAAGTGGTCAACTTAGACAGGTGGTCAAGTCACAAAGGTTTCTCTTCATTATATAATATAGGGCTCATTCCGTTCCTGACAAAAGTGTTCAACTCGTTCAACTGTGTAATTTTAGTGCTGCAACCCGCCAAAAGTTTATTAGCGACCCACAGTTTGGAAAAAGCTTAGATGCTCGAATTGAACATTAAAATGGTTCGTAGGATTAGATTCAGATCACTGCTTCGTCGAAGAACGTATGCGTTTAGAGATCGAATAATATTTATCAACACTTATCCAGGAAGCATCTGTCAATTATTTCTTTTCTTTTCAAAGTCGTAATTTCTTACATTGACACTCAAAAAACATACACAATGTTAATCGATATTTTGAGTTGTCATTTTGAAAAGTATAAGTTTTCTCTGACCCATTTACTGGCAGATTCATTGTCATTTACAGATTCGCTAAGTTGTTTAAGGGGGGGGGGGGATACGTGTAGAACGGCGTATTAGGAGCTATTTTCATGATTTTTTTTTTTTTAAGTATAAAAAATAAATATATTTCATTCAGATTTTGAGGTTATTTTAAAGATATACTGGAGAATATATACTTTCAAACATTTTTCGTGAAAAATCTCGGAGATATCGGCTGCTGCACACGGTAAATCGCCACACGGTTGTTCAGATTGCGTACATCCTGGAGGTCACAATTTTTATCTGAAATATTTTTTTTTAAAATCTACTTTTTGAATAAGTGTCTCTTCTAGTTGAGCTAAAATCATCACAAAAAATTGAAAATTTCTATTTTTTTTAGAATGGGAAAAATAAGTACGATTTTTAACCGTTTTATTTGTCCTTTTTTTACAATAAAAAAAATAAAAATTAAGATATGTTTATGATTCTAGATCAACTAAAGCGTGTATATATATACAGAAAATGCGTGCTAAATTTGATAAGGATTGATTAAAAACTCTGCGAGCTAGAATGTAAGCAAATTCGAAAAAAAAAGTAGTTTCGAGAAAAACGCGTTTGAAAAAAAGAGTGGTATTGAAGGTAAATTTAAGGCAATAATGAATCAATTTTTTTTTTTTGTATTTATAGATACTAACACTTATAGAAATTTCTATCCAAGGTCTCAATTGTTAAAAAAAAATAAATAAATAAAAGGACATCTGCTAACGTTCTCTAATACCCTTCAGGTCATTCATGAGGGACTACCTGCTCAACTGCTCCAAAAGGGGCTCTCGCTCAAATGCTTACAACTTTTACACGACTTGGAATTTTGCTTTGAAATTTTCAGGGTATATTATTGAAAGTTAAAATAGTAAGCAAAATGGGCGTTGGTTTGAGCTTAGATGTGAGCATTGCTCAATTTGAATCCATGACATTGACTCTTTTGCTACTATAGGATAAAGAGATGAATAAAGTATTAAAAGGATAAAATTTGCAATGGAAATTTCAAACTGTTTGAAATTTTCATTGCAAATTTCATTGCCCGAAACATGTGTTCGGAACAAATGTTTCGGGATGACCAGGAATCTCTCCTACAGTACATCGAATAATCATACGCAGGGTTGGTATTTTTGCCAGGACAAAGGCAAAAACTGGAAGAAACCAGAGCAAAAATTAAAAAAAAAAAAAAAAACAAGCAAAATTGCAAAAAGACTTATAATACTTAAATAATGAGCAGTTGATTTTATAAGGTTCTAAATAATTTAATATTTTAAGTGTTATCGAATACCTTTATTTTGCTAATTAATAAATGTCATAATTAAAACAGTTTAATTATGACAAATATTATTTTTTATTAAAATTTTCTATTTATTTATTTACTATGAATTTTGTATATAGTTTCATTTTTAGCCTACTTTCCCGTAAAAGTAAAAAAAAAAAAAGCATGAAAGAAGGCTTAATGTATCGAAAAAATATTGTTAAAAATAAAGAAAAGTAAAAAATAAGTGAAGTAACTAAATAAAGATTGAGAAACAAAAAAATTGAATGTACGGTTTTGAGATGTAGAAAATGTGTGTCTGTCGGTCTGTCTCCCCATAATAACTTTTCAACGAATTGTCCGATTCGAAAAATTCTTTTTACATTCGAATGATCTCGGCAAGGACATCTCACCTCCATATTTCCCTTTTTGGTTTGAGCAATTTTTCGTTCAATTTTGAACAGTTCAAAAAAATTTAACCTTAGCGTCTATGGGTAAAAATGAGGCAAATGATGTACCCTTTGGGCACAAGATCCAACTTCCTATGAGCAGGCTTATTGGAAGAAACTCTCGGTGCGAAATATTGGTTGGAAAACATTTTGTTTTGAGGAAGGGGGTATTGTGGAAGGGGGTATTTTCACATATCTAGCGTGCACCTGCCAGGCAGATGTGCGAGTTTGTGTGATTGGAAGCTATTGTCTCTCTGTATGGGAATGTTCTAGAATGTTTTCTTATCTCAGTTACATGTTACACGCTAAAAACTAAGTAAAAATAATTTTTCCCCTGTTGAAAACTGCACAGAAGCAAGTGGCAGCTCAGTTTTGCAAATGTTTAGCGATGGCACCCAGCAGGAGAGGTCTTTCAAAAGAAGAAATTTTGAAATTGCTGAATGAAGTTTCAGAAAATGATTCTTGCGATGAAAATGCATCAGCAGATGATGAAAATTTTGCTATAAATGACGAAAAAACTACTGGGGAAAATGTTCATATAATCTCATCGTATGAATGCAGTTCAAGTGACAGTGAGATAAATAAAAATATTCCAAGTAAAAATGTTCATAAAATCTCATCGTCCGAATGCACTTCAAGTGACAGCGAGGTGAATGAAAATATTCTAAGTAAATGCACTTCTGGAATTCCTAAAACTACTAAGAATTGTAAAAGTGTCAAGAAAAAAACAAAAAATAAAGGCGAGCAATCGCCCGGTCAAAGTGACTTAGAAGAAGCGAAGGACGGAACTATATGGAAAATACAGCAGCAGTGTTCAGTTTCTTCTAGTCGACGACCTATTCAAAATATTCTAAAAGAAACTCCAGGACCTACACCATACTCCAAAAGAAATATTACTAATAACAGTCCGATAACTTCCTGGAGAGTTTTCATAAATGATAACATTTTGAATATCATAAAGAAATGCACAGAAGTTGAAGCACGATACAAAACTAGAAAATGAGACGTGGAGCATTTCTCTTGATGAACTGGATGCCTTTATTGCAATATTGTATCTTCGAGGAGCTTTAGCTGCAAAAGGAGTCTCCATCAGTAGCCTCTGGTCAAAGACTTGGGGCCACAATTTTTTCCCGTCAACAATGAGCCGGAACAGATTTTTAGAAATCATGCGATATTTGCGTTTCGATTTAAAAATTTCAAGATCAGATAGACTGAAAGAAGATAAATTTGCCCTAATATCAGATGTTTGGAATACGTTCATAGAAAACTGTCTTATGTGTTACAAACCAGGAGAAAACATTACAGTAGATGAGCAGCTTTTTCCGTCAAAGACACGCTGTAGATTTTTGCAATATATGCCGAACAAACCGGACAAATTCGGAATCAAATTTTGGTTGGCTGTAGATGTGAGCTCAAAGTACATAATAAATGCATTGCCATACTTAGGAAAAGATGATTCTAAATCCAAAGATTTAAGTGTTGGTGAGAATGCAGCTCTTCGGTTAGTAAAACCTTACCTCAAGACAGGACGAAATATAACAAGTGACAGTTTTTTTACATCTCTAAAACTTGTAGAAAGCCTGAAAGATAATGGTTTGAGCTATGTCGGAACAATCAATAGAGCAAAAAGAGAAGTTCCAAAATCCGTGAAGAAAACGAAAAAAGAATTATATTCAACAACTTTCATGACACATAATAACACCATTCTTGTTTCCTACCAATGTAAAGCAAACAAAAATGTTCTTCTTCTTAGCACATTGCATTCAGCATTAGAAGTTACTCAAAATGAGAAGAAAACCCCTGAAATAATAAATTTCTACAATTCCACAAAATTTGGGGTCGACGTTGTAGATCAAATGGCGAGGAAATATTCCGTGAAATCTGCATCAAGGCGTTGGCCAGTGCATGTTTTCTTCAACATTTTATATCTAGCGGTGATCAATGCACGGGTAGTTTATAGCGAGACAACAAGTTCTAATCTGAGCAGAAGAGACTACACTCTAAAATTAGCAGAGGAACTAAGAGAGAAATATATTGCAAAAGAACCAGAAGTTATCCGCCCACTGGCTACCCCAGAAGTTTCAAACAAACGAAAACGCTGCCAGATAAAACAATGCAAGGATAATAAAACTAATACTGTATGTGGAAAATGTTCAAAATTTTTGTGTGGATTATGCACAGCGAAAAAAGAAACTAAGACTATTACAGTTTGTGTGAAATGTTTCAGCGGAAAGTAAAATGTCACGTACATTTAATTTTTATTGTGATTTAACATTTTAGTAATATATAGGAATATTATGTAACTCAAATTAAAACATTATATTATTTAAGAGATATTTTTTGTATTTAATTTCATGTGAACCGCCAAAATACTAAAGTATTTCTCTGAAATGAGAAATTAAATTTTTTATGGTACCCATGGACTAAATTTCATATTCAGTAACATTTCCAGAAGCTTAATTTCATAAATAAATTATTAAAAAAATATTGTATTAATCATGAAACACTTTATTTGCGTCTGTATTGCTCATGCGAATAAAAATGGCATCACTAAAGTCCATGGGTCAGCTATGACCCACCCCGGTAGTTCTAGGTATACAAGAAATGCGGTAATTCTAGTGTGAGAAATCTTTGACCACCCATGCTCTTGCCAAGGACGGTAAGAAATTACCGGCACAAATACTCTATTTTTATTTCAAATCACAGCGTAGATTGCACTGAATGACTGCGAGCAACATGCGGCTGATTTGTGAACAACCTCGTTGAACAACAACTCACTAAATTGCCGATATCTTTATGAATTTTCAAGATATTTGACTTAAACTTTTTTAAAGAGTTGCCCTATATACTTAGGTATGAAGCTATGAAAGTTAAAAATTTCTATCTTTCGCTCATGCACAGTAAAAAATTATCTCCTTTAAATGCTCATAATTTATCCAATATTTAGTTTTTTTATTTATATTTTCAGTATGATGTTTGGCTTGTTGTTTTCAACTATTCTGTAAGTTTGGTGAGATTCCGTAAAAGTTTCTGCGTGTTATTGGACAAAAACATGCTAGGGAAATTGGTATTTTGGAAAGAAATGAACATAATTTCGTTAATATGAATGCTAGAAGCAGGGACGTAACTAGGTCATTTTCTAACTGGGGCAAGACCAGGATTTAGCACCCCCTCCCACCTAGATACACAAAATAAGTATTATGTATTTAGGCAAACACACACATTTAGTCAATTCAGTTCCCTTAAAATAATCTGGCGCCCAGGGCCCCGTCTGCATCCCTCTAGTTACGTCCCTGGCTAGAAGTAAGAGGGGTTTATCCCCATATTACGGAATTTATGTGAACATTTTGTATAAAAGTGGATTAAAGAAAGAACGAAGTCGAATTTAAAAAAGTGCACCCCACCATGTTCTATTGCCGTCGGTTCTTAATGCGCGTGTAAGAGTTTGGACTTCTAGAAGTGGGTAAAATTGAACTTCAAGATTTGATTACATACAAGTGAAATTAATAAAAGCTTATTAAAAAGAAATTTGACTTCCAATCCGTAGCGAATTGTGGGTTTGATGCTTTTAAGTCGCATAACTATTTTCAACAATTTAGCCCATAACTCAAAAATGAATTATCCATTTAATAAAAAATTAGAAAAATTTAAGTCTATGAAAAGTTTTGTTTTAAAAAAAACTTTGTTTTTCCTACAAAACGTTTATAGTATCATTTCAGTAGGTCTTAAGAAAATAATGAGCAACTGTAGATATTTTCAAAAATTATTTAAGGACCTGTATATGATATAAATAAACACAAGATTTATGGCATTTTGATGCCATCTATATAGGATATAGGTATTATCCTCCTTGCTTCTATTTTACAGCCGTTACTCTGTTTTTAGCCTGATTTCCCGTTAAAGTAAAAAAGCATAATTAAGAAGGCAAACTATCAGGATGGCCAAAAAAAACTTTTATTTTCAATGATGGGTAGTACTGAAAGGTCCTGCGAATGCGTAAAAATTTCAACCAAGTGCAACAAAATTTGTAAAAAAAAAAAAAAAAAAAAAAAAATCGGCGATGGATTTTATCACGGAAAAGCGCAAAGTTCACAAAAACCCATCATTGAAAATAGAAAAAACTTCTTTTCGGCTGCCAAATGCGTCGCATAAATATCCCTGAAAAAGGAAAATCAAAAAATCATAATCTATTAAACTTTTCTAAGACGCAGGAAACAATGAGATTTAAACACACGTGCGAATATGTCTCCAGTTGACTTTGGCTTGTATTTAATAGGTGGTTTATTTCGCCCAAAAAAGAAAAGTGTTTACCTTCTTAACAGACACACAACAGAGACGGACATTTTAAATACCATAAATTACCAAATGCGTATTCAGCACTCCTTAAAAAGATGTAAATCTGTCATAATTCCAAAATCGAACATTTGCATAAACAAAGAATTTTTAAATTGGTTTAAAATCAAGTTATGAATTACATTTCATTATTGTTAAGTTTGATAATATTTGGACACTAGTTTTCCCCTTACGAAAGTTTAAAGTAGAACTTTAATTTTAAATACTCTATATTTTTGGAATCTTCTCGAACATTCCGGAAGTTTTCCTAATGCCATCTGTTTCGCGTCGAAAGCGCTTGCGGTAGAAATGAGGTGAATAGAGTAAAAATCACGTGTGTTCCCAATTTTTTTAATTCTTGGCACCCTTTGATGAACTAGCATTTTCTCAATGTTCTCGTCTTATAACATCTATTCGTGAATGAGCATAAATAAAATCGTATAGTTGTACCATTTTGAACAAAAACAGCAAAAGTGATGAGAATATCAAAACGAAGATTATAAACTCATATTTGAATTCACTTTAACAGTTCGGCCCTTTCACAGTATTTTCTAAAAACGCAGAGTCCGCAACATGACACTTTTTTTGTTATAAATACGTAATTTACAGTTTAATTATCACTAAATTTAATTTTCAAATAATGTGCTCAACACATTATTTGAAAATAAAATTTGGTGATAATTGAACTGTAAATTACGTAGTTATAACAAAAAAAACGTCATGCTGCGGACTCTACGTTTGGACAAAATACTGTGAAATGGCCCAGCTGTCATCACGTTTTTGTCTGCTCAGGAAAAAATTCTGATATCATGATGTCCTCGAGGCACCGCTCATCCCCTCGCTGTCGCACCCCGGGGTACCGCGGTACCAAACTTTGAAACCACTGGAATATAATTTATGAAAACAGTTGAAATACGGCAAGAATTCACATTACAGCAAGCCTTGACATCACTCTGGCATGGCCATTAGATGCGCGGTGCAGCAATTAGAAAGCGTAATTTAATGAATGAAGCGTTAGTTAGGGGGGGGGGGGTCATTCCGTCCGACGCATACCGGTTTGTTTAGGTTTCGGTTGCCAGATGAAAAGGAGGACACAAATGCAGCTGATTTGGTTGACAGAGCTGGTGGATGCCAGGAACAGTGGCGTAACTATAAGGTGGTAGAGCTGGCAAAATGCCACGTGCCCCCAGAGCTCAGAAGTAATTTTACATTTTTAACAAAATCTAGCTAAAATTATAAATTTTATATTAGCATTTAAATTAATTAAAGTTAGACACAACTAAAGACCACATACAAATTCAACTAAATCATTAAGATTTATACGCATTCATAAGAACAGGATCAATTTGAGAAGGCATCTATTGGTTGCTTCATTTTTTGCCGCGGTACTTTGGTGAAGCTGGCGTGCTACTGACGCTTGGGGAATTCCCGCATTTTCTTAACTGAGACCAAAAAAGTACTGATCTACTAAAACAAGTTCTAAAAATTGTTGAAATATGTATATAAAAAGACATAGCTGAACCCTTTGCCAGAGAAATTCTCAGTTTTCGGTCCACCTTCAGAGATAAAACAAAAAAGTGTTCGTGTATTAGAGAACATGCTGACTTATTATTAACAAAGAATCATTTTATGTCATCCCACTTTCCTGAAGTATGTACTGCATTAATGTTATTTGTTACAATTCCTGCGACTACAGATGGTGCTGAAAGATCATTTTCGAAGCTAAAATTAATAAAACCCTATTTAATTACTCTATGGGACAAGACAGGCTAAGTAACTTGGCGATTTTGTCTATTGAAAATTCTATGCCCGATCTTTAACCTTTGATGATCTTATTGATACTTTCGTGGAACAGAGAAAAGAGTTTTATTAATAAATATCCAGCTAAGATTAAATTATTTTACTATAAATAAATACACTGTAAGAAAATCGCCTGAAAATAACGGAATAAGTACGGCAGCAAAGTTGCCGGAAATATTCCCTTTCTGATGATATTTTCCCGAGATTCGACAGAAGTTCCATTTGTTTTTTTCTCCGTTAATCCAAATCAAGTTGTGAAAATACAGCAACCGTAAACCGGAAACGTTCCGTTTTCGTACTTTCAGGACGCGACATTTCTGTTTTTGGAAGGAAAAACCATGTATTGAAGCACTACGGAAATCTTCCGTTAAAATCAGTCAAAAAACAATCTGAAAATTCAGGTTCTTTTTAACAGTGCATGTAATACCCATGCTTTTGAAAATTAAATTTATTAGCTATTTAACTAAAATTAGCACAATATTAGTAATACTGTTGGGTAACTACTTTAGTTGTTTATTAAAATTAAATTACAGCGTGACCATTTTTCTGGAGCCCCATCCAATGAATTTGCCACGGGCCTCAGTTAGTTTAGTTACGCCACTGGCCAGGGAATGAACTGTAGTTTCACGGTTGTTGGTATTAAGGCGAAGGTGGATATCACATTTCGAAAAATTAATTTTTTATCGCGCATATTTTAATTGCAATGAACCGACTTTTCATTGTCTAACGGTTAAAGTTTGAAAGTGGGGGTGCTTTGAGCACGAATGACAGTTAAAAATGCATTTTTCTCGAAACTAAATATTTATGCTCATTGAGATTTCGAAATGTTTCTCGCTACTTAATTTTTCTTCGATTTAGAAAATCACTAACTTAGTGATTTACGAGATCGTGCCTACCGTTTGTGCCTATCTTCTCAAAAATGGGATAGTCCTTAAATTGCTACAATTTCTATGATTATGGGATAAAATCTTTTTTTTTTTTTTTTAAATGTAGAAATGCTACACCTATTTCATGAAAGATGAATACAGTGGTGTACGTGGACGGTTTTTGCGAACACTAATAGAGATTCTATTTAAAGATTAGAGGATTAACCCGTTTGTGCCTATCATTCCAAAATGGGAGAGTCCTGAAATTGCTATAATTATGGGATAAAATCATTTTTTGGGACGAAAACTATTTCTAATGGGGTCTTCCGTAAGAATGGGCCCATTTTGCAATTAAGAGTAGGGAAGAATCTGTAGTTTTCATTTTATGTTGCTTCATGATGTCCAGGAAAAATAGGAAAGTCAAGATTTTTTTTTGCTATATCCAACTCTTTTTTTTTTCTTTGAGCTTAGACACTCACTGAATAATTTTCCAAGAGCTACGTATTTAAGAACCATTTTTCCTCCTATTTTGAGTGTCCCAAAATTTCTGCCATACTTGGTTGTTTTGAAATCATCAAAGCACTTTTGAGTTGAATTTTTCTATTTTTCCCTCTTATTATAACTGTCTCAAGCAATTATTTTTTTAATGCAGATTATGTGAACAAAAAGTTGGGCATTGATGGGTAAATAACTTGTAAATGAGGGTCTGAGTTGCATCAATAACCGACGGAAGCAAGAGCAGCCTTTAACTCTTCTTTAGAAAAGCTAATGCTTGGTAAATATGTAAGGGTATGCTTAAAAAACGGGGAATAAGACATTCATCTTTTCAGGCAAACTACACTTTTTATTATTAATAGAGGTTGGATAGGAAACGAATATTTTTTAATGTGTAAGGTCAGGTGGGAGAAAATGGGTCAATTTTAGCTATTTTCATATTTAAAGTCTCATAGCAACAAAACCAGAAACATTTCCCATTTATTTTCAATCGCATCTTAAGGTTGAATTTCTTTAGATTAACTCCAATTTTAATATTTATTTTTTAATTATCAAATAGTTTAACAAGCTTACAGAGTTGTGACCTATTTTATCCCATCGTAGTAAATGGGTCATAATGCAAAATAATGCTGAAAATAATTATTTATGACTTTGAAATTGAAAAAAAAAAAAATTGTAAGTGGAACATAATTAGCAAGATTTTGAGTTATGATTACATTGAAATGTTAAAATAATATTGTTCTCGATTGTTACATAACACTTCAACAACATCACTTCTCTCTACCACATGAACATGATCTTTTTTAGGGAAAACACAAAACTTTTCTTTTAAATTTAATTTCAATAAAATAAACAACATATATTGTTTAAATTTAGAAACTTGCTGCAGTGAGGTACAACAGAGTAAAATAATAATTAAAAAAAAGAATGAAATAGAACTACCTAAGCCTAACGATGACCCATTTTACCCCATCCGAGAAAAACTGATGTAAAAAAAAAAAAAAAAACAGTAGGGACAGGTGGGGTAAAATGGGTCAATTTTAGCTATTTTCATATTTAAAGTTTCATAGCAACAAAACCAGAAACATTTCCCATTTCTTTTCGATTGCATCTTAACATTGAACTCCTTTAGACCAATTTTATGTCATTTTAATATTTATTTTTTAATAATGAAATAGTTTAACTGAGCTTATAAAGTTGTGACCTGATTTACTCCATCGTGGGATAAAATGGGTCATAATGCAAAATAATGCTGAAAACAGTTATTTATTAATTTGAAATTGAAAAAACAAAGTAAGTAACAAATTTAGCAACATTTTGAATTATAATTACATTGAAATGTTAAAATAATATTGCTCTATATAGTTATATATTAGTTCACATAACACTTCAACAACATCACTTCTCTCTACTATATCAACACGATCTTTTTTAGGAAAAACATTCAAAAAATATTTTTTTAATGTAATTTCAATAAAATAAACAACATACATTGTTTAAATTTAGGAATTTTCTGCAGTGAAGAGCAACAGAGTAAATTTTAAAACAATAATAGAATAGAACTAGCTAAGCCTAACCATGACCCATTTTACCCCATCCAAGAAAAACTGGTGTAAAAAATTAAATATTTAATTTTTTTTTACACGCTCGGCTGTAATTGTTCTCCAAAGTTTCTTTGTGCGGAAATCCCTTAAATTTTGGTTCTTATTTGATAAAATATAGAGATTTTCAGAAGTTGGTAAACCACATGTTTAGCACACTATCATCTAAAAATTACAAAAAGAGTTTTTTGTGTTGCCATTTTTAAGAACCTAACTTTTTTTAGAATGAAAACTGTTGCCAACACATTGAAATACAACAAAAAAAATATTGCTTTAAAAATTTCAATTTCAAGGTCTATTATTTTGAGTTTTTTATTAAGTGACCCATTTTACCCCATCCTACCCTATTTAATAATAATTTTCGAACAGGCTCAGCTGGAATCGTTCTCCAAAGTTTCTTCGAGAGGAAACCCTTTAATTTTGGGCTGTTATTTGATTAAATATAGCGCTTTTCAGAAGTTGGACAACCCATGTGTTCAGCACACTATCCATCCAAAGTTTACAAAATACATTTCGTGTTGCTATATTTAAGAACCTAACTTGTTTTGGAATGAAAAATGTTGCCAACACATTGAAAAATGACATAAATATTATTTAAAAATTTCAACTTCAAGTTCCATTATTTTGGGGTTTTTTCATAAAGTGACCCATTTTACTCCATGATAGGTTTACCCCATCCTCTCCTATACAATGTGCAATTAAGTAAGCCAACCCTTAAAAATACTAGAACTTAGTTATGCATTAAAAAGTTTCAACATTAGAATGTTATACGCTTTTTTTATCAGGTAAACGAAATAATGGGCAATAATTGGTTTCGGTCTTTCAGTACCAGCTTTCTACCCTTCTTTTTTTGTATTTAATTTGATAATTTTAAATTAAATTACTAAATTAACTTTGCATATGCAACGGTCTTGCAAAAAAGAAAAAAAAACGAAAAAGAAACAGTTTAAACAATTTTTACACATCCTCTTCTACTTATTTAAAACTACTACAAGGACAAGTTCATATTTGTGCAAATGAGACAGATAACGAAAAAATGAATTGCACTTGCTGATAATTAATAATTAGAAAATGAATTTTACTTGCTGATAATAAAATAAAATGACATTGTAAGGAAGTTTTCACACATTTTCCTTTTAGTTTTTAAATTAAATTTCCGTTTTCAATAGATTTGGTCTAACCTTTACTTAGAGAAAAAAATGCAAATTACCGAGAATCACTTTAGTCAGAATGAATGGCACTTAAAAAAAAAAAAATGTAAGGCTAGAAGAAACCTTAAAACCCTTTACTGGGGGAGGGGGGGGGGGGGTTATTTTCGTTTCTTAAGGGGTGCGGGTACCATGAGACCATTTTTTTTCTCTATGGTGTATTTATTTACAATTTTTGTCTCATGTCATAACACTTCGTAAGAAATTTAATGTTAAAAAAAATTGGATTGCTTAAATATAATTTGAAAATTTTAATTTTTAAAACGGAATTTAGCAATTTTTAAAAGTGTATCTTCTTTTTCAAAAGTTGGCGTAAAGTCTCAAAATATTTTTTAATGGATTCATTACTCATTCAGCAAAACTTTTATGCTTTGAACTTTTTATAAATCAAATACTTTTTGAAAAAAAAAAAAAAAAAAAACCTGAAATAACGCAGAAAAACAACGAAAAATTAAAAAAACATACAAAGAATTACTTAAAACAAAAAGTACTTAAGTTATCATAAAAGTAGAACATAAATTGGTTACGTATAGTTTCAGGAACATGTGGGGAAAAAATCCACATTATAGTTCCAAATTTAAAAAAAAGCCTTTGCATTTTAATTGAAATGAAATGCGCAAAAAAAAAAAAACAAAGTGAGAGAAAACGGACGAGGGTCAACTGCACTCCCCATAATACCTGTCAATCAAAAAAGGGGTGAACTGCACTGTCCGATATTTTTATCTGTGGTCGATCTGCACTATTGTGTCCGTAGGGAGGTGGAAACACCTGCTCCTTGGCTCAAGCTTGAATAAGACGGATCGTCCGCCATCTTGGGCTACATTTCCTGAGCTTTGCTTCATCACGATTGTGGCTTCGTTTCATTAATATATGATTATGATTAGATTCTCGAAGGTTACCTTTAAGAGTAAGCAATAAGAAGGTTACGTTTAAGGAAAGTTTAAGAGTAACAAAGCATAAGTTTTCGTTTTTAACTTTTACCCATAAAACATACTCTTGTTAATAAAACTTTATTTTACAAAGGTATTTTTATTTCACTCATTTTTTACCCCAAACATTTCAGATATGCGATTCTTATTTAGAAGGATGAATTATCAAAATAATATCAGTTACTATACTAACCAATCAAGTATCTTAATTAAACAACCCATTCGATGTAACAAAATACATAAAAAATCGTTAATATATTTTACAATGAAAACGAATGTAGGTAATACATTTGCATGTTACAAATAGGGATGTAACGAATAGTGGTTTGGCTGAATAATAAATAAAAAATCGGTAATATGTTTTACAATGAAAACGAATGTAGTTAATACATTTTTAATACAAGTGGGTTAGCTTTTTTTTTCTTTCAAATTAATTTGAATACTTATTTATTTAACTTATTTCTGATTTTTGAGCAATGTATTTTTACAATGCATTTAAGATATCCTTCAGAGTTCTTATTTTTTTAACTTTTTCGAAAAAGTGGCCAAAAATGGCTGCACATAAGTTATAAGGACTGGCGTTTCTTGGTATTTTAAGAAATCGAAGGGGGAAACTTCCGGTGCAATTCCGACATTTTTTCCGGAGGCATGCCAGTGCAGCTCGGACATAGAGATAAGATCACAGCAGTGCAGTTGGGATGCCCCGCCCATCTAGCAGTGCAGTTGACCTATACCCGAGAAAACATCATTTTAAGTTTTCGGCATGCAAAAACTTAAATCCTTTCTTTATCAAAATTTCAAATAAGGAACTTTTTTTGCAGTTACAGTCACGATAAAAATTCTTCTTCTCGCTTATTTTATTTCAAAAAATAAATATGTGGTTCATATTCCACAGTTACGGTTTCGGAATGAAAAGGTGGCACCTCGCACCGTAATAAAATCAATGATAAATCAATAAATATTGCTTCAATTTTTCTGAAACTTTCAGGGAACATTTTTAAGGATTTATTTTACTACTTAAGCCAAATAAATGGCCCCCCCCCCTTAAAATGTTAAATAATTTTTTGAACTATTCTTTCTAAGAATTTGTCAGGACTACATTTTACAATATGATTTATTTGTTATCAGAATCTCAGTATTAGTCTTTCAACAGGCATTTTGAGTTACTGTTTCGTGAACTGAGCTAATTCAGGAGCAGAGAAAAGAAGCCGTGAGAAAGCGATTCTGAATGACGTCATCAGTGATGACAAAGGCAGAACATCCAGCCCTTTGTGGATGAATCGGATTGGAGAGCTTTGGCAGCTCTTGAAGTGGTTGCCACGATACTCTCAATTGTGGAAGGTCAAAGAAGATAATATTATCGGAAATAAGCGTTATTCTCTGAAATGCTGTGAGCCAAATTTCTTCTTCTTGTAGAGATAAAACTAACTTTCACGATGCCATAGTTTTCTAACCTACAGCTTTTCTGTAGAGGAGGAATGATGAAAGAGGAAAATTTTTTTGGAAAAAGATGGAAGGACAACAAAGTAGAACTCAACCATAAAACATTAAAATGGTTCTGTTTCGGAATCCCAGCTGACCCCAAACATTTATGTTATCAAATTTAAGTTACCAGGGTTAACTATGGGCAGTAGGCCAATAATACGCACCTTTACCCAATGTATTTCTGTAAATTTCAGGGATCTATGTTCCTATAAATTTCAGGGATCTATACTCCTATAAATTTCAGTTCTCTATACTCCTATAAATTTCTGGGATCTATACTCCTATAAATTTCAGTTCTCTATACTCCTATAAATTTCTGGGATCTATACTCCTATAAATTTCAGTTCTCTATACTCCTATAAATTTCTGGGATCTATACTCCTATAAATTTCAGGGATCAATGCTTCTATAAATTTCATGGATCTATACTCCTATACATTTTAGGGACATAGAAGCTAAAACTTCCGAAGGAAATAAAAGAAGCGAGATGAAGTTTCTGTTTTCAACGAAACCTTTGTTTCGCTGAGACAAAGGTTTCGTCGAGGGGTGAAAAGTACCACTATGTCAGGCACTGAGTGTAAGGCTGGTTTCACACCAAAGGCGACGACGACATTTTGTCTCCATCGTAACAGACTGCTGCTATGGTTATCAAATTAACAGCGATGACGTATACCTTCGATAGAGCAATCAAATCATTGTCGAGTAGGGAAATAGTCCCTCCTTATGAACCAATAAGAAAGGCCAATCAGTCAACGTGAGGGCGTGGCTATGGAATTATACGGAACCAATGACATGTTCTGAAAACTTTCGTCTTTATCGTGTGTTGCAGTTGCATTTAGTATGAAAGCACCATAAAAGTGCTTTCACTCCAAAGGTAACAATCACAATTTTCTCATCTATGCAAGCGCAAGGCATAATTTTGCCTTCAAAAATATGCTCTGCGCTCTGTGCGGACGACAAAAGATAAGATTTTTTGTCTTTGTCGCCTTTAGTATGAAAGTATTCTACGACAGTTTTGACATGGAGCATGGAGACTGCTGTCTGACGAGCACAAAGAGAAGGCAGAAAGTTTCATTGGAAAACGACAAGGATACAAATAGAATATATTGTTATAACTGGCTAAAAAAGAGCAAATATAATATGATTATGTATGGCTTAAAGCAAGATGTGATCATTACTTATCATTTTTTGCCAAAATACTTGTGTGAAAGTGTGCGTTTATAGGAGTATAGATCCCTGAAATTTACAGAAATGCATTGGGTAAAGGTGCATATAACGTGTTTGAGTCGCGAGTTTCTTAGCTATTAGGAAATGGGGCCGTAAGGTAAAAAGGGGAAACCACTGGGAACATTCCAAAATAGAGTGGAACTGAGGGTAAAACTCCAAAAACGGTCGGGAGAGAGTGAAATACATGTAACAATTACGAGAAAATTGGGAAATTCAGCAAAAACATATGTTTAATACGTTCATGTTATGTGGGGTCGTCTCCCAGGCTACGGATTTGCTGCTGATATAAAAATTCAAATTTTTACTCGTTACAAGCACAAAGAAAATAGTTACATAATTTATGAAACGCATTTAATTAATGCATAATTAGGTAATATGTTTATCATAAATAAATATGCAAGTACTTTGGAATAATTTGTTAGATGCAATATGGCTAAAATTTGGGGATCACCTGCTGAAATGAGACCCAATTTCTTAAACCCTTAGTTACATGCTATGCACCCGAAGTTTTTCCCTCGAACCCCTTGTAGGTCAGAAAGCCCCCTGGGGGCTATTTTGGGAACTACTGATCTATGTCAACAAATAGTTTATTGCTGGAAAGAGACAAAATTGAAAAGTGAAAATTTAAGTGAGGCACAGATTTTTATTACTTTTTTTACATTCAAAAAAAGCCGAACGTTAGTTCTTAAGCTAACCCAAAAGACAATAATCGAAGGACAAATCGAAAAATTCCCTTCGGAAACTTCCCCAAGAACAAACAACATCAAACTATGATCAGAATCAGCTTATGTAACTATATCATGCAAAGGGTAATTGTTCGTGAAGAAACAATTAAGTAATCATTAAGCAATTAATGCAATTAGGGATAAAACTATGTACAGGGAAATCTGTGTAAGTTGACTACTGACGGTGCAGCACTTTAGTGGTCAAGGTCAACTTATAGAAGTTAACCACTTGCAGCGCAGCACTTTAGTGGTCAACTTATAGAAGTTAACCACTTGCAGCGCAGCGCTTTAGTGGTCAACTTATAGAAGTTAACCACTTGCAGCGCAGCACTTTAGTGGTCAACTTATAGAGGATGGAGGATTTTTTTTTTTGGCGTTTCTTACATTGTGCGTTTCTTCATTTGTAACTTATTAAAATATAACTTCATTTATCAACGTTACTTTAAAATGAGAAATTAGCTGTTTTGTTTTTTCAATTATCTAAAATATCATTAGAGAAATTTAACCTCAATGACTTGCAATATATCCTGTACAACTTTAAAATTAAATCACTTAGCCAAACTGAAAATAAATATCTAGTTACTTATTTGATGGTAAAGATTTCCTAATTATACATCATTTTTCAAAATAGCTATAGAAAAAAGAAGTAACTTATTTAAAGAATAAAAAAAATGATCATAGCAGTTTTTCCATATGATTAACTTATAAAGAGGTGTACACAACTTTATATGGATGGATGTTTCATCCATCTAGACAAATACTGGTCTAACCCCCGTTATATCATAAAAAATATCCTGGAAAAGTTATTTAACATTCTTATATTTGTAAAAATGGATAAATAAAATATATAGCAGTATTAATTAGGCGGTCAACTTACAAAGATTTTTTTTTCCATACTCTCGCCCAAATTTGGCGTACATAAGTGGTCAAATGAGGTGGTCAAGTCAAAGGTTTCCTTACATTGTATAATATAGGACTAACTCCGTTCCTGGCAAAAGTGGTCAACTTTACAGGTTTTACTGTACTTAATATTTTGCAATTTAAACTGCTACTGAATATGTATTCCTCTTCACAAAACCGGGTTTATTAACCGTGGGGAGTCAAGACGGTTTTAGTTCATTTAACTCAACTTCTTACCCTCGAATTTCTGTAACAATTAATTAAATCGTATGAAAGGGCAAATTTTCAAAGAAACAATTTTGAACGGAAAGCTTAACACAATCATCAAAATTGTTTTTTTTTTTTTTTTTTTTGGATTTCGAAAAAGAGCCCTTTAGAAGTAACTGAATTTAATTTCGAAGAAATCGGTAAGGACAGAAAAAATAATTCCCTGAAAAGCGAAAGTTTTCATTATTGAAAATTAAAACCTTTTGTTTTGAGAAGGCAAAAGAGCGACGGCTAAATTTACTTCTTTAGAAATATTTTAATTTAGTTTGAAATGCAATAATAAAGAATCTTATCAACAAAAAAGATATTGTAAAGGATCACAAAGTGGAGATTGCGAGCAACAATAGAATAATCTCTCGCTTATGTGGCAGCGCAAGGGACCAACCAAAAACGTCGAATGAGTAACATAGACTTATAAATAAAACTCCAACTTTTATTTTAGAATAATACACGCCTCTAAAGTTTTAACCTCTTCAGACCCCAGAACGAAGCACAAACAATCTTGACGCAATTTTTTGATTCTCTGATTAAAAAATGATTACAAAACAAAATAACCAATTTTTTTAAAAATTTTAATTAATAATTAGTTTAAATAATAATGAATGTCCAATTTAAATGTTTAAAACCAAGTAAACTATCTGTTGATTCATTTCAAAAACAATTGGGTGTTTTAGCTTTCAAATTGCACAAACAGTAGTTAATAAACAGTATTTTAAAATGTACCCAATTGGGTACCGAAAGTTGCAAGAGGTTAAGTTACTGTGAAACGCAACAACAAGGAAATTTACGAAAACGAAAAATATTGCAGGTAGATCATTACAAAGTGGTATAATGCACAACAATAGAATAATCTCTAGCTCATACGGCAGCTCAAGAGACCAACCAAAAAACTCGAATAACTAAGATAGACGTATAAATAAAACTCCAATTTTTATCTATACAAATAAAACCGAGAGTTTGTGTATCAGTTTGTTTGCTTGTGTGTGTGTCTGTCGGTCCCCTCCCAGCGAGCTGGAAGGGTCCAGACGTACGAAATTTTGGTTACAGGGTGACCTTGGGTCAGGTCCTCGTGCACTTCGAAGCGTTTTACCTAAAATTCGAATTTGTTCTTTTTTTATTCCAATTTTAAAAAAATACATATATTTGCTGATTTTAAGGAAGAAAAGAGCAAAATTTTCTACATCTTATGAATTTTATTCCATGGTTCTACGTTTATTAGGGGAGAAGTTATTACTGTTTTAGAACAACACAGACGATTGAAAAAAAAATGCAATTTTAATTTTTATTCATGCCGTTTTATTAGCGAAACAAATTCTAAAAAAATCATTTCGTTTGCCTATTTTTTGAATTATTAACTGGCAGACGATTCCCAATTACTTTATCTTGAGTTTGATTCTTCTTTATTTTTGGCGATTTAATATGTATTTCTTCAATAAAAGAACTATTTTCTTTTAATTTTTAGAGCATTCATGTTATAATAATGGGGTTTTGCGGATTAAGGACTTTTCTGTCCTTATTCTGATTGATAGTTTTAGGGTCTGTTGTCATTATTCAAAGCGCTTATGCTCTCCGTCAGTGATTTATGAAGCATTTGGGATAACCTGCGCGAAGCCGGGCACGTCAGCTAGTTTTAGAATAAAACAAGCCTCTAAGGTATTAATTTTCTTTGAAATCCTACAACAGGAAAACTTATAAAAACGAAAAATATTGTAGATGAATACAAAGTGGGATTATGAACAACAATAGAAAAATCTCTCGCTTATATGGCAGCGCAAGGGACCAATCGAACAACTAAGACGTATAAAATGAAACTCGACTTTTATTTTACATCAAACAAGCATCTGATATGTTAATTTACTTTGAAATGCAACAAGAAAGAAACTGGTAAAAACAAAAAATATTGTAGAGATGATAACAAGTGGAATTATGAACAAGAACACAATAATCTGCGACTTATACGGCAGCTCAATGCACCAACCAAAAAAGGTGCATAAATATGAGAGACGTACTAATAATTACGCAAGAACTTAAAAAATCAAAACATCTAAAACCCCATATTCGCATACATGAGGCTTAATATTAACGTTAGAAAATGATGGAATTCGTTCATTTTCAAGAATCCCTATGTCCCCCAAAAAGATGCATAAATATGAGAGAAGTACTAATAATTACACAAGAATTCAAGAAATTAAAACATCTGAAGAAAATCGCATATTCGCATGCATTTAAGCGATCGGCAACGTAGTGAAGATCTATTTTCCAGGTTCGGCGAACACCAAGATCGACTCGGAGGACAGGGGGAGATTATACACTATTAATAGGGCATGTTGGGATTGAGCCTGTCTTCAAATTGTAGGTTAATTCTTGTCAAAACAAGTTCTGATGCTTATAAAACACCCAGTTTAAAATTTCTAAAATAATGGTTTGCTAACACCGTTAACTCGCATAAAAACAATACGAATATACTATTTCTTTCGAATTTGATAAAAAAAACTGTTAGTTTTTGTTTTGTTTTTTAACTAAAACACACCTGTGAAATGTAGTTACATTCTTGAATGAACTCTCACCAAGAACATAGTTAAAGTGACGACTGACATTCCAATATTATTGGAGGTTTTTTTAAGTCCAGTGAATGGTCCGACAAACTAATAAACATTTTCTGTAGGGAAAAATAATAATAAAACTCGCCATTCAATTCAAAAATTATTTTATTTTTTTTACGCGATTGACTGAAAATGGGCTTGCGATCGCCGGGTTGCCGACCACTGCATTAGGCTTAATATTAACGTTGGAAAATGATGAAATTTGTTCAATTTCAAGAACCCCAATTTCCCGCAGATTCCCGGGTTATATCTCCGGGTTTTCCCCCGTGTCTCAAAGTCTGGTTTTTTTACATTCTCTACTCATCACCAGGGTTGCCAGATGTGGCTAAATTAGCCATTATGGCTAATTTAAGGTGCTGCTGGCTGAAAGTATTTTCATTTACTAGCCACAAACAATTCTGGCTAATAATGGCTAATTTTAAATTTAGTTTTCCATATTAAAGTTTATTATTGGGCACCGGATATCCGGTATCCGAACTTTTTTTAATGTCCGGCGCCTGATCTAGTCACGCAACAAATCGCCACCAGATTTCAAAAATCCGGTGAGTAAAATTTGGTTTTTGAGATTAAATTAGCATGTTTTAAAAATTATGTGAGTAGAAAACTTGTACGTATTTGGAAACTGTGGAATGTTTAAAAATAGGTATAGAATTTATAGCTTTCAAACACTAGAACTGGATATCCGGTACAAATACGGCAGACAAGAGACGTCGGATATCCGACAAAATGAATATCCGGTGTGGAGCTTGCGTATCTAATTGGCATTATAGCAACAACAAAGCAATAACAACAACATCAAAGCAATAACAACAACAAAGCAATAATAACAACAACAACAAATGCAATAACAACAACAACAACAAATGCAATAACAACAACAACAAACGCAATAACAACAACAAACGCAATAACAACAACAAACGCAATAACAACAACAACAACTGAGTTTAAACATCAATGGCTAATTTTGTTCTCGCAACTGGCTAAAAGTCGTCTCGAAAATCTGGCAACCCTGCTCGTAACTGTGAGGTCATCATATTCTGGAAAGCGGGAAAAAACGGAGTTTCGTTTCCGGTGATGACGACAGGCTTCCTTTCCTGAAATGGATCGATTACCTGATGCTTATTGCGAAACTGAGACATAAATCTGTTACAAATAAGCAAAGACAAATCAGTTAAGAACCATTTTCTTCTGATTTTCTTAATAAGAATCCTGAATAAAGTGGCTTCTATTAGCAAAAGTAATGCTACTGAATAAAATCGTCTACTGGCCACTAGCTACTTTCTAAATGTTTGAACTGTCAGGTCTAGTTAAAAGAATGACTTCATTAATAATCGACAAGAAAATTAGTTCACATAATCTACATATAAATAGGCAAAGACAAAACAGTTAAAAACCATTCTCTCTGTTTTCACATGGTTTTATTTAACTTGACTTGTGGCGGAATTTTGTAAGGCGGTTTTCGACAACTACTACTGCATAAATTATCTTCAAATTTTGCACACAAGCTTATCTTCGATGACAATACAATAATCCATCCATTTTATAATTTATTATGACGTTAATTAGGAAAAAAAATTAACAATTTTGGCTCTGAGGAAATGATCAGCATTATCATTTGTCGTTTGGCAACAATAGTTTTACTTGGATAATGCACCTATGGTGTTGGAGTTGCAGATACTGAATTTATCAGTTATGAGAGAGCACTGGAGTCATCAATTACCAAAATAAACTTTATTATCACATAACAGAAAATCAAAACAATGGAGCGGCACAGATGAATGTGCATAGCTCGCTGACAGACTCGGAACTGTTTTCGTAATGGCTACGTCACTGATGACGAAACCGAAAGCTGATGGCAGTGCCACCTAAGGGGCTAGAACGGTTCACTACAGAGTATCCCCCCAGTGACGGAGGAACGATACAAACTTTAAAAAAATAATGGGGCAGAGTAACAATGTGTGTTGCACAAATATTACACAATGCGATACACTGCTGTACAAAAATTGATAATGAAACACAATGCTTAAACATAATATGCAAAGTACAGTACAGAAAATGAAATACACAATGCAAATACAAGATACTTTAAACAATCAATGAACATGAAATTAAATGATATATTCTTTTACGAGAATCTTAGGGAAATGCACGCGCCGGCCTGATCTGGTAATAGTTGATTTTTCATTCAATTGTGGCAATTCCTTTGCGGTAACTTTTAAAGGTGCAGGAATTTGTTGTGGTTCCTCTGAAATTTGAAAAGCAGGTTTAACTCTATCAATTGATACAGTACTACGTTTGCCATTTAGCTCTATGACAAATGTTTTGTCTGAACGTTCTATTACCAAATGAGGTCCGGTGTATGGAGGTGTTAATGCTGGTTTTATGCTGTCTGTGCGCAAGTAAATATGAGTACAGTTGTGCAATGATTGGTGCACAAAAATAGGTGGTTTGCCATGACGGACAGGTGAAACAGGAGTTAAATCATTCATCATGCGTCTAAGTTGTGCAACATAATCCTCTGTTGGTGAGGTTGGAGTGTTACTACAGTTTAGAATGTCCGATGGCAGTCTCAGAGTAGTACCATATACAAGTTCAGCAGGTGAAGCATTAATGTCACTTTTAACGGCAGAACGTATGCCAAGCAACACTACTGGTAAAATTTCTGACCATTGGGGTGTATTGTGGGCCATAAGGGCGCCTTTTAAATGGCGGTGGAAACGTTCAATGATTCCGTTCGAAGATGGATGGTAACTTGTGGTATGTATCTTATTTGTTCCAAGGATGCAAGTAAGTTCTCTGAATAATTGGGACTCGAAATTTCGCCCTTGATCAGTTGTAATCGTAGCTGGACATCCGAACCGAGATATCCAATTGTTAATGAGGGCTTTACAGGTAGTCACAGCTGTCATATCTTTAGTTGGTATGACTTCTGGCCATCGAGTAAATCGATCGATTATGGTCATACAGTACTGATAACCATCCGATACTGGAAGAGGGCCAATGAAGTCGATGTGTATATGTGAGAATCTGGCATCAGGTGATGAAAAAGTGCCTACTGGGGATTTAGTGTGCCTATGGATTTTAGCACGTTGACAGTTTTGACAAGATTTCACGGCGTTTTTAATGAATTTGTACATATGAGGCCAAACGAACCTTTTTGTTATCATTTTAGATGTTGCCGAATAACCTGGATGAGAAAGATTGTGAATGTGGTTGAAAACCAGTGTACGGTAAGATTCCGGGATGAAAGGACGGGGTGTACCTGTACTAAGGTCACAATAGAGAGTAACATTCTCTAGGGGAAAATAATGTTTTTGCAATTTAAGAGTTGTTGAAGATTGGGAAAGGAAATTTTGAAGTTCTGGATCCTGAAGTTGTTCTTGTGATAATTTATTAAAGTCAAGATGGGTGAGTGCAATTTCGTCGATCTCTACCCTTGATAAGGCATCCGCCACAATGTTATCAGATCCTTTGATATGCCGTATGTCTGTAGAAAATTGGCTTATGAAATCCAGTTGGCGCAACTGACGGGGTGAACATTTGTCAGGTTTCTGCTTGAAAGCATAAATAAGAGGTTTCTGGTCAGTAAATATTGAGAAATCTCTAGCTTCAAGCATATGCCTGAAACGTTTAATAGATGTATACACAGCTAAAAGTTCCCTGTCGTAGGTCGACCAATTACGCTGACTTTTAGAAAGTTTGACAGATAGAAATGCAATAGGTTCCCATACATCATTATTATTTTGCATGAGAGTACTACCAACTGCAAAATCTGAAGCATCACACCAGAGACTTAAACGGGCACCGGGAATTGGATGCTTTAATAATGTGGCATCCGCAAGCGCCTGTTTAGCAGCGAGAAAAGCTGATTCTGCTTCATCAGTCCAATGAAGAGGTATCTCAGATTTTGTGGAAGAACGAGGGGATTTTTTACTATTTTTATGACCCTCCAAAAGTTGTATTAGTGGTGCTAAAATATGTGCAGCTTTTCTTAAAAATCTACGATAAAAATTATACATTCCAAGAAATCGACGTAATTGAGTTAGATTTTCGGGTCTAGGAAATTTTACAATGGCCTCAACTCTATCAGGGAGCGGTGAAAGTCCTTCCGCAGAAACCTTAAAACCAAGAAATTCTATATGCGGTACACCTAAAGTACATTTGGACGGCTTAATAGTAAGACCATAATAATTTAGTCTTTCAAAAAGAGCTTTAAGATGTTTAAAATGCTCTTGTTTATTTGCAGATGCGATTAAAATATCATCTATAAAAGCATAAACACCCTCTAAACCACGAGTAACTTGATCAATAAATCTTTGAAATGTACTGCTGGCGTTGCACAAACCAAATTGCATCCGAGTACTTTCGAAGAGACCGAAAGGTGTACAAATTGCTGTTTTATGCACATCTTCGGAAGCAATCGGAATTTGGTGGTAAGCCTTAACCAAATCTATGTGTGAAAAAATTGTTGTTCCGTGAAGTTCACTGGTGAAGTCAAGAATTGAAGGAATTGGATATTTATCTTTTTTTGTCTGCGCATTTAAAGCACGATAATCACCAACCGGTCGCCAGTCTTGACTTCCCTTTTTTGGAACCATGTGCAATGGAGAAGCATAGTTAGAAGTAGATGGCCGCATATGACCTAAATCTAACATATGTTGAAATTCCATTTTAGCAATTTTGAGCCGGTCCGGAGCCAACCGACGTGGTTTAGCAAAAACTGGAGGACCGAAAGTATCGATATGATGAATAACATCATAGTAATGATTAAACTTTGTGCAAAGTAATAGAAATAAAATTTCACGTTAAATTAAAGCACAAATGAGCATTAAAACGCAGACATATGTTTCGGGATCGCTTGGAATCCCTTTTTCAATGCGACAGGGAGCTTCTAGATGCAAAACATCCAAATGAAGCCTAGAAGCTCCCTGTCGCATTGAAAAAGGGATTCCAAGCGATCCCGAAACATATGTCTGCGTTTTAATGCTCATTTGTGCTTTAATTTAACGTGAAATTTTATTTCTATGAATAACATCATGCTTAACAACTTGGTTTGCACAAGGCTGTGTTACAATATCAGGAAAATCATATAAAAGTTTATGAAAGTCATTTTCAATAATTACAGTTTTTACAGAAAATATATCAGTAGCATTAATGTGAGCATGCGATTTTATTTTAGTACACATATCAAATAACGTCCGATTTCTTAAATCGGGTTTTAAATTGAAATGATGTAAAAAATCAGCACCAATAATTGCAGTAGAAATATTGCAAATAAAAAATGGAAATACGAACTTTTTCCTTAAACCTAAATCAAGTGAAAGGAGTTTCTGACCAAATACCTGAATTGGTGTCCCATTTGCAGCTGTAAAAATTTGAATTGGCTTTAAACTACGTTCATTTTTTGTAGCAGGGAGAAGGGAACAGTCACTCCCAGTATCTATTAAAAATTGTATATTTTGTTCTCTATCGCGAACAAACAGGCGACGAGAATTGCGAGGCATGGTGTACGTCGCCGCTACGCCAGCCGGTTCGTGTTTTCCGTGTAAGAGCACGGCTGCTTACATTTTGTCGCTTTGTCTTTAAAGGTACGATGATACCAACAAATGTCCTGTGCGCCAGCAGGTGGATTGGAATTTCGTGACCGCGAGTTATACCTACTGCGAGATGAACTGCGGTATCTTTTAAGAGCGGCAACTTCTTTTCTGAGATGTTTAATTTCAGCAAGCAATGTCGAAGATAGTTCCGATGATTCAGCGGGAGCCGATCTGGTTGTAGCGTTGACTTGCAGTGGTGTAATGTCCATGATTTTGTCAGCTACTTCGGCAGCCTTTTCCGGAGTCAATGGGTCGATGGACGCTAGGATGGTCTGAATATTGCTAGGTAATTGCTGCAGAAAAAGTTCCAACAATAAGGAGTCACTTACTTTGTGTGAAGTGGCCCGCCGTTGCATCAAACGTAACAGTTCGGACGGCTTTCTATCACCGAGCTGTTCGCCAGCCAATAAACGCCGAATTTCTTGGGTCGACGATTCGCCGCATCTGGCTATCACTGCTTCCTTCAGTTTCAAGTAAGGGTCGGTAGAATCAGGAGTTAAAATAATATCCCGAACTAGAAGAGCAATATCCGGCGGTAAACTTGCAACGCAGTGATTATATTTGGTTTTACTCTCTGTAATCGGTTTAGGTGAAGCCAGTTCGAATGTAGATTCGACCATTGAAAACCAGAGTTGCGGATCAGTAGAAATAAAGTTCGGAATTTTTACCGCTGACACAGCGTCCGCCATTTCTAGAATCAAAACTAATTCGTCTAACAAAAGAAGAGGATATTTCACAGAAGGATTTAGTTCACGTCCGGGTCACCATTATGGTGTTGGAGTTGCAGATACTGAATTTATCAGTTATGAGAGAGCACTGGAGTCATCAATTACCAAAATAAACTTTATTATCACATAACAGAAAATCAAAACAATGGAGCGGCACAGATGAATGTGCATAGCTCGCTGACAGACTCGGAACTGTTTTCGTAATGGCTACGTCACTGATGACGAAACCGAAAGCTGATGGCAGTGCCACCTAAGGGGCTAGAACGGTTCACTACACACCTATGTTTTGTTTGTTTGAATTTTAGCATGGTTTGATTTAACTTGACTTGTCACGGAATTTTGTAAGGCGGTTTTCTACCAATTTTACTGCATAAATTATCTTCAAATTTTGCACACAAGCTTATCTTCAATGACAATACAATAATCCATCCATTTTATAATTTATTATAACGTTAATTTGGTAAAAAAATTAATAATTTTGGCTCTGAGGAAATGATCAGCATTATCATTTGCCGTTTGGCAACAATAGTTTTGTTTGAATAATGCAACGATGTTTTGAATATAAATAAAATCATGTAACTTAAAACATTTTTGGCGATTTAATATTTATTCAACCAATTTTCTTACTTTTTCTTTTGTTTAGTAGCTATTGACGAGTTTTAATAGCGGAATCAATTTAAAAAATTTGGAAACAGTTTATTATTTGTTAATTATGTCCCCTTTTTTTCTCAGATAAGCCTCGTTTATAAGGGTATTGTTACATTGTTATGGATAGCAGGTAGCAACATGTCTCGATTAAGTAACTTATTAGGTTCAGTGAAACCTGTGTAAGGGGCCGTTCATAAATGATGTCATGCTTTTTCCCTATATATTTGACCCGCCTCCTCCCTTTGTCACAACATGTCACACTTCAGCGGACCCCCATCTCCCCCTTTGTCACATGTCACGCTATCTTGCATAATACATGATGTCACACTTCTTGTTCCCCTTCCCTCCCCTTGTCATACTTTGTCACAATTTCACGAACACCCCTCACCCCTCGAAGCATGACATCATTTATGAATGATCCCTAAGTTGACCATTTTGCGGTGCAGCTCTTTAGTGGTCATCTTACACAGGTGGTCAACTTATAGAAGGTGAAGTAGAGGGTGAAGCGCTTATTCGGTTACTGCCAAAAGTGGTCAGCTTGGACAGGTGGTCAACTTACGAAGTTGGTCAACTTTACAGGTTTCACTGTATTGCTAAAAAGAGTTTGTTGCCCTCAAGCAGTAGTATTAGAAGTAATTATAATAAGCATTTGAGTGAAGGCTTCTCTGAAACAATGAACTGAAAAATAAGAATAGTGTATAGAAGCAAACATTTTTCTGTCATTCAACTGCCAGTAAGAAACCGCCAGAAGTGAAAGCGGCTACATTCATGAGCGCAATGGAGGCAATTCACCGAGAGAGGGACTTATGAGCGATCATCGTTGTCACGTGATATCCGCTCTTTGTTTACTAAGATTTTCAATGGAATTTTACGTGGAGTTCACTAGGCAAAATGAGTTAGTAGCTTCAAATGAATGAGACTATTTCCACAGCTTTTTCTGATTATAACCCAGTATTTACATTTAATTTAATCATTATTCAAGAAATTTATTAATTGTTACAATAGTTACAGTGTTTTATTTAGTGTTAATTTTATATAATGTAGAAGACATTTATTTAGGCCTAGTTGTTAATTAGCTTTGTGGAACCCAAAGTAAAGCGATGCTACGGCTTCCTTTGTTTACATTGCTTTAATCGCTGAGACGTGAACAATGACGCTGCTTGAATTGCCTCCGTTGGCCCTGCGGCGACAATGATTTATAATATGTTTGCTTTAAGCGAGGATGATCAAAAGAAGCTCAATGTTATTTTCGCCAAATTTGATGAATAACATTTATATAATTATGTAAACAACATTCTGCTTTCAATATTAAATTTAATTATTAAGGTCGATATAATGGTTCTGTCCATTTGGAATATTGGGCGAGCTCTAGTTTTCAGAAATTAACATGCTGACCACATTTCATGTACATGATATCTGGAAAAAATCAGCATCATGTACTACTATGAAATTGCCTTCAGGCGCCTAATATTTAGGTAGGTAGTTGGCGAGCAGCAACATTGCCAAAAATGGCGAAAGAGTTGCGCTTTTATTTCCGCCGTTCTTTGTTGGGACATTTGTATGTCCTCTTGCTGGAGCCTTTATCCTCGAGTTGGAAGTTTGCCAGAAATAATATCAGGAGCGATAAAGGACGATGCAAAGGGACGGAATCGATGGGTCTGTAAAAGCAACTCAATTGCGTTATCGATTTCGATTGATAAAGCAATATTTTGATTAATAAAACCTTGTGTGCTATAAAGAGCGGGTGTTTTGCTATTGGTAGCATTATTACGGGTTTTGTCGATGACGAAGTTGAATTTTGTTAAGCAGGAGACAAAGCTAGATGTACAGTTAAGCACGAGGAAATAATTCTACACCGATTTTTACAAGTATAACTATCAATAAAAAAATAAACGAGAAAATACAATGTTACATTCCACTTCACCGATTTTTCCCAAACATCAGCTATTGACACAACAAAGTGCAATTTTTTTTTTATTGTCTTTTGGTGCATTCCAGGAAGCAAAAAGTTAACTTTGAATGATTAGAATATGTAAAGTATTAAATATATAACACAAGATAAAAAATGTTTTAAAAAACATGGTTTTATTTATCCATGGGCCTCTTCCGCTGCGTCGCTGTTTCTTTTTTCGCCATGATTTGATTATTAATACAGTAAAACCTCGTTATACCGGGCCTCAGTATACCTCGGAATTGGATATACCGCGGTGACTATCATGTCCCACGACGTTTAAACCACTCTTTATCATTGCCATTTAAAGTGATTCCTTATTTACTACTGTAAATAAAGCCACCCCGAGCACACAAATATTCTAGCCAAAAAGCTCCTATCGATAGAGATAAGACAGCCTATAGGTTTATAACCTATCGCTCGATGGACTGATTGCGCAGTTGAGATGTGTGCTTCTTGTACAGCAATTACAGTGAATAAAATGGAAGCAAAAAAAAGAAAAGGAAAAATAATACTATAGAAGAAGTTTAAACCACCCCTTTATTATTGCCATTTAAAGGTGATTCCTTATTTACCTTTGTAAATAAAGCCAGCCCGAGCACACAAATATTCTAGACAAAGAGCTCTCATCACCCAACCACACACACTAACATTTAAAGCCCTATTGTAACAATCCCGATGTACATCTTTTGGTTTATAACCTATCGCCCGATAGACTGATTGCGCAATTGAGATATATGCTTCTTGCACTGCAATTACAGTTAATAAAATGGCAGCAAAGAAGAAAAGAAAAAATTATGCTATAGAAGAAGAGTCACGAGTCATTGATTAAGTTAAAAATGATGCAACAAAAGCGAGTATTGTTTGGATAATGTGGTACCGCGGGTATAGTTTCACTATACCGCGGTTATGTTATAACGCGGGTGCCAAACATGTCCAACGACACCCGCGTTTTAACGGGTGTTGACGAAAGACCTATGTCAGAGGGCGCTACTAGTGCTCACGTATTAGAATAATCGGACCTTTAAAAAGCCGCTGACCGCTTGGTCAGTTATGCGTGTGTACAAATCTATTCGTGTCTGTCCAGGGGCGTAGCCAGGATTTTTTTTCGGGGAGGGCTGAGAAATATAAATGTTACATTCGAAAACGATAACTATCAAATCAAAATCAAACTAAAAAAAAATTGGAATCTTAACGCTTTTTGCATAAACTGAATTCAGGAGAAATACCTTGATTAATTGAAACAAATGGTTTTTAAAATAAAGAAATGAGAACTTATATTTCAATGAAAGTTTAATAGTACGTGTAAAAATAGTATTTGAGCAAAAACCAAAGTCTTTCTTCAGCATAGGTAGCATGTAAATTATTTGAAACAAAATGTAGGTGTAAAGGGCCCAATCGCCGAGTTCGGCAACAATTCGGCAGAACTTCCACTTCCATCTTCCACATCCCCCCATTCACCTTCAATCACATCTTTACATGAATGAGATGCACGGTTCTATGTCTTGAAAACTCTTTTCAACAGCGTGTTGGGGAATAAGGTTTCTCAAGGTAGAAATTGTGTCTTTATGAGGCAAAAAGCGATCATTAAGTGACGATATTATATCATCTAGGTAGGAAATAGAAATCGTGATTGTATAATATTCTTAAGTTGTTTTGTTGGCTATATTTGGGTGGTTCCTTTGAAATTTACACTCTAGGTGTTTTTACCTCTATGTTAAATTTGACAGCTAGGCTTCATTATCGAAAACTAGAACAATTTCTCAAATCGGTAAAGTATCAACTTTTTATTAAGAGTTTATGGCGTAATCCAAGCATACAAGATCAATAAGCTATTCCTTTACATTAGGTACTTTAAGGTTTATTTAAAAAATACTATTAATATGCAATTGAAATATAATTTAAAGAGTAAGTGTAAACTTGGAATTCGAAATAGAATTTAATATATTTTGCTTTAAATAATTGTCTTTATTAAGTAAACATCGAATGCTCTTTAAAAATTTGAATCAAATAATAATAATAATCCTCATCATTAGTTTTACCTAATTAATTTGCCATACATTTTCCATGGTCACATTAATTTATTCGAGTATTTTTAAGAGTATGTATCCAATCATAAAATAGTCATTGCTCAGAATGGTTTACTATTATGTTTCATTCTCCCACGGAGACCATATGCGTTCGTTCATCGCATACATGGGCCTTTTGACATCGAAAAAAAAAAAAAGAATATAAGTGGGGGAAAAATCACATGAATGTTTTTAGACTCGATTTAAACAAAAACCCCTTATAATTATAGTAATTTCAAATTAACTTCAGAATTTAATATGGTAACATTAAATGCTTTCATCTTAACTGAGGTGTGTTATATCACATTTCTTGTTATTCTCTCCCTCCTCTCCAAGCGTGATATCATCGGTACTCAGTGAAGCATTTTGAATCTGTTTGAAATTCATTTGTAAAATAATTTACAATATCATACAGGCTGATAATTTCATTACAATTTCTCAAATAATAAGGAAGTTTCAATGTAAATTTTATTATCAGTTTATAAACTTAGGGTAGTTCGAGGTCCCCTCCGATTCCCTTTTGTGTGCCCCTGGTTTAAAAAAGTAAAGAAAGTTTTTGAAAAAAAGTTCTACTTACGAAAATTATCTGATGGATAATATGGGAAATTAGCCGTCCTTGTGAGAAATCAAGCTACGAAAAATAGAAAACAGGAGCTAACACTCTGAGTGAGACGTTCTCAATATGAGTGGAAGGTCGAACCGTTATTAGGGGTCAAATACAGAGCCAACTACCCCACATAATAGGGAATCCTGGTTCTTTCTAGGAAACAAATTAAACCCTAACCTTTTCCAACTAGTTATCCACACTAGAGACGCTATAATCCACACATCCACACTGGTAAGTGATGTCACTTGTCACATGATCAACCACACCGCACTCAGGCCCTAGCCTAGAGGGATTCGTATTCGTAGCTCTTGTCTGGGATGATGTTTGTCGCGGACAGAGCCTTCTTTTTGAGAAACTTGACCAATGCGCTTTGTCACAAGCTGAGTGTACTCCGGGAGAAAAATTCCTTCTCTGCGCGCTCACCCGCGAACAGTTCGCAAATTTAGAAAATAACAAGAGCTTTTATTTCAAACTAAAATTATCTAAGCATACATAGATCTATTTCCAACTTTCGAGGTTGAATAATTTCGGGGGTGGCTCCAGCCCCTTCAGCCACCCCTTGGCTACGCGCCTGTGTCTGTCGAAACCTCGAATGTACACTTAAATACAATAAACGTCAAGTTAAAAATCAGTTGTAGTCATTCGGCCTCTGAAATCTAAGCATTACACATGCTTCCTTTCAACCTTCATTATTTTCAGGAAATTCGGAAGCACTTGCAGCAATTTAACCAGGTAATTCGTTCTTAATCAAATTCATTAATCGTGTAAACTTGAAATTCAAAATCTTATATCTTATTTCTAACATAAGAATTATGGTCCGTCGAGCCGGAGAGCTTTCGACAGGCTAAAATTAAAATAATAAAACTTAAACAAATCGCTAAATGAAAGTTCGTTTCATTTGATTCATAAATGCGCGATGAGCTTTCCCGCCTGTTTGTTGGTATGTATATGCTGTGTAGTCGCCAAATAATTATCCGAATAAGTTTCTTATTCGGATAATTATTTTGTCTGCGTAAGAGTGTTAAAGAAATTCTTTTCCTTTAACTTTTCGGGATTTTGTGTCTATCGTTTTGTTTGCAACTGTAAGGAAATAATTCTTTCTTATTCAAAATGGTTAAAACAAAGAAGCAAACGGAGGTGATAAATAAGTTCACTTTTCTATTAAAGGAATGCAAAAGATATTGTGAAAAAGTTGAAACATTAATTAAATCAGGTGGAAGTCTTGCACTTCTGACGGGGATAAAATCAAAATTGAATAGTTGATTTGGGGGTTTAGAATCGGCTTTTTTAGTGATAGCAGAAAACGAGGAGTTCTATAATGACTATATTCAAATGTCGGATAGCATACTTGAATCATTTAGCTAAAATTGAAACCTTTTGCTCAAAAAATGCGGTACCCACTAGCGAGCACGTAAATATCAACCCAGAAACAAACAATTTAAAACTTCCCAAAATTAATCTAACAAATATTTATGGAAACACAGAAGAATGGATTAGCTTTAGGGAGATATTTAAATCGGCTATTTTGGATAATGGTCAATTATCAGACTTAGAAAAATGGCAGTATCTACAGACTGAAGTGCAAAAAATTTATTCAGAAGGAGGCTAGAAGTGTGGAAAAGGGGACTCAGTGGCTGAGCGGTCAAATCGACTGGCTCCGGTGCCTCCCTGCGCGGAGAGAAAGAGGCGTGGGTTCGATTCCCACCTTTGCCCTGGGTGTATTTCCTTCTTTGTATATTAAAATCTGTTGTGCTCTCTTGTTCTGTCTGTCATATTGGACGAGAGTTTGAGGCATATCCTTGAGAATAGCAAATAAACTCGAATATTTATGCGACCTGAAATGGTCGGAAACAAACAAACAAAGTGTGGAAAATGTGAGGAGGAGTCGGAATGATAGTCTCATTACAAATCGTAAGCAAGTCGAAAATAAGGAAAGTTTTTCAAATCAGTTCCGACGGCCTATTGTAAATAGTACGGTTGTAGAGAAATTAAATTTATGTGTTCTGTGCAAACAAAATCATAAACTTTTTAAATGTTCAAAATTTAACAGCATGCCCATTAATGGCAGGTGGGAATTGGTAAGAACTCACAAGCTTTGCGAAAATTGTTTGCGGAATAATCATAATCATACAGAGTGTAAATTATCGTACTCTTGTAAATGTTGTTCTCAGCGTCATCATACGCTATTGCATAGGTACACTGTAGATCAAGAACCTGTTAATACGGTGACTGCAGTTGCTAATTATACCGGGGGAAAGGCTATGCGTGTTCTTTTATCAACAGCACTAGTTAATGTAAAGGGAAAAACAGGAGATGTAGTTCAATGTAAAGCATTAATTGATAATGCGTCTCAAAATTCCTTAATTACTAGAAAATGCGCTGAACGCTTGCAGTTAAATTTAATAAATACATCTCATCAGCTTGTAGGGATTAATGGCCTCGTGGCAGAAACTTCTCTCCACTCAGCAACGTTTGAATTATCGGCACACTTTTCTAAAAAATTTTAAAAAATTAATGCTTTCGTGGTTTGGCAAATAACCGCACCTCTTCCGAATTTCCGATCAGGGAAGCATTCTTGGCCTCATCTGGAAGGTATCCAACTGGCTGATCCCACATTTTATGATACATCTGAAATTGACATTTTGTTAGGAGCAGAGTTAGCAACAAGGCTTATCAGTGGTCCCCCTATTCACGGGACTTCTGGAACGCCAGATGCCTTACCAACAGATTTAGGATACGTACTTTCTGGAAAAGTCGTAAATGTAAATAGTAACCAGAAATCATTTTCTAATCTCACTTTGTCATTGACGGATAGTTTAGAAAATTTTTGAACTGTGGAATCCGTGCCTAAGACAGAAATTATTACCGATGAGGATAAGCTTTGTGAAGCCATTTATAAGAATTCGTTTCAAAGAGATGAAACCGGCAGGTATATCGTTAAACTTCCACTAAAACCAAACGCCATTCTAGGGGAAAGTAAAACTCAAGCCCTTCATCGCTTTCAACTACTCGAGAGAAAGCTGAATAAAAATCCAGCGCTAAAGGACGAATACGACGCATTTATGAGAGACTATCACGACATGGGTCATATGACTAAATTAAAACCTGAAGAGGTTGACAATGTCCCTCACTACTTTTTACCTCATCATGGGGTTATCAACCAAAATAGCACAACCACGAAACTACGAGTAGTTTTTGACGCTTCAGCTAAATCATCTAATCAGAAGTCATTAAACGACATTCTATTTACAGGCCCGAAGCTCCAAACGCACATCTTTTCCGATTTAATAAAATTCAGATCCTATCCTATAGCTTTTGTCGCGGATATCGCAAAAATGCATCGCCAAATTCGAATCGCAGATGAGGATCAAAACTATCAAAGAATAATGTGGAGAGATAATCAGGATGAACCTTCAACAATCTTTCGTTTAAACACCGTGACTTACGGTACCTTTGCAGCTCCATATTTGGCGCTTCGCACCCTGCAACAACTCTGCGAGCATGAAAAAGAAAATTTCCCTGTTGCCTCAGCATTATCTCGTACTCATTTTTATGTCGATGACTTATTATGTGGTGCTATGTCTATCGAAGAAGATAAATCCATCGTTCGTGAGATGACAAAATTCATGGCAAGTGGGGGGTTTCCTCTCCGCAAGTGGTCATGTAACTACCCGGTAGTGATCGCTGAGCTTCTTGATCACATGAAGGCTTCCACACATACACATTCCTTCAAAAATGATTCCAACCAGAAAGTCTTGGGGCTCAAATGGGACGTCGCTAGAGACACTTTTCAAGTTCGGGCAGTCCTTATGGAAAATGTAAATACAAAACGTCAGCTTTTGTCCGTTATTGCAAAAGTTTACGATCCGTTGGGTCTTATCGCCCCAGCTAAAGTCAAACTAAAAATTATGTTGCAAGAAATCTGGAAATCTAAGTTAGGTTGGGACGATTCATTACCTGCTTTTCTGCTAGATGAATGGTACACCTTTCAAATGCAAAGTCAAGCATTAAAGGATATCTTATTACCGAGATACTTCCAATATGCTAAAGTAGGGAGACATTGAACTGCATGGGTTTTCAGACGCTTCAACGAAAGCTTATGCAGCAGTAGTATACATACGTGCAATCTCTGAGGGAACCCAAGCATCTTTCGTTGCAGAAAAAACTCGTGTTGCCCCAGTACAGTCTTTGACATTGCCCAGATTAGAACTGTGCGGTGCCTTACTACTCGCCGAACTAATTACTTCTATTCGGCAAACCATACCAATAGAAGATGACAAACCCTATCTATATAGTGACTCTACAATTACTTTGAGTTGGATTACCAATCCACCTAAAAAGGGGAACCAATTTGTGTGCCACCGCGTAGCTAAGATTCTTCGCTATCACAAACATAAAATCGTGGAAATTCATTCCCGGACGTGAGGATCCGGCCGATTGCGCTAGTAGGGGACTCTATCCTAATCAGTTGGAAGAACACCAGAGTTGGCTTTCGGGTCCAAGTTGGCTGCAAGATAATTCAACTTCGGAAAATCATTTCACGACGCCAGACATTCCGCAGACCAACTCACCTGGCGAAACAGACATTCTCCTAGCAACAACATTTTCTGCCGACCAAAGCGTTTTTTCGACTTATAAGAAAACTGTCAGGGTCACTGCATGTGTTTTACGTTATGTACATAATCTTAAACATAGTTTGAAACTCTCAGGAGAATTAACGGCACTAGAACTTGACAAATCTTTGAAATTCATTTTGAAACACATTCAAAGTGAATCTTTCCGAGCTGAACTGACGTGTCTCCAGAAGAACCGGACACTTCCCACAACCAGCCGACTCACCGCATTAAATGTTTTCCTAGATGCCGGGGGTGTTATTCGAGTTGGAGGACGTCTGTCGAAACAACAGACTCTACCTTTTGATCATAAGTTTCCATTTGTACTTCCTAAACAGCATCATCACTTTACAAAATTAGTCGTAGAGCATTTTCATGAAACTAGTCTTCATGGGGGAACAGAAATGGTGTTATCTCTGATTCGACAAAAGTTTTGGATAATAGATGGAAGATCAACAGTTAAAAAATTCATTCGACAATGCATTAGGTGCTTCCGATATTCGGCTAGGCCGCCAGCTCAACTCATGGGAGACCTGCCTGCGTCCCGCATTACTCCATCAAGGCCATTCGAAAACACTGGCGTGGACTTTGCTGGACCAATCTTAACTAAGTGTCAACATGTTCGAAAATCCAATAATTTTAAATCGTATATCTCCCTGTTCGTGTGCTTCAGTACCAAAGCTGTTCATTTGGAGTTGGTGTCTAATTTATCAACGCATGCTTTCTTCGCCGCCTTTCGACGATTTGTAGCTCGCCGTGGTCTTCCCACTCATGTGTACTCGGACAAAAGCTGTTCATTTGGAGTTGGTGTCTAATTTATCAACGCATGCTTTCCTCGCCGCCTTTCGACGATTTGTAGCTCGCCGTGGTCTTCCCACTCATGTGTACTCGGACAAAAGGCTTTTTTTTTTCCCCCCCCCTTTTTTTGGGGTTGGTGGGCTTAATTTATCCAACCGGGGGAAAAAATTGCTTTCCTCGCCGCCTTTCGACGATTTGTAGCTCGCCGTGGTCTTCCCACTCATGTGTACTCGGACAAAAGCTGTTCATTTGGAGTTGGTGTCTAATTTATCAACGTATGCTTTTCTCGCCGCCTTTCGACGATTTGTAGCTCGCCGTGGTCTTCCCACTCATGTGTACTCGGACAAAAGCTGTTCATTTGGAGTTGGTGTCTAATTTATCAACGCATGCTTTCCTCGCCGCCTTTCGACGATTTGTAGCTCGCCGTGGTCTTCCCACTCATGTGTACTTGTACAAAAGCTGTTCATTTGGAGTTGGTGTCTAATTTATCAACGCATGCTTTTCTCGCCGCCTTTCGACGATTTGTAGCTCGCCGTGGTCTTCCCACTCATGTGTACTCGGACAAAAGCTGTTCATTTGGAGTTGGTGTCTAATTTATCAACGCATGCTTTTCTCGCCGCCTTTCGACGATTTGTAGCTCGCCGTGGTCTTCCCACTCATGTGTACTCGGACAAAAGCTGTTCATTTGAAGTTGGTGTCTAATTTATCAACGCATGCTTTCCTCGCCGCCTTTCGACGATTTGTAGCTCGCCGTGGTCTTCCCACTCATGTGTACTCGGACAAAAGCTGTTCATTTGGAGTTGGTGTCTAATTTATCAACGCATGCTTTTCTCGCCGCCTTTCGACGATTTGTAGCTCGCCGTGGTCTTCCCACTCATGTGTACTCGGACAAAAGCTGTTCATTTGGAGTTGGTGTCTAATTTATCAACGCATGCTTTTCTCGCCGCCTTTCGACGATTTGTAGCTCGCCGTGGTCTTCCCACTCATGTGTACTCGGACAATGGGCCAAATTTCGTGGGAGCTGCGTCTTACCTCAAAGAACTCTTTAAAACTATAAAAGATCCAATTGTGCAAGAGTATTGCGCATCTCGCAACGTGAGGTTGCATTTCATCCCACCTTATGCTCCTCACTTTGGTGGCCTCTGGGAGGCCTCCATCAAACTGGCAAGACGTCACTTAATAAAAACATGCCAAGGAGCACTTCTTAATTTTGAGGAGTTGAGTACGCTGCTTTGTCAAGTCAAGGCGTGCTTAAATTCGCGATCACTTACACCTCTCTCAACGGATAGCCATGACTTTCAAGCCCTCACACCGGGGCATTTCCTTATCGGGGCACCACTACTCGTTCTACCAGAATCTGAAGCCTCTAATAATAATTCTCTTAGTTTTCATTCTAGATGGAGACTTGTGTTACAGCTTCGAGATCATTTCTGGCAGAGGTGGACGAAGGAGTATTTGCATTCTCTCCAAGTCCGCACCAAATGGAAGCGTTCCCGAATTCCCGTCCAGCCAGGACAGATGGTATTAGTCGACGACAAGACGTCTCCGCAAAGATGGATCCTAGGAGGAATCGTCAATGCTTTCCCGGGCAACGACAACATCACTCGGGTGGTCAGCATTCGCAGAAATTCTTCGATCAGTGCACCGGATTCTGCCTTTTCCGTTGCCGGATTGTGCCCCCCCCCCCGGAAGATGTTGACGAAAGACCTATGTTAGAGGGCGCTACTAGTGCTCACGTGTTAGAATAATCGGGCCTTTAAAAAGCCGCTGACCGCTTGGTCAGTTATGTGCGTGTACAAATCTATTCGTGTCGGTCGAAACCTCGAATGTGCACTGAAATACAATAAACGTCAAGTTAAAAATCAGTTGTAGTCATTCGGCCTCTGAAATCTAAGCATTACACATGCTTCCTTTCAACCTTCATTATTTTCAGGAAATTCGGAAGCACTTGCAGCAATTTAACCAGGTAATTCGTTCTTAATCAAATTCATTAATCGTGTGAACTTGAAATTCAAAATCTTATATCTTATTTCTAACAACGGGGTTTTACTGTAGTTTTAAAATTCGAAACATCGTTGCATTTATCCAAACAAAGCTATCGTTGCCATTCGATAAATAACAATTCTGATTATTTCCTCAGAGGCAAAATTATTCATTTTTCCCTAATTAAAATTATAATAAATTATAAACTGCATGGAATATTGTATTGTCGTCGGAAAGAGCTTGTGTGCAATGTTTGAAGATAATTTATGCAGGAATAATGGTCGAAAACCGCCTAACAAACTTCCGTGACAAATCAAGTTAAATAAAAACTCGTAAAAATAGTTTATATTTACTGTCTTGTACTCTTGTACAGCTACATTAATACATCAGTATACGGCCTTATTTGAATCCTTGTTATTCTACTAGTAATGAGGAAAAAATTATAAAAAAATAGCAGTAACTGACGCAACATGAAATAGACATATGTACTGGAAAATACAGAACAAATTCAAAAATCTGAATTATGAACTTGTGACATTTTTATTTAAAGGAAAAAGTAAGGCATGCTTAAAAAGATGTACACTCGTGTTATTCTTTGTTGTTAGGCTATTTATTTATGGATACAAAAAATAGCAGTAACTGACGCAACATGAAATAGACATATGTACTGGAAAATACAAAACAAATTCAAAAATCTGAATTATGAACTTGTGACATTTTTATTTAAAGGAAAAAGTAAGGCATGCTTAAAAAGATGTACACTCGTGTTATTCTTTGGTGTTAGGCTATTTATTTATGGATACAAAAAATAGCAGTAACTGACGCAACACAAAAGAAACACGGGCTTCTAATAGTCATCTAGTGACAGCCGAATTGTTTATTGTGAAGAAAGTTTTTCTCCCAAGGGGGTAGGAAGAGTGCTTGTAAATAACTTCTGCATCCCAAAAAACATAAGAAAGTAATACTTGTTAAACTTTTCATTTTATTGTTTTCCAAAGATGTCCACTCTTACATGGAATTCAAATTTTACTGAAAAACTGGTTTCAAGGTTTGGTTATTAACGGAACATATACCCAAGGTGGTTATAATTTTCCTTCGCCTATGAACAGGATCCTGAAGCTACTCAAAGATAAAAATAATAATAAAGAAAAAGGAGTAACAAACAGAAAATTGGCAACAGCAATTTATCGAAAAGCAATGACATTTTCACAGGTTGCTGAATAGAAAGAAGAAGCATTAACCCGCACAACAAGCGAGGAGAACAACATATAGCTTTCGAATGGGCTGTATAAACAGTCATGTCTCTTATTTGTTCTAAAAACTGTTTAGTTGCAAACATGTTCCTGACATAACATCAATATAACATAACAGCAACTGCTGAAATGAATTGAATTGTTTTTACAGCCATCACAGACCAATCTGTAGTTATGGGAATAATTTAGTGTGGAACTGCTCATTTATTTTGACTGCAAGGTATAGTCTGCCACAAGAAAAGCTCGCGCCGAAATGTTTGTGCCTGTTTGTCCCTACGGCATTGAGGTGTGTCTCATTTCTCGCAAGGAAGTTCATAAGACTAGAAGATTGTCTTTTGAACTTCTCTTTAAAAAATGAGACACACCGTATTGACATGGTAGCAAATGGGCACATACTTTTCGGCGCGAGCTTTTGCTGTAGCAGACACACTATACATGATGCAAATTTTGTTGCTGTAACCTTTCTTCTGATCGAATTGTACTAATGTTAGTTTGTTGCTGATTTTTTAACGCAGAAAATAGAGTGTAGAACGGAGCAGCGAGATCTCGCCTAATTTGCTGCTGTACATGAGATTCGCTCCAAGAGTTTCAAAAACACAGTAATGTAGTCGACGGGAGACGCAGGGGGTCGCCGTTCCTCCCTCGACATTTTTTTTAACACAAGCGTCCCCCCCCCCCCCACACTTGTTTTCAATTTTAACGTAATTGTACCACCACTTATGATCATGTAATAAGATGACTGTTCGAAGAAATGCTCATGAACAACTAATCCGTAAATTGTCCACTTGTTTTAGTTAAGAGTTTTTTAACCATAAACCCTACTCAAATAAAAAATGATTTTAAAGCGTTTTAACTAAGATGCAGACAAGAAATAAAAGCTAAAAATTCTGTTTAAAAAATCCGGCATCTATAGGTAACCTTATTTTCTTATGTTACACTTCGATGAAATTAGAAACTGCGAAATCATTATTTACGTTTTATTATATCTGTTATTTAAAAATATTTTTTCACAGTATCAACGCACCTTTCCTTTTTTAGATGAAGCATGCTGCTGCATAGGAATACGGAACAGGAAAAACTATTGATTATTTCTCATTTGCTGATTTTATGTTTTTTTAGGTAGAGGTATGATTCTTCTATTTCTGGGTCAAAATAAGGAAAGTGAAGACTGGTATTGGAACAACAATCATTCCAGTTATTACTTGAGCGCGAATGGAAATTCGGCTGATCAGTTCCTGGTATTTATTTCCAAGTCTTAACGTGATATTTATGGAGCAAACAGTCAAACCATGTTTTCTCCAAAAAAAAAATTAAATTAAAGTTACTGGTTCTTCTTTGAACTCCTCATTAACTGGCACAAAATTATGTTGTTATTTGTAACCAAAAGCTCCTCCTTTGTGCTTTAAACTTAAACGTACTGATGCTGCAGTCATTTTATAATTTTTCAAGGGTGAGTTCATGCTTGATGAGTGATGGACAAAGGGTTATATAGTTATTCTAAACGTTAGAAAAACAACAAAATACATACACACTCATAAATAATCTCCGTACCAGGTGCGGCCCCCAATTACCCCCTTCTCTCCATTCCCCCTAAATGACGGATCTGGCTTATCTCATATTGTTACGCTCTTAGGGTAAAGTTCTAAAACTCAATAAAAAGTAAATTTTAGCAAACCAAGCGAAAAAAGATTCTTTTAATGTAAAAAAGGTTCTTCGCAAAACATATTCTGCAGTAAGCCATTTATGGCTGGCACTGAACTTTCCGTTTGGAACTTTTCGTTCACACTGTCAGCCACCGGTGGCTGACAGTGCAAACTAAAACTGATGGTTAGATAAAACAAAAACTGAAAAGTTATTTAAAAATTACCTATTTTTACTTTATTACAAGATTATATCATTGACATGTTGAGTGCCATGTCAGTCACCGGTGACTGACACTGAATTTTCCGTTCGGGCCGCGTCAACCATCAGTGGATGACAGGGGTTTCACACTTACACAGGTTTCACTGTAATTTTAATTAGGCGTTCGCGGTTAAAGGATTTTTTTATAATACTCCCGCCCAAATTTGGGGAACATAAGTGGTCAATATAGACAGGTGGTCAAGTTACAAAAGTTTTCCTATATTATTTAATATAGGGCTCATTCCGTTCCTGACAAAAGTGGTCAACTTTACAGGTTTCATTCTATATGGTTATTATACAAATAAGTAAGGGACATTGGCAGAATGTCTGATAGGTGCATCATGTCAAAATTTGGAGATAACTTACTTAAATGAAATTCAGTCTCAGTTACTTTGGTTGACGTGGATCCCTTGTAGGTCGCAATAAACCCCTGGGAGTTAACATGGACCACTTTGGAAACCACACACTTAAACATTCGTATCAAAAGAGACCACATACAGTAAAACCTGTAAAGTTGACCCCTTTTGTCAGGAACGCCCTACATTAAACAATATAGGAAAACTTTTGTAACTTGACCACCTGTATACATTGACCAATTATGTTCCCCAAATTTGGGTGCCCTACATTAAATAATATAGGAAAACTTTTGTAACTTGACCACCTGTATACATTGACCAATTATGTTCCCCAAATTTGGGTGCCCTACATTAAATAATATAGGAAAACTTTTGTAACTTGACCACCTGTATACATTGACCAATTATGTTCCCCAAATTTGGGTGCCCTACGTTAAATAATATAGGAAAACTTTTGTAACTTGACCACCTGTATGCATTGACCAATTATGCTCCCCAAATTTGGGTGGAAGTATTATAAAAAATCCTTTTACCACGACCGCCTAATTACTATTACAGTGAAACCTGTGTAGATTGACCACTTGCGTTGCAGCACTTTAGTGGTCAACTTAAGACAGGTGGTCAACTTATAGAGGGTAAGGTAGTGGGTGAAGGGCAAATTCCGTTCCTGACCAAAGGGGTCAACTTACGAAGATGGTCGATTTTACAGGTTTTACTGTACTGGGCTATATAATTTCTATAAAAAAACTGCCCATTTTGAAGAATACTGATGTCCATTTTGAGAATAAAACTTCTTAACTAGTTCTAAAAATGGGTAGAGCTAAAAAGTTTTTTTTTTTTAATTCATTCGCTGTAAGTGTTTCAAACGTTTCCAACACCCATATTACTGCTCTAGGCAACTCTTTTTTTTTTTTCTTTACTTTTTCCTTGTCTTCATGTCAAATTTTGTGGCATCTGAGTGACAAGAGATACAACTAAAGAGGGTGGGGCGGATGAATATCGTCTGTTAAGTTATTTTCGACCAACACATTTCCAAAAGGCATACATTGTTCTTTCAATTACTTAATGCGCCCTTTACGACCGTTGAAAATAGATTTGAGGAACCGGTAAATGTATAAATGATAATGGGATGGCTAAACAAAATCTGTTTTTTAGCCTGCTTTCCCGTAAAAGTAAAAACAATAATAATAAAGCATGAAAGAAGGCTTAATGTATCGTGAAAATATCGTTAGAAATCAAGAAAAGTCAAAAATAAGTTAAGCAATTAAATAAAGATTGAAAAATAAAAAATTTGAAAGTAGGGTTTTGAGATGGGGTAAAAGTGTGTCGGTCGGTCTGTCTGTCTGTCCCCCCCCTCCCCCTAATAACTTTTGAACGAATTGTCCGATTGGAAAAATTCTTTTTGCATTCGAAAATCTCGGCGAGGACACCTTATTCCCATATTTTACTTTTTGATTTGAACAATTTTTTGTTCAATTTTGAACAGTTCAAAAAATTTTAACATTAGCGCCTATTGGTGAAAATGAAGCAAATTATGTAAATGGGTACAAGATATAAGTTCCCATGAACAAACTCACTGGAAGAAGTTCTTGGCTTGAAATATTGATTTGAACAATTTTTGTTCATTTTTGGAACAGTTCAAAAAAAATTAACATACCGCTTACGGGGAAATTTCAATCCTATATAATTTCTGATCTAACGGACCGATTTGCTTGGAACAAACATTATCGGAAAGCTCTTATGACGTGGAACATGTACAAATAGAAAGTTCATCCAGAACTAACAAGACTATTTTCCTATGAAATTTTTTGATCGGGATTTTCAAGAATATTTTTGAATTAATGAATGATTAAATAAATAAGCAAAAGAATGAATGAATAAATGAGTGAATAAATACATGAATGACTTAATAAATAATGATTGAATGAATATGTATTAACCGTTGAAAAAGGCATATTTGAAGCAATAAAGAATTAAAGCTAAACGAGAAAGACACAGAGAGAGAGAGATAGCTAGATTATAAATTTGAATTCGGTGTATACGGGAAAGTAGGCTCGTATAGTTCTAGACGGAACTTCTTCTTAAATATTTGGGCTACAAAAACTAATCAGTAATTCCATTTACATTTTTTAAAATTTTCACTTAAATGTAGCAGTATTCTGGCATCCCAAAATAAACTTTTACCAAAGTATTGAACCATCTAATTTGATTAGAATAAAGCTACTATTTTTGGTATCATTTGTCTTCTAAATAGTCCTCTAAAGAAATTCAACATTTTGCTTTGTTTGTTTGCTTTATGAAATGAAAAATACGATAAAGCCTGTATAAGTTAACCACTTTCGCGGTGGAGCACTTAGGTAGTCAACTTATAAAGGGTGAGGATCCCCCATTATTTTGATTATTATTATTATCATAATCATTATTTTTTTTCCTGTCCTTTCTTACATTATGCATTCATTCCTTTAAAGCTAAAGTATAGCTTCACGTATCAACATGACTTTAAAATAGTAATTAGCTGTTTTATTTAGCAATTATCTAAAGTATAATTAGAGAAATGCAACTTGAATAGTTTATGATGTATCACACATATTTAAAATTGTTTAAATAAGATAAATATTTTACTAATTGATAAAGATAAATACCTCATTAATTATACAAGCTAGTTATTTTACATAAAAATTTCTTCAAAATAAATATACATACATGATCTGTGAAGTATAATAGGTCATTCGAGAGTTCATTAATGGTTAATTTAGACTATAACAACGAGGTAATACAACGATACAATAAATAAAAAAAATTCCATAAAATTGCAACAGAAAGATTCGTAATATAAATTCTAAAAGTTTCGATTTTTCAAACTGTAAAGAGAGGGAACAATGGATACTATATGACAGCCCACACATGTACCAAATAACTATGGCTTTCAACAGGGGTCACACCAGAGGAAATTCAGATCAGTTTTTGCACCCTTCACAAAATTTAAAACAATAAAAACTAACCTTTCCCAAAATTCCGAGTTTCCTAGTCGTACTTTTCACACCATTATTTATTATAAACGCGGTAAAAAGTAATAAAAATTTTCATTGCTATATATGTTTAACTTTTAAAAAAATTATTTGATTTTACACAAAAAAAATCTCTTTAAAATTCACAAAAAATGTCCCCTGCAAAAAATGCTGGACCGACCCCTCTGGTTTCAGTTTCATACAAGAAAATATAAAACTATTAACCAAAATTATTTGAAGGGTCCACTGGAAAAATCATTCTAATCACATATTACTTTTTGAAATTTGCTTTTTGTTTTATTCCAATATTTTATAACATAAATGTTAATTTTAACTATACCAGTCTACTTTTCCGTAACACCCAAATTCAAATTTATAATACATATATTTATAATACATAATTTATATTCATTTATAATACATAACTATAATAAAACATAAAATAATTTTTATAAAAAAACAGAACCGACTTCAAATTAAAAATTGCGCTAAAAAGTAAAAAATAAATTCATTATTTAAACAACATCGATGTGACTTTTAAACAGTTTTAGAAGTCGTTGCAAAATTAGGATAGATAAAATCTTTTGTAATCATGAATCAATTACAAATATATATATTTCCGCAGAATAAGCAACAGTTCCAATATGAAGTAGCAAATGATATAATAGTAATTAGACCCATAATTTTGCACCGACTTCTAAAACTATGATAAAAAGTCACATCGATGTTGTTTAAAGAATGAATTTATTTTTTACTTTTTAGCGCAATTTTTAATTTGAAGTCGGTTCTGTTTTTTTCTAAAAATTATTTTATTTCATTCCTTTTAGTGTAAATACATTTTGTATATAAATACTCTATTTTTAAAAAAATCCATATCAAAGGGCAAATCTTCTTCAAGGGGCTTTCTTCTACAAAAGGGCAAAACTTCTTTAAATGAATGGCACTAAAAACAAATCATTAGCATGATAAATTCCCTTTTGAAGTCTATTTTAGCAAACAAACTGATCGGATTAATTTTTGCCACAGAGAAGCCTTCATTCAAACTCTTGCTGTAATTTCTTTTAATATTATATCATATGACAACAAACATGTTTTTAGCAATGCTTTTATATTTATTAATAGATTTTCCAACAAAGAAAAATCAAGCCAAGCCTTTCCAATTAAAATAAAAAAATACTTATTTTTCATTCGTAACGTTTTTTCTAAAAAACGAATGTAGTCAAATTGATTAGCAATATTTGAGTTAGACGACCCTCTATCGATTAAAGAAAAAATCATCAAAATCGAATCATTTAGTCAAAAGTTATGGATAAGAAAACAAAGAAATGACTATCTTTCTGGCCATAACTTTTTTTCTAATTATCGAACAGAGTCAAACGAAGGTACGGGACGTATGGGAAACCACCCCTGATCGATTTAAAAAAAATCATGAAAATCGGCTCATCCGGTAAGAAGTTCTGAGTGGACAAACAAACAAACAAACAAACAAAAAAACGACATACATACAATAAGAATGTATAACCTCCTTCCTTTGCGAAGTCGGTTAATAAAGCAAAGTTCATCAAGTAGTATGTGACTGAGGTCGTTTTTCCAGTGGACCCTTCGTTTGTTTTAGCTATTTCATTAGAGTACTTTTCAAAGCGTTTTCATCAAAATTTAACTTCAACGCTTTATTTTGCAATCCGTATTTAATCCAAAACCCCCCCTTTTTTTAATGATTATGCATCATTAAAAAAAAGTGTGGTATTTAGTGTCATACGACACCACAAAAGTTCTTTCAGCAATGATCAAGTCCTCAAACACTGTTGGAAGATATTCCGTTTCTACGTATTAAAATGTTACTAGTCGATCCGCACTGCGAACGAAATCGTTTTGTGTGTCAATCCATTCTTTAAAAATTTGGGGGAAAGGACATCATGAAAGGACAAATAAACCTGCATTGTGAACCAAGAATTTATTCAAGTATTGAGTATTGTGACTAACCGATGCTATGAGAAGTAAATGAAAGAGTTTATGTTTGTGATACAAAAACTATCAACAGTCATTTCAAAAGTACTTACTTCTAAGAAAAGTCTGACGTGCCAGAAGTTTTGGTTGAGATTTTTTGGTTAAGTTGAAGGATCCTCTACGATAAGTTTTGTTTATTATGACGGAAGTGCAATTTGAAAAAGAAATATGTAAACGCGCTGATGTTTCAAGTGGATATCCGATTCGATATCTATCGAAAAATCGAAGCATCCAAACTGTGGTACGCGTGTAGGCGGATCCAATTTGCCCAATTAGAGTTGGGAGAATTTTGGTTCAAAGTTAAAAATTAATTTTCGTTATTGCCAAAAAATTATTGATGCGTTTAATTCCGTTGACAGCCACTTATCTTTGTGAAACTGCTTTTTCCAATATGATATTTATTAAAAAAATCATCTTTAAGGACTCTTTCCTCGAGGAACTCAGACATCGTAATTCCAATGAGCCGTGGCTAAACCAGAAGCTTGATGTCCCTCAGTGGCCTAGAATGAAATCTGTTGTCACGTTTCGTCTTTTATCTGGCCATGACTGCCTAAATAAACATCTATATCGCATCCAAGGGGGTCACTGACCCTTTTTGTACCTTGTGTGACCTTCTCGAAGAGATGGACATGTCTCACCTGTTTCGATGTCCCGCCCTTCCGCGGACATCAATCTGGGAACGCTACTGGACTTCTCGCAATCATTTATAGATTTATTGTTATCATTTGATTTTCAATTGTCTGTTAATGTGCCATTAGAAATAATAAAACAATATTTATTAAAAACAAATATAGATGCAAATTAAGTGTCTTCCCAAATTTGAGGTAAAAACTATCTTCTACCTAATCAGATATCACCTCGCTAGTATCTGCCATGCAGCAGCAACTTTCTCACTCATTTCGTTTTTTCATTTTCTTCGTACTTAAAGACGCATTTCTAATGGGTTTTGGAAGTACGTAATTAAAATATATTTTATATAGTTAATATATACAATTTTATTTCAATAAACGCTTTTATCTGCATTAATAATTACCATAAATGGGGTAATTCACAGTGGTACGCAAATGGTTGGCAAGAAAAAATGGTGGTACGCGAAAAAAAAAAAAAGATTGGGAACCGCTGCATTAGAGGTCCTCTTCTTAGAAGAATTTCAAACTTAAGAGAAGCGGTACATTTGTAGACCGTGGGGCTATTTGTCGTCATTAGCCAGCACGATAAGCTTTAAAATTAGGGGTAAATCATAGAACTTGATAAAGGAATAAAGAATATCTCGCTGACCGGCAGAAAAACAGGCTTGATAATATTGAATGACTTCTATTAGTCCTTCAAATCAGAAACTTAAAGGAAAGGATGTTCCTCGTTCTCTCGTGAGTTATGAAACATTTACTTCGTGTAGATAAACAAATGCTTAAATTTCAGCAATCGAAAATTTTGCTTTATGCAACTGTTGAAACGTCAGAAAAATTATTTGCCCGAACAATGTCTCAAACTGTCGAGATTATCGGTTTTCCTGATTATCAGGAAAACCGATATCATCAATAGTTTGAAGTAAAACAATCGATTCATCGATACTTTAGCAACTTGAAACTAAACATTTTAATGAGCATTTTACCAGGAAATAAACAGTTCGATTCTGTTAGATTGGCTGCAACATCCTCTTCAACAATGCCCAACAAAACTGCGGCGAAACAATTCAACTAAAATCAAATGCGGTCCAGTCAATCAGGTTAACTTTCATCCACTATTTTTAACTGCCACACTCATATTTTAATGATGTTACTCTACTTACTGGCGAAAAAGATAAAAGTGAAGAACCTCTAAAGTATATCTTAGTCACCACAAATTAAGAGATAATAATTATAAAAACAATTTAAAATGAATTATTAGCCTGTTTTCAAAGCGATCCTTTCATTGAGGGTAACTTTGAGCTACCTCAGAAAAGGGATTTAAAAAATAATTATTTTAATAAAAGTATTATAGTTGCCCCTACTCCGAGCCAGGAAAAGAAAATTTAAAAAAGGTTTAACATTTTTTACTTAGCAACTTCACACAATTTCTATAATTTATGAACAGCTCCAAGAATTTCAACAACTTCGAGGATTTCGGCAACTTCAAATCTGCACACTGAAAAATAGCTTCAAAGCAGTGACTTCAGAGAGACTGTATTATTAGGCTTGCCATATTTTAGATTAGTGAAACCGGGATACATTAATAGGAGATGGACATACCGAGGAAGTCTGTAGTTGCGGGGGGGGGGGGGATCTGGGGAAATTTTTTTTTAAAATTAAAAGTAAAATGGTGAGTTTCAAGCCTTTTTTTTAAAACTCGCAACTAACGAGAGTGGGGAATTTGGAACCTTAAATTGTTGGTATGCACACATTTTAAAAATAAAAAAGGAATTTTTGCTACTTAATTTACTTAAAAAGATTTTTTTTTCCTTTTTAATGAGAATTTTTTCTGGTTTATCATCTAGAAAGAAGTGTTAATAAAAAAAAAAAATTTGAAATACTTCATAAAATTGTTTAATTGAACGATTAATTAATTACTTTAATTACTAAGTCTTATCTTTTAAAATTACAACTTTATGTCTAACTACAAAAACCATTTCAAAAAAACATTTTTGTCAAACTAAAAGGGCAATTAATAAGTTAACAATGTTATTCTTTGTTTTCAACCCACTCATATATATTTTTGACTTAAATGTACTTTTTTTAAAGATGTCTTTCTTAGTTAAGCTTGACTTTTTCATAAAAGTCAGAGCAAAGAAAACGTCAAAGTTTATTTTACATACAATCAATGCTCTTGCAGTGGACTCCATCATTAATGCTCTGTCATCTTAAAGATTCTTAATGTCTTTGTAAAAGATTCTGAAAAACTAAATTCATTACTTTTAACAGCTTACAGCCGTTTCCGGGACACTGATAAAACTGAGCGGGACACCAGGACAAGAGCAAAATACCGGGACAGTCCCGGTCAAACCGGGACGTATGGCAAGCCTATGTATTGTACAATTACCTGTGTACAGTGTTGCAAACTTATTTCGTAAAATTAAGAGTAGAAAACTGATTTAATAATCTAGCCAGCTGAGTGGCAACACTTGACTTCCTAGTTTTTTTTTTTTTTTTTTTTTTTTTAAAGTCAGATATGCTTAAAAAATGACGTGATGCAAAGTTAACCCCTATGGTTCAAAGTTACCTTGAATGACTGAAATCAACTGCAGACAGACTTGTTGAGCTTTTTTGCCCTCAAACGCAATGCGCTTGCGTAGATGAGGAAAGACTGGGATATTGTTTTGTCGCCCCTGCTGGTGTGAAAAAACTCTATAAGACCAGCCGATTTCAGTGACAAAAAGTGTAAAAGAACATCAACATCTTCAAGACTTCGGGGTGGGAAATTTGTATGAAACTTTTTTTGCCAACTCAATGTAGAAAAAATAATGTCCTTGAAAATACTGTTTGAAAGATTTTTGCCAACACCTTTACATTCCTCATTCTGAATTTTTTCTGTTAGTCAATGCACTGATTTGAATTACTACTACTTTACGTATTTAGTAAAATGTAATTCCTTGTTATTGAAAGCTAAAATAAAAAATAAATACACAAATTCCAATATTTAGTTCAGAGCTACAGCATTTTATTTGCTGTATGACCACTTTACCCCACTGAGAGGAGCTACTCAAAAAAGTGGCTCGGATTCCTTGTCAATAGCGGTGAGGATAAATTATGCAAAGCTACACACTCCAAAAATGCAAATTCTCTTCAAAAATAAGTAAAATTATAAGGAAACTAGTTGCAGATTCTGCTTTTTTTTGGTCACCGTAAGGCACTATTTCTTTACACCGTATTGAATTTGAAGAATAATTTTAAGTCTAGTGAAAGAAAAATGTCCTCGTCGAACAACTCGTTCGAAAACAAATATAGTAGAAGTAAAAGTGTTGAAATAAAATCGTTCTGCACCTACCCCTCTGCTTTGCAATCTGCAATCAAGCATTTCCAGTTCTTTTCAAGGTTGACGTGCGCAGATTTTGCATCATTTAGCCTCCATGTTTAACGCTCATCGCATAAAAATTTGTACTTTGGTTGAGTCACGAAGAAAATGGCGACAATTTCAAAACATCACTTCATTTCAAAGCATCCCTTATTTTAGCATTATTATAATTTTTCTCGCACGAAAAAGAACTCATACCATGAATTTTCCGTTTGGCAGGAAAACTGGAATCCACTTGTCATACTGACCTAAAAAATCCAACTGGATCTAAATTCCCGTAAGCTCTTTTCTCAGAGCAGCAATTAAAGTGAGACTAAAACGAAATATCAGAACATATGTTTCCAATTATTTAAGTTAAAAGTGTATGATTTGTTAACATAGCTCTATGTCAAGCAATTTTCGTTTGTATTTTTAAAGCACAGAAATTCAAAATAGTCACCGGTTTAGCAATAGCAAGTAAGAAAATTCGGCTTGCCCACTTATTAGTATTTTTCCTACAACAGATCGAAAGTAACATATTTTTATTTAAGCTGTCATTCTAGTTTGAGTTACTGATTCTATGTAACAACATGAAGATTGACGTCAACCAAACGCCAAAGCACATTTGAGGCACTAGAAGCAAAGAAGTGTAAGTAACAAAATTGAAAATTTGGAGATAAATAGTGCAAATGATAGGGCAAGCACTATTCTATATCGTGGCAGTAGATCTTGGCGGAAGCGCTAACTAGGTGTGCCCCCCCCCCCCCAACATGATTTTTTAAAAAATAGCATTAAAGGTCCCATGAGATCCAATCTTTGAACGCGTTGTTCTCAGAATAAGTTTTTGGTCACTTACATTTCTTTGCTTCTCACTGCCTTATTTGTAAATTAATTTAAGGAATGCACTTCATTGAAAAGTATTTACGAAAAAAGTAACGTCAAAATAATTTACCTCCACAAAGATGTTTATATGTTTACTCCCAAAGTGCTCAAACACGGCTGTAATATCTTGGAAAAACAACAGGAAGCAATTCATACAATAACAAAAATTTTAGAACGCTATTTTACTTTTTTTTTTTTTTTTTTTTGCGTATGAGTGTTTTATATCTTTATTTCAGACGCAGACGATCGCGAAAAAATTGCTTCAATTTTTATTTAACTATCGTCTGCCTCAAAAATAAAAAAGAAAATACTGAAAGTAAAAAGCCAAATTGGAATTAAAATGTAAATGGAAGTACAACACTATGACTTTTATTTATTTTCACCCATATTATGTGGCTCAACAAGGTGTTCTTCCCTGAACTAGTCTGCCGGGCTGCCAGATAGGGCTAAAAATAGCCATTACGGCTAGTTTAAGATGCTGCTGGCTAAAAGTATTTTTAATTACTAGCCACAAACAATTCTGGCTAATATTGGCTAATTTTGAATTTATTTCTCCGCATCAAAGTTTATTATTTGTTATTTCAACCAAGAATTTGCTTGCTTTGAGATTTACATACATTTACTACTATGTTCAGTTGGCCGGCAATTGTTGCATTCTTCCAGTTGTAGGAAGGTGTTTGGAAGCTTCAGAATGTTTAAAAATAAATATCGAATTCATAAGTTTCAAACATTATCCGGTACAAAACCGTCAGGCATGAGGCACCAGATATCCGATTTTTCGACAAAATGAAAATCTAGTATGGTGCTTGGATACCTAATTGGTATTATAACAACAATAAACGCAAGAACAACAGCAACAACAAATGAGTTTAAAGAACATGTCTAATTTTGGCCAAATTGCTTCTCTCAATTGGCTAAAACTCGTCTGGAAAATCTGGCAACCCTGCTATTGTGCCGTGCTAAGCACAAAGGTCGTATCTGCACTTTCTTGCAAAAAATTGAGTTATTGTCAATAGTTAGTTGTTTGTATCTTGTTTACTCAATTACGACGTCTCATTGTGGAAAAGGAACATTGAAGAAAGGAAAGCTATCACCACAAAGTGATCCCCGGAATTTGGAAGTTTTTGGACGAAGGTCTGGTTATCCTTTTCTCATTTTGAGTTCAACTGCGTATATCTCTTCAAAATTAGCATATTTTTAAAATGTACATAAATTAAAAACTTATTACGTATTTGGAAGCGGTGGAATGTTTAAAAAATGTATGGGAAATTATTATATCCGCTACGGACCTGTCACACAAGGGTCACCGGATATCCAGCAAAATCTATATCTTGCCAAGAATATGGGACTTTTGCTCTCCCGTATTGAAATTTCACAGGACATAGGACAGTTCTTCAAAATATGGGACTGTCCCGTAACATCCGGGATGTTTGGCAACCCTGAATGAAAGACGCAGTCATTAATATTCATTAACCACCAAAAAACCCACGACTACATAACTCTTTTGAAACAGAACGAAACTCATCAAAACAGACTCAAAAATGGTCAGAATCGATATTTTGTGACTGACCCGGGTAGACCATACCCACGTACGTACGGGCGCAACGAAAAACCTCATTAAACGAAAACCTTATAAACAAGAGGAACGTGTACGCAAGGAAAACACCTCAAAACTGATTCACGGGTGATTAAAAAAGAGATTTAAGTTTCATTGTTTCATTTTTTGAGTAAAAAACATTTACGTAAATACAATAGTTCCTTCACGTCGTCTACCGAAGCCAAAAACGGTGAAAATGCTTTCTAAAATATTTTTCATCAGAAGTAAAAAATTTTAAAACGGAAGCACGATTTAAGATAGAAATTTCATTTTCTAATTCCCTGTCAAAAATTCAAGAGAAAAGATTCCATTTTGCGTGACACCTAGCGGAAAATTTTAAGAGGTTATAAGATATACGCGATTTAGAAACTAGAAATAAAACCATCAGATTGCTGTCTTTGCAAATGAATGGATATTAAAACGTAAAACAAGCCTTTCGAGACCTACTTCCGCTAGAATATTTTATTCTTTAAAAGCGACTCGTTTCTGCGGCTTATTTACGAAACTGACGAACTTCGTGTTGTTCGTTTTCATTCTCCCTCTCCATTGACACAAAATTCATAAATCGTAAGCAGATAAAAGAGCAGGCTGTGTGTGTGCGGACCTTGACATATCGGATCTGCAGAAGAGAGCTGCAAAGATTACAGTAGAAGCAGAGAAAACGTCGGCGGCTGGCCAACAGCCGAGTTATTAGATTTTCGCCTGGTACTTCAGCAAACGGAAGAGAGGAGGTGGAAGAGGAGGAGGGCGTGGGGCGGTTTCATTTCATTCTATCTCGCTGGCTGGAGCAACGTCTACATTGTGCAAAATGGCTCTGCTGTCGGCCGCCATCTTGCCCGAAAGAGACACTGAAATCTGAACATTTTCAATAGAGCAACTAGAGCTGTGGGCTCTTTCATCTCTTGAATAGTAATTTTAGGGAAATTTAATAATTGAAAACTATTAAAATAATTGGGGTGTTGTTTTATAATTTAGGGGAAATAATAAAAGAAATAAATTGGGGTGTGTTTGGATGGCCCGATCAGGTGAGAAACGAGACACTGCAGTAGCGTAAGGTGTTAATTTTACATGATGCATGTATCCGCAGAATAAAGCGGTTATAGCGCATTTAAATTGATGAGGTGATGTAATACAGCTTTGCAGATATGAACAATTTTCTTGCAGGCCAATCCCGTTTTAAAGAATTTGAGAAATCACTTCGCTACAGCGAAATTTTGTTATACCAATGTAATATTGACCCTATGCAGTAGCGTAGCTAGACCACGATTTTAGGAGGGGGGGGGGGTCTTCTGGAGAAGTGAGCTAATTTCCTGGCTTTACAAGAAGAATTGGTTAAATTCTAGACAATGTTCCCCATTTCAGGGGGGGGGGGCGGTGGTATTCCCAAAACACCCCTTATCTACGCCAGCGATCCAATGTAAATTCAAAGACATTGGTTTTGCTGTCAGGATAAAATTACCTTCATACGAAGGACATCCGTGCAGCGACAGTGGGGGTGGGGGAGGTGAGGCACAAGAAGACCGCACCCCCTCCAAAAGGAATAACAAAAATTTGTATTTATGCATGTAAAATGTTTTACTCATTTTTCCGCTGCTTAAAGCAGATTGTTTCTTGAGGGAGCCTAAAAAACATATACTACGATGGCAGCTTTATTCTGAACATATTTAAGAGAAAGAACCGGGTTTATTTCCGGGTGCCTCCTCCGGAAATTATTCCTATATCCGCCCCGCAGTACAAACTGTATTTTCTTGCCGTTCATTTATTTTCGTGTTCTTTCAAGAATATTTCTGTAATGGGGAACATAGCTCTTTAAACGAGATAATTCTCAAAAACTTTATATTGCTAATGAATTTCAGTGTATGCGGATGACTGTCTGTCTGTCCGTCTGTTCACCGGTACGCAGAGCTTTACAAATTCATGTACCACTGTGCCCTGATTTCAGATTACATCCATTAAATGGGGTGGGGTCCCAGGTTTACTTCCATGAGAGCTCTTTTGAGTTAAGGGAAAAAAAAGCATTTCTAAAACCGCTGAGGTATGGACATAGGGAATCTAAAACGCAAAATGTATGCCAGTTTCGTTTTAGAGTCTTTTTACGCCCTAATGGTGGTGAACCCCAGTACCCCTAGTGCACACGCCTATGTTCGCCATCTACATTGCAGAAAAGACTGTAGGACCTAACACTAGCAAATTTAGCAGGGATATATTTTGTTTTGTAAGAATATGCAGTAAAGCACCTCAAGTTTTTTTTTTTTTATTTGAATTTTGTTCTTTTTACACGGTTTTATTTAACTTGATTTGTTACGGAAATTTGTTACGCGGTTTTCGACCCCTATTACTGCATACATTATCTTCAAACTTTGCACACAAGCTTATCTGCCCCCGATGACCAATACAATATTCCATCCATTTTATAATTTATTATAACGTTAATTAGGGAAAAATGAATAATTTTTGCTCTGAGAAAATTATCTGAATTATTATTTGTCGAATGGCAACGATAGCTTTGTTTGGATAATGCAACGATATTATTTGACTTGATTTGTCACGGAAGTTTGTTACGCGGTTTTCAACCACTATTGCTGCATAAATTATCTTCAAACTTTGCACACAAGCTTAGCTTCCCCCGATGACAATACAATAGTCCATCCATTTTATAATTTATTATAACGTTAATTAGGGAAAAATGAATAATTTTGGCTCTGAGAAAATTATCTGAATTATTATTTGTCGAATGGCAACGATAGCTTTGTTTGGATAATGCAACGATATGATTTGACTTGATTTGTCACGGAAGTTTGTTACGCGGTTTTCAACCACTATTGCTGCATAAATTATCTTCAAACTTTGCACACAAGCTTATCTTCCCCCGATGACAATACAATAGTCCATCCATTTTATAATTTATTATAACGTTAATTACTGGAAAATTAATAATTTTGGCTCTGAGAAAATTATCTGAATTATTATTTGTCGAATGGCAACGATAGCTTTGTTTGGATAATGCAACGATATGATTTGACTTGATTTGTCACGGAAGTTTGTTACGCGGTTTTTGACCACCATTACTGCATTTTAGTTCTTTAAAAAATAAAACTGTGTAATTTAAAGCAGTGTTTTGGAGATTTAATATTTATTCATTCTAATTTTCAGCAAAATTTTCACATAATATGGAAATGAAATGATTTAAAATAATTTGTGAATAAGGAATCGTTGAAAAAGTAGGACTATTAAATGAAGAAATAATTTTACAGAAATTTACTTTTTAAGCAGGCAGGACGACGACTCATAACATATAATAGGAATTCAGCTCTCGAAGCAAAATGATAAAATCAAAGTAATATTCCGAATCGATTGTAACGCCAAACCAACCAAATTTTGTTTGGTCGTTCTTCAAGTAGATTTGTCTTTGCATTTGAAGAGGAGGATTTTTTGCACAGCTGTTCGGCTTGTTGTACCGAGTTCATTTCGATTATGAAAAAGCTTATTGACACGAATTTGATCATTTAATTTTATTGAATGTGACAGATGGAAACTTGTTCGATGCTGAACGATGCTTCATTGTCTTTGGTAGAACAACAAAGAAAATTATTTTTGATGGAAGTGGCCTGTATGCACATCACGCCGATAACTCGGAACGATCTTGGAAAATGTCAAAAGAATTTTGGTCAAAGGAATAAAATTTCGAAGCATTATGTACAACCATGCTGTGACACACCTGTCCATTTTTTTTTTTGCACGCCTGCCACGGCTCGCTTGTACATAATCACTCAAAATATTTATTTCTTACTAAAATTCTTTACTACAATAAATCTCTGGTCCATTTTCAGCCTACTTTCCTGTATAAGATAAGAAAAAAACAATGAAAAAAGTCTAATGTATCGAAAAATATCGTTAAAAATAATAAAAAGTCAAAATTAAGTTAAGTAGTTAAATAAACATTGAAAAATTAAAAAAATTAAAGGGTTTTCAGATAGGAAAAATGTGTGTGTCGAGCCCCCACAATAAATTTTGAAGGAATTATCAGATTCGAAAGATTTTTTTCATTTTGCATTCGAAAATCTCGGTGAGAACATCTCATTTCCATATTTTACTTTTTGATTTGAACAATTATTCATTCAATTTTGAACAGTTAAAAAAATCTGGACATAAGCGCCTGTTGGCAGAAATGAAGCAAATTATGTAAACTGTGGACATAAAATCCAAGTTTCTTTGAACAATCTTATTGGAAGAAGCTCTCAATGGGGAACATTTTTGTATTGGAATAATTTTTGTTCAATTTTGAACAGTTCAAAAAAAAAAAAAAAAAAAAAAACAGCGCCTACGTGTAAATTTCAATCCTATATAAATCCTGATCTAACAGTCGGATTTGCTTGGAACAAACTTTATCTTAAATATCTTATGACGTGGAATATGTACAGATATGAAGTTCATCCAGAACTTAACGAGCTTATTTTCCCACAAAACTTTTGATCAGAATCTTTAAGGATATTTTGCGTAAGGATGTTTGCTGTGTTTTGCTTACACCTCTTTATTACAAACGAAAATTTTTGTCCCGGTGGTGTTCGCTATAGAGAAGTTTAGCTGTATTTGCGTTTCGTCTGCAAGATTAATCCAGAATTCCTGAGGATTCAGTAATATCGAGATAAACCTAACTGATGAATAGAAAGACATAATGGATGTTGATCAATTAGGAAAGATCGGAACACCCATAATTGCTTCAGTAGCAGGATTTTTAAGGATAATCCTGCCACTGTGTAAGGATTTTGTGTTAGGATGTTTGCTCTCTTTTACGTACACCTCTTTATTACGGACAAAATATTTAGTCCCTGTGGTGTTCCCTATAGAGAAGTTTTACTGCATTTGCATTTCATCTGCAAGAAATATCCGCAATTTCTGAGGGCTCATCAATATCGCGAGAAACCACACTGCTGAATAGAAAGACATAATGGATGTTGATCAATTAGGAAAGATTGGAACACCCGTAATTGCTTCAGTGGCAGGATTTTTAAGGATATTTTGCGTAAGGATGTTTGCTCTCTTTTGCGTATGCCTCTTAATTACGAACAAATATTTTTATCCCGGTAGTGTTTGTTATAGAGAAGTTTTACTGCATTTACGTTTCATCTGCAAGATTAATCCGTAATTCCTGAGGTCTCCTTCATATCGCGAGAAACCACTCTGCCGACTAGAAAGACATAATGGGTGTTGATCAATTAGGAAAGGTCGGAACACCCATAATTGCTTCAGGATTTTTATGGATATTTGCTCTATTATACGTACACCTAATTATTACGGACAAATATTTTTATGCCGTTGTTGTCCGCTATAGAGAAGTTTTACTGTGAATTCATCTGCAAGATTAATTCGTAATTCCTGAGGGCTCATTTATATCGCGAGAAACCACACTGCTGAATAGAATGACATAATGATGTTGATCAATGGAGGAATACACAGCTATAGGGACTCATGAGCGATCATCATCGTCACGTGCCATCCGCTCTTTGTTTACTAAGATTTTCAATGGAGTTTTACGTGGAGTTCACTAAGCAAAATAAGTTATCTTAAAATGGATTAGACTATTTTCACAGCTTTTTCTGATTATAACCCAGTATTTACATTTAATTTACTCGTTATTCAAGAAATTTATTAATTGTTACAATAGCTATAGTGTTTTATTTAGTGTTAATTTTATGTAATGTAGAAGAACTCGATGTAAAGCGATGCTACGGCTTCCTTTGTTTACATTGCTTTCATCGGTGCCACGTGACCAATGACGTTGCTTGAGTTGCCTCCATTAGGAAAGGTCGAAACTCCCATAATTGCTTCAGTATCAGAGTTTTCATGCCGGCGCACAGCATTTTCATCGGAAACTTCATCCGAAGAAAGCGACTCTCTTAGCTGCCATTGGCATTCTGCAGCCAACTTTTTATGTCATCGGAAATTGCACCTCTTGGCACCGACGTCAGCTTCTAAATTGGGAGCACACACACAGAGAAAGAGAGAGAGAGAAAATATCGATTCTCTCTTCCAGCAGCACAGTGGCAACTTCAGCTATTGATTGTCCAGCAAGCTACCTACCGCCAAGTTATATGTGAGGATAAATAAATATTCCTTCAAGCAAAATGCAATGAGGCAAGCGAAAAATGTATGCTTTGCCAATATGCTTCGAAAATTTAACGATCATTTTCATTTTGTGTTAATTGGCATATTGGAAAATGTCGATATACAATGAGCTAAAAGCTACATTTTCCATGCTTTCAATGCAAATTCACTTCAAAGTTTTCTGCTTTGGGCTTAGGTGAAAATAAAAGCTGCTTTCATTTCAAAGAGAAATGACTCGTAAAGCTGCATTTCCCCATCAATTGATAGGTTAATAAATTGGTTCTTCATAAAATGTTTGCAACTAATTGTGTGTGTGTGTGTGCAGAAACTAAACAATTGTTTTGTAATCTACAAGACTTCCTTTTTAGCCTACTTTCCCGTAAAAGTAAGAAAAAAAAAAGCATGAAAGAAGGCTTAATGTATCGCAAAAATATCGTTAAAAACAAAGAAAAGTAAAAAAATAAGTGATTAAATAAGTGATTAAAAAAAGTAAGTAATTAAATAAAAATTGAACAGTAAAAAAATTAAAAGCAGAGTTTTGAGATGGGAAAAATGTGTGTCTGTCGGTCTGTCTCTCTGTAACATCCTAATCACATTTGAAGGAATTGTTCGATTCGAAAGTTTTTTTTTTTTTTGCATTCAAAAGATGCCGGTGTGGACATCTCATTTCCATATTTTACTTTTTGAGTTCAACAATATTTTGTTTCATTTTGAACAGTTCAAAAAATCTTAGCATTATGGGCAAAAATGAAGCAAATTATGCAAACTCTTTGCATAAGATCCAAGTGCCTATAAGCGAGCTTATTGGAAGAAGCGCTCGGCGTGAAATATTGATTTGAGCAACTTTTGTTAATTTTTGAACAGTACAAATAAAAAAACAGCGTATAAAGGGAAATTGGAATCTATATAAATCCTGATCTAACAGACGGATTTGCTTGGAATCAAGTACGAGTATATCGGAAAGATCTTATGATGTAGAACATATAGAGATATGAAGTTCATCCAGAAATAAACGAGCCTCTTTTTCCACGAACGTTTTGATCTGGATTTTTTAAGGATTTTTCTGATTTAATGAATGAATAAATGAAATGAGTGAAATAATAAATGAATAAATGAAATGAAGGAATGAATGCATTAATAAATGAATGAATGAATGCATGAATAAATGAAATGAGTGAAATAATGAATGAATAAATGAATGCATGAATAAGTGAATGAATATGCATTGATCGTTGAAAAATGTGTATTTGAAGCAATTAAGAACTAAAGCTAAATGAGAAATAACGAGGGACAGATAGTTGCATTGTTGGTGTACAGGGAAAAGTAGGATCGTATAGTTCTAGACGGAACTTCTTGTTATGAAAAAAATTCATAATGTCTTGCCGTCTTTTTTTTTTTGTGGCAGGTTGTGTTTGGTCATCGACTGCCAAGTTTTCGAGACTGTATTGCACAAGGAAAACAAAAGTTCTTTTTCTAAGCAAAATTCATCAGGAATATTAGGAAAGACCAGGGCAATGACAGGAAAAACACTATAAGGGGGCTTTTTTTTTCTACGCACAATGATTAGGCTGCATCAGAAAACGTCCGATGATTTAAATTTCCGTCGCGTTTCTCCTTATTGTATGAAACGCATTTTTAGGGGGAAAAAAATCTTTGAACTTATATATTCTACATTTTAATCGGATACCCGTCACTTTCCCTCTGAAATTTCAGTAATTAAGCGTATACCCTCTCATTGACCCCTTAACGCATTTGCCCGTGACACGGGCGAAAGTGACCGGAAAATGTGCCCCTGCCCGTGAGTTATTTAATTTATAAGGCCCCTGTCTGAGACCCGTTCACATTTTGTTTGTATAATATTTTTTCTCTATTAACTTTTGAGATGAAGAGAAACTGATGCTTTTTGAGAGAAAAATCTTGAAAAAAGTCTTTGTGGCAGTAAGATAAGACGGAATCTGGAGAATGCGTTACAATCGTGAACTTCAATCCAAATACAGAGAACCCAGCATAGTGAAAGTGATCAAGGTATCCCAAATTAGGTGGTTAGGACACAATTTTAGATACGCGGATGAAAATCCTGTTAAGAAATTAACTTTTCAAACGCCAGAGAGAACAAGATGGATAGATAATTGGAAAAGTGGTTGAAGGACTTATGCGTTAACTGATTGAAGACTATAGCGGCAAGTAGATCTAGATGGTCGAAGCTGAAGCTAAATAGCTTAGTTCCGCTAAGTCTTTCATCTATAATGATGCTGTTCAGCCCAATCACATCGAAAATAGCTGGAATCAGGCTTCAGTGTTATTGGCCAGTTACATTTTGGGAAAATATTAAACCATTTGTCATTCATTTCTCATATTTGCTATGTCCATTTGGTCTAGGTCTCTTTAAATAACTCTGTATGCCCATCTTTAAATTTTGTACGTCATTACGATCAATAACTAAACTGAGAAGTTATTCAAAATCGAATAAGTTCTCAGTTGTGGATCTAAGTTCATGAATAGCCTTCAGAATTTAAGTTCATATGCATTTTTTACAAATCTAAATGTAAAATTTAGATTTGTAGGAACAAATGCATATCAATTAACAAATAAATGTGCAGCTACTGTTAAAAATCAATTTTAATGAGTTCATTTAGTTACACCTTTAATGGCACCAAGCTGCTTAATTGTTCTTTGCTTACTCAAGAAATGGTTGATGTAAGATAAAAGAATCACTCACTATAATTGATGCATTAGCTTCAAGCATTCCAAAGATTTTATTTTCCCCGTCGAACTCGGTTATTTTTTAAAGAACCAAAATGATATCAAAAGTAAATTTATATCCAGAACAGCTTGATTAATTATTAACCAGAGATGAAAATTTAAGTTTTTATATTGAGGTAAAAATACTACCTTGATAAAAATTTATTTATTTACATGGGACCCATTGATTTATTTAAATGAGCCAAATAAATCCTTCAAGAAAAATATTGAGAATCAAACTTTTTTTTTACTTTTTACTTTACTTGCAAGTGGCAAACAGGATTAACTTTCCAAAAACAAATTCCCTGAAGCTAGTTAACAGTTGCCCAAAGTTAATGATTACAATAATATTTCTTTGCTGATTCCTTTTTTAAAAAAATATTGTAGCTGCATCCATTAATCCTTTAACGGGCTGCTTTTTCTAGTAGGGGTGTATATTAAAATATATTTTGCATTTAGATTGGTTTAACAAAAAGAAAGCAGAGAAGAAATTAATATAAGTCATAAATTTAACTTTATTCCCAACCTTCCTCCCCCATTTTGCGACGGAGGAGCCATGCTTCTCACATTTAAAAACCGATTCACTTGGTGGTAAATGTACTACGCAGAGCCTTTACAAGATCATGTTAATTAGGAGTTAAAATAGTTTACTAAAACATTTAAAACTTCTTGAATTTGGTGGGAAGTATACGTCCGACCACCTTAAAAGGAGTTAAGATATGATTTTGAAAAAATGTTGGTTGAAATTTGTGAACTTTGAAAAAGAAAAAAAAAACATATAAATCTGCCGAGATGATTATAAAAGGTGTCCGAAAATGTCCTGACAATTTGATTTATGTTTTTCGTGGCACAACCAGATTTTTTTTTTTTTTTTTTGCTGTTAGATACATTGAGGGAAAAGCATGTAAAATTACAGTCTAACACTGCATATAAATTGTAAGAACTCACATTTAAAATGGTAAAACATTTTCGGATGTTTGCAATTATAATGTAGCGTTCTGTATTGGTTATTAGAACTATGTGACGCTACAATTGGGTTTTTTTTCTCTCGATAAAGCTTAAGCAGTTGATAAGCTCAAAGAAGGATACTGACACAGCATTGCCAATATTTCCTACAAATTGTTGTGGAAAGTTTTGCTATGAGAAAGAATTGTCCAATTAACTTCGGGAGCTCTTTGGCGTATTGTACCTCCAGAGCGAGAGGACCGAGGCTCAAAATTTACTGGTTTCTTAGGAAAATGTTAACCATTTTCTTAAAATCTCATTTTGTCTCCATTTAAACTTTTATCGCCATAAATGACTGGCCACTTAAGATTTTATACGTTTTGCCGAATGTCTAGAAAAATACTAAACGATTTGTGTTATTTCCCATGGGTGTGAACAGCATATTTGACTTCTTCAATTTCAACCAAAGTTTTGTTCCGAATGCAAACAGGGAAGCAGCATCAAATTGAAGAAAATGCAAGTTTGAAGAAACTTGAAAAAATACAATACAATCAATAACCTGCATTAGTACAAAAAATTGTGGAATATTTAATCGAATATGAGCATGTACACTAAAGGATGTTTAACTGCGCATGCGCCACTTTTAACAAAATATTTTCTGCGATGATTTATCTGGAGCTGCTTTTGTAAAAAATCCCAAAGAATTATTCTTAAAATTCATACAGATATCGTCAATCGATTGGACATAATTATATGTCTTCAGAAGAAAAACAAAACAATGATGGGTTTTCTCCAAAACGGTTGCAGTCATTATGGCAATTAAGTGTACACTCGACATGGAGGAATTCCCTTGTTGTTGTGCTTCCCTTATTAAAAATTATATATATATATATATATACCTTATATACATTTTTCCAATTGATGATATCTCTACAAATGTTCACATTAATTCCTCGGGAGTTTTATAAGAGCAGTTCTATGTATCTGGCGTATAATTTATCGTGAAAAATGTTTGCTAAGTTAATGTCAAATGTCTAGAGCTGTTCTGGGAAAAATCCTAGGGAATTGCCAAGAAAAATTGAGCGTGCTAAATTTCAGTCATTTTCCGAAATATATGAAATACTAAAGGGTTTTCTCCACTTTTATGGCCCTTAAGGGACCGTTCATAAATGATGGCACATTTTTTTCAATATATTTGACCCCCCTCCCCCCCCCCTTTGTCACATGTCATGCTATATTGCATTAGCATAAAATTGGTTTAATTTGCTGATATTAAACATTTTTACAGAAATCAAAATGTTCGATGTCACACTTCTTGTTACCCCCACCCCTCCCCTTGTTATAAACTGTCACATTTTCTTGAACCCCCTCCCCCCCCTTTGAAGCGTGACATCATTTATGGATGACCCCTAACCTGAGTTTAAAGGACGTTAATAAGGCTAAATAACGTGTAGAACCGTTTTAATCTTGTGCAGGTATTTTTGTTTTTAAATGTATATACAATTTGTGCAATAACAATGGAATTGTCATAATTCAATTCAAGCTACCATTTGAATTATCTCGCGTAACTTAATGGCAAATAAAAATATGCCATTAATTTTACGAAGAACTCGGTAAAACATTCTTAACTCTACATCTACTGACATTTTTTATGTCAGTTGCGGTCCTTTTGCAAGGGTGTCGGGTAGTATGTTTCGTTTCACGTATAATCTCTACGATACTACTTTGTAGTAAAGCAAAAATATCCGTCAACCATCAGATACAAAATAACTATGTATTGTTATAAACTTAAAATGTCAACTCATTTTGGCACACCCCTTGTTACTGGTGACATATAAGACTGATATTTCTGTTTATACTGAAAATATGCCTGAAATATGCATTTCAATCAAAAACAAATTTTCACAAAAACACACACACACACAAAACGGCTGCACAAAACGGCTGCTGTTTTCTTGAAAATATAAAAAGATGTTCAACAATGATTTTGAATGTGCGGCACACCCTTTGTTACTGGTTGTATTTAAGACTAATATTTCTGTTTATACTGAAACTATGTCTGAAATAAGTAATCAAAAGCAAATACTGAGTCCAGGGTTCGCGCTAGGCCGCGCGATCGCGCGATTCCCGCAATATTTTTTGAAATCAAACTCAAAAAATTTTTTTTCTTAGCTTAAACTTTAAAAATCCCACTTAAAATTTTGGTCAAGAGGGAAAATCCCACCTTGTATTTTTCCCCAGTGTGAACCCTAGACTGAGTGTGCCCAAAACGACTGCTATTTTCCTGAAAAAATGAAAAGATGTGCAACATTAATTTTGAACGAGCACTATCTTGTAGACATAAAATAATTTTCTTTTATCTCTAAATATTGTAAACAATTTCAGACACAAAACACTTGTGAGCGCTAGAAAAAACTGCCATGGTAATCAAACTTTCAAAAGTTTCTCATGAAGACAAATTTAAGCTCTCGTATGAGTTTAACTCTTTGATCGTTTATGGAACATGACAAACTGTACTCTGAGCGCACCTAGCAAATCATTTCAGCTAGCTTTGTTCTGTTTTGGAAACCTTACACGGCTGTCTCCCCATATCAGTAAAAATAAGACTTCCATCCGCCTACCTATTCCATTCTCCGAATAGATGGCTTCTTTCGGCTGCGTTCCATCCACGCGGATGGGGCAGGGTGGACAAGGGGCCAAAATGGTAGTTCTATCGACCGACCGGCCCTTTCCCACACTCACTGTCCGCGAACGAATGTGATGGCAATTCTCTTGATATTTGATCCAGGGCAAACAGCGAAGTGTTTCAACAATTCAAATTGGGAGTGGAAGTTCGTGAAGAGGTCTTCGGTGAATTCCGCACAATTCGATTGTTAGTGACCCGTTATAATTCTATTTTGGATAATGCAACCATTTTGTTTTGTATTCGCCATTGATGAATATAATTATCGCTTGGGCTAATATGGTTGCCCAAGCGATAATTATAACTCTAAGGCAGACTTCCGAGTTTTGGGGAAGCATAATCAGAGACGATCTGCTTTTCTGAATTAATGTTTTTTTTTAGATAGGAAATTCCCACAGAAAGCTCAGCTCTGTAAGTTGGCAATGTTTCCAAAATGGTTAAGATATTTTTGAAGATATTCATATTTGTTTAGAAGTTTTATCTGATGTCCTATCTAAATGGAAAACACAATATATACAACATAAGACCAATGCGACTAAATTTAACGAACTCTAAATGATTCAAAACTCTTTTATCTATAATTACAACATTTGAACACGTGTTCGGAATGCAATCCGAGCTCCGAATAATTTTAATAGATTATACAGTCGACGCTCGATGTAACGACCATCTGCGTCCCACAGAAAAGGTCTTTATAACGAGTGGTTGCTATAAAAGGTAGAATTTTCTTTAAAAAATATACATGCATCATGCATTCAGTAGTTCCATTAAAATTGGCAATTTTAAAAATATTCCAACTAAATGCTGAATTTATTTTTAATCCCTGGAATTGGAAAAAAATTATCAGTGCAAAATATTATAACAACTATTAACAGATTTCAAAGTAGAAAATATACTGAAAAAATTGCATTCACACATCTGGAAACAGAGCTTCTGAGCTGATATGACACCTAGTACGGTCGCTGTATTGGATTAGACGATTTAGACAGGTCGCTATAACGAAAGCAAATTAATATAGAGTTCATAGGGATAAAGTTGGGACTTTTACCGCTGGTTGTTTTGTGGAATAGCCTTTATAATGTGGGGTCGTTATAAAGAGCGTTGACTGTATTATTTATCTCTTCTTTGTTATTTTTTTCTTCAGTAGAAAATTTTTAAAATACGAAAAAAAAAAATCGCAGTAGTAGAGCACATTTTTCTTTTTTTTTTTTTAAATTCCGGATCCTCACCAGTTTTGAAAAAACTCGCTCCACTGCTCCTCCTCCACGCTCCGCTCCAGATCCCTGATAAAGAGACCCTGAACGCCGAGTTACTTTTAGAAATTAATATGCAGGGGTTGTGCAGAGGGAAATCCAGGTCTGTTTTCGGACCCTTCTCAATCAAAACGGACCTTTAAAGAAATTCCGAGTTGCCAAACGCAGTAACACTAGCGTGCCTCAAGTAGTAAGAGTGATGACAACGGCTACTGCGCATGCTCCCCGCCGCCGTATTTTTACTACAGCGCCTGCGCATCGCCAAGAGACTCTGTAAAAGCGGCGATGCGCAGGCGCGTTGGTAAAAAGTTAAAGCTTTTAAAATCCGTTGTCGTCACTCTTATTACTAGAGGCACGCTAAGTGAAACCTGTTTAAGTTGACCAGTGACGGTGCAGCACTTCAGTGGTCAACTTAGAGAGGTGGTGATCTAAAAGAGGGTAATTTTTTTTTTTTATAATTCTTACACTATGCATTTATTGATTTGTAACTAATTAAAATATAGCTTCGTGTATTAACCCTACACTGCGCTGTGTTGTCTTTAAACAACACCTCTATTTTCGTTCACTAAGCTCTTGTTTTGTATTCTTTTAACAAGTGGCGCATTCTATCGTTTTATTTTTTATGTAAGATCATATTAGTTAATATAGTTTCCCCTAGATCTTGTAAACTGGGTTCAAGGTTCATCTTTTTTCACAATATCGACAACAACAGTAAAAAATAAAAAATAAATAAAAAAAATTGCGCAGTGTAGGATTAACGTTGTTTTAAATAGTGATTACATTTTTTTCTTCAATTATCTAAAGTATTATTAGAGAACTTTAACCCGAATGACTTGCGATGCATCCTATACAACTTTAAAATTAAAGTACTTAATCAAAATAAAGATTATTAATGAAATAAAGATTATATTTTATTAATTATGTAAATTACATATATGATGATAAAAATTTCATAAAAATATATAATTTTTCAAAATGACTACATCAACTGAAGAGAGTAGGGGAAGCCTATTTAAAGAATAAAAGAATGCTCATAGTTAGTTTTCCCATTTAACTTACAAAGAGGTTTAGGCAAACTTTATATGGATGTTTCGCCCATTCAGACAAATACTGGTCTAACGTTTATAGCATAAAAAATATCCTTGAGAAGTTATTTTTTTTTCTTTTCAAAAATAGATAAATAAATATAGTAATAATTAGGCGGTCAACTAACAAAGGTTCTTTTATAATACTCTCACCCAAATTTGGCATGCATAAGTGGTCAACCTAGGTAGTCAAGTTACAAAGGTTTCTTTAGATTATATAATACTATAGGACTGATTTCGTTCCTGACAAAAGTGGTCAACTTCGACAGGTGGTCAGCAGGGTTCAAAATTAGGATGTAAAAGTTAGGCGTCATTGGCACCTAGCTGTTTTGTTTTAGTCGCCAAAAATGTTCTGCTAGGCGTCATTGGCACCTAGCTGCTTTGTTTTAGTCGTCAAAAATATTCTGCTATGCGTTATTGGCACCTAGCTGTTTTGTTTTAGTCGCCAAAAATGTTCTGCTTTGCGTCATTGGCACCTAGCTGTTTTGTTTTAGTCGCCAGAAATGTTCTGCTAGGCGTCATTTTAAAGTAATTGAAATAACAACTGCTAACTATGAAGACAGTTGTGCAATTGTTAAAAGTATCGCAACAAATCACAACCTTACTGAGAAAATTATTGATAAGTAATAGAAAAAGTTCAAAAATCAATTTATATTAGTAACTCTTGAGAAGCTGGTAATTTTACTTAAGTTTATGAATCAATATAAGCGTTTATTTTAATCAGTGCCTAATTAAATAAAATATGAGTTATAATTGGTTTAACTATTTTCTCAAGTGTTAGTGTTGCTTACAAAGCTTCAATTGTAAGTTAAAGTTCACAAATAAAAAGTTTTAAGGTTAAGAAGTTATTATATAGTCTTCATTGGGTATCGTAAAAACTAAAAATACAGAAAATTAGATTAAATATGCATAAAAATATAATTGTTCAAAGTTATACCAGATTAAAACAAATAAATATATATAAAATGAGGACTTGGTGAAAACTTGTGGTTGTCAGACTAAAAGTTTATGAAAGGTTAAGCATCAAAAGTGACGACTGGATGTAAAATCACGGTCGTCAAATTGAATTTTTAGTTGCAAAATACGACTAACAGCCGCTAATTTCGAACCCTGGTGGTCAGCTTACACAGGTGGTCACCATTACAGATTTTACTGTAGTACTTTTTCCAGAATTATTAATTAAATGCGTGGCAAAAAAGGAGGAAAATTTTTATCACTGTATATTTAAATTTAGAAATTTCACAAAATTATTTGCTTTTTCACAAAAATCCTTTTAAAATTTACGAAAACCAGAACCTGGTTAAAAATACGAACAAAACTTAAATCTTACATAACAGCTATTTACGGATGAAATACTAGAAGGAAATCTTGGACTTTGAAGTGTTCTTCACAATTGCATTTTCCTGTAAGACTCGATCGATTGCAATCGTACTTCTTTGAGGATAAAGTTTTGATTAGGTTCATACAAATCTTATTCACTCATTTTGCACGTAATGTAGTTCACTCGCAGTTTTGTTCAGCTTCAGGGTCAATTAAAAAAATATTAATAATAATAATCTCTAAATATAGCTGGTCTAAGTCGCAGTGTCTGGCAAGTAGCGTAGGTGATGTCCAAGGCATCTTTTACAAAGATGCAAATGAATTGTCAAGAGTTCATTTTTGATTTTTCGCTTGATTTAACCCTCTGACTGTTTATCCCGCGATTTCCACGGGCAACGTAAATGTAGCGAAAAGGGCTCATCCCGCGATTTCCACGGGCATGAACTTTTATAAGTGTATTTAAAACATTATCCTGCTGTTTCATCGTAAAAACGTCAGTAATGCAATTTCTCAAGTATTTGGACATCCATTAAGGTTTTATTACAGGGATGGCTTTAGTTGCATAAAGTTACCTACTTTTAGCGAATCGAATTTGCTAAAAAAAAATGAGCAGAGGGTTAAGGTATAAATTATGCAATGCAGTAAGGTGGTTCAAAAAAATTCAACTTTTTTTCCCCAAGTCGAAATACCGGGAGAAAGTTGCGAAATGAGGAGACTAAAAAGTAATAAAAAAGATATAAATCAGTTTACATTTTCCGGTAGCACATGTGCTACCGGACCAAAGTGCTAAGTTAACCAAAACTTCGAAAAGTATGATTAAACAATGTATATGTATGTGTTTATAAATACTACTAATGGCACAAATTAACTGTTTTCAAACATTTAAACTCTTGTTCAATGAATAATAAAGAGTAAGAAAGAAATAAAAAAAACGGGGAAGTTGTATCTATTTTCTCTCTTAAACTCTCATCTGCATTTATTTATTATTTTTTTTCCAAAATATGATCTTCGGAGGCAATGCACCACCGAAAGATGTGGATATATTTATATAATATTTGAAAATTATTTTCTATGATTCTAATACGTAAGACCTCCCATATATTTCCTTTCTTTCCCCTACTTAGTATCCTCAGTTCGTAACATTTTCCGCTGTATTACGACCTGAAAAAGAAAAGAAAAAATTCATTCTTTCGCGTTACTTTAACTTACTTTTCAGTAAGTTAGTGAGTCACCCGAAATCTTAAATAGATCAACTAGAAATTGTCCGCGATCATTTAGTTAGACATCTCTGGTATAGAGTCTAGGCAGATGTCCAACATAATTTCAATCTCAAATAATTTGTGCATGCTGCGGTTGTGTCAGAAATGTCACTCCCGCAACTGCACAAATTAATACAATATTTTGCCTTAGAAACTTCATACTTTGTATTAAAATGCAAGAGGGTAAGTTATAAACATACAAAATGTTACAACCGCAAAGTGCATTGAGAATATTATTAGTCTAAATATTATTTCAACACATTTATAATATTTATCAAGGTGGATTTTTCGAGTACAACAAATATGACAAAGATCTCAAATATACAACCGGTGGCATATAAATACAGGGGTGTCCCTAAAAACCTCCTCTGATTGATGGCGCACCCCCTTCAAATCGGGGACCCATCCTCTCCTCCAAAATCCCCTAAAAACACCACCACCACCAAACTTTCAACGGTGCAGTCTGCGCCGTCCCCCCTCACTGTTGGGAACCCTTGATAAATAATATTAGATTTAACACTAGAACAAAAACTAACGACATTAAGCTGTTAACATTTTGCGCATTGCATATCTTTTCACGGAAATGCAGGGGCTATATTTACTATATAAACTAAGCAAATAGTTTATAAACGAATATGCTTTGGAGATAGACCAAGATCTCTTTCAACAAATGCGTGTAAACGAAGTATAAAATGAACAAACAAAACCGCAGTTATTTTTCCTAACAAAATTATTAGTTAATTATTGAACATCAGTACCAACGCTACTCAAAATCTACTACAAGTATGCAAGAATTGCAGAAATTTATTAATTTCCAAGAATTGCACAAACTTATGTCTTACTTGCGTCGGAATTGATACTGACGGTTCGCGGACTTGACGGCCGCCAGGGGCCATGAACGCATAAGGGGCTCCTTCGTCGTTTCAAATTTCCTATTTATCCTCTTTCCCATTTTTCCATTGTAAAGAATTCTATCGGAATTCTTTGCGAGTGATTCCATGGAAATTTTACAACACAGCGTAACTGAGGTCTAAAATGCCAATTTTCAGTCTAATTAATTTAAGTTGGAAAATTCCTGCAAGCTTTCTAAACGTTTTCAGTAAGAAATGTTTTAGTTTTCTTATTTCTCATTTAACAAATAAAATTTTAGTCTTCTTAACTGCAACTTCAAAAGATACTGTTCAGCACAGTAAGATGAGAGGGGTCCCAAAACTTCTTAATCAGCCTCTGGTGCTTTAAGTTCAACGCAGTGTCCGGAAGTAAATACAGGAAAGCAATTACCATTCAAAAGAAGGTGATGTTTTCAAATTTTTTGCGCTCAAAAAAAATATCGGAATTCACCAAAAACATTTATAGAGAAATATTTGATGAGACAAGAAACATTTTATGGTTAGTTTAGTTCTTAGATCTCAATTATGTTTAAGTGCTTTTTAACATGACAAACAGAACAAACAAGAAATAAAATTCACTTAAACGCATAAGATATAAAAATTCTAAGCACATTTTAAACCTAAGACGTTCTAAAATGCTTTCTCAAACTTCTTAACTATAATCAATTCTAATTATTGAAATATAGTAATGCACAAGTCTTCAAAAATATTATAATAATACAGCACAACCACTTACTTCATAATTAGTTATCCAAAATATCTAGAAACTTCAGAAAACCATAAAAGACTTCTCCAGCAAGAACCAAAAACAGAGCTCCACCAAAACAGAAAAAAATTGCTTCGCCTGTAGCCAGATTTGTAAATGGAGATATATTTCATCATGTATAAACAAGTAGAATATTGCTGCGCATTAGTCCCTGTGAGGAAAAAAACGCGTAAGGAAGGTTGTTTTATGGATTCAGTACTGTAATAAGTAAGTTAATTAGTTATTTTTTTTTATGTTACAAGTTTAAGAATTGTGGCCTCGGTGGCTGAGCGGTCTAAACGACTGGTTCCGGTGCCTGCCTGCGAGCAGTGAAAAGGCGTGGGTTCGATTCCCAACTTCTTCCCCTGGGTGTATTTCCTTCTTTGTATTGTATGTAACTCTGTTGCACTGTCTTGTTCAATCCGTCATATTAGACGAGAGGTTGAGGCATATCCTTGAGAATAGCAAATAAACTCGAAAATAAATGTGAGCTGAAATGGTCGTTTACAAAGAAGTTAAAGAATTGCTTTAAAATATTTTTTTGTTTAATCTAGCATCTTACTTCAAACAGATCTGTTACTCTAGTGTTCGCACTTTACTTGTTGTACTGTTAGAATGCTTTTAGGGGCCTCAGTGGCAAGGCGGTCTAAGCGACTGGTTTCGATGCCGACGCAGTGAAGAGGCGACGGGTGCGATTCCCGTCCTGAGCGATAGGTCGAAAATGTATGTGACTTGAAATGGTCATAAATAAAGAATGATTTTTAATGTATTAAGAAGTAATTAGATAAGGTTATTTTATAGCTTTTGTATACAATAATTATAAGCACACAATCGAATTAGTATGCAACTATTTTTGCAGTAATGTATATTAGGGTGGAGCGGAAAACATGAAGCTCGAAGGGTGGAAACAGCCGGATGCAGAAAGGTTGTGTACTTATTCCATTAAAGCAAAGCCCAAAATTTTAGCAAGATCGAATATCTTTTGCCTCTGACGACGGCTCGATGAAAATTCAAGATTTTGGAAAAAAAACTGCCTGAATGCTGAATTTTCTTGAAAGATATAAAACTCAACGGGCGGAATGGTTAGGTGCTAAAAGGTTTTCAATTGTATGGTCTAGCAGAGTGTATAATATTAAAGTGATAAAATAATATCTTTTGCCTTCGACAATTGAAAAATCAAGATTTTTTAAAAATCATCATTGGCTTATAAATGTTTTGTGGATCTTTCTAAAACCTCAGAATCACTTAGGTAGTAGATTATTTCTACATTATTAGAAAGAGTACTAATGATATGATATCGAGCCAGTTGTTCTGATAAAATTAGTTAATTTTGTTTAAAATACTTTTTTTAATGACAAGTTAACTTTAATATAAGTGCTGACGCACATATATAAATTGCATGAGCAATTTTGAAATTCATGCAACACTTTGCTCACCCATAAATTAATGTAGGACTCAGAATTCACCAGAAGAACTTGAGTGCACAGCAAATTAAACCCGAACCCTACCCAACCAGCTAACAATTAAAGGTATTCGTTCAAAAAAAAAAAAAGAAGTATAACTCTATCCTGAAGTAATTTTAGAATTTGTACTAGTGTTTAGTGCCCAAATTTTGAATATCTGAGTAAGGTTCCATTTGGTGAAAGGGTGATTCCGTCTCTCTCTTCTGATCCGCATGCATTGCCTGCAGCGGGATCCGGACATAAGGTCCAAAACCAAAATGTCCACGGACATAAGGTCTAAAACCAAAATGTCCACGGATATAAGGTCTAAAACCAAAACGTCCACGGACATAAGGTCTAAAACCAAAATGTCCACGGATATAAGGTCTAAAACCAAAACGTCCACGGACATAAGATCCAAAACGAAAACGTCCACGTCCAAAAGGTCCAAAACGAAAACGTCCACGTCCAAAAGGTCCAACGGACATAAGGGACTGCGGACATTTGCCGGCAGCAAGGGTCACCATTTGGACATAGTGCTCAACACCTTGAGTGTAGTAAAGAAGCATAGAATAGAGATATTTCGATGAATTTTGAGTTTGAATAACTTCATTTAAATCGGAAGTTACGGACAGCCGGAAGAATCGGAAGTCGGACATAAGGGACTGCGGACATTTGCCTGCAGCAAGGGTCACCATTTGGGCATAGTGCTCAACACCTTGAGTGTAGTACAGAAGCAAGATATATCGATATATCGACAAGATAGATCGAATAAAGATATATCGATGAATTTTGAGTTTGTGTAATTTCATTTAAATCGTCGTTAAAATCTGAAAGTAACGGAAGTTTGTTTATTGCAGAAAATTAAATCAACATAATTTGTCGCTTGGAAATATATTAACGGTACGTGGAAACCGCGAATTTACTTTATATCCAGGTTCGATTTTTTGTGCTTAAACGTGTTTTTTTTTAATGGGGCAGCGTATGGTCACTAACCTTTGCTGACCTAGTGCTTTTACCCGGGTACCGGCATGCATTCTTTCATGTAGCACCACTATCGGCGGATACCCTTACCACTTGAGAATTTTGACGCTCAGTGTCCCCCTTGATGGCGACCCCTGAACTCTAAATGATGCGAAACTGCACTAGGAATTTTAATCCAGCCGAGATTATCGAATCCAAACAGATACTCAAGGGATATATTTAACATGCCACGTAAGCATACGACATGGGCGCTGACGATTTTTCTGCATCTTGAAATTCCACCGACTTATACCAGGTTAGATCTTGCGAACTTGGGAGTACGAGGCCAGAATGCCACCCTTAACAATGTGTCTCCTAGCCAATGCGTGTGGCCTGTGATCAGGGTATCATAGTAAGAAGCAAGTTTTTCCGGTGACAAAAAAAGGCGTTCGTTTGGATTACTTTATACACGAGTCCCTTTGATAGTTCGACAAAAACCTGGAATAGCGAATAAGAGACCACTATTGCAACCTGTGTACACGAAGAGTTAAGACTCAATCGAAAACCAGCAAGAAGCGTACACTTTCATAACAGTGGCATTGATCTAAACAGTAGCGCTCGAACAAAATAAAGTGCAAAGATAAAAATATTTCTCGAAAAAAAAAACTTCACGCTTCCCTTTCATAAATTAACAATTTCCTCACAAACTCATGCCCCCCAAAAAAATCGTTTAGAACTTCAGATGGTCTAACGAATAGAGATGATACTACAAAAAGAGGCAGACTTTAAAATAAGTGAAAGCATAAAAATGCTTCCAGAATTAGGATGCCTGAGTCTTAAGAGTTTCAAAATATTTTGAGAATTTGGAGACTTAAAAGAACGGTTAGACAGGAAAAAAGGGAGTGGCTGATCTCATACGGAATTTGAAGGAACCTTCAGAGACATCTATGCTAGGCGTTATAGTTTGTGCATAATGTCTATTTTTGGGAGTAGATAGGAAGTATTTTTGTGTCAACGGAGACTTAAGATCATATAAAGGGTTTTATTAATATTTTATGGAGAATTTGGTCCAATAAAGTTGTCTACAGGACCATGAAGAGGTGGGGACTAAATAGGGCTGGAAAAGGAATGTGAGTGTTACAAATGAAATCATATCTAAGGCTTAGCTTTGCAATTGTCCTTGACTTAATTTTTAAGAGCCAAGGTTGTACATAATTTTCCTCATAAATAAACCTCTAATGTGACAGTGAAAAAGCGTTCCTAAAATATACTACATGTCCCATTTTGATTCCCTGTGTAATTGAATATGCAAAATAAAATCAAACAAAAATACAATTTTTATTTATTTATTTTGTAGATAGATTGGATTTAATACTCCAAAATTCTGAGCAGGTTTTAACTTGCATGGAAGCTCAAGGGAGCTCAGTTCCCGCACTTCATGTATTGATAAAGAATAGCGATATCATGTGAAACTTTACATATTAGATGACATTGAAGCTTTTTTTCTTTGCATTTAAACAAATTCCGGTTTGAATTAATATTTTATATCAGATGACGACCATGTAGGCTACTTCCAACAATTCCGTTTCAGGGATTTATTTCCCTGAGTTAATATTCAGTTTTAAATCGAGGAATTGATACGAGCTAAAATTTATCTCACATTGGAAACATTGAAGCTACTTCCAATTCCTTGAATAAAAATTTTCGTCTACACACAAAGAGATCTAAGGGGGCCAAGACCAAATAGTAAATATTGAATAATATTGAATCGACAATTCAAATATTGAAACGACATAGTAAATATTGAATTCAAAACTCCTAATTGTAGATGACACATCTTTTGAAAAATTACCAGTACAGCGTGAATTTATTTTGCGCTTAATGATGGTATTTTAGTCAGTCTGTAGAAGTACAAGAGAATTTTTCAGACTAAAAGGTTTTTTTTTTTTTTGAAATTCTTAGGTGAAAATGGATTAGTGCTTTGGGAGCACAAATTCACAATGTGTAAGTTTGTGCTCCCAAAGCACACACTCACCACCATATACATGTGAGTTTGGGTACCATTTATGCGTGGGTTTGAGTATACCATTTATGCGTGGGTTTGAGTACCATTCATGCGTATGTTTGAGTACCATTTATGCGTGGGTTTGAGTATAATTTATGCGTGGGTTTGAGTACCATTCATGCGTATGTTTGAGTACCATTTATGCGTGGGTTTGAGTATAATTTATGCGTGGGTTTGAGAACCATTTAATTTATGCGTGGGTTTGAGTACCATTCATGCGTATGTTTGAGTACCATTTATGCGTGGGTTTGAGTACCATTCATGCGTATGTTTGAGTACCATTCATGCGTATGTTTGAGTACCATTTATGCGTGGGTTTGAGTATAATTTATGCGTGGGTTTGAGTACCATTTATGAGTGGGTTTGAGTACCATTTATGCGTGGGTTTGAGTATCATTTATGCGTGGGTTTGAGTATCATTTATGCGTGGGTTTGAGTAACATTTATGCGTGGGTTGGAGTACTATTTAAAAACGGACCAAACTACCCCTTCCCCCAAATCGACCAAACAGTCGAGCAAGCCCCTCTCCCCAAAGTCCCCGAAGCGAACTCCCTCCCACCCTGGTGGGCACCCCTGGCATTACACATGAACTTTGAAAATAATACTTTACATCGGTTTTAGTAACGTTTCCTATGGACCGAAATGTTGATGGAGAAGAATCTTTTTATCACCATTTACGTGAAATTCATACGATAGATTCAGTTTTTCCGGAAAAACTGAAAACTCATTTGATGTGTCTTTGAGCTACATGTTATTCATAAGAGCTATTTTCGACGCATGCTTAGAAATTCTGCCACACTATCTCCGATTACATCGTCAGCACTTCCTCCTACTAGAAGTGAAATGAACTCAACATGGGTGCCGCAGCCAGCAGCAGCGCTTCCCTGCATTCGAATCCAAAGAGGTTTCTGGTCATTCCTTTATCCTCCAATCGGCAAAGGTCATTGTCCTTCCTTCCTTCCTTTCGCGCGGGTGCATCGATCCTTGCAGCAGACGATAAAATCCATCAATAGCGAACATGAGCCAGACAGAGGAATGGAATTTTGATGAATCTGTTGTTCCAAAGCTCTTATTCCATTCGATATACTGCATTGCGGGGACTCGTCTGGTCCGTGGTATTATTAGTCTAGAAACCTGCTTCCTGATCAGTGTGCCTATAAGTTTGATAAGAATTTGCGGATAGTATTCGGTGAGTATACTATCCAAAAAGGTGCAATAAATTGTATAAAGCTTAAAACAATGACCAGAGGTCATTGTTTTAAGTTCAATTCTCAGGCTAATCTTGAAATGAGAAAAATTACTTCAATAGGGATGTATGCATTTGGAATAGGTTACCGGAAGCGACTGTTACTTGTAGTACTGTAAAAACTTTTAAGAAGGCCCTTGATGTTCATTGGGGATTGGTAAATTGACTGGGCCCCGTGCCTGTACTTGGTTGTAGCCTTTGAATTTGTGTATTTGTACGTCTGACGTTACGCCATCAGGAACCATGAAAAGGCGATGCTAATTATCAAGCAATGGACCTGATTGCGAACCAAGTGAATTCCGGATATTTTTCACTTATTGGAAGTTAGATGCTTTTCAATTTATATTTAACTAGCGGTACCCGCGCGGCGCTGCTCGAGCTGAATTTTAACCGTACCTAAAAAACGTAAGCACAATTTCATTAGTGTGTTCCGATTTATCGCCAATGACTAAAAAGTCAAATTGTAGCGGGTCATATTCGCCACGTTATTTGAAATCTAGTATAAACCATACGTATTCCTTTTCTTGGCGATATTTATTTAAATGCTATTGCTAAATCAAGGAAGTCGTTAAATCGAGGAGACAATACATTTATCAAGTTCAATCTCGAATTTAAAACCTATGGCTAATTTGAGATAAACGTTAAATCGAAGGTATGCTTTATTATTGTTTTTCAGTTGATAACTAAACTGATGTCCCTCTATTTTGAAAAACAAGTTTTATATTGAAATTAAGCTAACACTATTCCCCCAGGGTTGAGGCAACGGCTAATTATTATTTTTGGATCAAGGTAAGCCTTAAGAAATCGCACTAAAAAGCTTATAACTGGCGTTCTTATTGACTCAGAAACTTAGAACAAATATCATCTTGTGCAGAAAAATTAGCGCTTTTGATCGATATATTACATTAATATGTGCAAGTCCCCCCCCCCCATATTGGGGAATTTATGTGGACAATTGCCTAAAATTGAGATAAAAAAAGTTTCAATGTCCTCAAAGTCAAGTCCCAAAGTTTCATGGCAATCGGTTGAATGGTGTAGTAATGCAAAAGGACAGACAGACATACGTTCATTTTTATACATACAAATTTCTTTGATTCGTATAAACTTAACATACTAAGAGCCATGAAGAAATATAAAACAAATTCATTTTGTACAAGAAACATTTTTCCAGATAATGACTTGAAAAATCAGTGGTTGCAGATCACTGATTTATTATTTTTATTTTCGGAATTCCCATATTTTTGTGACGTATATAGGGTGAGGCTATGGCGGCCATTATCAATCCCTGAACGCCAAACATAATTTAAGATTGTATGAATAACGAGTGATAACTTTATATTTTTCCCACTTTGCAACAAATTTTCCGGGAAAAAAAACAGCGAAATTGTCTCGGCCACAGCAAAACCCTGCGTCCGCGCCAGGATGTAAATGTCATCTAATTCCAAACGTACAAGGTTTTCTGTTACGAATTGTCACGTGAAGTTGTTACGAAATGCTTTGAATAAATCTTGATTTTTCGTAACTAATAGCCTGTGCGATGGTCCACTAACAGATTTATTCACCAACCGATGCGAACCACTGTCAAACAAACACTTAACCGCTGGTTTGAGCATTCTGATTGGTTGAAAAAACCTTTCAACTGCAATTCGAAGATTCAACTCGGCTGGTGAATAAGGCCGTGAAGTAGTTAGGCTACACTCAAAATCCGCGCAACCAGCGAACTGGAACTGAAGTCTGAACAAGTCCCATCGGACCAACAAGGTATGCTAGCCTATAGGGTAGATCCTATGGGCCAGTCATGCTACTTAACGTGTTAATGTGTTTTGCAAATAAGTGCTGTTACTGTTATTTGCTGAATTAGATAAACTGTTAGAAAGTTTGTTTTGTTGTTTGTGTAACTTGTGGAGGTGAAGAAATTTTTTAAGGAGATCTAACGAAGGAGAACAAGAAAATGTTGGTTAGGTGCTCGGACAGCTTAGTGTTAATAAATGAAGGAGAACTATTTTCTCTAATATTTTAAAGATAAGCATAAATCTGTTCAAAGTCAACCGTTGCCTAACGATCTAGTTTAGTTCTAGTCCACCTTTTTATTTTCCCTAGAACGCCTGCTGAAAAATACCCAAGACCCCAGTCCATAACTTCCAGAATGCTGCTTTTGTATTGTTTTAAGCAGTGTTTAAAAAAAAAAAAAAAATGGCATAAAATTATGCAATCTATAGTAATCCGTTAATGACATGAGTCTTTCCTTTCTAAGAGCATAGGTATTAGTTGAGAAATTTTAACTGTAACCACAATATATTTCATTAATTAAATTTGTGTCCGATGCCAAAGCCTATGAAGCCTGGGAGAAATAGTAAGACAACTATTTTTTTTCCCTCTATATTTCAACGAATAAACAATCAAATTGTCTACCTTCCAGTAAATTTACCAACCACTCTAATAAAAAGGTCAAATAAGCTTACTAACATATATTTCTGATTTCTGTTTTATGAGTTTTACGTTTATAGTTCCCGGCCAAATTAATAGACGCATTAGAGTTTTCGTAATTTTATTCTTAACACTCAGTCCGACCCGTTTTTTACTTCCTTGGTCATGTTTTAATATGCAATGTTCACACGTTCCAGTAAAAATTCACACGCTCTTACATTTAGGAGACCATCGACAAATTGAAAAAGGAGAAAACTGTTTTGGATGGGTATAAGTACAATTTTTACGAAAACGCATGTAATAATTGTACAGGGCAATTGAACTATTTTCTGAAATTTACAGCTTATTCCCAGCTTTTTACGCTGCAGGATAATCCCAAACAATTTCCCCTTTTTTATTTGTAGACGTTCCCCAATCGCAAGAACGGATGAATTTTTACTGGAAAGTGTGAACATTGTATATTATAAAATAATTTTTATAAAAAATAGAACCGACTTCAACTTATAAATTGCACTAAAAAGTAGAAAATAAATGAATTCTTTAAACAACATCGATGTGACTTTTAAACATAGTTTTAGAAGTCGGTGCAAAATCAGGATAGATAAAATTTTTTCTATTCATGAATCAATTACAAATATATATACTTTCTCAGGATTGGCAACAGTTAAAATATGAAGTAGCAAATGGTGTAGTGGTAATTAGACTCATAATTTTGCACCGACTTCTAAAACTATGTTTAAAAGTCACATCGATGTTGTTTAAAGAATTCATTTATTTTTCACTTTTTAACGCAATTTATAAGTTGAAGTCGGTTCTATTTTTTATAAAAATTATTTTATTTTATTCTTTTTAGTGTAAATGCATTTTCTATATAAATACTCTATTTTTAAAAAATCCATGTCAAAGGGCAAACCTTCTTTGACTGAACGGCACTAAAAACTAATCATTTGTATGATAAATTCGGCTTTGAAGTCGATTTTAGCAAACAAACTGATTTGATTTAATTTTTGCTTCAGAATAGCCTTCAGTCAAACTCTTGCTGTAATTGCTTTTAATGTTATAGCACAGTGGAAACAAACACTTTTTTAACAATGACTTTTATATTTATTAATAGTTTTTTTCAACAAAGAAAAATCAAGCCAAGCCTTTCTAATTAAAATAAAATAAAAAATACTTATTTTTCACCCGTAACGTTTTTTCTAAAAAAACAAAACAAATGTAGTCAAATTGATGTGTGATATTTGAGCTAGAAGACCCTCTATCGATTAAAGAAAAAATCATTAAAATCGATTCATTTAGTCAAAAGTTATGGATAAGAAAACACAGAAATGACTATCTTTCTGCCCATAATTTCTTTTCTAATTATCGAACAGGGTCAAACGAAGGTACGGGACCTACGGGAATCCATCCCCGATCGATTACAAAAATATCATGAAAATCGGTTCATCCGGTGAGAAGTTCTGAGTGGACAAACAAACGAACAAAAAAAAAAAAAAAAAGACATACATACAGTACGAATGTATAACCTCCTTCCTTTGTGAAGTCAGTTAAAAATACGACCAAACAAGTTAAAAACGGGTTTTTACATCAGATTGAGCGTTAAGCATCAAATTATGAAAACTCTGTAGTGCGTCGATAATTTGGCCAGGGACTGTATATGTTAATTTTTCGTGGCTCATTTCCAATCATGATGTCCCATGGGCCTGAAATCCTGCTCTGCCATGAGTGAGATCTCGTTTCCTTTCATCTTGAATTTGATGATATTGAAACATGAATTTTGCTGGCGCCAAATTTTCTGGTGATATTTTTTTCACCTTATATGTCTTTGCATCTAGGGCATTATTCGAACAGCGGGACACTTCAACTTTGTTCACTTGGAGCCCGTAGAGCCTTAAAGTAATGATTGCTGGGTATTCTGGTGGTTAGAAGTACTTGAAATACTAACCGGTTTTAAAATATCTTTCTAACGGGGCTGCGCATGGTCACTAACCTTTGCAGACCTATGCGGACCCAGTGCGTACCCCGCTAATCGGCATCCATTTTTTTCAAGTCGCACCACTGTCGGTGGATGCCATTGCCACTGAGAAGTTGGACACTCAGTTTCACCCTAGATGGCGGCACCTGAGCTCTGAATAATGCGAAACTGCACTAGAAATTAGCAGAGAGTATCCTAGCCAAAAAGATATTCCAGGGATCTTTAACATGCCGCATAATCATACGACAGGAGCGCTGGCGATTTTCTGCGTCTTGAAAATCCACCGGCTTGGGCGAGGTTTGAGCGTGCGAACGGAGCGAACGAAGCCACTACCTTACCACTACGCCACCCTGTCGGCTCTTCGCCTATGCATATAAAGACAAAGAAATCTAATTTATTACATAGGAGAAGACGCATCAGACACTTTGGATGAGATTTTTCTTTGTTGAAAAGCTAGGGTTACCAGAACGAGGTTTATTACATTACGTCACATTACCAAATCTCGCAAAATTGGGAAAAGTTGATAGGACAGATTAAATGAAACATCGCCAAAAGACAATAAATACCAGAAAGGACAACAACACAGAACACGCGCTCTGACCCAAAGTGGCGGATACGTCGGCTGGTCTATATAAGGGCTCTAGGTAATACAAATTCAAAAGTGCCGACCAACAATAGGCACAGGGCCCAGCAAGGCTGGTCCTAGTCAATTTAGCAGTCCCCAATGAACATCAAGAGCTTTCTTAAAAGTTTTTACCCACTGCAAGTAACAGTCGTTTCCGGTAAACTATTCTAACTGCCTACAATCCTACTGAAGTAGTCAATTTTTCCCAATTTCAAGATTAGCCTGAGATTTGAAAAGCTTAAAAGAATGACCTGCGGTTCTACCTTCAACACATAACTGTAGCCCATCAACATTTCCTATTTTAATGAATTTGAACAACTGAATCATGTCCCCTTCTTTGTCCTGGACTATACATATTGAGCCTTTTAAGCCTAACCTCGTAATCTAAGTCTGAGAGACCACTTACCTAGTAGCCCTCCTTTGAACCCTTTCTAATAAGGTAAGATCCTTCTTTAGATAAGGAGACCAAAACTGAATAGGATACTCCAAATGAGGTCTTGCTAAACTTCTGTATAATAGCAATACAACTTCCATAGACGTGATCGAAATAGCCTCATTTGATAAACCCCAAGCATCCTATTAGTTTTGTTACTTACTATGCTACACTGCGACTGCTGACTACTTGAAGTCGTGGCCAATCAATACTCCCAGCTCAACAACTACTTCTGCTTCACTAATGATGGAGCCTTGTAAATAATAACTTGCTTGTTTATTCCCATGACCGAAGCACTTGACATTTCCCAATATTAAAAGACATACCCACTCAATTGCCCACCTAGAAATTTGATTTAAAACCTCTTGAAGCAGCTTAACTTGTGCTTCCGCGTCAACAATTCCCATGACTTTGACATCACCAGCAAAAATATTTATGCTTCCAGATATACTCTGACTAATGTCATTAATAAAAATAATAAATAATGACGGCCTAAAAGCGGAAACTTGTCTAAGCTAGATTCTTGAATCATCGATTTGAAAAAGAAAAGAAGAAAAACTTCTTTTCTCATCTCGCTCGAAAACTTCTATGAATAAAAATAGTTTCTTTACAGCATTGAATACTGTACCGTAAAATCGATCTGGTTTTACCTATGTCTAAATCAACAATAAGTTAACTTATTGATAATTAAAGTCAATCTCTGCTGTTTTAAGATAAGAAAGGAAATAAGCTGACGCGAGATATGTTATTTTCAATCACTCTTAAAAGTTTTAGAAAACTTTGCAAGATATTTACCGATAGTAGCAACAACTTATTGGTTTTTGGAATTCTCATAATTTCATTACGTTACCGATGATTTATTTAATGGGAGGGATTGTATATATTGTTCAGTATTTCTGTTAAAATTGACACTGAAATTCAATAATTTTTATATTTTTTTGTTAGAGGGAGCCTTATTTTTAGTAAAACCAATCCAAGTTTTAACAGTGACATTAATTGGATAATACTGAAAAATTATATTTGATGAACAACCGATGTAGTGAAATAGATGTTTGATTGGCATCTCAAGTATTTCACTTTGGTAATGAAAAGAGTTTTAATTTTCTTAAGCATGTACATCCTTGGTTGTCTCGTTACGTTTTGCATACACAAGCAGGCTTGCGCATGCATAGTTCTTGTGCAAACTATCCTTCACACGCCAAAGTTTGCTTGCATACGCATGCTTGTGTAGTCCTCTTAAGACAATTTTTTGCAGAATTCGTTACGATGTACCGTGGAACCCTAGAGCTTTGACGGACTGAACGAGGATCGCTGACATTCAGTTGCCCAGCGTGCCTCAAGTAAGTGACGTCACAATTCAGTCCAAAGGCTTGCTTTCTCTTTTCTTGACGGTATTCGCTCAATGTGCTTAAAAAGGGGTACAAAGATTTTATTACGCATTAATATACAGCTAACTAACCCACGGCGACCCGCGGTTCCTGCAGACCTCAACACTTTCAACTGATTATCAGAAGCAGAAGTGTACGTGGTAAAACAACACGGCGCTGGTAAAATAAAATTGATCAAGAAAACTTCAGAATACGCATTGATTACTTTCAATGCAAATTAAAATAACACAGAATTAAAGTTTAAAATACTTAAACCGAATGAATATTGCAAATTATAGCATAGCGTCCCTGTGGACCACAGGTCATAACAAGATATGTTTCGATAGGACACTGATAGGGTGAAATTTCGAATTAAAATTGAAATCTTTTTAATACAATGACTTCAGCTTAAGACGATTCATACACAGTCAGTAGCTGCTCACGAACACAGCAATTCTAAAAGCGGTGACTGAGAACGAGGAAAAGCAACAGGCAGTTGACGTCAGACGGAATGTGACCTGAAACTCGAAGCAACCCGGTCAAGAACGACCGACCTCAATCACAGGCAAAGACGATTCATTGAATTCTGGTGCCAAGCTATGAAAAGCTTGAGCACTTTCAGGTTTGGAGAGTAGAGTGGTTGTCTAGAAGTTCGGGTCGACTCTTTAAGCGTAATTAGATCAAAAATGATGACGCCTAGAATTCGTTTACAGGATGCAAAATAGAACAGTCCAAGAGGAGCTCTCCAATTCAACAACCAAAGTGTTTTTAAATATTCGTTAATTTATATTTATTCTAGTTTGTACATTTATCTATTTTCTCATTCTATTATTTTCAGAAATATCAAGGGAACAAAGATGTTCATTTTGTGAGACTGAAGCAGGTCCAAAGTCCAACTAATTGACAAAGCTGGTGGCATTGAATGTCGAAAGTATTTCTTTTTATCCGAGCATTCACCTTTACAGTACCTTATGTATATTTTCAGGATAACCGAAAAATATTTTTTGAAATTCATTATTTACGGTTTACAGTTTAATCATGGATTAATAAGATTTGTACAGTCCAGGAGGGGGCTGGGAAGTACTCTTAATTGTTCACACATCAAGTGCAGCACGCAAACTATCAAGCCGTGCATCAACATCCCTTAGAGTCTACTTTTAGACAAATGAAATAAAGTTTTTATAAAATACTGTACTGATATTATGAACACTAACTCCGAAATTCTGCCTAGAATGCCCCATTTTTGAGAACAGAAGGGAATTCAGAGCGATCCAATTTGCCTTTATTGATTTTGATTGCATTCAGAACGTTGGAAATGAAAAACAGTCACGAAGGGACCGTCGTTATTTGTAACATGCTTGTTTACAGGTTGAGATTCATGAAGCAATGAAAATAAACGTTACGATGTTTCGAAGAAATAAGACTTCCGCCCCTCCCCCTTAAATTGCTTGAGGTTCTCAGGAATATTAGCTAGAAAACTGTTAGACTAAAATATGATAAATGAGAGTACAAAATTTAAAATAAATGAACAAATATCTGCCGGATTCGCTTTGGATTTGGGTGGGAGTATTGCAAAAAACCGTTGTAAGTTGACCGACTAATTATTACTCTATTTAGTTGTTTATCAATTTTTGGAAAGCTTAAAAAAAACTAAAATGGCTTCTGCAGGATATTTTTTATGCTATAATGCTAGTATTTGTCTGGATGGATGAAACATCCATATAAAGTTTGCCTAAACCTCCTTGTAAGTTAGCCAAATGGGAAAAACTAGTATGAGCACTCTCTTATTCTTTAAATAAGTTTCTTCTTTTTTATTTTGATCTGATATAGCTATTTTTAAATATATATTTTTTAAAGGAAATCTTTAGCATCATATAAGTAACTGACATAATTGATATGATCTTTATTTTTATTTTAACTAAGTACTTTACTTTTGAAGTTGTATAGGATATATTTTAAGTCGGGTTAAATTTTTTAAAATGATATTTTAGATAATTCTGGAAAAAAAAAGCGCTAATCGCTATTTTAAAGTACGTTAATACCTGAATCTATATTGTAAGTAGTTACGAATGAATAAATGCATAGTGCAAGGAAAGACGAAAAAAAAAAAAAAAAAAAGATAACTCTCTACCCTCTCTATAAGTTGACCACCTGTCTAAGTTGACCACTAAAGTGCTGCACAGCAAGTGGTCAGGTTTCACTGTACATCAAAAATGAATCATTTTCAGCTTCACACCAACTGAACATCAAAACTCGTTTTTTGTAACACCAAAAATGGTGCCAACTAAATGCAAAACTTTTACAGTGTATAGCAAATTTTGATGAACAGGGTCTTATAAATTTGAAATAGCTTTGGAAAATATCCCACGTTTTCCATTTTACGTAGTCCTTTTCAGCCTAGTGTCGTCATGAGATACCGTGGATCGGAATCTTATCTGGCAGAACTCGTTGGCATTTTTCTACCTGTGCCAAGGCAATGAAAAAGAAATCGCTTTCCTCTGCGAAAAGAGCCTCATGCCACTACCAGGCAGCTGAAACCTTAGTATCGTTGTCATGGCAACCGAAGATTGTGCCTTCGAAAAGGATCTTGCAATCTCCGCCCTAGATTCAAGGTCCATAAAACGGCCAGCATTGTAAGTAGTTTAAAGAAATCGTGAATTTCTTCACTTGGTAGTCATTCCCGCCAGCAACAACATCCGAATTTGAAATCTCGTGCTTTGTAGGCAAAAATTGTTTTGTTTCGGAAAAAGAATGCAACCAGATTGTCTTTCGAAAAACAATTTCAATCATATTAACTTCAGAATTTTGTTTGAAGAACTTTTTGGGAATAATATTATCAAGTTCTATCGTTTCAGCTCTGCCTTCTCTCTCTCTCTATGTCTATCTATGTCTTTTCTTCAATTTGTTGAAGGAAAGTGATGGTGAACTTTAGGGCTTATGTCTAGCTTCTTACGGTATGGAATTATCAAAAATATCTTTTTTTACTTTGTTGTTGATGCCCCCACATGTACAGGCCATAAATCTTTACAGGAAAGAGTGAGTTGAAGCATTCCGTTTATACGAATAAAATTACAGAAAAATGAATATTGCGCTAGAAATTCGAAAAATAGGCTGTACCCAAACAGAAGTTCTTTAATAGTAAATCCGAACAGGAAACACTTTCCCAACGTACAAACACCAACCCAAACAAACTCAATATCATTTTCCTGTTGTATAAAAAAAATTCAATTTCACCCTAGAAAGTTGAAGTCACAGTTTTTGAACTAAACAAAAATAAAAATAGTAAATATTTGTTCGCAGTCAGGCAAAATATTGAAAGCGTCTAGTCTATTATTGTAGGGTTAATGAATATTGACCGTAAATGAGACTTTCTTGTCTTCTCTTAGAAACAGGATCCTGGGAATGCAAAAATTCCGAAACCCCTGCTACTTCTACTTCCACTTCACGCTGCCTTTATTCTCATAAGTTTGCAGATAATTCTTAGGCTATATAAGGCTTGTTTTTGTTGTTTTGTCTGCTTCAGATGGATGTTTTGCACATAGAAGCTCCATGTCGCATTGGAAAAGGGATTCCAAGCAATCCCGAAACATGTCTGCATCTTAATGCTAATTCATGATTTTTTTTATTACAATGTAGACCTATTTTAACATAATTCAATTGATTTAAAGTTAAAAATACATTCCATGAGGCAGGATTGGCAAGCTTTTGCCATAGGCGAAAAAAACTTGCTAAAAACCCTCCCGACGAAAACGGCAAAAATAACACCGTGTCCGTTTAATTATATTATGCCAGCTGAAGTAAAACATCAAATAAAAGAAATTTATGGTTTAAATTATTGTTATTCATACTTAATTTGAGCACTGAGCAAAATGAGTACAATATATGTATTATAGTATTAGGAATATAGAGTGCATGAAAAAATGCTCAATTCTACAACAAAATTGATCTGAATACAAAGGTTATAGCAAATACAGTCAGACCTCGATATAAGGTCATCCACATATAAGGTCACCCCGCATATAAGGTCACTTTTCCAAAGTCCCGGCTCACTGAATAGGAATTCTTTGTTACAGATTATCGGATAAATGGTCAAGTTTTAAAAATCGTTATTGCTTATAAGGTCATTTTTATCTGACCACCTTCAGATAATTTCAAGGCCACGCTAATTCAAATGTACGAATTTCTTCTGTGTATATGATCTTTTATTATCGTCATGCAGGCGAGGGAAGCTCTTTTCTAACAAAAGCCTATTTAACTTCCTTACAAGGTAATTACCCCTCTCGAGTTCTAGGAAAAGGTTGCAGCCAAAAAACACACCTGGAGAGTTTCCACTCCCCAGTTCACAGAGAATTTTCCCCCGCCTTCGCTGCCAGTAATTCCTCGTCCCTGTCCACACTTCTAGGGAGGGGGGAGCTTTCGCCATTCGGACGAGAACAAAGGACAAGTTTTCCCATCTTGTCAGGTGACCATTTGCTGACCAGACCAGAGGAAAGAATTTCATTTGAACCTTTCTCACTCTTATCGTGTCATCGTGTCGGCAAAGAGAAAGACGTTGACTCTATCAGAGAAAGAAAAAATTGCTGAAGATTTTGAAAATTCAAATTTATCGAAAGCACGTTTTGCCGCAGAACGTGGTATACTACGCACCACCTTAAACAATATTCTGTCTTCTCATCGCAATGGAAATGGGAAAAGAAAAAGGTTGCGTTTTTCCCCTTATGAGAAAATTGAAGAAGCCGTTCTAAAATGGATAAAAATGGCTAGAGCACAAAATGTGCCAATATCATGCTCAGTACTGAAAGAAAAAGCTCTGCAAAAAGCCACGGAATTGGGAGAACCTGATTTAGTATAACTTTCTTTAATTCTTTACTGTTAAAATTTATTGACTTAAATATTTACCAAATAACTGATGTTTTCGTTTGCATTACCATTTTTAAAAAATCATAATGTGTATTTACGTGCTTAGTTATGAACTGCTAATGAATCGATTAAAAAGTCACTCCGCATATAAGGTCACTTTTGCGATGTCCCTTAGGGTGACCTTATATCGAGGTCTGACTGTAAATAGAAAATTAAATGCTCCGTTCATTTCGTTTTTATCCAGTTACTTTTCCAGTTTCTACTGATCAATTTCAAAGTGGGATGCAATATTTGGGGTTGAGGTGGGGGCATTTTACTTTTTAACCCATGTCATGGTCGAGGTGTTTGACAATGCCATTGGGGAATTCCAGAATTTAAAAAGCAAGGATACAGAAAAATGAAATGACTGTAAATGATAAAAGTAACTCTATGTTCCTTTTTTTAAAAAAGCAAAAGGGGGAAAGATATCAAGCTACCTTATAAGACATAATAGAAGTTTACATTGCATAATTTTGAATTAATTTTAATTAGTTCTGAATTTGTAATTTACACTTTTCATTGAATAGTTGTTTTAAGTATAGTATTTATAATTAGCAAAATGAAAGATGTTCAATAATACCCAATAATTAATTCAATTATTTCTACAATTAAAAACTTATTAAATAGCAGACCTTACTGCACGTTATTTAAGAACAGTTAGTATTTTGCCACTTTTTTCCGTTTTTGCCCTGATTTTTCCCACCGTGCCAACAAAAATACCAATCCTGCCATGAGGTAAAGTATGAATGTGATAATTAATTACTTTGTGAAACAGAACATTAATGAAACTTTCTGAGTCGTACCTCTTTTTCATTTCAGCATAGGCAATAACAGATGTACTTTGCAGATGCGTTTTCATAATTTTTGGCACAATTTATATGTTTATTATCGTTACTTGCTTAGCTGAATTTGCATACTTAACAGCGAATTATTACGCTGTGCAACACGAAAAATGTCCTTTGGGGGGAAATGTCTGTTTCTTATGTATTTTTAGCTGAAAAGTATGAATCTGCAATTATTTTTTGCCTATCACGTACCATTTTCCCAAAATTCCACATTTTAGCTTTTTACGTACTTCCTGGATAAATGTGCATATTTTCGTAATTTATCGACTTAATTTATTATAAATTATATCTTTCTCATTGACGGTGAGATCGTTGCCATTCTAGAGACATTTTTAATGAACTTTGGTTACTTTAGCGACATTTTTGGCAGCAAAAGCTTTATCTACTTCTCGAAGTTTCGAGTCTTTTACAAGACGACAAAGGCATTTTATAGAGTATTTTGCGGAGAAAGATAGTATGCTGCAGTGATGTGAATGTACTATTTCAAGCATTAGGACATGAGCAAAATTCTGCATAGGGGCGCTTATTTATTAGTGTTCTTTCATCTAAGTATTGTTTTCCTATTCATTCCTACAGCGTATTCTGAAAACACAAAGCGAATTTCAAAATTTTGAGTGGCAAAAACATATCAAATGACTTGTAAATCTACAATGTACCCTTTTTCCACAACTGCTGATTATACTTGGTTTATCGAAATATTTGTAAAAGCTGCGGACAGAGAAGGAGTGGCTTTCTTGCATCTCAGGAACAAATTCAAAAATTTAAGTGAGGCAAAAGTAAAAGAAAGGATTTTTACTGGCCCACAATTTAAGGGAGTCCTTTCATGATGAAGAGTATGAAAAGAAGCAGTCAAAAGCCGAAAAATCCGCCTGGCTGGCATTTAAATCAGTGTGCTCACGTTTCCTTGGATATGAGAAAGCTGAAAACTACGAAAATCTTGTTGGTGACATGAAACGCTTTTGTATTATAGGTTGCTATATCTCATTAAAACTACACTTTTTAGACCCGAATATGGACTTCTTTCCTCAAAACCTTGGAGCAATTGAGGATGAGCATGGGGAAAGATCTCGTCGTGACATCTCTGTGTTTGAAAACCGTTTCAGCGGTCAGATAGAATGGAAGTACAGTGAACTCTCTCTATTCTGAACACTCATGGGGCCGAACAAAAGTGTTCAGATTACGGGGGTGTTCATTATAGAGGGAGAATCAGCAAAACACATGTTTATTGAATTTATCGACTGTACTGAGTACTTAGCCTGGTTAGCCATGCCAGTTACCGAGATGGAGGTGCTGAATTTAGATTTGGCGGCTATTGCAATGTCAAACTAAACTCAATCGGACCTGTACTCTTACACCTCATTGTTTTTTTTTTAATTTAAAAAGTTTTACATAATGATAAACAAACAAACAAAAAAGGGAATTGCAATAATAATAATAAAAATACATCACAGTTTTTACCTAAAAAAATGTGTATTTTTAGTTTGTTTTTGCATTGTGTATGCACGTGCAGCGTGGAAATGCTTCCTGATGATGCTCAGCTGCATAATTCAGAATGTCTTGAATCCCTTGGCCATATTGTTTGAACGTTATTGCACTTCTTGTTTCTTCAGCTTCGTCCGCTTCTTCTTCACTATCCTCGTCCCCTTCAACGGTGATATTGCAACAAACTGGAAGGTGTCCATCGGCTTCTAGATAAGCACTTGGCTCCATTTCCGTATGTAGCTCCTGAAGAATTGACTGCAAGTCACTTAAAGCTGTTGTTTCTTGGTCATCAATTCGTGTTTGTTTGTCTACACGTGGAAATCCAGCTCGGTAAAAGCATTTCTGTATAGTGTGGGGGGTTACGTCATTCCAGGCCATTGATATCTAGTGGACAGCATCCATGACATTGACCTTCTTAGTCAGTTCGCTTGCTGAATTTGCATCTTCCATTGTAAGAGACATTTTCTTTAGAAAAAAAATTCTGTAGTGGGCTTTAAAAGTTTTTATAACTCCCTGATCCAATGGTTGTATTCTAGATGTGCAGTTTGGTGGCAGGAACTTCAGGCTCACGTTGCTCAGAGTTACATTTTTGTGTGATACAGCATTATCCACGAAAAGAAGAATTTTTCTCCCTTCTCTCTTCATCCTCTCGTTAACACCTTCCAACCATTCCGTGAAAATTGCAAATGCCATCCAGGCTTTTCGATTAAATTTATAGTTAACAGGCAATGATGAAATCTTCAAATTTTTAAAACATCTCGGTTTAGCACTTTTTCCGATCACAAGAGGTTTAAGTTTTTCACCCGTAAAACTTGCACAAAGCATGACAGTGAGTCTTTCTTTCGACATTTTTCCGCCGATGCATTTATCGCTTCTTTCTGCTAGGGTTTTATTTGGAAGGGCCCTAAAAAATAAGCCGGTTTCATCGGCATTGAAGATGTCAGCAGGAGCAAAATCTTTTGTTAATTCTAGAAGTTTAGTTTTCCATTCCTCTACTGTGTCCATGCTTACATCTGCTGCTTCTCCACTTATGGTTTTAAATTCAATATTATGGCGAACTTTGAATCGACTAAGCCACCCATCTGATGCCTTGAATTCACTAATGTTTTCCTTTTCGGCAAAATCAAGCGCAATCTGTTTCATCAGAGGTCCAGTGACAGGCAGATTCTTTGTGCGCATTTGGCAAAAAAACTTCCAAACATGCTGGTTTATTTTTTCATTTCCCATTTTTTTCTCAAAAATTCTACACTTTGAGCCAGGTGCATTCTGCTCAAAAGCAGCTAAAATTTCGTTTTCTTTCTTACTAATTGCATTAACTTGGCCTACGGAAATCCCGAATTCAACTGCAATTTTTCTCTGGCTTACTTTTGACTTCAATTTTTGAATTACATGGTACTTTTCATTGAGGTTTAGTTCTTTCCGTTTTTTCGTTTTACTTATTTCCGATGACATATCTGACTTGTTCTTCAACACTTCTGCAATCCGTACACTGGCAAAAAATGTCACCTTTACCAGCGAAAAATCTCAGCAACAAGAAAGAAAGGGAAGAGATAAGGCTGTCCAATGAGATGGGCGGAGGGGGGGGGGGGAGCGATAAGCCTTTTCTTGACCACTCCACCTGAAAACACCTGCCTGATCTGAAGCACCTGTTCGAAAGGGGGAGGCAATCTGAATTCCGGGAATTTCGGAATTCCAATCGCACACCTGTTCAGTTTAGAGAGAGGTAACTGCTGAATGGGGGATAAAATAGCGTTCATAATACGGGGGTGTTCATATTATAGGGTGTTCAGATTACAGAGAGGTCATCCTATGTTAAGTGTATGAAGTTTCGCCGGGACTATCGAAAAGTGTTCATAATACGGGGCTGTTCACATTAGGGAGTGTTCAGATAGAGAGAGTCCACTGTATACGAATTGAATATTGCTAATCTCTTATCAGGGCACATTAACAAATGCCCACAAGATGAAACGGCCGAAAAAAATCATTTTAGTGTTTGTGTTTTCAATAAGTAAGCCCCAGTTACATTTTTCTATAACAAAATTGTATAAATATGAGAAGTGGGTCTCCAGAAAAAACGGTACGTGATGGACCATTTTGGTTTGGATATTTGAATCAAGCACCTTTTGCTTATATGGAATAACATAGTTTCACCTAAAGGGCAAAAAAAAACGTTCAAATTTGTTGCACAGTGTTATAAATTGAAATTGGTGATAATTCAATTTTGCCTTATATTTTTCTACAAAACAACGTGATTCCTCATTTCAATGGGGATGTTTCACTTCCTGAAAGCGTAGAGAAATTAATTCCTTGTCGAGTTCTAGCAAAAAGAGGATTTCTTTTGCCAATTTGTTTTCATTTCATATGATGTTTATAAATTTCCAGAGAATAAATGTTGTAAACTCGATAGTCCAGCATGTTATAAGTTGTAATCATTGGCCAGCATTTTCTTTTTCTTTTCTTCTCTTTTTTACAAGTACATTATGTACTCAAAAGCCGATTCAAAGTAAAAATGTTCTTTCTTCTTAATGACTTTATTCTGAATTATGGAATTAAATTACGGTTTCAAATGCACTTTTATATCAGTGATTCATGACGCTGAATGTCTAGCAACACCTGGAGTTATTTTTATTACATTCTCAGAATTCTGGCTTTTTAAAATTAGAGGAGAATCTCCCAAGAATCGGGCCGCACAATTAAATAGTCACGGCTTGAATTTAGCACTTGAGATCTTGGGGCAATGGTGTGACGAAAATAACATGAAGGTTAACCTTGATAAAACAGTCTCGGTCAGTTTCTCATTGACCGAGACCATTGCATATTGATCTGTTATACCGAGGACATGTCATCCAGGAGGCCGATAGTTTTAGCTATTTGGGAGTTACATTTGATCGTAAGTTATCCTGGAGAGCCCATACCGAAAATATTGTAAACCGTGTCTCAAATACAATGACGCTTTTGAAAAGACTTGCTGGTTCTAGGTGGGGCTGTTCTATTCACACCTTAAATTTGACTTATAAGTTATTTATTTTACCTATTTTGACTTACTTCTGTGAGCCACTGATTACTGCATCTGGCTTTGTGACTGAATGACTTGATAAAACCCCAAAACCAGGCCCTACGGCTCATCACAGGGGCTGTTAAAACAACTCCGATTGATGCAATGCTTATGATAACAAAAAAATAAACCTCTAAAGAATATCTTTCAAGAAAGAGCCCTGTTGCTATGGGAAAAATTAGCACGACTACCAGACGGCCTCTCCCTTTTGTGCAATCTTCATTTGGATTCAGGAAGGCGTTTGAAGACCCAACATGGTTTTTGTGCAGGGTGTTCTGGAACTAAAGCAATTGCTTGATATTGACTTTATCCTCGAACCTCTGGTGTCATCTTTAGATCCAATTATTGATAGAGGTTTTCGAATTCGGACTGAACTTACCCAGGTGGTTTCCAAAAAGGAACAAAACACCTTAATTTTAAGGTCGTTAGCTTTGGAAACGATTGAAACCATGTATCCCGAACCTGATTGGGTGCATATCTGTACCGATGGAAGCCTTTTGAGGGACACTGACAGAGCAGGAGCGGGGGTGTATTGTCACCTTTTCTCCTTTTATCTAACAACTGGTAAATTCACAACTGCTTTTGATGGTGAGGTTGCTGCTATTCAAGTAGCCCTTGCGCAACTGCATTGCCACCTAAATAGTTTCGTAAGAGCTGTTATATTCTGTGATTCAAAAGCAGCAATTCTGGCAATAAACTCTCTTTCTGCTCCTGCCTCCTCTAACACCCTTGAGTGTAAGAAACTCCTGAAGAGTCTGTCTAAGTACTCTAAAGAAGTCGTCTTGCAGTGGATCCCTGGACACCGCGGTATAACTGGAAATGAAATAGCGGACCAGCTAGCAAAAAAGGGAGCTTCTATTTTACAAACATCAAAGAAAGCTGTCCCTTATACTAGTGCCAAGCGTATCATCAAGAGAAAGATGAATGATCTCACGCTACATCAATACGCTGAGAGAAATTCTAATAAGATCTGGTGGAATAAACTCGGGGATCTTCCCATGTGGCCAAATCGTAAAGCAGTTGCCGAGTTTCGTCTGGCCACAGGACATGACTGCCTCCTAAAACATCTACATCGAATCCATGTTGTTCAGGCCCCTTTCTGCACACTCTGTGATCTTCTGGAGGACATGGATGCTGGCCACATTCTCCGCTGCCAGGCACTTGGTGATTCCTCGCTGAGTGACCGCTACTGGCGCGCTAGGGACCTTTTAGGCTCATTGACTTTTCTCGCCACATTATTATGTTTATTTGTTTTTGTTCTTGTTCCTTTTGCCTCGTGGTGTAAAGGTCTTTTGTAACCTTTCCATTAGAAGAAAAAAAAAAATAGAGGTAAATCGAATGACTATGCTTGCTTTTTGTATTTTTTTGAATAAATAATTACAATTTGATCCTCGTCAATGTCCATTTTCGACAATAGAAATGGTTTCCATCGTTAGAAGTCTCTTCTACTTCGCTATCAGGTTCTCCAACAAATTCCTTTTCTCAGTAATATACTTGTTGGTTTTTTTTAGTAATGTCTATTCGTCATTTTTAGTACAGTGGAATCCGCTTCATTGGACCACCGGATAAGCGGACCAGCCGCTTATTCGGACCAAACTTTAACGAACCAAAACATTTCCCATTACATAAGACTAATATAATTTGCTTACTGGGACCGAAAATCCGCTTCATCGTGCCAGCGAAATAAAAGCAAATGTAAAACAGGAGCCATAAGTTGCTCGCGTAGAACGGATTTAAAGCGGGCCAACGAACACAAACATTACACATTAATTACAGTTTCTGTAACTTTCAATAAAATCCAACGATATTTTCAGTTGAGATGGTTAGCAAATTTCCCATTACATGTCGGTACTATTAAAGCAAATGTCAAAGTTCAAGTGCAGTTTCGAATTCCCTCGGCTGAGCAGTCAGCGCGTAGTAAAATTAAATTGTAATTTTAATATATATTTTTTTTTTGATTGTGTAATAAGTAGTTTATATTTCAATGGAAGTTTTAATATCTGTTGTGTACATTTTAAAACTTTATATTAACTTATCTTTAACTTATTTTTAAACTTGTTCCATATGCGCGTCATCGGACCAGCCGGTGAATAGGATCAAAATGATCGCGTCCCGATGTGGTCCGATTAACCGGAATCGACTGTATTTTGATAGCAGAACATTTCAAATAGTATAAAATAGCAACTTTTTTGTATAGCAGCATTTTTATATGTTCTCATCTCATAGGACACCAAATAGAGTGAACATATACCTGAAACTTTCACCTAAATTCAGTCCCGTGATTAAACTACTACGTGCCATGTCAACTGATCTCAGAAATCACGCATCTAACCTAATTGACCTTTGACCTTATGTAAATCCCGTCTAATAACTTAAACGTGTTTTTTTTCTTTTCAGTTCCAGTTGAATTAGTACACCGAGTTATATTTTTAAAAATTAATGAAAAAATTACGTTTGGGTCAATATGACCCAATATCCCCCTTGGGTCAATGCGACCCCAGGTCATTGATACAAATTTAAAAACATATAATAAATAATGCAATGAAATAAAATCCCTTTTTGAAGAATAACAGAACACCTTGAATTAGTCACCGAATTATCTCAACACAATCATTTCTTATGAACTGTTATAAAAAACGTTTTGGGTCAAATACACCCGAATAGAACAGCAGGGTTAAGATAAAGTTATAAATTTGTGGGAAAATAAGAATTTTTTAAAAATTTCTATAAGTTGTGGTTGGAACATTCTCAATGATCATGCATGTAAATGAAAAAAATCCATCTTTATTGCACAGTATAATAGTTCGCTGAAGATTTGAACCCTATTAATCTTGTTCAAAAAATAGTCCGATCATTTTGGGAAGCCAGGGCTCTTGAATTAGATCTATTGATTTTCTGCCTCACAAAATAAGTAAATGTTTTCGATCTCTTTAAGTATTGTACTAGTTTGAAATATCGGAGAATATATCAGACATTATTTCAGATGATTTATCTAATAAGAATTATAATTTTCTCTCCCCCCCCCCCCTTTCTTTCTTTTATTTCTGCTGAGGAACAGGTATTGATTTTAGCAGACATCCAACATTTGGGGTCCAAATAAAAATAAAATCTACAGCAAGTATAAATAAAATTGCAAAGCCTGCCAATCAATCATGATTCTGCAGATTAAAACATTGAATCAGTGGTGCAGTCGAGAGGGGGCCGTAATAATATGAATAATAGCTTCTTGTTTTAGTAAAATACTTTCTTAGCAAATATATATATATATATCTCTCATTTAGCTTTAGTTCATAATTGCTTCAAGTACACAATTCTCGACGCTTAACACATATTCATTCACTCGTTCATTTATTCATTCTTTCTTTTACTCATTCATCATCTCTATATTAAGCGAAATGCAAAATAATTTTAAGTTCCCTTTCATTGAAAATAAAAGTTGTAAAATGAATCGTATCTATATTTTTGATTCGATCTATGCTTGGATTCTGTGGAAAAGATTGTTTCCTCTTACAAGATTGAGGAGCATGAATATCATCCGATCATGTTATATCTAATGGATGAGTGAAATGTACTGGGTAGAAGGGGGAAAAATTGTAATTCAATTTATGAGGTTCTCTTTTTTCTTGGTTTGGAAGAAAAGGCTGCCTTTTCTTCGCCGTTCGATTAGTAAAAAAAATCCTTTTATTTACTAATCGAACTTCTCAGTCCTCTCAGTTTTCTCAAGCTTTTAAATAATAATCTTGTTCGCGACTTAGAAAAATGTTGGTTTTAGGGTGTTGATTGTTCTCTAAATTAGGTAGTGAAAGTGTAAAAAGAAGTTATAAAAACAGTTTTTTTTTTTAAATTTCTAATGAGCTGCGTAGTATTGGTTCTTAACCATTACAGACCTAGTGCGTTCCCAGAGATTGGTACCAACTCTTTCAGCGGCACCACAATGAGAGTGGTACCACTGCCGGAATTTTTGACGCTCAGCTTCCCCCTGTATGGCTGCACCTGAGCTCTAATAGATGCAACCTGCACTAGGAATTTAATTTAGCCGAGAGTATCCACGCCAAACGGGTACTCAAGGGATCTTTAACATGCCGTATAATCATCAATTTTCTGCATCTTGAAAATCCACCGACTTGGGTCAGGTTTTATCCTGCGAACTTGGGCGCACGAGACCTGCGCCTTACCACTACGCCACCCTGTCGGCTACAAAAGCAATTTCAATGCACAGTAGAGCCGCGGTTATCCGAGCCCCGACTAACCGAGTTTCGGGTTAACCGAGTTACATTACTCCTTGGAAAGAAAAACCACTTTGGTGCGGGCCATTTTTTGATGGAGACACCACTGACTGACGTCGGTTGTTTTTTCATTTTGCTAGTGAACAGTTCGTTTACGGTTTGTTTACTTTCGATTGTACATCATTCATAAATGATGTCACGCTTCGAGGGGGGAAGGGGGGTTCGGGAAATTGTGACAAAGTGTGACAAGGGGAGGGGAGGGGGTAACAAGAAGTGTGAAATCACGCATTATGCAACATAGCGTGACGCGTGACAAAGGGGGGGGGAGGGGGGTCCGCTGAAGTGTGACATATTGTGACAAAGGGGGGGGGAGAGGGGTCAAATATATGGGAAAAAAGGGTGACGTCATTTATGAACGGCCCCTTTGTTGGTTACGTGACAATTGCTAAACGCAGAGGACCTGTTGCATCTTTGGGGACAAAATTACAAGCCGTCAACAGACTCGATAAAGGAGATACAATTAAAAAGTGGCTTCGGTGTACCCACGAATCCCCCTCAATTTGGATAGAGTCCGTTTTATCCGAGTTTTCGATTATCCGCGATACCTTCGGTCCACATTAAACCGGATAATCGAGGCTCTACTGCATATTAAATAAACAATATCGAAAGCCTATTAAAAATGCCTTTTCACAGCAAACGGTATTTGAAACATATCGTTTATTTGCTGCAACAACGTCACAACGCTGAAAATTATGATATTTGAGTAAATATTGCACTCATCATTACAACTATCCCTGTGGTATTACCTTAAAAATCACAAATTTTCGAGTTGGGACATTGTTGCAGCAAATAAACGAACACATCCGAAAGAAAACAATTTAAATTATTGCACTATGAAAAATTAATAGTGTCGGAGCATAAAGATTCAAAGATTGTGCTAATGGGGCAAATTTGATGAAGTAAATTTGATCAAGCTCTGTCTGTAAGGCGTTAATTGAACATTACACTAGCTCACAGTTTTGATTTTTACTAATTTAAAATATATTCTGTGTTTTTCCTCGAATGATCTTCTAAAGGCCGTTTTAAGAGCTACCGTATATCAGTTTGGGCATATCATTAAGATATGGAACAAACTTATCCTCGAAAGAGCAGCTGGAAACTGATGAACTGGAAGCTGAAAAAAAGCTTGTTGACTTTCTATATCCATTCACAAGTGAGTGATAAGACAAACCAAAAGAACGCACTAGATCTGTTTGAGTATTTTAGCATTGTCAGATTCTTTTATTTTGCTGTTTGAAGTTCAGAGGCTTCATGGAGTTCCAGTGTATGTATGAAGCCTTTGAAAGGTTACCTGAAGCCTCCCAGAGCAAAGGAGATTATTTCAATCTATCCAGGAAAGCATTCGAAGTGAACGCAATCAATCGTAGCAAAATACCATCTATAAACAACATTATGTGATGCATTGAAAAACATAACCTTAATGCATTTCAAATCAAGAGTGGCACTGGCTTGATTGCTTGCCCGAAAGTGTGATATTTTGTTATCCAGCATACTAGTTTTACAATAAAATGATTATCTAAATTTCATTATACTTATCGTTAAGCTGCATTAAGGACGTGTTGCGATCCACCCAAAGGTGCTGTGTTTCACATCTTCGCCTCATTTTTCGCCAAACAGACTATATACTCTTCAGTCAACTCCCATTTCCTGTTGCCACGCCCTGATTCGTGTTTCAAACTGCATATTGATTTCGTTTTTGCTAACATATTTCTCACACTTTTCCCCCCAAAAGTTATTCTCTAATGCGCTCGATTTTTTTAAGTATCATAGCTTGCTTTTAGGAAATGATTATTAGTATTTAATACGAAAATTAAGGTACATTTTACTGACCGACTTCACAAAGGAAGGAGGTTATACATTCATACTGTATGTATGTCGTTTTTTTTTTGTTTGTTTGTCCACTCATAACTTCTCAGCGGATGAACCGATTTTCATGATTCTTTTTGTAATCGATCGAGGGTGGTTTCCCATAGGTCCCGTACTTTCGTTTGACCATATTCGATAATTAGAAAAAATGTTATGGGCAGAAATGTAGTATTTTTTTGTTTTTTCATCCATAACTTTTGACTAAATGAACCGATTTTGATGATTTTTTCTTTAATCGATAGAGGGTCGTTTAACTCGAATATTGCAAAACAATTTGACTACATTTGTGTTTTGGAAAAATCGTTACGAGTGAAAAATAAGTACTTTTTATTTTAATTGGAAAGGCTTGGCTTGATTTTTCTTTGTTGCTAAATATATTAATAAATATAAAAGCATTGTTAAAAACATGTTTGTTGTCATATTAAAAGAAATTACAGTAAGAGTTTGACGGAAGGCTTCTCTGTGGCAAAAATTTATCCAATCAGTTTGTTTGCTAAAATATACTTCAAAAGGGAATTTATCATACATATGATTAGTTTTTAGTGCCATTCATTCAAAGAAGTTTTGCCCTTTGATATGGATTTTTTTAAAAATAGAGTATTTATATACAAAATGTATTTACACTAAAAAGAATAAAATAAAATAATTTTTATAAAAAAACAGAACCGACTTCAAATTAAAAATTGCTCTAAAAAGTAAAAAATAAATTCATTCTTTAAACAACATCGACGTGACTTTTAAACATAGTTTGAGAAGTCGGTACAAAATTATAGATCTAATTACCATTATACCATTTGCTACTTCATATTGGAACAGTTGCTGATACTGCGGAAATATATATATTTGTAATTGATTCATGATTACAAAAGATTTTATCTATCCTAATTTTGCACCGACTTCTAAAACTATGTTTAAAAGTCACGTCGATGTTGTTTAAAGAATGAATTTATTTTTTACTTTTTAGAGCAATTTTTAATTTGAAGTCGGTTCTGTTTTTTTATAAAAATTATTTTATTAAAATGCGTTTTGATAATTAGTTGTGGGTTTTTATGGAATGAGTGCGTTTAGATTTGAAGATTTCATATAATTGAAGAGCAGAACTCTATTTTGAAGAGATATTTGGCATATTTAATTATTCATATAGTAACCAGGGGTCGATCCGTCCTTTTAACAGGGTCGGGGTTTTTGTGAATTTTAAAATTTTTTTGTGAAAAATCAAAATTTTTTAACGTGTGGTGATTAAAAAAATCATTAGTAATTGCAATTTTGTAATAAATAACTCTGTGAAAAGTAAAATTTGGTAGTTCGCAATTTTATGAAGGGTCCTTTTTGATTGATTGGAATTTTGATACTTAGTCAAAATAAAAAGCATTGTTATTGCCCTCGTAATCAAAAAAGGTATACATATATCAATTTTTCTTGAAACATTTCATTTAAGAGTCACGAAAGCATTAGAAGCTTATTTGCTAAGCTTAGAATAAATATTTCAGATCTAATTGATAAGAAAAAAATCATGAAAATATCAGTTGCCAACATATATTTAGATACATGTTTTTATCAAAGATAAATTTTTTTGGATACGTTCTGTTTGCATCTTAAAATTAATTAGACTATTTTCACAGCTTTTCCTGATTATAACCCAGCATTTACATTTAATTTAATCATTATAAAAGAAATTTATTAATTATTACAATAGATATAAAATTCTATTTAGTGTTAATTTTATGCAATGGAGAAGAACTTTATTTAGGCCGAGTTTTTAATTAGATTTGTCGAACTCGAAGTAATGCGATGCTACGGCTTCCTTTGTTTAAATTGCTTTCAGCGGTGCCCCGTGACCAATGACGTTGCTTGAATTGCCTCCATTGAATTATGTCTAATGACTTACTCGAGAATTGCAGCATGATGATATTCCATGTTTGAGCAATGGCATGCAGCACATGATGTCACTATAAAACGATTTAATAAAAACAAATTAATCAATTTGAAATGATTGTCTTAAATTAAAAAAGAAAAATGCTAAATAAAGTAAAAAACAGAAGAATCACTTCTGGCTAATTCCATCTGTGACATACATGACAAAACACAAGTGTTATGTTTCATTTCAGCATTAAATTTTGAAATAACTTAATACATTTTAGTGTGCTTACGAATCGTCATGCATACTTTAAAAGTAAAAGAAGAATTCTCGTCTACAAAAGGAAATTTTGAATGATTGCGTAAAAACATGGCTGTGATTACATGTCCAATTTTTTCATGTCAGCTGCGGTATGTTTCAACTAAATGATTCAAAATATTCATTTCTTAGACTAAAATTCCTCCGCTGTTTTTTTTTTTCTTTTTTTTTTTTTGAACGCAAGCATGAAGATGTTTAGCACTCCAAAATTTATTAATACTTTGTACATGAAGTGAAACGAAGAAGTTGCGACAGAAATAACAGAACACAATTGGAATTAAACTTCCATTGGGGTCGGAGGGAGGCGAGGAATCCACATTTAAGATTAATTCCATTATTTTTTAACTCCAATAAATGGAATTTAAAAAAATAATTCCATTTGTGTTTTTATCATTTTTCCCCTTAAATTAGAGAAGTGTTTTGAATGCTTTTTCTCTTTTTCCTCCGAAAATGAATTCGTCTAACCATTTCTTTGTAGGGATTTTCGGAAGATCGTGGTGTCTGTGGACCATGCATGCCCGTCATTTCAAAATTTTCCGTTGGGGGAGGGGGAGGGGGAAAGGGTATAAACTCAATGTATATTGCATTAAAAAATTAATTAAATATACATGTATGTACTTATAAATACCTTAAATTTCTCAAGCCAAGGGGAAATTGATCACCCCCTAAATGACGGGACGGGGACCACGGGAAATCTTTCCGAATTCAGAGCACGTCAGCAACAGGACGTGCTATTCAGCGTGATAAGCACGTCATGTTGCTGAAATTACTCAAAAAGTCCTTACCGATGCTTTTAAATGTCATATGGCGAGTTTTAAACATATGATTGATACTAATTGCAAACAAGCAATGTCCATGAAAACAAATAATAAGTTCAAGCGTTTATCCATAACTTCAAGAAATGAACTGCAAGGTTTGCATTTATTAGCTATGCAAATATTTCTGTGATTAAGCGTTCTCACTTAGCATTGTTGCACAGAATCTTTGAAGAAACTCAACTGGAATTCTCCGAAAAGCTTCTGCCAGAATTACACCACGACACAGCAAGTATAATAAGAGCTTTTTATAGTCAAAACCGATCGAAAAAACTATTTCTTTCGCCCTTGTATTCCTAGTTCTTTCCCAACGTTTAACATGGTTAATTAAATTTGCACTACTCATTCCTTAATTACCTTTTTCCTTGTATTACATAAAACAGATTCATACAACTGACTGAGGCACTATACTTCATGGATGGCTGGAACCAATTTTTACCATAAAAGCTTGACTGTAGCAAAAACGATTCGAAAGCTAAACTTGTAACTAGCTGAAGAAAAGTACTGACCCGCAAAAATATAACAGTCTTACTCAAATGTCAGAAACTTCGTCAACGACCTCAATATGTTATTAACCGCAAACGTTAATTAAACTCCAAGATGGTATGTCATCAGTGGTGGCGCCAGAGAATTTCCAACAGGGGGGGCAAGCCTCCCCGACGGGGGACAAGTCCGTCATTTAGGTGACCGGAAGATTCCCCCCCCCCCCCGACTTTTAGACGCTTTTCGCTCATACTTTTGTTTTTGCTATGAATCCTTTCCAACTCTTAACTAAATTGGAAAAATAATATATATATATATATATATATATGGGTGATCTTCAAATTTGTTGACGTATTGGGTTTGACACAATCTGAAAATTTTTGTTGCATGAGACATAAAAACTAGCCTACTCATGAATTCCTTATAGTTTACTGCATTCTGAGCAAGTAGTTTTTTTTCGAATTAATTTATTTATATTTTAGATATTTCAAAAAGTGTCTTGACAAGTGATTGTTTTTCTCATGAGTGTTACCGTTATTAAACATTCTGTAAAATAATCCTTATCAATAATTTATCTAAAAAATCTTGTTTAGGTAATCTTAAATACTATTTAAGAAGTAAAAATAGTATTAAAATTGACATATTTAAAATTTTGAAACTATTTTAATTGCACTTTATCTCAGGAGTGTTACTTTGTTTCTTAAATGAACCATATAACATTCAATACAAATTTATTTTATTAAAGATTACTTGTTTTCACTGCAGGTATAAGAAGTAACTGGATAGCCTTAATTAGCAAACCATTTTTTAATTATTAACTAAAAAATATATTAATACAATTCTATTTTTTAGCTGCAGTAACACTCATGAGACAAACAAGCAATCCTCTTGCAATAATGCACCACAATAATAAAAGTAATAAAAATAACAATAATTATAAAAAGAGAGACCAAAATTGAAATTATTTTACCTCATTAATTGATATGCTACATTAAAAATGTACTAAAACCTCACTACTCTCATGATTCTGATCCAGAAATAGATGTTTTTAGACAGAACTAATAAAAAATTATTTTCAGTTTTAAAGTAAGCAGTAAGAATATCGAAATAAATAGTTCTAATTCGGCAAACCATATCTTTAATTTAAGTAAAGGGAAGATAATAGTTTGCAACACATCACTTTCTTATTTACAAAAAGTAGCAACTGTCATACCCGAACAAATGTTTATTTTTTACTCATTTAATTTTTTTTTTTTGTAGGGGGGTTAGAAGTACGGGAGTTTTTCTTTATTTACCCCTTAAGAATAAAACCTATCTTAAACAAAACACACAAAAATCATATTTGCCAACGTAAAAATTTTGTGTCAGGGTGTCACTTTTAATATATATAGAGAGAGAAATAAAATATAATCTTGAATGAAAAACTAATATCAGCTTCAGTTAAAGCCCATAAAATATCTATATCTGTAGACTTATTTATTATTTGGTTGTTTTCAACCATGATTGTAACTTCCTTCTCTTAACAAGTAACACTCATGAGATTTATTAAGAAATTCTACACTAAAAGAAATTCTGACTGTGTTTCTGAAAATTTAATTGGACCGATTGATTCCTCTACAAAAAATACACTATTGCTGAATTGCTTATTTTTATGCTGTAAAAATTATTGGGAGATAAATGGGTAACACTCCTGAGAAGTAATAAAAATACTCATCATGTTAAATTGTTTGTTCCACTATAAAACAGTGAAGGAATAAAACTAACCTATTCTAGATGGTACGAGGATAAAGGAAACATACGGAGGCTTCCCCTAACACAGAAAATAATTACAATATTTAAACACTTTGAAAGCTGAATGATAGAAACTTTCTCGGGGTAACACTCATGAGCTGCATGTCCGGACAAAAACTTTCTTTAAATTTTAAGATATTAGATAAACATTTCAGTAAAATCACTTGCAGTTTTGTTAAGTAAACACATATTACTTCATGTTTTAAATCATATTGAATGAAAGAATTACTTGGAATGATTAAAAAAAAAGACTCTGGTTCTGGGAATTTTTTGCCATTTCTTTCCCCAATTTTCCATTTCTTTCCAACTAAAGTAATAGAAAAAGCCTACTATTTCACAACTTGGAAAAAATGTAATGAATGCATTGCATTAACTATGAAATAATGCTTCCCTACTGGTTTTTATAACGGCAGAATAATAGTTTATCGACATGAAATTCAGATTTTATAACTGCGGACATCAAATCGTCAATCTTTTTGAAAATCACCCACATACAGTATAGGACCCCAAATTCGGAATCCCGAAATCTTTTATCTTTTGCAGGTAGTTTAACTTTAAAATGTTAAAAACTTGAAAAACTTACTCAGCAACCGAATAGTCGACAACAATAACTAAAAAGAATGAGATGAATTGCTCATTTTGTCAGCCTCATGTATATTCTCCAAATTGTAAGCAGATAAAAGGTAATTGAAAACAGATGGACTCCAAAAAAATGAGTTACATATGCAACAGCATTTAAGCACTTGCCCAGATTCAGATGTCAAGTATGTTTCGTCTACAACTATGCGAGCCTACCTTACCGTACATACATCAATATCAAATTAATAATCTTGCTATATCTCTCTCTCTCTGTGTGTTTGTCATTTAACTTTAGTTCTTAATGTAGGGAATTCACCGCTAGAGGGCCTCATGAGCGATCATCGTTGTCAGGTGATATCCGCTGTTTGTTCACTAAGATTTTCAATCGAGTTCTACGTGGAGTTCACAATGCAAAAGTAATTATTTTAAAATTAATTAGACTATTTTCACAGTTTTTCCTGATTATAACCCAGTATTTACATTTAATTGAATCATTATAAAAGAAATGTATTAACTATTACAATAGTTATAGAGTTTTCTTTAGTGTTAATTTTATGTAATGTAGAAGAACTTTATTTAGGCCTAGTTTTTATTAGATGTGTCGAACTCGAAGTAAAGCGATGCTACGGCTTCCTTTGTTTACACTGCTTTAATCGCTGCCACGTGACTAATGATGCAGCTCGAATTGCCTCCATTGCTTCAAATATACCTTTTTCAACGGTTTATACGTATTCATTCACTCCTTCGTTTATTCATTCATTCACTCGCTCAATTATTCATTCCTAAATATCCTTAAAAAATCCATACCAAAAAGTTTCGTGGGGAAAAAGGCTCATTTAACTCTCGATGAACTTCATATTTGTAGGATCATACCGAGTAATTCCTGGTCACTCCTTTTCCGGGGTAATTAATGGTCACGCAATTTTTTAGTTTTATAAACTAGTATAACAAAACAACTGAAATTTGCCAAACACTCCTTCACTACTCTATTTTCTTACGCAGGATGTAAAAAAATACATAGATTTGCAGCAGGTTTGGAGGGAAAAAATATTTTATTTTCTTCTACAAAAACCATCTTGAAAAAAAATCGTCTCCAAAAAAAAAAAACTCTCGGTGATGCTGTTTTATATTACAAATACTATATACTTTTTAATTCAGTGCATATATTTTGTCCATTTTTAAATACATTGGTTGCATAGCTATACTCATTTATACCACCAAGTTGCTGGGGTAATTCTTGGTCACCGGGAGAATTGTTGGTCACTAATATTCTTTAGAAATTCAGACATTTTTCAAATTAATTTCAGCCTAAACCTTACTAGACCTTAGCTGTTAAGTCTATACTAGTTATTAAAATACAACTGATATACTTACTTTTCAAAGAATAATTTGTTTTTTAAAAAATTATATACTTTTTATGATAACAGAAGGTAATTATGGGTTATGTACATGTGCATATAAAAAGTATTAAAGTATTTAGCTATTTTCTACTATAACTATAACCAGATTTATCTTTATTTTTACTTTAATCAGAGCTTTGTTTCCAAACATCAACATCAAGCTTCTGCAAAAGAAGCAAGAAATTGTAGCTAAAGATAAGAAAAATTCTAATGGCAAAAAAATCAAACCCATGTCCGATACTAATACACATGCTTTACCATCAGAAGAAAGGCTGTTTTTTGAAGCATTAAATGATTAACTAGAAATATCAGAGGTTGAGAGTAAAAGCAATGTCAATATGTTTGGAATTGAACAATTGCAAAAGAATTCAACAGTGGAAAATGCAAAAAAAAAAAAAAAAAATAGATTTCTTTGCTGCCTATTACTACGAAGATACCTTTTACATTGGGAAAATTACAAAAATAGTAGATGAGAAGAATACTGAAATGAAATTTCTCGAAAAGAAGGCAGGTAATTTCCGATGGCCGAAGCAGGCCATCTTAGAAATCGTTAATATATTTTATGGGCAAGTAATTTTCAAAGGAAGTAACAATTTTGTTGTGGACTCTAGTGTCATTAATAATGCTTACAAAGGTTATAAGAATTACGTCAAGAGTTGTAGAGTTGAAGCACTTTTAGTTTTTATAAAAGCGTTCTGAGAAACAGCATTATAATGAGAAACAGCTTTTCTTCAATATTAATTTTTTAGTAATTATTAAGAGGGGTTAATGATTATTGCAATATTTATATTCAAAATGCACTAATAAGGATAATATATCGCATTCATTTACTTCTGACATGTATTGCGGTAAACATGGTGTAACCAATATTTACCCCGTTTACGACCAATGTTTCCCCGAAGCCGGGGTAATTATTGGTCACTTAATAAGTTAAATTAAACAATGTGTACAGTATTCATTGGTTAAATGAGCATAACAATAGATCCCATGTTATGTAAGCTTGCTCCTTGCTAAATTTAGTAATATTATTTATTAAACTTTTGGAGATATTCAGATCTTGTTGTACTTGAGCAGGAATTAACACGTATGACTCTACATGTTCTACGTCATAACACCCTCCCGATAAAGTTTGTTGCAAGTCAATCCGTCTGTTAGATATGGGGTTGAAATCTCCCCGTATGCGCCAATGTTATTATTTTTTTCTGAACTGTTCAAAATGGAACAAAAATTGCTCAAATCAAAAATTGTTTCACGTGGGGAGCTCCTTCGAATACCTTTGCTCATAGGAGCTTGGATCATAGGTTCAGAGTTTACATAACTAGCTTCATTTCTGCAAATGGGAGCTGATGTTAAGATTTTTCTAAATATGTTGTTTGCCAAAAAAGTAGATCGCAGCGCAGAAGTATACACTTTATTTTGACGCAACCGAGCTTTAAATTAGGAAACAAATATAGTTTGTATTGCAAAATAGGTATTTAAATTCATTTATTCAAATCGTTAGGCCCTTTGGAAAATGATTCAGCACAATACGTATTGAATTTTTCTGTAAGCTATACCATAAAATATGCGTGACGCGTATTGCAGTTCTTGTATTATTTAGAAAAAAAAAAAAAAAAAACGCTATTGGGAACAGAATCGCTTCGTCATTCTCAACAGAACAAATCTGACAGTTACACGATCGAACCATAGAAAAAGACCCTTGCATATCCAAGCAACCAAATATTTCGTTTGCAATTAGTGTCGAGAAAGACTGTAGCTGTGTTTGAGGAACTTATTTGAATTTCGTTAGGATCATTCACTTTTCAAAGCAGCCGGCGGCAACGAGAGAAAAAAAAAATGTAAGGGCAATTTTCCTCTTCGAAAAAGGAACATTTGAGTAGAAGCCAGCAAGAACCTCTTCCGGCCGCCAGTTGCCATGGTAACCAAAGATTGGGACTTCAACAGTGTATCGGTTGTGCTCTCTGTTTGGCTGATCGCACAATTTTTCCTTCAAAAGCTCAAGGTTCGCAGAAAGCAAATAATAGCCGGGTGATTAGGAAGAAAATCCTACGCCTTCTTCTTCATTGTTTTCCTCTTTGAATGGGATAGTTATTCTTTGGTAGTCATTTTGCTCAAGAACAACCGTAGGACGATAAGACAAACGATGGATTGAGTATGGCAGGCACTCTAAACCAGTTATTCATATTCGTTCCCCATTTATGAAGCTACTTTGAGGCATAAACGAACATTTTATTCAAGTAGATGCGTTGAGTGATGATCTATCCGGTCTGAACAAGTTTCTAGTGAACATGATCCGAAATTCCAGGCAGCTTCTTTAGGATATTACATAAGCACATAGATTATACATTGAAAAAATAAAGGAAAACAGATTTGATTCCGGTTTTAGTAAATACTTCGGATTGCATACAGAGTCATTCTATTTCAAATCAGGCAGACAAGCATAAAACCTGTCACATGACCCTCACAGATTATTTTTTAAAAATTACAGTAGTTACAGCTAAGGGACATATAAAATATCCCAAAAGGATTTTTCAAAAAAAAAAAACTCTTTAGTTACAGATTTTAAAAATTTAGTACAAAATTGGCCGTTTTCAGAAAATCAGCAAAACGGTCTTTTTTTTTCTTCCCCGGATTCTTCTGGCTATTGAAATACTTTTCTAGATTATCTGGATACAAATAATAACCTTAGGGTACAATGCCCCTAAACGATTGGTGATACATTCGTAATTTTTTCCATCCAATAATTGTCATTTTCACAATTTTATACTAAATTTTAAAAGTGTAACTAAAGAAAAATCCTTTTGGGATATTTCATATGTCCCTGAGCTGTAACTACTGTAATAAAAAAAAAATCTGCGATTGTCATGCCTGATTTGAAATGGAATGGTTCTACTTGCAAATCAATGCAATCAAAGTATTTTCTTTGAATTAACCGACACAAAACTTACAGAAAAATTGTGGTAGGAATGAAAATGACGGATTAAAGCAAAAATTGTGACAGGAATAAAAAATAAAACAAAAGTGCTAACAGAATCACAATAATTCATGAATTCCTTATTACATGAACAAATTGAGGTTTGTTGCGTCTTTAAATGTCAGATGTTAACGACTGAAAGCGTATCAAACATTTTCTACATCAAAAAAGTCAAACTTGCAGTTGACTTTTTTGCACTGCATTGTAATAACACTGCACTGTATGACAATGCAGTGTTTCTCACGCTGTATACCACGAAGCGCTCATATCATCTTCTTTGTTGCTACCCAAAAACAAAAGTTTCGGTTACAAATAAAGTGCTTTCGAGAATTTCAGATATGCGTAAAAGTTTTCGTTGTGATGTCCTTACGACTACATATGTAACGAATAGTGATTTGGCCTAAGAGCCGAATACCGAATATTCGGCCATTTCTTCCAGGCCGAAGCCGAATATTCGTGCGCAGTTTTCTAAGTTAATGTTTTTTGCCGAATACCGAATATTCTGCGGCCGAATATTAAAATTTCTAGAAAATCGTTGTAATAGAAAGTATTTGTCCAATTTAAAAGTACTCACAGAGTCAAACATCAATTCCACACATTAATCTATGATGTATAATTTAATTATGTTTGTTGAGAATCTAAAATTAATATATTTTCTGCATTGTTTTCAATGCAATAAAACTGACAGATATACCCATTAGCGGAAAATGGAATAGAGATGACATTGAAATAGAGATGGCAGATATAATTAGGGATGTACCGAGTAGCACTTTGGCCGAGTAGCCGAGTACCGAGTACCGAGTGCCGAGTAGTTGTGAATAAAAAAAGAGTATTGATGTGCACATGAAGAATTTTGTATATATTGAAATGAAAACATACATTTTAACTACATAATATATATAAACTAATGAAAGAAATTGAATGTAAGAATTCCAAAATAGAATTCTTTAAACCTCTTTGTAAAAATCAGTTTATCAAAAATGATGATTGGTTGTGGTAAAAATTCATTTAGTAATGTAAAATGCCTCATAATCTTCTCCTCCCCCCTCCCTCCCCGCACCCAAGGAAAAAAGTCTATACTGACACTGTATATTTTTATTTACTTTCTTTTCATTTTTTTCTAGTTAATAACAAAGTGATATTTTTTATATGTAATTCTATTTTTAAAACCTAAGATACAAAATTATCATGGTGTATTTTTACACCATAATTTACGACATACTGAATTTGATATTAATTATTAAAATATTTGTATTTGATAGAATTTTGTGTATTTCCTTTTTCTTGCTGATAATTTCTTTACTTTAAAGTCGTTTTTTGTTTCCACTTTTACAATTGGAGCTTTTATGCAGCTAGATTTTGATTTTCATTTAGAATTGTACATATATATATATATATATATATATATCAGGGTTCACACTGGGAAAAAATACAAGGTGGGATTTCCCACCTTGACCAAAATTTTAAGTGGGATTTTTAAAGTTTAAGCGCAAACCAAATTTTTTTTGAGTGGGATTTCAAAAAATATTGCGGGAATCGCGCAATTGCGCGGCTTAGCGCGAACCCTGTATATATATATATATATATATATATGTAATATATTCAGTTACCCAAAGAGAAATCATATTTAATGCAAATAAGTTACCACAAATTAATCTATTTAAAAGGTTTAGATGAAAAGACAATCTTTTCTTCATCAGGCATCCAAAAAGATTGCCAGGGCATAACATACGAGTTTCTGACGTTTCACCGATTTGTTAAATCAAACATGTTGGACGCTACTCGTACAGCTTAAAAAGTGGCAAACAAAGTACAGAAAGTGGAAAAAATAGTCGAATTAGCATACGAACTTTACCAATATATAAGCTGTGTAAAAATATTTTATATACTTCATATATATTTTTAATTATTTCATATTACATATTTATATTTGCATATTATTGTACTAATCAGTTACAAATTTACTTACTATTAGTAAACTTTTAAAAAATGCCGAAATTTTTACAACTACTCGGTAATGGCCGAGTACTCGGTACACCGAGTATATACCGAGTACTCGGTACATCCCTAGATATAATCATTAGCATTATTTTACTAATTATTTAATTCTAATTAAAGAAATACTAATAAATTGCTTAGGGAACTTTTAACTTGCTCAAAATAGTTTTATGAAGATATTTTAAAAGTTATAAAAGTTAATATTTTTATTTTATGGTTTTTTTTACATACCTATTCTTAAAAGATCTATTTAAATTTAATGGAATATACTTTTATTTTTAAAAAACGCAATAACTTATGCTATCTTAATGTTCGTGATATACTCTAGGCTTTTCCCATTTCTCTCTTTCCCAATATTCACAAAAAAAGTCTACCCAAAAATCAGTCAACCAAAGTCATTCTACCCAAACGAAGTCTGACTTCCACTTTGTTAATAATAACAGAATAAAAGTATCATATTCAAAATCATAATTATTGCCAGCTTTTGAGAGAAAATGCTAAGTATAAAATACAATATTATAACTTTAAAATCCGCTTTTGTTCAGTTAAACCTAAAAACAATGTTTGAAAATAAGTAGTAGTTTTCTAAGTTATTTTTATTTATTATAACTATATACTGATATATTCTTTTGCTATAACTATAGTACAATTTTAAATGTTTAAAATCTAGTAATTTCTTTATATTTTGATATATCTTCTGTAGCAGAACTATTCGGCCTCATAGTACACCAATAATAATCGGCCAAGCCGAATTTGATCTTATACCGAGTATTCGGCCAGGCGGAACATTTGGCTAGGTCATAAAATTACTATTCAGCCAGGCCGAATACCGAATAGTGGCCGAATATTCGTTACATTCCTACTTACAACTTATTCCTTTGTTTTTTTTTTAAAGATTTTTATTTTTATATAGTATATACATGTATCAGGGATAGATATATGTATAAGGATCCTTGAGCAAATCATAATACATCCAGTGATGCCACGACTTGGAAAAGTTTTGGAATTATCGACGTTTCCGTAAAAGTCGCGTCAAAAAGGAGTAAATTAGAATTTTACAATTAGTTACTTCAAGCTATAAGCTAAATCAAAAGATTAACACTTTCAAAGCCACAAGTTTTTGCAACGAAATTTCCCTCAGGCTACCTGGATCAACTTCAAAGAAATTTCAATTATAAATGCGTCGGTCCTTACTTTAATTTATTCATGATGCTTTGTTAGTTTACACTTAATTTAGTTATTTGTGTATTTATTTGACAACCCATTTTTATACTAATGCAGCAGTTTTATTACCGCCTGTGGAATATCTAAATTTTTCAAGATTCTTTGCAATTAGTCAAATAACTAGTTAATGCGTTAGAAAAGTAATTTAACTTTGTGCAAATAAACTCTAATAAAAAATAATTTCACGTTATTTTTAAAGCACAAATGAGCATTAAAATGCAGACATATGTTTCCTGATTGCTTGTAACCCCTTTTTCAATGCGACAGGAGCTTCTAGATGAAAAACATCCAAATGAAGCTTGGCTGAAATTGGCTTCATTTGGATGTTTTGCATCTAGAAGCTCCCTGTCGCATTGAAAAAGGGATTCCAAGCAATCCCGAAACATATGTCTGCATTTTAATGCTCATTTTGTGCTTTAAAATAACGTGAAATTATTTTTTTATTAGAGTTAATGCGTTACCTGAATACGGGTAACGCGGCGTTACCCGAATTCACTACTAAAATAAACTAGTAAAAGATATGACCCGTAAATTTCATAAGCCATTTTTTTCTATCTCCTAAAAAAAAATTTTGTTTTTAAGAGTTGTTACCTTTTTGAAAAAAAGCGACTCAATTACTTTAAAACATGATGCAATTTTTCAACTAAACAAATAAAGATCTACAACTTTCTCTGATAATATTGCCTATTAATCTCCGGCCCATTCAACATAAGAAAACTCGAGACAAACACCTTTAAAGCTGCAAATGCTTGAAATGCTCTAACGTTTTCTAGTTGATTGACAAAGCAAATAATGTATCACGTAGAAGGAGTATAAATGTGTACATTGCCAACGGCAGCAATGGCACATTCCTTGGTTGTCTTTTTCATCCCTACAAAACGTACAAATCTGCTGTTGTCTTATTTCCAAGGTAAAAAAATAACTTTTTTTTTTTTTTAAAGCCATAATTAAGTCTTTCATTTTATTTTTCAAATGATTGTAGCTTAGAGAACTTTTGTGCCTTTCTAAAGCTCCCTGATATTTGGACACGAATTACAGTAGAGCCTCGGTTATCCGAGCCCCGATTAACCGAGCTCCGGGTTAACCGAGGTACATTTGCCCTGGATTTTTTTTTTTTTGCTGCCGATGGCGGAGCCACTGACTGACGTCAGTCATCCAATGGCATAAGTTGCATTTTAATTTTATTTTCTGGTGATATAAAGACCTAGAAAAACAGTCAGAGACAACTTCAACAGACTTTTTACGGCTACAACCTTTGCGTTTATCGGCAGAAAAGAAGCGAGCGAGTTCCGTTGAACGGAAAAAAATATAGTATATACAGGAATAAACCTGTAAAGTTGACCACCTTTGTATGTTGACCACTTGTGTCAGGAACGGATCTAGCCCTTCACCCACTATCTCACCCTCTTTAATTTTAAATTGACCACTCAATTACTGCACCGCAAAAATTACACAGGTTTCACTGTATATAGACTTCTTCTAGAAACAATTTTACTTGTAACATGTGCTCTACTGATGTGTACATGGAAAATTAGATACTTGTATGTATGTAAAGTAATTTTTTCATTTCATAATAAGTACAGTAAATGCCTTTTTCGTCACATATTTGACGACATTTTCATTTTTCAACCCATGTTTCCCTCTCGATTTGGACCATTGAACTATACGGAAGGCTCTCTAAAGCAAATTGTATGCGAACTATTACTGAAATGATTTCATTTTTTTGTTAACAAGGCATACCTTTGCCTTAATATAGTTTAAAATATAGTCTTAATATAATTTACAGTTACATTCATTGTAAACAAATATTATTTGTTTAGTTTTGTGGAATATGTTAAATGATGGGTAGTTGATTCTTTGTATGATGAATTTATTAAGGTTTAACGAAAAAAAAATGAAGAAATTAAAGAAAACACTGAAAATAAACACATTTTTACTATCAAATTAAATTTTGCGCTAATTATTAAACTTGCCGAATTTTATCGACGATTTCTCTTTTTCCCTTCTCCAAAGTTGATGTCAGGTAGATCTTTGTAAAAAAGAATCCTCTACTATCATTTTAATTTCAATTTGTTGAGATTGAAATCGTTCAAGTTCGTGTGTCTCCAATACGGAAGACGCTATGTTTTGCCGTCCTCGCTCCTGTCAACTGCCTGTCCCTCTAGTTCAATGATTTGGACAGAGTCCGTGTTATCCGAGTTTTCGATTATCCGAGGTACTCTCGGTCCACATTACCTCGGATAATCGAGGCTCTACTGTATTTTCAAATCCAAGTTTTCGATTATCCGAGGTACTCTCGGTCCACATTACCTCAGATAATCGAGGCTCTACTGTATTTTCAAATAATCGGGTATACAACTTACGTGTTAATAAAAAACATAGCACAGTTCGACCACGGAATTTTGACTTTTGGAGGCTTCTGCGCATGACAGAAAAGGGCGAATCCATTCGGGTTTTAGGGAAGCTCGTTTTGTAGGTGCGCTTATTATATTAGCACGCGAATCAGAATGTTTGCTTCGCTGTTTGTTGAAAGCAGCTAAATTTATAAACTGGCATATAGCATCCGTTCGGAAGAAACCAAATATGCTAAGCGAACTCGAACGAGAACAAAAAGAGCACATTCTTTATACCAGCAATTCCTCCCTTGAACATGAATGGATCCTTCTTGGCAGTCTGCTAGGCAGTTTGCTTTGGTTGATGGTAGAACTGTAAATAACCTTCTTTTGTTGAATTGCATTTCAAGGCACGGTGTTTCAAAATTAATTGCGAATCAAAAAAGGAATTGGCGCATTCGTGTTTACTGACCACGTGGCGATAAAGTATCCCGTTCTTTATTTCTTTATCCCAAAATCAAATTAAATGATTGACGTTTTCTGAGAAAGCGCTCCAAGTGGCAGCAAAATATCAGCACAGACAATTCGTTAAATAAATCAGGTCTTCGAAGTGCCCGAATTCAGAAACCTCGAAACGTATCCGCATCTAGTTCCTTTTGCATCAAAGAAGTGATTAACGTGTTCTTAACATAAATCCGGGTTTAACGTGCTGAATTCCCCCCCCCCCCCCTGTTTGTCTCTTACTTCTTTTATCGTGATAAGTGTGTGAGCGGCTTATGTTCTCATACCTAGACCATACATTTACAAACGATTTCGCTCATGCTGTTGAATTTGTTTCATGTCCAGCATTGCATTTACACTCATTGTAACACAGGTACAATATCAAGTACAAAGCTTTGAAATTAAAGTATCAATGATTGTTATCAGCAACCATAAAATATTGATGCTAATCGATGTTTTGAAGCATTGTTATAATTAGCATCTATTTCTTAAATACATATATACACGTGAGAAACAGTAACGGAAGTTCTGATGAGAGTTGGATTGATTTGACAGTGACTGTATTTAATAATTTAGAACCAAGATTTTTGAGGAGTCAAGGAATAATATGAACGTTAAAAAAAATCTATTGCTTTCCATTAGAATAACTTAATTCAAACTACTGCTAAAATTAAGCAATATGTTACAAAGTGCCCCAGTAGTACACGTGTGCATTGAAATTTAATATAAACCTCTGAGCTACAGAGTAAAAATTAACTTGAAGCTAATCACAAAATTTGCAAAAATTGCAGACACGTGTTTCGAGGTAACAAGGAACCCCTTTTAAGCTTCTATATGAAAAACATCCAAGTGAAGCGAAGAGATCAACATAAACACAGCTTAAATAGCAAAAGCAGGGGATTATCCAGTGACCAATGAGAATAACGGAAGCATAAGAAAGGAACCAGTAAGAAGACACCTAAAACGAACGCACCTAATTGGACTAATTAGAATCAAAGAAACGAAATCCATCTCATGCAAAAAGAAACAGAATAAAGCCAAAAGGACCAAAGGAAGTAAAAAACGTGAAAAGTATTAAAAACAAGACGTAAAAACAACATTATAAATAATTAAAGTAGAAGGCAATAAGTACGGAACACCAGTGAAAACCAAAAAATAACATGCAAAACAATGTACGCATATAAAGCAGGACTTCAGCTAGGTTATACCAATCTTAACTGCTCCAAGTATGATAGAACACTTGAACAACAAGAGGCGAAGAACAGCCACTGCGAAGAGAAAATGCTGAAGATAGTAAAAATGCTGCATAACCGTCTTAGTTGATAAAACAAAATCATATTTACTTCTTCTCCACATAAACTTGGACTTGGCTTCAAGGGAAACAGCTGTTTTGGATTCATAACTTTTAAAGAAGGAAAAAAATGAATGCTGCTGAGAAAGCAACTTAGGGTGCTTTTGAAAAAGTAAACTCGTTTCGAGAAATAGAAAATCTCAAAACTATGAAGATCCATCTTGCTCATTTAGGGCCATTGGGATGCAATGTCCCCCGTAAATCTTCATTTCTTTCAATCCCCCAATTGAATCAGGTTTGTTTGTTTTTCCTCCAGAAATCCATCACCTGACAATTTTAGCATGCGTTTTCTTTTATGGGATCAGATGATCCTACTGAAAACACGCATTTTAATGCAGAATATAATCAACTGCCGCTACCACTGAATTTAGACAGCAATCAAACTGACTTTTGAGACTGGTGCAGAAACTCGGCAATGTGACAGCACAAACCGTGTTTCCGCAATAGCTTCAAGTTTCACTTCCGTTTTCAAGATTGAACTGCATTATCGCTGAGTCATTTTTTATAAACCTTTGTGGCAGGAAAATGTTTCATATTGTTCCAGACTATTATATGTTTTATGCAGTTTTCCCAGAAAGATAACATTAATTTTTACCAGTGGGTTGTTGTTGTTGTTATTTCCAATAGCGCCTTCCGTTTCAAGCTGAGCACCAATGGTGGAAGTACGATCTGGTTCATAATGTACTTGGATGAAACCAGATGGCGCCACCTTCCTTTTTAGACCTATGTGTGAAGGGAAGGGAAAATCTCCACCCACCGCGACCCTCGGAACATCCTCGGGACTTCAGGGTCCACGAAGTTTACATGCATGAATCCATAAGTATACATGGTGGGTCTTCTGCGGCTCGGGTATGGAACCCAAGATTCTCCGATCCGAAGCTCGATATCCTAAAGTCTTGGAATACTTAGTTTTACCAAAAAAAAAAAAAGAAAAAGTGACAGTTACACTGTAAAACTTTTTGGTGTTATCTGAACACCATTGGTATCCAGTTGGTGTAAAATGGAAAATTATTCATTTTTTGATGTATTTTAAATTTTAAACTGTCGAAAAAAATACAGACAGCAGAATTATTTTAGCGTAACTCAATGCACAATATAAACATACTTGTGACTAAAACACACATTACGTTTATTTAGAAATACGTATAACATTGAAATACTTGATTAATGAACTGCTAAAATCAAGAGTCACTATCAAAAACCTTAGACTCATCTTTTTCTCAAATTTAACAATTGTTTTATAAAATGTTCTGGAAAAAAATCGCCGAACACGCAATCGCTGATTTTTTTTCCTGCTTTTTAATTATATATTGAATGAAAACAGAAATAATTGTTAATTTATGTTTTAACAATATTACAATAAATACCTAAGAGCGCAAAAAACACAAAAGGCGCAAATTTTACTGGTAATATGTAAAAGTTGGTTGGTATGTATGTTGGCAGGCTGATTTCAAAAATTTTTCCTAGAAGGCATTTTTCATAGAAGAAAAAGGGAGAGAGCGTTTAAAAATTAAGGATTTTCGAGAAAATGAACTTCTTCATTGCCAAAATTACCCAAAATACGGTCTGTATGAAACATTGACAACGTAAAAACGTTAGACAAACATATGTCTGCATGTTAATGCTCATTTGTGCTTTTTTAACATGCTTTTTTTTTCAGTTTTGCAAAACATCATGTTCAATATGCATCGACTGCAATGAATTGATTATAAAAACATTGATGTTTTAACGGAAATACTGATCAGTCTTGAAAACGCTGATATACCTGTCACGTCCTTACCCTTAACCACTTCCCTTGCAATTTTTTTTTGAAAAATATTGCAAAAAATCATCACATTTTATTACCAAATACAAGTAACAAAACAAAATATGTAGGTTTTAAGTTGAATTTTTATTTTTTTTACAATTGTAAAAGCGTTTAATATTAGTTTAATAACAGAGTTATCTTAGATAAAATGGAAAAAAGTTGACTATTGGTCCTTATATGATAGTTTCTTAAACAAGGGACAGCATAGTAAGCCAATACAACTTGGCAAACTTCCAATCAAAACGAAATATTTCCTTTTGTCAAAGCATACTGACAAATTCTTCTTCACCCGAGTTTTCTCGGGATAATAATTAACTGCAATGTATGGGAACCCGAGGGTTCCCATACATTCGGGATAATCAGGCAAGCGGTTAAAGCAACTTCAGGTCTTATTTTAGCAGAAATTTGGTAGCATTTCCTTCCCAACTGACGTCGCAGCCCCTCCCAAAACCAACTCCGGATGTCGACAAGCTATGGTGTCAACTTAAAGTCATCAAGTTTTTTGCTGGGATAGAGTTCTCAACAACCATTTACTTGCTCAATGTGTTAACTTTTACAAAATACCTTTGATATAAACTTTAATAAAACTTAGGCGGGGACCAACACCTTACAGCTGAAATTTCTTTTATTCAAGTCATCAATAACACCGAAAACTAGTCTCTTCTTTTCATTATGGAACATTCCTTCACATCCTTCATATGAATATGACTCCTCACCAATTTTCCCCATTATGATACAAATCCTTATTGTGAAAATAAAGTAAGAAAAATAAATTCTATGAAAAAAATATTTTAAACCAAGAAAAAGTAATTAAAATGTTTGTGTTATCAGCAAAGCCTCAAAATGGTAATTATATTAGCAAGAATTTTATTTGTTAACCTGTAGGTCAAATGGCAACCGTACAAGACAAAACAAAGTCTCTGCTCCCTTAGCGCCGAAATACAATTTCGAATTGTTGGATTCTGGAGATATACGCTTAGCGAGAAAAACGTTCGAGTGCTCCACCCCCTTGTAGCGAATAGCGCTAAAATTCAATTAACATTTCTTCCTAGCAGCATGTATGTGTGTGACAAATTTCGCTTAATTCTATGTATTACGTTTTGCGTTACGGCGCCCGAAAAACTAATACGAAGTTCGATTGCCCCCCCCCCCCCCTTAAAGCTAATAGCGCCAAAATGTAATGAGCAACTGTTCCTATTGCGGTCCATTTGAATACTAAATTTTGTGCGAATTCCTCCATTACTTCTTGAGATATAGCACTCACGCTAATCGCGAAAAACGTTCGATTGCTCCACCCCCTTCAAATGGGCTCGCGCCGAAAACTAATCAGCACCATTTCCATCCATGGTTCATGTGTGCACCAAATTTCGTTTGATTCCATGCATTACTTTTTGAGTTACAGCGGCTACAGAGGAGAAAACGAGAGACCCCATACAGGCAGACATTTTCTTAAAATGGTTAAAAAGGGTTTAGTACACCCCAAAACGTGTAAATCCATCGAAAATCGAAAAATTTCACGAATTATTTTTTATATATACTGGAAAAAGAAGAAAGTAAAAACAAGAGCTATGAAGTCCTAACGGGTCCTTATGGCAACTTTAATATCGTTATTATTTAAGGGGACTACGTTCTCGCGTCAGTATATAAAAAGCTAAACATAACTTTCCTTTACCGCAAGAGGAAATTATGCATCTGAGGGACCGTTCATAAATGATGTCACGCTTTTTCCCAAAAATTTGACCCCCTCCCCCCCTTTGTCACAATACGACACACTTCAGCGGACCCCTTCCCTCCCCCTTTGTCACGTGCCACGCTATGTTGCATAATGCATGATGTCACACTTTTTGTTGCCCCCTCCCCTCCCCTTGTCACACTTTGTCACAATTTCACGAACCCCCTGCCCCCTTGAAGCGTGACATCATTTATGAATGATCCCTTAACATAGTTTCTTCAAACACCCTTATCACATAGAGTAAATAAGGGTTAAACCTAATTTTCCCCTAACGCTCTAAGAGACAAAAATCCAAGTACAGGTGCAAATGGCACACAGGCAGCGTGCACGTCAAAAATCATAGAACACTTGTTAAACCAAAGAACTTCTTCCATTGCATTATTCTTGCAACATCCGATCGATGCTACTTACAGACCAAAGTGTAATGTTGATTTACGAACAAGTTGTCACACTGAGGATAGTGACCTTCTTATTTTTAGGTCAATACAGTCGAATGAGCGGTGTTCGCCAGGACGGAATTAGATCTTTGAATCGAATCATTCTCTATCGAGTTGGTTACGAAGTCTTGTACAGTTCGACCAGGCACTTTTGACGTTTGAAACGTTTTTTCACGGCACTTTTGACGTTCTGATGGCAGAAAAGACCGAATAAATTCGATTGGGGAAAGATCGTTTTTCCGCGTTTATTTCGTACACGAATCAGAATGTTCGCTTCACTGCTTGTTGAAAGCAACTACATTTATAAATTGGCATATAGTCCGGGGGAAATCAAGTATTCTAATGAATTAGAACGAGATAAGAACGGCACATTCCGCATACCAGCAGTTTCTCTCTTGAATAGGAATGGATTCTTATTGGCACTCTACCAAGCAGATTGCTTTGGTTGATGGTAAAACTGTCTTTTGCATGAACCAAAATATGCAATTAAGAGTAGTCTTTTAGAAACACTGTGCACTGTCATTCAAACCTGGAGATCTGGAGCACCCACTTTTTGAATTGCTCCGCTCCAGTTGATAAATATTTAATCCGGGTGCACTCCGTGCTCCGAATAATTTTGATAGATATTATTTACATTTAGGTTAATTAATTTTTACGTTTCCGTGTAGAATGGGGTACCCTTTAGTTTGGCGTTATATTTTGGCGGTAAAATTTTATTTCTGGTCAGGCAGCGGACATCTTGCTACGTCACATCTTGGCGTCAAAATTATTTGCCAACAAATTAAGGGGTGCCCGATTGTAAAATTTTACCAATTTTTTATGCGATAAAAAAGTTAAAAAAAAAAAAAAAATCTGAGCAGAGCAAATTTTTTTCCTCCGGCTCCGTTTCAGTTCGTTGCTCCACTGCTCCGCTCTCCTTTTCCGCTAGATCCCTGATTCAAACTACGACAAGATTCCTAATTAAATGTAAAATTATTGATCAGATTTTGCTCAAATATTTATTTAAGTATTTTCAGTTCTCCAAATTATTATTTTTTAATAGATACAATTGCTTTTCTCCGAATATTAAGTCACATACATTCCATTTTTCTATCTACTTACATCAAAACTAAACCATGCAAAATTTCTACAATGCATCTACAGCAGTGGCTCCCAAACTGGTTCATGTAGGCCCCTAGGGGTCTATAACGACTTACAAGGGGTCAACGTCAACAAAAGAAAAAAGTGGGGGTATATAAGATGTGAACAGGGGTCCATGAGACTGGATGCCATTTAAGTAAGTTATCACCAAATTTTAGACCCTAACAGAAATTTTGCTAATGTGATGCTTATTTATATAATTACAGCTAATTAAGGGGTCGAGCCAGTGGAAATTCAGGTCCGTTTTCGGACCCTTCACGAAATTCCAATTATTCAAAACGGACCTTCACAAAATTCCAATTATTCAAAACGGTCCCTTCACAAAATTCAAATTATTCAAAACGGACCCTTCACAAAATTCCAATTGATCAAAACGGACCCTTCACAAAATTCCAATTGATCAAAACGGACCCTTCACAAAATTCTAATTGATTAAAACGGACCCTTCACAAAATTACAATTATTCAAAACGGACCCTTCACAAAATTACAATCAATCAAAATGGACCCTTCACAACATTCCAATTGATCAAAACGGACCCTTCACAATATTCCAATCGATCAAAACGGACCCTTCACAAAATTCCAATTGATCAAAACGGACCCTTCACTAAATTCCAATTGATCAAAACGGAACGTTCACAAAATTCCGATCAAGCAAAACGGACCCTTCACAAAATTCCGTGCTACCAAATTGTACTTTTTACAGAATTATTTATTTCATAAGTGTCATAAAAATAATAGAATCTTTTTATCACTGTATGTTTAAATTTTGAATTTTCACAAGAATATTTTTTAATTCACAGAAAGACGGCCCCTGTTAAAAACGCTGATCGACCTTTGTAATTATACATTAATCAACTATATTTCATAAATTGAGCAAGCTGCTACCCATGTTCTTTGTGTTTCTAACTAATATATTGTTACTTTTAATATATGTAGGAAGGACGTAGTTTGCCTGTGGGAAAATGACAAAACTGCAGAATTTTAAGAAGAAAGTTTACAGAAAATTCAGAAAAAAAACCTAGCGATGTTGGGGAAAAAAGATTACACATGACTGATGATATTTCATTTAGTCTCATGCAAATAAAATTGTTAAGGAAAGTTATTAAATAAATTCAACTCAAATCGATGTTTAGAAATGAGGCACCCAGAAGCAAAGTGATGTAAGTGACAAAATTGAAAAGTTGGTGATAACTGATGCAAGTGATAGATAAAGCCCCATTCTCTATTGCAAAAAGAGATGTCAGTGATAGCTCTAACAGATACTCCGCCCTGACGTGATTTAGAAAAAAATTAACATTAAAGGTGCCATAAGATCCAAACTTTGACCGCGTTTTTGTCAGAACCGTTTCTTGGTCGCCTGACGTCCCTTTACTTCTCACTGCCTCAAATGAGCCATTTTATTACATGTCACAGCAGCATTTATTACATCGGGTATTGCAAGACTCCATACAGATGTTTCTACTTTTTAACATACAAATTTAAATTAGGAGATAAGTTAATGAAGAAGATAGGAATAAGTTCGCAACGAACATTTCAAATTACATTTAAAGTCTCGTCACTTTTTTCGTCAAAGTTGTTTCAAAAATAAATTTCATTATTAAAATTAAATCAATTATTATTTTCTGCCACATAGAACATGCTTTACCGTCAGGCTGAATCATTGCTTTACATGTATACTAAAGGTCGAGAGTAGCAGTCGCCACTCGCCATTGACGGCCAAATTTTTATTTGGCGACCACAAAATGTTGTATCGGTCGCCGAAACTGGCGACCAGAAAAGGTTTGTAATTTATTATTTTTTCTAAAAAATAGGGCTTTGTGTAATTTTGCGACAAATTGTACTTTGAAGTAAGTATACGTAGACACATGTTTGTATGCAAAATGACGCCCCGGTTGGAGAGGGGGATTAGTTTGATACACGGTTCAAAGTGTCGACTAACTTTTTTCGGTTTCCTGGCCACCATCAAATTTTTTTAGTCTCAAGCAATATTAATGTATACATACAAAATAAACAAACGGAGTCCTAACCATGGTAGTTTATTATATTACTGGTCGACTTGTGTTGATATCCGCACTAATTTGGTAGAAAGGACGTTATGAAGAAGAAAGAAAAAAGTAAACGGGTGTTGGTACAAAAGAAGGCATGTCACTGAACACATCAGTACAAACATCTGTTACAATTTTTTTCCGCTGTTTAGATATTCAAAATAATAAAATATTCCCAATAATAATGATAATTATTTTTACTAGTAGTATACATAGCATTAAAATACAATAACGAAACAGTTCCATTACTTAAAATATAGTTACGGTCGGTTGGTTAGGTTCTACACATTCATAATACGAATGAATGTGTAGCGGCTGAATAAGTTTAACACACAGACGCAGATAAAAACTGTCCAATTTTCTACACAATAAAAACAGAAGACTTATTCGTTTCGCTACTTGATAACAAATGACGCCAGCATACCCCACACCCATTTGGCATCCATTAAAGGATCTCTTCCCAGAAAATTTTAAACCTCAAATTTAAGAGAAGCGGTACATTTTTAGACCGTGGGTTTATTTTTCGTCATTAGCCGGCACGACAAGCTTTAAAATGAGGGGTAAATTATGGGATTTGATGGGAAATAACAAGGAAGATATCGCGGAGCGACAGTAAAACAGGCTAGCGAAATAATACAAATAGATAAGCAAAAATAAAACATTTTAACATTACGAGGTAAATTGCACATAATTTCATTTTGATACAACGGTTGAACCAAAAACATTAAAAATTGATATGCAAGGTTAAATTCTTAATGCCCATTAGAAATTCATGAAAAAAATGCGGAGCTCCTAAAACTTTCAAGTTGATGTTCATTTTAATATAAAGGCGATCCCTTAACTAAATTTTATAATTGTCATGTTATGCCACATTAAAATACAGCGAAACTGACATAATTTACGTATCTAATGTAAATAGTATTAAAATAAAAGGAATGTTCCTTCGTTTATTAATCTCCCCCTCCCCTCAGGTTTGTACAAGCATGGTTTAAGGCAAAACAAGATTGTTTATTGATAACTATTGATTGATCAAATGCAATAATATTGTTCAGCTCATGTGAAGATTTTTCTTTTTACAATTTCTTTAAAAACATTACTCAGGAAAACAAGCAAAATTAATTTATTTAGACAGTTGAAATTTAATTTGAAATATTCTTACCACGTACGTTTTCAGGCCATATAATTGTTACCTTTGCAATTTTCTGTTTTTAAATTGAATACTACTGATGCAACATCTTCATAAGTTGAGTGTTCAAGTGCAGTTTCAAACGCAAGCGTTATAATCATCTTTCAGCAAAGGGGGAAACTGGGAAACTCTTCTCAATCTAGTGCGCCATTATTTGCCGCACATTAAATTCATTTTGAAAAAAGAACAGTGCCTTTATTAATTTTGAAGGATAACATTCACTAAAATTCACTTACTCCAGAATAAATTTAATTTATCTGTTTTTCAATCTAAATTAATTGTTAGAACGATGTACAGTTTTTTTTTTCTTTCTTTCTAATGGGGCTGCAGTATTGGTCATCACATATTGCAGACCTAGTGCGCCCCCAGAGATTGGTACCAACTCTTTCAGCGGCACCACAATGAGTGTGGTACCATTGCCGCAGTTCTTTTTGACGCTTAGTTTCCCCTAGAGGGGGCACCTGAGCTCTCGCTGATGCAATCTGCACTAGGAATTTAATTTAGCCGAGAGTATCCATGCCAAACGGATACTCAAGGGATCTTTAACATGCCGCATAATCATATGTCATGGACGCAGACGATTTTCTGCATCTTGACAAGATGCCGACTTGGGCCAGGTTTGAACCTGCGATCTTGGGCATACGAGACCTGCGCCTTACCACTACGCCACCCTGTCGACAGAGCGATGTGCAGTAAAACCTGTAAAGTTGACCACCTTTGTAAGCTGACCACTTTTGTCAGGAACGGAATCATCCCTATGCTTTATAATGTAGGGAAACCTTTGTTACTTGACCTCCTAAGTTGAACATCTGTCTATATTGACCACTTATGTACGCCAATTTTGGGTGGGGTATTATAAAAACCCCTTCGTAAGCTCGTTTATCTATTTTGGCAAGGTTAAAAAAACTAAAATAACTTCTCCAGGACATTTTTTATACTTTAATAGTATTTGTCTGGATAGATGAAACATCAATGTAAAGTTAGACTAAACTTCATTTTAAGTTTAACTATTGGAAAACAATGAACATTCTTTTATTCTTGAAATAAGTTTATTCTTCACTTTTAAAGTTGTATGGGTTACACGGTAAGTCATTCAGGTTAAATTTCTCTAATGATATTTTAAATAATTGTGGAAAAAAAAGCTGATTACTATTTTAAAGTAATGTTGATACATGAAGATATATTTTTAATTAGGTACAAATAAATAAATGCACAAGAAAGAATGTGTAATAAATGAGAAAAGCTCCCTCTATAAGTAAGAGGTATAAGTTGACCACTTGTCGACTTTTAAAAACCCCCCTTAAAAAGGTGTTTTGAAAACCGGCCAAAGTGGTCAACTTACACAGGTTTCACTAAGCTAATCACCTGTCTAAGTTGACGGCTAAAGTGCTGCACCGCAAGTGGTCAACTTACACAGGTTTCACCTAAGTCTAATTTCAACCCTGGTCAACTTACACAGGTTTCACTAAGCTAATCACCTGTCTAAGTTGACGGCTAAAGTGCTGCACCGCAAGTGGTCAACTTACACAGGTTTCACTGCAACCCCAATTTAAAAGGTAAATTAAAATTTTTTTGAATATTTAAAAAAATCCAAATTCCCCCTTTAAAGAAATTTTTGGATTTGGGTTAACAAAGGAAAATTTTTTTCCCAAAAAATTTTTTAAAATGAAAGAAAAAGTTTCAAAATTCAAGAATATGTTTGACAAAATAACGCATTAAAATCATAATTTGTTATTGATCTACCTTTCGAAACTATTTCCAGTTAGGTCCTGTTCAAAGGGGGGGGGGGGAGAAACGAATCACTCCTTCGTATTTGGACGCTTTTTGTACTAGAGACACATGGGATATGTCATTTTATCAGGAATAATATTGTTCTCTATAAAATTCTTTTTAATTGTTCTTAATTTTCTGTCCTTTTTTTTTAGCTCTGAAATTCTAAAGATAAGACTGAAGAGAAATAACACAAGAGTGAAAGGTGTGCATAAAACTTTACAACTTTAAAAACTATTTAAAATAAATTTATGACTGAACAAAACAGCAGCTTTTACTGAAATTTTTATTGCAGGGAAATCAAATTTAGTTTCGGAACTAACTGAATTTTACATTGGTGTCCATAAATTACTGACTAAAGAGAAAGTGCTTTTTTTTGTGAGGAAAAAGTTTTATTATTGGCAACTTTGGTTGTTGTAACTTTATTTGCGTAGCTTAGGTAAATTAGCTGTACCACGTAGCTTAGGTAAATTAGCTGTACCGCGTAGCTTAGGTAAATTAGCTGTACCGCGTAGCTTAGGTAAATTAGCTGTACCGCGTAGCTTAGGTAAATTAGCTGTACCCGTAGCTTAGGTAAATTAGCTGTACCACGTAGCTTAGGTAAATTAGCTGTACCACGTAGCTTAGGTAAATTAAAACTGGGTTTTACCACGTAGCTTAGGTAAATTAGCTGTACCACGTAGCTTAGGTAAATTAGCTGTACCACGTAGCTTAGGTAAATTAGCTGTACCACGCGACTGGGGAATTTTCTTTTGGACAGTAAAATTCGAAATTAGAGTTTTAATTAAATTGTAAGACGTTTTCAGGAAGCCTACATTTTTGTGTTTGCTGTTTTGGCTATCTGCAGAATAAGAATAACTCGATCTGGATGATTTTGCACATGATGAAATTATTTCTGAATTGACTTGCGAAGGGCGTCAACTAGAGACGTTGCTACATCGTTTTGGAGTTTTTCTAACGGCGACCAAGCGATTTGAACTTCTGTCAGACAATTGGACAGCTGATATGCGCGTCTTGATTGATTGAGGATGCGATGATCTGCAGTTCGAAGGTCTAAAGGGGTTGGTGAAGCCAGTGGTCGCGCCAGAGGAAATTCGGGTCCGGTTTCGGACCCTTCCCAAAATTTCAATCAATCAAAACGAATCCTTTCCAAAATTTAAATCAATCAATACGGACACTTCGCAAAATTTAAATCAATCAAAACGGACCCCTCCCAAAACTTAAATCAATCAAAACGGACACTTCGCAAAATTTAAATCAATCAAAACGGGCCCTTCCTAAAATTTAAATCAATCAAAGCGGACACTTCGCAAAATTTAAATCAATCAAAACGGACCCCTCCCAAAACTTAAAACAATCAAAACGGACACTTCGCAAAATTTAAATCAATCAAAACGGACCCCTCCCAGAACTTAAATCAATCAAAACGGACACTTCGCAAAATTTAAATCAATCAAAACGGGCCCTTCCTAAAATTTAAATCAATCAAAGCGGACACTTCGCAAAATTTAAATCAATCAAAACGGACCCCTCCCAAAACTTAAAACAATCAAAACGGACACTTCGCAAAATTTAAATCAATCAAAACGGATCCTTCCCAAAATTTAAATAAATCAAAGCGGACACGTCGCAAAACTTAAATCAATCAAAACAGACCTTCCCCAAAATTTAAATCAATCAAAACGGATCCTTCCCAAAATTTAAATAAATCAAAGCGGACACTTCGCTAAATTTAAATCAGTCAAAACGGACACTTCCCAAAATTTAAATCAATCAAAAAGAATCCTTCCAAAAAAATTTTTAAGCAGCAAATGTTAAAAGGAAAATTCCTAGTTAGATGTTATACAGCATGCAAATATAAGTAATTTATATATTTTTTTGTACTGATAATACTTTAATAAAAAGTTGTTTTCGGATTATCCGTGTTCTTCTATTGCCCGTGCGACCCATCCCGATGATTAACCCGGATAATCAGGAATGCACTGTATTAAACTTTTTATAAAAAAGAAGAAAAAAGGATAATCTTAAAATGCGTTGACTTGTGATTAGTGTATTTCACTGCAATGAAATACCTATAAAATGTAAGATTTAATAACGGTTATGAAAAGCACTAGAGTATTGTACTCTTCTACCAGCAAATAGGGGAAAAGGTTTTTGGATAGAAGCGGATCCGTGCATCAAACTGTTGGGGTGCCAGCTTTTCGTCCTCACAAGTTTCAATGCGTTAAAAATTAAGTACTCATGATTATTTCAAAACTTTTATTTTTGGAAGTTCCAGCCATTTTGTTCTGTTTGGAAATACTACGTTCAAAAAACCTTGCTTCAAATAATAGAGTAGATAATCGTCTACGAGTGATACACGTGACTCTAGTTAACGAGCAGTGTTTAGTACGGTAGTTTTAGACCAGGCCCGTCATTTACAGGGGTTAGAAGGGGGGAAAATTGAGGCGGTGAGAAGCAAAGGGATGTAAGTGACTAAAGTATCATTTTGAGTAAAACTCGTTTGAAGTTTAATTCCTATACTAAATTCTGGAGGCTCTTCATGTAAATATATTTTTTTTTATTTTCGAGTCCTATATGTATGTGTTAGTTTAAGTATGAAGTGTGAAGTGTTTCTGATGATACGATTTGACGTAGGATTTTTTAAAAGAATAGCTTATTCTACAGTGCGTATCGAAATGATAGGTCCACCCGCATTTTTCAATGTTTCAACTGTTAATTGATACTAATTCCTTTTTTTTTGGTACAGCTAATTCAGCAAAAATCGTTATAATTATCTAGAAAGCATTTTGTTAAAAATAAATAATTCTTTTTTATTTTATGAAAATTTTTATTTTGAAGCCGTTTCAAAAAGATAGGTCCGCCTTTATAAATCCTTGTACCAAAACGTTTTTTTCCATTAAATTTGCATAATCATCATAGTTAAGTCTTACTGCGGGACTACGCGGGCTGCCGTGGAAGTATTTAAATGGAGCTGAACACCACATTGCAATCAAACGAAATGGGTCGTCGTTGCAGTCTTTCGCTGGTTGAACAGGGGAAAATTGCCGCATTTAAGAAGTGTGGAAAATCGAATAGAGAAATAGCTAAACTTTTAAACAGATCTCATAATGTCGTAAACAATTTTTTGAGACTTCGAAGTGCTTATGGTAAGAAAAAATCATCTGGCTGGCTGTCAAAAGTGACACAGCGACAAAGAAGGACTATTGTAAAGGAGTTAAAATCAGGAAATACGAGCTTATTCTACTTTGGCCAGAAAAAAAATTTCTCAAAATCAAAATCAACGGTCCATAGAATGATAAAGTTCGGCAGTTTAGTTTACAGGAAGAGGAAAGTGGCTCCGAAATTGTCTAAAAATTACAAATAAAAGCGATTGAAATTCGCACAGGAAATGATGTGCTGGAAAGAAAACTGGCATCGAGTGATATTCAGTGATGAAAAAAAAATTCAATCTGGAAGGTCCAGATGGCTGGCAATATTACTGGCATGATCTGCGTAACGATAGAGAGATATTCTCGAAGAGGCAAGCTTTTCTCCACCAGACCCCTACCTGTTAGCGGAGGCCTTAGGATTGCTTACGAGCGGGGAGGGGTAGTGGGGTCTACGGATTTTACATGCACATATCCCCAAGTATACATGGTGGTTTTCAGTGGGTATCGAGAAGAGGCAAGCTGGTGGTGGTTCCGTTAGGGCGTGGGCCGGCTTCGGACGCGCAGGAAACACTGACATAACATTTGTATACAATCGCTTGAATGCTGCAGGCTATCAACAGCTGCTCGAACAAAATTTTCTTCCACAAGCAGAGCACATTGGAGGGCCGTTCTACATGTTCCAACAGGACAATGCTCCTGTGCATACTGCAAAGTCCACTTTTGAGTGGTTCTTGGATAATGGTGTGCATATTATCGATTGGCCACCTTGCAACCCGGACCTGAATCCGGTAGAAAACATGTGGGCATACTCGCAAGAGCATTATATGCAGGTGGAAAGCAGTACAACTGTACTACAGACTTAAAAAGATCTATTTCCTCCGAATGGGCAAAAATCGAGACCAGCTGTTTGCAAAAACTTGTAGAAAACATGCCGAATAGGATTTATGAGCTCATTTTGAAAAAAGGTGGAAAAATTTCCTGTTTGGTTCAGTGGACCTATCTTTTTGAAACAGCAATTTCACAAATTTTTTGTTTCGTTTATCATTCCTATGATTTGTATATCATTTAAGCATTATTTTTTCATTGGTTGAACTAGAGTATATTATAAAATAGTACTTAATGCATAATAAAAATTTTTTTCCCAACATGAATTTCGTTTTTACTGATGGACCTATCATTTCGATACGCATTGCAACTTACATCCCTTTGCTTCCAACCAGTTAACTTACACCCTTTTGCCACTCAATGAAAAACGTGTCTTGTTCATTTTGCTAATTTACATAGTAATAAAGATAATTTGTTAGGGATATAAACTTTATTACAAATATAATATAAATTTCGAATAATTATATTCATCAATAAACTAAAAATCATTGCCATTAGACAAATTCCCGAAAACGAAAACATGACAAAAATTAAATCTGCAGAAGATTGAACCCTTGTTTATATTATTATTATTCAGCAATTCGGAATTCTTTTCCAATTTTTTTTTCTTCTTCTCCGCTTGAAGTTTCGAAAATAGGTCGTCTGCACTGCATATTTAAACTAACTTGAAAAATCAAATAATTTTATTTACAGGCAAACGGGTGTCAGTGCACTTGCATCCCTCTGCCACCAAACGGAATGCAGCTTTTATTTAGTATCTTTTTTAAACCACGCTTTATTGCAGTATCTGTCAAAGCTACCACTAAAATTTCTTTCCCACAAAACAGAAGGGTGTTTAATTTATCATTTGCACTAGCTATCTCAAAATTTTCATTTTGGTCACTTACACCCCTTTGCTTCCAAGTGCCTGAATTGATCCCCCTGGCATGACAAACAACGCATTTTTAAGTATGTTTATATATTTTGTTGTTTTTTAAATGCAATATAAATTGAGCTTGTGACCTTTTACCCCCCCCCCCCCCCTGTGGAAAAAGTGAAACGACGGGCCTGCTTTAGGCTTGAATTTATAACTAGCTAAACCACCAAAAAAAAAAAGAAACACAATGGTAATTCTAAAACGAATGAAACAGGTCCGTCTTTTAGAGGGATCAGGAGGAGATATCGCCCCCTTTAGAGCTTGAAAAAAAGTATTTACTTTTGTGTATGCATTTTATTTTTTTATTTGAATGCAATATACATTGCACTTATACCCTTTGCCCTCCTCACCCTGGAATTTTTTGAAATGAGTTCTAAACTCAAGCCTTCTTTATTCTTAATTGTGTCTTTGTTACACGATTCCTAACTAAATGATTGTCTTAATAATGTGTAAATTGCTACAATTCTCATTATGTAGAGCTTTTCAATTTGCCTTTTATTTATTTTAAGAGAAGTTTCTTTGATGTTTGATTTCAGTTCAGTCCCCCAGTGCATTAAGCTATTATAGTGATGGCGAACCCACGCAGACACTGACCCACACGATTGCTGGGCAACCATTTGTTTGTTTACGCGGATATATTTAGATTTTCTAATTTGGGCGGAAAATTTATATTCTATTTGTATGTTTTGTTTCGATGCATTGACAGAAACCCAATTTTAATGTTGTCTATCACCTTCAGTTTGATCATTACACTTCTAAAATTACGCAAATGACGACAAATTCGTTTGAAGTGTTTGAAATAAAACCAAAGTGTTTACAAAATATCAAAAAAAGTATAATTTTACTCACATTTTGTTTGTTGGGAAAAAAAACGACAAACCAAAGCAAATAACCATATTTAAAGCACGTTTTTCAAATAAAATGTATGTCATTTTCGTTACTCCTTGTTCATTCAAACACTTATTGCCATTTGCACCAAACACTTAAGAATTTTTACCCACACTAAAAATTTTTAAATCGTCAAACCACGCCCATTTTTAGCAGTTAACACTTTATCTACTGCATTATGATTTGCAATTATTTGTTTTACAGAAATAGTTTGTCTAGGTATTTACACTGAAAATGAAGGGATTTACATAAATAAAATGCTCAGTCTATATTTATTTCTTTACAGCTAATAAGTGCCACAGAGTATTTACCCTGTGAAGTTTATTATATACACTTTTTAATCAAACTATTTCGTCAAATAGTTTTCTAAGTTCTTAACTAACACCTTAAAAAAATCAGCGACTTGATTCTTGAATTTTCCTGCTTTTCTGGAGCGAAACTCTAAAGGAGAAATCTGAACAAAATGGAAGTTCAAAACATAGCAACGGTTTCAAGACTATCTGTGTTCCTTTCCTCGCTAAAATACTCCTTATAGAACCCTTGCCGATATGTATCCTGAAAAAGGGGAATTTAAAGACTGTCCCGGCAAAGTACCATCAGAATATTGGTAAAAATGGTTGCTGGGATGGAATTTATAGAGAATGGTACTTATAAGTACCGTCGGTAGATAAAGGGTTAAGTCAATTGAATTTTAAAGATATTTAGTTTTAAAAATACTCAGTTAAAAAATGTTAAACCTAACTTTGGAGTAAATGGGCATTAGTGACCCACGAGCTTGTACTAAAAAAATATAAACAAAATTTGAAACCTCAAAAAGGTTCGTCATCCCTGAGGTATTATATAGATTCTTTCATTTAGTGCATCGGACACTTTTACTGCGCTCTTAAGGTCTTTTATGCTTATTTTCATTTCGTTCGGCCACTATTACAGGGGTATAAAAGGTCATCTGCTTCATTTAATTTTATGTGGATGCTATTACTGCGGTTTGTTTTCCAGCGTCATACAAATTGACGCCCTACTAAGACCCAAATAATGCAGATAAGTGACCAATATATATTGGTTCTTTCTAGAAATATGCATTGAATGCCACTCCTTGCTAAGGGATTCGTTTAAAAAAAGTGCGAAAAAATACCTCAACAAAATGTCCACATGGTTATTCCTTCGCAGGCTTTCGAAAACATTCGTGTTAATGTATTGTAGAAATCCTTGAGATAATAATTTACAAAACATAAATATAAACATTATGTACGTGCGGAGTAACTTCTGCCGTTGTACTTCGAAGGATAAGGGACAACAAACCATTAGGTAAAAGTATTATTCGAAGTTACAGTTCGACCACGAAGTTCTGACACTTAAACGCTCCTGCGTATGACGGAAATGGACGAATCCATTCGAGTTTAGGGATAACCATTAGGTAAAAGTATTATTCGAAGTTACAGTTCGACCACGAAGTTCTGACACTCAGACGCTCCTGCGCATGACGGAAATGGACGAATCCATTCGAGTTTAGGGATGTTCTTTTTAAGGGGCGTTTAATAGCCCGGGACCGGTCATAAATGACGTCACACTTTTTTTTTTCCATACATTTGATTCCCATCCCTTTGGCACAAAATGTCCCACATCACCATACTCTTTGCCACATGTCACGCTAAATTACATAAACATATGTACTTGTACGAGCAGTTCAGAAACAAAGCACTGCCGTTATAGATAACGTTTCAACTTTTATTTTTGAACTTTTAATGACACCTTTGAGCAAAGCAATAATGATGAATACATGTGTGCTTAATTTGTACGAAATGACATTAAGGTTTACAACAAAAAAGATTATTAGCATATAATATATTTTTTTTTTTTGTGGCGAGAAATGTCTATGAACCTAATAAGTCCCTAGCGCGCCGGTAACAGTCAATGAAAGAGGAATGTTTTATTGCCGGGCAGCGGTGAATGTGGTCAGCATCCATGTCCGCCCACAGAGAGTGCAGAAAGGGACCTGAACAACGTGGATTCGATGAAGATGTTTTAGGAGACACGGGGGCAGTCATGGCCAGACGAAACTCAGGAACTGCTTTACGACTTGGCCCCACATGGGAAGACCCCGAGTTTATTCCACCAGATCTTATATGAATTTCTCTCAGCGTATAGATCAGCAGTCGGCAACTTAAATTAACTGAAAATCTACTTTCCAAGTTCGACGAACATCAAGATCGACTCGAAGACGGGGGGCGGGGGGGGGGGAGGGGTTGCAAATTAATGTTACACTAACACGGTTAAATTGCATCAAAACGATACTTCAGATATTATTATGTTTTTTCTTATAAATTTTTTTAAATACTTTTAGTTTTTGTTTTGTTTTTAAAATAAAGCTCGCATGTAAAAAACTGTTACATACCTTAATTAACTCTCATTGAGAGACCAGTTAATGTGATGACTGACATTCCATATTACTGGCAAGTTTTTTCAAGTCCGGCGAATAATTTGTAGAGCTCAGCCTTATGCAGTCGTCCAAATGATTGTCAGTCAATCTGTTTCGGAACTTGTTTTTGATGAACTTCATACTGGAAAACGTCGACTCGCACAAGTACGTTGAGGAAAATAGGGCTTTCACTTTCAAGGCCACTCTTAACAGAATAGGGTACTTCTCTTTGGGGACGATCGACCAAAATTGTCCACTCGCATGATCCCACACAGATTTCAAACTTAAATCATTCTGCATTGAAATTATTTACATTTCGGCACTTGGTCCATCATGATGAAAATGATTTTGTATGTCCAGAGATATCTGTTCAGGGTCGAGAAGTGCAAAAGGGTTAGAACTGAACTGAGCGACCATTTCCAATTTTTTGAAATCTTTAAAACGGTTTTCGAATTCTGCTCTGAGTGGGTTAGTATTTCAACATGTTCTTCGCACCCAGTGTAAAAGTCGGGATTCGTAAATGTTCCGATTTGTTCTTTAAGAGAAGGAAAATGTTTTAACTCCCCTCGTGCCAGGTTTTTCTGCCAAAATTCAAGTTTCGCCACGAATGATTTTATTTCTGAAATCATCACTGGAATGTCAGTTTTCTTTCCCTGCAGCTGCAAGTTTAGTTCATTGAGTTTTCCGGTTATATCAGTGAGGAAACTTAAATTCGCGAGCCATATTGGATATTCTAAACTCGAAACATCCTCCCCACGTTCTTTTAGGAACGCGATTACGGCAGGTAGCAGCTCATAAAAGCAGTTGAGCAGCAGTTTTCCCTTGCTCAGCCAACGTATCTCAGCATATAAAATTAATTCTCCGTATTCGATTTCCATTTCTTGCATTAACTTTCGAAATCCTCTTCTTTGTAACGCATGTGCTCTTATTTTATTTACTAATTTTACAACATCTCTCATTACGTTATTTACGTTCAAAAAATTTCCACAAATTGCTTGTTGATGAATAATGCAATGATATGCCATGAAATCTGGGAACATTTCGTCTTTTCGGCAGAGAGTAATAAATCCATTATGTACTCCAATACGAGCCGGGGCATCGTCAGTTGTTATGCTGACCAATTTTTGAACAGGAATTTTTTCAGCGACGATATAGTTTTTCCCAGCAGAGAATATATCTTGCCCCCCCAGTACGCCCTTGCAATGGAATCATTTTTAGAAGTTCTTCTTTCACGGTAAAATCACTGAAAACCATTCGAGTGAATACAGCTAGCTGGGCGGTGTCACAAATATCTGTTGACTCATCTAGTTGCAACAGAAATAAAGGCAATTATCTACATCTGATTGCAACTGAGAAATCAAATCATTAGACATCAATTCCGTCCGACGTGTGACTGTCCTAGTAGAGAGCTTCAGAGAATTTATGGCAGACATTATTTCCCGTTTGTTTTTAAATAAATCAAACAAATGATTTGCTGCACTAATGAAAGTTTCTTTAATATATTCACCGTCTTCATAGGGTCTTTTTTTTCTTTGCAATTGCAAGCGACACCTCAAAAGAGGCAAGAGGGACTGCCATATGTCTTTCATTAGGTCTTGAAAAAGTCAATTGTTGACAATGCAACTGGCTTTTGAGCTGTTTCACCTTCTCTTTGGGTAAGTCGCTTTTCGCAGGAAAATCCACACCCACCTTAGGATGAACCGTCTTAAAATGTCTTTCTAGGTTAACTCTTCTCTTGATAGCAACGCTGGATTTACACAACAAACAAATGCATTTGTCTTTCACTTCAGTGAAAAAAAAAAATCTATCTCCCACTCCGGATGAAAGTTGTAAATTTTGGTTTTTTTATTCCGACTTATATCGAAAATGCCGTATTCTGTATCACACAAAATAAAATTAGCACAAGAAAGGTTTTGGTTTTAAAGTAAGTTCTGAATTGCCTATCGGGCACTTCAAAATTAGGGTTGCCAGATGAAAAGGATTATTTTGAAACCGCGTTGAAGGAGGACTCGGCCATCCAGTCTGAGGGGAGATCGGCAGAATCCACTCGGGGAATGATTCCAATTCCACTCACGATGGGTACTGGCTTCCTTTCTTCCGAATAATTGCAAACTTCACAAAAGAAGCAAAAAACTTTTTGGCTTTGTTTTGTAAACGTAAACTTTCCAGGTTATTTGCCGGAAAGCCGGTTTTTGTTAGGTCTGACAAATTAATAAACATTTTCTGAAAGAAAACAATTAGGTTCGCTTTTTAATTTCAAAGTTATTTGATTTTTCTCTTTCAAAATTATGTAAGCTGTCCAAAATGCTTTCGAGGTCGACCAAAAATGGGCTTGCAATCGACGGGTTGCCGACCACTGGTATAGATGTAGAGTGAAATCATTCATCTTTCTCTTGATGATACGCTTGGCACTGGACAGCTGTCTTTGATGTTTCTAACATAGAAGCTCCCTTCTTTGGAAGAAGGTGGTCCGCTATTTCATTACCAGTTACACCGCAGGGAATAAAAAAATATGGTTTGTTCGTATTCTGAAAAAAATGACCCGCGCAGCTTTATCTCAAAAGTGTAAATGCCTAAGAAATCAAGTATACTAAAGGAACTAGAACGGGAACAGAATGCGGTTCATTCCTCATGACACCAGTTTGTCCCTTGAACATAAAGGGGTTCTCCTTGGCACGCTGCCAGACAGAGCTCTTTTATCGAGGGTAGAACTGTGACTGGAATTTACAACAAGGGGATGACCGCTCTTGCGGTCTTTAAGCCATGGAGTGGGAGAAAAATCACTTTAACCCTTTAACGGATTTGCCCGTGTCTGACAAAGGTGAAAGTTTCCGGCAATTTGAGCATGCCCGTGTCTCACATGGGCGAAGTTGTATCTCGCGCTATTTTTTCTACTGCCCGTCTGAGATAAGTTTGCTCTTTGTTTGAAAAGGCTTTTTTTATCTAACTTTTACCCCAGCACCGCTCTCTGGTCACCTACTACAACTGAAATCGCCAAAAACAATTTTTAACCTATACATTAATTTTCTGTCAAAAAAACTCGGTCATTTTTTACCACTTTTAAGAAAAAAACTCGTGCTTCCAAAAGAGATCCAGATGAAACCGACTTAGTAAATATCGAAATTAAGACTCCCTGTTCTACACGCCGCATTCCTTTGCTGATATTTTTACTATTCTGTAAAAGTAGGAAAAGTTTTTTTTTTTTTTTGTTCAGTCAAGAAGTGGTTTTCTATAGTTTTTTTTTTTTTTTTTTTAAAATGGATTTGTGTTTTGGAAGCGTAATACATATATGACTGCAGGTACTATTTTTAAGAAGATTTATTCCCAGTGATTCTCTCTCTTTTTTTTTTTTTTTTGCCGTGGCACACTTTTAACGATTTCAAAATTTGGCGGCACTCAAAGAAAAAGATAATTTTAAAATGGCGTTTACTCACCTACCTATGTAAAATAGATTATGATAATAACTTTGAATGTAAAATAAAATAATATAATATGGGTACTACAAAAACAGCAGCACGTTTATTAAGGGATTAATTGCAAGGTAATAATAAGAATACAGTTACTGAGAAATTTGAGCTTTATTTATTTTATTATTATTATTATTATTATTTTATTTATTTATTTATTTATTTTATTTATTTATTATTATTATTATTATTATTATTTTTTGATTATTTACATTTGGTCATGACGGTGCTACCCTCATTTTGTCTTCTACATTTAACAGTCTCGATTTTATTTTCGTTTTTATGCTCGTTAATACTGAAAATCCGAAGTTACACAAATAGGTAGGATGTAGAAAATTGTAATAATATTTTTAAAGCTTTTTGGCTATCATGGGATAGTCGCTTCTGAAATTAATCCGAAATGCATTAATTGATTAGTCCGAATATTTTAAAATAAAACCTCGATTATTAGAAAGCGTAATTAGTTCTTCCTCTTCATTCCAAGGAGTTTTGAATTCGATATTGTCGATGTCGATTTGGTCTTGGGTTTCCTTAAGAAAAGGCTTATGTTAAAGAAAGAAATATCTATGCGCACATTTAATTTTTGTTGCAGCTTCGCCGGCGTTCGACATTCATGAAATTCGAGAAAAAGCCAATTGTAATGACCTAATCTGCCACCTTTATCACATGCGCCTCGTGTGGATACTATGGGTAATCCAAAGCTTCTTTAAACAGATCTCAGAAGCTATAGAACATATAATGGTATTCGGTGCATTTCGTAGCAGCGCTCCTTGGGATGTGTTTCTCCAAATTATTTTCAAGTAAGAGTAATTAGATTTGGCTTTTGGCAGAACCCCAATTGGAACAATGCTTAAATTCTTCTTACGATCAAAGAGGCAAAAGGCGAATCTTCGAAGTATAAAATAGAATACTGGGTGCATACACTGTTTCAAAGGCACATTAATGAACTGGAAATAGTGAATGCAAACTCAAATTCGAATAACACCAAATATTCATTTTTCTCCGCTTTAGGTTTACTAAAAAGCCATCGTTCATACTCCGGCGCGTAAAAGGCATTAAATTCACGATACATTGCTTTGTAGTTTTACTTTATGCTTGTGCTAAAGCAAATTTGCTCAAAATACATCCTGCTGGAAGAAAGCGACTTTGTGTTTTTTGCTCATACCCCCATTTTCCACCTGGTGGTAAAAATTTGAACTAAACTTTTCTTATTGCGGATTTTTTTTTACAAATCGTCTATGTGGTATATGCCGTGTTTCAAAGGCACGCATTTATAAGAACGAACTCTAAACAGGGTTAACTTTAATTAGGAACAACCTGTACATGTGCTGCAACTGTACGCTCCAGTTTCTAAAGTGATATTTATAATTATCTTTCTGCACATTGCTATTTTTGTGTTTTATCTTCCTAGTTCCAAAAACAAAATTAAAAAATTAGTAGATTTTTTTTTATCCCTTGTTGTCAATTTAGTAACCTTATTGCGCGATACAATGAAGCATTTTTCAGTTTGCCATATTATCACTGATAAATATAACACCATTGACATACAATAACATATTAATGGTTGTCACTAATAAAAGTAAAACTTTTGCTAAGGAAATGGCAACACCTAAGATAAACAGAATACCAAATCAAAAGCAAAATTTTTGTGGAGAAGATTACTTGTGTTTGTTCGTGTCACATAGAGCTTGTTCAACTAAAAATTATTTCCATGGTCAGATCAATGAAATAAAAACTTCTGGCAAATGAAGATTAGACAAAACCCAAGAACTAGAAGCAGTGAATCTTGGCATGAGTAGATCAGAATAACTGATTTTAAGCAACTGTTCATACACCATGCACTAAGTCTTAGAGGAAATACCTGTGCCCTCAAGGAATAAAAGCCTGCCTCCGGGTTGATCCAAGAAAAGAAAGAGTAAGAAAAAAAGGGTTTTGTTGCCACAACTCGAGTAAAAATGCTCTTGTTGAGAAATTCGAAAGTAAAAGGAGGGAAAAAGCCATGAAGCGAATGTTTTCTAAATAAACTCTGCATGGTGCAGACTCGAAATATGATCCAAATTTTTTTCCAGCTTCAGCTGAACATCAAAATACTAACAAGAAGTTCCGTCTAGAACTATACGAGCCTACTTTCCCGTATACACCAAATTCAAATTTATAATCTAGCTATCTCTTTCTCTCTCTTTCTTATTTATCTTTAGTTCTAATTATTGAAAATATACCTTTTTCAACGGATAATACATATTCATTCACTCACTCATTCATTCTTTCATTTGTTACCTCATTCAAGTGTTTATTCATTCATTTACGCATTCATGTATTTATTCACTCATTTATTTATATTTTCATTTATTCAATAATTTATTCATTCATTCTTTTCCTCATTCATTTATTCATTGATTTATTCTTTCACTCTTTCATTTATTCATTCATTCATTATTTCACTCATTGAGTCACTGAGAAATATCCTTCAAAATCCCGATCAAAAAATTTCATAGCAAAATAGGCTCGTAAGTTCTGGATAAACTTTCTATTTCTACATGTTCTACGTTATAAGAGCTTTCCGATAAAGTTTGTTCCAAGCAAATCGGTCCGTTAGATCAGGATTTATATAGGGTTGAAATTTCCCCGTAAGCCCTGTGTTAATTTTTTGAACTGTTCAAAAATGAACAAAAACTGTTCAAATCAATATTTCACGCCGAGAACTCCTTTCAATAAGCTTGCAATAGGAACTTGGCTCTTGTGCCCAGAGTTTACAGAATTTGCTTCAATTTTGTCCATAGGCGCTAATGTTAAAATTTTTTTAACTGTTCAAAATTTAACAAAAAATTGTTCAAATCAAAAAGTAAAATATAGAAATGAGATGTCCTCGCCGAGATCTTTCGAATGCAAAAAGAATTTTTCCAATCGGACAATTTGTTCAAAAGTTATTAGGGGGGGACAGACCGACAGACCGACAGACAGACAGACCGACAGACCGACAGACACACTTTTTCCCCATCTCAATACCCTACTTTCAATTTTTTTATTTTTCAATCTTTATTTAATTACTTCACTTATTTTTGACTTTTCTTGATTTTTAACGATATTTTCACGATACATTAAGCCTTCTTTCATGCTTTATTATTATTTTTTTTTACTTTTACGGGAAAGTAGGCTAAAAAGGGTTTTGTTGCCACAACTCGAGTAAAAATGCTCTTGTTGAGAAATTCGAAAGTAAAAGGAGGGAAAAAGCCATGAAACGAATGTTTTCTAAATAAACTCTGCATGGTGCAGACTCGAAATATGATCCAAATTTTTTTTCCAGCTTCAGCTGAACATCAAAATACTAAAAATGAGATATCCGCACGTAACAAAACTCTATCGCCAGTACCCCAGAAACAGAAAAGTGCCCAAGCGTGACACAAACATTTTCTAATTAAGTAGTTATGTTTTAACCAATGAGATATCCGCACGTAACAAGACTCTATCGCCAGTACCCCAGAAACAGAAAAGTGCCCAAGCGTGACACAAACATTTTCTAATTAAGTAGTTATGTTTTAACCAATGAGATATCCGCACGTAACAAGACTCTATCGCCAGTACCCCAGAAACAGAAAAGTGCCCAAGCGTGACACAAACATTTTCTAATTAAGTAGTTATGTTTTAACCAATGAGATATCCGCACGTAACAAGACTCTATGGCCAGTACCCCAGAAACGGAAAAGTACCCAAGCGTGACACAAACATTTTCTAATTAAGTAGTTATGTTTTAATCAATGAGATATCCGCACGTAACAAGACTCTATCGCCAGTACCCCAGAAACAGAAAAGTGCCCAAGCGTGACACAAACATTTTCTAATTAAGTAGTTATGTTTTAACCAATGAGATATCCGCACGTAACAAGACTCTATGGCCAGTACCCCAGAAACGGAAAAGTACCCAAGCGTGACATAAACATTTTCTAATTAAGTAGTTATGTTTTAATCAATAAGGGTGATCTGATAAAGAAATAGTATATCATGCATTTTCCGTCTTTGGTAATATTTTCAGGACCCTTCCGATCCTTGAAGTTTTCTAAGAAAAATTGAATTGGGCAAGTAAACAAAACTCTTTTTCTCTGCTCCATTTATCATGCATTTGGAATTATCAAAATCGTATACGAATTTTGGGGCCAACAGCAGCTCTGGACATCTACCACTTTTTAGACAATTTTCACTCGAATGGCATTCTGGCTACTAGCCACCAAAAGGGAACGGAATGGCTTGTGGCCAGGATGCGTTTTCAAATAACCTACTTCTTTTAGAAATGTTATTCCTTGCTTGATAACGAGTGATAGTTGAGATAATTGATACAACTTGATGATTCGATAATTGAATTGAGTGATAATTGATACGACTTGCTTTGGTTGAATTGTTGCGGTTGATACGTTTTACAAGATGTATTATTCAAAACTTTTTATGGTGTAAAAATTCATAAGATATTTGCGAAACAAAATTAAATATTTAATAAATAGTTGGGGTCATTCATAAATGAAGTCACGCTTCGAGGGGGGGGGGGGATTCAAGAAAGTGTGACTGTTTATGACAAGGACGTGAGATTATACTCCATATCCAACACATGATCCCTGTAAGTTCGTGTTGGCTATAATTCGGAAAATCATCAACAATATGGGCCCTATAACAGATAAATGTCAAATCTACTTAAATATCGTTAAGAATAAAAATAATATTAAATGTCCAAAAAATGATTTAAGTTACACGGTTTTATTTTTAAGAAACTGAAATGCAGTAGAAGTGGTAAAAAAACAGCGTGACAAACTTCCGTGACAAAAGTTAAGACCATGGTTGCATTATCCAAACAAAGCCATCGTTGCCATTCGACAAATACTAATTCTGATAAATTCCTCAGAGCCAAAATTATTATTATTTTTTCTTAACGTTATAATAAATAAATTATAAAATGGATGGAATATTGTATGGTCATCGAAGATAAGCTTGTGTTGAAGATAATTTATGCAGTAATAGTGGTCGAAAACAGCGCAACAAAATTCCGTGACAAATCAAGTTAAACAAAACCACGTAAAAAATAAAGGAAGTTATTAAATAAAGAATTTGAGAGTGGGGTTTTGAGATGGGGAAAATGTGTCTGTCGATCTGTCTGTCTCCCTTATGGGAGAATTGTCCAATTCGAAAGATTTTTTTTTTTTTTTTTGCATTTGAAAGATCTTGGCGAGGACATCTGATTTCCTTATTTTACTTTTTGATTTGAATAATTTTTCGTTCAATTTTGAACATTAGCGCCTATCGGCAAAATTGAAGCAAATGATGTAAACTCTGGCCATAAGATCCAAGTTCCGTTCAACAAGCCTTATTGGAAAAAGCTCTCATCGAGAAACATTTTTTCGTTTGAAGAAATTTTGTTAAATTTTGAACACAGTTCAAAAAAAAAAAAAAAAACATTAGCACCTACGGGGAAATTTCAATCCTATATAAATCCTGTTCTAGCAGGCGGATTTGCTTGGAACAAACTTGATCAAAAAGATGCTATGACATGCAACATTTAACTAACAACAAGTAGTTCTTGTTTTCTTTAAGAGCGTAACAACCTGTTGCAGGTCTTAGCTGCTTCAACAGCACGCTTCTTCCAGCTCAGTTGATCCAAAGCAAGTCGTTGCCAGTTTTTATTTTCAAAATTTTAAGGCCTCTTTCGGTATCATCCAATCACGTGTTAAAGGTTTGCCTGGGGCACGGGTCCCCTCAGGGCTCTTGAAAGTTTACAGTCAGTCTAGTCGAGTTGTTTTCAGGGGTCATCCAGGCTGCTGGTGTAAAATTGTAAAACTTTGAAAGTACTTCAAATCCTTGCTCTCATTAATTAACATGTTTACTACTTTCAGGAGAGTTGTTAATGAAGATATTTTTACGTAAATATATGCACGATAATGAATTTATTATGCAATGAATTACATTAAAATAATTATTAAATTGCAACAATGGCTTTTTCAAAAAAAATGTCGACTCCTTAAGTGGTGAAATTGGCTCTTTAGTTTCTAAAGTTTGGCGACCGATAGGAGCCATCAGACCAGTCCCCATTTACAATCTAAAGAATCCCCATTTCATGTACGGCTGGTATAGGAAAACAACAAAATAAATAATAAAGTTTGCTTCTGAACATCTGAAAGTCATCCGGTCGCTTGCTCTTAGATCAAAATCTTCATCGGATAAGACCAATCTCAGATTGGGTCATGCTGCTTCCGATTGGGAAAAAAAGAAACTATGATTAATAAAATCGAAAATAACTAAGGAGGAACGCCCCTAAAATGCTGAGTCTATGTTGGGCGCGTCTCATCGAAAATCGTTCCGACACTGAATTCCGTCCAAGTAACGATCGACTTTTCAAAATCCAATAAGGACACAAATAACGGATGGAATGAAGAGCAGGGGGAAATGTTTCGCCTTATTAAATGGCGCGAGTCTTCAATAGTTTGCGACATGTCAAAGTAATGTAAAGGTTCGAATAGATTCGTGAACGTGGAGTCTACAATAACCAACAGCTCTGCACTTTTAGTTTAATTTTAATATTTTTCAAGACTGCTTCCGTTAGCATCCGACACCAAAATACTCATACCCTGATTATTATTGTGACTAAAATAATTTCTGGGAAAATTAGAACGGAATTCAAATTTAAAATTGCGCTAAAAGGTAAAAAATAATTCCATTCCTTAAACAACATCGGTGCAATTTTTAAACATAATTTTTGAAGTCGGTGCAAAATTATGAGTCTAATTACCATCACACCATGCGTTACTTAATATTGGAAGTGTTGCAAACTCTGGGGTATTAATATTTGTAATTGCTTCAGGATTTTTAAAAAAATCATATGTTTCATAATTTTGCATCGACTTCAAAAATTGCGTTTAAAAGTTGTACTGTTGTTGTTTAAAGAACGATTTTTTTATTTATGTTTTACTCTATAGCGCAAATTTTGATTTGAAGTCGATTCTATTTTTTCCAAAAATTATTTTATTTTATTATTTTAAATCGAAGCTATCGAAAATTGATAGCCTTCCTCTTTGTGGAAGTCGGTTAAAAATCTAATAATATTAAAGCGCTTGACAAGCAAAATCCTCAATAGATATTTTTTGGATAGCTATTTTCCTATGGTCTACTTTGAATGTTTCTGACATGTCCCAAGGATAAATGCAAGGAGAAAGTCCGGTCCGTAAAGGAGATGTCTGGTCATGTATCACGAAGGTTAAAACAAATCATTAGTCGAAAATAAGCAAGGGCAATTCCATACGCAGTAGCGTATGGAATTTCCCTTCGATTATTTGACAATAAGCGAAGTATACTTAAAATGTGTGCAAAGACGATTAATATAATTTCTTTAATTTTCTCACGGAAATAATTGCTATTTTTGTTAGTCGACAAAAAACGAAGTAGTTGAAGTAGAAGTGTTTTTCGCTCGTGTTACTTCTTGTTGCCACAACTCAAAGTAAGATATTGACGATTGAGGTTTTGCGCCTACATTTCTTAACGCAGATATCACTTTTCCGGATTTCTTAAAAAAATCCGAAAAAAACTACGGAGGGAGATGGGCCGCACCGGGTGTCACCGTTTCGGGAGGTGTTAGGGGGTGACACCTAAAATAAGGTAGAGTTTTTGAAAAATGCATCTAGTATTTGAATTTTACAATTTCGCGGATGCTATTTCTGTGCATGACAGTAAATAGCCCTCTTAATGATTTTGTCTACGACAGTCTATTGGTAATTCCACCAAAAAATAAGACCCGAGAAATAAATCCACGAAATAAGACCAGAAACTCTCGAAAATTTGAAGATTGATTGAAAGTTTTTGAAAATGCTATAGATGATGCCCACACAAGTTTTTCTCTCAACATGGTAAGACGCATACCTATTAAAATGAAAAGAACCGATAGCGAATCACCTGCACTAGAAACTGATTTTGTAGTTAGTGTGGAGTCGCATCATCGTGAAATCAAACATCTTCTCCAGACTTCATCCTATCCCAAGGATTATCCAAAACGAAATTGACGAAAAGTCTTGAAAAAGCGTAAACATCGCGTCCATTTTGTCTTGAAATATAAAATGCAGAATGAAAGATCCTCAGAAAGAGATAGCACAAATTATAAAATGAATCCTGCTGAAGCTACAATTCGTAAAGTGGCACATGCTGAGCATACAAATCTTGAAATGAGACCTGCTGAATTTACCAATCATGAAATGACTTCTGTTGAACCTACAAATCTGAAAGTGAGAACTTTTGAACCTACAAATCTTGGAGTGAGAACTTGTGAACCTACAAATCTTGGAGTGAGACCTGTTGAATCTACAAATCTTGAAGTGAGACCTGTTGAACCTACAAATCTTGAAGTGAGACCTGTGGAACCTAAAAATCTTGAAGTGAGACCTGTGGAACCTAAAAATCTTGAATTGAGACCTGTTGAACCTACAAATCTTGAAGTGAGAACTTTTGAACCTACAAATCTTGAAGTGAGACCTTTGGAACCTAAAAATCTTGAAGTGGGACCTGTTGAACCTACAAATCTTGAAGTGAGAACTTTTGAACCTACAAATCTTGAAGTGAGACCTTTGGAACCTAAAAATCTTGAAGTGAGAGCTGTTGAACCTACAAATCTTGAAGTGAGACCTGTTGAACCGACAAATCTTGAAGTGAGAACTGGTGAAAATATAAATCATGAAATGACTCCTGTTGAACCGATGATGCAAGAAATGAGTTCTGTTGAACCTACAAATCTTGAAGTGAGACCTGGTGAATATACAAATCTTGAAGTGAGACCTGGTGAACATATAAATCTTGAAATGACTCCTGTTGAGCCTATGAACCAAGAAATGACTTTGGTTGAACCTACAAATCTTGAAGTGAGACCTGTTGAAGCTTTAACATCATTGCCAGAATATACGACAAGACTTACTGCAGCTTTGGATTCTTTGTTGGAGAATCACTCAAACGTTTCGCAGATGGCTAGAATTGAAGAACGTAAGAAAATGATTGACCGTCGTACTCAAACTGATTTGAAATATGAAAGTGAAGGATTAATCCGTTTTCGCAAGGTCTTGAGAGAATCCAGGAATGTGAATGCCAAGATTTTCACGCAACAAAGCAACATAAGCTACCGAAGACTGATCATCTGGCTTGCAATTCACGGATGGATGCTCTTGAATCAGCTGCTAAGATTGCGTTGATTAAATTTTCGTTGCATTTTTTGCATCATTTAATACAATAAACCAACAAAACATAAAAATCATCGGTACATTCGATGAAGCAATCTTTCTTCAAAATTAAAAAATCATAGATTAATCTTCATCTTTCTTTAACATTAAAGCATCATAAACTAATCATCATCTTTCTTTAACATTAAATTTGAAGAATAAAGTTTAGAAATTTGATCCGGATTATCCGAACATCCAGATAAACGAGGTTGTACTCTAACCAGTAACCAATATCTCCCTCCTAAAAAATATTCACTTACTTATCCTAATAATAAGGACCTGTAATAATAAAATTACAAGTTAATTTAAAGCACAAATGAGCAATAAAATGCAGACATATGTTTCGGGATTGCTTGGAATCCCTTTTTCATTGCGCCACGGAGCTTCTAGATGCAAAACATCCAAATGAAGCAATCCCGAAACATATGTCTGCATTTTATTGCTCATTTGTGCTTTAAATTAACGTGTAATTTTATTATTATTGTTTACTTGCACGAAGTTAAATTATTTTTATTTTTAATAAGGACCTGGTTCATTTGTTAAGTTGTTTCATGAAATTCGCTATGATCAGATTTACTCAAAAGATTGTATTTTCATACATTATTTAGTTCGTGCACTCATGGATACAGTGTTATCTATACATAAATAGGCAAAGACAAAACAGCTAAGAACCATTTTTTCTGTTTTTTTAACTGATTTTTGTACTTTTTTTCTTTATTAGATATTAACGAGTTTTAGTGACGCCAATTGAAAAATTTTGGAAACAGTTCATTATTAGTCCATTGCTGTGAATATCTCTCTTTTACAGTGATTTCGTCTCTCACATATGAAATTAATAGATAAGTAAGTGTCCGAGCGGTAGACTATTTGTTTCTGCTGGGTGCGTATTCCATGTTGTGATGGTTTCCCGACTTGATGTGAAATTAATCCGAAGGATTTTAGTCCCAGACTTTTATTTACATGTGGTTAATGGGACACAACACAATATACATATATAAACTTTGTACATCGTAAGTACAATTACAACATTTTAGAAAGGAGCTAGGATTTATCGCGTCCGTTCTCCGGACCATCTCGGTAGCAAGTCCCCCTTTTTGCTTCTTCTCTTCCCACGTCTCTCCCCGCCCCCTCCAAGACCCCTTCGGCCGAGGTCAGAGGTCAAGCGGGGGATATTTCAGATGCGTGGGACAGTTCCGGTTCACGACATCCATTATTTTCCCTTTTCTTTTGTCAGGCAAGCCTCATTCACAATTGTATTGTTATATTTTTATAGATAGAAGATGGTAACATGTCTTCGTTGAGTCAATGATTAGGTAATGCCTATAAAACTCAATGTTAAAAAAAGTTTGTTACCATTAAGCAGTCATATTAAAAGCAATTATAAGAGTTTGAGTGAGGGCTTCTCTGAAACAATGAAATGAAAAAGGAGAATAGTGTATAGAAGCAAACATTTACGTTTTATTCAACTGGCCCCTCCACTAAGTGCGAGCTTGGCAGAAGTACATTTGTGAGCGCAATGGACCCTGCGGCGACAATGATTCTCAATACGTTTGCATGAAATGCGGATAATCAAAATAAACTCTACATTATCATAGCCAAATTTGATGAATAATACTTACACAATAATATAAATAGCATCATGTTTTCAAAGTTAAATTTCGTTATTACGGTCGAATTTCGACTGTTGGGCGAACTCAAGTTTGGAGAAACTGGCTATTTGTGTTGAACTGTAGTTAAAAGTTAACGGCGCACAAGCAGTAAAAAAGGAGAAAAAATCGTTCTTTTTAACCCTTACTCTTATAAAGTTGCATATTATCATCAGTCAAATTATCATTACACCATTTATATTTGCAATTAATTTCATGATTACCAAAGATTTTATCCATCATAGTTTTGCGCCGACTTCAAAAATTAAGTTTAAAAGTTTCACGGCTTGTTGTTTAAGGAATAATTGGTTTTTTTAAAAGTTTTTAGCGAAATTTTTGATTTGAAGTCGGCTCTATTTTTTTTAAAAATATTTTATTGTTTTAAATCGAAGCTATATAAAATTGATAACCGACCTTTTCGAGGAAACGGTTATGAAGATAATAATATTGAAGCGCTTGATAAACAAAATCCTCAGCAGATATCTTTTTCGGATAACTATTTTCCAATGGTCTACTTTCAATGTTTCTGACATGTCCTAAGAATAAATGTAAGGAGAAAGTCCGGTTTTACCCTACTTTGTATTTTTTAAGTGACGTCAGCGAGTATATTTCATTGTTATTTACTAGCCTTTATTCTCATAAAGTAGGATTTGCTACCTAATGAGAATAAGAGTTAAAAATGGCTGTTATCGAGCCAGAAAAAGATTGTTATAAAATTAACTTCATGTTAAAATGGCCATTATAAAGTAGAAGAGGGGGTAATATAAGGAGCAATTTGAGAAGGCAAAATATCTATGCCATGATTAAAAGACGAAATAGCAGTATAGAAAATTTAGATAGCGTCTACACAGGCCTTCGGGAAAATATTTTGGAGCATGGCAAAAAGGCAGACACAAATGATTTACTTTGGTATTGGCTGTAATTCCTTTTCGGGCAGCAAATAATCATCTTCGCAGTCGGCGGAAAATCCACAGAAAATTGTCTTACAAGCCCTCGAGATGATTTTCCAACATTAATCTTTCGCTCGTGGCAAAAGAGAACTCGAAATTACACTTTAAGAATTCAATTGTTTTCTCCCCTACATCAGGTCTAATAATATAAACTGCACTGGAAAAGATTTTTAGAAGCAATGGCGAAATCAATACTACTACCTGTGAATGGTTCGAAAGTATTTATATTTATTTATTTATTCCACAAGAGATGGAAGATTCAAAATACTATACTTACGTGTCAGCACAAGTGTCGCATCTTCAGTTGAACTTGAAGCAATTGAAGACAGCGTTAAATTAGTTAACAAGATGTTTATTAAAGTAATGAATTAATTTTATGTAAAGTAAACTAAAAAAAAATTTGCACGTTAAGAAAGCACAAATAAGCATTAAAATGCAGACATATGCTTCGTTTCAATGCGATAAGGAGCTTTTAGATGCAAAAACATCCAAACGATGGATGTCCAAAAGTGGAGCTTCTAGGTGCAAAAACATCCAAATGATGGATGTCCAAAAGTGGAGCTTCTAGGTGCAAAAACAATCAAATGATGGATGTCCAAAAATGCAACTTCTAGATGCAAAAACAATCAAATGATGGATGTAAAATAGTGGAGCTTCTAAACGCAAAAACATCCAAATGATGGATGTCCAATAGTGAAGCTTCTAGGTGCAAAAAAAATCCAAATGATGGATGTCCAAAAGTGGAGCTTCTAGATGCAAAAACAATCAAATGATGGTTGTCCAAAAGTGGAGCTTCTAGATGCAAAAACAATCAAATAATGGATGTCCAAAAGTGGAGCTTCTAGATGCAAAAACAATCAAATGATGGATGTCCAATAGTGGAGCTTCTAGGTGCAAAAACATCCAAATGATGGATGTCCAAAAGTGGAGCTTCTAGATGCAAAAACAATCAAATGATGGATGTCCAAAAGTGGAGCTTCTAGATGCAAAAACAATCAAATGATGGATGTCCAAAAGTGGAGCTTCTAGATGCAAAAACAATCAAATGATGGATGTTCAATAGTGGAGCTTCTAGGTGCAAAAACATCCAAATGATGGATGTCCAAAAGTGCAGTTTCTAGATGCAAACACAACCAAATGATGGATGTAAAATAGCGGAGCTTCAAAACGCAAAAGCATCCATTTGGAAGTTTTTGCATTGAAAAAGGGATTCCAAGCAATTCCCAAACATATGTCTACATTTTAATGCTTATTTGTGCTTTCTCAACGTGTAAAGAATTTCTTAAGATGTTTATTATATACTAGCTGGTCCCTCGCAGAACATCTGCATGCTATAAGTTCAACAACCAAGCTAAAAAAATATCAAAATGATCACTCGAAATAAACAAACAAGATGCTGGGGCTCCAAATAATAGAAAATTACCGATTTCAAAATCCCAAAAAAGGCTTTAAAATTCGAAAGGCATAAGAAAAGATCGCTAGGTATAAACATGAGAATGATCGCTCATATAAACAAACTAAGGTGTTGTCACTCCAAAAATCGGAAATTAAAAATTGAGTTATGAATGGAAATACTTGTTAAGAAATAGAAATAAATTTGTTAAAGTCTGTAGGTTACGATAATAAATACAAATATTATGTTGTTTATTTATGCTAATCAATTAAACAAATTTTTAAATATTATTTTACCATATTTTTATCTGTGTTCTGCATGATGTCCGTATCGTATCGTACCGCAAAATTTAATCGTAACTGATCCACGCTAAGTGAATTATTTATATGGATTTTTAAGCACACTTAATAATACGACATTTGCTCAAGAAATAATTTCTACCCTTTACGTTGTTCGATAGAAATCGAAGTAGTTGAATTTGAAGTGTTTTTCGAACGTGTTACTTCTTCTTGTCACAAACTCAAAATGAGATATTCACGATTGAAGTTCTGCGCCTCCGTGTATTTCATACAGAGATAACTTTTTCGGATTTAAAAAAAAAAAATGTTTCTCATTGACACGTGATCAGCGTACATGATTTTTGGGCAACAAGTGACATAAAAGTGCCTGGTAGCAAATATCTCTATTTCGCCAAAAAGTGCAGATACGACTTGTGTACTCAACACAGCAGTATAGGACTCATGAAAAATATCTCTATTTCGCCAAAAAGTGCAGATACGACTTGTGTACTCAACACAGCAGTATAGGACTCATGAACCGGATGATTTGCAGAATATACTTTCTTTATTCACTGGAAAACAGAACTTCGAGTTAATTCCATAGCACACGGCTGCAAGCTATCGGGAAATTGTTGGTGCTTGGGCTCGTTGTGATGAAAACTACCTCATGTTTATAGCATGAACTTTAAACGTAGAAAAGTAAATAAACATATTTTTAGAGACTAGATGGTGTCGAAAGTAATATAATATGACTTATAAAAAAATATATAAAGTAAAGGATTAAGTATATTCAGAGATGCATCGCTTAAAAAACGAATATGTATGTTAATTTGAGTGTTTGAAATTTTCTTCCAAATCAGAACATTTTAAAGATAAACCTCAGAAATTCTTTGAAAAGAAACAAAGAACGCCATTTAGTTACCGTGAGTGATACATGAAAATAGATTAAGTTCCGTTGAGTTTTTAATTAATTTGTTCATTGCATTATGAATTTATCTACTTCTATTATTATTATTGATTATTTCTACTTTACCAACAGCAATAAGTATGAAACCCAAAAATCTTTGATCAGAGTTACATCAGAAATATTACTGATAAAAATATTGAGATTGAGTCAGAGGTGAGGGTTCGTTCTGAAGATATGGTCAATTATCAAGTACATACTTTAATGAAAACAGAACAGAAAAAAAACTGATCTGAACAGCTTACTCTTATCAAAAACTTTTACTGTGCTTTTCTAACACATTGTTTTAACGAACTTGCGAATAATAAAGTATTTTTTATCAAACTAAAAAGAAAAAAAAAGAAAGGAAGGAAAAAGAGGATAAATTAAAAATTTTATGATGGCATGGTAGTATTCGGGTTTCAAAATAAAATCTTTGACAATAGGCAAAGTACTTAAAATATGTACATTTGCTTTAAAGCTCTCTCTTTGCGTTTTTATGACATATAAACTCTCCTTCAAGTGATGCAATGGAATAATGGAATTGTATTTTAATCATTAATTCTGCTTTTAAAGTGCGATTTTTTTCCCCGATACTGTTTTTTGCTACCAATATAAATTTTGCCATGCATATATTTCTTTTTTAAACTGCCCTGTGGAACTGACTATCAAACACGAATTGATCTCAGAATTCAATCATTTTGGGGTGATCGTTGAAGTAATGGTACTACGGGATCGATCTAAACGCGAAAATCCTCAAAAAAGCAAAAGGGGAATAATCATTGTGCTTTCTGTTCGACAACAGCTAAACTCAAGAAAAGGTATTATTCAGAATCGCAAAATAAATAAATAAAGAAAGAAAAGAAGTCATTTTGGATCATTTTGGATTACACTAGCCGACTCAGTGTTATAATTTCCCACAAATAATGTAATTACTTAAGAAGAAAAAAAATACCCAACGAATCAAACCGTCACCTCCGATCAAGCCCCATTTTTTTGTTGTTTGTTTTGTTTTTATCTGGATCTCGATTTCTAAGTATATTTCTGAATGAATAAATGAATAAATAAATGAGTGAATGAACAAATATATGAATGAGCGAACTAATGAAAAAATAAATGAATGAGTAAATGAATATGTATTAACCATTGAGAAACTAATAAATTTGTGCTAAGTAAACTGTGATAAAAAATTATTTCTCGTTTAGAAAGCACAAATTAGCATTAAAATGCAGACATATGTTTCGAGATCGCTTGGAATCTCTTTTTCAATTCAATAGTAGAGCTTCTAGATGCAAAAGCATCCAAATGAAGCCACAGTTGAAACATTTGAATCATAAAAAAGGAGTTCCAAGAAATCCCGAAACATGTGTCTGAATTTTAATGCTAATGTGTGCTTTCTTAACGTGAAATAATTTTTTATTACATTGAAAAAAGTATATTTGAAGCAATTAAGAACTAAGTTAAATGAGAAAGAGACATATAGCTAGTTTATAAATTTGATGATGTATACGGGAAAGTAGGCATGCATAGTTCTAGACGGAACTTCTTGTTTATCTTGTGATAGACACCTTTCCGACTTAAATGAAACTCTTTACCTGGGACGTAAAAATTGATCGGAAAATCAACGGTAACCATTTCCGGCACAGACAACTATCAGTAATTTATTTTACTTATCTTAAAGGAAAGCTTTGGCGTTTAATGAAAGTAGAGCTTATTTCCGAAACTGGAATTAGCTTCGATTTTATTCCAATTTTGAGTAAAATTACAAATTTGAGAATATCTCATCAAAGAAATGTCACACCTTTTTTATTTTTGCAGCATATTAATGCTCTTAGAAAACTGAAAAAGATGTACTTTCTCGAAGTTCGTAGAACAATAATAACGCGTCTGATCTTCGTTTTAAGTATCTTTAAAATCCTAAAACGAGGCTCTCCTGCAGCTATTTGACTGCTTAAATTGCGGTTTCAAAGTCATTTTGTCGACAAAAAATTTTCTGTGTAAAAAAGTGTACAAGTATCGTTTTCAAGTTGAATCTGAAGAGTCCGGTACCTAATTTTAGGCGTTTTTGCTCCTAAATTAAGATAAATTCTTTACCCTGAGTACCAGAGATGTAACATAATTTGGTATTTAATCATAAGCAGGCTGGAGGTCCTTTGAATGGTCAAAATACCCAACAGATGCAAACGCATTTCGCACCACACTTTGAACTTTCGTGATGGAACTTTGGAAATGGCGAGAAGAATTTCTGTATCACTATCGTAGTTTTCAAATCGCGACAAAGTTCAAACTGTTTTTCCTATAATGAAAAATTTCCCTTATATACATCACATTTCCTAGGGAAGTCCTCCCTTGATACGGTTTTGTTACTGTTTTCAAAAGTGCAAGTATTTTACTAATTACAAATACAAGAAAGAAAATGAGGCACATATTTACAAAATGTATGAAATATAATTAATTAATGAGCAATTTGTTCATTGATAGGCTCATTATACAAATAACTATGTTTTGTGTACATTGACAAAATTTGTGTTAGGTGCATTTATGGCTAAAATTGGCCGATAACTTCCTCAAAAACAATCCAGTTTCGTAGAACCCTAGTTATATCTCACGCACCCCCAATTTTTTCTTTTATAAACAATGGCCCCTTGTAGGTCCGAAGAGACCCTGTAGGATCCATACGGACCACTTTGAGAATCACTGATATTCAGGTATACCTTTCAGGGGTCGATCTAGCATTTTTAACAGGGTCCGTTTTTTGTGAATTTTAAAAACATTTATGGGAGTAATCAAATATTTCGCAGATAAAAAATGTTCTTCATTTTTTGCCACTAATTTAATAAATAATTCTGTGAAAAGTACGATTTGGTAGCTCGAAATTTTGTGAAGGATCCGTTTTAATCAGGTTATGTGATTTTTTTGGTTTAAATCGGATTTTTTAAATTTAAATCGGATTTTTTTGATTTTTTTTTAAAGACCTTAAATGTTCTGGAAATTTATTATGTTACATTCATATAAACAATATGGGATGTCAATCAATATGCAAAAATACACTTTAAGATAATTTCACAGCAATAAATATTTTATAATAATAATAATGATAAACAAATTTTAATACAAATCACTCATAAGTACAGAGAAAATCAAAAAATTAATCTGAATTATTTTGCTGTTGAAAGCTGAAAAAAAGTAACAATTGTGTGTACTTAATTTTTACATCGAGTGTACTTTAACCATTTTTCTATTTTATAAATGAAAAAGCCTGAAATATTTTTACCCACTTAGTAAAATCATATGCTCACACCATTACTAAAAACTGAAACTTTTTGTTTTAATCAAATATCTTTAATGAAAACTTCTGTGATAAAAATTTGAGAAGGAAAAACGTTAAGCTATTAGAGGACATGGATGAAACTTTAAGGATACATATTATAAATTTTAACAATTGTCGTTTTAAACACTATCATCCTGAATTATTTATTGTGTGCTATTTATTAAATTGATCTAAAATACTGTTTTTGAGATAAAAAACACAGAATGGTTCATGATTATTATGAATTCTAATTTGAATGATTGAAGCTTTGCTGTTAAGATGCTTGAAGAAAAAGAGTCATACTGTAAAATTAAAAAATAGTAATTAGTTCTAAACTTATGAAATATGTTATGCACACACAGACAGATGGACCTAGGAAGTTTTGTTTGAAAGTGGTTGTAATTGCAACATATTTCATTTTTACAACACTTTCTTTCTCCAACTTAACATTATAAAATCAATGATTTTTTTTGAAAAAAAATCACTTGATTTAAATCACTGATTTTTTTTGAAAAAAAATCACTTGATTTAAATTACTGATTTTTTTTGAAAAAAAAATCGCTTGATTTAAATCACTGATTTTTTTTTTTGAAAAAAAATCGCTTGATTTAAATCACTGATTTTTTTTGAAAAAAAATCGCTTGATTTAAATCACTGATTTTTTTTGAAAAAAAATCGCTTGATTTAAATCACTGATTTTTTTTGAAAAAAAATCACTTGATTTAAATCAATGATTTTTTTTAAAAATTACTTCATTTAAATTGCGATTTAAATCATGATTTAAATCAAGCTGATTTAAATCAACGAACCCTGTTTTAATTGATTGGAATGTTATGAAGGTTCCCAAACGGACCTGAATTTACTTAATTACTTTTATTTAATTATTCTTGTTCATTTATTTAATTTTTGGTTTACGCATCTTAAAAATTTGTATGGAAGCTTAAAACAGCTACTTTTCTTTCAAGTTGTAGAGCATTCTGTGTATCACGTCATTTACTTACGAAATCAAAGAGTGATCAGTCCTCGATTAACCTTGGAATCCGTAAATATAGTGATGATGCAGAATTGTTTTTAGCCATTGAAAACGCGGAAACTAGTGGCTTCTGCAATTTCCGTTTTAATGTTGATGGTGCAATCCATTAACAGCGGAATTTGGGGGGGGGGGGGACGCTTGTGTTAAAATATAAAGGTACTGGCACGCTGTCCCCCTGCGTCCTCCCTCGACTACACCACTGGTTTATAACACTTTCCCAGTCAGTGGTTCACGGACCGAAGGTGGTCCGTAAGAACCTCGGGGGTTTTGAGCGGTAGAGTCCAGTGACTACATACTTATAAAAAAGTAATATTATGTAGTGTATTGTGTGTATGTTATAAAAAAGTAATATTATTTTTAGTAATATATGTTTTTGTATATTATAGAAAAACAATATTATTATTAGTAATATGTTTTTGTAAGATCGTTAATTATAATGTAGTAATGATAGTTTGTTTTTTGGAAAATTGTACTTAATCACCTTTGAATTTGGTTACAACTGATAAAATGTATGTAATAATGTAAGGGACGGTCCTTGTTAATTGCCTTTCAGGCTGAGTGCTTCGCAAACATCAGCTGGTTGGGGAACCACAGATTTTCATATTCTAAGTGGTATTTTTTTTTCTTAATTCTGGGATTAGCAAGAGTACCGTACATTTATTACGTGAATTATTGATTGGCCAATGAAGGGACTGGAATTTCTTGATGTTATAACAGAGTTGTCGCTATAAACGATGTCGTTATAACAAAGTTCAACTGTATAACAAAATACTAAAATAACTCGATACTTTTTGGTGTGCATCTTCAAACGCACCTGGAAAGTATCAAAATAGTCTTGATCGAAGACAAAAAATTTAGAGGCATTATGTAAAAGCATGATGTGTTTGCATAAAAAAGTACTTAATTTTATATGGATATATAATTATTGTTTAAAAAATATATATTAAAGCACTTATAACAAAATTTTTAAATACAAATTTTTCTCTTTCAAAACACAAATCATAAAACTATCTTAAATTTCAAGGATGTTTCATTTTTTTAACAAAACTTTAACGTAAAAGGAAAATTATTTATTTTTGTTCAAAAATTGTAAATGTAACTTTGCCCGCTTTCTCAGTTCCTAGCCCTTGCGCAATTTAGACTAAACTAAACCAAAACTAGAGAAAATTCTCGCTAACGGGGCTGTAGTTGGTGAACCAAGTTATTAATTATTTTCTTTTAGTGGTTGTTAAATTTTAATATTGTCCCACCAAATCAATGGTTCTACAGCAAAGAATTCGTCTTTAAACATTAAGTTCAGAAATGAGGATTTTCTTTTTGCTTAAAAGTCATTACTATAGACCAGGGGTCCCCGAACCCTGTGCCCGCGGGCGCCATGGCGCCCGTCGATCGGGTTAGGTGCGCCCGCTGCTTGTGCCCAAGGATAAAATATTTCAGTTTTCCATTTTAAACAAGAGAGCATTTAGAATCTAGAGTAAATGAATAAAGGGCCATATAAAATATGAATAACCCTATAATGATAAATGACAATGAATATCATAAAATTAAAATATAGATAACGACTTACAGACGATTATAAGACAAATTGTCAAAATGCTTTGTACTAAAATGTAAGTCCAAAGATAGAACGACGTGAAAAGCACAAATTCTATTGTTTTATTTTTGGCCTTACCTTGACGATTGCTTGCGAGCAGGAATTTCATCATACTCTCCAAATTATGAAGCGCTAGCCAGAAAAATGCAGCGCGAAGATCACATTGACTGTATTTTATATATTTTATAAATAATTTTAATGCTTCGTATATTTTGCAAGCAATTTAGTAACGATTTATTTTACACATGAATATTAATACTAATTACACTCAAGAGCCAAAACATTATGACCACCCCGACATTTTGCAATGAACCCGCCTGGATGACGCGGAAGGCACGGGATCAGGTGAAAGTGATATTTAACTGCTGCTGGATAGTCTGAAGAATCATTTTTTCACTTACTTCGATGTGTGATGGGAAAGGCTGCCGATGTAAGCGACTTTGATGGAGGCCAGATTGTAATGGCTCGAAGGCTAGGAACAAGTATTTCCGAAACTGCACGACTCGTGGTTTGTTCGCGATCTACAGTTGTTAGTACTTATGCAAAGTGGATGAATGACGGTGAAACCAGCAGTAGACGACATGGTGTTGGACGTCCACACGCTATCAAAGAAAAAGGTCGTCGGAGACTGTCTCGCATGGTGAAGCAAAACCGGAGCCAGACAGTGGCTCTGCTGACAGCCCAATACAATATGCAGGGCCAAGTATAATAGTATCGGAACACACTGTTCAGCGGACACTGTTGGATATGAGGCTACGCAGCAAACGTCCCACTCGTTATTGACAGGTGGTCATAATGTTTTGGCTCTGTATATTCATATGTTAGATTAATGTTTGAAATTAAATTTTTTGTGCATTATATGAAATGTGTATTATTAACTATGTTCACCAACTATAAGTTTATCTTGAAAAAATAAATGTTGCCCGCCATTCAATCGATCTTCTGGTAAAGTGCTCTTAGGTCCGGATCGGATATATATCATGATACATTTCAATTTATATATATCAACGAACAATGACACTAACGCAAAACATTTATTTCTTAGACTAAAATTATTGTATCATTTTAAAAATAGGCATGAGAATGCGTAAGCACCGCAAAATTTATTACGATATTTTAATATTTTGTGCTTCAAATAAAACTTAAAAAGTTGTGACAGATATGACAAAGAGATTCAAGGTCTACATTTCTGAAAATCACTCTCCGACGTCGTTTGGTATTAATTGAACAAATTTATTTCAGAATGCAGCCTCAATACCAGTGCTTCTGCCCTGTTCTACTCATAATTTAATTGTTTATTATTTTCAACGAGATGAACCACGGATATTATTTTAATTTGATTTTTTTTAATAATTGTTTTTTTAATTATAAATTTTTTGCCTGAATTTTATTCTCCAATCATAAAATTCAACATAATCTGAGCATTTGTTTTCAATATAAAGCTTTTACATTTTATTACAAACAAGAAGTTCCGTCTAGAACTATACGAGCCTACGCCTACTTTCCCCTATACACCAGCTTCAAATTTATAATCTAGCTATCTCTCTCTCTTTCTCGTTTAGCTTTAGTTCTTAATTGCTTCAAATATACCTTTTTCAACGGTTAATACATATTCATTCAATCATTCATTTATTCAGTCATTCATGTATTTATTCACTCATTTATTCATTCATTATTTTGCTAATTCATTTAATCTTTCATTAATTTAAAAATATTCTTGAAAATCCCGATCAAAAAATTTCATAAGAAAATAGGCTCGTTAGTTCTGGATGAACTTTTTATCTGTACATGTTCTACGTCATAAGAGCTTTCCGATAAAGATTGTTCCAAGCAAATCGGCCCGTTAGATCAGGATTTATATAGGATTGAAATTTCCCCGTAGGCACTATGTTAAATTTTTTTTTGAACTGTTCAAAAATGAACAAAAATTGTTCAAATCAATATTTCACGCCAAGAACTTCTTCCAGTGAGCTTGTTCATTGGAACTTGGATCTTGTACCCAGAGTTTACATAATTTGCTTCATTTTCACCCATAGGCGCTAATGTTAAAATTTTTTGAACTGTTCAAAATTGAACAAAAAAATTTTCAAATCAAAAAGTAAAATATGGGAATGAGGTGTCCTTGCCGAGATTTTCGAATGCAAAAACAATTTTTCCAATCGGACAATTCGTTCAAAAGTTATTAGGGGGGGGACAGACCGACAGACAGACCGACAGACAGACCGACCGACAGACCGACGGACAGACCGACGGACCGACAGACACACTTTTTCCCCATCTCAAAACCCTACTTTCAAATTTTTTATTTTTCAATCTTTATTTAATTACTTAATTTATTTTTGACTTTTCTTGATTTCTAACGATATTTTCACGATACATTAAGCCTTCTTTCATGCTTTATTATTATTTTTTTTACTTTTACGGGAAAGTAGGCTAAAAAATAACATACTGATTAAGTGCTCTGTAAATTTGGCGAGCAAAACATCTATATCCACGCAAATCATTCTTCAGTTAATGCCAGCTTCAAATTGGGACAGACCTCCTCTGAAGAAAGGAATTTTAAAACTGTATCCTATTATTGAGGATATTCTCTTGCTTAACGAAAAATTGATGATATATTTCCATGATACAAAAAGTGATAACATTTCATCACTTATCACCCGGAGCCCCACGACCAATTTTTTTTGGCGGGGAGGCGGGGTAATTTAGTAGATTAATAATTAAAAAATATGAGGTAAGTAGCGAACCACCGATTTAATTTTTAACTTTCGTTTTCAAACTGCTCATACTTTTCTTCCGTAGCTTCCATCGGGCATGAGCCCCATACCTTCTTCTTGGGTCTCTGGTCCACTCTGAGCAAATAAAGTCTAATTGAAAAACGAACAATATAAACTGTTACCAAGAAACCATCTTTTAACAAATTCATATTGTGTTTTTTGAAAGCCCCAGCGAAACGTCATGATCGGAGTTTGGACACAAGCAGCTACCTTTTGTAGCAAACGGGCCTCGATGATGTATAAAAGCAAATTTCAAAAAGTAGTATGTGACTTAGGTCGTTTTTCCAGTGGATCCTTCATATATTAACCTGTTCGTCCCAAAGAACTGTCATGGCGTAGTGTTAATTTTTCTGAAATTGTGTCAGGTGTTAGCACCTTCTCATCTTTTGAGACGAACTAGCAATGATGAGGGGCTGTCTCCATTTTCCAAGTGATAACAAACGATAAAACAGGCCTTACGGAATATGGTTCCTTATCAGGGATTTCTGGGGATTTACCCAGGGGTCGGTCCAGCATTTTTAACAGGGTCCGGTTCCTGTGAATTTTAAAAAGATTTTTGTGAAAATTCAAAATTGAAACTTATAGGGGCAACAAAAAAAATATATCATTTGCAGCTTATTTAAGAAATAATTCTGTGAAAAGAACAATTTGGTAGCTCGGAATTCTGTGCAGGGTCCGTTTGGATTGACTTGTATATTCTGAAGGATATGTACATTACCATTTAAAGTGTGACGTTAAAAACTAAGTAATTTAATGTTTTTTTAATTGAGAATATGTCGGGACCATGAATTTGTTGGCGTTATAACCGATGTAACGTTAAAAGGTTAAAAGTGGTATCGTAATAAACGTATTCGACTGTATTATTCTTTTTAATAAAATAGTTATCACATGAATGAGCTATTTCCATTTAATGGTCGTTACTTTTTAAATATTTAGTGTGTTCACCATTACCAAAAGTATACGACGCGCCTTTTTGAGATCATCGTTAACTAAGCCTTAACAAATCCAAAGTCTTATGGTATGTACACTTGAACCGTTTATTTCTAGAAGTAACAACTCTGAAAAACAAATTTTTTTCAGGAGATAGAAAAATGGCTTATGAAAAGTTGGAAAACTTTATGGCTGTGATTTTTTACTAGTTTATTTTAGTTGGTAATAGCAATGCCATGCTGGTAAATTAAAACGATTTTTGATCAGTGATGTCATAAAAATTAATACATTAATACTGAGAGTTCTTTCTTTTTCAAAACGGAGAGGCTATCTTTCCGAAATAAACGATTCACTTGATTCGAAATTAAGAGTTTTACGGAGCGATCGGTTGTTAATGTGTAAGTCAGGCTCAAAAGTAGTCAGTTACAGTTTGATCATTTACTTTGCTTTTGAGTTATGAAGTAAAAAACTAAACTCAGTGGCGCGCTAGCCCTTTTGGGGGCCATGGCCTACTGTGCCCATCCCAGTTTTCGAGACCGAGGGCCCTGGGGTGCAGAAGCAGAAGTTCCGGTCAAGTGGTCGACCTGGCGCGGAACCCCCAGTGTTTAGGGAGCACGAAATATTCAAGCACAGGAAGCACTGGTCTTTTAAGGCACCAACTAATTGTAGCCTACTTAAATTCACTCCCAAATACAGGATCTTCCTAAGGAGGGGACAGTGATTTTACCGGTCCCCCCGAAAATGCGTTCCAATGGGAAAAAAATTTACAAGTTTGAGTTTGTTATTCATATAAATTTTAGCAACACAACCCGCGTTAACCCCACCTCCCTGAGAGCCTTAATTTTCCAATAAATTAAGACTCTCAAATAGGGGCAATTATCCTCACTGGCTCACCTTGTATCCACGCTTGTTTAAAATCATGTTTTTTTTATGTAAATCCCATTTTCTTTCAGAAATATTGTATATAAAAGAATATGTGCCAACCAGCAAACTGAAACCGCCAACTACTCTGACTCAGATGTGATTTAGTAATTCTTCTCTCTCTCTCTACAGCAGCAACCATGCACTGAAGTGGGTGGGTGGGTGTGCGTCATTCGGCCACTTTCCACCAACTCCCACTAATTGATGCGTGTACATGTAAGGTGTTTTCTGACTTTCATTTTCCTCCGTTGGAAATGAATTTCAGCCCGCATTGAAAAGAATGTAGCAGAGGTGCAGAAAGCAGAATTAAGCTCATGCCATCTGCTTTAGATCGTTTTTCTCTTCAACAGCGTGGTGTGCTGAAAGAAATATTTTTTGTTCCGTAGATCGCAAGAATTGTGTTTTGATTTTTCTAAGATATAGAATTTTATAATTTTTCCTCTGTGTCTACTAATATTTAAAATTATTCTGAGTTTAAAATTTAGGCTTTCTGAGTGATAGTCAAACATAACTTGAATGTTCCTTTACAACACAGCCTGAAAATTAATATTTTGAAAATGAATTTTAGTTATCCTCAATTATCAGACTTTGTTAATATTAAAATTTCCTTTAAGATTTTTTAAAATTCTTGTTGAATTAACAAACTTAAATAATAACTTTGTATTAGCTTGTATTTATCAGATTTTTCTATAAAGTTTATAATTCCCTCTCGGGTATTTGTTAACAACCTACTTACGGAGGCAGTCTCCCCTTCTCCTTCGACGTTATTCTGAAAAGTACTCTACTAAATTCAATTACTATAAGAAAAGGAGCGTAGGGGCCTCAGTGGCTGAGCGGTTAAATCGACTGGCTCCGGTGCCTCCCTGCGCGGAGAGAAAGAGGCGTGGGTTCGATTCCCACCTTGCCCTGGGTGTATTTCCTTCTTTGTATATTAAAATATGTTGCGCTGTCTTCTTCTATCTGTCATATTAGACGAGAGTTTGAAGCATATCCTTGAGAATAGCAAATAAACTCGAATATTTATGTGGCCTGAAATGGTCGTAAAACAAACAAACAAACAAAAGGAGTGAGCTAGCTTCTGAAAGAGCTCCCTAGCGCCTTTCCCAACCATCGCGAATCTGAACATGGTACGTGTGAAGTTCGCAGGCAATCTTAATATTTATTTACTATCATAAATGCGAAAGTTTGGATGTATGTTTGTTACTCAATGACGTCAGAATGGCTGAGCGGATGTGGATGAAATTAGACACAAAGATGGATTATAGTCTGGAATAGCACACAGGCTACTTTTTATCGCAAAAAAATGCGCGGTTCCGGTGCAGTTAAGCAGTAAGAATTTGGTTCTCATGCTCTCCCACTATTTAACGCTTTCACGTGAAGATTAAGTTTTCTAAACGTTAAAATACGTTTCTAAAACGTCTTCGTTATTAAGATTCTCTGGCGAAGAATGACCTTCTTCCAAGCATTTTTTTTAACGAAGTTATCTCGGTTGAGGACCGACAGGGTGGCGTAGTGGTAAGGCGCAGGCCTCTTACGCTGAAGACCGCAGGTTCAAACCTGGCCCAAGTCGGTGGATTTTCAAGATGCAGAAAATCGACAGCGCCCATGTCGTATGATGATGCGGCATGCAAACGATCCCTTAAGTATCCGTTTGGCGTGGATACTCTCGGTTAAATTAAATTCCTAGTGCAGTTTGCATCAACTAGAGCTCAGGTGCCACCATCTAGAAGGAAACTGAGCGTCAAAAAAATCGCGGCAATGGTACGACACTCATTGTGGTGAAAGAGTTGGTACCAATCTCTGGGGAAGGCCGCACCCACATTAGAAAGAAAGAAAAAATCTCGGTTGAGGACCCCTTTGTGCACCGATTTTGCAATATTCGCGCACATTGATCACATTTTGATCGGGTTGTCAGTTCTCACACATGCACATCAAAACTTCCACGTGATCGAATTCGCGGCAATAGTTAATATATTATAAGTGTAGAATCTTAGTGGCAGACAACAAAAGGTACAGGCGCTCATGAGAGCTCAACTACAGCACTTCTCTTAAATTTTATGTAGCTGCTTACACAAGACTGAATTCCGACTATTTACGCATTGAAATCAGTTATGAAAACTATACTGCCGTGTTAGGAACAAATGAAGAGTAATCCAGCAAAAGGGAATTATCCACTTTTTACAGAAACTCTTTTTTTTTTTTTGGCATTTCCTGTATCTTTCGGATGGCCTTAATCGAACCCCTAGTCTCTAGAAATCTAAACGAAAGAAATCATAGTTTATTAAAGGGTAAAGTTTGACTTTTTTTATCAAAAGGTAATAATAAATCCGTCCCTTACAATCTGTATAGATCGTTTCGAACAACAGGGGACATATCCTGATTGAATCTGTTGAACGAAATATTTTTTTTTCTTTTTTTTTTAAAAAAAAGAGCACATCTCCAAAATCTCCGAATCGCTAACTGATATTTCAGTAACTTGATCCACGAATTTTAGGTTCAAGTACTTCGATAAGAGTATATAAGGTGGTGGTACATTAGGGTTTTGGTGAAACTGGAGCTATCAACATTTAGATTTTTGTGCAAAAGGGCAACATTATCCTCATTTTCAAACAAAACGACACATATCCAAAATTAAACTGGCGATATCTGCTTCATTTTTTATATGAAAATTTCTTACTCTGGTACAAAATCTGTTTTGCTTTTGTGCTTAATTCTGTATCGAGAAAATATGAGAAAAAGGTTTTGCTGTTAGGCTAATTAATTTTTTTTTTTTTTTTCACCTCCTCATTTCACCCTCACATTTTTGCAGAATGGATATGTTTCCCTTTTGACAAATTAATTCGGAAATGTGGGTACTTACAGCCCGTAAAACATTTTGGTCAAATAAAGCCAAGAGCACCTAACAAGGCAATTTTTCGCCAAAAAACGAAAAGCCTTCCTTTAAACACACGTGAATGTGTAACCTTGAGAAAACGCTTTTGATGACAGAATTTTCCGGAAGTACAATAGACCCTCGGTTTTCCGAGCCCCGACTAACCGAGGTACATTTGCCCTTGAAAAAAAAATCTTTTTGGGCGGCCGATGGCGGCTTCACTGACTGACGGCAATCCAATTATTTCCTGGTAATATAAAGTACTAGAACAACCGTTAAACAAAAAACAATATATATATACTATATATATAGACTTCTGCAAGAGTTAGTTCTGCAACTTTAACTGGAACATGTACTCTACTGATGTGTGCATATAAAATTAGATATTTGTATGTATGTATCGTCATTTTAGCATTTCATAATCTGTACTAGGGATGTAACGAATAGTGATTTGGCCGAATAGCTGAATACCGAATATTCGGCCACTTCTCCCAGGCCGAAGCCGAATATTCGGCCATTTCTTCTAAGCCGAATATTCGTCCAATGTCTTAGGCCGAATACCGAATATTCGGCTGCCGAGTATTAAAATTTCTAGAAAATCGTTGTAATAGAAAGTATTTGACAAATTTAAAATTATTGACAAAGTCAAACACCAATGACACACAATCTATGATGTATGATTTAATTCTGTTTGTTAAGAATTTAAAACTATTCAAAATTAATCTATTTTCTCTATTGTTTTGAATGTAATAAAACTAAGAATTTCACCCACAGGTGGAATAGAAATGACAGGTTTAATGGTAGTAAGCTTTAGCATTATTTTACTAATTAGTTAATTCAAATGAAAGAACTACTATTGCTTAGTGAACTTTTGAACTTTTACCTTGCTCAAAACTATTTTATGAAGATATTTTAAAAGTTATAAAAGTTAATATTCTTATTTTATGAGGTTTTTTACATACCTATCTTTAAACGATCTATTAAAATTTAATACACTTAACTGGAATATATTTTTATTTTTAAAAACCCCAATAACTTATACTAACTAAATATTTATGATTTATTATTTTTTTTTTCTAAATTATTTTTATTTTTTAAAGCTATAAACTAATGTATTAGTTTGCAATAATTTTAATACAATTTTAAATGTTTAAAATCTACTAATTTCTTTATTTTTTTACATTTCTACTGCAGCAGAACTATTCGGCCGAATACTCCATCAGTATTCGGCTTGGTGATGAAATGATTATTCGGCCAGTCGAATATTCGGCCAAAGGGCCGAATAGGCCGAATAGTGGCCGAATATTCGTTACATCCCTAATCTGTACAGTAAATGCCTTTTTTTTTACATCTTTGACGACATTTTCATTCATTTCAACCCATGTTTCCCTCCCGATTTGGACAGAGTTCGCGTTATCCGAGGTATCCTCGGTCTACATTACCTCGGATAATCGAGGTTCTACTGTACCCCCAGATGGGATGCTTACATCGAAATAAGGTATTGAGTTTTGCGCTTCCGTGTATTAATTCATTTAAATAAGCCACTTTTTCAGGAATATTTTTTAAATAATTCTCATTCACATACGGCCACAAAACATGGCATTTAGGCAAAATAAATAACAAAGAAACACCCGGCAATAACTAAATTTCGAAAGAAAATGCTTCAAGGAACGACTTGTGAGCTTAGCATGGCAGTATAGGCGTCTTTTATCAGAAATTAAACCCTGACGCCTGACGCATAAAGAATCAAACCAAAACGAGCACAAAATAAACATCTGGCATATTTTATTTGAAATATACATCCAGAAGTTTGATGGCTATTCCATTTCCTTTTGTCATGGATTAATTTCCAAATGTGAACTGGTTTGAAATTTTTTTGTAATCTTGTCCAGCAACGATTAAATGCGCGCATCACATTCTGAGCAAAGGTTGGTGTTTGGGTTCTCTAATAAAAAGGTTGGGGAAGGGAGGAAAATGGAATGTGGAAAATGGCTGCTATTCAATTTTTAAGTAAGATGGCATTTTGAAAATCGCGGTTTTAAGGGGGCAGGAAATAATAAAGACGCGGAAAGAAGAAAGAAGATAATTTGAGTTCAGAAAAAATTTCGAGTTATCGAGAATAAAAAAAAAGGAAAAGTTTCGAGTTAGAGAGCTAAAATTACATGAACGAGTAATAAAGGTGCTTTTGTTTCGAGCTGTCGAAAAATTAAACTAAATACTTGCTGGAACTTGTAGCAATGGGGATATTTTAAGAAAACAATAAAAATGAATAATATTAATTTAATATGGAGTTTAATTTAATGAGTCACCTTTCTGAATTGTTTACCTACAGTTACAAGATCATTGAACAGGCCTGTCATTTGGGGGACAATGTATATGTACATCTGTTGTATTCTTTTAAACTATAATATACATTGAATATATACCCTCTCCCTCACTCTCCCCAAGAAAGTTAGGAAATAATGCTCTTGTTTTTTTAATCCAATGATCTTGGATGTACGGCTTATTTTAGGGGATCTGGTTATTTTTAATGCTATCGCTAATAAATTCAATTTCATAATTAAAGAACACTTGACGGTAAAGACTAGTGGTCGCCACTCGCCATTGGCAACTGTGAATTTTTATTTGGCGATCACAAAATGTTGCGTCGGTCGCCAAAATTGGCGACTAGAAAAGGTTTGTAATTTACTATAATTTTTTTAATATGTGTAATTTTGTGACAAAGTGTAACTTGAGGTATATGTATGCACATATTTGTATGAAAAATGAAGCCCCGGTTGGGGAGGGTGGTATCAGTTTGAAACATGGTTCATAGTGGCGACCAACAGCCTCAAAGTGGGAACTAACTTTTTGGCGTTTAGTGGCCACTGGCCACCATTAAATTTTCTTAGTCTCAAGCATTACTCGATGGTGAATGGAACACGTTTTATTTCTTTTATGAATGGAAAAATTAAACATTTTCTCAAATGAATATTAACAGATGAATACGCAAAAGCATAATTTAGGAATTCCTCTATATAACCTCGTGTTGGTTTGATATCAGTACACACCAGAAAAAAACTTTTCCTCTAAGGTAAAAATAAGGTGTGAATTTTTATAAAATTATGTTTAGAAAGTTAGCAGTATCTTTTTGTAAGTTTTATGGGCAATGTTTGGCAACGTTACTTTTGTCACATGAGTTGTTTTCTTTAGAGAGGTTCGGAAAGTTCATCTTGTTTTCGTAAATAAATTAACAGGTATGTATAAAACCTTACTTTTTTTATTGAAATTTAGTCTATATGTGAGGTTAGGCCAGTAAAGAATCTTTAAATTGTGATTATTGTATTGAAAATTAATTTTTATAAATTAGGCCTCATAGTGATGTAACATCAGTCACAAAAACGTATAAAAGTTTTTATTACTTAAAGAAAATTAGTGTTAAGAATATAAAAAGCCATATTCTCCTCATTTATGATAATAGGGCCATTTCATAGTATTTTGTCCAAATGTAGAGTCCGCAACGTGACACTTTTTTTGTTATAACTACGTAATTTACAGTTTAATTATCACCAAATTTTATTTTCAAATAATGTGTTGAGCACATTATTTATCAATTAATATCAATTACTTAAATAGTTAATACCAGTTCAATTTATGGTTTAAAAACTTCTTTAAAATATTTAACATCAGTCACATTGTAACATCAGTCACGTTTCCCTTTTTCAGTTAGACACTTAAACACTGCACAAATGGCATTGACTGCTGCAGAAAGGCATAAAAAGGAGGCGAGATAAATTAAAGAAGGAAGGAAAATATGAAGATTACAAAGAGAAAAACAATGCAGAAGCTAAAAGGAGTATATATAAAAAATAAAATGACCTAGCAAAGTTACCTAAGTCAGTTCAAAAAGAGAAATCAAAGAAAATGTTAACAAAATGTAGCGCATTAAAGTGCAAAATTTCAAGTAGCAGTGACATAACCCCTTTTCCAAAATAATAAAACCTTAGGAAAAGCTGCAACTCGTGCAAATCGAGCCCTGCTTACATCTCCACGAAAGCAGAAGGCTGTCATAAAAAATAATGGTTTGACAATGACATTGGGGAAACAGGCGCTCCTATTGAGCCCAAGTAAGCATTTTTTACAGCAGCACTGTACCACTGAGGTAGAATGCATCCGTATGCAATGGCATCAGATGAACTGTCTCATTCTAAAGATATTGTGATTCCTATCATAACAAGAGTGCTGGAAAAGATTCCTCAAGAAATTGAAGTCTTACATATTTGGTCAGATGGCCCAATTCAAAAACAAGTTCATCGCAGCCACAAAACCCATGTTACAGCAAAATATAAATTGTTCATTAAAAAGAATTATTTTGCTATTCACAGGGGAAAGACCCAGTGGACGGCATTGGCGGCTCTGTAAAGAGACAGGTATGGGAAGCTGTAAAAAAAAAAAAAAAAGCATTTCGTATACAGTGCAAAATATTTTGTAAATGCCGCAGCTTCAAGCAGTGTGAAAATCTTTGAGATCTCATGAGTACGCTTTACAGTTGCGTTATAAAAAGTTAAATTTCAATAAAATATTTTCGAATTCAGAAGCTATAGATAGTATCACGCAGCAACACTTTTTGGAGGTGGTAGACAAAATCTCCAAAAGCTCCACATTATCTAAAACATCATTTGCCTGTTAAAAACCAAGAGAACATGTTCCAGAATTGGGGGCCACAATTGGAGAGTGGGTTCTTGTGGAATACGATGGACAGCTCTATCCAGGTGAAGTTAGAGCCATTGAAAACTATGAATACTTGGACAGTGTTATTATTCTAACAGGGAAACATTGAAAATGGTCTGGCAATGTGGATGAAATTTATTATTCACAAGAAAAAATAATAATAAAACTTAGTACACCAGATGTAGTAAATGCACGAAGAGACTTTTGATTTCCTGAATTGCACTAAAAACATCACTTGTATAATTATATTCATTTACTATTGCTTATTTTTTATCATTTAAGTAGATTTGTGTAATTTTGTAAAGAAAAAATTGCTAATTTGACTTTTAAGGAGAAATAAATTCTAATTTGAACTAATTAATGTTGGTGTAACATCAGTCACAAAATGTTTGCAACATCAGCCACGGTAACTAAAAATTTCCTCCACTGTAATTTTTAAAGTTTTTAAAATGAAACAAAGTGTATTCATAAAGTTTGAAATCTCTATTTGACTGGAAAAAAAATATTTTAATCTTCATGTTCTTAGTTTGAGGAGAATTTCAATCAATATAAAAGTCGTTTTTCCTAATGTCTCTTCTGTATAACATCAGTCACAATTTTTGATTTGCCTTAATTCCACACAGAAAAGCTTTTTATGTCTTAAAACAGGTATGGGTAGTTTTATTGTACTCTCTCATGGTATTTTAGATCAATTTCAGAAAAATAAAATTAAATTTCAAGACAGTGTAGATTTTAAAGGCTAAAAAAAATAGTGAAATTGTAACGTCAGTCACCGTGGAATGACCCTGTTTCTTAACCATATCTTCACTTTAAAGAGTTGTCCCATTTAACCCAACAGGTAGAACGGAACGGGATAACAGAATTTCTGCAGTTTTGGTCATCATGGGGCATTACAGGTGGTTTTTATTTTTGTATGATGTAGCCAAATACATGGTTAAACGATCTTTAACGCTTGAGAAAAAAACGACTAGTTGAAAAAAAAAAGCAAGAAATAAATGTCTCATTCATTATCATTTTTCAAACTATGGAATTCTTTTTCTTTCTTGTAGTTAAAACAACTCTTCGCAAGATGTTATGTATAAGGTATGTATTTTGTAAAAGCCGAATGGCAACAAAACGAAGATGTTTTCAGTCAGACGCTGTTGTACATCGACGTTAAGTTTTCGTTCATCGCATTTGTGTTGCCTATTAAATGTTTCTTTTATACATGCGTTGCCTTTATTACAGCAAGTAAAATATTTGAATTCTTAATAATCCCTTATATACATACCATTTTCATTGCAAGCCAGAGTTATCGGGCAAGAACCCCTGTTGAATAAAATAAGTTGCAAGAGAAACCTTATTCAACACAACTTCGCTCAGTAAAAATAAACCAATTCAACTGTCATTACACACATTGACGCTCAAAAAAAAAAAATCCAAACATTAAATTCACTTCATAACTTTATACAATACAAAAACTTATGTCCTTAATTCAATAACTCAACCAGTTAATTCAAAAAAAAAAAAAAACATGACAAAACATCTTTTTGGTTTTGCCTCGGGTACTAAATATTAAACGAACTAAATACATTTAGGCGGCAGAAGAAAAATCTTGTATTGTTTGTAAAAACATGTCCTGAAAAACACAAACCCATTTTTGTCATGGGACACGTTTTTACATAATAATCCAGCATATTTATTTCATAGACTAAACTTCTTCCAATATTTTTTAACCTGTAAAGTTGACCACCTTTGTACGCTGACCACCTGTCTAAGTGGACCACTTTTGTCAGGAACGGAATGAGCCCTATGTTATATAATGTAGAGAAACCTTTGTGACTTGACCACCTGTCTAAGTTGACCACTTTTGTCAGGAACGGAATGAGCCCTATGTTATATAATGTAGAGAAACCTTTGTAACTTGACCACCTGTCTAAGTTGACCACTTTCGTCAGGAACGGAATGAGCCCTATATTATATAATGTAGAGAAACCTTTGTAACTTGACCACCTGTCTAAGTTGACAACTTTTGTCAGGAACGGAATGAGCCCTATGTTATATAATGTAGAGAAACCTTTGTAACTTGACCACCTGTCTAAGTTGACCACTTTTGTCAGGAACGGAATGAGCCCTATGTTATATATTGTAGAGAAACCTTTGTAACTTGACCACCTAAGTTGACCACCTGTCTATGTTGACCACTTATGTACGCCAATTTATGGTGGGAGTATTATAAAAAACCCTTTGTAAGTTGACCGCCTAGTTAATACTATATTTATTTGTTTATCAATTTTTGGAAAGATTTTTAAAAAAAAAATAGCTTTTCCAGGATATTTTTTATGCTATAATGTAAGACCAGTATTTGTCTGGCAAAAGGAAACATCGATATAAAATTTTCCTAAACCTCTTTGTAAGTTAACCAAATGGGAAAACGACTATGAACACTTTTTATTCTTTAAATAAGTTTCTCCTTTTTTCTTTGATCTGATATAGCCATTTTGAAAAATATATTTTTTCAGGAAATCTTTAGCATCATATAAATAACTGACATAATTAATATGATATTTATATTAATTTTAACTAAAAACTTTACTTTTGAGTTGAACTAAGTACAGTAGAGTCTCGATTATCCGAGGTAATGTGGACCGAGGGTACCTCGGATAATCGAAAACTCGGATAACACGGACTCTGTCCAAATCGAGAGGGAAACATGAGTTTAAATATGTTGCCAAAGATGTAAAAAAAAAAGGCATTTACTGTACATATTATGAAATGAATAAATGACGTTACATACATACAAATATCTAATTTTATATGTTTACATCAGTAGAGTACATGTTCCAGTTAAAGTGTCTTTTGAAGGAGTATGTATACAGTATATATATATCTCGCTTCTTCGCTGCCGTTTTACGAAATGGTTGTAGCCATAGAAGGTCTGTTGAAATTGTCTGTTGTTCTAGCTCTTTATATCATCAGACAATAATTGGATGACTGACGTCAATCAGTGACGCCGCCATCGGCAGCCAAAAAATTTTTTTTCAAGGTCAAATGTACCTCAGTTAACCCGGAACTCGGTTAATCGGGGCTCGGATAACCGAGGCTCTACTGTACTTTACTTTTGATTTCCACCCTCGATAAGTTGACCACTAAAGTGCTACACCGCAAGTGGTCAACTTACACAGGTTTCACTAAGTTAATCACCTGTCTAAGTTGACGACTGAAGTGCTGCACCGCAAGTGGTCAACTTACACAGGTTTCACTAAGTTAATCACCTGTCTAAGTTGACGACTGAAGTGCTGCACCGCAAGTGGTCAACTTACACAGGTTTCACTAAGCTAATCACCTGTCTAAGTTGATTAATACATGTTTCACTGTACATTCAAATGTGAAATCACACAAAACAAATTTTCGAGTTATTTTGATATTTAATACGTAAAAACGAAGATGAAAAATGATTGACGCACAGGACAAAAGAATATTAAGCAACAGCAAAATACATAAAATATAGAATTCTTTTTAAAAATATATATAAAACATGTGCTTGGATTTTCCTAGGTCTTTCTTTTAAACGTTACTGGTAATTCAATTAACATTAAATTTAGATAACACCATTAAAAGCACGAGTTTGACAGGAGAACATAAAAACCAAAAGCAATCTATAGCTACTTCCAAGTTTTGAAGGAAAAGTAAACATTTACCTTGAAATCTATCCGTGAAAAAGGCACATTTTATTTTCATGCAAAAACCAACATTTTTAAGAACGACTACTGTTTGTAGTAACTTTTTCGCATTCACTTGTTTGGAATTACTCAAGCATCATGAAATTACATTCCAAACATTTTTTGATAAGAACGAAACAACAATTTAAAAATGTAATTCTAAAAATTGAAAATTCAGACGATTATTTTAAAAAACCCATTGCTTTGCTTCGGAAGCGTCTGACGACCAAGGCTTAACTCAATCGAATGATAAAAGTTTTTAAAAAATACTAGCGCCCTCCTGTATTGTAAATGATGTTTGTAGTTAACTGTGTTATTCAAAAATATGGTTCTTCACAACAATTAAATAAATAAATAATCAGATGGTATAATTTGAGACAATGCCATCCGAGCAGAGGAGAAAGACAAACAGTTAAATATTGCTACCAAACTGTTTTTTCCCTCCTTTTTCGTTCTTTTTTTTACGATTAAAAATAATAAAAATTGTGCACCAGTTTCAATTTAAAACAAATGTCGTTTTCAATTTCAACTAACTTAGCTTAAAATTGGTCCAAAATTGCTCACTATTTCGAAACTTTAGAATAAAAAAATTTTAAAGTAAAATAATGACATAATTGAGCTACTTAGAAAAAAAATATCTTAACTAGAAGAAAACTCACTCATTTCTTTTTATTTAGATGACAAAAAATTGATTAATCAATTCCAATTCGTTAAGAACAGAATTTTTTACTGTTGTTACATTTTCCGAAAAAAAAAAAGTTCTACATTTTTTGATGAAGTTTGGTGCAAAAAGAATCAGAAAGCAATTTTTTTTTCTTTTTTTGTCTTTAGAGTCACTTGGTTCAATCTCTCAATAATTTCCAATGCAAATTTTTCGAATTCGATAACAACAATTTATTTGCAAAAATATTATTACATTTTTTTAATAATATCTGTTAGCAATAAACAAATTTTATTGCAAAACAATTTATTTGTATCTGTTTCAAGAAATAACCTTCGCGAACAACCATTAAATCTGTGTGCTTAGTTGTTTCATGGATTAAAAGCCATTTGTTTGATCACAATATATTTCCATATGTAACTGCAGATATTGTATGAAATTAATTAAATTATTGAAATTACGGCATTATATTACCTTAGAATAATTTTGCACCAAATTTCTTTTCTTTATTTTCGTTTTTACATATACTATTTACGTTATATTTTAATCGTTATTTATTTATTTACTTATTTTACGTTGAAAATTTCAGCATATTTGAAGCCACAAGAAAAGCAGGTATAGAATTATTTATATTTTTTTTAATTTTAAAATCAATACATTCTCAAAATCAGCGCACACATTTGATGTTTTCCTTTTTCAAATTATTTTATTTCTAATTCCTAGAATCATTTACACAGTATATTTGATGCAAAAGTAGAAATAATGCATATTTAATCAGTTTAATCCTCCTTCCATATTTCGACGGAAAAAAACTAATTGCTACTTATCCATTACAATTTTTTGATTGAATACAAAACAAAAAGAATTAAAACATCATTTTATTTTTAAAGTCTTAACAATCTCTTCGCGTTATCACCTGCTGAAGATTCTTTTTAATATTTGCTTGATCGATAAGTGCTTTGAAAAGGAAATAAGACTGTATAGTTACTAAACAGTTAAAACTTCGAAATCCTGCAAGATATATCTGAATCTTTCATATTTAATTCTTATCGTACGAATTACATCAAAAGTAACTTGATTTTACCATTACTTTTCCTTTAGAACAGTGGTTCCCAACCCACAGATATCTGCGAACCATTTAGACTAAAAGTGAGTTACCACGGACCACATTATTTACATGTATCTTATTAGTTTTAACCAAAACCAAAGGTGATCAAATGCAACGTTTTAAAAACGAACTATTATTATTAATTAAGGAACTATTATAATTAAGAATATTACAAACATATACTATATGGTCATTTACAGAACATAGGTTACATTATATGTCACAAAAAACATTTTTTGGAAAAATAAATAGAATCGACTTCAAATTATAAATTGAGCTAAAAAAAGGAAAAATAAATTAATTCTTTAAACAACCTCGATGTGACTTTTAAACATAGTTTTAGAAGTCGGTTCAAAATTAGGATAGATAAAACCTTTTGTAATCATGAACCAATTACAAACATAAATGATCCAGAATTAGGAACAGTTCCAATATGAAGTAGCACATGGTGCAATGGTAATTAGACCCATAATTTTGCACCGACTTCTAAAACTATGTTTAAAAGCCACATCAAGGTTGTTTAAAGAATTAATTTATTTTTCCTTTTTTAGCACAATTTATAATTTGAAGTCGGTTCTATTTTTTATAAAAATTATTTAATTTTATGCTTTTTTGTGTAAATACATTTGTTATATAAATACTCTATTTTCAAAAAATCCATATCAAACGGCAAACGTTCTTTGAAGGAACGACACTAAAAACTAATTATTTGTATGAAAAATTTCGTTTTGCAGTCAATTTTACCAAACAAACTGATTGGATTTAATTTTTGCCTCAGAGAAGCCTTCAGTCAAACTATTGCCATAATTGCTTTTAATATTACAGCTTAGGCAACAAACTCTTCCTCAACAATGACTTTTATATTTATTAATAGTTCTCCCAACGAAGAAAAATCAAGCCAAGCATTTCCAATTTCAATAAAAAGTTCCTATTTTTCACCCGTAACGTTTTTTCCAAAAAACAAATGTAGTCAAATGGATGTGCGATGTTTGAGTTAGACGATCCTCTATCGATTAAAGAAAAATCATCAAAATCGGTTCATTTAGTCAAAAGTTATAAATGAAAAAACAAAAAACTACTATCTTTCTGCCCATATCTTTTTTTAAATTTTCGAATACGGTCAAATGAAGGTCCGGGGCCTATTGGGATACCACCCTCGATCTATTAAAAAGAAATCACGAAAATCGGTTCATCCGGTGAGAAGTTATGAGTGGACAAAAAATTCGACATACATACAATATGAATGTATAACCTCCTCCCTTTGGGAAGTTGGATAAAAAGTATTTTAACTGTAAATAGTCTTTTAATGAAAAAAGGAATACAAAATTTTCTTAGTCGAAAATAACATTGAAAATTTACCTCATTCTTTCAATGTGACTTAGGCGGACGAATTTTTTTGACAAGCTCATAAATCCTAACAACTCCATAAAACCCGCCTACAATTAATTCTTTCTTTAAATTGAGTACTGAAAAGAAAAGAGCAACTACCGCTTTAATGGCAAAGAATAATCTGTTGCGTAACAATCAACAATAAGGCAGAGAAAATTAGATTTCGAATTCAGCGCTGTTTAAGGCAGACTGTTTTTGATGCAATTAACTTCAATTTTCCCTGCAGTAAATTCGGATGAAAAAAAAGGCAATGAAGTACAAAGACTTAATTACTATTTTCTTCGTAACGAACCATCATTTCTGAATAAAATGATCTGATGTAGTCTAAATGAAAAATCGAAGCTGCATCATATGAAGATATTGCGGCAAAATGTCCAACTACAGTATTGATGATTTCAGAGACTTGATGACCTCTCAAACGGTACCAAGCTGGGAGTCTGGTATAAAGGGGGGAGGTGGAATATAAGTTTTATACTGCCAGAGACATTTTCACACTTCAATATCAAACAAAATATCCAGCAGGGAAATTAACTACTTTTTTGTTGATTGATTTTTAAAGTTAATGATTTGTTGATTGATTTCTAAAGTTTAGCTGAGTTCCCTATGGGTCACCTTTTTCGCAAAATGTGAAAGGACTTCACTGACTGAATGAAGAAAGATGTTTTGCTCTTTTTGCTAAGTATTTCAAAGATATGTTATTTAGGTACATATTTTTCATAGCAAGATCATGTCCACACCACAACAACAGATTCGTTGTGTCTTGCGTGCAGGTGGTATCCATTATTAATTAATGCTGTTACCCCAGTAAGCACCTTGCATGGAGCCTCTACTGTATTAAACTTGTAAGTACAATTATTAAATTTCCATTTCAAAAGCTTCTATTAGTTGTTGTGTGTTAATAATTATTTAAAGATGTCATAGCTAAATTTTAAAACTTAAGTCAATAAATGAAAATGATAGATCTGCAAAGAACAAAGATATGCGAACTCATGTCCATTACATTTCCACACTTCGCAAAAGCTTTTTCTTACTTTAGTGCTTTTGCTAAAGAACTTTTAGCCGCAGCTTAAATCCTGACAGTCTGCGTGGTTTAACGGTGCGTGGAAGGAATCTCAATGACATTAAATAGTACCCAATTCTTCAAGTACTTAGAATACATTATCTAAAAACCAGTATTTTTAAAAATGGCGCCATCCGACATCACTGCGATGATATGTCAATACCGCGCCGGAGGTCCTCGTTTCTGGATCATGGCCATTTTCGATGCATGATTCCATCGGCCTCCAGAACCGCCATTTAAACCTTCCTTCTTCCAAGCGGTTTTGGCCATTTCCCTTCCTCGCTTGCAATGGTTTCGCCCAGAGAAGAGATGGATTGCATGTGTGAGTGAGTGAATGCGTTGAAGCACCTACTTTGTGCCGAAACCTCCAAGGTCACCTCTTGCTGATGGAAATCTTTCCTTTCCCACTTCCTCTGCCTTCCTCGTCTATTGATCCATGTCTTCGGAGAAAAAGCTCTTCTCGGCAAACAACGTTTTTATTCTTTTCACTCCAGAGCTTGCGATTCACCAGATTGAAAAAAAAAAAAAAAAAAGAAGCTTCAGAGTGGCTCTCTCTCTTTCTCAGAGTTTCAAAGAATGACAGGCCTTGGCTTTTCTCAACGAAAAGTGAGCTTTTAAGACCTTCATGATTGCTCGTTTTTTTCTGATAGCTGAAAGACTTAATTCCCTTTCATATTTTCTATATTTCATCGATGTCTTAATAATTAATTTCTTTTCTCCTCCCTAGAACTTAATAACATAACTTTTTTTTAAGACCATCCATGCAGCAGTTGAAGAGACTGAAGTACCTTACCACACGTTACAAAGATGAGGGCAATCAGAGGGAATTAATAAATTCAGTTGGGTGAAATATAGTAGTTTCCTTTCTAAAATGAACCTTTTTTGAGCATTTTGAAATATTATGGTTATTAATACTTTTATAGGGTCTTTTTTACAATTACGACCACTTTACCCCATGCACTATTCACTTTACGCCACCCCGTGGGATAAAGTGGCTATAAATACATTCCAGAAAGAAGGCGTTTTACAATTATTTTACTTAACTTTTGTCTGCTTAAATTTGTTGCAATCAGTTTTTTAACAATGTAATGTGAAATAGCAAGCAGAAAAGTTGTAGGTTTTGAACCAATTTTTGTATTTATTGGCGACGAACGTTGAAAAGCGAGAATTTTATGTCCACATTAAACCACCTGAACCTATCTACTTTACTATACTTTCTTTTTAACAAGTGATCATTTCTGAATAAAATGATCTGATGTCGTCTAAATGCCAAACTGATACTACATCATTTGAAGATATTATGGTAAAATACCCAACCCGATGACATATTTTCAAAATGTCATCGATGTCTTAATTATTAATTCCTTTATCTCCTTCCTTGTACTGAATTATGAGATGGCAATATGGTTTCAATGTTGACTGCAGTTTCCGGCTTAATTCTTAGACTATTTCGCATTGAGGAAAAGGATGATTGTGACTCCGAAACATAAGTGTGCAATGCGTTTTTAATCATTTTGCGCCATGGTGTTTTATTCTTACACGTATAGTTATGTTGCTCAAAAGTTCAAATGGTCCATATACGAATTAGATCTTTAAATCATATCACACACACACATACCGCTTAAGTACTAGAGCACACAGATATTCCAAAAGAATTTGTACAAATTAGGATTTGATGGGTGCAAAGTTGCACCCATTAAAACCCTATAGAACCTAGAAATATATTCCACTTTCTGACTTTCTGAGGGTTTGCTCCTCAATCCCCAATGGGAACTGCGCAACACCACACTTGGTCACCAATTTGATTATCTACTTTTTTTATGACGTCAACAAATGGGTGTGTGCAACTTATGATTTCGCTGTATTGGTTCCATAGTAAATATTGTTTTTTGTCTAAATGGATTCCTTCAAATCTTAGCCGTGACTTAGCGAAGACTCTTTCTTAAAAAACTCTGTGAACTTAATTGTATTTGTTATAAAAATTCGTTTTAGTTCTGATGAAGCTGAATTTCGAAAATTCATATTATTTTTTAATGCTTCAAGCCAGTCAGTTTCAATTTAAGTTAAACGCAAGATGAACAATGCACACCGTCGGCGTTGTAGGAAAAGTCAATAAATTACCTGAAGAAACAAGTACTTAGTAATTCTATTCAACTTCGATAGTCTGTTGAATGTCATCCTTTACCCTGCACCTACAAAGCAAATCTGCTATGAACAGTTAAAAGTACTTTAATTTTTCTCTGAAAAAAAATCTAGCTTATCTTTTTAACTTTGTGTACACATCCTTCAGATAGAACAGTTCCTCTTTTACATTTGAGGAGGTGCCATGCAAAAGCAAACATATCCACAAAAATACAAAGTTGAGGTAATGACTGATTTTTATTTTTCAGCCTAATTCCTATACGGTAGTGTAGTTGGTTCCCCCCCCCCCCCAAAAAAAAAATCATATCCTATTATTTTAGAGCTTTGAAAATTGACGCTCTGTGCATAAAAGAACATAACCATACATGTGTCCTAAGCAAAGAAGAACAAATCCACTGCTGTCTGTTTCAGCCAGTGGGAAGCTGTAGTTTGGTCATGTGACTCCCACAAAGCAACAGTTGTGTGGCATTTTTCACATGCTTGTGTTGTGTCATTGCGTTTTAGTGAAGCAGATTGTGTGGTTATATTACGCTGTGTTTAGTACCGGTAAGTGATTCTAAAGTTTTTACATAGTTAAAAATGGATGATGAGAGTTTTATTAGTGTGAAAGAAAGTAATGTTGGATCTATAAAAAAACTTAAAGTGTTGGTGTACGGGAAAAGAAGAAAATACAAAAGTACAGTGCTCCACTGGGTTGTAACTCTTTCACACCACGCCACCATAACAATAAACGGTTGAAGTGCTTTAAAGTCAGACCAAGAGATGCAGCCGTATTGAGAAAATCCATCTACGAAGTTCCAGTTAAGTACGAAGAAGATTGTAAAATAAGTTCATACTTGAGTTTTAGTAGTGTTAAAAGAAGAAGACCAAAGCAGACTAATAATATTGACGCTAAGCCAAAACCACATGGATTCAATGTTAACTATAGCATTTTCAACAGTAACGGAAAAGTAATTCCAGTGTGTAAAAAGTTTTTTGTGCACCTTACTCAATTGAAAGCAACAAGGTTAAGTAATATAGCTAAAAAGTTGATTAAAAATCAAAGTCTAAAGGAGAATCGTGGTGGTGATCGAACTAGTAGAAAATCTGTAGGGAAAAAAAATTCTATTCGAGAGTTTTTGAAAAAGCTAAAATTACAAGAAAGTCATTATAATCGCAAAAGGTCGAAGAAAATTTATTTGCATTCTGATTTTAATATTACAAAACTTTTCAAGTTATACAACAACTCTGTTGATGTAACATTGCATGTAAAAAAGTCTATGTTTCGTAGAGTATTTTGCGAGTTTAACATCGGATTTAAATCACCAGCTAGTGATATTTGCAGCTATTGCAACAGATTAGATATGAAATTGAAAAAAGAAAAAAGTCGAGAAAACAGGATAGCTGATGTTATAAATGATCTGATTCTTAAAAAACGTGTTCACAAAGTTCAAGCCAAAGCTTTTTACGAGTTGATGAGAGAAGAACGAAATGATGAAATTACTATTTGCTTTGATCTGCAGCAAGCTCAACCACTTCCAAAATGTGCAGTACAAGAAGTGTTCTATTTACGCCAACTCAGTTTCTATGCCTTGTGCATGGTTGATGTCAAAGCAAAGAATCCAGTATTCTACACATGGACAGAAGATCAGTCCGGCAGGGGATGTACAGAAGTATCATCAGATTTATTCCACTACTTGAAAAATATGGACTTAACAGGAATAAAAATCATTCGTTTATTTTGTGATGGTTGTGGGGCACAAAATAAGAACAACATTGTTGTTCACACATTGATATACTTCTTGGGGACCCTCACGGCCAATGATGTGGAAGAAGTTCACTTAACTTTTCCAGTCAGAGGGCATAGTTTTTTGCCTGCTGACAGGGTATTTGGTAGAGTGGAAAAGAAGCTCAGAAAGAAGCCTACCATTGCTACCAGAGAAGAATACTACAGCATTGGGCATAGTTTTTTGCCTGCTGACAGGGTATTTGGTAGAGTGGAAAAGAAGCTCAGAAAGAAGAATACCATTGCTACCAGAGAAGAATACTACAGAATTTATGAAGAAGTTGGTGTAGTGAAAAAGCTGGGGGAAGATTGGACAATTTTAAACACTAAGAATTTGTCAAGTCGTTTCAAAAACGTTGACCTTATCAGCCAGAAAAAAAGGATTCTGATCAAAAAAGATATTGAAGTAACTGGGAGAAAAAGGTTAGTTTTAAGAAAACCAGTAATCACAGTCCAAGCGCTGGAGTACTTTCGATACATAGGAGCAGGTGAAGTGTCCACTAAGCTATACAAGAAAGGATGGTCACATAATAGGTGTTTTAAGGAACCTGTTGAAGAAATACCTCTGGGACATTCTGTTTCAGTTGCTAAGAAAAAAGATGTTGAATCACTTTTGAAGACTCTGTATGGCGAGGAATGGGAAAATAATGAAAGTTTTTCATGGTGTAAGCAAGTGTTAAGAAGCAAAGCAGGTGGTGAAGAAGATCCAGATGAAGAAAATAACACGAACTTATGTGATTGCTTAGAAGAAGACTGTGGGCTTCATGTATAAAGGAAAGTAAAAACATGTTTAAAAAGATTCGATAAACTTTATTTTTATTTTTATTTTCTTTTTTGTGGTTAAAAACTTTGTTAAGTTAATATTCAAGCCCTATTTTGAGTTGATAAAATAATATACAGTCTATTTAGGAAGTATTATAAGCTTAACTGCCAGGCTGTATATTTTTTTTCTTTTGTGGGGGGGGGGGGGGTGCGGGTTTACAAAATAAATTGAGAAAACAAATTGTCCTGGCTAAAGAAAACATATACCAACCTAGTTCATGCAAAAAAATACATATCCACCTAGTTCAAGCAAAAGAGAACACATCCAATATTTAACGTTAAATAATTAAATAATTATCAAATTTATCAAAACATGATGTAAAATATTAACATTAGGTACAAACTGAACAATATTAACAACCTATTGTTGGCGTAAAGTCCTACAATAAATAAATAATAGTTTTCCGTGTTTTCCGGAAAGTTTCCCTAAGTGGATCTGTTTGCTTTTGCATACCACCTCCTCATTTATGAAGCAATATTCCGGACAATGAGTGTATCTAGAAAGAATATAAAGTCCTCCTTTTTTCAGCTGTAAACAACTTTTGCCATTAACAGACAGGGGTGCAGTATAATGTAATACCATCAAAAGTAGTTTAAAGAATCAGTTGCGTTTAAATCAAAAGTAACTACAGCTATTCGTGGGTTTATTCAGTATTATTGAGAGATGGTGCGCCATGAAATCACCGTTCCTTTACGATTGATGACCATCCATGATTCGTTCGAAGCCAAGATGTAGTGCCAACCGTTTTTGAGATTACACTCGTTTTTCTTTTCCGATTAAGTTGATGTAAGCGTTTGCCATGAAACTACAAGTATATTCCAAAAAAAAAGACTTCTTCACGAATTTTTAAAAGTTATAAATCTCCCACATGAGCTGAACCTTGATCACATTTCAATCATCAGCCAAAAATAGCCCATAATGTTTGAACGGTTTACCTCACGCAGTTTGGCAGTACTACAATCCGGACTGGAACTCTTTGATTTTATGTGTTTTTCTTTTCTAATCATGTTCATTACATCTCTTGATCTCTGTTTGGCATTAGAATAATGTCTCTAAATGCCTGCTGTATTGGAAATAAAAAAAAGAACAATCCGGACTGGAATGTAACTGCAGCCCTGGAAGTCCTGGTCTGAAAAACTATACGTTTGCTTGCTTGCCCTGATGCGTGCAGGAGAACATAACTTTAACACTTTAAGACCTTTTTTTGTATTATAGACAGACAACATGTAGACAAAGCTTTCAGTGTTGTCTGAGAAATTAAAATGGTACCTGTACCGTCATCTGCTGAGGAAAACGGTTGATACATCGTTACAATGAAGCAGCACGATTGTTCGTTTTCGGCATTGATTACATACAGCAATCTAGAAAAATTAAATTTTACTTATTTTTTTTACCCGCACGATCTTGTAAGCGTGGGATTAAAGGGCTGTAAGGGAAGAACATTCTGGTGCCGAGGATTTTAGAACTGGTTTTTGCCACATGTAAGCTACTGAGCCGAAATATAAAATCAATTTTTCTTGATCGGCTCTGCGTTTTAAGATCAATGTTTTTCAATGTGTAAGTCTACACGAAGAGTGTAGTTATAATATCTAGGGGTCACGCCAGAGGAAATTAAGGTCCGTTTCGAACCCTTCACAAAATTCCGAGCTACCAAATCGTGCTTTTTGCAGAATTATCTCGTAAATAAGCTGCAAAAAATAATAAAATTTTTCATCACTGTGAGTTTAAATATTGAATTTTTACAAGAATATTTGAATTTTCACAAAAATGTTTTTAAAATTCACAAAAAACGACCCTGTTAAAAAAATCTGGATCGATCCCTGATATCAGTTTGTGCAGTTTCAAAAAACTATACCTATGACCAGTATGTCAGACACTGACCCACGCAAGATTTTTAACTGACCCATGGTTGTTATGCAACAATAAGTTACGCAAATGACGACAAATGCGTTAGTAGTATTTGAAATAAAGCAAAAATGTTTGCAAAATATCAACTGAAGTGCATAATTCTCCTCGCATTTTGTTTGTTAATAAAAGAATCGACTAACCAAATCAAATAACCATATTTAAAGCACTTTCGTCAAATAAAATGTATGTCATTTTCATTGTTCCTTGTTCATTCAAACACTTAAGAATTTTTAACCCCACTAAAAATTTTTAAATCATCAAACAACGCCCATTTTTACTAGTTAAGCCAATTTTAAAGATATTTAGTTTTAAAAATACGCAGTCAAAAATTTTTAAATTTAACTTCTGTGCAAATGGGCATGAGTGACCCACGAGCCAGTACTATAAAAATATGAACAAAAATTGACCCACGTCTCAAAAAGGTTCGCCATGCCTGTTAGACTACAAGGATTGGCTTTGGAATATTTGCCCTACAGTCAGTTTAGTATCCAATTACATACTTTCAAGAAAATCCACCAGTGAGCGACTTTTGACATTTCAAAAGGTTGAGTTCAGTTAGAGAGTTCTGAACACACGCCGTCGAAGCTGGTCTCACTGGATACTTGTATATAGGAAAAGGCAATTATACAGTTAATTTAGCACGTACTATGTTGCGTGTTATTGTATTTCTGTTGTTGAATAAGAATGAAATTTATTACAGTAGAAGTAGTAGTTGAAATTATCCTGATGCTTTTTGACAAACATGTGGAAAGCGCACATTACAAGAAAACAGAAATACTCTTAAAGGCTTAAGAGCTTACTTTGGATACTTTGCTATCAGGCTTAGTGACCAGGGTCACATTTTGGCACCACATCAGGTGAATAGAACTTACAAAGAGCGAATTACGGCAGGGAACTACCTGCCGAGAAAAGAAAAAATCGTCGATTACTATTACCTGGAAGATATTTGTAAAACATAATAACAAAAATTCCATGCCTATTTTCTTTTATTTTATCCACGTATTTAACTTAAAATAGAGTCACTTAAATGTTATATCTTATTTGAGCTAATAGACAGAACAAATGTCAAATTTGAATTCAGGCCATCAAACTCATTTTAGTTCAGTTCTAAATACGCCGGGCCCAAAACTTGTTGAGTAGTAATAATTAGGGAAATTCGCCAATAAGAATTTTGAAAAGGTAGTGAACAAAAACATTTTGCTGAAGAAATCACACATAGTTGTGATTTTTAACCGTCTTCACGAAGGTGTACAATCATACTGTATGTATGTCGTTTCTTTTTTCTGTTTGTTTGTTTGTTTGCACACCCATAACTTCTCACCGGATGAACCGATTTTCATGATTTTTTTTTTAAACGATCGAGTATGGGTTCCCATAGGTCCGGTTTCTTCGTTTGACCATATTCGATAATTAGAAAAAGAGTTCTGGGCAGAAATGTAGTCATTTTTATCACATGGTTTTATTTAACTTGACTTGTGGCGGAATTTTGCAAGGCGGTTTTCGACTATTACTGCATACATTATCTTCAAATTTTGCACACAAGCTTATCTTCGAGGACAATACAATAATCCATCCATTTTATAATCTATTATAACGTTAATTAGGAAAAAAAATTAATAATGTTGGCTCTGAGGAAATGATCAGCATTATCATTTGTCGTTTGGCAACAATAGTTTTGTTTGGATAATGCAACTATATTTTGTTTGTTACATGGTTTTATTTAACTTGACTTGTGGCGGAATTTTGTAAGGCGGTTTTCGACAACTATTACTGCATACATTATCTTCAAATTTTGCACACAAGCTTATCTTCGATGACAATGCAATAATCCATCCATTTTAGAATTTATTATAACGTTAATTAGGAAGAAAAATAATAATTTTGGCTCTGAGGAAATGATCAGAATTATCATTTGTCGTTTGGCAACAATAGTTTTGTTCGGATAATGCAACTATGGTTTGTTTGTTACATGGTTTTATTTAATTTGACTTGTGGCGGAATTTTGTAAGGCGGTTTTCGACAACTATTACTGCATAAATTATCTTCAAATTTTACACACAAGCTTATCTTCGATGACAATGCAATAATCCATCCATTTTATAATTTATTATAACGTTAATTAGGAAGAAAAATAATAATTTTGGCTCTGAGGAAATGATCAGAATTATCATTTGGCAACAATAGTTTTGTTTGGATAATGCAACGATGTTTTGAATTTAAATAAAACCATGTAACTTAAAACATTTTTGGCGATTTAATATTACTTGCTTATTCATCCAGAACTTTCGACTAAATGAACCGATTTTGATGATTTTTTCTTTAATCAGGAAAGGGCCGTCTAACTCAGCTATCGGCTCTCCGTGGAATATTCATATAAATTGGAATACCGTGAAATCTCCATGAAATATACATACAAAGTTTCAAAGATGTATCTTTAGCTGAAAAAAATCCTTAGGGATTTTACTACACGTCATTGGTCAAAAATACACAGAAGAAAAAAATGCGTTTCAAGATTTTAAATGTAGGATGAAAACAGCTTAAGTCATTTACCAAAAAAAAAAAAAAAAATGAATATCTTTTAAAATATTGCACACAAAATTTTGAAATGCTTTGAAACAGTTTTATCTATCTAAATACGTAACTAAAGATTTTCGATATTTTGAAGGATTTTGAAGTATTTTATCTCCTTAATAGTGAGAGGTGTACCCCCTCCCCCCCCCCCCCTCCTCTCCAAAAAACGTAAGGGACAAAATGCATGTGAATATTACTTAACAACCCCTCTTAGGTTGTCTATTGAAACCAGTCAAAGTTTAAAAAATATTTTTGTGTATCATTAACTAGAAAAAATGGCACATAAAAGGGTTTAAATAAATAAACAGACACTAAAATAAATGTTAAAAAACCTAAACTTTAATGTATAATTTTTAAAAGATGCATGAATTCTTATGTCAGATTTAATTGAAGTAAGCTCCCATTTCAGTAAACTACGCAGCCCATGACAGTATCGTCTAATTCTGCTTGTTGAGAATATGTTCACGTGATTTACTTGAGTCATATCATAAATCGTGTCTGATGCAACCAGTCAACCTTGGTCTGACGTAATCAGAAGAAGATTCACTTGAAACTTGGATTTCATGCAACGAGGTTGGAGCCTTTTCCAGACACGCTCCTTTAAAAATGCCGGAAATAATATTTTTCCGTCTAATTTTTAATTTAGTTGTTGTTCTGTGTTTAATTGTTAAATAAAATTAATTAACAGGCAAACAAGGACTTAATTTGGTACTTTTACCTTTGACGTGGCATCACTACACCGATACTATTTTGTTCTCGAGTCAAGAATTGAAATGAATACCCTTTTTTCATACTGCTTCCACCATTAATTTCTTCTCATCATCATAAATACCCTCCTGTAAGAAATGACCTTCACATCCATCAAGGGCGCAGCTCATTTGGCAGTTCAAGAAAGTTCCAAAATAAACCTTTCATTCACTTTTGGGCAAGTGACTTCGATTCGCTCACGGAACAGAACGATTGCCGTATAACTTTGAATATATATATCTATATATATATTTATTTAATTTTTTCAGTTTTACCTACAAGCAGTAGCGTCACTACGGGGAGCAGAGGGTGCGGCCTCATTGACATGATTCTGTTGTTTAATTTTAATAAAATGTTCATAAGCTAAATTTTTGCACAGACAGCATTACCACAGGTCATTGTTTGCTCAGTGGCTGACATTGGACAACAATTTTATGAATGTATTTGTATGATCAAGTAAAAAAAATATATTTAATGAGATAATTACAAATTTCTTTCATCCCTTTTGGAAAGGGCCTCCTCTAAAACTAAAATTCGCCACTCTCCACCCACTAGCCGTTTTCAGTGAAATTAAAAAATTTACAATTCCTTGAAGAAATGTCGCGAGCTTTTGAATGTCATGAATCAAAATCAAATTTCCAAATATTTTTATCAGAACTCTGCTCGGTTCGAGCGGATCATAGTACCAACGGTACTTTGTCGTTAACAACCATATTATAATATATTTTCTGACATTAGCGCTTTTGCAAGATTTGTATCTACTCGCTAACAGTTTCGAATAACATTAAGATTTGAACAATAAACTAACTGCTGTGACGAAAATGGATTTCTGACTTGCTTATTGCTTTTATAGAAATTATTCCCAAAGGCAATAATGCCTCATAGCACCATACTTCCCCCGTAACTGAAATAAATTCAACAATCTATGATCACTTCACACAGCTTGTCGTCTTTAGTCTTCTTGATGTTTGGGCACTCCATGAGTTAAACGAAAGAGATTTAATGAACCGTATTTCCCCGAGCAATTCATCGCTCAAACATGGCGAAAACAATCCATTTTTGAAACGAATAATAGTGGGCTTGAGAAAAGGATTGTCTGCATTGACTTTAACCGAAACTGTTTGAACATTCACTCAAGTGAGTCGCCATCGCTATTTCGAAGGGTCAACATTCATGCGTGAGAAGTTATATTCTATTGCTGGTATGATTGCAATAAAGATTATAAACTGTTGCCACATAACAGATCAATGGAGGCAATGTCTTAAGGACAATGACGAGAGTTGTTGTAGAGCTTGCTTGGGATCACAATCCCGTGACACAAATGTCCCAAGGACAATGACGAGAGTTGTTGTAGTTCGCTTGGGATGTAGTAGCGCAAAATTTTTGAAGGACTGTAGAGGCAACGTTTCAGCTGTTATAATCAAGGAAATTAGCATCAAAAGACATAATCCGCAATACAAATGCCGTAAGGAGAATGAAGACAGTTGTTGTAGCTTGTTTGGGATATTGTAGAGCAATCTATACACTTTGGAAATTTTTCTAAGCCAAAAAAAACTTTTAATTTCTGGAGGACTGTAGAAGCAACTTGTTTGCATTAATCAAGGACATTACTACCAAAGAACGTAATCCGCACCACAAATACGTTCAAGGACAGTAGATTCATTTGTGGAGGACGCTCATTGAGATTGGTGTATGAAACTGCCTTTGAACTGTTATCAAACAAAGTAGTGTATATATTATTTTTCAATTTAGAGGAAGGCTTCCTCATTGTAATCAAAGATCAACGGAAACTTATCGAACAACACAGCAAATACATATTCATATCAAATGTTACAGGCTGATCACAACGGACGGAAAAAATATGCTAGCTAAAAATGGCCTCCTTTAAGAGACCTATAATTTTTCTGGTCCCAGTCCCTTTGAATAATGACCTTCATGTCTGTAACCTCTGAATAAGAAAGGACTCTATTTAAAGGACATGCAAAGAGAAAAAATGGCGAAATTAATATAAGACATAGATAATATGTATGAAATTTACTGGAACCCAAGTTTCCTTTTGATCTAAAAATTTCTTGATGAAAACTGTTATGTGTTTTAGATGCGTGTAGAAAAACAAATGCATATTTTGATATGCTTGAAGGAATGTACTTGTGAATTTGTTTTTCCCTCTTAGGCATTCATGTATGTTCAGCGCTGATAAGATAGTGAACCGCCCTTGAGAAGTTTTCTATACAAAACATGATAAGTTAACAAAATATTGCACTCTAATTTATTATTGCTACCTAACTGAGCCATGTAACGGTTACCTCAAAATTTCTGTATGTTCGAAAACATTGCCAAATTTTTGTAAAATTATTAATTTTTACCAAACATAATATTTTCCATGCTTATAGGCCGTGGTCCAACCAAGATATTTCTTGCTGACGTTTCTCCTGACATGTTTCAAGCTTCTCAGAATGAAAATGGGTTCATTCCACTGCTTCAAAAAGCACCAATCAATGCCAAGAACAAAGAAGAGGAACCAATCAGAAGTAGTCCCAGCGAGCCTGAGAGATTGGTGTCTTATCCAATGAGGTTTAAACACATGGGATGCTTGATATAATATAAGGTCCAGACCTCTGCCTTGACTCTATTTCACTCTGAAGAAGCTTGGAACATGTCAGGAGAAACGTCAGCCAGAAATATCTTGGTTTGGACCACGGCCTCCTATAAGCCCGGAAAATATCATGTTTGCTATGGCCACCGGCAGTGAAAGTTTCTAAGTTTCTATATTTATTATCATTATTTTTTAAATAAGCTTCAAAAATTTCAAATATTATTTAGAATACGTACACGTTTATCAGTGTTTAAGAACATTATCAACATTTAAACTTAAATGTTAACATATGTTTATTCCAGAGCTAAGCTAAGTTATTACGATATGTATGATGCAGTCATCAATTCATAAAACCTCCAAAAAAGAGACAACTCTACCTAAGGAGCAAAATGCGCAGTGCCTTTGGTGTCTCTTATCAGGAGGTCCTACTGCATTTAGCGGCTACTTTTAGCTGATAGCTCTCAATGTAAAGATTAGAATCCATTAAAATTCTACTAACTACTTAAGGCATCATGGAATTTATGAAACAGTTATTCTTATACAAACGGTTATTAGTTCACTCCTTTTGTGTTTAATTGTAAGCCTACAACAATCTTTGTTTCTAACTAGAAGGTGGCATTATTATGCTTATTTTCCTCTCTAACTGAGTTATGAAACTGATTAAAGTAAAAAGGTTAATATGCACGCAATTTTTCTGAGTAGTTACCATAATCTTTATCCAATATCAATGTTAATGGTTAATTTAGTTTTAAAATCGCAAACGCGTTAAACGTTCTGTTCACGTCAACACAAGTATTTGTTGCGAACACGGAAAGTACATCTTATACAGTAAAACCCTTCAAATCCGAACTAATTGGGGCTTTAGCCTATTCGGATTTCAATTTGTTCGGTTTAGCCGAAAACTATCCATAACACAATAACGAACCCTCGTCACTTCGACAATTGAAGATAACTGATTGTTATTTCATTGTTTTTGGAGTTATTAACCCACAAATTTTCGATAACCGACTTTTACCGCTTTTCAATCCTGCATGAAATAAGTATGCAGACACATTTGCAGTTTGTTAATTGTACTTCTTTGTTAATTTTTCAACTAATTATATAAAATAAGGTTGTAGTAATTGTTTTATGACAAAATAAATAAGTTCCTCTTTTTAGCGGGTGCATTTCAGACTTAAGTTTGTCAAGAAAAGACTCGTTCGGATTTAACGGGATTTCGGATTTTCGGGGCTCGGACTTGAGGGTTTTCACTGTATTTGAGTCGTCTAGTTTCAAAACCAGATATATCCTCTTTTTCCCTCCAAATATCTTCCAAGTAAAAATTATTTTTGTGTTAAAATTTCAGCAAGCTAAAGGCCTATCCCAATGCTCTCAGCTAGAAAACCCTTGATTCTCCCACATTTCGAATTTCTTAAATATATTTTATATTAAGAATTTTTTTTTTGTCCGCCGTGAAAAATTTCATTTTTTGGATAAAGCTGGTTTTGAAACTAGGCGACTCACTTGTTTTATGTCGACAGGGTAGCGTAGTGGTAAGGTACTGGCCTCGTACGCCTAAGTTCGCTGGATCAAACCTGGCCCAAGTCGGTGAATTTTTAAGACGCAGAAAATCGTCAGTTCTCATGTCGTATGATTATGTGGCATGTTACCTATACCCTGAGTATCCGTTTGGCTTGGATACTATCGGCTAAATTAAATTCCTAGTGCAGTTTCGCATCATTCAGAGCCGCCAACTAGGGGGAAACTGAGCGTCAAAATTCTCAAGTGCTAATGGCATCTCCCGAAAGTGGTGCTACTTGAAAGAATGGATGCCGGTTTCCTGGGAATGCACTCGGTCTGCAAAGGTTAGTAACCATACAGAGCCCAATTAGAAAGAAAAAATATATATATTTATTCTATATCAGATGTAGTTTTATTATTATCTAATTACCTTTGATTTTATTCAAATCGATGATTTGGACATAATTGTCGACATAAAAGTTATTGCAAATTGAAAAAAAGAAGAAAAAATCTCATTATAATTTATTTGAAAAGATAAACTGAACCACAAGCTTGGGAAACAACTCGACATTTTCGCTGTGTAACAAGTCTGGAAGAAGAAGAAAAAAGAAACTAATAGAAAAATGTTACTCTAAGGACAGTGCAAAAAAATGATAAGCGAAGACATTTATTTGGAAAGGTTTTATTTGATAAGGATGCCCTGTTATAGAACATCTAAAATGCGCCATTTCTCGCATTAAACACAATATTTCTCCTTTCTCGAGGTACCTAGAAAACAACCTAAACTTTTCGAATTGTAAACAGATGTTTCGAGGAAGGTTCAAGGAAGTTTAGAGTCGAAAATTGCTCCATATCAACATTGACGAATATCCCGAGTGGAGTTGTTTATTTTACCCAGATGTGGATCCACTTGAATTTGTGAATGATATATTATTGCCCAGTGACGCATTACGTGCAGTTTCAGTAGAGAAAGTTTTCGGCTATTTCCAAAGAAACTGTTGATCCTCATTAAATATATGTGTTGAAATACCAACGAGACGCATTGAAATATAAACCATAAAGAATCTATATACAAATAGGCAAAGACAAAACAACTCAGTACCATTTTCTCCTCTGTTTGTCAACCGATTTCCCTATTTTTTTAAAATTTATTTATCAGTTATTGAGGAGTGTGTTATCAATAAAATCATTTTAGGAATAGGTTAACTTTTCTCTCCTACTTTCGACGTAGATTCAAAGTCTTTATTTAGAAGTCATTATTCGTCATACTTTTATAATAGTCCGTAAATCTACATTCTATAACAGCACTTCCGAAACTATGGGTCGCGTCCCAATGGTGGGTCGCGAGCAAATATTCAGTGGGCCCTCGCCACTGTATACATGAATTTTAAAAAAAACTAAGTTTGCGAATAAAAATAACTAAAGTTGAAGTGGATGCTAAAACTTTCATGAAGAGAAATAAGAAGCAAATACAGTAAAACCTGTTTTTGTGCGGTCCTTTTATATGCGATTTTGTTTTTGTGCGATTGGTTTTGTGCGATTTTTTTAGTGCGATTTATTTTTATGCGGTATATGAATCTTATCGGGGTTAGCACCAGTTTAATGTTTCCTATCAATGTACATATACATATTTAAAAATTATAGGAGAAGGCTTTGATAATTTCGGCGAAAATGACCTTGACGAGACGATTGAGGACCAAACTATCGATGATAGTGACATTATCAATAGTTTGATAGATTATGTAAATGGACAAGAAGAACCGGAATCTATTACAGCAGATAAAATATATGCAGGGATACAGATTTCTGAAAAATTGGAAACGCATTTTCTTAAAATAGATAACAAAGGAAAGACGCTTAAAATTACAAAAAGAACTGAGATCATGCATGTCTCACTATCGTGACGTTCACAAGCAATTGACCAGTCGACTGTCGTCACAAAAACTGATCACTGACTTCATGGTACCGAAAAAGAAATCAATTGAAATCCTATCTTCAAGCGACGAAAGCGATTTTCAACCAATTCGTCACAAGAAGATGCGGGTTTTGGATTACGACGAGTAGGAGCAAACTATTTAATGTATAATTAGAAAAACTTCTCCATGTATATGTACAATAAAGAATTAAATATTTTTACAATTTCTTTAGGTCTAATTTAATTATTTAATTTAATTGAAAGCATTCTCTCATCTCTTGCATGAATCATTGATGTATTTTCTAAGTCCGACTTTTTTTATGCGGTCCCTATCCACCGTATAAAAAAAATTTTAGGCAGTCTATCGTACAAAGTTGTTTATTATATGTAAGAATTTATAAAATTTCTGAATATTTTTTTGTACGATTTCTTTTATGCGGTCCCTATCCACCGCACAAAAACAGGTTTTACTGTACATCCTTCCCATTGAAATTACTTTGTAAAAAAAACTTGCAGGTGTAGGTATTTAAGTAATAAAAAAAAATATTCAAGTTGTGTTTCTTATTTCAGCAGTCTTTCATTCATATTGGTAACACTATTTTTTTTTTTAATATTTCAATTAGAACAAATAAGACAGCATTAGGTAGTTCCACCACTCGCCGCTAGGGGATCTGAGCATTACTCTTTTCTTAAGACAGCTAAGAGGTGGGTCCCAAGATTGGAAATTTTTGTTAGATGGGTCGGAGCCCGGTCAACTTTGGGAACCACTGTTCTATAATATTTTTACGATACTCAGTACATTTTCTACTATTTATAATTCAAAGAGGAGGACATGTCAAGAAAAGACAAAAGAGAAAATGTAATCTACTAAATGAATGTCAAAACAAAATGATACTAATCTAAAGGTGTCATTGAATCCGTTTCCAAATAATATGGTGGAATAATGTATAATATAATATGGCGAGTCAACAAGATTGTTTGTCCAATAAAGTGTCAAACAAAATAAAATACAATTTGAATCTAACAATGTCTAATGTAATATAAAGACGCGATATTTTGCTTCTAATCAAGGCTTCGTAAGTGGTTGATTTGCATCGATGTTTTGAGCTTTCGATTAAACTGAAAGCGAGTGTTTATATTTACAAATTTATGCAATAATAATACGGTGTTAGAAATATAATTTCACGTTAATTTAAAGCACAAATGAGCATTAAAACGCAGACATATATTTCGGGATTGCTTGGAATCCCTTTTTCAATGCGACAGGGAGCTTCTAGATGCAAAACATCCAAATGAAGCAGACAAAACAACAAAAACCGAGCTTATATAGCCAAGGAATTAACTGTAAACCAATGAGAATAAAGGCAGTGTGAAGTGGAAGTAGAAGTAGCAGGGAAGGTACCAATAAGAGAGCAACAAACGAAACCATTGAAAGTACAGGAAGTAAAAAGGAATATCAATAAAAACAAAGCAAAAAAGACGACAGCATGCATAAAAATGCGAAAATACATGAAAATTGCAAAAATAATAAAATGAAATACAAAGAATATAGAATAAGTACAGAAAATACCAAAACAAAAAGCAAAACAAATTCCACATGTAAAGGAGGGGGGGAGGGAAAAAAAAGGAAAACTAGCAAGAAAACCAAGAAAGTACAACAAATTGTGTTACAAATGCATTGAATTAAATAACTCAGTGGTCAATCAATCGCACTGAGGAGAGATGATCGCTCATTGAAATATTTAAGCAAACAAGCTGTTGTCAAGCAGAAAAATTTAATTGCCTCCTAAACGTTCGAGGCCTAGTTTGAAAACTTAGCGGTTGAATTTCGACTGCTGGATAAGTTCTAGTTTAAGTAAATTAGTTACCAGCAAGCCCTCCATAAAACTGGTGCTACCATTGGTCAGGGGGCAGGGCGGGCGATAGGCTGAGGCGTGTGAGGCGCCCGCCTCAGGGCGCGTCATTCTTAGGGGCGCATTGGCCATAAATATTGACTGAACCTTTATAAGTAAAAAACAATAGTTATTATCTCAAAAAAATTAAAAAACGATATTACTGTTGCTTTTTATGCGGTTTTTGGTCTCTGGACGGTTAAAAACCGATTTTTCTCAACCTTCTACCACCTTGTCGTGACGGATGTGCTTTCTATACTAAGAATGCTACAACTTCCGAATGTTCTAGCAATGGTTTTTCTAAGTAATTAAACTATACTGTAATTGAACAGTAGAATTGGTTAACTCTCCAACGCAATAGCCGCCCCAGCTGGATATCAAAGTTAGTGGTGGTCAAACCGTTCTATTTGATGACGAGCAAATCGCAATTTATTGCCTTTTCTCTTTTTTATCTTCCCTTATTCAGTCCATCCTGATCAGCGATTGTTTTCCTTCAGCTTTTTGAATGTTAAAATATGTATAATTAAAATTTGTATCGATCATTTTTAATCTCTATTCCTTCATAATAGGGGCGGGAGAAAGTTTTTTGCCTCAGGGCGCCGTTCGTGCTAGCGCCGACCCTGTCAGGGGGCATTAAAAGGGGAAAGGGGGGGGGGGAATTAAAATTTTATTCAACTGGCATCAATCAAGCGGCCATTATTACATATAATTAGGCTTGCCATACGTCCTGGTTTGACCGGGACAGTCCCGGTATTTTGTTCTTGTTCCGGTGTCCCGCCCAGTTTTATCAATGTCCCGGAAACGGCCGCTGTAAGACGTAAAAAGTAATGAATTTATGTTTTTAAGAATATTTTATGAAGACATTAAGAATCTTTAAGAGGACAGAGCATTAATGAGGGAGCTGCAAGAGCATTGTTTGTATGTAAAATAAACTTTAAGGTTTTTGCTCTGACTTTTATGAAAAGTCACGCTTAACAAAGACATCTTGACGAAAGTACATTCAAGTCGGAAATATGAGGGGGTTGAAAACAAAGAATAACATTGTTAACTTATTAATGGCTTTTTCAGTTTGACAAAAATGTTTTTTTGAAATTGTTTTTGTAGTTAGACAAAAAGTTTTAATTTAAAAATAAAGGACTTCGTAATTAGTTGTTTCATTTAACAATTTTATGCAGTTTTTTGAACTTTGTTTCATTAACATTTCTTTCTAGATGGTAGACCAGAAAAAATTCTCATTAAAAAGCAAAAAAAAAATCTTTTTAACTAAATTAAGTAGCAGAAATCCATTTTTCATTTTTCAAAGGTGGGTAGACTAACAATTTAGAGATCCAAATTCCACACTCCCCTGGCGAGGCTTAAAAAAACACTCAAAACTCACCATTTTGCTTTTAATTTTTTTTAAACTTCCCCAGAAGTTTAGAAGAAGAAAAAGATTCTCTTCGAAAATTGAGAGAGCTTTATAAAAATGATATTGACGTTTTAACTTTAGAGGATGAAATTCAGCATTTCTTAATATTTTTAAACGAAAATGAAGATTCTAATAAGTCTGCCAACCCATCTTCAGGTAATAGTGATGTAGATTTCAATTGCATGTATGCCTCCGCAATAGAAATGGCATGCACGTTTCTAAACTCAGAAACACTATTGAAGAGTTTTTGACGATTCCAATCTCCAATGTGTGAGGAGAAAGTTCTTTTTCTGTGCTAAAAAGAGTAAAAAATTATTTAAGAAATACCATGAGGGAGGAAAAATTAAATAAATTAGCAATACCGTACATAGAACAAGACATTTTAAGCAATGTAGATTCTTGCAAAATAATTGATGATTTTGCAAAAATGAAAGTTGGTGAAAATTTTTGTAACTATCAATAAAATGTTATATTAATGTGCAAATAGATGTAAATATTTTTACTATTTGTTGGTTTTTAAAATTTGCTTATAAGTTGTTTTTTTTTTTTTTTTACGTTAATTTTTGCCTTGTGTGTGAGGGTTCCAAAATGTTCTACCGCTCAAGGCCCCCAAAAGTTTTGATCCGCCACTGCGCATTCAAAAAAAAAAAAAAAAAAAAATCGTCTGATGTGTTTGAAAGCTTGTGTGCTTTGCCATACTAATTTGTGCATGGGATTACTGTTACAAAAACGATATTTTGAAAAAGCAGGTGGTCACAAATATGGTCTTGCGGTGTGTGTATGTGCGACAGCTCAAAACACGTAAGCCAATCGAATGTATGATCCGATTAATACAGCGTTTCTCAACCTTTCAGTATTCACGGCCCAATTTTCTATCATAATTTTCATCGCGCCCCCACTTACCATAAAATATATACAACAATACTGTATATTGAGTACTGATTCTGTTTTTGAATGATTTTTAACCAACTGCCAAAACAAGAGTAAAAACGAGTCATTCAGTAATAAAATTAATTTAGTAATAAATCACTATTTCAATTTTGGGTATTAGTAGGTTATGATCTTTCTGCACTAAAAACAAGAGCATTTCGCATTCCATTACCATTTTCAACATCCTACTTTTGTGAAACTGGATTTTCTGCTGTGGCTTCTTTGCAGACAAACTATAGATCTAAGCTAAATGTAGAAACGACTGCGAGTGGCTTTTTCTAATATTAAGCCTTCCTTCGAAAAACTTTGCTTTGAAAGACAGGCCGAGGGAAGTCACAAACAAAGATTAAATTTGTTTTTAAGTTAGTATGTTTTGATTGAGAAAGTTTTAACTTAGTAATTTGCTTTCCTTTAATAAGTTATTAAACATATCGAAATGTATTTTGTTTTCTATGTGTATGTGTTCTTTCCTTTCAGTCAGTTAATCAATTTTTTAAAGTAATATTTTCTCTTGGATATTCTCGCTCTGATATGCTCTTATATTCTTATATGCTCGCGCCCCCCTAAGGGGTCGTGCCCCACAGGTTGAGAATCGCTGGATTAATACATTCCTCAGCCACTTCTTCGTTATGGAAGCAGTGATTCATATTGTTTACAATCTGTTGGATCTGCTATCCAACATGGCCCCAAACTTGGTATAATACAAATTGGTCAGCCTAGTAAGCCCAGGGGTCGTGCCAGAAGAAATTCAAGCCGTTTTCGGACCCTTCGCACAATTCCGAGCTACCAAATCGCACTTTTCACAGAATTATTTACTAAATAAGCGAAAAAAATAAAAAATTTTATCACTATATGTTTAAATTTTGAATTGTCCAGCAATTGACACCCCTTTTAGAGAACGGTGTCGATTGCTGCGTCCTCCACTGGCGCAGAGAGGGAGGTCTTTAGAGGTCTTTAGAGAATGCATGATAAAACAATGTTGAAAATAAATTTATTTTAGGTTTATAAGTTATAGAAAACTACTTTGCATGTAGCGTTAAGTTTATGTTAAGCAAAAATACTTCACATATTGGAATTTAGTACAGTGGGCCAAACACTGGAGCATAGGTGACAATTGCCGGTAAAATGGAAAATTGGAGTGTGAATGACTGGAGCATTGAGTGGGTACAACATAAAAATTCATTAAAAAAAATTTTAACTACCGAGCGAATAAATTTTAACGTATATGGTTCGCGTGATGTAGAAAGGGGTTTCACGAAAATAGTATTGTAATGGCGGAGTTTTTAATTGCTAACAGAAAAGAAAAAAAGAAATAATAAATTTACATACGCATTAGTAGAACAGAGTGTAAAAGTGACTTTTTTTAAAAAATAAAATTGTTTTCCCGATAATAAGTAAAAGTTTTGGACTGGCATAGGGAGCATACCTACCAAATTTGTTATGCACTTATTTCTACTGCTACCTGATTTCTAAAATTTGGATCTCAAAGTATTTATTTTGAATTTTGAGCGTTTGTTTCTACTATCATTTAACGAAAATATGAAAATTTACTAAAACGTAAAATTTTGCATTATGTTCGGGTAATTTCTAATATGCAGACCCTAAAATGGAACCGGAAGATATTTATTCCTTAACTTTAAATTGTGTACTCCCATTTATCCTATTTTGTTCCAATTTTTCTGCTTTGTTACAATGAGAAATTGACAAATTTCAGTATTGTTGCAAATTTCCCAACTTTTGCGAGTTTTGTATATTTCAACCCGAAAGGTGCTCGTCCTTATGGATTAATTCAAAATTTCACTTATATGTCTAATGACACTCCACAACTTTTTCACATTATCAAGAAACTAATTTTTAAAGATATTTTTTTTTCGAATACATGATTACTGCCCTATGAATAATTTAAAAAATAAAAACATAAGAAAATAATTTTAGTTTTTAGTTAAACTTTGATGTTGTCAAATTATATTTTCATGAACTATTGTGCAACATGAATAATAAATGTGCTAATAAATAAGATAGCTTTGTTACCCGTTACTAACGCCTGCAGAAGGGGGTTCGCCATTATCTTACGAATCTTAGAGGGGGTTCACAAGGGGGGAAAAAGGTTGGGAACCACTGCATTGAGTGATCTGATTATATAACCGCGAACATGTAGGCTTGAATCGAGAATCAACGAATATTCCATGCAGCGCTTTATCGTCTTATGGGTGAATATTAGGAAAAGTGCCAAAAAGTTTTAAAGATTTTTTAAGAATGATATTTATAGTGCATTTGAATTACAGATTAGTAACAGGTTTTTTTAATAGTTAGAAGAAAGTTCAAGAGAAAGAATTATCCCTATTTTTGAAAGGCTTAATTTCTGGACTGTTACAGATCTGGAAATTGTTACAGCTTCTGTCTTTAACTTGTACAAAATATACTGCCCGTATTATTTATATAAAATAATGTAATGTAGAACAAATAAACATGTGTAGTAATCATTTATAAAGAGTAATATTGTTAAAATTAAAAAAAAAACTAGATAATTTACAAAATTGTCACGCTGAAAATTTCGATTCAAAAAGAATTTTATAAAGTGAAATTATTCCTATTTATAATACCTATATATATTCCTATTTATCAAGGGTGTGGGTGGGGGAGGGGAATTACTGGGACACGTTAAAGATATGATTTTGAAGAAATAAAAAGCTTCTTTTGCCATAAATTAAAGTAACAACTTGGAAATTTTGATATGGATAAAAAAAAAATTATTTGGTATTTAATAGAAAATGTTTCAGAAATTTCTCTGAGACACAAATTGTCACTTTTCGCAATATTCACCCTTATATTTTTAAAAAATGTGCTGGATGTGTGTCAGTGGACAAAATAGGTGGAGGTCATAATATTTGGAAAATGGTTCTTTTGAATTCGTGTCTCCAACTTGGGGAAAACGCCCCACCGTAATGTTTAGATTTTTTTAGCCGGAAATTCTAGATAAGGCTAATTTCCAAGCACATCGTCCCCAATCTGGAAGGTCCAATAAATCAACATGTTATAAACAATGGTACGGTATAGTGACCGTCGTTTATACGAAGAACATTTATATGACGTTTACATTTATACGACGTTTCAGCGTGGTCCCAATTCTTGTATTTGGCCAGAAGGGTAAATCGTTTTTACGACGTTTTCCGATAGTTCCTTTGGCGTCGAATAAACGATAGTCCACTATTTTCTCTGATGATACTAAATTCCAAGCACATCACAAGAAAAACTGGCCTTACGGGAGTTTAATGAGAGTAACCAACTGTCCCAAGCGTTTATTTATTTTATTTTTTTTAATTTCTAATGGCAAGGTTACAAAAGACCTCTACATCCTACACCACGAGGCAAAAGGAACAAGAACAAAACAAATAAACATAATAATGTGGCAGTGGCGGATCCAGAAAAAAATTCGGGGGGGGGGGGGGGGCACAATGTGGCTGATGTGCGTGGTTTCCACTTAAAAACAAAATAGAGGGGGGGGGGACACAACTAAAGAAACTGTGATCCGTTTTAATTTCCAAATATAATTTAATCAATTATTTAATTAAACTTAATTGATTTATTAAATTTAAATTATCAATAAAATTTTAATTAATTATTCCCTAATTAAATACAAAAAAAACACATTTTTTTTTAAAAACTGGACATATATAATAAAGGAATATATACTGTGAAAGCACTTATTTTCTTGAGCACTTTTTTTAAACTTTTGGTTTTGTTCATATATAATTCGCGAAATTTTCAGCTCGCAAAATCACCAATAACTTCTTTTTCGCGAAAATTTGGGGAAAGGGGGGGGGGGGGGGGCCAAATGGAGTCTTCTTCAAGTCTATTGAAGATTTAACGTGAGCATAAATCAACTGTCTAAGTGATTTTGCAGGTGTCTGCTTCTTTCTGTCTTAGCAATTACCCGGTTATCTCAGTTTGTCACATAGAATTGAAAGAATAGAAGTCACATAGAATAGAAGTTTTATCGCTCCATCTGCAAAATAGTTTCTTTTTCCTCGTTTTTAGCGTAAAGGAAGAAAAGAAAGTCAATTCTTTCTAGTCCTTACCTAAAGCGTCTGGAGGGGGCACGGGCCCCCGTGCCCCCCCCCTCTGGATCCGCCACTGAATGTGGCGAGAAAAGTCTATGAACCTAAAAGCTCCCTAGCGCGCCAGTAGCGGTCACTCAGCGAGGAATCGGGCCGGGCAGCGGAGAATGTGGCCAGCATCCATGTCCTCCAGAAGATCACAGAGTGTGCAGAAGGGGTCCTGAACAACATGGATTCGATGTAGATGTTTTAGGAGACAGTCATGTCCTGTGGCCAGACGAAACTCAGCTACTGCTTTACGTCTTGGCCACATGGGAAGATCCCCGAGTTTATTCCACCAGGTCTTATTGGAATTTCTCTCAGCGTATTGATGTAGCGTGAGATCATTCATCTTTCTCTTGATGATACGCTTGGCACTAGTATAAGGGACAGCTTTCTTTGATGTTGTAAAACAGAAGCTCCCTTTTTTGCTAGCTGGTCCGCTATTTCATTTCCAGTTATACCGCAGTGTCCAGGGATCCACTGCAAGACGACTTCTTTAGAGTACTTAGACAGACTCTTCAGGAGTTTCTTACACTCGAGGGTGTCAGGGGAGGCAGGAGCAGAAAGAGAGTTCATTGCCAGAATTGCTGCTTTTGAATCACAGAATAGAATTTACCCACCAGTATTTGGCTGGAAATAAGCGCTTTTGCAACTTGTAAAGGAAATTGTAGTCAGACCTTAATAAAAGATCTCCCGCATATAAGGCTACTTTTCTAAGTCCTAGCTCACTGAATATCAAATGTGTATGAATCGGTTATAAGGTAACCCCGCTTATAAGGTCAGTTTCATGAAGTCCTGAGGAGGGACTTTATATCGAGGTCTCACTGTGTATAGTTACGTTATAGGGTAAAATGCTTACTTTTGGGCAATTATGTTACAGAATGCTTGCTAAAAATGTACGATTTTCTACAACTAATTCTGGCCTACCTAGAGAAAAAAAATAGCTTCTAGGATTTTAGAACTGGTTATAGCTATATCTTAGGAGCGGAATCTAAATATCGCATATAGAAATTAACAGTGTCATATCTGCAAAATGGACATTTTTCAAGAGAGGAGTTTGAACTTTTTATAGTTTGTTTTATTTAATTACCTTATTTGCTTCAATGATTGTTATAAACGATTTTGTTCAGAAAATAGTAAGTGTTCTAGAGTTCTCTCACATGATGGATGTTAATGATTTCAAAACAATTAGAAATAAATATAAAACGTAGTTATGACAACATTGCACCAAAAAATACAGTTAGCCTCTAGCCTTCATTTTTGAACATTTACTTACATCAGTATTCCCAATATAAAGAACGCAGAAATCTGAACATTGATATAAAAACCAAAAAAACGATTTTTTGCAGATATGACACTGCTCACTTCTGTAAGCGATATAAAATCAATTTCTCTCTTTGAGTCTCTTTTTTTTCTAGTGCTGTTTTAACGTGCAATTCTGCACAAAATGTACGGTTCTAACTTCAGTTTTGCACTTCAAAAGCATGTTATTTATTTATTTGAAAATGCCAAAATCTAGTTTTTTTTATATGCGTATATTCAAAGCTATGTCCTTTCCCTCAGTTCTATTAATTTTAGATGACAGTAAAGCAGCTTTGGTAAACGTTGCCGAGATTATCTGGCATCGATTTCTAATACAGTAATTACCCTTCGTTATATCGCTCATTCGAATATATCGCCTTCCTTTCTTCCTTCATTAACCAAAGCAATCTAACAGGAATGTTTACCTTTCTTCTGAATTTGCTGCAGTTAAAAGCTGCAGCAATTTTCCTCCCGCTCCCCAACTTACAGGCCTGCAGAATGATTCTACTCAAACCAGCTGACATTTACTACACATTTCTTTTTGTATTGATCCTAACGCCCATAGAATGAAAGAGACAGATTCTTAATATAATAATAGCAAATAAATCAGTTTACTTTTATTTGCTATTATTATTAAGAAAGTTGTCATTATGTAAGCTTAAACTAAATTTTTTACGTTGACACTCAATTTACTTGTACTTTTTGACCTATTTCTAACGGCATCGGTTATATCGCACATTCGGATACATCGTGCTTTGTTGCTGTCCCCCGATATAACGAGGGGCTACTGTATTACTTTTTTCAAATTGTCACTTTCCTTTATTAAGTAAGTGACAAAAACAAATTTTCGCCATTGAACTCGAATACAGCTGTCTGCAGAAAAAATATTTCTCAATGGAACTGTTAATCTTGAGTTCCAATAGAATACGAAACTTCGATTAAGTAATTAAATCGTTCGAAACGTTCGTTCTTTCATCCATTGTTGTTTCTTTCCGAGGCATTCCATGGATTTAAAGTATCATAATTAAAAATCATCCTCCATAGAAATCCATTCTGATTGAAATCCTCAACTTCCTTCAGTATCCTTTCCCTACTTTTCGATTCCCGAAAATAAATGCTCAAGTAGAAAAAAGGAGCAGGTTGGCTGTCCTCTTCACCTGAGAAAGACTCTTCACAAAGACGTCGAGGAGGAGGGAGAGGGGTGGGGATGCCATGACAAAGCACTGGCTGCACCTGGTTTTCTCAAAGAACAGCTGACGAAACAGATGGGGCAAAAGAAAATGGTGTTGCAGCTATTGCAGGAAAGAAACTTATTTATGCTTCCAATACTGCACATGCAGATCGCTTAATTGGTGTAAAATTAACGATATTTGAGCGAGTTTAAACATAATTGCTGAATGTAATGCAATTATGTGAGCAAAAAGTGAAAAAAAAAAAAAAAAAAAACGGTGGTTAAAACAGGGATCTGGGACAGAATGCGGAACAGGAGCAACGAGATTTTGCTCGAAAGTGAAGTGTAATCAAAAAAAATTGTTGCGTTAAACTCTCCGATTTTTTTTTTTTTTTTTTTGTAACTTTAATTTTTTACTGAGCAAAAAAAAAAAATTACTATTAAAACAAGAAGTTCCGTCTAGAACTATACGAGCCTACTTTCCCGTATACACCAAATTCAAATTTATAATCTAGCTATCTCTTTCTCTCTCTTTCTTATTTATCTTTAGTTCTAATTATTGAAAATATACCTTTTTCAACGGATAATACATATTCATTCACTCACTCATTCATTCTTTCATTTATTCAGCCATGCATTTATTCATTCATTCGTTACCTCATTCAAGTGTTTATTCATTCATTTACGCATTCATGTATTTATTCACTCATTTATTTATATTTTCATTTATTCAATAATTTATTCATTCATTCTTTTCCTCATTCATTTATTTATTCTTTCACTCTTTAATTTATTCATTCATTCATTATTTCACTCATTGAGTCACTGAGAAATATCCTTGAAAATCCCGATCAAAAAATTTCATAGCAAAATAGGCTCGTAAGTTCTGGATAAACTTTCTATTTCTACATGTTCTACGTTATAAGAGCTTTCCGATAAAGTTTGTTCCAAGCAAATCGGTCCGTTAGATCAGGATTTATATAGGGTTGAAATTTCCCCGTAAGCTCTGTGTTAATTTTTTGAACTGTTCAAAAATGAACAAAAACTGTTCAAATCAATATTTCACGCCGAGAACTCCTTTCAATAAGCTTGCAATAGGAACTTGGCTCTTGTGCCCAGAGTTTACAGAATTTGCTTCAACTTTGTCCATAGGCGCTAATGTTAAAATTCTTTGAACTGTTCAAAATTGAACAAAAAATTGTTCAAATCAAAAAGTAAAATATAGAAATGAGATGTCCTCGCCGAGATCTTTCGAATGCAAAAAGAATTTTTCCAATCGGACAATTCGTTCAAAAGTTATTAGGGGGGGACAGACCGACAGACAGACAGACCGACAGACAGACCCACTTTTTCCCCATCTCAATACCCTACTTTCAAATTTTTTATTTTTCAATCTTTATTTAATTACTTCACTTATTTTTGACTTTTCTTGATTTTTAACGATATTTTCACGATACATTAAGCCTTCTTTCATGCTTTATTATTATTTTTTTTTTACTTTTACGGGAAAGTAGGCTAAAAAATAGATAAATAGCAGAATCTCAGGGTGCGTGCAACAAATCAAATAGTGGAGTTTTGGAAGACTATTTTTAAAAAACGCCGCAGCTATCAAAAATGAGGTTTATTTTATTTAGTACATCATGCCGTTTTATACATTAGGCTTTAAAAATTATATCAGGAAGATAATGGCCGACAGCAGCGATATATTGATGAAGTCGATTTATGAAGTTTTCGGCCGCATTTTGATACAGTTCGATTGGTATACCGAGATTTCCTCCCGAATTTGCTCTTTGAATTCATCCAAGGTGTGAGGCCGATTTTGAAAAGCTTTTTTTGCTTCCGTTATTAGCCCCACAAGAGGGAGGAAATCGCCGCTATACTAATCGAAATGTTTCAAAATGCGGCCGAAAGCTCCAGAAATCGCCTTCATCAATGTATCGCTGCAGGTGGCCATCTTCTTTCTAATATTTTTTTAACAATGTATAAAACGGCATGATGTACTGAATAAAATAAAATAAACCTCATTTCTGATAGCTGCTGCATTTTTTTTTTTTTTTTTTTTTGATAATAGTCTTCCAAAACTCAAGTGTTTGATATGCCGCACCTTGTATTAATATTATTCGGAGCACGGAGCGGAAAAAGTATTTGGGTCATTCCACGGTGACTGACGTTACAATTTGACTAAGTTTTTTAACTTTTAAAATCCGCACTGTCTTGAAATTAAATTTTATTTTTCTGAAATTGATCTAAAGTACCATGAGAGAGTAAAATATTGCTACCCATATCTGTTTTTAGACATAAAAAGCTTTTTTGTGTGGAATTAAGGTAAATCAAAAATTGTGACTGATGTTACACAGAAGAGACATTAGGAAAAACAACTTCTATATTAATTGAAATTCTCCTCAAACTAAGAACATGAAGATTAAAATTATTTTTTTCCAGTCAAGTAGAGATTTCAAACTTTATGAATACACTTTGTTTCATTCAAAAAACTTTAAAATTTACAGTAGAGTAAATTTTTAATTACCGTGGCTGATGTTGCAAACATTTTGTGACTGATGTTACACCAACATTAATTGATTCAAATTAGAATTTATTTCTCCTTAAAAGTCAAATTAGCAATTTTTTCTTTACAAAATTACACAAATCTACTTAAATGATAAAAAATAAACAATAGTCTCTATCTCTATCTCTACTAATAATAAAGCAGCAAGTATGTTTGTGTGTGTGTGTGTGTGTCTGTCTGTGTCCGGCGTAGGGCCCAGACCATTCGGCGGATTTTCATGAAATTTGGCACGAAATTAGTTTGGAACATGGGGGTGTGCACCTCGGAGAGTTTTTTCTGAAATTCGAATTTGTTCCTCTTTTATTCCAATTTATAGACGAAAGTTTCATAAAATAGTCATTTTCTATGGGAAGGAATTATCACATCGCTTCGAGCTTGATACCGTTGAAAAGCGCGTAAAAAACTACCCCGGAAAGAGTTTCGCTCAATTAAATTCGCCTCTAAATTACCTAGACAAGAAGTTATAAGCATTTTTCTCTGCAGTTCGAAATTACTTTTTCACGGTAATTAACTTTAATTTTAATTGTTACCATGCCGACTGACTATTAATCCTTTTTTCTTTCAACGAATTAAAATTTATTCCTAGCGGTTTTTAGCATTTTGAGGTGCAGCCGATTTTTAATTTATTTCTTTTTTTGGATTTTGATTATTATTCTTTTAAAACGAATTAAAATTTATTTCCTGTGGCTCACAGGCGATTGATAACTTTATTTTGATTTCCTTATTTTGACATGTATTTTACGGGACCATTTTCCATACTGCACAGGGGTTTTTAAAAGAAATGTTATCCTTTATAGCGTTTTTTGTTATTCCAGCTTATTATTACTATTTATACTTTCATTTATTTTTATTTTTTCTTGTTATTTATTATGTTATTTTCCTATTTGACCTCGGATGAAAGGTTTATTCCGCTTTCAAAGCTTGGCTTGCTGCTGCTTGTTTCTGCAAGCTACAAAATTTCGTCTTTCTGTTTTAAGCCGGGTCCAGACGCTACGTTCTGCACAACCTTTTGTCTGCGCAGTTCAACATATTACAGATAAAACGTTGCGTGTAGATTGGAAAAGTGCGGAGCTTTGAGTCCGCTGCGAAGACTGTACAGTTGCAGCGATAACTGAGCTAGAAAGCATAAGATGTCTTTGACCTGTGCAGACAAATCGGCACATGTAGACGGTAGCACCCTTTTCAGATTCATTTTGTTTCTCAGTTTCAATTCGTCAGGCGACAATGGCCGACTTTCGGCGCGATGTTCTCGGGAGTTTTTCACAGAATTTATTGCATTATGCCAGTGTTTCCCAACCTTTTTACCCTTGCGAACCCCTTCAAAGATCCGAAAAACATGGCGAACCCCTCTCTGTAGTCATTAGTAACGGGTAACAAAATAATAAAATGTCTGTATAGTGAGGAATTTATCTAAGATAATGCAAAATATTACATTTTCTGTTAATTTTCATATTTCTGACACGTTCTTCACGCTTGCGAGGAAAAAGGGGGAAATGGTAAGAGAAAAATACGTTCTAAAACTAAAAATGAATCAAAGCATATCTTTCGGCGCCAATTTGTGATCCAGACTGTTACAGAAATGATAAATTTGATTGTGATCCAAATTAGAAATCAGGCGTAAGTAGAAATAAGTGCACTTCTAATTTTGTATGTATGCTTCCTACGCCAGAGTTCACTACTTTTCTTCTCCTTCCTAACCACCTATGCCAATTTATTATTTAATTTTTTCTTTTACGTTAATGATAAAAAAATTCCGCCATTGCAATATCGTTTTCGTGAACCCCCTTTCTGCACCGCGCGAACCCCTGGGGGTTCGCGAACCACCTGTTGGGAAACGCTGCATTATGCGAACGTTTCCCATGCATTTGGCGCGTCAAATCCAAGGAGTATAGTGACAGGGATAAAAGGGGGAGGCTTATGAGTTTAGTGGAAAAATTCAAAGAAATTGATGCAAACAGAGAAACAGTTGTAAATAATTAATTCTTTGAGAAGTGTTTACCGTAAAGAATTGCAAAAGTTAATAAATCGATTCGATCTGGGGCTGGAGACGAAATCTACAAGCCATCTCTCTGGTATTTTGATTTGTTACATCTCCTAAATGATCAGGAGACACCAAAGCAGTCTAGGAATACCATGGATGAAAATAAAGAGACTGCAGTTGTCGAACCACCAGAACAGGCAACAAAAAACTATTTATTTTATGTAATCATTTGACCACTTTGAACTCCGGGTACTTCTGAGACGTTCCAGTCTTTTTTTTAACATGACACCATGCCAAAATTGACCAGAGTAGTACCTCCTTCATGACGATATCGCGCAAAATTGAGTGAAATATACAGATATCTCTGCACCATGTAGACGCATAAAAAACTGAAACGTTTTCATTCAGTCTTAAGACTGCGCAGACAAAAGGTTGTACAAAACGTAGCGTCTGGACCCGGCTTTAATGTCAATAAATAATAGATAAAAAATAATTATACTAAAAATTTATTGATTAAAACTATTCTAATTTATTATAATCGTCCTTTTTGGGTGGGTACTTGAACTAAACAAACAAAATGCGTTTTCTTTCAAATATTTTCTTTTTTGTTTTGTTTCGTTTCTTCCTTTCCTATTCCCTTTTTTATTGTGTGTTTTGTAAAAAAAAAAAAGGATTAAATGTGTGGGATCTCTGATTGATTGCCGTGGGCAGCTAATTTTAATTATGTGGAATGCAATACATTTTAATAAAGTAACATAATTTACACCTAAAAAAGTTATCACTATATACACAATGGCAAACCGACTGATATTTTCATTTTTTAACACGGGCATAGCCGTGCGGGTACCGCTAGTAAATGAATATAATTATACAAGTGATGTTTTTAGTGCAATTCAGGAAATCAAAAGTCGTGCATTTACTACATCTGATGTACTAAGTTTCCTTATTATTTTTTCTCGTGAATAATAAATTTCATCCACATTGTCAGACCATTTACAAAGCTTCCCTGTTGGAATCATAACACTGACCAAGCATTCATAGTTTTCAATGGCTCTAACTTCACCTGGATAGAGCTGTCCATCGTATTCCACAAGAACCCACTCTCCAATTGTGGCCATCAATTCTGGAGCTTGTTCTCTTGGTTTTGAACAGGAAAATGATGTTTTAGATAATGTGGAGCTTTTGGTGATTTTGTCTACCACCTCCAAAAAGTGTTGCTGCTTGATACCAGCTATAGCTTCTGAATCAAAAAATATTTTAGTCAAATTTAACTCTTTATAACGCAACTGTAAACCGTATAATGATATCTCAAAGAATTTCACACTGCTTGAAGCTACGGCCTTTACAAAATATTTTGCACTGTACACGAAATGCTTTCTTTTTTTACTGCTTCCTATCCCTGCAGCTTTACAGAGCCGCCAATGTCGTCCACTGGGCCTTTCCCATGTGATGTAGGAAAATAATTCGATGTAATTAACAATTTATATTTTTTCTGTAACATGGGTATTGTGGCAGCAATGAACTTGTTTTTGAATTGGGCCATCTGACCAAATATGTAAGACTTCAATTCCTTGAGGAATCTTTTAGAGCATTCTTGTTATGAGAGGAATCACAATCTCTTTAGAATGAGGCACTTCATCTGATGCCATTGCATACGGATGCATTCTACCTGAGTGGTACAGTGCTGCTGTAAAAATGCTTACTTGGGCTTAATAGGAGCACCTGTTTCACCAATTTCATTGTCAAAACATTTTTTTTTTTTGACAGCCTTCTGCTTTCGTGGAGATGTAAGCAGGTCTCGATTTGCACGAGTTAAAGCTTTTCCTTAAGTTTTATTATTTTGGAAAAGGGGTTATGTCACTGCTACTTGAAATTTTGCACTTTAATGCTCTACATTTTTCTAACATTTTCTTTGATTTCTCTTTTAACTCTATTTTGAACTGACTTAGGCAACTTGGCTCTTCCATTTCTTTTTTTATCTCTACTCCTTTTAGCTTCTGCATTGTTTTTCTTTTTGTAATCTTTATAACTTCCTTCCTTCTTTAATTTATCTTGCCTCCTTTTTTGCCTTTCTGCAGCAGTCAATGCCATTTGTGCAGTGTTTAAGTATCTAACTGGAAAAGAGAAAAGTGAGTGATGTTACAATGTGACTGATGTTACATATTTTAAAGAAGTTTTTAACACATAAATTGAACTGTAATTAACTATTTAAGTGATTGATATTTAAGATTTTATCATGAATGAGAAGAATACGGCTTTCTATATTCTTAACGCTAATTTTCTTTAAGTAATAAAAACTTTTATAAATTTTTGGGACTGATGTTACATTACTATGAGGCCTTTTATAAAAATTAATTTTCAATACAATAATCACAGTTCAAAGATTCTTTACTGGCCTAACCTCACATATAGACTAAATTTCAATAAAAAAATTGGATTTTATACATACCTGTTAATTTCTTTACGAAAACAAGATGAACTTTCCGAACCTCTCTAAAGGCAACAACACTTGTGACAAAAGTAACATTTCCAAACAATGCCTATAAAACTTACAAAAAGGTACTGCTAACTTTTTAAGCATAATTTTATAAAAATTCACACATTTTTACCTTAGAGGAAAAAAAACTGTATATGTGCAAGAATATATTTTTTTTTATGTTAGTGTCCCTGTTTTCATGGAATTGCCCATTTAGTAGGTGGAGCAACTCAAAATAGTGGATGCTCCATATCCCTGGATCAAAGTATTGAGGGCATTTCGTTAAGGAAGTCTGAATTCCCCCGAATTCTTCTTGGTGAAATGTCTTGTTTAGTTAAGGTAACAATTAGGCATTGTTGCATCATTCAACGTAATTATTTGCGAATTAATGAAACAAACGATAACAAAAATTCGAATAACTAAAAATTAAGCGAGTTTTAAATTCTCTGAAACGGCAGTTCTTGGGGAAATTTCACATAGATTAAGACAATTGGTCAATATAACCTTATTTTTGCCTTAATCCCACTTAAGGTCATGAGTGAACAAACTAAACCTTGAAATCGACTCTTTTCCACCTTTGCTTTTTGTTCAGTTGATTTATATTGAACAAGAAGTTCCGTTAGAGCTATACGGGCCTACTTTCCCGTATACATCAATATCAAATTGATAATCCAGCTCTCTCTCTCTCTCTTTCATTTAAGTTCTTAATTGCTTCAAATATACCTTTTACAATGGTTTAATGCATATTCGTTCACTCATTCATGTATTTATTCATTCATTCATTCATTCTTTTATTCGTTCATGCTTCCATTCATTCATTTATTCTTTCATTCTTTTATTCGTTCATTCTTCCATTCATTTATTTATTCATTTATTCTTTCATTTTTTTTATTCGTTCATTCTTCCATTCATTCATTTCTTCCTTTATTTTTTCCCTTATTCATTTATTCATCCATTCTTTTACTCATTCATTTCTTCATTCAGAAATATCCTGAAAAGTCCAGATCCAAAAGCTTCATGGGAAAATAGGTTCCTTTAGTTCTGGATGAACTTGATATCTGTACATGTTCCTCGTCATAAGAACCTTCCGATAAAGTTTGTTCCAAACAAATCAGTCTCTTAGATCAGGATTTATATAGGGTTGAAATTTCAACGCAGGCGCTAATGTTAAAATTGTTTTGAACTGTCCAAACCTGGACGAAAAAAGTAAAAAAAAACACTTTGAGAGATTCTTCCAAGCTTGTTCAAAGGACCTGGGGACAGGGTTCGAAATTACGATGCAAAAGTTAGGCGTCATTGGCACCTAGCTGTTTTGTTTTAGTTGCCAAAAATGTTCTGCTAGGCGCAATTTTAAAATCATTCTTTTGAGAAGGTGGTAATCTTGCTTAAGTTAGACTAAATACAAACGTTTATTTTAATCAGTGTCTAATAAGACAAAATATGAGCTAATTGGCATAACTATTTTTTCAAGTGTTATTTAAATCTAGTGTTACTTACAAAACTTCATTTGTTAGTAAAAATTCACGATTCAAAAATTTGAAAGTCAAGAAATTACGATAGTCTCCCTAGGTACCGCAAAAACTCAAAATGCAGAAGATTAGATGAAATATCTATATAAAAATATAATTGTATAAAGTTATAATATACTTCGTGAAAAATTGTGATTGTCAAACTAAAAGTCTTATGAAAGGTAAGACTTCAAAGGTGACGACTGGGTGCGAAATCGCGGTCGTCAAATTGGAGTTCTTAGTTGCAAAATACGACTAACGACCGCTAATTTCGAACCCTGCCTGGGGATCTTATGTCTAGTGTTTATACAACTTGCTTCATATTTCCGCATACGTACTGTTAAAATTTCTTGAATTGCTCAAAATTAAACAAAAAATTATTGAAATCAAAAAGTAAAATATGGAAATGAGGTGTCCTCGTCCGGATCTTTTTAATGCAGGAAGAAAATCTTTCAAATTGGACAATTCCTCAAAAATTTTTCAGGGGGCCGACAGACGAAGTTTGCCCCATCTCAAAACTCGACATTCAATTTTTCAATCTTTTAATTACTTCGCTTATTTTCGACTTTTGTTTATTTTTAACGATTTTTTAATGATACATAAAGCCTTCTTTCATTTTTTTTTTCCTTTTACGGGGAAGTAGGCTAAAAAACTGTCAACTCGCATCAACGTGTATGGCAATGAACACGACCAGTGAGTATGAGAAAAGTTACGATGCACTCAAATTGCAACAAAATAATTTCAGGTACGCTGTTCTATTTTTTATTTATTTTTTAATTTTATGGAATGTTTCTGTTTATAAAAGACAACAAACGAAGAGATTTCAGTAAATCACAAAAATGAAAAACAAAGTTGAAAATTTAAATCAATATAATCACATTATCCGAAGAGGTTTTCTTTTTTAATAATAGACGTAATAACCAGCTTTCATTCAGAAAAAAACATAATTTTATATTGAAATGCAAGCTATGCGCACAATTAATGTCAAATAACTAATGTCTACGTGAGCATTTTTCTCTTCTCTGACAAGCTTAATTATTTGATTCGAGAAAAAAACAACTTTTTTTCCCACATGGTTACTGTAATGGAGGGGAGGAAAAACGAGAAAATATGTCCTCAAATACCCCAAAGCTACAATTCAAAACAAAATAATAAGGACAGTAAATTTTTGTTGTAGTAACAGTAAGGAACTGGTTTGAAGTGGGTCTTCAAACTTTGTGGATTTCTCAGGAAATTAATTTTTCCATGTTACAATTGAAGTGCATAATGAACTGTTTATAAATTTTACTGCTTTTACCCATCTGTTGCAAAATTGTTTCGTTGAACAACTGAAAAACTATTCCTTCACCCCATTGCAGTTTAAACGCGGGGTTTTGTTTTTGAGAAGTTCCATTTTAAATTTCTCCTTTTCAGTGGAATACTTCAACAAAAAAAAGCTAGTTCTTTTATTGGTCAACTTCGTATTAAAATACTTCAAGAACATAGGAAAAAAAAATCTCGTCGTAGTTAAATATTTCTATATTTCTTGATATTTAAATCAGTTTTCTTTTCCCTTCTTTTTCTTGTCAAATACTTCGAGCGCCGTTGTATGTTAATGTTATCAGTCGTTTGATGCTATTCAAATCGCTTAGTCCCATTCGCTTGTATGAAAATACACTAAAAAATCATCGGTTTTTGAAATCAAAGCTTCGTCAATTGTTATCAATTAACAGAAGTTATTTTTCTTAAATCAACAAAAACTGCAAATACATTTTTTAGAAAAATTACATTAGATGAGTATTTAAAGCTGCTGAAATGAGACGAATCTGGCGTTGATGTGAGCAGAAAACAGCTGACGCCGAACAGAGCGAATTAGCAAGCATATCGACAATAATCAACTTATTCTTATTATGTATTTAAAAAAAAAAATTCACGTTAAGAAAGCACAAATAAGCGTTGGTTCTTTCAGCACTTATTACTATTTCCATTTTAATTCTTTGTATTTATTTTATTGTTTTTGTAATTCTCATGCATTTTCGCATTTTTATGCATGCTGTGGTCTTTTTTTGTTTTGTTGTTAATTCATATTTGTTACTTCTACACTTCACGCTGCCTTTATTCTCATTGGTTTGGAGGTAAATCTTAGGCTATATAAGCCGTGTTTTTGTTGTTTTGTCGGCTTCATTTGGATGTTGTTACTTCTAGAAGCTCCCTATCGCATTGAAAAAGGGATTCCAAGCAATCCCGAAACATATGTCTGCATTTTAATGCTTATTTGGTGCTTTCTTGAAGTGAAATTTTTTTTTATTACAGTTTACTTAACACAAAGTTAATTTATTATTTTAATCTTATTACTTTTATTTTTTCGATAAACACGTTCATTTCATTTCAATATCACGTAAATTATTGTTGCCGGAGGAAATCAACAGTGTATAGTTAATCTGCAAAAAGTATGCAATTTTCCAGCCATAAACACCATTTACCGTTTATTATAATCTCTTAAGCGGCTTCCACTAAATCAGCGTTTCTTAAATTGTGTTCCGCAGAGATTACTGAAGGGTTCCATTAAGCTAGCAAGCTTTCACTTCATAACGTTCAAGAAGGTCATTGAAAAATCAATAAAATTTCGGCCGGACGTGATCACCTTAAGCGGCTTCCACTAAGTCAGTGCTTCTTAAATTGTGTTCCACGGAGCCCTGCTCTTCCGCAAAGATCACTGAAGGGTTCCATTAAATTAGCAGCCTTTCACTTCATAACGTTCAAGAAACGCATTGAAAAGCAATAAAATTTCGGGCAGACGTGATCACATTAAGCGGTTTCCACTAAGTCAGCGTTTCTTAAATTGTGTTCCGCGGAACATTGAGGTTCCTCAGAGATCAATCAAGGGTTCCATGAAACTTAGCAGGCTTTCACTTTATAACATTCAAGAAGGTCCTTGAAAAATCAATAAAATTTCGAAGATTATGCTTCCTCCAAATTTAAAAGGTAGAATAAAAACTAACCTTCGCTTCTATTCAATAACTTAAGCAGTTGTTGACTTAAACAGTTGGTATAGCAAGTGTTAGACGTCGCTAGTTGGTCGCGAGGTTAAAAAATTGCAATGATCAGGAATCATAGGGGAAAAGATATAGGGATATATAGAATAATATAGGGAGAATTCCCAATACACAAGCATAAAATCTTGCTTGTTGAACTATAGTAATTTTTGTGTCGACTGTTTTTAGAATAACTTTTGGATTACCACTAAATATTAACTGATGCAATTCTCAATATTATAGGAAATTATTCATTTGCAGAATATTTCATTAGCATTGTATATTTGAGGAAAACAGGGGTTCCGCGATGAAACTACCTTCAAAAGGGTCTGCGCATCAAAGAAATTAAGGAACGCTGCACTAAGCTATTCTGCCAAAGATTGAGAAGCATCGATATCAGTCGTTCATTTTGAACATGCGAGCTATTATTTACAAGGTTCCATCATTAGCGAAGCAGACGCAGTTGTTGATCTAGGAGTATTAATTAGTCACGACTTCAAGTTTAGTCAGCAGGGCAGCGTATTGCGTAGCAAAGCTATCAGGATGTTTGGGTTGATCAATAGAGCTATTTCGAACAAATCTAAGGAAGTTGTATTGCCATTATACAGAAGTTTGGTAAGACCTCATTTGCTGTTCAGTTTTGGTCCGCTTATCCAAAGAAGGATATTACCTTATTAGAAAGAGTTCAAACGAGGGCTACTTAGTTGGTAAGTGTCCTCTCAGACGCAGATTATGAGGGCGGGCTTAAAAGGCTTAGCCTCGAGGAGAGTTAGAGAAACATGATTCAGTTCTTTAAATCCGTCAAAATGGAAAATTTTAACGGACTGCATTTATGCACAGAGGGTCAAACCGGAGGACATTGTTTTAAGCTGAGGCTCATCAGAAAATTAGGAAAATGACTGCTTCAATAGGGTTGTAGGAATAATTTATCGAAGCGACTGTTACTTGCAGTAGGTAAAAACTTTTTTAAGAGGGCTCTTGATGCCCATTGGGGATTTACCAATCCTCAATGGGACCATTGGGGATTGGTAAATGTACTAGGACCAGCCTAGCTGGGCCCGAAGCCTGTCGCTGGTTGTCACTTTGTATTTGTAAAAGACAACTTTCCAAAAAAACTTTTCTAAAAGATATTAAAACAGCATTACTGTCTATAAAAACTTCTCAGAAATGCAAAAATTATTAATAAATGGCTTTTTGATATCATTACTAACAATAGGGATGCATCGATAAGCAAATTAACCGACAGCCGATTCTTTGAATGGTTATTCAACGATTACCATTTCTCCATAGATTTTTGTTTACGTTTTTTGCTTTTCAGAACCAATTAATAATTCGTTCATTTCTGTAAATGGTAGTCTTCTTTTATCCTTTTTCCCGTAATACAAGGTTAGATTACTTAGTTATTATTACAGATAAGGTGGAAAGTAATGAATTTGTACAAAATCCCAAAACGACCATTTCTGCAATGTTCGGAAAACGTTGTCCACATAAATTACAATGAACTATTTTAAGAATTTTATTTTTCCAAAAAAAAAGAATTATTTTGTTGTTGCTTCAGAAATTACGCATAGAACATGAAACAACATCGCAACATTATGTAAGCACTAATTTCTAAAGCAAGAAAAACCATGAGATATGAAGCATGGTATATTGTGAAAATACATTGAAAAATAGTTGGAATGTTCATGTCGTTCAAAATCGATTAGGAAGTAGTGTAGGACCAAAGTCGATTAGGAAATATTATAGAATACAAGTCGCTTAGAAAATATTATAGGATCAAAGTCGATTAGGAAATATTTTCAATTGTCATTAGAAGAGTTTTTTTGAGTTAACAAATATGCAACTTATTTTCGTTCATGCAATTTCTGGTAAAAATGAATTTTTTCGTTTTTCCAGAAAAATGGGAACACATATTTTGATGAATTTTTCTACTCAACAATACTGAGGAAATGTCTATCAGGGAATCCTCGAATTAAATTCTAAAATTACTCACAACATAAAATTTGACAAAATGTTTGAAGTCACTTGTACAGGGCTCGAAATAAGTTAGTAATGTTCGGAAACTACTGGTCAAAAAGTAGTTAACTACCAACTACTAACTTGTCCAAACGAAACTAGCTGCAACTAGTAGTCAACTACTTTTTTTCTGAGACTAGTTGTAACTAGTAGTTAACTATTAGTTAACTACTTTTAAGTATAATTCATTTGAATTTCCATTTTTAAGCTTGTTCCTTGTTCTTAAATATTTAATCCTCATAATTAAACTCAATATTCTTTGAGGCATGAAGAAATAAATTTGTTACGTTTCTATTTCTTTTTCTTTGTTTGTTAAGTTTGTTGTAAAATAAATGGATTTACCCTTAATATCAATTTAAAATTCTCCCTCTGTCCGACCCCCCTTCAGAAACAACATATCTTTGTAACGCGCGTGCTTCAGATTATATTCTTTCAAATTGTCTTGAAGGTTTGTGTTTTCAAGGTATCCCAAACGCATGTATGGCATTAGAGTAGAGGTTAAGCTTCCTCATAATGAAAACTTGCTCTTTAAATGAAACTTCATCGTGCATGTGCTATTTACCATATTAGAAAGCTTTTCCTTATTTGCGTAAATACTCCAATAAATACTATGATTTTTTACGAGTTCTTTTGCATTAAGTAACATAATATTAAAAAATACATTTGTGTGAGTAATATTCATAAGCTAAAAATTTAAATAATTTAATGTTTGAAAAATAGTTTTTTTTTTTTTTTTTCAATGAATAGATTTAAAAGAAAAAAATTTCGAAAGTAGTTGGAATTTTGAAAGTAGTTGTAACTAGCAGTTGGGAAAAAATAGTTTAACTAATAGTTAACTAGTTCAAAACAAACGTAGTTACTAGTAGTTGCCACTAGTAGTTAACTACGTCTAGTTACTACTGCCGAACACAATAAGTTATGCATTATTGGGTGACACCCGAGACGAAAGGCCCCCGTAGTGACGCTACTGAATATAAATATTTATTTTAATCAGCACCTAATGAAATAAAACATGACTTAATCGACTGTACCACTTTTTAAAATTCACGGTACGAAAGTTTGAAGCTTAAGGAGTTAACCGTTAGTCTTTACAGAATATCGTAAAAGTTCAAAAACAAAAAATCAGATGGAATGTATTATGTATGAATAGTTGTGTAATGGTTGGATGAAAAAAATGACAGGGTGAAAAAATAACGACTCTATGTGAATTCGCGGTCGTCAAACAGAAAAATTATCCGACTGACGACCACTAAATTCGAATTCAAATCATGTTTCGGTTTTTAATAATTAATTTTTTTGCATATTTAACTTAGACATCAACTATTCCGGCATGGAGGTATTTAAAAAGAAAAAAGTGACGTTTGTACAGGTTCTCGTATTATTCATGACTAGAAAACGCAAAATATTGTTGGAGGTGGTGCAAGTTATGGACGCATTCAAGGTTCACTGCGCATTCAAGGGTGTCTGGAAACATCCATTCCCGAAACTCCGATATCTAACAGAAGTCATTTAAAAAACAGTCATACATGTACAGGTTCTCATATTATTCATGATCGGAATTATTGTTTACAGACAGGTTGGAGTTGGTGCTACTTATGGGCGCATTCAAGGATGAGGGTATCTGACATTTAATACAACTTGTATATTTTGGGACAACATTCAGTATTTTTATATTTCAGTTCTGGCAAAAAGATGGATTTCTTTTCTAACATTTTCCCTCTCTGCACTTTCATTTTCTTCAATTGTAGCTTGTAATAGTTCATCTTCATTTTCATCATCTCTTTCTACACCAGAATATTTAGCTCTAGCTTTCAATCTGCTAAAATAGGACATTGCTTGCTGTTGTGTTAAATATTCTCCTGGGTTAAATTTTTTTCTCCCTTCTATAGTAAGACATATCCTATCATTTTTACAACATTCTGTGCTGTCAATTTATTGCCTGTTTAATTTCCTTTATAAAAGCACTCTTGAAGGAACTCTTTCTGATTTTGGTATAGACGAGTGACCTTTCTTTTTGGCTTTAGTGCCCACCCATTTTGGGATACAAGTCCTGAATAAATTGCACTGCTATTAGATTCAATAACCCCTTCTGAAAAGTCGGAATTTTGATTTTTGTTTTGTTACTGTCTGCATTCTTTTTGAATCTTGACACTTCCAATAAAACACTCGTATTTATTAATTTCAACAACTGAGACATGACCTTGGAATTTCTGTCCTTTAAATGTAAGTGCATCATACACACCTTTTGCTGATGCAACATCATGACCCTCACATAAATATGTCCTAATAAACATATTTGCAGCAGAACTGAAATGTAAAAATACTGAATGTTGTCCCAAAATATACAAGTTGTATTAAATGTCAACAATTTCATATGGGAAATAAATACCATAATTATACCAAATATGTGTAATATGTCACAATACATTAAAATATCTATGTAGCAAACTATATGCTTTTTTTTTTTCGTGAAGAAAGTTTAGTAAGTTAAAAAATGTTTTAATTTCTTTAACGCAACATGCCTCAGTGGATTTTACTTTTTTGTAGAGACCAAAAATAGAGTAAAATAATGGCTACTCATGGGCGCATTCAAGGATGAGGTTATCTGGATACATCCACTGATTTACTTCCGAAATTTCGATATCCAATAGAAGCCATTAAAAAAAAAAAAAGGCATTATAAAACGGTTCCCAAACAATGTCATCCTCCGAAGAAATATCCTCGATTAACCACTGGTGCTGGTGCTACTGGTGAATTCCATACTAACGGACGTTACATACATACACAAAAATAAATGTAAAACAGATTACAAAATGCGTGCAATGTTTCACAATCAAAATTAGTGTTTTTTCCTAATAAAACAAATGCTAAAGATAAACTACGTATTTGAACATTTATACAGTCAACGCTCTTTATAACGACCGCACATTATAAAGACCATTCCATTACAACGAACAGTGGTAAAAGTCCCAACTTTATCCCTATGAACTCTATGTAAATTTGCTTTCGGTATTGCGACCTTTCTGAATCGTCTAATCCAATACAGCGACCGTACCAGGTGCCATGTCAGCTCAGAAGTTCTGCTTCCAGAAAAATTTTATGTAATTTTCCATCAATATATTTTCTACTTTAAAATCTGTTTAATATTTTGTTATAATATTTTGCACTGATATTTTTTTTTTAAATTCCAATGATAAAAAATAATTTAGTTGGAATCTTTTAAAAACTACCAATTATTTTTTTAAATACTGAATACGCATGATGCATGTATATTTCTTAAAGAAAATTCCCCCTCTTATAGCGACCACTCGTTATAAAGACATTTTTGTGTGGGACGCAGATGGTCGTTATATCGAGCGTCGACTGTATTACGTTTTTTGAGGTAGCAAAAAATGAAATTATTTGACGGATGTTACGTGAAATGGAACATCATTTACACTATAGTGTAATCAAGGCCGTATACAGAGGGGGGGGGGGCACGCCCCCCCCCCCCCCCGCGAAACACCGAAAATTTTCAAAATGTAGCATATATTCTTCCCTGAAAAACTGTCCTCAACATAAGTGTTTCAAAGTCAGGGCCCCCCCCCCCCCCGAAAAAAAATTCTGGCTACGGCTTTGAGTGTCATTAGTTGTAAATGACTGTGATTGTACTTTTCTTTAAGTTAAAAATGACAAGATATGCAGGCAATTTATCAGAACCTTCAAAAAAAAAAAAAAAATTCAGTTATATTTTGCTACTATAAAGAATTAAATAAGTCGTGTAACAGAAGTTACTGGACGTAACGGATGTTACGTTCTATGAGAGGCATGCTATTTCCAGGGCCGGCGCTAGGCTGAGGCGGTGAGGCGTCCGCCTCAGGGCGCGCCGTTCTTAAGGACGCATTGGCCATAAATATCGACTGCATCTTTATAAGTAAAAAACAACAGTTTTTACCTCAAAAAAAAAAATAAAAACCGATATTACGTTTGTTTTTTCTGCGGTTTTTGACCTCTGGAAAGCAAAAAAACGATTTTTCTCATCCTTGTACCACCTTGTCGTGGTGGATGGGCTCTCTATACTAAGAATGCCACAACTTCCGAATGTTCAAACAATGATTTTTCTAAGTATTTAAATTATACTGTAATTGAACAGTAGAATTGGTTAACTCTCCAACTCAATAGCCGCCCCAGCTGGGCTTCAAAGTTAGTGGTAGTCAAACCTATCTATTTTATGACGAGCAAAACGCAATTTATTGCTTTTTCTCTTTTTCTGTTCTTTATTTTCCCTTATTCAGTCCATTCTGATCAGCGATTGCTTTCCTTCAGCATTTTGAAAGTTAAAATATGTATTATAAAAGATTGTATCGATCATTTTTAATTTATATTTCTTCATAATATATAGTAGGGGCGGGGAAAATGTTTTTGCCTCATGGCGCCATTCGTGCTCGCGCCGGCCCTGGCTATTTCTGCTCTGAATGTTAAATCTGTATGTGTGTGAAAACTTGCTTTAAGAAAAAAAGTAGTGTGGTCATTAACTTAAAAACATGATTACTTGGATAAGATTGGAAAATTATTTCCTTTTTCCTTTGCTTTAGAGTAGCATGATGCGTAAGAACCCGAATAACAATGCATAAAGTGTATTCTTCATATTGCATAAGAAACCCTCTGTACTTTTGCCCTACAGATATTTTTGTCAAATACAATGAAACCCGTGTACGTTAACCACTTGCAGTGCAGCCCTTTAGTGGTCAGCTTCGACAGGTGGTCACGTTACAAAGGTTCCTCTACGTTATATAATATAGGGCTCATTCCGTTCCTGACAAAAGAGGTCAACTTAGACAGGTGGTCAACATAGGTGTTCACGTTACAAAGGTTTCTCTACGTTATATAATATAGGGCTGATTCCGTTCCTGACAAAAGGGGTCAACTTAGACAGGTGGTCACGTTACAAAGGTTTCTCTACGTTATATAATATAGGGCTCATTCCGTTCCTGACAAAAGGGGTCAACTTAGACAGGTGGTCAACATAGGTGGTCACGTTACAAAGGTTTCTCTACGTTATATAATATAGGGCTGATTCCGTTCCTGACAAAAGGGGTCAACTTAGACAGGTGGTCACGTTACAAAGGTTTCTCTACGTTATATAATATAGGGCTCATTCCGTTCCTGACAAAAGGGGTCAACTTAGACAGGTGGTCAACATAGGTGGTCACGTTACAAAGGTTTCTCTACGTTATATAATATAGGGCTGATTCCGTTCCTGACAAAAGGGGTCAACTTAGACAGGTGGTCACGTTACAAAGGTTTCTCTACGTTATATAATATAGGGCTCATTCCGTTCCTGACAAAAGGGGTCAACTTAGACAGGTGGTCAACATAGGTGGTCACGTTACAAAGGTTTCTCTACGTTATATAATATAGGGCTGATTCCGTTCCTGACAAAAGGGGTCAACTTAGACAGGTGGTCACGTTACAAAGGTTTCTCTACGTTATATAATATAGGGCTCATTCCGTTCCTGACAAAAGGGGTCAACTTAGACAGGTGGTCACATAGGTGGTCACGTTAAAAAGGTTTCTCTACGTTATATAATATAGGGCTGATTCCGTTCCTGACAAAAGGGGTCAACTTAGACAGGTGGTCACGTTACAAAGGTTTCTCTACGTTATATAATATAGGGCTCATTCCGTTCCTGACAAAAGGGGTCAACTTAGACAGGTGGTAAACGGTTTACAAAGGTTTCTCTACGTTATATAATATAGGGCTGATTCCGTTCCTGACAAAAGGGGTCAACTTAGACAGGTGGTCACGTTACAAAGGTTTCTCTACGTTATATAATATAGGGCTCATTCCGTTCCTGACAAAAGGGGTCAACTTAGACAGGTGGTCACGTTACAAAGGTTTCTCTACGTTATATAATATAGGGCTGATTCCGTTCCTGACAAAAGGGGTCAACTTAGACAGGTGGTCACGTTACAAAGGTTTCTCTACGTTATATAATATAGGGCTCATTCCGTTCCTGACAAAAGGGGTCAAACAGGGAACAAGGTGGTCACGTTACAAAGGTTTCTCTACGTTATATAATATAGGGCTGATTCCGTTCCTGACAAAAGGGGTCAACTTAACAGGTGGTCACGTTACAAAGGTTTCTCTACGTTATATAATATAGGGCTCATTCCGTTCCTGACAAAAGGGGTCAACTTAGACAGGTGGTCAACATAGGTTTTCACGTTACAAAGGTTTCTCTACGTTATATAATATAGGGCTCATTCCGTTCCTGACAAAAGGGGTCAACTTAGACAGGTGGTCAACATAGGTGTTCACGTTACAAAGGTTTCTCTACGTTATATAATATAGGGCTGATTCCGTTCCTGACAAAAGGGGTCAACTTAGACAGGTGGTCACGTTACAAAGGTTTCTATACGTTATATAATATAGGGCTGATTCCGTTCCTGACAAAAGGGGTCAACTTAGACAGGTGGTCACGTTACAAAGGTTTCTCTACGTTATATAATATAGGGCTCATTCCGTTCCTGACAAAAGGGGTCAACTTAGACAGGTGGTCAACATAGGTGGTCACGTTACAAAGGTTTCTCTACGTTATATAATATAGGGCTGATTCCGTTCCTGACAAAAGGGGTCAACTTAGACAGGTGGTCACGTTACAAAGGTTTCTCTACGTTATATAATATAGGGCTCATTCCGTTCCTGACAAAAGGGGTCAACTTAGACAGGTGGTCAACATAGGTGGTCACGTTACAAAGGTTTCTCTACGTTATATAATATAGGGCTGATTCCGTTCCTGACAAAAGGGGTCAACTTAGACAGGTGGTCACGTTACAAAGGTTTCTCTACGTTATATAATATAGGGCTCATTCCGTTCCTGACAAAAGGGGTCAACTTAGACAGGTGGTCAACATAGGTGGTCACGTTACAAAGGTTTCTCTACGTTATATAATATAGGGCTGATTCCGTTCCTGACAAAAGGGGTCAACTTAGACAGGTGGTCACGTTACAAAGGTTTCTCTACGTTATATAATATAGGGCTCATTCCGTTCCTGACAAAAGGGGTCAACTTAGACAGGTGGTCAACATAGGTGTTCACGTTGCAAAGGTTTCTCTACGTTATATAATATAGGGCTGATTCCGTTCCTGACAAAAGGGGTCAACTTAGACAGGTGGTCACGTTACAAAGGTTTCTCTACGTTATATAATATAGGGCTCATTCCGTTCCTGACAAAAGGGGTCAACTTAGACAGGTGGTCAACATAGGTGGTCACGTTACAAAGGTTTTTCTACGTTATATAATATAGGGCTCATTCCGTTCCTGACAAAAGTGGTCAACTTAGACAGGTGGTCATCATAGGTGGTCACGTTACAAAGGTTTCTCTAAGTTACATAATATAGGGCTCATTCCGTTCCTGACAAAAGGGGTCAACATAGGTGGTCACGGGTCACGTTACAAAGGTTCCTCTACGTTATATAATATAGGGCTCATTCCGTTCCTGACAAAAGGGGTCAACTTAGACAGGTGGTCAACATAGGTGGTCACGTTACAAAGGTTCCTCTACGTTATATAATATAGGGATCATTCCGTTCCTGAGAAAAGTGGTCAACTTAGACAGGTGGTCAACATATGTGGTCACGTTACAAAGATTCCGCTCCTGACAAAAGGGGTCAACTTAGACACGTGGTCAACATAGGTGGTCACGTCACAAAGGTTTCTCTACGTTATATAATTTAGGGCTCATTCCGTTCCTGAGAAAAGTGGTCAACTTAGACAGGTGGTCAACATAGGTGGTCACGTTACAAAGGTTTCTCTACGTGGGCTCATTCCGTTCCTGACAAAAGGGGTCAACTTAGACAGGTGGTCAACATAGGTGGTCACGTTACAAAGGTTCCTCTACGTTACCTAATATAGGGCTCATTCCGTTCCTGACAAAAGGGGTCAACTTAGACAGGCGGTCAACATGGGTGGTCACGTCACAAAGGTTCCTCAACGTTATATAATATAGGGCTCATTCCGTTCCTGAGAAAAGTGGTCAACTTAGACAGGTGGTCAACATATGTGGTCACGTTCAAAGGTTTCTCTACGTTATATAATATAGGGCTCATTCCGTTCCTGAGAAAAGTGGTCAACTTAGACAGGTGGTCAACATATGTGGTCACGTTACAAAGGTTTCTCTACGTTATATAATATAGGGCTCATTCCGTTCCTGAGAAAAGGGGTCAACTTAGACAGGGATCAGCTTACACAGGTGGTCAACTTTACTGGTTTTACTGTATTTCTAACTCTATGTGCTGAAGAAACGGTTTCTTGTAATGCCGAAACACGCGTGTGAAGGAAATTGCAACTTGTGCCTCTGTTGGGTTTTTCCCATCTTCTCTGTAATTAAATTATTGAATCCCCTAGCATAGTGGGGTGCTTTTTTCTTCTGCCCCTAATTAAGCCAGAAAGACAGCCTAATACGCTGCGATATATTCCTTGGCGAAAGCCATGTACGAATTTTCTTTTACCACTTCTTTAAAGGAAAGGGATTGAATGACCAGCAGTTATTTCTTGCAGAATCTCCATTCAAGCAATCCAGAAACTGCACTCATTGCGCCATCTAGTGACGTTTACGGTGATGTGTTCTGCAGCGACCTTTCTACCTTCAATTCCATTTACCGCACCTCACTCCCTTTCTGGTTGTTTCTTTTATGTTTCGAACTCAAAATACTTGTCCTGAATTTCAATATTTGCATCGGGATAGTAACTATTAACAAGAAAAATCATGAATTGGTGACGTACCATTTGGGATAAATCCTGCCTGATATCCTGAATCCTCCCAGAGTGCCTGATTACCGCACAGGCCCACCTGGCCACGGCCTTGGGCCCCCAAATCGTAAGAAAGATTTCTGAAAATATTTGTTAAAAGATAATTTTTTACAAAATGTAAAGAACTTGACTCATTTAAATATGGCGGGCTAAAAGTATTTGTTTAAACTATGCACAATCAGATCAATATCTTCATTGATTATCATGCCAAATAGTATCCTTTACTCGCTGAGGCATCTCGACGTTTTTTATTTATTTAAGAATATAAAAAGAAATATTTGAAAATGTATTCAGAAAGTTTGTTTATTTAATGAATAGCACAAAAATCATATTGAATAAGAACACAGAATGCAGAATAGTAGGATGGTCGTGGTAGGTCTCTTCTTCAATACTTCAGTAATGAAGAACCGAACTTTATAGAAGTATTTTAATTTTTCATCTCATCACAGATAATGTAACAAGAAGGTTGACGGGAGGCTAAAATAGCTATAAGCCTTCCAATGGTCAAACAAGATATCCTTCTGTCCATTTTATTGATTTTCTGACAATTCCGTGTCTACCATTAAAGGATATATAGCACATCTGAAGAGTAAAAAAAGCACAGGCTTTTGATTGGCCAAATCTGTCCATCCTTACTGCGAAAATTTAGCTGAATTCCGCCCTAGAATATGCCACGAATTTCCGAAATATAGCATTTTTGGGTTCATAGATAGATTAATGAAGAAGCTAACATAAAACGAAAAAATTTTACAATGTAGTGATGTTTTGTTTTTAAAAAGTTCTTTAAAGAAGGAAACACAATGTAAACTTTCTACTCGATTTGGGGCCCCCCTCGGATGCGGGGGCCCGGGGCAGCTGCCTTAATCAGACCCTGGGTGTCATTTTCCCCCCTTGCCAATTGGGCATGAAACCAGTATTAATAGAAAAATCTCCAAGATTATTTCATTTTATACATTATACCCAGTATTTTTACTTTTCGTACCATAGGGGGCCCCAAAATAATGTTGTGTCTTAGGCCCCCGACTTTTCTCCACCAGACCCCTACCTGTTAGCCGAGGCCTTAAGATTGCTTACGCACGGGGAGAGGTAGAGAGATCTACGGATTTTACATGCACATATCCCCAAGTATACATGGTGGTCTTCAGTGGGTATCGAACGCGCGACCTTCCAGGTGGAAGTCCGACGTGCTAACCACTAGGCTACCACGGCCCTTAGGCCCCCGACTTTTCTTTTCTCCACCAGCCAACACCCCCTGAACTAGAAAGCCTCTGGAGTGCCTCTCGGAGAAGCGATTCCCTTCTCTCCGTAGGCCGAATTCGGAGGCCGAAATCTATTGCTTCTGCTGCACTGGCGATGAACTCACATTATTAATCAGATTGTTTTTGCAATCAAGCCATCAAATAACGTCCACTGAAGAATCTACTTGTAGAGCACACATTTCCGAACAAATAAAATTAAGTTCTATATTAAAATTGATAATAAAAAATAATTGCTTTCTTATACTTTAAAAAACACTTTTATTAGAATAAGAAAATATTTTTGTGTTACTTATGAATTTTTTTTTTCTGTTTTGTGTTCTCATTGACTTTATTTTCTGTTGAAAGCATCGATGCCAAGGGTTAAATTTGAAAGAAAATCATGGGCACGTCCAATTTAAGATAAATTAGCGCGTTAATTTCTCCAAAAATCGAAAGATTAATGTTTTCAACATTATATATTAATTACGTTTTTATCTCTTGTAAACCTCAATCTCATGTTATACAAGTTAAGCACACACATAATCATTATTGTTATGCTCAGAAATGTCATTAAAATTTCAAGATAAAATTGGAGATGAGATGTATAACGAAGTGCTTTGTTTCTGAACTACAAATAAATATGCTTATGTAATATACCGTGACATGTGACTGGAAAAGGGGGTACATTGAAGTGTGACGTTTTGTGACAAACGGGGGGGGGGGTCATATACATTGAAAAACCGTGACATCATTAATTTATAAATGATTCCAGTATCATAGCTTTTTCAATGTTTGAGACTTCTTATATTTCGGGGGAAATTTATTAATTACGCAAACGTAGCACGTGCAAAAATCAAAGAAACAATGCATCCACTTTCCTTTCAAATCCAGTTTTAAAAGTTTGGAGTTTATATTTTACAAGAAAACAAGACAAAGATTATATTCAGACCTTTTGGAAATGGATTTAATTCTGTTCAATTTATTTTTGACTTTTTTTAGTTCTTTTTCAAAAAAAAAAAAAAAAAAGAATAGCTTAATAATTTAGTGTTTTAAATGATTTACCTCTGTAGTTCGCTTTTTGCTTCTTAGTAAATATTAATTTTTAGATCAGAGTGAAAAACGTAATTGCGATTTTCAAAAATTTAAAACATTTCTTTTACTCATCACAGTTTCTTCTGTAGCCTTTAGAAGGAAAGATCATGGCTTAACACAAAGATACCTTAAAACATCTTTTATTTTCTAGTAAAAAGGAATCTTCCTTTATTCCTAGAATTCTGAGATGAGAGTCATAAAATGTCCGCTGCAAAAAGCTTCTCTTTTCAATAGCCCCTTTCTAATCACACAGTCATAAAAGACCACCGGAATAGAAAACGTAATTGTGGGAACCTGATAAGAACACTATGCAAATACTTTTTCTTCACTTTTGTTGGTTTCTTTTACGAATGAAGCTTACAAGATTATTTTCAAGTGGTCGCATAGCGTTGTTCAGAAGTGACCAGGCCCCTAGGAAATTATTTTTACATTAACAATTTAAAATCTACGGAAAGCTTTCCGTTATTGCTTGCTTTTAAATATTTTGCTTAAATTTATTATTTCGTTTCAATTTGATTTTTAAAGTTTTAGTATCTAAACAACCATAGTCAAGATTTGTATTCATCACCCACAAATGTGACATAACTTCATAAATTTCAGGCATATTATTAAAAACTATATGAAAATGGATGTTTTTCCTTGTATGGAAATGAAGAAACATTAGTGTTAAAATATTTAGCTTAAATAAAACATAAGCCTTCAATATATCTTGATAAATATCAATGTATCTAAAATAACACTTCTAAAATATTTAAAATTGCAGTTCTACTGTAGCAATCCCGTTTCGTGAAAAGTAGAGGTGAATTATCTGAATGCAGTAAGTTATTTTCGAATTGGAAATATTATTTTTTTTTTTCCATACTGAGTAAGTACATAAATGTGTTGAACTCATCCTGCAATTTCTGATGGCATCTTTTTGTTTTTATGCAAAGATTTCCTGCCGAAATCCAGTTATGTCCCAATCACGAATGCTATCGGCTGACGAGGGAACAGCCCCCGAGAGGGCTGACGGTGTGGAAATCGGCCTACGGACGTTGCGCAACAGTTTCAGTCCGGAGGCTTTCTAGTTCAGGGGGTGTTGTCTTAGCCGAGGCCTTAGGTGCGCCGAAGCTGGGAGCTGGTGGCCTAGGCCCCCGACTTTTCTCCACCAGACCCCTACCTGTTAGCCGAGGCCTTAGGATTGCTTACGCACGGGGAGAGGTGGTGGGGTCTACGGATTTTACATGCACATATCCCCAGCCCTGAATCCTCCCGTTTGTCGACGTCATTCATCAGGATGTGAAATATTAATGTTTCGAAATATTTAAACCGCCGGCTCAAAATATGAAATGCTCGACATCGTTGAATAAATTTCAAAAGAATGGCAGGTTTATCTTAATTTGTTACTGACTTCATTAATGTAAATATCTGCTTTACTTAAATTGAGATGCAGTCATTCAGGGTAACTTTGAACCAGGTTATACCTTTTTGTATATTTGACTAAAAAAGAACCTGGAAGGACCAGTGCTAAATCGGTTATAAAATCAGTTTTCTACTCTTCATTTTTAAATTAAGTCAAATATATTTAAAAATATGACGCGAGTCAAAGTTAGTTAACATGGTTGAAAGTTACCCTGAATGACTGTAGCTTCTTTCCGCAAGTGAAGCAGTTAAATTTAATTAAACGTAAAATTCACAAAAAAACCATCATGCAATTTTGAACAGTTCAAAAAAAATTAACATTCGCGATGTTGGGGAAATACGAAAAAATCAGTTTTCTACTCTTCATTTTTAAATTAAGTCAAATATATTTAAAAATATGACGCGAGTCAAAGTTAGTTAACATGGTTGAAAGTTACCCTGAATGACTGTAGCTTCTTTCCGCAAGTGAAGCAGTTAAATTTAATTAAACGTAAAATTCACAAAAAAACCATCATGCAATTTTGAACAGTTCAAAAAAAATTAACATTCGCGATGTTGGGGAAATACGAAAAAATCAGTTTTCTACTCTTCATTTTTAAATTAAGTCAAATATATTTAAAAATATGACGCGAGTCAAAGTTAGTTAACATGGTTGAAAGTTACCCTGAATGACTGTAGCTTCTTTCCGCAAGTGAAGCAGTTAAATTTAATTAAACGTAAAATTCACAAAAAAACCATCATGCAATTTTGAACAGTTCAAAAAAAATTAACATTCGCGATGTTGGGGAAATACGAAAAAATCAGTTTTCTACTCTTCATTTTTAAATTAAGTCAAATATATTTAAAAATATGACGCGAGTCAAAGTTAGTTAACATGGTTGAAAGTTACCCTGAATGACTGTAGCTTCTTTACGCAAGTGAAGCAGTTAAATTTAATTAAACGTAAAATTCACAAAAAAACCATCATGCAATTTTGAACAGTTCAAAAAAAATTAACATTCGCGATGTTGGGGAAATACGAAAAAATCAGTTTTCTACTCTTCATTTTTAAATTAAGTCAAATATATTTAAAAATATGACGCGAGTCAAAGTTAGTTAACATGGTTGAAAGTTACCCTGAATGACTGTAGCTTCTTTACGCAAGTGAAGCAGTTAAATTTAATTAAACGTAAAATTCACAAAAAAACCATCATGCAATTTTGAACAGTTCAAAAAAAATTAACATTCGCGGTGTTGGGGAAATACGAATCCAATTTTATAAGGCCTGGACATAAAATTCAAGTTCCTTTGAATATGCTTATTGAGGAAGCTCTTGGCGGGAAATATTTGCCGATTTGAACAGTGTTCGTTCATTTTTGAACAGTTCAAAAAAAATTAAAACATTCGCGCCTTCGGGAAAATTTCAGTCCTGTATAAATACTGATCAAACGGTGGAAACATCATTGAAAGGTTTTTATGGCGTAGGACATGCACAGATACGAAGGCCTAAATGAGTGAATAAATAAATAGATGAATAAAGTAATGAATTTTGAAGAGTTAAAGAATGAATAAATAATTGAATATTAAATGTGAATAAATACATGAATGAGGAAACGAATGAGTTAATAAATGAGTGATATGGAAATGAAATAGTAAATAAATGAGTGAATAAATAGAATGAGATGAAGTAAAGTAATGAATGATGGAATGAGTTAAAGAATGAATAAATAACTGAATATTAAATGAGTGAATAAATACATGAATGAGTAAACGAATGAAATAAATGAGTGAATAAATGAAAAGTAAATAAATGAGTGAATAAATAGATGGATGAGTAAAGTAATGAATGAGGAATGAGTTAAAGAATGAATAAATACTGAATATTAAATGAGTGAATAAATACATGAATGAGTAAACGAATGAGTTAATAAATGAGTGAATATAAAAAAAACATGGATAAGTAAAGTAATGAATGAAGGATTGAGTTAAAAAATAAATAAATAAATGAATAATTAAATGAGTGAATAAATGAAAAAGTAAATAAATGAGTGAATAAATACATGGATACGTAATGAATGAACAAATGTGTGAATATCTAATATCCGTTAAAAAAGGCATATGTGAAGTAATTAAGAACTAAAGCTAAATGATAAAGAGGGAGAGAGATAGCGATATTATAAATTTATACGGGAAAGAAGACTCGTATAGTTCTAGACGGAACTTCCTGTTAAAGTAGTGATAACGTGAATCACGTTAGTCCGTTCTTGAGGTACAGAATTGAACAAAATGGAATTCGCGACAAGTTTCATGAAACCACACCATTTTCCAAAAACTAAAATGAACCACAATTCAGGCACTTAGAAGCAAAGGGGTGTAAGTGACCAAAATGAAAATTTTGAGAAAGCTGGTGAAAATGATCAATTAAACACCCTTCTGTCTTGTGGGAAAGATATTTTAGTGGTAGCTTTGACAGATACTTCAAAAAAGTGCGGCTTAAAAAAATTACTAAATAAAAGCTGCATTCCGTTTGGTGGCAAAGGGATGCAAGTGCACTGACATCCGTTTGCCTCTAAATAAAATGATTTGATTTATCAGTTAGTTTAAATACGCAATGCAGACGATCTATTTAGGAAACTTAAAGCGGAGAAGAAGAAATAAAATAGGAAAAGAATTCCGAATTGTTGAATAATAATTATAAAAACAAGGGTTAAATCGTCTGCAGATTTTATTCTTGTCATGTTTTGTTTTCGGCAATTGGCAATTTGTCTAATGGCAATGATTTTTAGTTTGTTGATAAATATAATGATTCGAAATTTATATTATGCAGTTTTTAATAAAGTTTATATCACCAACAAATTGTCTTTATTACTGTGTAAATTTAAATTAGCAAAATGAACAAGACACGTTTTTCATTGAGTGGCGAAGGGGTGTAAGTTAACTAGTTGGAAGCAAAGGGGGGTAAGTAAAAATAAGCTATTATTTTAAACAATCCTACGCCAAATCTAATCATCAGAAACACTTCACACTTCATACTGAAACTAACACATACATATAAGACTCGAAAATATAAAAAAATAGTTACATGAAGAACCTCTAGAATTTAGTATAGGAACTAAACTTCAAACGAGTTTTACTCAAAATGCTACTTTAGTCCCTTAGATCCCTTTGCTTCTCACCGCCTCAATTGTTGTGACTGGATCTTTTCCCAATCAAAGAAAATCAAGAAAGTGATAAAGTGGAGCAACGATATTTTGTTCGAAACTGAAGCGGAACAGAAAAAAATGTTATGTTCCACTGCTCCGACTTTACTCCACTGTTTTTTTTAATTTCATAACCAAAGTAACTAAAAAGAGAGAGAGAGAGGGCGAGAGATAAATAATGGGCAATTCCATGAAAATGACATTTTTTACGAAGTTAAGGTTTTTGAAAAGCTGACCATTTGGGGAGCAATTTTCATTTTTAACTCATTGCATTTGGTTGAGTAATGTTAAATGAGCTAGGCACAATAAAATGTTTATGAAATTTAAAGTAGGCTCACTTTTGTTGCAATAAATGAACATAGAAAATTCACGTCGTTCCGGCACAACACACAAACTTTAATTACTTCAGTCCAACGGAAAAAAAATCTGTTAAAATTAACAATTTCTTAATACTACTTATGTAACTTAAAAGTACTCATCCGTTTAAAGAGTGGAGATATGCAGCATTCACAGAAAGTTCTTTTCGTACTGGTTAAACCCATATGCTCGTTTGACGAAAATGTCACAAATCTGCACCAAATATCACAAATTCCGAAAATGTCATATTCTGAAAATATCACAAATTCCGAAAATATCGCAAATTTCGAAAATATCACAAGTTCCGAAAATGTCAAAAATTATGAAAATGTCAAATTCCGAAAATGTCAAATATTCCAAAAATATCACAAATTCAGAAAATATCAAATTCCGAAAATGACACAAATTTCAAAAATGTCACAAATTCCAAAAATGTCACAAATTTCAAAAATGCCAAAAATTTCAAATATTTCAAAATATCACAAATCTAAAAATAGCATAAAAATTAAAAAATAAATTGATTAAAATTCTTTTTCATAATTTAATTGTTTACAATGAAATGCAAAGAAGAAAAAAATGTCAGTTTCAATGAAAATAACTTTATTGCAATTATTCAAACGTTTGTTTTTCATAAAAAAAATGTCACTTATGAAATTGTTCTAATATAATTTATTGAAACTATTTGAAACACGGAACGGGAGCCGAAGTATTTAGAAGTCGGAGAATTAGACTATTTAGAACTTTAAAAAAAAAGTGATTTCTCCAGATCCCCGAGTGATAATATGGTTGAAAATCTTGAACAGTGTAAATAAAAAAAAAGTTTGGCATTTCCAGGTGGAAAAACGTCCACTTATGTCAAAACTTTAACCATCCAGAGTAATCGGTTACTTCGAGTTATTCTCGTTGTTGTTGCTGTCGTCGTATCCTCGCGTGAAGCGAAGAAGAATGGGTGCGCGGCTCCTAAGTCTAACGGGGCCTTTATAGGCAGGAGTCCGACTTCCGCCCCCTTATATGTGGTCCCTTAATTTTTTGAACCACCTCCCAGATGAGAGACCGTCACCTGGGATTGGAAGAGGCATCGTTTCACTTGGAGGACATTGGAGCCACGACCTATTTAACGTGCACCAATGTCACCCTCCCAAACACTGATCTAAGTCGATGTTGCTTCACTTTCGGTGTTCTACGGGAACCAAGCTTCTACCGACTGGTCCACTGCGGGACGAGTTATTTCCGTGATTTGTATATTAACTATTCCTAAAATAAATGTTACGCGAAAACTTTTTTTCAACGCAGGAAGGATTTTTTCCCTAATGTAACGGGAGAAACCTTTTTTCTTAAATTCTTGTTTTAGGAAGCACAATAGTAAAGACCTCCCAAACTCTAAATTTTTGTCGTTATTTAACACTCAAGACTCCCCTCACCCCCCCCCCCCCTTTCCGTCTTTTTCTCTCTCTCTCTCTTTTTGGTGTGTATTTTCTGCACGTATGTTACAGCAATTGCACATGCCAAATCGTTTTCTAACTACCGCAGATTCTATCAGCGAATAATGCTAGAAAATTCTTAAAAAACGTTACTAAAGAACAAAAGCTTTTTAATGATTGCTTCGAATGTTTGAAACAAGACAGGTCCTTTGTGTGGAGGAATGCTTTTGAGGGTATCAAAAAATACCTTAGTGAAATCAGACCATAATAAAGTATCGATATAAGCGTGGCATTACCAAAGGGGTACGTAGCACCCCCATTAGGTCAAAACGTTTAAATGATAACACAAAACTAGCAATGTTTTGTAGTTGTATTTACTAGTCTCATATTTCAAACGGCTTCAAGATGTATTTTATGTGATTCATTTTTCCAAATTTTCCATGGGGGAGCACTTGGAATCCCCATCTTCTTGGCACCCGTTTTCCTAAACCTTCATGCACGCTCATGGGTACAAATCCATCTTCATTTCGTCGAGTCTAATTTAAGCACAGTTATGATTTACGGACATTTGTTCTGTTTAATTCTGTGTTTGATTTTGAGTTTGCACCGCGGATGATCAAACTTATAAAAGATTTCACTACATCAGAATTAGCGTGGAAGGTTCTGGCTAAGCAAATGTATTAGATTAGCTAGAAAGCTCCACTAGCTGATAATGAATACTTTTCGCCACCAGACCCCTACCTGTTAGCCGAGGCCTTAGGATTGCTTACGCACGGGGAGAGGTAGTGGGGTCTACGGATTTTACATGCACACATCCCCAAGTATACATGGTGGTCTTCAGTGGGTATCGAACGCGCGACCTTCCGGGTGGAAGTCCGACGTGCTAACCACTAGGCTACCACGGCCCCCTGATAATGAATACTGAAGAACTTTACTTCATACACCTAACAGCTGTGCCCGGAAAAAAAATGCTCAATGAAGAACTTTACTTCATACACCTAACAGCTGTGCCCGAAATGCTCAATGAAGAAATATTCTGCTAACAGGCCTACATGAGCGTCCGCAGAGTGAGGGTATCTTCCAGGGGATCCCTAAGGCGCTGCGGGAGCGTAGAAACCTGTCCGCCATTTTCAATGGATTTACAAGCTTATTCATAAGTGACGCCATGCTTCGAGGGAAGACTTGAGAAATCGTGACGGTTTGTGACAAGCGAAGGGGGTAACAAGAAGTGTTACATCACACATTTTATTTTATATTAAAACCTTTAAAATCAGCGAATTAAATTCGTTACCCCCTGTACGACGCATTAGTACCGCATAAGCAGCTCTGTTTGAAACTTCTAAATTCCATTCACACTTTGAAACATCCCACAGCTTCTAAATACGTAACACGTTTGCAATATAAGGGAAAGGAGAGTAAGAGTACGCACCTAGTGGATTGTTCGTTATAAAAATGAGAATTGAAAAGTGCGAACCTTGAAAATTGACTGACTCATAGTTTATTAACTTATAAACTTAGGTACACAAAGTGAAAGTTTTCTTTAAATAATATATGAAAAAAAGCAAGCGGAAAAAATAATTGCAAATGCGTACTCTTACCCGACCTGGCGGATAAGAGTACGCACCCAAGAAGGCTAAGAGTACGCATTCAGAAAATTTAGCAGTAGTCACATACAAATGCTCCAGTGTCTTTGTAACTGGAACATTCATCATGCTACCACTCCTTACATAATCCACACTTTTTCCAATCTTCATCATATGATTGTTCGCAGCCTGGGCATGTTGTCGCCCTATTGTTTGCTGAACTTGTTGAGGGAACTGGGTTGTCGATACAATGCAGAAAGAGGTTTTTTCTTTGCTTTCACGGTTTTTCCTTTTTCAGTTTTGGCCCCATTTTTACTTTTCATAGCAGCTCGATTAGCCTTTGCTTCTTCTAATTCTCTTCCTCTCTATCTTTTCCTTATGTGCGTACTCTTACCCGCCGATGTATTGCTCCTCAAAATCGTCCATAGATGGCTGTAGCATTCACAATAGTAAAATTCTGACATGCCCACGTTGTTCGGAAGGGAACAAAGCTCATAATAATATCTACTTAGAAAGCAAACATCAATCCTTTATTCACAAAAAAATTAATATTTCTTCACAGAAAAATTACATGTCAACATGCAGAAATCATATTTTAACTGATAAATAAAGGCCAGCAAGGAAGAAAATAACAATGGCGGTCTCTTGACCCAGCTGAAAACAAACGGGTTAAGTTGATCACACTCGCTTCTGCTTGCAGTGTTGCTAACAGGGAAAAAAGTCCCTGCGTACTCTTATCCGACTGCGTACTCTTACCCTCCTTTCCCTTACATATCTTTTCAAGGCATGTTAATTAAATTTTTAATCAACTTTTGTCTGCACTTGAAGCCATCTGAAACGGGAATTCAAACCTAACGCAAGGCATCAATATTCTCCTAAGCCAAATCAATAAACCATGTACACTTCAGTTGATCCCCTCCCACGTGGGTATCGAGCGTAACGAGTGTGCTTACACACTTGCTAAGGAAGCCGGGAATTTGGATCAGACTCTCATCGTCACGTCTGAGGTTGCAAATGCGGTTGCCAAGCGTAGAATTTTTGATCAACCTTTTAAAAAGGCCACCATACCTGATTTAAACTGCCCTAGAAATCTAACATCTATAATAGCAAGGCTTCGTACAGGACATTTTGAAGGCATGAAAATATCTCCAGATAACTCAAGATCTTACCCAGTCGGCAGAAATTGCCCTGACACCCAACTAACTCCAGATCATCTATTTGACTGCCAAGCAATTGCTGCTTCTCTTTTTGGGCTTAGTTCACCACATCGAGACATAATATATTGCCCATGAACCGGCGTCTCTCATCTTAAATAGCTTTGGCCCTATATGATTTTTTTTTCATGGACACGATAACAACAGTAACAACATCAACTTTTGTCATGCCAGATAACCGGATATTTCGTGAAATGCCCAGAATCAACTTCCGGATAGCTAAAAACCTGTAGGATACTGAATATTTCGGGCAGTTCCCAGATTCAACTTCCGGATAGTTAAAAACCTGTATCCGAAACCGGATATCCGATGCCTTCTGGGGGGGGGGGACCGGTCCCGTTGGATGGAAGATTTTCGTGACTTATTCTTAATTTTCGTTACTTTCGTGACTGGTTTCCAAATACAGTAGAGCGCCGATTATCCGGACTGGTCGGGACCGAGGTAGATCCGGTTAAAGAAATATCCGGATAATTGGATTGCCAACTTGAAAGCCCATATAGGGCTAGGTTTTTTTAGGCAACTTCCTTTCACACTTCTTCCAGACTTAAGACTAGCATTTGTAGTAGTGCATGTTTTATCATTTTATAAATGGCGTGTTTGCCATTGCCTCGCTGTTCTTTTAATATTTGACACAGTTGATGTACCGATATCAAGGGCTATGTTCGGGATCGTTCATAAATGATGTCACGCTTTTTTCCCATATATTTGACCCCCTCCCCCCTTTGTCACAATATGTCACACTTCAGCGGACCCCTCCCCCCCTTTCTCACATGTCACACTATGTTGCATAATGCAGGATGTCACACTTCTTGTTACCCCTCCCCTTGTCACACTTTGTCGCAGTTTCACGAACCCCCTCCCGCCCTCTCGAAGCGTGACATCATTTATGAATGATCCCTTGCTTCCATTTTCTCCTTTGTTCAATCTTTTCACAATGTCTATTTTTTTTATGAAAAGATAACACTACTCTTTTGCGCTTCCCATACATGTTTAAAAAACACCTCCTACACTTACGAATCGCAATCAGAAAAATGTGGGTTCCTTTAGCTTTGTGTAACACAACACGTGTCCAGATGGTCCTAGTGGTTAGCACGTCGGACTTCCACCTGGAAGGTCGCGCGTTCGACACCCACTGAAGACCACCATGTATACTTGGGGATATGTGCATGTAAAATCCGTAGACCCCACTACCTCCCCCCGTGCGTAAGCAATCCTAAGGCATCGGCTAACAGTTAGGGGTCTGGTGGAGAAAAGTATGAAAGCGGACAACCACGTGATCATTCCGCGAGGTGCACGCTTTATCCTTTATTCAAGTGACTTTCTCAAAACAGTTTTCCTGGAAATTTAGTTGAGCATAAATAATTTAACTCGACCCCTTGACAGTGAATGCAGTATTTCCACTATTTTTCTTCTGTTAGTTTCAATACTTTACTTCCGCTCTAATGCCTCTAAAAAGAATCTTAATTCTTTTGTTCAGTTCCTTCAGTAGGTACAATTCCCCATGCTAATTGTAACTGAATGGAACAGACCTGAGCGGAGGGGGTGGGGGGGGGGGGGGTGATCCCTCTTTCTTGGAACGCCAAATGGCAAAGGAGAAAGGAAGGTGGTGTTTTCGACCTTCAATCTGGACTTTAGTGTTTTTTTTTTTTTTGCAGAGCACAGGGGAAAAAAACGCATGATCCCTGACCGATCCGGTTGATTGGACATCCGGTTAAGCAGCGTCCGGATAAGCGGCGCTCTACTGTATGTGTCTTTTTCGGGACTTTCGTGTCCTGTAGACACCCTGATGTAATATGTCGTGACAGGTGACAAAAAGTAGTAGGGGTATGCTGAAAAGTGACACTTGGTGACAAAGGGGGGGGGGGGGTCAAATATATTTTTAAAAAGTATTTTATTTATGAACTCTTCCTTACTTCAATTAGCTTTAATGCAAATTAGTTATGAAAATAATAAGTAATGAAAGAAAATAAAAATTCGGCTAAGAGCAGACTGTTCGACAGAATAAAAATTTAAATCCATACGTATTCACAAAACAAGGCATTAATTATTATCTCTATGAAATGCTATCGATGCTTTCACAAATCAGTCTGAAATCTCGATCCGTTTTGCGTAGAAATTCGTCTCCAGACAAAAAAAAAAAAAATTCCTCGCTAAAGATGAGGCTAATTGAAGCGAACTCCCTTCGATTAAATTATCCCATGTAGAAAATCTTTTTTCAGAAATATCTGTTCACAGAAAAAGCAAAGAAGCCCTCTTCGGACGTTCGTCGTCATGGCAACGTCTGATTTTTATTTTCGGCACTGAATGGATGCTGCTTCGAGAGGATTACTTGCTACCTCCGGGTTTTCGGACTCCGAGAGGTTTTTTTAACCTTTCATGCGGAAAAAATAGCAGTGGTCGAGGCTCAAATAGTTCCAAGGGACACGACAAGGGAGGCTGAGAGAAGTCATTAGTGTGTACGGATGAACCAATTCGAGGAAATTCTACTTAAAAAAACCAGCAACGATTCCAAACTACTAATTGTTCCTAAGCTGTGCACTGCACGCCCATAAAATACTCGAAATTGGTGAAAGGAATTTGGAAGAAAAGAAAAATTCATTGATTTTTGATGAAGCAAAAATAATCGCTTGCGAATTGTACGATATTTAATAAAATAAAAGGCTTTAATTGACCCGCTGCAGAGTAATAATTACCCGTTACACTTTAGAACCAAATCAACAAACCCAATACGTCAGCCAGACACCATTGTTTCCTATTGAAGAACTGAAAAACACTGCAAAGCTTTTGTACAAAAAGCTACTGCACCATCTATGAAGAAAGTTAAAGTTAAGATTTTTTTTTTAAATAAAACGTTTCGTTTCACAAGAATATTTTTTCCCTTTAAGTGTGAAACTATTCCAAATGGCCGTAACTTTTGATTGACTTACTCAATTAAAGCAGATAAAAATGCTGACGTAGCTTCTCGAAGCTCAATTCCAACTATCTGATGTCAAATGTTATTTGAGTACTTACGGTGCTTTCCCACCAACCGCAGCAACGACAAGCTGGTTTCAGGTAATTTCACTGGCTCTACACAATTTACTAGCCACGCCCTCATATTTAATGGTTCGCATTTTTTATTCAGCTTTTAAAAGCAACTTTCCCTGACGATCGTGGTTTGTTGCGTGCAGTATAAAAGAGGAACGTCATCGCTGTTAGTTTGTTTAAAATAGCAACAGTCTATCACGACGGAGACAGAATGTCTTCTTCGCTTTTGGTGTGAAACCAGCTTTAGAGTGCATTACTGACAAACTAGTATATTCGTAAAGTGTGTTGTTTGAAGTTGACGAATTTGTGAATGAATATTACAATGGCGTTCTTACGAAAACAACATTGCAAAAAAGCTATTGTTAGTAAAAAAAAATATGTGTTTCGTTAATGTATTCACAACTAGAAATAAAAAAGAGAATTCAGCAACGAAAGAAAAATTATTGATTTTTAAAGAATAAAAAATGATTTATTCCAAATCTTTTTTTGCGACTAAAATAACAAAGTGCTTGATTTCACGAAGACGAAAGGTTCTGCCAACAATTTTGAATGAAATTGCGTTTCAAGACGCTCTGAATTCTGAAACAGTTCGCGAGTACGCGAGTTAAGCCATAGGATCTGTGTGTACAACAAAACCTCTGCGTAGTCTAGTTTATTCTATTTAAGATGACTTGCCATTGACAAGTGTGCAGCCAAGACGGATTTTACGCGCACCAGCTTCCTTTAGCGTACAAGGTCCCAAGCAACCAGTCGCCGAGATGTTATCACCAGAGTCCGACAAAAATGCGAAAATCTTAGGAGCCAAGGAAAATTTTTAGGAGCCAGGTATAACATTTTCATTAGCGAACATAGTCTCCACCTGGAAAACTAGTCGCCAAGGCATTTTTTTAGTCGCCGGGTGACCTGGCGCCTGGGATTTGTAGTTGACCACTTTTGTTGGGAACGGAATTAGTCCTATATTATGTGATGTAGGGAAACCTTTGTAAGTTGGCCACCTGTCTAAGTTGACCACTTTTGTTGGAACGGAATTGGTCCTATATTATTTGATGTAGGGAAACCTTTGTAAGTTGGCCACCTGTCTAAGTTGACCACTTTTGCTAGGAACGGAATTAGTCCTATATTATGTGATGTAGGGAAACTTTTGTAAGTTGGCCGCCTGTCTAAGTTGACCACTTTTGCTAGGAACGGAATTAGTCCTATATTATGTGATGTAGGGAAACTTTTGTAAGTTGGCCGCCTATCTAAGTTGACCACTTTTGTTAGGAACGGAATTAGTCCTATATTATGTGATGTAGGGAAACTTTTGTAAGTTGGCCACCTGTCTAAGTTGACCACTTTTGCTAGGAACGGAATTAGTCCTATATTATGTGATGTAGGGAAACTTTTGTAAGTTGGCCGCCTGTTTAAGTTGACCACTTTTGTTAGGAACGAAATTAGCCCTATATTATGTGATGTAGGGAAACCTTTGTAACTTAACCACCTATCTTGACTGCCTGTCTGTGTTGACCTCTTATATAGACCAAATTTGGGTGGAAGTATTATAAAAACCCTTTGTAAGTGGACCTCCTAATTATTACCATGATATCTATATAAATAAAAATGTAAGTGTTCGTTTGCGCAAGCCGCAAATCTCCGAAAGTACTTGACCGATTGGTTTGAAATTTTGCCAATTAATAGAGTGATTCAAGCGGATGGTTTATAGACCCGTTAGAAAAAAACCCGACAGGTAGTTCTTTTTTAATTCCAATTTTTCGCAATTGTCCGCATAAATTCCCCAATACGGGGGTGAAAAACATCTTGCACATATTAATATAATATATCTATCGATAGCGCTGGTTTTTCTGCATAAAATGGAATTTGTTCGAGGTTTCTAAGTCAAAAAGGACGCCAGTTATAAGCTTTTTAGTTCGATTTCTTAAGGCTTACCTTGATCCAAAAATAATAATTAGCAGTTTCCTCAACACCGGGTAACATAAGCTATGTAAATAAAAATGTAAGTGTTTGTTTGTTCATACAAGGCTGAACGTGATCCAGTTTACGGTTACGATCAAGTTCAGCCGTGGTTCCTAACCTCAAATCTCCGTAAATACTTCGATTGCTTTGAAATTTTATCAGAACATGTGTTTTAATATATCGCTTTTAATTTATTTCAACTTTGATTTAAATATTTCGGTTTTTAATGTTTTATTAAGGAGAATGAGCCACTGCAACTATTGGCAGGGTACAGCTATTTTCATTTTGATTTAATAATTTTTTCTGTTTGTATTGAAGTATTTGTTAGTATTTTTGCACTCGAAGATTAAGGGAAACTTTAAAACAAAGACTACTTATTTTGAATAGCAACACTTTAATTCAGCTATTTTCATTTTGATTTAAAATTTTTTTAACCGACTTCACAAAGGAAGGAGGTTATACACTCATATTGTATGTATGTCTTTTTTTTTTTTTTTTTTTGTCCACTCATGACTTCTTACCGGATGAACCGATTTTCATGATTTCTTTTTTAAATCGATCGAGGGTGGTTTCCCATAGGTCCCATACCTTGGTTTGACCATATTCATATTCGATAATTAGAAAAAAAAGTAAGGGACTGAAATGTGGTAATTTTTTTGCTTTTTCATCCATAACTTTTGAGTAAATGAACCGATTTTGATTATTTTTTCTTTGATCGATAGAGGGTCGTCTAACTCAAATATCGCGCATCAGTTTGACTACATCTGTTTTTTTTAGAAGAAACGTTGTGGGTGAAAAATATGTATTTTTTCATTTTAATTGAAAAGGCTAGGCTCGATTTTTCTTTGTTGGGAAAGTTGTTAATAAAAATGAAACTCATTGTTACATTAAAAGCAATTATAACAAGAAATAGACTGAAGGCTTCTCTGAAGAAGAAATTAAAGCCAATCAGTTTGCTTGCTCCAGTGACCCTTTAAAATCGGTTTTAAAACGAAATTTATCTTACAAACGGTTAGTTTTTAGTGTCATTCCGTCAAATGTTTCCCCTTTGATATGTATTTCTTAAAAATAGAGTATTTATATAAAAATGTATTTACACTAAAAATAATAAAATAAAATAATTTTTGGAAAAAATAGAACCGACTTCAAACTATAAATTGCGCTAAAAAGTAAAAAATAATATTATTCTTTAAACAACTTCGATACGACTTTTAAACATAATTTTTGAAGTCGGTGCAAAATTATGATGGATTTTGATGCATGATTCCTTCTGTAACTATGAACCAATTACAAATATAAATAGCGTAGAGTTTGCAGCAGTTTCAGTGTAGAATAACGCACGATGTAATTATAATTGGACTGTCATAATTTTGCACCGACTTCAAAAATTATATTTAAAAGTCGTATCGAAGTTGTTTAAAGAATAATGCTATTTTTTACTTTTCAGCGCAATTTATAGTTTATAGTCGGTTCTATTTTCTCCAAAAATTATTTAATTGTTTTTTCCGTTTGTATTGAAATATTTGTTAGTATTTTTGCACTCAAAGATTAAATGGAACTTTAAAACAAAGATTACTTATTTTGAATGTTAACAGTTTCATTTAGCTATTTTCATTCTGATGTTAAAATTTTGAAGTATTTTTTAATTATTTTTGAACTTGACGATTAAGGGAACTTTAAAACACAGATTATTTATTTTGAATGGCAATTTTTTAATTTAGAATTTTTGTGTTTGTGTTTCTTCTGTTTGGATAAGGCTTATGTTGGAATTTTTCAATGTGCTGAGCCAGACAATATCAAAATCTTCACCGACAATGGAACAAAAAAAAAATTGCCCGCAAGCATTGTGAAAAAAAATAAAGCTCAAGACCAATCAATCAAATTGAGCAGTTTAGATTTTCTCATGTGTACAGTTATAAATTGCGTGTTCTAGAATGGGTAAACCAGACAATCTATATTTTCAGACAATGAAACAACAAGCATTGTCAAATGAAACATATATGTGCTTTTTCTTGCTTTTCCATCGAACCATACTGAGCCACAGCAACACGTGGCCAGGTACAGCTAGTTTAATTATATAATAACAAAAATAACTTTTCCAGGATATTTTTTATGCTATGATGTAGGTATTCGTCTGCCCTCCATAAATAAAACAGTAATTATGAAGACTTGTCTCAACCTCTTTCTAATTTAACTAATGGGAAAACAGCTATAAGCATTCTCCTATTCTTTAAATGAATTTCTTCTTTTGCTTTATCTGATCTAAACATTTTGAATAACTACGCATTTTTAGGAAATCTTCATCATAAAGCACACAACTTACACAATTAATAGGATACTTATTTTATCTAGGTACTTTAGTTTTAAAGTTGTGTGATACATTGTAAGCCATTCAGGTTTAATTTCTTTAATGATATTTTTGTGAAGTAAAATAGCCAAGTACCATTTCAAAGTAAGGTTAATACAGGAAACTAAGCATAAAAGTATTTTAATTAGTTAAAAATAAATAATGCATGGTGTAAGAATGACAAAATAAAAAAAAATCATTCTCACCCTTTATAAGTTGACCACCTGTCTAAGTTGACGACTAAAGGGCTGCACCACAAGTGGTTAACTTACACAGGTTTCACTGTATTTGGACAATTTAAAAGTGCACTTGAAAAACAATTATATTGATTTTTTTTTTAAATGAAGTACTAAGTTATCTATTTTCACATTTACAATACATTCAATCCAAAATGTTCGTAGTATGCGGGCGGAAAAAGAGTTGCAATTAGTTTCAAACGAATTTTTGAAAAATAATCATAAGATGTCATTTTTTCATCTTTTTCATTGATCAGGATTAATGGTACGCATGATTTAACTTTTATTTATTTTACTTATATATATATATATATTTTTTTTTTTTTTTTTGTGAATGAATTTTATTTTTCGTTCCTTATTTAATGTAAGCGCTAAAAGAAGGGGGAAATATATTTAATTGTTAGGAAAGTATGAAACACTGAAGAAGGTACACCGTTATACAAAAATAATGGAAGGGGTACGGATGTCGAACGTTTCTTAAACTCTGCACTAACTCATGGTTTCATTTACCTTAACTTACCCAAGTTTGACAAAAAATTTCGCAGAAATCTGAAAAACAGTCCAGTATGAAAATCTTTGAAACATAACTATAGGTTAATTAATAAAAAAAGTTACTGTCAAGCCTTGAAAAATGTCTTTAAACTGTCAATAATCGTTGCTTAATCAGAAGCTTTAATTCAATAAAAACTGACTGAGCAAGTTTTAAATTTTTTTAGTTTAAACTTAGGATTAAGAAGTATTTTAAGCATTTGGAATCACTTATGTCGAAATTTCAAAAGTGAAATAAACTGCTCGAGTAAAAAGAATAAAACGTTAATCCATATTACTTACATAAATAGTGAACCAATGCACGTTGAACAAATTATACCACCAATATAAAAGAAAAATAAAGGAATTTTTAAAAAAATATTTTCTATGTTAGCACATTAAAAATTAATATATAGAATAATTTATCAACAGCACATAAGTTTTCAATTAAATAGGTCAAAGAACCCTTCAACAGAATTGTCGATTGCCACACTTCTTCCTGGAAGGGCTTCAAAAATATTTTAAATTATCTTATATACCAGTTAAAAATAATTTAACTTTGCGCAAGTAAACAATAATAATAAAATTACACGTTAATTTAAAGCACAAATGAGCAAAAAAAATGCAGACATATGTTTCGGGATTGCTTGGAATCCCTTTTTCAATGCATAAATTTCTTTAATTTATTGTTCTTTCTAGGTTTTCTTGTTGTTTTCCTTTTTTGTGTCTATTTTTCTCCTTCCCCCCTCCCTCCCCTCCCCCTCCTTTACATGTGTACTTTGTTTTGCATTTTGTTTTGGTAGTTTCTGTACTTATTTTTATTTCAATTTTATTCATTTGTATTTTATTTTATTATTTTTGCAATTTTTATGCATGCTGTCGTCTTTTTTGCTTTATTTTTATTGTTATTCCTTTTTACTTCCTGTACTTTCAACTGGATTCGTTTGTTGCTCTCTTATTGGTGTCTTCCTGCTACTTCTACTTCCACTTCACGCTGCCTTTATTCTCATTGGTTTACAGATAATTCTGAGGCTATATAAGCTTTGTTTTTCTTGTTCTGTCTGCTTCTGAAGCTCCCTGTCGCATTGAAAAAGGGATTCCAAGCAATCCCGAAACATATGTCTGCATTTTTTTGCTCATTTGTGCTTTAAATTAACGTGTAATTTTATTATTATTGTTATATACCAGTGTTTCCCAACTTTTTTTACGTCGCGGCCCCATTTTTAACAAGTAAGCAACGCGCGACCCCACACAAGTACTTTGACACAAAAGCAATACGTTAGATTCCATGCTGTTTCTGAATCCAACACCACTAATAATGGGTTTGTTTTACAACGTCCAAGGAAACTGCAAAGTAAACTAATTTACAGTGGCTTTGGACTGAAAGATTGCAGTTTTACTTCAACACTCTTTTTTCTCTCTCTCTCTCTAACTGAAAATATAATGCTTGGAATGGAACTAAATTTGGTACACCACATGGACAGTAATATAAATTGTACTGCTGGTTAGTTTTTGGTGTTCACTCCATCAAAAGGAATGGATGGTCAATGGAACGTTTTTCTCGTTACATATTACTGCTCTCAAGAAATAATGGGCACATTCAAACAAAAATGGGTTGTCACCAGGGTTCGGAATTAGTATGTTAAAATTGGACGTCATTGGCACCTAATTGTTTTGCTTTAGTTGCCAAAAATGTTCTACTTGGCGTAATTTTGAAATATTAATTTAAGGGGAGCAGCGGGCCCCATGAGATCATTTTTTCTCTATGGTGTTTTTATTTAAAATTTTTGTCTCATGTCATGTTATATCACTTCATAAGAAATTTAGTATTAAAAAAAACTGGATTTCTTAGATATAATTTGAAAATTTTAATTTTTAAAACGAAATTTAGTAATTTGTAAAAATGTATCTTCTTTTACAAAAGTTAAGTCTCAAAATTTTTTTTATCGATTCATTAATTATAAAGCAAAACTTTTACGCTTTGAGTTTTTTATAAGTCAAATACTTTTTGAAAAAATATATAAACTGAAGTAATGGCAGAAAAACAACGAAAAATGCAAAAAACCTACAGAAAGATTTTAAAAATAAAATTACTGAAGTTATCATAAAAGTAGAGCTTAAATTTATTATGTACAGTTTCAGGAACATGCGGGGAAAAAATCCACATTACAGAGCCGAATTTTAAAAAGCTTTTGCATTTTAATTGAGAAGAAATGTGCAAAAAAACTAAGTGAGAGAAAACATCATTTTAAGTTTTCGGCTTGCAAAAACTTAAATCCTTTCTTTATCAAAATTTCAAGTAAGGAACTTTTTTTTTCAGTTAAGTCACGATGAAAGTGCTTTTCTTTGGTTATTTTATTTTAAAAAATAAATATGTGGCCTATATTCAGCACAGTTACTGTTTCGGAATGAAAAGGGGGCACCTCACACCGTCATAAAATCAATGATAAATCAATAAATATTGCTTCAATTTTTCTGAAACTTTCAGGGATCATTTTTAAAGATTTATTTTACTACTTAAGCCAATAAAAGTATGTTTGGTGTTTTTCAACGTTTTTGGGTGCTGGCCCCCCTTAACTTGGTTGGGCAGAGATAACAACTGATAACTCCGAAGACAGTTGTGCAATTGCTAAAAAATATTGCAAAACATTACAACCTTACTGAGAACGTAATTGATAAGTAAGAGAAAAATGTTCAAAAATCAATTTCTACAGTAACTTTTGAAAAGTTGGTAAGTTTACTTAAGTTTATGAATCAATATGAACGCTTATTTTAATCAGTGCCTAATAAAATAAAGTCTGAGTTAATTCGCTTAATTATTTCTTTAAGTGTTATTTACAATCTGGTGTTCCTTACAAAACTTCACTCGTAAATAAAAATTCACGATTCAAAAGTTTGAAGGTCAAAATGTTACCATAGTCTTCATATGTATGTTAAAAACTCAAAATACAGAAGATTAAATGAAATATGTATATAAAAATATAAGTGTACAAAGTTACCCCAGATTAAAATGAATATATTTAAAAAAATAAATATAAAATGACGACTGTTGAAAAATTGTGGTGGTTAAGCTAAACGTTTTATGATAGAAATTAGGCGTCAAAAGTGACGACTGAATGTGAAATTACGCTCGTCGAAAGGGAAATTTTAGTTGCAAAATACGCCTAACAACAGATAATTTTGAACCCTGATCGTCACTACATAATGAAACAGATTTAATTTTAATATTTTTGTTAATTATTGGAATTTGTTTCAATTCTGTACATCATTTGAATATTTCTCTATATTTTTTGAATATTTTTCGTACATTTCCGTCTTTTAAATATTTTTGATGGAGTTTATTCTGGTTGGATAAGAAGAAATTGTGACATTAGACAGTTCCTTTGCAATGTGCGCTCCAAAGTTTGGCATAAAAAATGATATTTAATGTAAGAAAAAAGACATTTCATCTGTGTGGTAAAATTTTTCATTTAAAATTAGAAATTATATGGCGACCCACATGAGAAGTGCCCATTTGAGGTCGGAAACCCCTGTCTCATATCGTAAGAGAAAAGAAGAAAAACCTTTTCCAATGACATCCTTTGGACGGAATCTTCTTTCTTTCAACACAATGGGCTTTGGTTCTGGCTGATATTCATGATGACAGGATTCTTTTAAAGAATCTCATGATACTTCAAGACCTAAGTCCACCATTGTTCGAGGAGTTATAGGGAAGCAATAGCAAAAGCAAAAATCCCAGATGTGTGCAAGAAGCGTCAGTAGAACTTGAATCATTTGAAGCTCGTAACCTGGAACTTCTCAAACTCCAGGTGTCATTTGTAATTTAAACACGTAGTCAACATTTAAGACCAAATCAACACAATAAGTATTGAATAATATTGAATCGAAAATTCAAACGTTGAACCGACAACGTAAATATTGAATTCAAGACTCCTTGGTCTCCGGCAAAATATCTCTTTCAAAATTACTAGTATAGCTTAGTCGGTGTATTAAGACCTTTTTTTTGTCTCTTTGGTGTTTCAACTTTTGTCTAATGTCATGTTAAATCACTTCATAAGAAATCTAATATTAAAAAAAAACTGGATTTTAAAATACAATTTGAAAAATTTAATTTAAAAAAATTATCAATTTTTTCAAATGCATCTTCTTTTTGAAAACTTGGTATAAAGACTCCTTTTTTTTTAAATATTGATTCATTACTTGTTAATATTTCTCACGAGCGAAAAATATATTCCTGTTGAGAATAATAACTTTAACTTTTTCTTTTAATCAGCTCGCGAGATTATACGTTGTTAAAAATATGAAAAGAATAGAAAATGGATTTTCAGGATAGTAGTGTGCTCTTATATTTGTAATGTGTATTTGGTATGTTTATTTTGTTTTATTAAATGTTATTTATGTTTTTGATAACATAATTTGCCACTTTTTTCGATTCACGCATAACAAAATGGTAGCAGAGCGTGGTTAAGTGGTTTAATGGTTGCTAAATAGTGAAGTAAATGCAATTTGATATTTCCTCATTAGTGTTAGCTTTCTTAAGCAAATGAATGAAAGAAATATTTATATTACATGCAGATTAGACTAACCGCTAATTCAGATTTGTAATATGGCTGACTCTAGTGTTGGAATTTCGAGGATTGAACCTCTAAATAGCAAAAATTATGCTTTATGGAGCACAAGAGTAGGAGCTCTCATTAAAGCTAAGCATTTGTATGATGTAATTGCACAAGAAGAACCAGTAGTAAATGAAAAAGATGAATCGAGTATTAAATTATATAATTACTGGTCTGTAAGAAACGATGAAGCGTATGGATTAATTATTTTGACTTTGTCCGCAGAGCAAGTTATGACTGTTACAGGAATTACTAAAGCTAAAGAACTGTGGGAATTATTGAAAAGACGTCATGAAGGAGTAGAAAAACACAGAAAGATTAATTTGAAGATTAGATTAGCGAAGATTGAGAAAAGCAACCGAGAATCAGTAGAAGAATACTTGATAAGAGCACAGACAATTGCAAATGAAATTTCTGATCTGGGAACTCAAATAGAAGAGAATGAACTGATTGGATATATTATGGAAGGTTTACCGAAGAAATATAGTGAAGTGGTTACAGCTGTTTCTTCAAATCCTGATATATCTTATGAATTGATGAGAGAAACTTTGTTGACATATGAAAGAAAATATGACAAAGTTGAGACTGAAATTCAAGCATTTAAATCTAATGAATTTAACAGAAAAAAGGGATGTTGTTTTTCGTGTGGAAAATTCGGGCACAAATCCTTTGAATGTTGGAACAATCAGAAGAAAATTTCGAAATATGAAAGAAATGGAAACAGAGGAAATGCAAAAGGACTAATGAATAGAAACAGAGGATTTGAAAATGAGAAATTCAATGGCAAGCAAGGTAGCTATGTTCACAAAGAAAAGAAAGAACACTCTTGTTTTTCAAAAGGATTTGCTCTTCAAACAAAACTGCATGATAAATCAGATAATTATAAAAATGATAAAGAGACAACATGGATGTTAGATTCAGCATGTTCATCTCATATGACTTATCAAGAAGAAATAGTAAGTAATCCAAAAGTCGAAGAAGTAAAAATTGCAACAGCTGAACAAAATAGAAGCATACAGTCAAGATTTAGAGGTGATGTGAAAGCTATTGCACACAATGAATATGAAGACACCAATATTAAATTAGGGGATGTCCTATACGTTCCAAATTTGAGTGGAAATCTGATGTTAGTTCCAAGTCTGGTGAAAAAGGGTAAGAAAGTTATTTTGGATGATAAAGGTGCCCCTATTTATGACAAGCAAAGTGGAGAACTAATTGCTAGAGGAACATTTGAGGATGATGCATTTTTGATCAAACTTGACGTGAAGGAAAACATGAATGAAAAATGTCATAAAACAGAAGAAATAACTAAAGAGATTTGGCATAAAAAATTAGGGCATGTGAATTATAAATATTTAGACAAAATGATGAATAGAAATCTTGTCAGAGGAATTGAAGATATAAAAGGGGATGAGAAAACTTGTGAAGCATGCATTCAAGGAAAATTAACTAGGTCCCCATTTCAGAAAGTAACTGAAGAGAAAACAAAACAAATTCTGGACAGATTACATGTTGATTTATCTGGACCTATGAATATTCAATCTTTAAACGGAAGTAAATATATGTTGTTGATTATTGATGAATTTAGTAGGAGATATTTTGTCGAATTTGTAGCAAGAAAGAGTGAAGTATCGAAAAAAATTATTGACTTTATTGAAAGGAGAGAAAATGAAACAACGAAGAAAGTGAAATCAATTCGTTCAGATAACGGAACTGAATTCATAAACGAAACATTACTTGAATATTACAAAAGAAAAGGCAGCAAAGCTGAAAAAACTACAGCTTATTCCCCACAGAGCAATGGAATAGCTGAAAGAGGGAATAGAACTATTATTGACATAGCCAGGACTTTATTAGTTGATGCAGGTCTGCCTATATGTTTTTGGGCAGAAGCAGTTTGGACCGCAGTATATCTGAATAATTTGACGCCGACAGCGAAAAGAGAGAAAACTCCCATGGAATTATGGAGTAATAAGAAACCTACAGTACGACATCTAAAAGTATTTGGATGCAAAGCATTTTATAGGAATGATCAAGTGAACAGGAAGAAGTTCGATGTTAGAGCAAGACCAGGTGTGTTCCTAGGATATTCCAAAGATCGCCAAGCGTACAGGGTTTATGATATGGAAGAAAATAAAATCAAAGAAAGTAGAGATGTAATTTTTATAGAAAATGAAATGGGATATGTAAAGGAAAATGACAGTAATTATAACATAGAAGAACTTGACTATATAACAATTCAATCAAGTGACGTAAATGACTGCCAAAAGCATCATGCAGTGAATAAAGAAGTATTGGTGAGCATTCCCAAAGATAATGAAGATAATCAAAATGGAATGTAGGGCCCGAAAGATAATGTTCTCAAAAGAGGGCTTCCACCTGGTAACTCAAAAGAAATTAGTATTCAGGGAAGAAGTGAAGACGTAGAAGAAATTGAACTACCATTACTAGATCGAGGGGTTAGACGATCATCTAGGGCAGGGGTCTCCAAACTACGGCCCGAGGGCCACATCCGGCCCGCGGACAGATTTTGTCCGGCCCGCGGAGAGCTAGCATACTTGAAAGAAAACTCCTTCTAGAGAACATATTTATTTTTTATAGCAAATTAAATTAAGTTTACTGAAGTAATCTATTTTTATGTTGAATAATTATTAATATGACATCTACATTGATATGGTCATGGGCTAACTACTCATAACATTGTTGTAGGTTATTATTTACTAACTAACAAATTATTGAAATGAATCCAACTAACATTTTATACATTTTAAATGAAAAGATAACTTATAACAAGCATAACGACATATGAAATACTAATGAGATTTATGTAATTGAGATTTTTCACTGACAATAGTTTGTAGTTGTGGACTAATTTTACTTGTACCAATTATTAAAAGAGATTTAAGATGCTCATCAGTTAATTTAGATCTGTAAACATTTTTTGTGTACTTCATTTTGGAAAAGGTCTTCTCACACAAATAAGTAGTACCAAAAACAGAAAACAGCCCACGAGCAAATTTATGCAAATTATCAAATTGTGTCAGTGGAAGACACTTATAAAATTCCAACAAAGATAAGTTTTGATATTTGTTCTTAATTATATCACTGCACTGTAGATCAATCATTTCCATTTGAAGTTCCGGGGCTAGGGTTTCAATGTCAGTATCAAAAGGATTCTGAAAAATCTTAATTTGATTCGCAATGGCATCAAAGTCCGAGAAACGAGTATCAAAATTTATTTTCAAAGCACTCAAAGTTTCGATTGCAAAATCGATAGGAAACTCGGTCTCAGTGGTGTGGCTAAATATTTCACATGTTTTAAAATGTGAAAAACATTTACTTCGTAGTTGTGATTGAAACAGTATCAATTTCTTCCGGAATGATTTGATATTATTGTATAAATCAGGAAGATGCTGGTTTTCTCCTTGCAATCTCAAATTCAGTTCGTTCACATGTTTTGTCAAATCAACATAGAATGCTAACTTCCACAGCCATGCGTTGTTTTGCAATTCAGTAAGAGGGCGATGCTTTTCATTCAAAAAAAATTCGATCACTGCTCGAAGTTCAAAAAAGCGCTGAAGGACTTTCCCACAACTAAGCCAACGTACGGCAGTATGATAAGGTAAGTCATTTTCTCCAATCTCTTTAATAAATTGTACGAATTGTCGGTGATTCAGCCCAAAAGATCTGATAAAATTAACAGTTGATATGACTGGTTTCAGAACTTCAGACATATCCAAACATTTTCCGCACAAAGACTGTTGATGAATGATTACAATGTAAGACTATTGGTTTTGAACCACCGTCATTTTCTACAGCCTTTGACACAAGAGCGACCACTCCTTTATCTTTCCCACTCATGTTTTTGCCTCCATCAGTTGTAATACATTTCAAGTTTTTCCATCGAAGGTTCTTTTGCTTAATGGCCATTTCAACTCCTTTAAAAATATCTGAACCAGTAGTTGTGCCATGAATACTATACATATCAAGAAGTTCTTCATGCACTTCATAGCTTTTATCTACTCCTCGAATATAAATCAACACCTGAGCAGTATCTGACACATCCGTTGACTCATCCAAGGCCAAAGAAAACCACTCAACATGTCCATTTTTGTTGAACAGTTGAGAGGATATATTTTCAGCGATGTCTTCTACCCTTCGAGCCACAGTGTTTGCTGACATACTGACAGTTTTTAATAAATTTACCTTTTCAGGGCACATTTCTTCGGCTACTGCGGTTATGCATTCTTTGACCATTTCTCCATCGGTGAATGGTTTTCCACGTTTTGCAATTTCAAGAGCCACACGAAAGCTGGCACGAGTTGCAGCCTCTTGTTCAGTTTTGAGTTTTGTAAATAAAGATTTCTGCGATTTCAATCCGCGCTTCATAGCTTCGAATTTTTCTGTCCGCAAACTTCCTGTATATTTTGAGTAATTTTGAAAATGTTTTGCTTCATAATGACGTTTAATGTTATATTCTTTGAGAACGGCTATGCTTTCATTGCAAATCAAACATAGCGCCTTGTTACTGGACTCAATTACGAAATACTGAATGTTCCACTGATCTTTGAATTTTCTGCATTCATTATCAATTTTTCGCTTCTTTTCCATTCTACTAAATCACACACAAAAGCAACAATTCAAATAAAAATATTGTTACAAAGATGTCTTAAACTTAAACACGCACAAACACGTTTTAAGGAGGTACGCACTATTTTATTTCACAGCAGTGTCATAGGAACTGACTTGTGGTTGCGCCACTAGCCTTCTTATATATTTCACTTACTGCCATCTAGAAGTGAGTGGAAGACACCAGAACTTTATCGAACCAACGAGATTATTCTGTAAGTGCTATTAGCGCCATCTGTTAGGGATAGAAGGTACTACCTATTTCTGCTTGTGTCCACCAGATGTCCTGTCACGTTACTCCTCATGGCTCGCTCGTACTCTACGACTAATCTAGAAATTACAGATAATGACAGGAAAATTAATAATATGCAGTGTTGCCGTTTTGCGGACTTTAGTTCGATTTGCAGCCTTTTTTAAACGTGGCGTACTTTTTCGGACTTTTTTTTTCATGTAAAAAAATACTCATTCGTTACTTGAGTACTCGTTAGGAACCGAAGTAACGATTACTGAAGAAAAAAGTAATCAATGATTACTTGTGTATTTCATTACTTTTGTAATCAATGATTACTATGGCGATACGATGCGGGTACCCCATTATAACGGATACCCATACGATACAGAAAATACATCAGCTTCCCCGTCGCTAATGGCATCTGGCAAAAAAGTAATCATATTTTACACCACTAGTGGACTGATTCAACTTTTTACCACCGGCAACAATTAATGATAATATGGTTTTGGCCCTTGGAATTTACTGGAGTAATCAATATGGCCCTAAGGCTGGAAAGTTTGGAGACCCCTGATCTAGGGAAAAGAAACCTATCACAAGATACTCAGCAAACGTCACTTTAGAAAATATTCCAAAGACTTATCAAGATGTATTAAATTCTAAGGAGAAACAAAAATGGACCCAAGCTATAGAAGAGGAACTGAAATCAATGGAACAACATAACGTATGGAAGATCGTTGATCAACCTAAGAATACAAAAATTCTCAGAAGTAAATTTGTTTTTACACAGAAAAAGGAGGGTGAAAATAAAAGATACAAAGCTCGATTAGTTATTGACGGTTCAAGAGAGAAAATGGGTCGAGATTTCAAAGAATCATACAGTCCTGTAATGAAACCCGAATCCTTTCGAACGCTATTGAAAACATCAGCTATAAATGACTACAAAATTAGAATTTTTGATGTGGAAACTGCTTATTTAAATAGTAAGTTAAAAAGATCTGTTTATATGAATCCTATTGATGGTTTTGATATTGAAAGTGGAAAAGTATTACTAGTCACTGGAATTTTTTATGGACTCCCAGAATCAGGAAGATGCTGGTATGATAAACTAAAGAAAATATTGAACAAAATAGGAATGAAAGAATGCAAATCTGATCCATCTGTATTTATCAGCCAAGATACTGATAAATATATTGCTTTAGGAATGTATGTTGATGATGGGATCATTATTGGAGAATCTGAAGATCTCATTGAAGATTTTTTGAGAAATATAAGAAAGGAAATTAAGATTAAAGAAATAAGGAATAAAATCAACTTTCTTGGAATCGACATAGACTTTTATGAAGAAGGAATTATGCTCAACCAAAAAGAATACATAACAGAAATTTTAGAACGTTTTGATATGCAAAACTGTAACTCTGTGAAAACACCAGGAGTTGTTGGAATGAATTTAGATGAATATGAAAATTCCAAACCAGTGGACATGAAATTGTACCAGGAGATGTTGGGTAGCATAATGTATCTAGTTACTGGGACACGACCAAATTTAGCATACAGTATCAGCAAGTTATCTCAATATTCAAAAGATACAAGAGAAATTCATTTACAAGCTTTGAAGAGAGTATTGAGTTATCTACAAGGTACTAAAGAATTCAAGTTAAAGATAGATAAATGCAAAGAAAAGCTACATATTAATTCTGATGCAAGCTGGTGTACCAGTAAAGATTCAAAATCATTCAGTGGTTATACCGTTAAGATAGGAAACACATTAATTGGATGGAAGAGTAACAAACAGAAGATCGTAACTTTGTCAACCATGGAATCCGAATTGGTTAGTTTATGCGATGCAGTATGTGAAGGACGGTGGTTGATAGATTTATTAGAAGAGTTGAGACAAGAGGAATTAGTGCATCGTCCAATAAAGATATATACAGACAGCCAATCCGCAATAGATTGGATTTATAACCCAAGAGTAAACAACAGAAATAAGCATATATCGAAAATACCATTTTATAAAAGAAGAAGTGGAAAATAAAGAATTTGACATACATCATATGGCAGGTACGGAAATGGATGCTGATGTGATGACTAAAGATGTGAGCCAAGTGAAGATGCGTACTCATCTGCAGAAACTTGGAATCATTTTCCCCGTCGTGTGAAAGGAGGGATGTGTCAATATTTCTCACGAGCGAAAAATATATTACTGTTGAGAATAATAACTTTAACTTTTTCTTTTAATCAGCTCGCGAGATTATACGTTGTTAAAAATATGAAAAGAATAGAAAATGGATTTTCAGGATAGTAGCGTGCTCTTATATTTGTAATGTGTATTTGGTATGTTTATTTTGTTTTATTAAATGTTATTTATGTTTTTGATAACATAATTTGCCACTTTTTTCGATTCACGCATAACATTACTCAAAAGGAAAAACTTTTAGGCATTGATTTTTTATAAGTCAAATAAATACGTTTTGAGAGAAAAAATAAAAACTGAAGTAAAGCAGAAAAAACAACCAAGAATTCAAAAAAAACCTACAAAAAGAATTTTTAAAAAGTACTTACGTTATCAAAAAGGTGATGCATAAATTTCTTATGTCTAGTTTCAGGAACATGTGGGGAAAAAATCCACATTATAGGTACAAATTTGTAAAAACCTTTGCATTTTAATAGAGTTTAAATTCACCAAAAACAAAGCTAGAGAAAACAACATTTTAAGTTTTCAGCTTGCAATATCTTTATCAAAATTTCAAGTAAGGAACTTTCAGTTATAGTCACGGTGAAATTGCTTCTTTTCGCTTTTTTTTTTCAAAAATAAATATGTGGCTTATACTCAGTAGTTTCGGTTTCAGAATGAAAATTTGGCAAATCGCACAGTAATAAAATCGGTGATGAATCAGTAAATATTGCTTCAATTTTTCTGAAACTTTCAGGGAACATTTTTGAAGAATTATTTTACTATTTAAGCCAATAAAAAAGTGTCAGTTTTTTTGACATTTTTGGGTGCTGACTCCCCTTAATAATGATATTTTAAATAGAGGAAGAATTGCGAGAAATCACCAAATTTGGCCAAATTTCCCGACAAAAATTAGTCGCAAAAATGAAGCCAACTTGGCGATATCTCGCCAATTTCACACCAAACCAATAGAAACCTATATCAACCTTTTTGTTCCAAGTGTACCCAATTAGGTACATTTTAAAATACTGTTTATTAACTACTGTTTGCGCCATTTGAAAGCTAAAACACCCCATTGTTTTTGAAATGAATCAACAGATTTCGTTTTAAACACGAAAAACATGGAAATTGGGCATTCATTATTATTTAAACTAATTATTAATTAAAATTAAAAAAAAAAAATTTTAGTTATTTTGTTTTGCCATCATTTTTTAAATCAGAGAACCAAAAAATTGCGTGAAAATTTTTTGTGCTCAGTTCTGGGGTCTGAAGAGGTTAAAGCGCTATAACAACATTCAGTTAAAATTTGTACATATAATAGAACAAAATCTAAAATCACATTTATAACATTACCCCTCGTTAAATCAAATAAAAATGCAATTATGATATTTATTAACAAAGTTATTGCATCAAAGGAGACTAACCTTTTCCCTTTCCTATGACGACACAGAGACGAGGTGTTACACAATGGCAGGATTTTATCCTTGCCACAGTATAGTAGAAACATGCACACAATTCTAAAAGGGACAAAGAAAGCAAATATTGTACAAAAAACTGTTGTACTACTATTAGAATATAATTACAAGGGAAAATATTTTGATTAAGAAATTTTCAGTTTATCAACATTCCATTAGAGACAAAGAGAAGAAGCGTAACAAACCTCTCACCAAAGCAGTTTAAATTTCAAAACATTTCTTTAAAGAAAAGTGTTATAGTATTTCCTGACATTTCTATTCAAAACTTGATAAAACTAGTTATTTGTACCTATTTTATACGTGTTAAAATTTGTTGTGTTTCAAAGACCTTACAAATTAACAGAAGATTTAATTTGTCGTTAGTTCCTGCAACATTCAGGACGGCGCCCAACAACCTCTTTTTAGGTTAAATGAACCTTAAAAAGGGATAAATTCACCTCATTAAGGTGGCCATTCCTTAGGCAAGCCTTTTTAGGTTAAATTGATTATAAGAAAAAAAAAAATTTATTATTTTGCATAATTTGCTTTGGTTAGCAAAAAGTGAAAGCAAATATTCATTGGACAGCGTTATCATGTGAGATTTTGTCACTTGAAATCTATAAATTTGACTATAACTTCTCTGCAAGTTCTCTCTTGTTGAAATTGCATATAGTCAGCTGATTACAACAATATTCAGAACAATTCAGAACAACTTTGTGCTGAATGTTTAAAATAATTTTAGTCTGAATGTTGTTGTCCAATACCATACAACATACAAAATAATTTTAGTCTGAATGTTGTTGTCCAATACCATACAACATACAGAATTACTTTAGTCTAAATGCTCTGGTGTAATACCATACAACATAAAGAATGACTTCGGTCTGAATGCTCTTGTGTAATACCATACAACATACAGAATAATTTTAGTCTGAATGTTGTTATGCAATACCATACAACATAAAGAATGACTTTAGTCTGAATATTGTTGTGTAATACCATACAACATACAGAATAATTTTAGTCTGAATGTTGTTGTATAATACCATTCAACATAAAGAATAACTTTAGTCTGAATGTTGTTGTGTAATACCATACAACATACAGAATGACTTGAGTCTGAATGTTGCTGAGTAATACCATACAACAACATACAGAATAATTTTAGTCTGAATGTTGTTGTGCAATACCGTACAACGTACAGAATGACTTTAGTCTGAATGTAGTTGTGTAACACCGTACAACATACAGAATTACTTTAGTCTGAATGCTCATGTGTAATACCATACAACATAAAGAATGACTTTAGTCTGAATATTGTTGTGTAATACTACACAATATACAGAATAATTTTAGTATGAATGTTGTTGTATAATACCATAATACAACATACAGAACTACTTTAGTCTGAATACTCTTGTGTAATACCATACAAAAAGAATGACTTTAGTCTGAATGTTGTTGTGTAATACCATACAACATACAGAATTACTTTAGTCTGAATGTTGCTGTGTAATACCATAGAACAACATCAGAATAACTTCACATATATATTTTTCTAGTAACAAAATCTATTTTGAAAAGTTGCTTTAGCGAAACATGAACGAAAAGGTACATATAAGCTTCTGTCACTATAAGGTTTCATCTATTCTGGAAACCCAGTGATTCATATTTACCGAAAAAAATGGCTGTTGCTATGGCAATACCTGCATAAGGAACGTGCTTTTTCCCTGAACAAATATTCCTGAGAAAATAAGATATTCGTAACCATTTCTAGCAGCAAAAGAATTACTTCTTATTTCTGAAAATAGAGTTTCGAGACTTTTACGTTTTCAAGAAGCAAACTGAAATCTTCCTTATGGTAAGGTAGGATGGTAACGCTAATTATGGAGTCACTCTGCTAAACTAAATACTATTAAAACAAAAGTTTTACAAAGCCATAATTCAACTTCTGACTGTAGTCACAGCTCACTGTCTTTAACTATTGTCATCAGTAACGATAGTTTTGTGTTGAATCTCAGTTTTCGGTATTGATCGTTTTCTTGTTCAACCTAACACTGATAAAACGATATTTTTTTTTAAATCTTAACGCATTATGAGGGGGCGTACCTGTTATGTGTACCTGTTTCGCGAATTGTTACCTATGAGTGGGGGGGGGGGGAATCACACAAGGGAAAAATAATGTTTCATATAATGTATGAATTGGTGTAATTTTTAGAACATGTTTTAACTCAGTCAACTTAGCCCGTTACACTGTAAAATAAATCTTCTGAAAACAACGGAAAAAGTACGGCAGCAGAGTTGCCGGAAATATTCCGTTTCTGATAATATTTTCCCGAGATTTGACAGAAGTTCCATTTCTTTTTTTCTCTGTTAATCCAAATCGGGTTAGGAAAATACAACAACCGTAAAACGGAAAAGTTCCGTTCTCGTATTTTCAGGACGAGATATTTCTGTTTTTGGAAGGAAAAACCATGTATTGAAGCACTACGGAAATCTTCCGTTAAAATCAGTAAAAAAACACTCGGAAAATTCAGGGTTTTTTTTTTTTTTTTAACAGTGTACTCAACATAGTTGCGCGTATTACGTAGCGTACTCATAATGTATTAAATCATTATCCGTATAAATTACGTGAAAATAAGTTTGAAATTTCATTTTTGTTTCTTTTGATTACAATGTGGCCGCCGTAAAAGAGATATTACTTAAAAAAAGTAAAAACAAGACATGCAGAAGTTTATTGGAATAGCCTAAAGCCGTTTCAGGGATTTAGAATAACCAGGCCCAGGAAGTTTTTTCTGCATTTTTTCACACTTTTCCTTTTTATGTCCATTTTTTAAAGATTTTCACAGCATGTTTGGCATTTTTAAGTATTTTTCTCATTTTCTCAAAGCATTTTTGCATGCTTTAGCCTTTTTTTTCTAATTGGAATTTAGTTTTATTCATTCATTAAATTTAACGAAACTCTTAAAAGTGTTGATCAAGATTAGAGTTGGAAATACATTGAGTACAAGTGAATGAAGACAGATTTAGGAAAACAAAGTGTTTTTGATGTTGAAAAAGTTGCTGGTGTTTTAGTTGAAGAAGATAACAGTGTTAGTGTGACGAAAATTGATTCGTGAGAGATCCTATCTATTTCATAATTATCGCAACTATGTCTGAATTGAAAAAGGGTTTTTCAGGACACAAAACCTTACTTTCGCGGTCTATGATAATAAAAAAAAAATTTAATTACTCAGGGCATTTAATATCCTGTCCTTTAAGACAGTAAAGTTATCAAAGCACATGCTTACCAGTTATTGGTGTATTGTTTTCATTATTTTATTTTACTTATTTGTTTCGTTTAGAAAGTTATTTGATGGTGTTGCTATGAACATTCTTTAAAAAAATATTTTAAATGCTTCAATGCAATGGAGGCAATTCAAGGAACGTCATTGGTCACGTGGCACCGATGAAAGCAATGTAAACAAAGAAAGCCGTAGCATCGCTTTACTTCGAGTTCGACAAATCTAATTAAAAACTAGGCCCAAATAAAGTTCTTCTACATTACATAAAATTAACACTGAATACAACACTATAACTATCGTAATAATTAATAAATTTCTTTTATAATGATTAAATAAAAGGTAAATTACTGGTTTCACAGCTTTTTCTGATAATAACCCAGGAATACTGGGTTATTATCAGAAAAAGCTGTGAAAATAGTCCAGTTAATTTTAAGATAACTCATTTTACCTAGTGAACTCAACGTAGAACTCAATTGAAAATCTTAGTAAGCAAACAGCGAATATCACGTGACAACGATGATCGCTAATGAGTCCCTCCAGCGGTGAATTGCCTCCATTTTGACCTCAGATCTTGAAGTGCAGTTTTTCAATTTTAATGGCATTTTTTGGGTCATCTTTGGTGTGTTTTTAGAGCATTTTCAGGAGCTTTTTAAAGTCATCAATTTCCGTGGCCTGGTAACATATCATTCGACTACATTAGTGTTTAAAATATACTTCCATACGCAAGGCTGCATTGTTCAACATGTTTACGGTACATGTTTGAAATTTAAAATGTGTTTTTGCTTTTAATTATATTTAACAATTTGAATTACGGAATTAAAAAAGAACAAAATCAAATTCCAAAAAATGCAACCTATCAGTATGTATTGTCGTCGGCTCTAAAATTCCATAGAATGTGGATCTTTAGATGTGGGTGAAAATTGCATCGCAAGATTTTATTACATACAAGTGAAACTAATAAAAGCGTATTGAAAACGTTTTAACATTACAAAGGCATTTTTCCTTAATTTAGTTCTAAAGCAAGGGCAGAACGAAATAACACGAAAATAGGTATACATGGTTAAATTGTAATGCTAATTATAAATTTGTGATAAAGAAGGTTCTCATTTGAAATTTCGAACATGATATCCATTTTGATATGAAGACGATTCTTTAACAAATTTTACAGTTGGCATTTCATGCTGTACATTATTCCTGATAAATAAACACAGTTCATGTGTCTCTAGTTTGAATAGTACTCGGATCAAAAGAAGTGTTTTTTTTTTTTTTTACAGGACCATACCAACATTTCTCTCTTTCTTTAAAACCTTTTTCGGTGGTGTGATATCTACAGTATTCCATCGTATAAATACACGTGACCTGATACGCTATTTTGGAGTCAATAATAGGCAAGGAAATACAGAAAATCAACAATAATAATAATTTAACTTTGTGCAAGTAAACTGTAATACAAATATAATTTCACGTTAATTTAAAGCACAAACGAGCATTAAAACGCAGACATATGTTTCGGGATTGCTTGGAATCCCTTTTTCAATGCAACAGTGAGCTTCTAGATGCAAAACATCCAAATGAAGCAGGCAAAACAACAAAAACAAGGCTTATATAGTCTAAGAATTAACTGTAAACCAATGAGAATGAGGCAGTGTGAAGTGGAAGCAGAAGTAGCAGGGAAGGCACCAATAAGAGAGCAACAAACGAATCCAGTTGAAAGTACAGGAAGTAAAAAGGAATATCAATAAAAACAAAGCAAAAAAGACGACAGCATGCATAAAAATGTGAAAATACCTGAAAATTGCAAAAATAATAAAATAAAATACAAAGAATAAAATAGAAATAAAATAAGTACAGAAAATACCAAAACAAAAAGCAAAACAAAGTGCACATGTAAAGGGGGAGGGGGGAGAGAAAAAATAGACACAAAAAAGGAAAACTAACAAGAAAACCAAGAAAGAACAACAAATTAAAGGAACTTATGCCAGACCTGTGAAAAATAGGGAGTTGAGGAAGAATCATTAACCAAATTAGAACTCTCTCTCTCTCTATTCCTGTCAATATGATAAGCTTCCCAAAAGTCAAGCTCTAAAGGGGAAGAACATTTTTGAATAATTTTCCCAGAATTGAAATCAAAAGAGTGGTTGGAATTCCAACAATGTTGAGCAATGCAGACTTATTTAACTCTTGCTTTCGTACATAACCTTTATGCTCATTTAACCGAACTTTCAGAGCACGTTTTGTCTGTGCAATGTAAGAAAGGCCGAAACGGCAACTAATTTGGTAAATACCCCAAGTATTAAATTGATCGACAGGATCTTTAAGAGAAGAGAAGAAAAGTTTGTTGCTAGGAGCTAAAACGACTTGAAATTGAAACCTTTTTAGGATTTTAGCAATACGAAAACTGACAGAATGAAAGAATGGTAACACAACCAAATTCTTTCTAGAAACCACATGATTGGGACCAGAAGTTTTTTTAGAAAGTTTGTTATGAATAGAATCAATTCAAGAGTGAGAAAATCCTCTATCAACAGCTACTTTCAACTGAATTCGTTTGTTGCTCTCTTATTGGTACCTTCCCTGCTACTTCTACTTTCACTTCACATTGCCTTTATTCTCATTGGTTTACAGTTAATTCTTAGGCTATATAAGCTTTGTTTTTGTTGTTTTGTCTGCTTCATTTGGATGTTTTGCATTATAGAAGCTCCCTGTCGCATTGAAGAAGGGATTCCAAGCAATCCCGAAACATATGTCTGCGTTTTAATGCTTATTTGTGCTTTAAATTAACGTGAAATTATATTTCTAAAATAAACAATATTTGTTACTGAATAAAAATTATTTTTTTGCACGTAAGGCTCTTTTAGCGTCTAAAATGTCATGTAGTTAAACAATAGGAGCTATTCAACTTTTCAGTGATTACTGCCGCTTTCTACATTAGTTATGCATCTGAATCGTACAATAGTTGAAGATGTATCTGAAAACAAAGTAGATTTGGAAAATAAATCTGCATAAGGACATCGGAATAGAGAAATTGAGCATCTTGCTTCTTGAAGCAAACCATAAATTATAATGCTTGTTTTAACTTCGTAATTATTAAGTACTATTACTATTTTTTAAAACTCCTGAAGTTTTTGTTTTATTGGACTTGCGTATTTTCTCTTCGCCATCTGCAGACCTAATGCATTGGCCAGGAAATGGCTATAGGTGGCACCACTATCGATAGAGGCAATTACCACTTGAGCTTGAAGTCCTTTTCCCACTAAATGAAAGCACCGCAAATTGATTTGGGAATTTAATTTAGCCGAGCGTATCCGAACTTTTTATTATTATTAAATTACATGACCCGCATATCAACCTCTCGATCAAATCAAAACTTCTCTTCCAGAAAAAAAAAGAACAAGTGTATCTAAAACTTTTCTGAATGAAATTTTAAAGAAAACTTACACCAACTGAGCGCGAATAAGGTAGAATTCTATCAAGAAAAGAATTCCAGACGTCTGCACAATGATTTAGCAACGACGGAAGTCCTCAAGCGATTGCATTGCGAAAACTTATTTGCTGCAAAGGTTCTTCTGCAACCAAAATCTTCCGTTGCTATGGCTACTCAAGAAGAGATCCTTCTGGCAGCTGTGTGCCCTTTTCAGCAAGGAAAGGACTTTGTTCCTTTTGTTAGTATTTCGCTTTTGTTGTAAGCTAGTGGAAGGAATATAAATTAGTCACTGGAGAATGTACATGGCATGATTACTTTCAAGTCTCTTTAGGATTAGAAAACACAATGGGATGTAAGACTTTCATTCGTTGCTTTTGAAAATGGTTTAGCAAACTCGTGAATTATTAGAATGTCTTTTGCTACATAGTGAATCTAATTCTTTAAGGACGATAATTACTTGATCGTAATAATATCATTATCTTGCAACATAACTATTTAACCCTTTATCTACTGCATTATAATCAACAGTATTTTTTTTTTACAGAAATAGTTTGTCTAGGTATTTGCACTGAAAATTAAGGGACTTACATAAATAAAATGCTCAGTCTATAAGTATTTATTTCTTTACAGCTAATAAGTGCCACAGAGTATTTACCCTGTGAAATTAATTACATACACTTTTTAATCAAAATACTTCGTCAAATAGTTTTCTAAGTTCTCAACTAACACCTTTAAAAAAGCAGTGACTTGATTCTTGAATTTTACTGCTTTTCTGGAGCTAAACTCTAAGGGAGCCATCTGAACAAAATGGAAGTTCAAAACACAGCATCGGTTTCAAGACTATCTGTGTTCCTTTCCTCGTTAAAATACTCTTTATAGAACCCTTGCCGATATGTATCCTGAAAAAGGGGAATTTAAAGACTGTCCCGGCAAAGTACCATCAGAATATTGGTAAAAATGGTTGCTGGGATGGAATTTATAGAGAATGGTACTTATAAGTACTGTCGGTAGATAAAGGGTTAAATAATACTCGCACTTAGAGACTGTGACGCCTAGGAGAACTAATTAAAAATATCTAATGAACCACAAATGACTGCTCTTGTACGGTTATTAAATCCATACATATTCACTTAACGTAAACCAGCTACATTTAAATTTTGCGTCATATGCAAGAAACAAACTATGGTAAAACGATATTTAAAAACTTGTTTAATGATTAACATAGAAAAGTAACATCTATATATAATATATTTCACTTATCGTGGACCAGTTACGATTAAATTTTTCGGTACGATACGATACGGACATCATGCAAAAAAAACTATGATAAAACTATATTTGAAAATTTGTTTAATCATTAACAGAGAAAAGTAACATAATATTTGTACTTATTATCGTAACTTACAGACTTTAACAAATTTATTCCTATTCTTTAAAAGTTGTTTCCATTCATAACTCAATTTTTAATTTCCGTTTCTTTGGAGTGGCAACACATTAGTTTGCTTATATCGAACAATCATCCTCATGTTTATATCTAGACTAGATTTCTTAAGCCTTTCGAATTATAAAGCGTATTTTACAATTTTAAAATTTTTAATTTCCGATTCTTTGGAATGGCAACACCTTAGTTTGCTTATATCAAGCGATCATTTTCATGTTTGTATCTAGAGATGTCTTAAGTCTTTCAAATTTTAAAACGCTTTTTACGATTTTAAAATGGTTAATATTCAATTCTTTGGATTGGCAACACCTTAGTTTGTTTATATCGAGCAATCATCCTCATGCTTATATCTAGACTAGATTTCTTAAGGCTTTCGAATTTTAAAGCGTATTTTACGATTTTAAAATTTTTAATTTCCGATTCTTTGGAATGGCAACACCTTACTTTGCTTATATCAAGCGATTATTTTCATGTTTTTACCTAGAGATGTCTTAAGTCTTTCAAATTTTAAAACGCTTTTTACGATTTTAAAATGGTTAATATTCAATTCTTTGGATTGGCAACACCTTAGTTTGTTTATATCGAGCGATCATCATGTTTAATTTGATTGTTGAACTTTCAGCCCGCAGATGCTCTGCGGAGAATCAGCTAGTAATGTTTGTTTTTGTTGTCGTAACTTACGGAATTTAACAAATTTATTTCTATTTCTAAAAAGTGTTTCCATTCAGACCTCAATTTGTAATTTCAGGTTTTTTGCAGTGGCAACACATTAGTTTAAGAAGAATGATCAAAAAAGTTTTGCGCTGAAATATGAGTACAAGGAAAAAACGTAAGTAAAGGACAAAATATCAAATTAATGAAGCAGATAGCTATTTTGAGGCTTGAATGAAGCCTCTTCATCAGCGCATGAAGGAAAAATACTCAACATACAATAAGAAATTTGTGAATGAACGGACATCAACCAGAGAAGCAGAGGGAGAACCAATTAGAGAATCTCCAATACAACAACTTTTCTCCGCCAGACCCCTACCTGTTAGCCAAGGCCTTATTAGGATTGCTTACGCATGGTGGCGAGGTAGTGGGGTCCACTGATTTTACATGCACGTATCCCCAAGTGTACATGGCGGGTCTTCAACGGGTATCGAACGCGCGACCTTCTAGATGGAAGTCCGATGCTCAAACCACTAGGCTACCACGGCCTTCCAATATAGCAGTGTTTCCCAAACTTTTTCTCCTCGCAAACCCCTTTTAAAATCCGAAAGAAATTGGCGAACCACAGGTATAGTGATAAGTAACAGGTAAGTAGTAGAATGACTTTTTTTTTTTTTTCATTTTGCCCAATAGTTGATAACAGTAAATGAAAACATAATTAGGAAACATCTTAATTAGTATAAACATTAATAAAAATTGAAATGATACTTACAAAAAAATGAAAATAAAATTCGACAAACCAACTACTTCTTAATTAAGCATACGTTAAATATGTAAAAAATCCTAATGAGATATTTGTGGCTGTCTGGTGGAACAAAGAAATTCAAAGTTTGGTTCAATATTTGACAGTTTCAGCCTTAGATCAGGCTCTGCATCTAATTTGTTTCGACATTTATCTTTCAAGTCGGTGTAAGTTGTAAAACGTTTCTCACATAGATATGTTGTACAAAAGGGTAATAAAACTTGAATGGCTTTTTTTTGACAAAACATTATATTCATTAGTAACGCTGAGCGAAAAATCTACTAAAGAGTGCTCTTTAAAAGTAGCTTTTAGAGAACTATTACAGGATAACTCAATAATTATTTATTTTTCTCTTGAAGTTAAAGAGTTATCTAAACTTGGATCCATTCAAAAGGATTACGTATCCAGTTGTTTGATTCGGATACCGTGCGTCTCTCAGGAAAATAGTCCTCAAAAGTTGATTCAATATGTTTCAGATGTTCACATATATTACTTCTAATGCTTTCATCAAGGGTAATTGAATTTTCTGACAGAAAGCTACTGAGAGAACACTAAAACATTCGTACTGATTCATTTGCAGACATTGGATCCAAAAGTTTAACTTCTTTAGCATGGCTTCAATTCTATCGTATACATTGAAAATGGTGACAAATGCGCCTTGCAAAGATAAATTTCATTCATTCAATTTTTAAAAAATGTCAGCTAAATATGTAAGTTTTTGTATCCAGAGAACATCAAACATACATGAGACAAGGGAAATGGATGATCAATAAAAAATGCTTGAACTTCAGACTTCAATTCAAAAAGGCGTGTCAAAACTTTGCCACGGGAAAACCATCTAACTTCTGTGTGAAGTAGCAATACAACATGAAGACTTCCTAATTCCTCACGAAGTGCGAGGATAGACGGCAATTTGTAGTACGGGATTTTATAAAATTTACAATTTTTACAGCATCATTTAAAGTAATAGATAGTTCAACAGGGATACGCTTACACACCAAAGCTTGCCTGTGAATGCAGCAATGAGCCCATATAATATTCTCGTTGATCTGCTTTACACGCGCAACAAGTCCAGAAAATTTTCCTGTCAAATAAAGTTATGATGCCTCCTAGTTTAATATACTTATAGTAGATTTTAGCTTTTTTTATACTTTCAAAAATAAATAAATAAATAAATAACACCTTGGAAGTAATTTGAAATAAAAGGCGGCACTAAGAAATACAATAATTTGTTTATTTTGACGTTATAAGGGCGAGTTATTAGACAAGTCATCGTTTCTGAACGGCATCACATAAAGGTGCGACAGAGGGCTTTTCGTTTTGCTGCTATCGAAGATATTTAAACCGCTGAAGAGTTTTTCGTGTCTACCTTCTTTCTTTTTTTCTCTCGAAGAAGTTTTATGAACTGACTGGGAACAAGTCCAGCTCACGAATCCAACACCGTGTATTATCCTTTTCCAACCTTTTTTTAATAGTTTTTATTACTTTATTTTAGATTTTTAACAGTAGTAAATATATTCATGGGAATTTTTAATTTCATTTTTTTAAAAGTTCTCACGCTAAAGTTCCGCCATTACAATAATTTTTTCGCGAACCACCGGTTGGGAAACGCTGCAATTTAGCAACTGGTATAAATACTGTCTCTCTCGTTGTTGTGTGTTGAGCACTTTCCTTTCATGCACTGATGGAGAGGTCCCGCAGTGGACCAGTCGGCAGAAGCTCGGTTCCCGGAGAACACCGAAAGTAAAGCAACATCGACTTAGGTCAGTGTTTGGGAGGGAGACAACCTCTCGCGGCTGGTTCCTGTGAGGCCGTGTACGCTAAAGGGAGCTGGTGCACGTCGAATAGGTCTTGGCTCCAATGTCCTCCAAGTGAACAGATACCTCTGGGGGTGCCAATCCCAGGTGACGGTCTCTCACCTGGGAGCTGGTTCAAAAAAAAGAGACCACAAAGGGGCGGAAGTCGGACTCCTGCCTATAAGGGCCCCGTTAGACCCAGGAGCAGCGCACTATATCTCCCTCGCTGCGCGCGAGGACACGACAACAACTAATGAAGAGGCTCCATTGTACCCTTGAAACAGCTATTTGCTTCATTCATTGATTTGACATTCTGAGCTGCATTTACGTTGCTTTTCCTTGTACTCAACACCTGAGTTTGTTTATACAGTAGCCCCTCGTTCTACCACGCTTGTCGGGGGACAGCAAAAAAGCGCGGTGTATCCGAATGCGCGGTATAACCGATGCCGTTAGAAAGAACTCAAAACGTACAAATAAATTGAGCGTCAACGTAAAAAATTTAATTTAATCTTACATAATGACAACTTTCTTAATGAAAATAGCTTAATAATAAATCCTTGGGCAACAGACATCTGTCTCTTTCATTCTATGGGTGTTAGGATCAATGCAAAAAGAAATGTCAAGTAAAACGTCAACTGGTTTGAGTAGAATCATTCTGCAGGTATGTAAGTTGGGGAGTGGGAGGGGAATTGTGTCAGCTTTTAACTGCAGCAAATTCAGAAGAAAGGAAAACATTCCTGTTCCATGGCTTTGTTCAATGGGGGAAAGGGGGCTTTACTGAGAAATGCAAATTTTTACTTTCGAGAGCTCAAACCTTAAAATTTTGGGAGACATAGAAAAAGCGCGATATAACGAGGGGTTACTGTACCATCGAGCGATCATTCTCAAGTTTGATTGCTGAACTAACAGCACGCAGATGATCTACGGGGATCAGCTAGCTGCATATATTTTAATAACCAAAACTCGATTGGAGTTTTAGTTATGAGTATGGCTGGAATGGTACCAAATGTAATAAATAGCAGCACATAGAAAACTTTCCCGATTACAGAACTGCGGGTATAATAAAGTAATAAAAAGTCTACGTCGCTAGTTCTCTCCCAGCCGTGCAAAATATTCACTTGATTGTAGAGATCGATTGTGTGGAGTGATACCTGGATCAGAAAATAAGATTAATATGGTGAAGAGAAAGAAAAATAAAGCAAGTGCGAAATTAAATAGTTCTACCTCCTGTATGTGATCTCAACTGTAAATCTAATAATTTTCCAAAAAGTAAAAAAGTAAGTAAAAACGTTCCCGTTGGTTGGTAGGGAAAAAAACGAGCCAGTTTTGTGGGTGATCAAAATTTTAATTAAAACACAAAATTTTTTGCTATCAGTACGCTACAAGGGTGCACAACTTTCACACAAATCACTAAGACAATTTGTTTTTAAAAAATCGTATACTTTGCGATCCACCCCTACTGTACAAGTCCTAAATAAAAAATGTTAACATTATACGGTTATCTGTTTTTAGTTATGCAAGATACTATAGACGTCACGACAAAACTTGTCCGAATGGATGCTTTACTTGCCCAGTTGCAGACGTCGCGACAAAACTAGTCAAAATTGATTCGGGGATACTTAAAATGGAAATTCCCATTGAAATCTGCTTGGGAAATTTTGCGTTAACTTCCTACGAGGAAGAAATTATTAACTAAAAAAAGGAATTATTAACTATCCCTTGCAATTGAAAAACTAACACGGAGGAGAATTCTGCAACCAGCAACTTGTTGACGGGGAGGAGTTTACTGGGAACTTTTAACTTTTTAAATTTCTGCACCTCCTTCGATTCCTGAATGTCATATTTTCCCGCCGAGTTGGAATTGAAATAGAATCCAAAGTGGGAGATGGGCCTGCCATCGCAACTGGCGTTGTTTCAGTCGCAAAAGAACATAGATCAGTATTGTAGGGTAAATCGACCAATAAATGAACAGTTTGAAATTTTTTCAAAAAAATATGGTTTCAAAATATGTTTTCTAGATGGATTGGCAACATTACTTTCTTTTCATGCCATTCCAAGCTATCTAACTCCTAAATGATTACACTGCGTAACAAATTTGAACTTTTTTCTATTCTTTAGATGAAACTATGTGGTCCTATATAAACAAAAGATGCTTGGTTCTAATATCCAAACTAAAATTGTCCATCTCGTACCGTTTTTGTTGGAGGCCCCTGTCTCATATTTATACAAATTGGTTATACAAAAATATAAGACGCTTATTTATTGAAAACACAAACTCAAAACTGATTTTTTTAGACGTTTCTACTTGTAGGCAGCTGTTGGTGTGCCTTGATAACAGACCAGCCATATTCAGTCACATACTTCCATTCCATTGACCGCTGAAACGCGGAGGTTTCGAGGAAAGAAGTCCGTATGGGAGTAAAAAAATTTTTAATTTTAATAACGTTTGGCAACCTTTAGTACAAAAGCATTTTATCATGTCACCAACAAGACAAGATCTCCGTAGTTTTCAGCTTTCTCATTTCCAAGGAAACATGAGCGCACTGATTTGAAGGCCAGCGAGCCTGGTTTTTCTGCTTCTGACTGTTTGTTTTCCAACTCTTCAGCATGAAACACTTCCTTAAGGTTGTGGGCCAATGAAAACCCTTTCTTTTACTTTTGCTTCATTTAAATTTTTGAATTTGTTCCTGAGATGCAAGAAAGCCACTTCTTCTCTTTTACAAAGAAAGCTTTTACAAATGTTTTCCTTAAAACGAGTTTAATGTGCAATGGCGGAAGAAAGACGCATTGTACATTTAAAAGGGGTTCATTTGATAGTTTTTGGTTCCAGGAATGAAGTTTTTCTAGGAAGCCACTGTTTATAGATGTAGCGGTCGTTCCTGTCCCGACTGTCCCATTCGCAAAGAAAGCAGTAGAATTTGTTGTATCCATGTTGCATACCTGTTAATATTCCCAGTGTCTTTCAAATCTCTACAAATGTGCCAGTTGAATGAAGTGTACTCGATTAACTTAAGTATAGCACTCATAGCTTTGTATTTTTTTTTTCTTTTTTTTTTTCTTTTTGCTGAATATGCTACAGGAATAAATGGGGAAAAAAAATTCTTATATGGAGGAGCACTGCTTTGAGCCTACTTTTGGAGGAGTAGATAAACAAGCGCCACTCTGCTGAATCACCTTTCTGAAACGCCTCAGGCTTCTTGAGAAGACAAAAAAGTTCAAAGGAGAAATCTGGTTTAAAGTTATCCGGAAATCTTGACTGTTTAAATCTTGATGTCTGATGTATCTTGATCTGAGCTGCGCATATTAAATTCCATAGGGAACTTTTAAGACTAGGGATCATTAAATCTTTGGACTCAGTTATACTTTGAAGGATCCTGAGGCAATCAGGAAAAACTACAGCCAGAAACATCCTGGATGGTAACGGCCCGTACTAATTCTATACTAAGCACAAAAGCCGTATCTGCACTTCTTGGAAAAATTGAGTTATTTCCGCCAGATGGTTCTTATGTCACTTATTTTACCTAACTACAATTTTCTGGGATCATATGAGACGTTCCATGAGACAAGGGCGAATCGCCATGTCATGAAGAAAAAATAAGATGGAATTTTGCATTAATAAATTTCATTAGAATGAAACTGAGACACAAAATTCGTTTCAAAATGCTTTTAAAAACTTTTAATTTGAAAATCAGTGTGATTAAGATCAGTATTATCAAATGAAATATTCCAGGGAATTAGTCGGGGAAATAATCTATAACATCCCCATTTTCCCTAGTTGGCATATCAAACTATTTTCCCGATACTAGATGGTACATTCGCTACTGTGCCACACATTATTTATCGCAATTTTGCCGTTTCTCACGATTTCTGCGCCTTAGTTCTACATGCCTGAGCTTCAGTCCGAAAGGGCAACTAAATCATCTTGTATCCCTCAGCTCTTCTATAACAAAGCTTTCTGTTGAAAAACAAAGTGGAGGGACTGGCGGATTCGTCTTTTCCGCATGGAACGCCTCATATGTGAATGAAAACTTTTTTTAGAAATTCAGAAAATTTGGTCTCGGAATCCAATACATGGAGGCGCAAAACTTGAATCGTCAATACTCATTTTGAGCTCAACTGCGGATACGACATTCGTGCCTGTATAGGCCTGGGAAGTAATGGTTACTAGTTGGTAAGTAGTCTATTATCGAAAAAGTATCCACAGAAAACTTAAAAAGTAGAGCTGAGTTAGGGTCTGAAGACGCTTGTAACATGTGACGCGAAATTTAGCCAGAAATATTCTATTTGGTAATGGCCTATAGCCCTGGAGATTAACCGTTATTATTTAATAAACAGCTAACTGTCAAAAAAGTACAAAATACAGACCACTAGTGTGTACTTCACAACATGAAGCTATTCTGTTGATGAAGGAAGAGATTTTTACTTATATGGCCATTCCATAGAAGAAAAAAAAAACATTTCTACCCCATGCGAGAGCTATATTTCACTAAGAAATGATTAAAAATCTTAGCGTAAAAAAGAACTCTGCTTACGAAATCACATATACATGCATGACTTCCTAATGAAAAGCCATTTTTTAAGCCATGGCTTTTTTTTTATTACTAATTTTTGTAACAGTGTCAAGCGTAAGACGTAATAAAAATAATTAATTGAAAAAAGCTAATGAACGAAAATTGTTGCTTAAAATATCACGCATGTACATGTAATTAGATAAGATAAAACTTTTTATACATTACGTTTTTTACAAAAAGGTCTCTTTTTCCCCTAAATGGCCACATCATACATTTGAAGTTCGCAAGATTAATCAAAATGTTAGCCTCTACTTGAAAACTGACTGAAGATCCCAATCCGAGAATCAGAAAGCAAACGCTTTATTTATTCATTGTGTATTTTCATAAAAATTTGAAAGTGACGTTCTGCTGCATAAAATTAGTTTTGAGTGAACAACCACAAAGAACGAAAGATGATTTCTGAAAAATAGAATGTCTACAAATAACTTTTAATTTGATATATCCAACATAAATAAAATTATTAAGTTAAATAAAAAAAAAAAAATTTATATGATTCCTGTTAACAGTAGATTTACCAGACCAGTCATTTTGACTGTTTCGAAGCTTCTATTTTGCATCGTGTTACTCATTATAGCGTCACTTTTAATGGGTTTAAAAACTTTTCCTAATACACGGTAAGACGAACAAATGAATGTGACTGAGCGATTTACTATAATGAGTAGCAACTGGGTGAAAAATGAAAGTTTAGAAATGGTGGAAAACAGCCTGATAAATCTAATGTTCAGGCTATTTCGGAACACAGAGTGGAAATGGAGCAGAGTTGAGCTGAGCAAATATTTAGAAGTCTGAGCAGGGCAACTCAAAAATGTTCTTTCTGCAGTTCCCTGCTCATCTGCTTTTAATTTTCACTTGATGAAAAAAAAACCGCCCAAGAAATTAAATTGTTTTCAGACAAACAATTCTGAGATTGTGTCTGTTGGAAAATAAAGAGATATATTCGGATCAGGAAATTTGAGGTTGACAACTTAAAAACCAAATCCTACGCACCCATAGGCAAAAAGACTTCATCTCAAATTCTGGTGCTATTGTAAATTCAAATGAAAAAAAAAAGGCTAAATAGTTCAAAATTCGAAAAAAGCCTTTTTGTTTAGGCAGATAAAGAGAGTTCTGTACAAAGCAAATCCTTTTCCGTCCATCTTCAATAATTTAACGACTGCGAAACTGGAATTGAGAAATGTTTCAGCAAGAGGAAAATACTGCAGTGATGATGCATTTTTCTGACAGCAAGAATCTGCAGTTCCCATGGTTACGCAAGGAGAAGTCTTGTTAACTTGGACTTTTCCAGACCACTTCCGTGCGAGCCGAACGACGTCTGTTTAGCTGTTCAAGTAAAAAAAAAATGGGAAAGAGTTCCTCCATTTTTTTGATAGTTTAAAGCTATCCAAGTTTGGTAATTGGGCAATGTACTTGTTCGCGGCAGTTATGTGTGTTGTTGGGAAAATCGAAACTGTCATGCAGAAATTTCGTCGCTGTTCTTATCCACATAACTCAGATAGTAAAAGGACATATACATAAGTAAAATGCTCCAAACGAAATTATTTTTATCAGTTAACAAATTGCATAATTTATGTTGCGGGGCTCATGTAGCCAAAACGAACATCAATTTCAGAATAAAAACCTGTAATTTTGTTGCACATTCATGTTGAGTGAAAAAAACAGAAACATTAATACCACACAAATTACGGGAAAACATTTCTCTTCTGTGTTGCTATTTCCACAAATAGCAAATGTTCTTTAAAACTCACTTTAATTTGCATAAAACTCAAAAAACTCGAGTCCAAACCAATTAAAAATTACTAAATACTAAAAGCAACAATTTAGATATACTCCTTTTTTTTAGTACAGATACAACCATATTCTTCCAGTCTTCAATACAAATTACTTTTTTTTCTAAAACCACATACTTGTTCCAGTGTCCTAAAAGTCACTACGTGTGCTTCTATTATTTTCCAATACTGTAAAGTCAACGGAAATGCGCAGCAAGATGCTCATTGGTTTTCAGAATTTAACTTTTGCTATAAAAAAAAAAAAAAAACATGTTAAAACTTGAATGAGATAATGCTGCAGAATGTGTAGGAAACGGCTAAGGATATTAATTTCTTCTACACCAAACAACCTTCGATGATTCGTTAAGATGATTACATAATTACTTTAAATTGTTGTCCGATTTCATGTGTTATTTTTTTTTCATTAACGGCAGGGTGGCGTAGTGGTAAGGCACTGGCCTCGTACGCCCAATTTTGCAGGATCAAATCTGGCTCAAGTCGGTGGATTTTCAAGATGCAGAAAATCGTCTGGGGCCTCATGTCGTTTTGATTATGCGGCATGTTAAAGTTACTTTGAGTATCCGTTTGACTGTCCAAGTCAATTGCTTTAAGAAAAGCAATTTGACCATCATGGTATGGATTGGGTTGGGTTGCCTTCTTAAAGGCTTATGAAGCCATATTCTGCTCAGCCAAAGGCGAAAATTGACCCTAAATATTATCAGGATAAATTCCCAACACATGTTTAACACGCTGAGGACGGCGCAGATTTTTGTTACCTATAGAAATAAGCTTTTCAATTTTTCAGTAAAAAGTTATTTTTAACCACATAAAGTTTTTTCATCTAAAAAAACTGTTATAAGACTATAGCGGCCACCAGTAATAGCCACCAGTGGTACACGTCGCCAGATGAACCATTCGTATATGATCCACTAGTGGTACACGCCGCCAGAGGAACCATTCGTATATGAGCCACCGGTGGTACACGCCGCCAGATGAACCATTCGTATATGAGCCACCAGTGGTACACGCCGCCGGATATCTATTCGCATATGAGCCACCGGTGGTACATGCCTCCCTCAACGTGTTAAGGAGTCTTAATGTTGTGCTTTTGAGTTTCATCAGGATTCAGCACCAGACCAATCAGCAACATCGACAATTAAAGAACCTAAAGACAAAAGTATTCCTCTCCTACCTCTTAATAAATGGCTACTTTACTCCTTGGAATGCGACCCACGTGAATAATTTTACGTGAATAATAATGATAAACCGTGAAATGTTTAAGGGTGAATATTAGGAAAAGTGCCAATTTGAGTCCCAGAGAAATTTCTGAAAAAGTTTCTATTAAATACCAAAGAAATATTTTTTTTACTAGTGTTAACTTCGTTTTACATTCAATTGATGGCAAAATTTCCAAGTTGTTACTTTACTTTATGGCAAAAGAAGCTTTTTATATGTCCAAAATCAGATCTGTAACGTGTCCCAGTTACGAATCGCGATCTTTAAAAATAAACTGTGCATTATATAACATCGCGAGAAAAACAACTGTCAGCGGAAACAATGTATTTTATGTTCATTTTTAATAATTGACTTTCATGTTTTAGAAAACGTAAATGTATATCGAAAAAAAACAAAATCTATCCTTGTCCCAAGTTTTCGTATCAGATCCGTAACACGGACTTCTGATGTATTATTTCCGGTCAAGAAAACTTTTTTGGCGCCAACTAACTACGTATGCTAGAGCCAATTCTTGCCACGTGCAAGTAGCAGTTGGAAGTTTGAACTTCAGTTCAACAGAATAACAGGTAAGATTTTTTCAATCTTTATTTTACTGTGTCTACCAAATGAAAGATCAGTTCCGTAACGAAAGTAAAAACCCAAATTAATTGATTTTTTAAGTTGTGTTTGTCTATGAGAAAAGGAATTGAATGTTTTGAACAGAATGCTGCACTTTTTGGCTTCAATCTATTAAGTAAGGATGTTTAGCGAATATAATGAGGGAAATTTGTCAGTTCTGTAACAATCAGATCTGTAACAATGAAGCAGCTTTGTTGCCGAACTTATGCTTGCGTTTCCTATTTCTTTTCATTCTTAGTTTTTCTTTTTATATGTTTAGGAGTTGCTTTTTGAAGAATAAGATGAGCTTAAATGCATCACTATCGTAGCCAAACTTTCAATTACTTTTTAAATTTGAATAATTCCGAAAATATAAGTTTCTGAAGAAATAAGACCTTTTTTCTATAAATTTTCGGAACTTTGATTTTCAAGGCTTCTGAAAACACAACATTGCGTTCAAAAATATGTGAACCATTTGTGCTTTCTCCCCCTCCCACCTAAAAAAAGTGATTACCGTATTTTCAGTAGTAAGCGCCGCATTCGCAATTTGTATTAAAGAAAAGCTTTTTTTTGTTGTGCGCACCGCACCCAAAATTTAAAATTTAAATATTAATTGCCAAAGAAACATTAAATTAAATAAAATAACTTGTTTTAACGGTTTTTTTAAATATTAAAATTTATTATACCCTTTTATTATTATTTCACTTACCGCAGCAACAAAATGTAAAGATATTCCTTTTGATATTTAAAGAAAAGGATGTGGTTCCGCTATTAAAACGCGTTTTTATTGCTGTTTTGCCCGGTAGAAGCTCCGCATTAACAATTTTTCAAACTTTCCCCCCATATTTGCCGTGGCACTTCTCTCGAAAATACGGTATCCTAAATCAGTTCCATTCTTTAAAACTCTTTTGAGAATGATTTTATTTTATTATGTCTTAAAAACTATTCACCTGTAATGTTTTTGAAATATACTTATTTTATCTGTAGGCATAAGTTACTAATTTTGTTCTTTATGTTTTAATACTAGGCTGTGCAAAAAATTATCTATTCTAAATAATAATTGTTTCCTTTAAAACATAAAAACTGGTGTAAATAAATAATTATCCTTTTTTGCTTTTAGTTTATTATGCATTTGCAAAAACATGAATAAATTAAAGAAAAGCTCAGAAAAAGCTAGAAAAAAAACTAACATCCAAAGAAATAGAGGAAAGGCGACAAAATTGTCGTTATCGTGTCAGGAAATGTAGGAAAAACATGTCAAAGGAGAAGAAAGCTCTGGATAGAGAAAAAGACAGAGAACGTAAAAGGAAAATGAGGGAGATGGGTGTAATTAAAAGTGTATGCAACCTTTCCAAAAGAGAACAGCTTCTAAAAAGAAAGCAGTGGTAGAAAGATTCCCGCAATTACAGAAAGCGAAAGTCTTTGAAACAAGCTGAAGAAACACCTGTAAAGGAAGAAACACCTATTGAGAGTAGAAAATCTCCACGGATTAAGTCTGGCAGAAAAAAAGCAAAACGTACTTATAGCTCCATGAGGTATGAGCTGAAAACCACGATTGCTAAATCTCGTAAACAAGAGATGAAAATTGAAAAGTTAAGGAAAGAAATATATCGTTTAAAAGTCAAGAATAAATCGAAAAATTCATTATCCCCTGCTACTAAAGTACGTAAACTAATTGGGAAAAAAATGGTATCACCAGAAATAAGGAAAAATTTACTTTTTAAGTTTGCATTCATGTCAGGTCTAGAAGAAAATAAAAAAAAGAGCAAAAAAGAAAGAGAAAGGAAGTTATTTGCTGTACTGGTTTCAAATAAAATTATAAAGAAATATCGAATGATAGGCCAACTTAAAAATCTAGTTTCCTACAAAAATTACAAAAAAATATTAGAAATGAATAAAATGCATCTCAAAAGGTCATACAAAGGTCAAAAGAATTTGATTAAAGTAAGAAAATCAGTTCAGAAGTTTCTTGAAGATGATTTGCACAGTCGCATGTGTCCGGGCAAAAAAGACACCATCACAAGAGGCGGAAAGAAAATGCAAAAAAGGGTATTGCTGGATAGCTTGAAACATTTGCACAAAAAATACATAAATAATATTGGTATATTTATGTCTTATACACAATTTTGTCTTTTGCGTCCGTTTTGGGTGGTTCAGCCTACTTTGAAAGACAGAGAAACATGTTTATGTGTACTGCACTGTAATACAAAAGAACTTTTAAAAAAGCTACATTTGCACGGAATAATTAAAGAAAGCACCACCGAAGATATTTGCAACGCAATATGCTGCAAAAGGTCATATGCTTGTATGTTTCGAAGATGCAGACACTGCCAGGAGAAAAAAATAGAAATGGTCAACCAAACAAATGCATTTAAAAATTGTGAAGTAAAATATTCAAAATGGACAAAAACAAAAAAAATAGCTCAGGTGAAAGAGAAAGAGAAGGAAGTTATGATTACATCTAAGATTGTTATCCAAAATAGAGCTGAAACCTTGTTAAAGGAACTAAACAACGTACTCCCAGTGTATCTAAAACATATTTTTGTAATAGAACACCAAAATAATCAAAGAAAGCATCTTATAAAGAATTTGTCTCCGAATGAAATAGTTTTACATATTGATTTTTCTGAGAACTATGCTTTAAAGTATTATAGTGAAATTCAGGCTGCTCACTTTGGTGCTTCAAAAAAGCAACTATCCCTACATACAGGGATATTATATTTTAAAAATAGTAATAAAAATCTTGATAAGAATACAGAAGCTGACTATGGTGTAAAAAATCTATCTTTCTGTACTGTGTCTGAAAATTTGGACCATGGAGCTCATGCAGTTTGGGCACATCTGAAACCAATATTAGAAGAGTTGGTTCCAAACAATGTTCCATCAAAAGTGGACACTGTACACTTTTGGTCTGATGGGCCTACTTCTCAATACAAAAACCGTTTTAATTTTTTTTACATGACTGAACTTCTACCACATTTATGTCCTGGAATTGAAAAATGTACCTGGAACTTTTCTGCAGCAGGCCATGGAAAAGGGGCAATGGATGGTGTTGGTGGAACCCTTAAGCGACTGGCGGATACTTTGGTTGCCAGAGGCATAGATATGATTGATTCTAACTCTTTCATACAAAATATCCAGAAAAATGAAACAAAAGTGAAGCTGTACAAAATAGGAAACATTGCAAATTTGAAGGGGGGGAAAAATGTCCCTCAGATTGCAAGTATAATGAAAAAACATCAAATTATCTGGCATGCTTCAAAAAAGAAACAAATAGCCGCTCAAGACCTCTCCTGCTTCAGCTGCCTTCAGAGAGATGTATGTTCACATTTCATGGCTAAGAAAAGCTATGTTCTTATGCACAGTATCCTTTTTTTTCCTTTCTTTAAATAGAAATATTGATTCAAAATGCTTTACAGTAGTACTTAGTTAGCTTTAAATTTGGAATGGGTCAAACATTTAGATTGTGCTTAAGTTCTTTTTCTTGGTACCATTCAGTTGCACATTATTTCTGGATATTGTGAATCTTTCTGTTCACCTTGTTTCAAATTGCTCAAAATCTATGTTCAGGTCCTTTTTATACTTTTACAAAGGAAAGAATACGTAAAACTTTTCTATTTTTTTTGTAAATAAGGTGTGACAAATGTCATTGGATTTTAAAATCGTAACTTTTCCCTTAAGAAATTTAAGATAAACATGTTAAAAACTTGAAGGTAAGCTGAGCAGCGGGGAAAGGAAACGGCTGGTTTAATTTTTGTACACCAAACAACAAAACGATTTTCCCGTTAAAGTTTACAAAAGTTATTTTAAAATTTTCCGTTTAGTGTTTTCATTAAGGCACTATGGCCTTCACCCCAATTTCAGGACAATTTGGGAATCTATTATAAAGAAGAAAATTTTCACTTTTAAATTATCGGCATTTGAATTCGAGAATTTTGACTGTAAAAATTTTTAAAAAAAAATTTACCTAATTTTTTTCCCCAAAAAAATTTCTGACCAAAAAAATTCCCCAAATTTACAGGAAAAAATTAAATTTTAAACATGGGGGTTTTTGTTCCCTATATTAAAAATTTTAATTTTTGTAAAAATTATTTTTAACCAAAAAATTTTTTCTTTAAAAAAACTTTAAAGGGGCCAAGAAACCCCGGGGTAACCCCCAATTTGACCCATTCTGTTTTCCATTGGCACCCCCAGAGGCCTTGTAAACCAGGTTACAGCCAATTTGAACCATTCAAAAAGGGGGGGAAAATTTTTCCCTTCCTCCGTGGTCTTGCCCCCTAACTTTTTAAGGATTTTAATGTGTGCTTATTTATAAATTCAGAAGCCCCAAATAAATATCAAATTTTTAAAAAACCCTTTTAAAAGACTGAAATATTTCTTCCCTCAATAATGGCATTTTTCCCCTTTAATAATTAAAAAACCCTTTTAAGCTTTCAAAAGAGCAACATGGATGAGAATCGAGAAACGTTCTTTAAAAAGACCCTATAGATTTGGCAGAAACATGTGTGCCAAATAAAATCAAGGAGGACACATTGAAGATTTATGTAAATAGTACAATGCCAAAAAACCTTATGATACTCAATGGCGTTCAGAAATGCCCATGATTGGGCGATGAAGTGAAAAGAATGCTATGCATGCATGTTATTTTATCTCCTGTTTGCATCGGAACCACCTGATATATTAGATGAGGAACTGACTTCGTTTAGTAACGACTGTTGGAAACAAAATCTGAAGAATTGTTAAGGTTTGCTTGATGCAAATTGTAGATAGATATCTTTTGATGCACTTCAGATGTGGTCGTATTATTAGAAAGTAAAATCAATAACAGTTGTTTGCAAGAAAGCTCGATGTAGCCTGCATTCTGGGAAACAATGAGGCCTTAATTTCATGCTGTTTCATGTTTGCAGCACATCCTCTAATACTGTCGAACTCTGTTTTTTGCGCGTCCAGATTTAGCAAGAGCGGTTTAAAGGAGAGGGTCTAATCCGGGTTTAATGGCCCTGTTCACCAGCCGACTCGGACCTTCTAACTGCAGATCAAAGGCTCCTTCAACCAATCAGAACGCTCCAATTAATGGTTCGAGTGGTTGACAGAAGCTCGCATTGGTCGGTGAATAAGGTTGTAAACGTATGTCTGTAACCACAACTCCTCCCAGAGACAGACGCCAGCAGATTTTAATTAAAAATAGTGGTAGATTGGAACTTATTCCTTAAGTACTGCTTCCAGTTTTCATGTGAATTGAATTTCTTCTTGGTAAATCAAGTTCATGGCCATGTTGTTGAAAATAAGTGAAGTAATTATCACTAGATTTACCAGACCGTTTCCAACCGTTTCTAAACTTTGATTTTACATCAAGTGGATGCTCATTATAATAAAACTTACAGTCATATTCACTTGCCCTATTTTTGTATTTGGAAAAGCCAAGGCAATTGAAAGTTGCACTATCATTAGTAACAAATGATTCAAGGTGAAACTTCGAAACAGTCAAAATGACTGGTCTATTAAATATAGTGTTAAATAAAGATTGAAAAATTAAAAATTTGAAAGTAGGGTTTTGAGATGGGGAAAATGTGTGTGTTGTTCTAATAACTTTTGAAAGATTTGTCCGATTCGAAGGATATTTTTTGCATTCGAAAGATCTCAGCAAAGACACCTCGTTTCCATATTTTATTTTCTGATTTGGAAAATTTTTCGTTGAATTTTGAACACTTCAAAACACTTTAAGGGGACACGGGACCTTTAAAATGAAATTTTATTTTTTTAAATTTTATACTTAACTTAGACTTTTGTTACAATTACTTTTGTGTATTTATGCTAAATTTTAAATTTTAAGCTCATTAGAAATAATTTTGACTAAAAAAACTGCAAAATTATAGCGAAATATGAAAAATATGAAAAACATAAAAATTGAGCCTCGCGTCTGGAATTTCAACCAAACAGCACAAAAATTTGCATGGGGACACATAATGACAATGTAAACCCTTATTGGCAAACTGTAACAGTTTAATTTTAATAGTTTCTGGGAAATTTTTTTTTTTTAGTTTCGACCATATTTTTTTCAAAATTCTTTGGTTCTCACTACAATGAAACCAGTATTAAAAAAATCCTAATACATGTTTCATAAAAAGTAATGCGAAAAAATAATTCTAATAGTCATATAAAACTATGCAAAAAGTTGTAGGTTGATTACTCAAAAATTCAGACGCGGCCTTCAAGTTAAAGTTGGAAAATAACAAAAAAAAAATTACGGAGAAAAAGGCATTTTTTTGTATAAATGTACTAAATATGGCTCGAAGAGTAAAGATATCCTTAAAACGCATAATAATATTATTTACATGCTTCTTATAGTCAATACTATTATATTATTATTAGAACAGGTGCATAATTCTTTATTTTTACTATGAAAAAGCAATTATCAAAGATTTCGGCAAATTTGATTACGTGTCTAGGATATTAGCTTCTAACAATTGTTTTTAAGGATAGCTTCACAAAAAGTAGTGCCAAAATTTATTTAAAATTCTTATATGAAACAGCGAAAAAAATATTAGATAAATTATTAAGAAATGCAGGTGCAGGTTTTAAAGTAGCGAAGAAAAGGGTACAAAGTTTTATCGAGAAAAAAAATTTCATTTTGGGCAAATGGCACTAAATATTACTTAGAGTTTGATAGCATCCTTAAAAAGCACATAACAGCATTATTTATATGTTTTTTTTTGTAACTATTGTATTATTATCAGTAAAAAGAAATTACAGAATTCTTATTGAACATTTAGTGAAGGAATTCCATTGTGTGTTTCAATAAAGTTATAAGCTCGTAAAAAGTTCTGAATAACACTCTTTTTGTCATTGCACTGCTTACAAACAAGCAATATATTTTCCAGAAATGCTCAAAGATATAAATGTTCCATGCATTAGAATGCCCCGGCACTATATGTTTCCCCTTCAGTTTTTTTAATTTTTTTATCAGCAGTTTTTTTACTGTATTTCTTTTGTTTGGCAGCCTTCTTATACACACAAGACTGTCGTCTGACACTCTGATTGATGCGACGAATATCAATTTTCTCTGCAACTTTCAAATAGGCTGCATCATTTTTTAAGCACGCGGCTGCAACACTTCCCATGTTGTATTGGCTTATGGCATTTGTCGCTGCTATATCTAATCGTCGTTTTGACACAAACACATCTTTCGAGCACAGCTGCCAGATAACACTATGCAAACTTTCATTTGCATTTTGGGTTTGCCCAGAGGTACAGCGCTTCAACAAATCATCACAAGCTAATCTCTGATAAACCGGCAAGATTTTGGAGACTATTTCATCATTGAGAGGAGCTTTCATTTTGGAATGACTCGGAGCTTTTTGACCAAGAGCTTTAGCTCGGTTGTAAAAGCACCAAGAACTTTCACCTTGTGGACATTTGAAATGCTTGGGCTTGGTATCTGTCGATGAGCAATGGTAAAGTGAAGCAAGAATGGAGGTTTTCATTGCATCGATATCAGGAGCATTAGAAGTTATCGCTTTTCGATAATAATTTGTGAGCCTTGATATCAATGCATCAGTGAGATGTCCTTTACGCTTGCCTCCCAATGTTTCTCCTCTAACTTTGTGTTCTTTCACTTTATTTCGAAGCGCTGTACCAAGTCTCTTTGCAACGTGGTTTACACACTCTTCTTTTTCAATTTCATAACCTTCATATACATTCAATTGCTTCAAATGTGAAAAGGTTTTTGAATCGCCATCAGAAAGCAGAACCGTATAACGCATATTGCATACTTTAATGGATCGACGCCACAAAATTTCTGCTGCATACATTTCCATCGCGTTCGATGAGCCATCATAATTTTTCTCACATAAACCAGATGTCTTGTGTGCTTCATGCCATATTTGATATTCTGGCGAACTCTCATCAAGTTCCTTTTTTGTTACTTCACATAGGTGACAGTATTTTGAAACAATTTCAAAGTCCAGCACAATGCCAGTCATAATGTCAATGACACAGCCAATGCCATACAAGGAGCTATGCCCACGCTTCTGCCAGGTTCCATCGAACGACACCCCAATGTTAATAACTTCTTCAGGACTTTCCTCGCTTTCACTAATTTTTTTATGTTCCTCCCTCACCTTTTCGCGGCATTTTTGCAAAACATCAGCCTTAAAAGCTACATTTTCCTCCGCCAAATGTGAGACATATGAATCGAATGTCTTTCGGTCCATTGCGTTGAGGCCCATATGTCCCGAAAATTTCTCCAGTGCGGCATGTCCTTTTCCAAAGCTGAGAAAAGCAGAAACAGCATCTTTATTTACTGCAAATTTTTTACTGTTTTCTTCACGTGGACTGGAGAATACACTGCTATACTCTTTTTTGCAGGAGTCGCAGAAAATGTTTAGTTTTGCAGCTAAACCATATTCTGTGTTTGTTTTCTTTACATTCAAACTATGAGATTCACAGGAAGAACATTTGAGTTCTTTTAGCAGAGGGGACCACATTTCATCATAAAATAAAGTTGCGGTAGATGAAGGCACATCACAAGTGTTTGAGATATCAGATAAAAGTTTTAATTTTTTCACAGTCCTGGAATCATTCAGGTCAGATATCCCAGTATCATCAGCTGAAACTGTAGAAGCAACAGCTGTTTTATTCCATCGTTTTTTTGCATTTGCTATAGCACTTTTTCTTCTCTTAGTTGAGTGTGGCCTCGGCTTGTGCCATCGTGAATTGATGGAATCCATAGTTTGAGTTTCCAAAATAAATTTTTGAAAACAACAGTAAAAACAAAAGGAAAACGAAAATACGATAAGATAACAGCAAAAAACAATGATGTAACAATAAAAAAACAAAATGTAACAATATAACGAGAAAAAAAATCAACAAAAGGAGTATCTAATGCGAGTTCGAAAATGATAGCAAACTAGGCAAAAAATAAACAAACAAATGCGAAAATGTTCAAAGAAACACGGTCAAAGTTAACGCAGTGTTGCCAAACTGTTCAAATATAATAATTAAAATATTTTTAATATTAAATTCGAAAATCTGAGGGGAAAATTCAGAAAAATACGGGAGAATCAGAAGGTAAACAAACTTGACAGCTGTGAAAGTGTCAAAACTCTCACTCCCAAGCCCCGCCCACTTTTTCGAAAAAACGTCATAAAATCGTTAAAAATCATCGTATCGAAAAAAATTTTACACCACAAGATAGACAATTATTTTATTCATACTTTCAATGAAAAAAAAAAATTTCGAAAATTTGATGATTTCAAGGTCCCGTGTCCCCTTAACATTATCGTCTATGTGGGTAAATGAAGCAAATTATGTAAACTCTTGGCATAAGATCCAAGTTCTTTTGAACAAGCTTATTAGAAAGAGCTCTCAAGATAGAACATTTTCTATTTGAACAATTTTAGTTCAATTTTGAACAGCTGAAAAAATCTTAACATTAGCGCCTTCGGGGAAATTTCAATCCCATATAAATCCCGATCAAAGAAACGGGTTTGCTTGGAACAAACTTCGGAAGAAGCATGTGACGTAGAACATGTACAGATACCAAGTCCATCCAGAATTAAAGAAACTTATTTTGTCGTAAAATCCGCCAATATCAAAGGAACTTAAAGAAGTTCGGCGGTTGTTAGTCACTTTTTTTTTTTTTTAGTTGATCCGCTACAACTTCTAACTTGCTCCAGTTCCGAATAGTTTTAATAGGAATCACATTGTTTACCTCTTCTATTTTGTTAATTTATTAATAGATATGCATATGATAAGGAAAAGCCTTTTATACACCATTTGTTTATTATTAAAAATGCAAGTTTTGACAAGTAGTGCGTTGAGGAAAAAATTACGCTCAAAAAATCAGAAAGAAAGATTTTAAAAAAAGATCAAAACTCAGATAAAAACTCTTATATTTAGTTGAAGTTTTTAAATGTTATTCAAGAAAAGAAAAAGAAAGAAATAAAGCAGCGGAGTACAATTTTTTTTTCTGATCTTAATTCTTAACAACACACAAACATTCCGCTATTAAATCAAGTTGGAAGCCATGTTTATTTGATCCGACTGCAAAATTTTATCTAAATATTATACTCTGTACTCTTACCTCTAGTCAAACAACCAGACTCAAACTTGTTGATTTAGAAAGGAACCAGTAAGTTTGAAAATATTTTTCTTGCCTTTATCTTGTGCAACGGATAAAGATTTATTTAATAAGAAAGAAAAAAAAAAAAATTCCGATCAGCTTCAGAGGAAAAGATCATCTATTCCTTTTATTCTCAATTTTTATAGAAAGTAGCGAAATATTTTTTTTTCGGTTAAAAAATACTTTCACTTCTATTTCTGGCAAAATAAAGAAGTTCGCGAACGACAGACAATTTTATAAAAACTGGGAAAACAAACAGAAAATAAACTCCCATTCATCCAAGTGATTCGCTCGGGAAAGCAAAACAAACCGCGGAAATGATCGTATTTTCGACATCGTAGTTTCTTATTTTATAAGCGATTGCGATTCATAAAATCGATGAAGTAAAGAAGGGAAAAAAAAAGTGATAAATAGCTGAGGATTCCGATTTTGGTAGAGCGATATGAATTATCTGAATTTGAAGCACTTTGATTATTTTATTTTATGGAGCAATTTGAGAATCATTTTAAATGTAGTTCAGGAATTTAACAGAGATGAAAGATGGGGGAAAAGCTTCGATGTTTTTAATTTAGAATTGGCATAAATGATTTCCGATTTTAATTCACGGTACCAAACAAATATGTGCATTGAGATTTTCTGAGGGGTAAAATATCTTTACTTAGGATGCGGATTATTTATGAAAATCATTTATTGAAAATAATTTATGACAAAATCTGAACTACATTTTTTAGCATTATTAATGAAAATAATCTGAACTAAAGTACGGATGGCAACTGACGATTTTTTTTTTTTTTTTTTTTGAAGTTTTCATGAAGTCGATGCTTTCCAATTTTGAAAACATATTCGCGGTACCAAACAAAAACATACATTGGGAATTTTTGTAAAAGCATAATATTTTCTACTTTCTGGAAGAATTATTTATGAACAAATCATTTATTAAAAATCATTAATGGCAAAGTTTGCGTAACTTTTTTTTAGAGTGGTTCGACAAGTAGATAAAATATGCATGGCTACTAAAGATTTCTCGAAGTTACTAATTTAGAATTGAAGTGTATGCTTTGCAATTTTAAAAATGCGCATTCACAGTACCGAACAAAAATATGCATTGACATTTTCTCAATGGCAAAATGTTTTTACTTAGTCGCAGAATTATTAACGGAAAAATCATTTATTGAAAATTATTTACGACAAAATTTGAACAACTTTTTACAGTGTGATTAGAAAAATAATCTGAGACAAATCATTTAATGGCTGCTGAAGATTTTCTCGAAGTTACTAATCTGGAATTTACGTCACATCTTACACAAGCGGCAATGTTTTCTGATTTTAAAACGTGTATTCTTGTAACGGGGGGTTGAGGGAAGGAGCATTGGAGGATAAAATATCTTTATATAGTACCACAATTATGTATGGGAACTCTATTCAAGGAAAATTACTTCTGTCAAACTGTGAACATCATTATTCATCAACACTTTACGCGACATAAAAAATTGATATAGGTTAAAAAAAAATTATCAAGGTTACCAATTTGAATTCTCACATCATACCTTGCTTAAAAGTCGATACTTTAAAATTCCCAAACAGCGTATTTGTACCAATAATAATAATGATATATATATATAGATCGCTACCATTTTATCAGTTCCTGCCTGTAAAATATGAACCTCATCTTGCAGAAGTGAAGTGGTACTCAAGCCGCGTGCTATTTATAACTGGACTTAAGATTTTTATAACTGGTCAAATATCGAAGTTTGTAACGGAAATAATATCGAGAATCAAAATAAAACTAAAGTTTTACCCAATGATGCACTGAAATAATTCACTATGAGCAAGATTATTCTCTGGGACATGATAAAATAATGAACGATTATTAATGAGGGGACACAAACGGGTCTTCATTGATGATTGAAGAAATGTTTGAAGCTGTTTGAGATTAGCTCCTGTACCACATTCTTCGTTCATGAATATTTGAAGGAAATGATTTTGGGAGCAATTGAAGCACTCAGAAGCAAAGAGGTGCAAGTGACAAAATTGAAAATTTGGAGATCGCTGGTGCAAATGAAATGTTAGGGATAGCTCTAACGGGTGCTCCGCTTCAACGTGAATTTTTAAAAAATAACATTCAAGGTCCCGTAGGATCCAAACTTTGAACGTGTTTTTCTCAGAATGGTTTTTTGGGCACTTAAATTAATTTTGCTTCTCACTGCATCAATTCTGATTTGATGAAAGATAACTCTACTTCTTTGAAGAAAAATCGTGGAACTATTTCTTTATACGTCAGAGACTCTGCTTTCCATGCTGTGTGTGTCGGTAAATGTGCTAGCAACGTGTTGAACATTAATTCTTGAACCCTGTTTTTCGTTCATGAATGCCTAAGTAGAGTGAAACGAATTTAAATTGATGGATTTTTTTTAAATAAAATGAAGCAACTACATTACAGTGATTTTACATTCAATAATGTATGTCAATAAGTAAATCATTGCGCATTTGCATGTTATGATTAAATTCAAATCAGAACTGCATACGTTAGCAACCTGTTATCTGAAACAGCAATCATCACGAACATCATGTTGCCCTCCAATACTATATAAAGAACAAATTTATTAATAAAACAAAAGAACTTTAAATCAATCAAGCCATGGGCAAAAGTAATCATAATAAAAAAATATGGAGCTATTTGAGCTCTTTCAATTCCACTTCTAATTTGGTGTTATGTGGATATGATTCCGTTGTAAAAAAAAAATAACAATGAGTTTATTCATTTCGTGGTTAGACGCAATCGTTGTTAAATCATCGATTTTTATTAATAGAATGGAATCGTGTTCAAGCTTTTATTCAGACAGCTACTGTCTGCTTTCTTATTTCCTGCAGACGGAATATTTCCTATTCCAAACTATGCAGAATAATAAGTAAAATGTTAATTTTAATGGAATGGAATTGCGTTCAGCTTTCATTCAAACAGTCATAGTCGCAGTGTGCTTTCTTATTTCCTGCAGACGGAATATTTCCATGCCAAAGTATGCAAAATACCGCCATCCGTTGTGGATTAAGGACGGGAGCCATTTCTTGTCATTAAATAAGGAATAAGTGCTCCCGATAAAGTCTCGGGCAATGTTGGAAGCGGACCAGTTGGAACGCGAAAATCGATAATCTCTTGAAGCATTTCCGCTTGCACAAGGGGACGAAACTCCGCTAGGTGAAATGGTACTCCAATTCTGCTGGAGATTTGTCGCGTTGCGGAATTCTGGCGCGCAGCCGTGGTTCGCATCCCTTTGCCTAGTGGACAGAAATTTTAAGTAGCAGTAAAGGATTTTTCTGTTGCTGACGGCTGGAGTTTGCTTTTTGCAGAAGATTACCGAGTTTTTTCTGCAAGTTAAGCTTCCTTATCGCCGACGACACAATACGTTATTTAAAAACCAGACAGAGGGGACATTTTTGCTTTTTCTGGAAATTACCATTTCGACAAAGGAGGATTCATTCGTACCAAGGAGTTGATTTAATTGATTGGAGAGTTTAAAATCCGAAATTCAATTACGAGCGGAGATAACAGATTTTAATATGAAAAGGAGAGTTTCGCCTTTTTAGGATCTTCCTCTTTCAAATATCTATTGATAATTTTCCGAATCGGCTTGGCTATTTGAAAATTAATTGCGTTCTTGTAGTAGCCGAAGTCGATGATCGAAAAAAAGCGTCAACATAATACGGCATCTGTCCACATACATAAACAGCAACACAAATAGCTGCTGAAAAAAAATCACCACGTGATCAATGTATTGTTTGAGAATTTTTAATTAGAAATTTTATTTCAAAGTGGGATGACAGGTTTTAATTTGAAAAAGAGCGCTTCGAGTTTTCAGGATCTTCCTCTTTCAAATATCTATTGACAGTTTTTCGAATCGGATTGGCTATTCGAAAATTAATTCCGGTCTTATAATAAGCGAAATTTATGTCCGAAGAAAAAAGCGTCAACGTATTAATATGGTATCTGTCCACATACATAAACAGCAACACAAATTGCTGCTAAATCACCGCGCAATCAATGTAATTGTTTGCGAATTTTTAATCTGAAATTTTATTACGAAGTGGGATGGCAGATATTAATTTCAACAGGAGAGTTTTGAGTTCACAGCATCTTCCTATTTCAAATGTCTATTGATAGTTCGCCAAATCGATTTGGCTTTACGAAAATTAATTCCGGTCTTGTAATAGGCCGAATCTATGCTCGAAAAAAAAAGCGTCAACATATCAATATGGTATCGGTCTACATACATAAAGAGCAACACAAATAGCTGCTAATCACCACGCAATCAGTGTAATTGTTTGAGAATTTATAATGTGAAATTTTGTTACAAAGGGGAATGATAGGTTTTAATTTGAAAAAGAGCGCTTCGAGTTTTTAGGATCTTTATACTTCAACTATTTATTGATAGTTTGCCGAATCGGTTTGGCTTTTCGAAAATTCCGGTCTGGTAGTAGGCGAAACCTATGTTCGGAAAAAAAGCGTCAACATAATAATATGGTAACTGATCCCATATATAAACAGCAACAAATAGCTGCTAATCACCAGGCAATAAATGTAATTGTTGGAGAATTTTTAATCTGAAATCTAATAACGAAGTGTGATGACTTAAGATTTTAATTTGAAAAGGAGTGCATCGAGTTTTAGGATCTTCATATTTCAACTATTTATTGATATTTCTGACATGATTTTACATTTTGTCAAATCGGTTTTGCTTTCCAAGAATCAGTTCCGGTTTCATTAATAGGTGAAATACATGAAACAACAACGTAGTAACGTGGTATCGGTTCATATAACTAAAAAGCAACACAATTAGTTACTAATCGCCACGTAGTTAAAGTAATTGTTTCGGGAGTTTGAATCTGAAGTTCAATTATAAGGTGAGATGACTTGGATTTTAGCATGGAAAGGGGCACTTCGATTTTTCAAATCTTCTTATATCAAACTTTTTTTCAACATTAATTTTGCCCTTTTCGAAACATAAATCCAGTACTGTCAATACAAACGAAATCAATGCATTTAAGTGGCATCGGGTTAATAAATAAACAGCAACATAATAGTCAGCAACTAATAGTCATCAAAGCGTTCATAGAAAAAAAGTTACAAGCAATTAATAATTAAAATTTATTATTACACGAATAATGCGTTGAGAAAAACCCTTCTTTGAGACCCATTCGCTACTTACTATATTTTTCCCTTGTGACATTTGGCGATACCATTGCCTGCTTGGCGCTGGTAAGACTAGAAACAGCGCTAATCAAACAAGCGAATGTTCATAGCCCTTTTCTTCCGGTTCCCCCGGAATCGCCAACTCAGCAAGTAAATCATAAAAGTGACAAATGTTGTCAACTAAACAGCAACCTTCTATGTTTAGTTCTGGTATCACTTCTCCCAGAATGCAGTACAGTTGATTTAGTGGATCTCAAACGAAGCTACACACTATGGCAAGGCTGGTGAACCGTTCTTGATGAGTGCGTCAATTAAATTAAAGTTTATGCCTTTCAAGTGTCCAATGGGCCACCCAAGGTCGCCAAATGTCCTGGATCTTGCGTGATGTTTGAAACCTGTACATTTATTCAATTTTTAAACATCCCATAGCTTCCAAATACCAATGAAGTTTATAATTTACAGTTATTTTAAAATATACAAATTACATTTTAAAATCAAAATTGACATGGAGGATAGCCGGATCTTTCGTGCAGTGGTCGAATCGAATTCCGGATATTTAAAAATCGGTTGAATACCGATTATCCGATGTCTTCTGGGGGTCGCCCCATCCCTCTGTCCCTAATTCTATCTCTTTCGGTGCGCCTCTGCTGTAACGTATTTGTAGTTTTTAAATTTGACAACTGTGCTACCTATCATTCCCCCCCCCCCCCCAAATAATCTTTAAACGCCTGCTTTAATTTCAAACTCTATTGATGTTTAGTTACAAACTTGCGTAGAATGTAAATTGTCCAAACAGTATTTTAAAGGTCCTAAAGCAAATATTGTTTAATGCAACTTATAAGTAAATAAAGGTACGTAGTAAAGCAAAGGTAAAATGAAAGTACCTTTAATATCAAAGGTACCTAAATACTTTTTACCTAAAGGTACGAAAAAGTAAAAGAAAGGTAATTGATGCTAGGTGTTAACTTTTGTAGCATGAAACCTTAGATGTACCAACACGAACTCAAAATACATTGCTAATTCCCTCTAACTTTGCATTTTAAAAAGTGGTGTTCTCTTTTAGACGTTTCACTTAATATATTTTTTTACTTTTCAGCAATGGGATAAAGGGGTGAACTCATAAAATTATCTAAGTTTGGATAATAGATTTTTTTTTTACAATTTCCTCAAATTTGGCAAACTGGTACTCAGAAATCAAACCATTAAGCAATGCTTCACAATTTTGAAATTATTTATATACCCCTTAAACTTCCCTATCAGCTCCAAGTATTGTAAGAATCTTCGAAATTAGGCCTCCTTGTACATAACTGCCTTGTTTACATGAATGCTGTTAAAAAAAGTTAACACAGCTTCGCCCGTTTCATGAGAATTGGGCGAAGATTTCCCTTAAATTTCCTTATTTCCCTTAGATTCCCTTAAATTTCTAGAAATGTTTAACCTCACGGTAATTGGAAGCATTATTCATGTTCCATTTGAATATAGAACTTAAAATTTTAAAGCCTGTCCTTACCCTCTACTCTTTAACTTGCTCAAAGATAGCCAAAAACTCTATAGCTACACTGTTAAAAATTTCCGTAGGAAAATAGTAAAATAACCATTTATTTGATTGTTATTTTACCATATTTAATGACAACAGTTGAATAACCATTGAAAAGATGGTACTCAAACCGCTGATTGCGGAAATAATCGTTTATTCTCTGTTTCTACTAAAGAACGTTTAACTAACCGTCATTTTCAAGAGCTCAATAAGAATCGGGCATCCATCTTGATTGCGAAACCTCGCCGGTCGTTAAAATAGGAATACGGATTTATCAGTTAAAATCTGCATGCGTATATAAAACAAGAAGTTCCGTCTAGAGCTATACGAGCCTACTTTCCTGTGTACACCAGCTCCAAATTTATAATCTAGCTATCTCTCTCTTTATCGTTTAGCTTTAGTTCTTAATTGCTTCAAATATGCCTTTTTCAACGGTTAATACAGATTCGTTCAATCATTCATTTATTCAGTCATTCATGTATTTATTCACTCATTTATTCATTCATTCATTATTTTGCTTATTCATTTAATCTTTCATTAATTCAAAAATATTCTAGAAAATCCCGATCAAAAAATTTCATAAGAAAATAGGCTCGTTAGTTCTGGATGAACTTTTTATCTGTACATGTTCTACGTCATAAGAGCTCTCCGATAAAGTTTGTTCCAAGCAAATCGGCCCGTTAGATCAGGATTTATATAGGATTGAAATTTCCCCGTAGGCACTATGTTAATTATTTTTGAACTGTTCAAAAATGAACAAAAATTGTTCAAATCAATATTTCACGGCAAGAACTTCTTCCAGGGAGCTTGTTCATTAGAATTTGGATCTTGTACCTAGAGTTTACATAATTTGCTTCATTTTCGCCCATAGGCTCTAATGTTAAAATTTTTTGAACTGTTCAAATCAAAAAATAAAATATGAAAATTAGATGTCCTCACCGAGATCTTTCGAATGCAAAAAGAATTTTTCGAATCGGACAATTCGTTCAAAAGTTATTAGGGGGGGACAGACCGACAGACACTTTTTCCCCATCTCAAAACCCTACTTTCAAATTTTTTATTTTTCAATCTTTATTTAATTACTTAATTTATTTTTGACTTTTCTTGATTTCTAACGATATTTTCACGATACATTAAGCCTTCTTTCATGCTTTATTATTTTTTTTTTTTTACTTTTACGGGAAAGTAGGCTAAAAAGAAGATGAAAAAAGTGGCTTCAGCATTGGTTATTAAATAGAAACACATACACACGTAAATCAAAAATTGGAGATATCGGATTCCCGAACTGTTTGCGAATGAGCGAACCCATATATTGATCTGCTGAAGCTTGTTTGTATTTTAATATTTGCAGCAAATAAAAGGATTTTCGTCAATATACAGTAAATTGAGATCCAATCAAAACTGAAATCTCAATTTTAAGGCTGTTTGCCTGTTGGAAAAGAAGATTTATTGATAAATAAACGTCCGCTTTACGTGATGACGGTGGCCGAGTGGATAGAGAGTAAGACTAGTACACCACGCATTCGGGGTTCGAGTCCTGCAAGCTTCGTTTATGGTTTCCATGCCTCAAAGATTCTACGCCTCGAAATGGTTCAAAACGGTGAAAATTTTGTTTTGAAACCATTACGGTTATAAAACCGTAAACTTTTGTATTTACGGCTTTTGAACCAAGTTAATTGGAAATGGTTAGGTCCCGTAAAGATAGAAAAATGTTGTTGTTGTCGTGTCCTCGCGCATGGCGAGGAAGAGTGGGTACTCTGCTCCTGAGTCTATCGAGGCCCTTATAGGCAGGAGTCCGATTTCCGCCCCTTTGAAAGGTCTCTTAATTTTTGAACCAGCTCCCAGATGAGAGACCGGCACCTGGGATTGGCACCCCCAGAGGTATCGTTTCACTTGGAGGACATTGGAGCCCCGACCTATTTAGCGTGCACCAACTCCCTTTAGCGTACACGGACACCACAGCAACCAGCCGCGAGAGGTTGTCACCCTCCCAGACACTGACCTAAGTCGATGTTGCTTCACCTTCGGTGTTCAACGGGAACCGAGCTTCTACCGACTGGTCCACTGCGGGACTAGAAAAATGTTCCAAACCGTAAATTTAACGGTGAATTAGATGGACAGACTGCTGCCGGTCATTTAACCGTAATTTCATGATGAAATTTCTAACAGTGTAGAGCCCCAGTTTTGAAAATTTTTCAAAAGAGAACGGTTGAACCATGCACTTAAGATAGTGTTGCAGTTTCTTATACACACTATCTATTGAATAGTTGATTACTTTGTGCCCTTTTTGCAAAATTTCTAAAAGCAATACAGCAAGCACTTGTGCCAAAAAGCAATGGAAGGCGATACTATAGGATATTTCTCTTACAATTTCGGCTAGTTTTTGGACAAATTATTCTTAATTACAACAAAAATATCACGAGTTACCCTTTCTTTCTTATAAAGATCACATATACCTCTTATTATATATAGAGAGAGGTCCGATGACGTCACTGCCTTCATCTGCGCATGCTCCTGACACCGCCATCGACGCCATCAAGATATTTTATCGACAGTAAGTCATCAATTATCCTAATACCAATCAACAGATCCGTCGATTAACCAGGGGTGTTGATGGGAAAAAATAAAAGTTTCTCTCATTTATTTTAGTTTCTCCGTTGAATGATTCATATAACTTAAGTACATATATAACCCTTTCAAACGAAGGGTCCGGTATACCGGACATTGTTTAACGCATCATCTATAATATTCAAGCTATGATCATCAAGTTTAATTTATTTTAGGTTTTTGGGCTTTTTGCATGACAGGTATTCAAATTTTTTTAATAAGAAACTAGAAATAGTATTAATTTGCATTCACTTTCGAATCACATCGGGCGGAAGGAAAATTGAGTGGTGAAAATATTTCTATTTTAAAAAATTATTGCGACCTTAATTGCGACATTTTTAGTATATATTGTGAATAGATACATGTAAGTATTTAATACAAGCAAAAATATTTTAAAACAAAAATATTTTTTCCCATAAAGTTTCTTAACCCCTTGTCCGCTATACCAGACAAATCATAACACATGTTTTTGCATTTAGAAGCTCCACTATTGCATTGAAAAAAAGATTCCAAGCAATCCCGAAACATATCGCTAGTTCAAAATTAAAACGACACTTCTGCAAATCACACTACTTTTCAGGAGAGCGTTTTTAAAGTTTTTTTTAGCAAAAAAAAAGTTATCTCAGTGGAATCAAAGCCCATTTAGCTTTTGTTTGCGTTAAATTATTTTTTATAATTTTTACTGTGAATCTACTTCGTAATATTAGATAGTAAAAAAAATCGATTTTTGCAGAAGTGTCATTTTAATTTTGAACTAGCGGTATATCTGCATTTTAATGCTCACTTTTGCTTTCATAGCGAGAAAAAAAATTTAGTTTACTTGTGCAAAATGTTCCTTTACTGTTTCATAACGTTTTTGTTTATAACTGAAAAGCTTCAAATTTTGTGTGATTGATATTGGATTTTTTTCTAAGGGACCGTTCATAAATGATGTCACGCTTTTTTCCCATATATTTGACCCCCTCCCCCCTTCGTCACAATATATGACACTTCAGTGGGCCCCCCCTCCCCCCTTTGTCACATGTCACGCTATGTGGTATAAGCCTGATGTCACACTTCTTGTTGCCCCCTCCCCTTCTCTTGTCTCACTTTGTCACAATTTCACGAACCCCCCCTCCCCCCTCGGAGCGTGACATCATTTATGAATGATCCCTAAGCTTAACTTAAAGGGAAAAAAAATAACGCGCGCTTTTCAAAATTCTATGTGAAAGCGTTAACATGGGTATGACGTAAGAGTTGATCAGAATAATAATAGAAATTAATCACCCATGCTTTTGTAATTTTCGATAATCATTGGTAAATATTAAGATTAAACCATAAAAATTAAAACGCCAACACGTCTTCATTTCAAAAAAAATTTACAAGAAGTTTATCAGGGAAGTAGTAACGGCTTGGTTGTTATTTGTGCTTCTATTGAGAATATTAATCAAATAGCCCATTCATTTTTAAAGATGGCAAATGTTTGAAATTGTCTGAAGAAGAGTTCCGTGAATTTGATTTGCAAAAAATTGCATCCATTTTAATACTTTCTCGTTTGAAAGTTTAGTTTCGTTGCGTTTCGAGTTTCCAAATCATTTGCTTGAAAGTGAATGAAAAGGGAACTAAAAATCAATTGGAATCGACAAACTGGATTTTTCCAATTTTCTATGAAATCCACCTTGAAATCTGTTGATAAATTTCAAAGGAAAAGAAGATGTTTAACTTTAAGGAAGCACTTCCATCCAATGACGAGCTTAAAGAAAGTCAATACTTTGTATTTATACAAAGTCTAAAGACTGAGCATTCTGAGCGTTAACTTTGACATCAAATCGAACGTTTAGTATTTTAATAAGAAGTATTGACAGACAAAGAATACGCATGCACGCTATCGATAATATTTAAGAAACTTAATGGAGAACATAAATGAGAAATACATTTTTTAAAGGTAATTTATTACATCTATTACTTATATCTTTACATTTTTAAAAGTTAACTTTAAGGAATTAATTGCTGGTTAATGTTTGTTAACTCTTGAAAAAAACATTTTGCCGAAATTTATTATAATATATAAATCCGAAAAAAATTTTTTTTAATACAGTAGTTACAACTAAGAGGCATATAAAATATATGAGAAGGGTTTTACAAGAAAATAATTTTCTTGTGACTTTCAAAATCTTTTAAATTTTCCTATAACTTTTAAAATTCAGCACAAAATTGCCCGTTTTCAGAAATTCATCAAAACACTCACGTCAAAATGGCCAGTGTTTCAGAAGTATTTAACCGATTTAAATAATTCTTTTTCTTGAAGTAGCTAAGGAACTGTATTTAATTTAGACATAATTTTTGAAAATCTTGTTGGCTTTCTTGCTAAGGAAAAAAATCTGTTCTGCTGGAAAATTCATTTTTTAGATTTTGTAGTCATTTTTCGTATGATTTTTTTTTAACAAAACGGCAATCAAAAGTGCTCTTATGTAAGTTTTGAACCAAATTTTATCATAAGCCTGAGATGTATATTGCCTTAAAAATTAAAGTTCAAAATTCGAAAAATTTTAAAAATCACAATTTTTTAAGTGCGATTACTCAAAAACGCCATTCTTAAAAAAGCTGAAAATTTGTATTTTTGTTCGGAAGCTTTTATACGATTTTCCAAAAGTCGCGTTTTGGTCGTTTTTCATAAAACCAGTAATTCCATTATTTACCCATTTTTCCTTATGATGTTATGCTACTACACAATTACCGTAGCTGAATTATATTTAACCTTTAAAAATTTAAATATCACCAAGCGCAAAAAGTAGCTGTCATGTTTGAATGTATGACATTCTTTCTGTGTGTGTGCTCACTCCTATTTCTACTTTTAAACTCACACACGGTACATCAAATATGTGACAAATTTAAAATTTATTGCAGGAATACAATCAAAACATTATTAGCTGGCCCAGAAAATTAATAATTATGTGGGACAAGTGATCAAATATCGAGTGAAAGCAGTTAAAAGTACCCCACTGTTAAAAAAAATCACAACACTCAATAAAAATTTTTTAAATTTATAGAATGTTAATGACAAATATTGGATAGGACAAATTTCGATTGCATATTGGTGGTTTAAAGAAATTGTATCATTTAAGATCCCAAAAATTTAGGTAAAACATTTCAATGGCCATAAGAATCCGGGGGGAAAAGTATATCTAAATTTTAATGTTGAAAGTAGACAGTACCATATGTGCCCTCGAGCCTTTACAAATTTCTGATAATAAAGAGAAGATGGTTTAAGAACTTCATTTTAAATTTTTTGAATGTACTTTTTGGTATTAAGGATATTACCTTATTGGAAATGTTGAAAGGAGGGCTACAAGATTGGTAAGTGGTCTTTCAGACTTAGATTATGAGGTTAGGCTTAAAAAGCTCAATATGTATTGTCTTGAGCAAAGGAGAGTCAGAGGGGACATGATTCAGTTGTTTACATTCATTAAAACGGGAAATGTTGATGGACTACAGCTATGTGCTGAAAGTAGAACCAGGGGTCATTGTTTTAAGCTTTTCAAATCTCAGGCTAATCTTGAAATGAGGAAAAATGACTATTTCAATAGGGTTGTAGGCAGTTGGAATAGTTTACCGGACGCGACTGTTCATTGCAGTGGGGTAAAAACTTTTAAGAAAGCTCTTGATGTTCATTGGAGACTGCTAAATTGACTAGGACCAGCCTTGTTGGGACCTGAGCCTGTTGCTGGTCGTCACTTTTGTATTTGTATTAACACGTGTTTTTAAGAGTATATCAGTGCTGTAACATGATTTGATGTACCGTGTGTGAGTTTAAAGCAAGAAATTGGAGTGAACATACGCACACGCAGAAAGTAATGCATTCAATCATGACAGCTACATGGTGTTATTTAAATTTTAAGAAGGTTAAGTACAATGCAAACTACGGTAACTGTGTAACAGCATAATATGTTTCTTTTAAAAAAATGACACCATCATGAGGAAAAATGGCTAAATTATTGAAATTCTGGTTTTATGAAAACGCACTTTTGAAAAATCCTAAAAAATCTTTGGAGCAAAAACACACAATTTGATAGCAGCTTGTTAAGCACTTAAAAGACTAAGAGCAAATTTTCAGACTCTGAAGAAAAGGCACTTCGAAAATTGTACTTTTTGAAATTTTTCTAATTTCAAACTTTAAGTTTTAAGGCGAAAAACATCTCAGGCCAGGAGCTAACTGGCTCGGACTGCTGGTTGGCCTTTTCCCGAATAGGGAAAAGGCCAGTCCCCCATCACCGCAAGTGGGCCAACACAAAGAACATTTTATTGCGCTTTACAAATTTGAGTTTCTGCTAGAAATATTTTCATAAAATATGTATCTCTCATATTACTACTCACATAACGTTTTCCTTAATTAAAATAGCTTAGTTCATGTTCTTTCAACTATCAATATTAAACGTTTATTGCGATTTAAAGATAAAATAAATCTCATAGAAAACCGTTGTTGATCTATCGTTCGACAACGTGCCCCGTGCGCAGAGGACCAACTTATTCCAAATAGTAATTTGTGCTCTTCATGAATGTGAAAAATATTCTAAAAGCTTTTCAATAAACAAACACCAACAACGCAAAATATTCTATCTTGATATTGCTTGTCAAAAAAGAGAACGTGATCTATTAATAAATAAAAAACGATTATTTGTAGCGATAAAATAAACTGAAATTGCAAAGAATAACTTACACTATATACCAGTTTTTCAGAAAAATATTTTCGTCTTTTAAGTGGTAAATGGATGCCTCTTTATAGATGACATTTATGTTAAAGGAGGGTGACGGAACAACGCACACATGGGTAAACTAACAGCCACATGAGCCCTAAACTTTTTAGAATATTGCGACTGGACCAATGAACCCTATGGTCAACTAGGCCCAATCTAGTCTACCCAAAGGTAGCCTCAAATTGCGTTTTTAGACGTCAATTTCGAAAAAAATTCCAGTGGAGAGCCTTTTTCTCCAAACATCACCAGAGGAAATTTAAAATTGCGTCTTTAAAACATCCATTTCGAAAAATTACTTGCGGAGATCCCTAAAACCCCTACGCTCACCAAATATAACCTAAAACTGCGTTTTTAGGACTGCAATTTCCAAAAATGTTTAGGGTCGTTGGTTGTCCACTGAATCACGAGAAAGAACTTTAAGTATTTAAATACAGCACCCTCCCCCTCACCCGAAAGTTTTGTTTTCATGGCATAGTGCCCTTTACCTCGCAGGTACAGACATGTCTTTACCCTTTTTTCTACGCAAGTATTCGTACTGAGGATATTATTTTAGTTTCGACTACATTCATGAGCACAATGGGCCCCTGCGGCCCCCTACAATGATTTACAATACCGTCAACTGGGGTGACTTTGTCCTCTCTGGGGTGACTTTGCCCAATTTTGAAAAAAAGTTTCGCGCCACCATAGTAAATATCTGATAGGTTGCTTGAGGTGTTGCAGTCACTGATACATTCCTCCTCAATGTCTACGAGCCATTCTGTGATTTGCCAGTGGTTCCTGATAAGTGTTATCACCAATCTTCTGTGTCATTTGTGAAGTGCGTTTTCCACGAAAATTACAGCTCTTCAAAATTAGATACACACAGCTTCTACGAAAACAAAATGAGTTTCATCAGCTATTATTAGTAGTAGTAAATGTAATGAGGAATATAATCCACTTGGAACTTCGTTCCTGCACCCAATCTGTTGATTGTCATTTGACTGGGCAATGTCGCCCCACGATTTGCAGGAAAATTGGGGTCACTTTGCCCACCTGTTATTTAAAGTTTTACATCGTAATAAGAGTTTTTTTGGTAATTTATCAAGATTTATAGGTCAATAATAAAAGTAAAAAGGATTTTTTTCTGAAATGGAGGAGGAGGGAGAAGAGACTGATTCCACCAATTACCAAGAACGAATACCTTCATAAAAGATGAATTCATTGTGGTGAAAATCCTGGGGAAAAAAGCTATAAAGCATTTTATGGCAAAAATTACTAATGAATGTAGTGATGGAGATTTTGAGGTCTCATACATGAGAACCAAGGATAAGGAAATATTGTACACTTTTCCTCAGGTGGCAGATGAAGCCAGAGTTTCACGAGATGAAATTGTTCTCAAGCCTACTCCGCCCACTGAAAACAGACAAGTTTTCACTTTACAGACGGCTTGGAAAAAAATTTTTTCACGTAGTTCTTGATAGATTCTTTTTGGCACTTATTTCTTGTGAATGTATATTCTAATTTCTTGGTGAACTGTTCTTTATTTTCAGAATTCATCTTTTTTGCCCACGTTTTTAAACGTTTTAGCATTATTTGTCCAAGATTTGCCTTAATTTTTGTATTTTCGGCGAAAAAACGATTTTCGAGCAATTTTTGCGTTTACTGTGGCTCTTTTAGCACCCTGAAGAGGTGGCTTCGCCCATCTTTTATTTACAGCTTCGATATACGACGAAAACATCTGGTGGGCAAAGTGACCCCACGTCACTAGGTGACTTTGCCCACCCATATATATTTTTTTTTTAACGAGGGGGAATAATATAAAAAGAAAATAACTATATAAATCAGATCTACGAACCACCTTCCAAAGGTACAAATTTTATCTAAGATATCAGAAAATGGGTTATGGGAAAATTATCAACTTGAAGTTTTAAATTGGGCAAAGTCACCCCAGTTGACGGTACGTTTACTTTAAGTAAGGATGATCAAAATAAACTCTACGATATAATCGCCAAATTTGGTGAATAATACTTGCATCATATTTCAATAGCGTAATGTTTTTAATGCCAAATTTAGTTGTTACGACCGAATTTCTGCGGTAACTTGCGTTCTGATCTTGAACACGATTTTTTGAGGACTTCATGCTAATTCAGGATGAGAGATAACTTAATTCGACCGGAAAACAAGTAATAACTAGCGTTGCTTCTAGTTCAATGGAACTAGCTCAATTGCTAGATAATTCAGTGTAAAATCAAAATCCCTTATTTCTGTGCCATAATCTCAAATTCGTAAACACAATTATATTAACCAAAGCAGTCAACCTGGCAGAATGCCAAGAAAAATCCACTCCTGTTCAAGGGAGGGACTGCTGGTATAAGGAATGTGCCGTTTTTGTTCTCGTTCTAGTTCGTTTTGCACTTTTGATTTCTTCCGAACGGATGCTATGTGCCAGTTTATAAATGTAGTTGCTTTCAGCGAACAGCGAAGCAAACATTCTGATTCGCGTACTAAGTAAACGCCCCTGCAAAACGAGCTTCCCTAAAACTCGAATGGATTCGTTCTTTTCTGCGATGCGCAGAAGTAATTATAGCGAACTGTAAATACGAGATGACCGTTAGTTTTACGGTGATGTCTGAACTTTGTGAGATATTTGTGTGCGCTTAAAAGTGTAGTTATTCAATTTAAGTTAACTAATTACGTCTGCGTAGTTAAAATATAAATTAAATTATTTTAAATACATTCTTAGTACCAAATAAATAAGTTTTAAGTAAATTTCAGAGTTGTCATTTGCATGCACGTGTTTCTTGTAGATCGAAAAACTTTTAGATTTAACTGGCAGCTTGCAGAAGATCTTATAGTTTTACTAGTAGCGTACAATTTAAATTTTAATACATACAAAGGTGGGTCAAAATATAATTTTACCGGCCTGGCCAAAGTTAGCCAATCCTTCCTCCCCCGTCTCCAAGCTTACAATAAAAATGGGTTTAATACTTCCATAACAGCACTTTAGATTATCATCTCCATTTTTTTTTAATACAAAAAATATTATAAAATCGTTTAAAATATAATTTTTCCACCTCAAAAATAACATTTTTTCTTGACAGTAAGGCCAACTAGATTTTCCAAAATGATGTCTAAACAAAATACAGTTCCTTAATTGTGTATAAAAAAAAAATAATTATTCGAATCGGTTTAATACTTGTGAAACACTGGCGATATAAAGTGAATGATTTTCTGAAAACGGCCAATTTTGTGCTGAATTTTTAAGGTCTGTAACTGAAGGGAAAAAAAATTCTTCAGTTATAGACAGACCCGCCTTACAAAATATCTCCTTGCGTTTCGCATTACGGTTGTGTCGCTTTTGCATCATTTTAAAGACTCTTTACTGTTATTATAATTATTAATATTATCATAATTATTATTTATTTAGATTTTATTTCTACATAATTCGATTGTTTTTTTTTTTTTTTTTGGTTAGTATAAATTATTATTTAAATAATGAATTTTTCAACTTGTGGCACATAATTTATTATATGGAAAATATAAATTTGGTGCTATGATTATACTTTCATTTTTTCTGTCGCATCTACTGCGTGTTTTATATTTTGTAACAAAAAAAAACATTTTTTATGCAGGTGATTCTTAAAAAATGCATTTTTAATTAAGAAGAAGAAAAAAATATATAATAATCCCATTATATGTTTTAATATCCCTTTATAGATTTAAGAGGTAATTAACTTACTCAAGAGGTAATTAGGGGGTACAAACTAGACAGCATATGTTGAGCAGACTATTTAAAATAATGCGCTTTCAACTAAAGCCGTCTCTAAAATTTTATTTATGGGAAAATTAGGTTTCCGCCTTATTTGATGAAAACAGCATTTAGAAACAGATTATCTTGTTACAAAATGAAAGTAATTCGTTCACTAAAAGAATAAATTGCTTGCATAAGATAATTGCTTTCATAAATCATTCAATTTATTATTAGCCAGTAGCGTCTTGCTTTTTGTTTGCCATTAACGAATATAATATTCACTTATTTTTTAGATAGTAACGGTACATATCGACAGCTGTGATTTTCAATCATTGTGCCGCTGCACTTTTGTGTGCCGCCAAAGTTTAAAAATGTGTCTAGTAAAAATTATGTTTTTTTTTTTTTTTTTTTGTTACGAGTGAAGTTTGTTTAAATTAACAATAGGTTCCGTCTAGAACTACACGAGCCTACTTTCCCGTATACACCAACTTCAAATTTATAATCTAGATATATATCTCTCTGTCTTTCTCGTTTAGCTTCAGTTCTTAATTGCTGCAAATATAACTTTTTCAACGGTTAATACATATTCATTCACTCATTCATGTATTTATTCACTCATTTACTTATTTTTTCATTCATTTGCTCATTTATTCACTCATTTGTTCATTCATTCTTTCACTGAATCATTTAATCATTCATTAATTCAAAAATATTCTTGAAAGTTCCGATCAAAAATGTCATAGGAAAATAGGCTCATTCAGTTTTTGTTGAACTTTGTATCTGTACATGTTCTACAGCGTAATATCTTTCCGATAACGTTTGTTGAAAAGCAAATCCGTCGGTTAGATCAGGATTTATATAGGATTGAAATTTCCCCGTAGGTGCTATGTTTTTTTTTTTTTTTGAACTGTTCAAAAGTGTGCAAAAATTGTTCAAATTAAAAAATATTTTAAGCCGACAGCTTCTTCTTCTAACCTTCTTCATAGGTACTTCGATCTTATGCCCAGAGTTTACATCATTTGCTTCAATTTTGCCCATACGCGTTAATGTTAAAATTTTTTGAACCGTTAAAAATTGAACAAAAAATTGTTCAAATCAAAAAGTAAAATATGGAAATGAAACGTCCTCGCCAAGATTTTTCGAATGCAAAAGGACGTTTTCGGATCGGACAATTCGTTCAATAGTTATGAGGGGGGACAGACCCCCCCCCCCCCCCCATCTCAAAACCCTACTTTCAATTTTTTTTATTTTTTAATCTTTATTTAATTACTTCACTTATTTTTGCCTTTTCTTGATTTCTAACGATATTTTCACGATACATTAAGGGGACTCGGCACCTAAAAATCCACCTTCTCAAATTGAACATATTTCAAGGTGTATTGACTGGTTATATATGTTTATGAATGTAACTTGATGTGTAAAAGAAAAATAAATATTTAAAAAAAGTCCAAAAATTTCAAAATTTAAAAAAATTTTAAAACGCTACTCCTTTTTTAAAATGCGAGATTTTTGCCTGGATTTTTTTTACAAGAAAGAACAAACTATACTCCACACTTTGTAGTATGGAATTTTTGATGTCTTTAATAGTTCTTGAAAAAAAAATTTAAAACTGGAAAATCAACGAAAAATCTCGGTATTGCAAGATTTTTCCAAGTTAAACTGCATTAAAATAATTACCAATAAATGAATCAAAAATTCCATACTAGGTTACATTTAGTTGAACATTTGGAACAAGTAATAAAAATTTCAAGTGAATAGATACATATTTGAAAAAGCCTTAGCATTTTAACTATCACATAGTATGCAAAATAGCGAAGCTGAGAAAAAGCCATTTAAAGTTTTGGGTTAGGTAAAGAAAGCGTTAAAATGCTTATATAAAATCAAAAATAAAACATCTTAGACTGTATGTAGGACTTTATATATTAGAGAACATTTGTTCAAAGTTTCAAAGTATAATTTGGAGCAAAAATCCCAAAATCGATATTTTGACCGATTTTTAGTGCCGAGTCCCCTTAAGCCTTCTTTCATGCTTTATTATTTTTATTTTTTTACTTTTACGGGAAAGCAGGCTAATAAACTGTCCTTGGGGGCATAAAATTAATTAGTAGCCTATTTTATTGTTAGATAGTTACCATGGTATTTTTCAAAGTACAATTCGACCGCGAAGTTCTTCTCTGTTCGTTGAAAGCAACTCAATTTACAAACTGTCAAATGGCATCAGCTCTTAAGAAATCAAGTATGCTAAACGAACTAGAACAGAAACGGCACATTCCTTATACCAGCCGATCCGGCCTTGAACATGAATGGATTCTTCTTGGCACTTTGCCAGGCAGATCGCTTTGGTTGATGGTAGAACTGTAAGACATACATCTCCGGAACTAATGTGCCTAATGGAGACAATTCACCGCTAGAGTGACTCATGAACGATCATCGTTGTCACGTGATATCCGCTCTTTGTTTGCTAAGGTTTTCAACTGAGCTCTACGTAGTGTGCACTAGGCGAAATGAGTTATCTTAAAATGAATTAGACTATTTTCCACAGCTTTTTCTGATTATAACCCAGTATTTACATTTAATTTAATCATTATAATAGAAATTTATTAATTTTTACAATAGTTATACTTTTTTATTCAGTGTTCATTTAATGAAATGTGGAAGAACTTTATGTAGTCCTAGTTTTTAATTAGATTTGTCGAACTCGAAATAAAGCGACGCTACGGCTTCCTTTGTTTACATTGCTTTCATCGCTGCCACGTGACCAATGATAACGTTGCTTGAATTGCCTCCATTGGATTTTACAGAACTGGACTCAAATCACAAAACAGTTTACCATTTCCAACTTTAAATACAAAAGTACAGATGAAATTTTTTCGAACGATACAAGTCCATCGGACATGGTATGCATCCAAGTGGCAGTGGGAGCAATTCCAGAATCAGAGAATGATTTGTTATGATTCAGTCCCAGAAAATTGATATTTTTTTTCTGCATGTTTCTTTTGTGTGTATTTTGACGTTTATACTGTTTTATTCCTTTTTGTTTCATTTTTTACAGCATTTTCTACTTTTTAAAGATTTATTTACTTTCCTTTTTTTACCACATTTTTAACCGACTTCACAAAGGAAGGAGGTTATACATTCATATTGTATGTATGTCTTCTTTTTTTTTCTTTTTTTTTTCTGTCCACTCATAACTTCTCACCGGATGAATCTCATGATTTATTTTTTTTTAATCGATCGAGGATGGTTTCCCCTAGGTCCCGTACCTTCATTTGACCATATTCGGTAATTAGAAAAAATGTTATGAACAATGTAAAAATTAAGTTACGGGTGAAAATTAAGTATTTTTTTATTTTAATTGGAAAGTCTTGGCTTGATTTTTCTTTGTTGGAGAAAACTATTAATAAATATAAAAGTCATCGTTAAATAAAAAGAGTTTGTTACCATTGAGCTGTAATATTAAAAGCAATTGTAGCAACAGCTTGACTGAAGGCTTCTCTAAAACAAAAATGACATCCAATCAGTTTGTTTCCTAAAAGCGACTTCTAAACGGGAATTATCATACAAATGATTAGTTTTTAGAGCCAATCATTCAAAGAAGGTTTGCCCTTTGATATGGATTTTTTTAAAAATAAAGTATTTATTGAACAAATATTTGCACTAAAAAGAATAAAATAAAATAATTTTTGAGAAAAAAATAGAACCGACTTCAAAGCAGAACAACTATAAATTGCTCTAAAAAGTAAAAAATAAATTAATTCTTTAAACAATATCGATGTTACTTTTAAACATAGTTTTAGAAGTCGGTGCAAAATTATGGGTCTAATTACCGTTACACCATGTGTTACTTCATCTAACTCATTGCTAATTTCCTTATTTTTGTAATTGATTAGTCATTACAAAAGATTTTATCTATCCTAATTTTGCACCGACTTCTAAAACTATGTTTAAAAGTCACATCGATGTTTTTTAAAGAATTAATTTATTTTTTACTTTTTAGCGCAATTTATAGTTGTTCTGCTTTGAAGTCGGTTCTATTTTTTTCTCAAAAATTATTTTATTCAGAGAATATTTCTTCTCTCTTTTTGTCCTTCAGCTTTTTTTTAGTAGTTAAAATTTCGCTCGATTTCTTCATTAAATGTTGTGAACACTTAAAAGGGTAAATCAAGGACAAAATCGGACAATTTAATTATAAAATAAAGCAATATGATATTGAAAAGGGAAGGAGCATATTTGACATTGAAAAAAGGTGCTGCGGTTTTAAACAGAGAAAATACGGAGTGAATTTACAATTTTTTTATCTTTCAGTGATTCTTAAATTTTAATTTGCCCCAGTTACGGCTGGCATTTTTCTAGGTAGTGGAACATGTACAGATACGAAGTTCAGCCAGAACTAAACGAGCCAATTGTCCCTCGAAGCTTTTTGATCTGGATTTTAAAGGATAGTTCAGAATGAATGAATAGTTCAGAATGAGTAAATGGATAAACGAATAAGTGAATGAATTTCCTTTTAAATTGTTACAAGAAGTAAATTTAAACCTTAATCAGCTTCGGTGTTTACGATACAGAAGGATCAATGAAACTTTAAAATCCAAAAGCTTTAAAATAAATTAATTTTGCTGATTTTAAATATTTTTATAGAAACCAAAATGTGTCATGTCTCACTTCCTGTTACCCCCTCCCCTTGTTACGAACTGTCAAAATTTCTCGAACCCCCCCCCCCCCCTCTCCCCTTCGAAGCGTGACATCATTTATGAATGACCCCTTGCCAACCCTCTAGCTAACCCCCGCTCTAAACGATATTCCAATTAAAATTAGGGATGTACTGAGTTCGAGTAGCCGAGTACTCGGCCAATTACTACTCGGCCAAGTACCGAGTAGTTGTGAATAAAAAAAGATTTTAAAAGACATTTATAATGAAAAAAGAAATCGCCTGTCTTCAGAAAATGTGGAAAAACTTGTGTCTTACACCATTATTTATAGTATTTGCATATTATTGTACTGATCAGTTATAAATTTATCTACTATGTAGTAAACTTTTTAAAAAATTACGAAATTTTTACAACTACTCGGTAGGCTACTACCCGACTATATACCGAGTACTCGGCACATCCCCAGTATGAACCGTTGAAAAGGTATGAAGTAATTAAGATCTAAAGCTAAATAAGAAAAAGAGATCGCTAGACTACCAATTTGCTATTGGTGTATACGAGAAAATTAACTCGCATAGTTCTGGACGGAACTTCTTGTTATTATTTTGCATATGGACAGTAACATTCTTTTCCTTTTTAGTTGCAAATTTGTTGAGACCAATTTTCAAATTTTAATTTTTATACACCAAAAAAGTTCCTTTTATTTAGCTCACGTTCGATTTTACCATCAAAAACAGCTGAAGGGGGTATTCTAGTGTAGAGGCATGAATTTCGCCCGGTTTTTGAAGCGCCGTACAAAGGAAACAAATATATTTTTACAATCCATTTTTTTATCATTTGTTTATTGATGTTTTGTTATTACATACAAAAATTAACCAAAAAAAAAAATTTAAATTGACAAAGTTATGAGCAGTCAAAGTGGGGGATCCAAAAAAAAGAGGGTGTCATAGCGTGCATTATTCCAACCCTCCTGATGATCTGAAAAATAAAAAACAGGCGGATTCTTAATTATTATAGATGCCGCTATCGTATGAACCTTAGACAAGTTTTTTAAAAAAAATTTTTTACAAAATGGCAGCTGTTTGAACAAAAATTTTCTTTTTTGCATATTTTCTTAACAGTTTCGAATTTTTAAAAATACTATATGAAAAGTTACAGTTTTGAGCAAGGTTCACACGATAAAGGGATGTATAAAGAACATCATCTCCAAATTTGAAGTAAATCTGTCCGTTAGAACTCGAGATATCCTTACCGCCAGCTGGAAAAAAGTAGTTTCGAGAAAAACGCGTTCAAAGTTTTGAGACAAGTTTTCGGCAATTTTACTTATAGAATGGTACAGAATACTTACATATTTTTAATCGGCGATTCCTGCTGCATGTAAGAAACCTTCCACTACTTCAAAATGCTCATTCTCTGATGTTCTCTAGTAAAAACGAGCAGTTCTACCCTCCTTTGACGCTTCTGAAGTCCGGAGTTCCGAACGCTCGATACGCGCGCTTCGTCCCGTTTCGCTGAAAAAGCATTAGCTTCTGGGTCAATCGTGATTCCCACAACACCTAAGACAGGTGGTCAAGTTACAAAGGTTTCCCTATATAACATAATATAGGGATCATTCCGTTCCGTTGCTGTCTAACATACAGTACAAACAAAAGTTTGTACATAAAGAATTTTAAAAAAAAAATTTTGTGTACAGTGTAACCCTAAGTTACTAAATAGAAGCGAAAGTTAACTATTATTCTACTTTAATTTGGAGGAGGCATAACCTTTGTTCGATTTTTTTTTTTCAATGACGTTCTTGAATTTATAAAGAGACAGACTGTAGGTTTCATTTAACTCGAGTTCTCTACTCCATCCCCCTACACTGATAGCTAGTGGACTTAGTTTGCCCTACCTGAGTTAAAATTATTTTAACTTCGGCCTTTAAATTGTGTTTTGCGGAACCCAAACGTTCCGCAAAACACAATTTAAGAGCCGCTGATTTAGAGCTACTAATACTGTGATTTTACCACTCCCCTCGTCGTTATATACATTTGGGGGAAAATAAATCCATTATTTTGTTGGTAGATGGCTGTAGTGATCGATATCTCTAAAAGTATTGCTCAAACAATTTCAGATTTATACTCGTTGTCAAGTTCGCATTTTGCTCTAAAAAATCATGTGCTGTTTTTTTATTATTATTATTTCCAATGGGGCTGCGGTATGGGTCCTCAACCATTGCAGACCTAGTGCGGTCCCCGGTAATTGGTACCATCTCTTTCAGCGGCACCACAATGAGTGTGGTACCATCGCCGCATGAGAATTTTGACGTTCAGTTACCACTCGATGGCGGTACCTGAGCTCTCATTGATGCAATCTGCACTATTAATTTAATTTAGCCGAGAGTATCCATGCCAAACGGATACGCGAGGGATCTTTAACATGCCGCACAATCATGCGACATGGACGCAGACGTTTTTCTGCATCTTGAAAATCCACCGACTTGGGCCAGGTTTGAACCTGCGATCTTGGGAGTATGAGACCTGCCTCTTACCACCTACGCCACCCTGTCGGTTTTTTTACTTTAACGTAAATAACATGAGATAAGTTCGCAATTCAGTTTGAAACAATAGAAATGAATGTAACCATTCTTAACTCTTTTATTGCGAAAAAGTGCAATTTTGTAGCAGTATTTACCTGATAAATATGTCCCATATAGTAATTTTTTTTTAAATTTATAATGATCTGCGTAGTGTTGGTTCTTAACCATTGCAGACCCAGTGCGTTCCCAGAGATTGGTATCAATGGCACCACAATGAGTGTGGTACCGTTGCCGCAATTTTTGACGCTCAGTTTCCCCCTAGTAGCGTCACCTGAGCTCTCATTGATGCAAACTGCACTAGGAGTTGAGTTTAGCCACGCCAAGCGGATACTCAAGGGATCTTTAAGATGGCGAATCATCATACGACAGGGCGGCGCTGTCGATTTTCCGCATTTCGAAAATCTACCGACTTGGACCAGGTTCGATCCCGCGATCTTGGGCGTACGAGGCCTGCTGTCTTACCACTACGCCACCCTGTCGACATGTGCTGTTTTTTGTTTGGTTCATTCAGTTGCGAGTTATAGGGTTTTAAACATGGAAGTTAACAAAGAGAAAATTCTCTCATTTTGCAATTTTTCTTTGATAAAGGCGAAAAGGCAAGCCAGACGGCTGAAATTGTGAATGGTGTTTATGGTCCCGATACTGCAACAGATAATTACGTGCAATTTTGGTTTCGTCGATTCCGTTCTGGTGGCTTTTTATGTTAAAGATGCACCTCCCACAGGCAGGCCCGTCGTCGAAAATATCGATAAAATCACATAAATAATCGAAGTTGTGCATGTTAGGTGTCGCAGCATCGCCCAGGAGATAAAGATCAACCATAAAACAGTTTTAAACCATTTGCACAAAGCTGGATTCAAAAAGAAGCTTGATGTATGGGTGCCACACCAATTAACATGATGGATCGAATTTCCATCTGCGAAGCCTTGGCTTAACGGAATGAAATCGACCCATTTCTTAAATGGATGGTGACTGGAGGTGAGAAATGGGTCACATACAACAATATAGCGCGAAAACGATCGTGGTCAAAGCGGGCGGTGAAGCAGCTCAAACGGTGGCCAAACCAGGATTAATGGCCAGAAAGGTTCTGCTATGCATTGGGTGGGACTGGAAAGGTATCGTTTATTACGAGTTGCTTCTGTATGGCCAAACAATAAATTCGGATCTCTACTGTCAACAACTGGACCGTTTGAAGCTAGCGATTGACCAGAAACGGAAAGAATTGGCCAACATAAGAGGTGTTCTGTTCAACTCTAGACTACACACGTCTTTAGTGACTCGCCAGAAACTCCAAGAGCTTGGTTGGGAAGTTTTGATGCATCCACCATACAGTCCAGACCTGGCACCAAGCGATTACAATCTTTTTCTTGCATTGCAAAATTTTCTTGGTGATATGAAATTGGCATCAAGAGAAGATTGTGAAAGTCTTTTACAAGAGTTTTTGTCAATAAGGACCAAGACTTCTATGAGAGAGGGATTATAAAGCTACCTTTAAAATGGCAACACATTGTAGAACAAAACGGTGCGTATTTGACCTAAATCGGACAATCCGAAACATGTTAAATAAAGTCTTGAAGTTCACGTAAAAATAATGGATTTCTTTTTCCCCAAAATAATATTATCATTTATTGCGAATTTGCATATACTGTTAGTTTTCTATTAGAAAATTGAAAATCACAAAAGCATTGAATGACATTTTTACAAAAAGTTAATTAACTATGATGGTCTACATGACGCAACGGTTAGCTTAAGTAAATATCTGTTTAATGTCAAGGCAAAAATTCGTAATTGAATTACTGGTTTTACCGTAATTAACATTCTTTCTCGTGGAAAAACTGAGTTTGTGACTTAATATATTGCGGTGCCACTCTGCATTTACGGAAATTGAATCATTGTTTTACTGAGGGAATAAATCTCTGCTTTACTCAGTGAAGTAAGATTTTTGCTATTTTTTTATTCACTTGCTTTTTTCCTTCACTATGTTTTATATGGAACTTTTTACTTTAACCTGCTTTTTCAATACCTTGCATAATTGATGTTAAAAAAGAACGAGAGATAATAAAAGTCATACATTTCTTTTACTTCCCCCAAAGAAATACCTACAATTCATGTGATTCAGTCATAATTCATTTGCTCGGTCATCAACACAGTAAAATTCAGTTAGTATTAGATTACAAGAATTATGTTATAAACCCTTTAACTACCGGAATATATTCACAAATCTGTTGAAACGCCAAAAAAAAAAAGTATCCAAAAATTGCATAAATGGCGATACATCTATTTCTTATAGATGTATCGCCATTCTATCATTATTCTATCATGAGTTTATATATATCATTATTCTATCATGAGTTTCTTACATGAAAAACGCAAAACTGGAGAGTTCCAATCAGCATTAGACGCCCCATTTTCTACCTATGGCGATTTTTTGAGATGTTGATTGGAAATTTTTCTTCAAGATCAAAATTCCTATGAGATGTAGCTTTTTTTGCTTGCAAATCGACGGCGCACTGTATCAAAAGGGAGTGGTCAATACCCCCTTCTACACCTCTCATTTTGCCATTTTCAATTGAATAAATTATTACTTATAATGTAAAGAACGAATGCCTTTCCATTTGTTCAACTTTTTATTCTGAAACCTACATTTTCAGCAAAAATTCATCAAATCGTTTATTGACGTTGCCCGTACCACCAAAACCCGGAAAGTTTCCCTTTCCCCCCCATATAAATTACACTACCAAAGATTTAAATTTTTAAAAAAAATTGTTTCCTACGAACATGTTCTTTTCAGTCATAATTGGTAAAAAGATCTTATTTTTCCTGAAGTAAAATTTTGCCTATTTCTATTATGAATTCGAAGTAATTATCGAGTAGGCAAACCCATTAAATCCAAAATTTGTGAAAAATCAATGAAAAATGTTTTGAATTGAACTAAAACTTTAGAAAGAGTTTGAAAAAAAAATGCAGAAATCGTAATTTTGTTCAGTCAGAAACTGTATTTTATAAAGTTATTTCATTAAACATTTTAGTTTTAACACATGTATTGCTGTTGTAAATTCAAATAACAGCTTATATACCAGTGTGCGAGAGCTTTATTGTTTTTAATCTGTGTTCTTTCAAACAAAAGAAAGCACATCGTGTTGTTCTTAAACACTTAACTGTTGAATGTAACTACCATTTTGTAACCAGAACCTAAGCATATTTTTTAAAAACTTTTTTTTTCGAATGGGCTGCACATATCGGTTCTTAACCATTTAACCATTGCAGACCTAGAACGCTCCCAGAGATTGGTACCAACTCTTTCAACGGCACCACAATGATTGTGGTATTATTTTTTTACGCTCAGCTTCCCCCTAGATGGCGGTACCTGAGCTCTAATTGATGCAACCTGCACTAAGAATTTAATTTAGCCAAGAGCATCCTCGCCAAATGGATACTCAAGAAATCTTTAACATGACGCATCATCATACGACATGGGCGCTGTCGATTTTCAGCATCCTGAAAATCCACCGACTTGGGCAAGGTCTGATCCTGCGAACTTGGGTGTACGAGGCCTGCGCCTTACCACTACGCCACCCTGCCGGCTATTTCTTAAAAACAACTTTGTGTTCTAAGAGCCGACAGGGTGGCGTAGAGGTAAGACGCAGGTCCCGTATGCCCAAGATCGCAGGTTCAAACCTGGCCCAAGTCGGTGGATTTTCAAGATGCAGAAAATCGTCTGCGTCCATGTCGTATGATGATGCGGCATGTTAAAGATCCCTTGAGTATCCGTTTGGCATGGATACTATCGGCTAAATTAAATTAATAGTGCAGATTGCATCAATGAGAGCTCAGGTACCGCCATCTAGTGGTAACCGAACGTCAAAATTCTCATGCGGCGAAGGTACCACACTCATTGTGGTGCCGCTGAAGGAGATGGTACCAATTAGTGGGGAACGCACTAGGTCTGCAATGGTTGAGGACCCATACCGCAGCCCCATTGGAAAAAAAAAAACTTCGTATTCTAATTTTATGATTTCAAATAAGCAATCAAAACTTCTAAATATTGCATTTAATATGGCGCCATTCACCCCTATTTTAGCAAATGAAATTATTTAATCCTTTTGTGTCGACATCTTCACCTTGTCTCTGGTATTGTTGACCGACACATCAGTTAGAAATCAGAAACACTGCAAAGTAAAAAATGAGACAAATTCGTGGATCGGTGTATACCAATAAAAAAAGTCCCCTTTAGTTAGGCTTGCCATATTTTTGGTTAGGAAACCGGGACACATTTATATGGGATGGGCTACCGGGCGGTCTGTGGGGTAAGGAATACCCCCCAGTAGCGAGGGGGAAATTTTTAAAAAAATAAAAGAAAAATGGTGAGTTGTAAGCTTAAAATCCTTGCAAAAAAAAGAGAGTGGGGAATCTGGAACCCTAAATTGTTAGTCTTCACACCTTTTAAAAGTAAACAAGAAGTTCCGTCTAGAACTATACGAGCCTACTTTCTCGTATACACCAAATTCAAATTTATAATCTAGCTATCTCTTTCTCTCTCTTTCTTATTTATCTTTAGTTCTAATTATTGAAAATATACCTTTTTCAACGGATAATACATATTCATTCACTCACTCATTCATTCTTTCATTTATTCAGCCATGCATTTATTCATTCATTCGTTACCTCATTCAAGTGTTTATTCATTCATTTACGCATTCATGTATTTATTCACTCATTTATTTATATTTTCATTTATTCAATAATTTATTCATTCATTCTTTTCCTCATTCATTTATTCATTGATTTATTCTTTCACTCTTTCATTTATTCATTGATTCATTATTTCACTCATTGAGTCACTGAGAAATATCCTTGAAAATCCCGATCAAAAAATTTCATAGCAAAATAGGCTCGTAAGTTCTGGATAAACTTTCTATTTCTACATGTTCTACGTTATAAGAGCTTTCCGATAAAGTTTGTTCCAAGCAAATCGGTCCGTTAGATCAGGATTTATTAGTAATTCCTACGTTATTTTTGACTGTTCTTGTTCAAACAATATTTTCCCACGATAAGCCCTTTTTTGCTTAATTTTGTTTTGAACTGTTCAAAATTGAACAAAAAATTGTTCAAATCAAAAAGTAAAATATAAAATGAGATGTCCTCGCCGAGATCTTTCGAACGCAAAAAGAATTTTTCCAATCGGACAATTCGTTCAAAAGTTATTAATAGCAGGGGGGACAGACCGACAGACAGACCGACAGACACACTTTTTCCCCATCTCAATCCCCTACTTTCAAATTTTTTATTTTTCAATCTTTATTTAATTACTTCACTTATTTTTGACTTTTCTTGATTTTTAACGATATTTTCACGATACATTAAGCCTTCTTTCATGCTTTATTATTATTTTTTTTTACTTTTACGGGAAAGTAGGCTAAAAAAGGAATTTTTGCTTCTTAATTTACTTAGAAAGAATTTTTTCTAGTCTACCATCTAGAATGAAGTGCTACTAAAATAAAGTTTAAAATACTTCATAAAATTGTTTAATGGAACAATTAATAACTAAATCTTTCTTTTTCAAATTACAACTTTTTGTCTAGCTACAAAAATCATTCAAAAAAAAAACAACATTTTTTTCAAACTACAAAAGCAATTAATAAGTAACATTGTGTTTTGTTTTCAATCCACTCATATTTCTGGATTGAATGTACTTTTTTCATGATGTCTTTGTTAAGTTTGACTTTTCATAAAAGTCAGCGCAAAGAAAACACCAAAGTTTATTTTACATACAATCTCTTGCAGTGGACTCCCTCATTAATGCTCAGTCATCTTAAAGATTCTTAATGTCTTCATAAAAGACTCTTAAAAACATAAATTCATTACTTTTTACATCTTACAGCCGTTTCCGGGACATTGATAAAACGGGGCGGGACACCCGGGACAAGAGCAAAATACCGGGACTGTCCCGGTCAAACCGGGACGTATGGCAAGCCTACCTTTAGTGGCACCCGAACTGTTATCGGGAAAAACAGCTAAGTGGTTAAAAGAAAAAAAGTCTTAACAAGAAGTTCCGTCTAGAACTATACGAGCCTACTTTCCCATATACACCAGCTTCAAATTTATAGTCTAGCTATCTCTCTCTCTCTCTTTCTCGTTTAGCTTAAGTTCTTAATTGCTTCAGATATACCTTTTTCAACGGTTAATACATATTCATTCAATCATTCATTTATTCAGTCATTCATGTATTTATTCACTCATTTATTCTTTCATTCTTTTGCTTATTCATTTAATCATTCATTGATTCAAAAATATTCTTGAAAATCCAGATCAAAAAATTTCATAGGAAAATAGGCTCCTTAGTTCTGGATGTACTTTCTATTTATACATGTTCTACGTCATAAGAGCTTTCCGATAAAGTTTGTTCCAAGCAAATCGGTCCGTTCGATCAGGAATTATATAGGATTGAAATTTCCCCGTAGGCGGTATGCTGATTTTTTTTTAACTGTTCAAAAATGAACAAAAATTGTTCAAATCAATATTTCACGCCAAGAACTTCTTCCAGTGAGCTTGTTCATTGGAACTTGGATCTTGTACCCAAAGTTTACATAATTTGCTTCATTTTCACCCATAGGCGATAATGTTAAAATTTTTTGAACAGTTCAAAATTGAACAAAAAATTGTTCAAATCAGGGGGGGGGGGGGACAGACCGACAGACAGACAGACAGACAGACACACTTTTCCCCATCTCAATACCCTACTTTCAAATTTTTTATTTTTCAATCTTTATTTAATTACTTAACTTATTTTTGACTTTTCTTGATTTCTAACAATATTTTCACGATACATTAAGCCTTCTTTCATGCTTCATTATTATTTTTTTTTACTTTTACGGGAAAGTAGGCCAAAAAGGAAGGATCGCTGATTAACAGAATTCAAAAGAAGACCAGGGCTGTTACAGCATTCGAAAGGTAGAATTAACTAGTTTCAATTCTGCTGATATCAAGTGGGCATTTGAAAGGATTTGACTCATTTTGAAACTGAAAATTTCATACAGTGGATTTAACTGTTTGTCTTGAACCACGAAGGATTTAACAGTTTTGGAGATGGACATGCATCTCACTGTAGATTTTTTCCCAGAAAAAATAGCTTTTGCGTCATAATATCATTTAGAATCAATGACTAATCAAATATAAATTCAACAGCCGTCGCGTTCTTGTTTTACAAAAATAATACTTTCGGTTACTTTTCTTTCCCTCACGAAAAATAGTGAACTTAAGGAGCTGTGCTGTCGATATAAATCTTCACCCCTTATTGCCCAACTTTTTGCTCACTTAAATCTGATATGAAAAATTATTTGAGACAGTGAGAAACAAAAATGGAAAATAGTAAGGGGGAAAAAATCGGAATTTTTTTAAAAATTGCTCAGCAGCTAACGGTCCCAAAAGATTGGAGCGTTTGAAATATAAGGGAAAATTTTACTAAAATACACAACTTTTGGGAAATATGTGTCTCGGTGATAAGGCTCAGACACAAAAGAAAATCAACGCACTCTTCCTAGCTCTTAATTGCACAATGTTACTAATTAGGGCTCGACCGATGGCATTTTTTGGCCGACAAGCCGATGCCGATTGTTCCGAGATTGCCCGATGGCCGATTGCCGATTATTTTCCTCTTTCATCGGCCGATGGAAAAAACTCGCTCTTAACCATTATGCTTATCAAAAATGTCATTTAAATCATTTATATATTTTAATGTTCATAAAAACATTAATGCATTATTCAAGCACCATAAAACTGTTTGGAGGAAGTTTACATAATAATTAAAACTAAAAGAATCACTCGCGTTTCTAGTAAAGTAATTAAACTATTTGGTAGTAGAAAAATAGCTATATAAGAGGAGTTTTAATTATTTTTTCTCATCCTTTCAAACAAACTCAACTATTGGATCGGATCGGGTCCTCCTTCCCTTTCCTCCAACATTTTCTCTTTGTAGCACCTGCACTGCAAATGACAAGTGCAGCTGCCTTTATTTTCTTATTTTTATTTTCATGGGGAGGAATGTAGATGTTATACTACAGACTAACAAATAATGTGGGTTTGTAATTAACAAAATTGTCAACACCCTTCAGATTTTTTTTCTTAATTTTTCCTCCGTTTTTAAAAGAAAAGCGGTAACGATTCTGCTTATTTTTTATTATAAAAATTATTTTAACCAAAAATAACTCTTTTCATAAAATAAAAATAAATTATTAAAAGTTTCGCTCGCAGTAACGCATCCCCCCCCCCCCCCCCCAAAAAAAGGTTCATAACCAAGAAATACTGAATATTGCTTCAAGAACAGACGTGAGATTTTTTTGTCATTACCAATGAATGATGGAATGTCTTAAGAACCAATCTTATTAGCTTTTTTTTCTTGTGAGTTGAAAGTTACACTAAAATACCCGACATATTCTTTATATTTTCATTAGCACAATGTAACGTCATCGAAATAAACCAATATTTTGTAACGAAAAAAATATTTTGAGCACCAGCAGTTTTCTGTTGACAAATAATCTTCTGAGAAACAAGTGGTCAATTATAAGAATTAAGATGTATTTTGAAAATATATATATATCTATATATACATTGTCAATTTTTGAAAATAAAGAAATTGTAGCATTTTTATTAAGATATTATTCCACCCTGTCTCGCGAAATCGTTTTTTAAGAGTTACGTTTTTGTAAATTGCAAGTCAAACTTGAACCACATAAACTTTTGATCAATAAACATTTATACTGAAAAATTAAATCATATTTTTTATCAATATGTGCTATGTTGTAAACTAATAATAAAAGAACAAGAAATATTCGAAACTGAGAGCAGATGCAACGAAATTGTTGCACAATAGCAGAAAAACTCAACTGTCGTGACATGTGGCATCGAAGCAAAAAATATATATATATGTTTAAAAAAAGAAGTTTACACGGGGAAAAATTAAAATAAGTATCGTATGAAAAATTAAGATGTATTTTGAAAAAAATATGCATTGATCAATCTTTGAAAAAAAAGAAATGTTACCATTTTTATAAAGATGTTATTGAATCCTGTCGCGCGAACTCGCATTTTGAGAACTCAATTTTTAAAAATTGCAAGTCCTACTTTGACACATAAAATTTCGATCAATAAACATTTATACTGGAAAATTGTTTCTTATTTTTGATCAGTTTTTTTCTATGTTGTGAACTAAAAATAAAATAATGAGAATAACCGCACACTAAAAGCAGATGCAACGAGATTACTGCGCAATTTCAAAAAAAAAAAAAAAATGTAACACGTAGCATGGAAGAAGGAGAAAAAAAGCCGCTAAGAGAAAAAAGTTTAAGCGGGTAAAATTATTATCGTACTTTGATTGAGTTGACTCTGTATTGTTTACAATTTCGAAATAATAAGAAGCATGACAAACTAAAAGCAGATGCTATAAGATTATTGCACAATGACATCTAATGCACTAAGTCATTATTAAGCGAAAAGCGGACAACAATGAGGCAACTAACCTAGTGCGAAAAACAAATAGCACTCCTAAGACGCCTCTATTACTTTTACTTTAAGGGGGGAAATACGTGTAAAAGTCTCAAAAAATTAATTTTTCTTTCTTCATATATAAATCGATTCTACAGCTATTTAATAATATACCCTAAAAATTTCAAAGCAAAATTCCAAGTCGTTTAAAAGTTATAAGCATTTGAGCGAGCGCCCCTTTTGGAGCAGTTGAGCAGGTGACCTGAAGGGTATTAGAGAACGTTAACAGATGTCCTTTTTTTTATAACAATTCAGACCTTGGATAGAAATTTCTATAAGTATCGTATCTATAAGTATAAAAAAATTGATTCATTTACTGCCTTAAATTTACCTTCAATACCACTCTTTTTTTCAAACGCGTTTTTCTCGAAACTACTTTTTTTTTCGAATTTGCGTACACTCTAGTTCGCAGAGTTTTTGATGAATCCTTATCAAATTTAGCACACATTTTCTTTATATATGCACGCTTTAGTTGAACTAGAATCATAAACATATCTTTATTTTTACTTTTTTTTATTGTAAAAAAAGAACAAAAAGAACGGTAAAAAATTGTACTTAATTTTCCCATTCTAAAAAAAAAAAAAAAAAAGAAATTTTCAATTTTTTTGTGATGATTTTAGTTCAACTAGACGAGACACTTATAAAATTAGTAGATTTAAAATAATATATATTTCAGATAACAATTGTGACCTCCAGGATGTACGCAAAGTGCCGACCCGGGTGGCTCAGTGTGCAGCAGCCAATAACTCCTGAATTTTTCAAGAAAAATGTTTGAAATTTTCAGTAAATGTTCTTCAATATATCTATAAAATAACCTCAAAATCTCAATAAAATCTGTATTCTTTATACGTTAAAGAAATTCATGAAAATTGCTCTTAATACGCCGTTTTACACATATTTTCCCCCTTAACATATTCTATTTCGCAAGCATTCTGTTCAAAGAGAAATAATTTCAGTAATGAAGGTTTTCGGGCAGCAATCGCTTAAACTATTTTCAGAATATTTTATCAAATAAACTTTGTAGAATGACATTATTTTTGTGCATTTTTTAACTGTTGTGCTGCCTGTTATTGTCTTGAAATAGAAATTTAGCTATGGCAGAAAAAAGTAAGCTAAAGAGAGAGAATGTATTCTGGAAAGTTGTCCCTGCGAAAAACATCGGCCTTGCATCGGCTTTTAGATGTTTTTCAAGGCCGATGGGCCAATGTTTTTCTAAAGTTAATATCGGTTAACTATGCCGATGGCCGATGGCAACTTTGTTGAACAATCGGCGCCGATGCATCGGTCGAGCCTTATTACTAATGTGCTTCCACGTGTTGCTTCAAGTTCAAAGGAAGACCCCACTAGGAATAGTTTGCTTTCCAAAAACTGATTTCGTCCCATTATTTAGCCATTTTATGAGCCGTCCCATTTTTGGGACGATAGGCACAAACGGGTTAAGCCCCTTATCTTTAACTAGAAATGCTAAATCCGTACCAGTTTATTGGTGCGCGCAAAAACATTTCACATACACCACGTCCTTCGTCTTCCAGGTAATAAGGGTAGTACTTCTTGATACAAAAAATGATTTCATCCCATAATTATAGAAATTACAGCCGTTTTAAGGACCGTCCCACTTTTGGGATAATAGGCACAGATGGGTTAATCTCCTTATCTTTAAATAGAAATGCTAAATCCGTACCACAACATACGAGTTGCCCAGCTTAGGTGATGGGCCACGGAAATTTCCGGTTTTACGTAGGGGTTGGCCTTGCCATTTCTTCTCTTTTAATCTAAAGAGAAAAATTGACAAATCTCGGTGGCCCCGTCACCTAGTGCTGGATATTTAAACACTGAGGTTTCTGTACCCGTCACCAAAGTGTTTAGTCTCTGAACAGTTTTTTGAGTTATGAAAGATGATATTTTTTTTTTCTTCATCACTACATAAAATGCTTTTTTTCATGGCTTCAATAATAAATTTCGTAATGTTTCTACACCCGCAAGATAACAATCTTTCATTGAATTCGTAGAAACGTATAGAGCCTCAACAACGGCTTCGAATGAAATATTTTTAAAAATATTGTTCATTAAAATTCTTCGATCTTGAGGGGAAAAAACCATCCTAACCATGCTAAAAACTAAAACCCACTAAAAATGTCATTGCACATGGAAAATGAAAAAAAAATGGCCTGTCATTTCGAAAAATAGAGTGCTGCCAAATTATTTGTACTTGACGTTATTAGTGCAATAACCCCTCGTTATATCGAGCCTCGTCATATCGCTCATTCGGATATATCGACCTTTTCCTATGTCTCCCAACATTTTAAGTTTGAGTTCTTGAAAGTAAAAAATTGCATTTCTCAGTGAAGTCCCTTTTCCTATTAAACAAAGCCATCGAAAAGAAATGCTTTCCTTTCTTCTGAATTGTTGCAGTTAAAAGCTGCAACAATACTTCTCCCACTCTTCAACTTGCATGCCTGGAGAAGGATTCTACTCAAACCAGTCGACGTTTTACTTGACATTTATTTTTGTGTTGATCCTAACGCCCATAGAATGAAAGAGGCAGATATCAATTGCCCAAGGATTTTTATGAAAAGATTTATTTTTTACCGACTTCACAAAGGAAGGAGGTTATACATTCATATTGTATGTAAGTCTTTTTTTTTTTTTTTTTGTCCACTCATAACTTCTCACCGGATGAACCGATTTTCATGAATTTTTTTTTAATCGGTCGCGGGTGGTTTCTCATAGGTCCCGTATCGTCATTTGACCACATTCGATAATTAGAAAAAAAGTTATGGTCAGAAATAGGGTCATTTTTTTGGTTTTTCATCCATAACTTTTGACTAAATGAACCGATTTTGATGGCTTTTTCTTTAATAGATAGAGAGCCGTCAAACTCAAATATCGCGCATCAATTTGACTACATTTGGTTTTTAGAAAAAAACGCTACGTGAAAAATAAGTATTTTTTATTTTAATTGGAAAGGCCTGACTTCATTTTTCTTTGTTGGGGAAACTATTAATAAATATAAAACTCATTGTTAAAAAAGTTTTTGCTGCCATTGTGCTATAATAATAAATGAAATTACAGCAAGATTTTGACTGAAGGCTTCTCTGAGGCAAAAAATAAATCCAATCAGTTTGTTTGCTAAAATCGACTTCAAAACGGAATTTTTCATACAAATGATTAGTTTTTAGTGTCATTCAGTCAAAGAAGGTTTGCCCTTTGATATGGATTTTTTAAAAATAGAGTATTTTTATAAAAAATATATTTACACTAAAACGAATAAAATAAAATAATTTTTATAAAAAACAAAACAGACTTCAAATTATAAATTGCACTAAAAAGTGAAAAATAAATTCATTCTTTAAACAACATCGATGTGACTTTTAAACATAGTTTTAGAAGTCGGTGCAAAATGGTGATTCTAATTACCATTACACCATGTGATACTTCATATTGGAACTGTTGCTAATTCTGGGACATCTATTTTTGTAATCGATTCATGATAGCGAAAGATTTTATCTATCCTAATTTTGCACCGACTTCTAAAACTATGTTTAAAAGACACATCGATGTTGTTTAAAGAATTCATTTATTTTTCACTTTTTAGCGCAATTTATAATTTTAAGTCGGTTCTATTTTTTTCCAAAAATTATTTTATTATTGGGAAAGTTGTCATTTTTTTTTTTTTTTTTTTTTTGTACTTTTTGAGTTATTTCTAATGGCATCGGTTAGATCACGCATTCGGATAGATTGCGCTTTTTTACTGTCCCCGACAAGCGCGATATAACGAGGGGCTACTGTATTTTCAAAATAAAATATTTTTTGATGGTTTGATTAACTTTTGGATCACCTCACCCTGTAGTCAATATCTCCCTTGTCAAATAAGTGCTACAAAACTCAATATTGTACAATATTTGCTATTTTGCTGCAAAATTGTACTCAATATTGCAGCAAAGGAAAAATGAGACATTAACCCTACACTGCGTAATTTTTTTTTCTTTGTAAAATATTTTTTCGTGTGTGTTTGTTTGTGCTAGTTATAAGTGGGAAAAATACTAAAAAAAATCTTATTTAATTCGGAAAAGTATAATTCGAGAAAAATTGACATCTTGTTTAAAAACAACACTGCGCATTTAACAATAATAGTTTTTTTTATATAATCATTTTAAAAATAAAACCAAATCAATAATAAATAGGCATGCATTATAATCATAAAACACTAAAATACGAAAATTTATTAAAATAATTTATTTTATTATTATTTATAAATTTATAAAATTTATTAAAGTAAAAATTGGCAGATGTAACTAATAATTATTAGTTACATGTGCAAATTTTTACTTTGATTACCAATAAAGTTTAATAATAATTTCACTGTAAGATTTTAAACAAGAAACCTATCATCTGTACTATGCGATAATGTTCGTTTCTTCTTTGGTTGATCGTGAATTGATTTTAAACAAAATTCCTAAATAATAATTCAATCGACCACTTTAAGCTAATTTGTGAAATATTTAACAATAATCTTCTAAAAGATACTAAATAAAATGAAATAGAACAACATGTGACACCTGTTCTTGTTTATACTGCGAATAATGCAGGAGCATAAAAATTGCCCCCCGAATGCGCGGTGTTGTTTTAAAACAAGTAAAAAAGGCGCCTTAATATATATTTTTCCCGAAATTTTTCGGACAACTTATATTTATTTTATTTTAAAACTATGTAAGCAATTAGAGACTTTTTTTTTAAATAAAATTGTTGCTTAAAATGTGTAGAAAAAAAAATTAAGAAGTTACTGTTTTTTTACGAAATCAACATGTCTTACGATTTTGTGAAAAAAAGATGAACCTTGAGTTCAGTTTACAAGATCTGGGGTGGGACTATATTAACTAATATGATCACACATACAAAATGAAACGAAAGAATGCGCCCCATGTTAAAAATATTACAGAATAAAAGCTTAGAGAACGAAAAATGGAGGTGTTGTTTAAAAACAACACGGCGCAGTGTAAGGTTAAACGTGTACAATGGCAACTATTGCTCCAAAAATCGAAGCAATTAGTTCAGTACTATTATAGCAGCATAAAACTAACTGTCCATTGCTTAATTTGCATAGAAGCTTAACTCCCTTGGTTTTTAATTTATTTGCTTTACATGCTGGATGGATCTTTAGGCTGTTTAAAGCATCTATCCCTTTACCCGCGGATACAACAGCGCCCGCTGCTTATGCCCAAAGATAAAATATTTCAGTTTCCCATTTTAAACTAGAGAACATTTAGGATCGAGAGTATATGAATGAAGGGCTATATAACTATGAATAACCCTATGATGATAAATGGCAATGAATATCATAGAATCAAAATTTATAGAATATGACTTACAGAGGAACACCTTGACGATTGCTTGCGAGCAGGAATTTCGTTATATTCTCCCAATTATGAAGCGCTGGCCTCTGAAATGCAATGCCAAAGATTACATTAACTGCATTTTATATATTTTATAAATAATTTTTATACTTCGTATGTTTTGCAAGCAATTTAGTATTTTACACAAGAATATTAATACTTATTATATTCATATGTTAAATTAATTTTTGAAGTTAAATATTTTGTGCATTATATGTGGTGTGTCCACAAATTATAAATTTATTTTGAAAAAATAAATGGTGCCCGCCATTTGACCGCTATTCTGAAATGTGCTCTCAGGTCCGAAAAGGTTGGGGACCCCTTGTTTAAAGTATAAATATAAGTTAAAAATAGAACACATGCTTTTTTGTTCTTGTTTTTTCTCGGAAATCAAGCATTATAAATAGCTGTAATTGTTGTTCAAAATTACAATTATTGTTTATTAATGAAAATAATTCCAGTAACTACAATAGTCGGTGTGTATCCATGAAGATTATTTCTAATGTATTATAATTAACAAAGGTTTAATGCTAAAAAAAATACAATACAAGCATGTCCTTTGAATTTTCCACTTCGCGATCTCAGCCAATAGGGTTGTCATTTGGGGGGTTCCCCGACTTTAGAACTGTAAGGTATTTGTGTGTTGATGTACTTTGTTTTTTAATGCAATATATAGAAAAACCTGTAACGTTGACCACCTTTGTGAGCTGACCACCTGGCTAAGTTGACCATTTTTGTCAAGAACGGAATGAGCCCTATATTATATAATGTAGAGAAACCTTTGTCACTTGACCACCTGTCTAAGTTGACCACTTTTGTCAGGAACGGAATGAGCCCTATATTATATAATGTAGTAAAACCTTTGTCACTTGACCACCTGTCTAAATTGACCACTTTTATCAGGAGCGGAATGAGCCCTATATCATTTAATGTAGGGAAACCTTTGTCACTTGACCACCTGTCTAAATTGACCACTTTTGTCAGGAACGGAATGAGCCCTATATTATATAATGTTGGGAAACTTTTGTAACTTGACCACCGCATTTGACCACCTGTCTATATGGACCACTTATGTACGCCAAGTTTGGGTGGGAGTATTATGAAAAATCCTTTGTACGTTCACCGCCAAATTATCTCTATATTTATTCGTTTATCTTTTCTGGCAAAGATTTAAAAAAAGCTAAAATAACTTCTCCAGAATATTTTATATGCTATAATGTTAGACCAGTATTTGTCTGGATGGACGAAACATAATATAAATTGCCCTAAACTTCTTTGTAAGTTAACCAAATGGGAAAATGACAATGAGCGCTCTTTTATTCTTTAAAATAAGTTTCTTTTTTCTTCTATCTGATGTACCATTTTAAAAAGGTTTGTAATTTCAGGCAGCATTTACCATCATATAAGTAACTTACACAATTAATAAGATATTTATCTTTATTTTAATTAAGCACTTTACTTTTAAAGTTGTATAGGATATATTGTAAGTTATTCAGATTAAATTCCTATAACGATATTTTAGATAATTGTGAAAAAAATTTGCTAATAACTATTTTAAAGCAACGTTAATACATGAAGGTATGTTTTAAGTAGTTACAAATGCATGGTGTAAGGAATAACAAAAAAAGTTCCTCTAAAAGTGAACCACCTGTCTCAGTTGACCACTAAAGTGCTGCACATAAAGTGGTCAACTTAGACAGTACATTGCAATTACACTTTTTACTCCCGCCCCCTAAAAAATTTGTAATGACGAACCTGCCTGCAACGAGACAATACTGAAAGGACCATTCACTTTGCTTTTTTTTTTCATCAAAACTTTTGCAAAACATTTCGCATCTCTTGCTGAAGAAGCAGCCTAGGTATGTTCTGTTCCAATCCGAGAGGGCCGAAACAGGTTGTTCGAAACAATCTTCTAGGCTCGCAGATTGTGTATCGGACGGAACTTACTGGCTGTTGAGGAGGTTATTGCATTGTCTTCTTCTGCGGTCGTTTCCTTTTCTTTCCTCCCACCCTGCTGGCATGAGCGGGGGAGGAGATGATGTGGTCGTTATTATGAGATTCAAATGTTCTTTCGCTAACAGACATCCTGTGTTCGCTGTGCGTTGGTCTTTTCTCTGCTCGCCATTTTTTCGAATGTCAGTGGGAGGAGAAAAGCGAAAAGATTATCATGAAGAGCCACGGGAAAAACATCATAGTCCATTTTTTGCCAAATTGAGTTTTCAGTGCATACATGTAGCTTTTTATGTTCGCAATGCATATCCGATATCCTTTTGGACAGAAAAATGCAGACGCCCCCACCCATGATGACGCTTTTGAAGAGAAAAATGATCAAAATCCTGAATAAAAATATAATTCTGATAAATTAGAGATTTGTGACATTGAGTTTTCAGTGCATACAGGTAGCTTTTATGGACATGATACGTATGCAATATCATTCAGGCAAGAAATATGCAGACGACCCGCCCATCGATGACACCTCTGCCCTGACGAGCAATAATGATTAAAATACTGAAGTTGAAACTTTAAAAACGTAATTCTGAGAATTTAGAGATTTCTGACATTGAGTTTTCAGTGCATACTGGTAGCTTTTATAGACAGGATACATATGCAATATCATTCAGGCAAGAAATATGCAGACGACCCGCCCATCGATGACACCTCTGCCCTGACGAGCAATAATGATTAAAATACTGAAGTTGAAACTTTAAAAACGTAATTCTGAGAATTTAGAGATTTCTGACATTGAGTTTTCAGTGCATACAGGTAGCTTTTATGGACATGATACGTATGCAATATCATTCAGGCAAGAAATATGCAGACGACCCGCCCATCGATGACACCTCTGCCCTGACGAGCAATAATGATTAAAATACTGAAGTTGAAACTTTAAAAACGTAATTCTGAGAATTTAGAGATTTCTGACATTGAGTTTTCAGTGCATACTGGTAGCTTTTATAGACAGGATACATATGCAATATCATTCAGGCAAGAAATATGCAGACGACCCGCCCATCGATGACACCTCTGCCCTGACGAGCAATAATGATTAAAATACTGAAGTTGAAACTTTAAAAACGTAATTCTGAGAATTTAGAGATTTCTGACATTGAGTTTTCAGTGCATACTGGTAGCTTTTATAGACAGGATACATATGCAATATCATTCAGGCAAGAAATATGCAGACGACCCGCCCATCGATGACACCTCTGCCCTGACGAGCAATAATGATTAAAATACTGAAGTTGAAACTTTAAAAACGTAATTCTGAGAATTTAGAGATTTCTGACATTGAGTTTTCAGTGCATACTGGTAGCTTTTATAGACAGGATACATATGCAATATCATTCAGGCAAGAAATATGCAGACGACCTCCCCATTGATGACCCCTCTGACCTAACGAGCATGATCAAAATACTGAAGTTGAAACTTTAAAGACGTAATTCTGAGAATTTAGAGATTTGTGACATTAAGTTTTCAAGTAACTTGTTATAGACAGGGTGCATATTCAATATCCTTTAGGCCAGAAATATGTAGAAGACCCACCCTTTGATGACGCTTTTGACCTGACGAGCAAAAATGATTGAAGTACCAAAGCTGAACTTGATCCAGTTAGTTAACTGTTACGGATCAGATTTCGCCATGCACGATGGGACAAAAAAGGGGGTCGGCACTCAGCGTCATCTATTCAACTTCGAGGCTTCTTTCTAACAGATAAGAATCAGATTACTGATTTGGCGCAATTGATTTGACAAAAAAAAATTAACCATCGCCAGCCAGCGCTTGTTTCAGTAGTAATTATGACTAAAAAAGTTCAGTTAAAAATTCTAGAAATTCTAAGGTTGTCAATTATAAATTTTAAACCAATTCAAGATAAGTACTCAAAGTCATTTATTACTATATTGCTTACTTCCGTAAATATATATGGTTCATTAAACATATAAAATATGCTTAGTAAATGTTATATGAATTTAATCTATTTGTAATACAGAATAGCATTATCATAACTTTTGTTGCCTCAGGCAAAATTTGCAATACATACAGTTTCTGAAGCACTCAAAGTTACATTTAATCAATCTTATGTTAAGAGTTGACTGGGTAATTTGCTATTTTTTTAATAAAAAAAATATGGCTGGAAAAGGTGAGTAAAGCACAACTATTTTATTCTAAGCATTTCTTTTTGCACAAAAGAAATAATAAAATGCATACAAATGCATTAAAAAACAGACACATATTGACTATATAAATCAAAAGTCGAATATCATTAAAATTAATATATTTCAGAGTTAAGAATGTAATTACTACTGAAACAAGAATAACTTTCGGTACTTTTCCATTTAGGGAGGAGGGTACTGGCGACGATTTTTTTTTTTTTTTTTGCTAAATCAATTTTTTTGTGTCCGGAGTTTGTTTTTTTTTTTTTTTTTTCTGGAAAAATATTTAAACATCGCCAACTGCAACCCAAAATGGTAAAGTAGCTCGGTTTGGCGAAAAACAAGAAAAATAACCATAGCCAGCCTCCCCAAAACAGAAAAGTACCTCATTTTAATTAGAAAAAATGAATTGACCTGCAAAAATCTTTTAAAATTACATTCATAACAGAGATAGGACGACTTTCCACTAAAAATATTCATCTGAACCTTTCCGGAAACCAGGAAAGAACATCGTATTAGCAAAATAAAGAAGCTTTAAAATGATGGGAGCAAACTTTTCTGGGTCGGGCACTACTAGCGGCGGAAAAAGTGCGACGTCGGTTCTTTTGATGTTTCCAGAAATGAAACAGCCTGATCCGTAAGTTAACTAACTGGATCAAGTTCAGCTTTGGAAGTACAGAAGTTGAAACTTTAAAAACGCAATTCTGAGAATATCGAGTTTTCATTGCATACAGGTAGCTTATATACAGAAATGCATATCACTGAACTAAAGCAATGGCCACCAAACTTTTGAAGCCACTGAGTGATTATTCCGTTTTCAAATTCTACAACGAGCTATTCCACCCCCCCCCCCCCCAAAAAAAAAAAAGGTAAAAACAGGACAAAAATTGTAATGAACTCAATTTCAGTTATTAGTCGTCAACTCTCAGTTGTTATTACATGATATTCCAAAAAACACTAGTTTTCAGTGCAGGAGGGGGATACTATATTGCTACAGCTATCATATGTTCATAAACTTTATAACTATGTCAACAATATATTGTTTTTTTTTTCGGAGCGAAGCGCTGTTCTGTGTAAATATTGAAAATCAACCAACATATTTTTTTTGGAATACTAATGTGCATAACTACTTGGATCTACCGCAATCTACCGAAAATTACTCCGCCAGCTACTAGTAGCTCGCGGTTCGGTTGACAGTTTATCAACCCCTAGACTGAAAAAGCAAAAACATGAAAAAAGAGGCGTAAAAAAATTATGTAGAACCCATAACGTACCGTCAAGTGCGCCAACTTTGTGCCATAACGTCCTTTTAGACACTAGGACTATCAACTGGATGCTGAGGTGTAAAAAGAGCTGCGAAGCTTTTTATACAACTCCTAAAATTTTTCGAGGCTCTAATTACACTTCAACAGCCGTTAGGCAGTCCTAAGGCTCGGCAGTCCTAGTGTCCAAAAGGACGTTGTGGCACAAAGTTGGCGCACATGACGGTACGCAGAAAGTCTGTAACAGAGATTTAGTAGCTAATCAGTGACGCCAAATATTTGTTGCAGATTTTCTACGCACGGCAGATGTTTCAACACAGTTTAACTGTCAATTATTCCATCATTACAAATGTCCTTCACCCAGAGTACAATGACTTATCGATTGCGCTATGACCTAATTTGAAATACAGATAAATCATTGCTCTTGGTATGACATCCATTACCAACAATACATTGCAACACACGTATTTTGTTGTCGTTGAAGTCCACGATAAATCGGCGTTAGATATAGCTTCTAGTACATCCAAAATGTCTACAGAATTTATCTTCGAAAATGAAAAGCACTTCTTCCATCATAATAGGACTAAAAACAAATAAGTAGGCCCGTCATTTCAAAATTTTCCACGGGGAAGGGGGGCAAGGATATGTTTCCAATGCATATTATCCTTCTGAGACCCAAGCAAAATAAAATACACATGTTCTCTCACCTATTAGTTTTGCCGAACAATTGGGCATTAAAAGTGATGTTTTTCAAAAATTATTAAACTATAATTTTTAAATTTTTCTGGGGGGCACATCTATTTGAATGTATGTTGAGTTCATAACTACAGTAGAACTAAGCGACACTTACACAAAAATAGATAAACAAAAAATTTTATTCATTTTCTTATAAGATAAGAAAAGAGATCAAACTTGTATAAAAATCCTAGGACAATATTAAAAAATTAAAAAATAATGTGAAAATTAAAATAACCACGAGAGCGCCGAATCCCAACTTGACTCTTGTTCTTTGCCATATTGTAAGCAAATAAACAAAAAATTTTATTCGTTACTTATAAGATAAGAAAAGAGATCAAACTTGTATAAAAATCCTAGGACAATATTAAAAAAGAAAAAAATGATGTGAAAATCAAAACAACCGCGAGAGCGCCGAATTCCAACTGGACTCTTGTTCTTTGCCATATTGTAAACAAATAAACTATCGAATTCTCAAAGTTAAAAAGTGATTTCCTATTCCTCCGTTATAATTCCAGTCCAGGTCTTGCTTGCTAAAATAAAATCTGTCACAACAGGGAGAAAAAGCAAAAGTGAAAAAAGATCTCTTGTATCTAAAAAAGGGAATATTTTTCTTTAGTTTAAAGAACATTAATATCTCTTAAAATGTTCATCCTATGTATGAAGGAAAATAGTAAAAAAAAAAAAGAAGTATGGTTACAGAACTCTTTTTCTAAACAAAGAGGAAAGACTCATTCCAAGTCAAATCAACACCAAAAAAAAAGAAAGAAACGACAATTTTCATCCTCACTATCTGAGATTTTATTGAAATTTGGCAAAATATTGGTACAAACTAGGAAAAAAATGAAGTTTCACTCGAATATATGTATTTGTCCTTTATTTACAAGGATGCAAATTTCGTGAAAAAGGGGCAAAAAATAGTGATGGCAGTTGTTCAATATGCTCTAATTTAATTTTTTTTAATAGATGCATGAAATAGGTCTCATTTTACAGAATTTATTCTGCTCTTTCCAATGATATGCTACACTATATAGCTTGATACAAAATATGTCTTTCAAAATGTAATTAAAAATTAAAATTAATTTTTTTCGCGAAGTACTAAATTAATTTTTTTCAAATTAGTTCTTTGAACCCTTAGTATTACTCTATCCTGAATCAGTAGTGTAAGCTTCTCTCGGGAACTCTTCTCTAATGTGAAAACAAATATTAAATGCCTTTTTCAACTTCGAAATGTTTATTAATCATTTTAAACCTCTCATGGATTTGAAAGCAATGTGTCATAAACAAATGAAGCTCTCTCTCGAATTTAAAATGTCAAATGAATCTTATTACTTTTTGTTTTTTCAATGGGCTGTTGTTGGCTTCTCCCAATGGAGGCAATTCCAGTAACGTCATTGGTCACGTGGCACCGATGAAAGCAATGTAAACAAAGGAAGCCGTAGCATCGCTTTGCTTCGAGTTCGACAAATCTAACAAAAACTAGGCCTAAATAAAGTTCTTATACATGACATAAAATTAACACTAAATGCACCACTATAACTATTGTAATATTTTATAAATGTCTTTTATAATGATTAAATTAAATGTAAATATTGGATTATAATCAGAAAAAGCTGTGTAAATAGTCTAATTCATTTTAAGATAACTCATTTTGCTAGTGAACTCTACGTAGAACTCCATTGAAAATCTTAGTAAACAAAGAGCGGATATCACGTGACTACGATGATCGTTCCTGAGTCTCTCTAGCAGTGAACTGCCTCCATTGCAGACCTAGTGCGTTCCCGAGAGAGTGGTACCCTCTCTTTCGTCGGCACCACAATGAGTGTGGTATCATAGCCGCATGAGAATTTGGACGCCCAGTTTCTCCACCTGAAAGGGCGAGCACCCGAACTCTGTAAATGCGAAATTGAATCTTAATGACCAAAGAAAAAAAACCTTATGGTTAAATATGAACAGAATTGCCCACTTAGCGAGAAATCCTTAAATGTGGCAAATAGCAATAATAAGCACCGATCCTGAGGCAACACTATAGTTTACGCTGAATTTAGTGAAAAACCATAGTGTAACATTAAATTCTTGACATATCGTAATTTTTAACATAGAGAGGAAAGGCAAAACAATGCTACCTTCTATAAAAATTAAGAAGATGAAAATTTCATCACAGTAAACGCAGAGCGGATGATTTGTAATCGAGTTTGTGCCGGCTGGGTGGCGTAGTGGTAAGGCACTGGCCTCGTACGCAAAAGTGTGCAGGATCAAACCTGGTCCAAGTCGGTGGATTTTCAAGATGCAGAAAATCGTCAGCACCGATGTCGTGTGCTTATGTGGCCTGTTAAAGATCCCTTGATTATTTGTTTGACTTGGATACTCTAAGATAAATTAAATTCCTAGTGCAGTTTCACATCATTTAGAGCTCAGGTTCTCCCCTCTTGGCCGGAAACTGAGCGTCAAAATTATCAAGTGGTAAAGTCATCCGCCGATAGTGGTGCTACTTGAAATTATAGATGCCAGTTTTCGGGGAAGGCACTAGGTCTGCAAAGGGTACGCAGCCCCATTAGACAGAAAGAAAAAAAGAAGAAAGTAATCGAGTTAGTTGCCGACCTCTCCATCAAGAGATCATTTAACCCGTTGAATACCAACCTACAAGATAACTCGTAGTAGATGAACTTGTTGAGAGACCAAATTACAAGTTGTCTCGTTGTTGCCGATTTTTTTTTTTTTTTTTTTTCATTTTTCAATACATTTATAGAAAGTTAGTCATTTTTTACTTAATAAAATGTTTTGTACAATATGTTGTAATTAAATTAAATTATCGTCTGGAGATCCATAAACTACAAACAGCGCTGGCAGTCAGCCTGTCGGCAGTCAACGTGTTAATAATTATCTTTTAACTTCTTGACTTTTAAGCGGCTGTTCCGATAACATGTCTAACAGTGTAGTCACACAAAGATCCATTTTAAAGAATCGTCACAAGCTAACATTTGACAAGGAACGAATATTTCCGACATTATGTCACTCACTGTTTTTGATAAACAAAAGTTGGACTTGTTTTCAATGAAGGTTATGAATTAGCCATTGTTGTGTATTGCTCTGACATTCTAGCAGACAAAGGCTAATAAATAGAAGGCAACATGTGTATGAAAGGTCCGACGACAATGTTCGAAATTCGAATGTGTTTATTTTTTGTCGAGCAGCAGTCTGCAGCAAGTTTGCACATTTCATCTTCTTATCCCTCCCTCTCTCTGCTCATGCGCGAAAGATAGCAACTGGATAGTAACTTTCATAATTTTGCCTACAATTTGAAGACAGGCGCAGTCCCAACACGTCTTATTATTAGTGTATGCCCCGCTCCCCCAAACGCCCTCGATCTTGGTGTTCGCCGAGCTTGGAAAGTAGATCGGTAGTCAATAAAGGTTGCCGACCGCTGCATTAAATGGTTTACTACAGATTAATTTCAGTTAAGGCAGACGTGTCGTCAAAGCCATGTCCAATTGTTGTTCTGTCTGACACAGCTTCTCTTAATTTAAAATGATTATTTCATAGTCTATAAGGCTTAATCTATTTCTCAAAGAGACATAAAGATGTGTGATCACATCAAAATTTATTTAGTTATCTAATTACCAGTAAGCCCGGCGGTCACACGAAATGACCGCTGTTCTAGATATTATAAATTTACAATTCTCCCAGTAACCGGAAGTGCACATCAAATCAAAGAGATATTTATCAGGTAGAATAGTAAAGTTTAATGAATAAATAATAAACATATAATCATTTCGAGAGAAAAAAATATTCTCACCGAAAAAAAAACATTTGAGCTATAATAATTTGTAAAATAAGAATATTATTTACTATATAATCAAATTATTTGAGAAAAATATTTATTTACATCCAACACAATCATCGTCAAAACAATAGTTTAAACGAAACCCCCTGGAAAAAAGGGGCGCTGCCACTTTAACCCCCTACCTCTCGCTCCCTTCAAAATCACGGGCTGTAAATGTTCCAAAGTAGCGAACCAAAACATTTTAAAAGGTCCTCCCTTAATCCCAAAAACTCATTAATTTATTGTCTTACCTACTAGATGATAGTATGAAACTATTTATAGTACAATTAGATAATAAACATTTTTTAAATGTTTTTCTGGAAAACAAATTGGCACTTTGTCTTTGTTTTCGGGAAATTTATGCGACCGTTAAGGGGTTAATATATATAAAAAGCGCAGACGATAAATAATTTAAAAGAAAGAAAGAAGGATTCAATTAAATTCGCGTTTACATTCATTTTTAACGGAGATTGCAAATACAGCTATGTCTCACTCAAAATGCTAGAAAAATTAGTATATTAGACATGTGTTACATCAATGGCAACTGCATTACAGTTACGCAAGCAACCAATAGCTATCGGCGACAAACAGACACTTAAGCCGCTTATATATAAGATTTATAACTTGAAACGAAACAAAAAATATTTCGCTAAAATGAAAAAAGACTATGGGATCAACCTACAGCATTTGTAATCGATATAGTTGGTGTTTCTCCTAGTTGGACAATGTCTACTGAATTTTCGAGTTAGCCATTATGTCTATCAAGTCAAAGTCAGTTCAATCTCTGCAATATACACTATAATCTATATACTAATAGGCAAAGACAAAACAGTTGGTACCATTTTCTTCTCTGTTTGGCAACCGATTTTCTTACTTTTTTTTTAATTTAGTAGCTGTTGAGCAGTTTTAGCGTTATCAATAAAAAAAATTTTGGAAAGATTTTTTTTTCCTCCTACTTTCGACGTAGATTCGAACCCTTTATTAGAAGTGTTTCTTCGTCATACTTGCACAATACTCCTTACATCTACAATCTAATATTTGTACGTTTTTTACGATTTATAATTCAAAGAAGTATCAAGAGCAAAAGGGAAAATGTAATCCATTAAATGGTGATCTAAGCAAAGTCCTACTAATCTTAGGTGTCAATTACAGTGAAACCTGTTTTTGTGCGGTCCTTTTTTATGCGATTTTGTTTTTGTGCGATTGGTTTTGTGCGCTTTTATTTTTGTGCGATTTTTTTCGTGCGATTTATTTTTATGCGGTATATGAATCTTAGCGGCGTTAGCACCAGTTTAATGTTTCCTATCAATGTACATATACATATTTAAAAATTATACGAGAAGGCTTTGATAATTTCGGCGAAAATGACCTTTCCGAGATGATTGAGGACCAAACTATCGACGATAGTGACATCATCAATAGTTTGATAGATTATGAAAATGGACAAGAAGAACCGGAATCTATTACAGCAGATAAAATATATGCTGGGATCCAGATTTCTAAAAAATTGGAAACGCATTTTCTTAAAATAGATACCAAAGCGGAAAGATGCTTAAAATTCCAAAAAGAACTGAGCTCATGAATGTCTCACTATCGCGACGTTTACAAGCAATTGACCAGTCGACCGTCGTCACAAAAACTGATCACTGACTTCATGGTACCAAAAAAGAAATCAATTGAAATCCTATCTTCAAGCGACGAAAGCGATTTTCAACCAATTCGTCACAAGAAGATGCGGGTTTTGGATTACGACGAGTAGGAGCAAACTATTTAATGTATAATTTGAAAATTTCTCCATGTATATGTACAATGAAGAATTAAATATTTTTGCAATTTCTTTAAGTCTAATTTAATTATTTAATTTAATTGAAAACATTATCTCATCTATTTCATAAATCATTGATGTATTTTCTAAGTCCGACTTTTTTTATGCGGTCCCTATCCACCGCATAAAAAAAAATTTTAGGTAGTATATCGTACAACGTTGTTTATTATATGTAAGAATTTATAAAATTTCCGAATATTTTTTGTACGATTTTTTTTATGCGGTCCCTATCCACCGCACAAAAACAGGTTTTACTGTAATCCATTTCCAAAATATAAATATATATGAAGGGTCCACTAGAAAAACGACCTAAATCGCATACTACTTGATGAATATTGGTTAATGTTTTATTCATTCATTTTATAACATAAATGTTAATTTTAACTATACGAGCCTACTTTCCCGTAACACCCAAATTCAAATTTCTAATTTAATTTTAGTATAATCAAAATTAACATTTATGTTATAAAATGAATGAATAAAACATAAAGCAAAGGTCATCAAGTAGTGTGACTTAGGTCGTTTTTCCAATGGACTCTTCACATGATAAGGCAGTCAGATTATTTGTCCTGTACAATGTCAAACAAAATAAATTACAATTTGAAACTAACAATGTCTAATATAATACATAGTGAGATAATAAGTGTGGTGACGCGTTATTTTTCTTCGGATCAAAATTTCGTAAGTTAGTCAATTTGCGGTTAGCGTTTTGAGCTCTTGAATTAACTGAAAGTGTGTTTGTAATTTTGGTTTACCCAATAATTATATGTTGGTATGACAATTTTTATACTTTTTTTTTTTTTTTTTTTTTTTTTTTTTTTTTTTTTTTTTTTTTTTTTTTTTTTTTTTTTTTTTTTTTTTTTTTTTTTTTTTTTTTTTTTTTTTTTTTTTTTTTTTTTTTTTTTTTTTTTTTTTTTTTTTTTTTTTTTTTTTTTTTTTTTTTTTTTTTTTTTTTTTTTTTTTTTTTTTTTTTTTTTTTTTTTTTTTTTTTTTTTTTTTTTTTTTTTTTTTTTTTTTTTTTTTTTTTTTTTTTTTTTTTTTTTTTTTTTTTTTTTTTTTTTTTTTTTTTTTTTTTTTTTTTTTTTTTTTTTTTTTTTTTTTTTTTTTTTTTTTTTTTTTTTTTTTTTTTTTTTTTTTTTTTTTTTTTTTTTTTTTTTTTTTTTTTTTTTTTTTTTTTTTTTTTTTTTTTTTTTTTTTTTTTTTTTTTTTTTTTTTTTTTTTTTTTTCGTCACTGAAGCAGTGCTCCCGTCAACATGTTCAAAAGCAAAATTAAGTTCTCTATCGATCGAGTGAAAGTTAATTAAGTAACAAACTTAGAATCTGGGATATTTTAACATCAATTAGGATACAGAAAAACTGGAACCTGAGGAAAAAACGTAAAATGCGGGAAAACCTAGATTGGCGGGAAGTTAAATCGGGGTTTCACTGTAGATATGAAAACTTTTCACTTATAATATGACAAAATAACGATAAATGATGAATTCTTGAAATTGTTGTAAATGCTATCCTTTTTTAATACAAATGATGAGTGGCGAATTCTTGAAAATTAAGTGAACACTGCACGTATTTATTCAAGTGTGAGTATATTTAGAAATAATAATGGATATTTAAGTAATCACAAAAAAATTAAGCAAACATTACAAATTTACTTAAGTAAAATGCATAAATGCCTCAACTATTTTTAAAATTCTTTATTTAAAAACAACTCACTTATTTTATTTTGAATGTGTGTATCATGGGAGATTGCAACTCCCCGCCCCTACAAATTCGTCACTTTTCCGGAAAGAAGTGCAAAATATTTTGCTTGTCTGAAGGTAGAAAGAAAAGCAGATACTAATTGTAAAAGAAAGTTGAAATGAATACATTAAATTTTTTTCAGAAAACCGTTTCTTTGCTATCTATCTCTCTCTCTCTTTCTCGTTTAGCTTTAGTTCTTAATTGTTTCAAATATGCCTTTTTCAGACGTGCCAACTCTCCCGCATTTTGCGGGAGACTCCCGAATTTGGGTTTCTTCTCCCGCCCTCCTGAATCGATCCAAAATCTCCCGAATTGAAACTAATCCATCACCGAATTTAAAATTACTGCATCCCCCCTGAAATTTCTTTTTCTTGCATAACCAACTCCCCACCATGCACGAGCGTGGCTACGGCTCGAGGCAGTGAACACATCAGTGGTGGCGACGGCCGTTACGTTAGGAACACGTTACATTAGGAGAGGAAAACATTAGGACGTTACATTAGGAGTCGGCGCATGCGCTAAATATCACAGCGCAAATATCTTGAAATTAAAGAATATTATTGGGTGAAATATAAGAATATTTCAGTACATTAAAAGAAGAATCAATAATTCCATGACAACTCTGAGCCCTGGTTAATATTCAGGGATGATTGTGTTTCGGTTGTACAACTGAATGCCAGTATTTTATCGCATTTTAATGCCGGAAATAAATTGCATTTTAATACCGAAAATTTTGAAAATCGGTATTTTCATAATTTCGAAAATTAGCTATAATTACTGAAATTCAGCGAATTTTTTTCCCGCTATTGTTTTTAATTTACTCCAAATTTCCGACGATAATGCCAGTAGTTATTTCTGTTGGTTTTATAGCCTAATTAAAATGCAATATTGAAGTTATTCTACTTTTAAAAAAAATTTTATTTTCCGTCTTTGTATTTGATGCTTACGTTTCAAAAAAATGCAATCGTTTTGCATCTGCTGTTAGAATTGGATTTTTTTCACTATTGATGTTTATTAAGCTTTATTAAAAGGCAAATGGAATAAATTCCTTTTCTTTTTCTGTAAAATTTTGATTTGAAATTTTTGAAACGAAATTCTGTGCTTGTTAGGAGTGTGGTTCTCACATGTCAAAGAGTTAAATGCTGAATTCAGGTTTATTTTTATTTTTGTGTCATTTATTTAGGTTTTTGTAATGCATATATATATATAATAACAGCATTTGCTGTTAGAATTGGATTTTTTTCACTATTGATGTTTATTAAGCTTTATTAAAAGGCAAATGGAATTAGGAGTGTGGTTCTCACATGTCAAAGAGTTAAATGCTGAATTCAGGTTTATTTTTATTTTTGTGTCATTTATTTAGGTTTTTGTAATGCATATATATATATATATAGGCTCTTGTCTTGGGTGTCTAGGGGTTTCTAAAATCATAACTCACTATAAAGATATAAAAACTGACTATATTTACACTTTCCTATTTACAAAACTATATACAGAACAGCTTCAATTACGAACAACAACATCATCCGAGCACCGCAGCGCTTACGTCCACACAGAACGGAGTCTTACTCAAACTGACCGCTTACGCTCCCTATCGCCAGAGGGCGCTGCTGTCAATGTCTCTTCGCACTCGCATCCTACAGCTCGGTCATGCTGACACTTTGGCTGTCCTCAGAGAAACCTGGAAAGACATTAAAAAACACAAAAAGAAAAACAACATAAAACAGTCACAGGAAAAATGGAAAAAAAGTCAATGTCTATTGGTCGATGCTCAGTCCAAGTTCCGGGACCAGGGCTTCATGAAGTCGGATTTTTTTTTTCTTTTCCTGTCGTAGTATTTACGATTCTCTCCCTGAATCTTCAAGATAATACCTTTCCCTTCAATTCCGCAGCTTTCTTTGATAGAATCTTTAGGACAACCACTCATTTCTTTTTTGGGACTCTTTTCCTTATCTGCAGTGAACTCCTCATCACTTCCATCTTCAGATTTCCCTATCCCTTCATCCTCAGAATCTGAATCCTCAGTAAACTTCAGAGCAGCTTTTCGTCGCCTTGATGAAGTTGATTTCTTTTTCTTTTGACTGTCATCACCATCAGCCACGAAGTCTTCATCCTCAGACTTTGCTTTTCGCTCTTTTTTCTCAGAGTCGGAATTTTCTGCATAGGCTGCTTGCTTTTTAGGGCGTCCACGTCTCTCTGGTTTCTTCTTGTCATCACTTGTGGATATTTTTGATGTGTGTTTTCTAAATTTCTTCTCTTTAACCTTAGCATCCGCATCATCCTCATTTTCAGATCTAACAGCTTGATCTTTCTTTTTCTTTGATTCTGATTTATCATTGGAATCTTGCTTCTTTGATTTCTTCTTACCAGTGCTCTCTGCTTCAGCATTTTTATCTTCTGAGCTTACTTCTTGATTTTTTGTTTTCTTGGACTTTTTCTTGTCTTTAGTTTCCGTAGCAGAATCTTCATCAACCGATTTGGAAACGGCATTTTTCTTAATAGTATCTTCTTCCGAATTTTCTACTTCACTCCTGAAATCTTCCGCCTCGTTTTCTTCTTTGCCATTATTTCTTTCATCTACAGATCCGACATCTTCCTCTGAATCGAACTCGTCATCTGGTTTAGGATCAGTTCCTCCAAGCTTTTTTTTCGAAGTTTCTTTGTGATTCTCTACGTCGCTGTGTACTGTATTTTCAGCTTTTTTAGTTTTAACCTCTTCCGCAATTGTTCTTCGATTAAGGACGTCTACGCGTTTCATCTGGATTCCAGCGGAATAATTTAAACAAGATTGTCTGTTATTTTGTTCTTCCGAACCTTCCGTAATCTGTTTTTCAACTATTTTTTGTTCGGCAAATGAAATTCTTTTGGTTTTCGAACATGTAGGTATTTTATCTGTTAATGTAATTTTCATTCTTAAGTTAGTGTCCTTTGTTTTAAGCGGTTTGTGAGATTTTATTAATTCCTTCACGTCATCACGAATCTGACATTTTGATAACTTGCTACGATCAAATTCCAGTTCTTCTGCAGCATTTGCTAAGCAATGCAAAAAACTATCCGTGAAATTTATTTCTGATTCCGATTTTTGTTTTTCTTTCTCAATGAAAATAAGCGTATTTTTTTCCTCTAGTGGCGTCACCTCGGCTAAAAAATCTTCGCCAGCCGTTATTAGGGTGGGGGGAAAAAGATTCTCACAGCTGTCTTTTTCTTTTTTCATTGGCGCCTTGTTCTCGTCCGGGATGTTTCGCAAAACGTTTGAAGGGCTCGAATATTTCGTGCGACCCAATATTTTAATTCTGTTTTCATCTACCTTAATAATTAACTGCTCTAGTAAATCTGCACCAATAATCATATCTGTACACCCATTTTTTAACACATAAAATTTTGCTGAAAGCACATAGTTATCAATATTTACATTAGAATAAAAATAGCCCATAGGAAACACATTTTCTCCGCTTATACCACTTATTTTTGTTTCATCGAAGCACATTTTAGGTGAACCAATTTTTGCATAAAAATCATAAGAAATCAAACTAATTTCGCTTTCAGTGTCGACCAAAGGTGAAGTGTTCTGTCCCTTTATATTTACACTAATTTCGTATTTTCTCTTGTTCTTCGAACGGGTAACTATTCTCAACTTTTCCCATTCAAATTCGCGTTTTTCTTTTTCAACTCGTTCCGCATTTTTTTCAATCCGTTCCGCAATTATAGTATCAATTAAATTTTTAGTAAATTCTTCATCAAAATTTTCACGCTCTACGATTACTTCTTTAAGTTTTAACATCGTAGGCTTTTCAGGAATATTTAAACCTAATTCCGAAACTAGTTTCAATAAGTCTTCCTTACGAGCTTTGCCAAGAAAAGACATTATGCACAAAAATTAGAAACAAAGTACTCACAGTTTAAGTCCGATGTCTGCTTCAAATGATCACAATGAAGTTTCTAAATTAATCCACCGGCAATCAATTTATCCGGGCCGTGACCCCACATATATAGGCTCTTGGTTTGGGTGTCTAGGGGTTTCCAAAATCATAACTCACTATAAAGATATAAAAACTGACTATATTTACACTTTCCTATTTACAAAACTATATACAGAACAGCTTCAATTACGAACAACAACATCATCCGAGCACCGCAGCGCTTACGTCCACACAGAACGGAGTCTTACTCAAACTGACCGCTTACGCTCCCTATCGCCAGAGGGCGCTGCTGTCAATGTCTCTTCGCACTCGCATCCTACATATATATGCTACCAAATCATACTTTTCGCAAAATTATTTATTAAATAAACAGCAAAAAATAGCAATTTTTTTACCACTTTATGTTTATATTTTGAATTTTCACAAAAATGTTTTAGAATCACAAAAAATGGACCTTGTTAAAAAAAAGCTGTATCGACACCTGCACATCTTTATTAATAAGAATATTAAATCTGAGACTCAGTTCTCCTTGTATAGATTAGGAAATTTGCTTGCTTATTACAGCCCTTTAAATTCTTTTCGATATTTAATAGCATACACAATCTTCATTAATTTCAAAATACTGAGTTTTTAACAGCAAAATTTTTTTTTTCAAAATTACCTAAATCAGATTTGTGAATTTGGTCCCTGTTATTGTAAAGGATAGAGGGTTCTTAGGACTGTATTAAGGGCTAAGAAATATATCTGTACCTAAGAAGCAGAAGGTAGTAATTCCAAAATTATCAATTTTGAGATCTTCAATTCATTTTGACAATTCAAAACAATGTCCTAAAATAAATAAAGAATTGAAGTATCTATCAGTACAAATTTATTAAAATTGATGCCTATTTCACCATTTTCGAGACTATTGAAAGTGAGATTCGAAAATTTTAATCTTTATTCAGCTCTCCTGAAAAATTACCTAGTTGGACTTACCACCTTCTGCTTCTGAGGTACAGATATAACACCTGTTCATAAAAGTAATGAAAATTTCAAGGCCTCCAATTTATTCTTAAAAAGTTGAGACATCTTTTCATGAACTTACTTAAACTCACCCTTAAATATATTTTGACTATATTATGCTGCTTTACCTGTATTTGAAATTTAAATTAGTTAAGTATATTAACAACAATTGCAATGAAAAGTGTAAAATCTTAATTTTTTATTGCCCTCCTGAATTCTCAGAAACCTCCTGCATTTCAATTCTGGCAGGTTGGCATGTCTGCTTTTTCAACGGTTAATACAAATTTTCTTTCATTCACTCATTCATTAATTCATTTATTCACTCATTCATGTATTTATTAATTAATTTACTTATTTTTTTATTCTTTAACTCATTTATTCACTCGTTTATTTTTTTCATCATTTATTCACTCATTTGTTCATCCATTCTTTCACTTATTCATTTAATCATTCATTAATTCAAAAATTTTCTTGAAAATCCCGATCAAAAAATTTCATTGGAAAATAGGCTTCATAGTTCTGATTGAACTTTCTGTTCCACGTTATAAAAGCTTTCCGATAAAGTTTGTTCCAAGCAAATCGGTCCGTTAGATCAGGATTTATATAGGATTGAAATTTCCACGTAGGCGTTATGTTAATTGTTTTGAACTGTTCAAAAATGAACAAAAATTGTTCAAATTAATATTTCACGCCAAAACCTTGTTCATTGGAACTTGGATCTTGTACCCAGAGTTTACATAATTTGCTTCATTTTCGCCCATAGACGCTAATGTTTAAAATTTTTGAACTGTTCAAAATTGAACAAAATTTTTTCAAATCATATGGAAATGAGATGTCCTCGCCGAGATCTTTCGAATGCAAAACGAATTTTTCGAATCGGACAATTCGTTCAAAAGTTATTACGGGGGGACAGACAGACGGACCGACACGCAAATTTTCACGCCTACTTTCATTTTTTTTAATTATTGTTACATGGTTTTATTTAACTTTACTTGTCACGGAATTTTGTAAGGCGGTTTTCTAACAATTTTGCTGCATAAATTATCTTCAAATTTTGCACACAAGCTTATCTTCGATGACAATACAATAATCCATCCATTTTATAATTTATTATAACTTTAATTAGGAAAAAAATTAATAATTTTGGCTCTGAGGAAATTATCAGAATTATCATTTGTCATTTGGCAACAATAGTTTTGTTGGGATAATGCAACAATGTTTTGAATTTAAATAAAACATGCAACTTAAAACATTTTTAGCGATTTAATATTTATTATTAAATAAAGTTTTAACTTACTCATCATTTTACAGTTCTGCGAGTTCGTCTTTATACTGCATATTCGATATATCAGACAAATCCACTAACAGTGGGTGCGTCATTCATGTTGGAAAATCAATTTGCTTTAAATCAGAAAATCTTTCTTGTAAATCAGCCGATAGAATATTCAGATGATTGACAATAACAAATAAAGTGGTATCAGTTACTTCACATTTTTGGAGCCAATGAAAACTGTTCAAAGTTTTTGTTGTTAATATGTTTGTTATGGCCTTCCTTGGCATATTAGAAACCCGCCAACTTGGCGTACACGAGCTTTCTAGTTTTGGCAGCGTTTTTTGTTCTTGTGCAAGTCAGTCGCTTTAGTATGTGCTCTGGTAAGACACACTTTGTTTTGTGTGGTTTCCAATCATAGAATAGTCTGGCTATATGGTTAGCCTCTCAAGCATTTATCAATGTATGTAATTATGTAAATATAGAAATATAGTAGTATTAGAATGAAACTTCGTATATTATTGTCGCAATTATACACCCACTCGATACAGTCCACTTAGAAGATATTTTTTATCGACGTACGAACAATGTTTTTGACATACCTCAATATGGGTAATGAAACGAAATATCTTCGCTTTTGCATCAACAAAAGTCTTATTTGTCCCTTGAAGTTGCTTATCCAAAAATATATTTCAGTTAACGTGGAACATTTACGATCAAATTTTGCGGTACGATACGATGCTGACATCGTGCAAAAACCAAATTATTGCAAAAGGATGTTTAAAAATTTGTTTAATGATTAGCATAGAAACGTAATGTAATATTTGCATATATTATCGTAACTTACGGACATTAACAAATTTATTTCTATTTCTTAAAATGTATTTCCCATTCAAAAATCAATTTTTAATTTCCGATTCTTTGGAGTGGCAACACCTTAGTTTGTTTACATCTAGCGGTCTTTGGCCTTTTGAATTTCAATGCAATTTTTACGGTTTTAAAAAGGTTAATTTCTAATTCTTTGGAGTGGCAGCACCTTTGTTTATAGCTAGCGATTTTTCTTAAGCCTTTCGAATTTTAAAGTGTTCTTTGAAATGGTTATAGCTCGCAGATGTTCTGCGGGGAATCAGCTAGTTTAATATATTTTAATTAGTTTTTAAAAATATCGGCTAAATAGCTCACAAATGCATTACCATCGATTATTAACTTCATTTCAGGTTTGTCGCTTAAATAATTACTAAGAATATCAAACAGTTCATTAATCTTTTCAAACAGTTCCCTTTAGATAGCCACCTTACTTCAGTATGAATTATGTCTCACATAGTCTTCATTTTGTTCTTCACAAAATAGCTTGAAGAGACGCTCACATTTGGAATTAGCTTTTAATAGCATTAACACACTTTATTACTGAATGTAGTACTTCATTTAGAACAGGCGAGATGTTTTTAGCTACCAAGTTTTCCTGCCGTCTGCCGCAGTGAAGTTTACTTAACGACACCAAACACCCAGTTGATATTTTGGTTTCGTCTAGCGAAATTATACCTAATAGTTATTTAACGCAATTATGTAATAATTTGCTTTTTTCATTGAATTTGGCACCGAAATCTAGCATTGCATTTAAATGGCTCGGAGCGAAAGGGTTAAACTCGTGCTGATTCCATTTTCGAATTCACCCACTTAACAATCAAATTGCCCCCTGTGGGACGTGGGCCCCAAGTTGGGAAACACTCGTCTAGACTTTACAATAATGGCATCATTTGCAAAAATGCTTCAAAAGAGTGAATTCAGTCAATATTTCAATGTAACCCCCCTACTCTCTCTTGTGCAATAGTAATACTTATAAAATAATTTTTGAGAAAAAATAGAACCGACTTCAAAGCAGAGCAATTATAAATTGCGCTGAAAAGTAAAAAAATAAATTCATTCTTTTAAACAACATCGATGTGACTTTTAAATATAGTTTTAGAAATCGGTGCAAAATTAGGAGTCTAATTACCATTACATCATGTATTACTTCGTCTTGGAACTGTTGCTAATTCTGGGCCGGGCCATTTATATTCACAATTGAATAGTCATTAAAAAATATTTCATCCATCGTAATTTTGCACCGACTTCTAAAACTATGTTTAAAAGTCACATCGATGTTGTTTAAAAGAATGAATTTATTTTTTACTTTTTAGCACAATTTATAATTGCTCTGCGTTGAAGTCGGTTCTATTTTTTTTCTCAAAAATTATTTTATTTTATTCTTTTTAGTGTAAATATTTTTTCTATAAATACTTTATTTTTCAAAAAATCCATATCAAAGGGCAAATCTTCTTTGAATGAATGGCACTAAAAACTAATCATTTGTATCATAAATTCCGTTTAGAAGTCAATTTTAGCAAACAAACTGATTGGATTTAATTTTTGCCTCAGAGAGTCCTTCAGTCAAACTGTTGCTATAATTGATTTTAATATTACAGCGCAATGGCAACAAACTCTGTTTTTAACAATGACTTTTATATTTATTAATGGTTTTCCCCAACAAAGAAAAATCAAGCCAAGCCTTTCCAATTAAAATATAAAATGCTAATTTTTCCCCCGTAACGTTTTTTCTAAAAAAAAAAAATGCTGTGCGATATTTGAGCTAGAGGACCCTCTATCAATTAAAGAAAACATTATAAAAATCGGTTCATTTAATCAAAAGTTATGGATGAAAAAAACAAAAAATGGCTATCTTTCTGCCCATAACTTTTTTTCGAACTATCGAATCGAGTCAAACAAAGGTACGGGACCTATGGGAAACCACCCTAGATCGAGTAAAAAAAATCATGAAAATCGGTTCATCCTATGCGAAGTTATGAGTGGACAAACAAAAAAAAAAACGACATACGTACATACCACACTGTTAAAAATTTCCGTAAGAAAATAGTAAAATAAAATAATTTTTGAAAAAAAAAATAGAACCGACTTCAAACAATAAATTGCGCTAAAAAATAAAAAATAAATTTATTCTTTAAACAACTTCGATACGACTTTTAAACACAATGTTTGAAATCGGTGCAAAATTATGACGGTCTAATTATAGTTACGCCATGCGTTATTTTACATTGAAAATGTTGCAAACTCTATGCTATTTATATTTGTAATTGGTTCAGAGTTACAAAAGGAATCATGCATCAAAATTCATCATAATTTTGCACCGACTTCAAAAATTATTATCTTAATGGCAACACTCTTTTTAACAATGAGTTTCATGTTTATCAACGATTTTCCCAACAAAGAAAAATGAAGCCTAGCCTTTTCAATTAAAATGAAAAAATACTTATTTTTCACCCATAACGTTTTTTCTAATAACCAAATGTAGTCAAATTGATGTGCGATATTTGAGTTAAACGACCCTCTATCGACCAAAGAAAAAATAAGCAAAATCGGTTCATTTAGTCAAAAGTTATGGATGAAAAAGCAAAAAAATGACCACATTTCAACCTATAACTTTTTTTCTAATTATGGAATATGGTCAAACCAAGGTATGGGACCTATGGGAAACCACCCTCGATCGATTAAAAAAAATTCATGAAAATCGGTTCATCCGGTAAGAAGTTATGAGTGGACAAACAAACAAAAAAAAACGACATACATACAATATGAATGTGTAACCTCCTTCCTTTGTGAAGTCGGTTAATAACCATTTATTTGATTGTTATTTTACCGTATTTAATTACAACAGTTGAATAACCATTAAAAAGATGGTACTTAAACCGCTGATTGCGAAAAAAATCGTTTATTCCCTGTTTATTCTAAATAACGTTTAACTAACCGTAATTTTCAAGTGCTCAATAAGAATCGGGCGTCCATCTTGGTTGCGAAACCTTACCGGTCGAACGTTGTTTTAAAATATGAATAAAAATTTATCAGTTCAAATCTGCATGGATATATAAAAAAAGAAGAAGAAAAAAGTGGCTTAAGCAGTGGTTACTAAATAGAAACACATGCACACGAAAATCAAAAACTGGAGACATCGGATTCCCGAACTATTTGCGAATGAGCGAACCCATCATTTGAGATGCTGAAGCTTGTTTGTATTTCAATTTTTGCAGCAAATAAAATGATTTTCGTCAATATACAGTAAATTTAGACTAAAAATGACTTTAGATCTAATCAAAACTAAAATCTCAATTTTAAGGCAGTTTGCCTGTTGGAAAAGAAGATTTATTAATAAATAAACGGCCGCTTTACGTGGTGTCTATGGCCGAATGGTTAGCGAGTAAGGTTGGTATGCCATACAGTGCGGGTTCGAATCCCGCAAGATTCGTTTACGGTTTCTACGCCTCGAAGACATTATGCCTCGAAATGGTTCAAAAAAGGAAAATTTTTTGTTTTGAAACCATTTTTAAATGGTTATAAAACCGTAAACTTTTGTATTTACAGCTTTCCAACCAAGCTAATTGGAAATGGTTAGGTCCCGTAAAGATAGAAAAATGTTCCAAACCGTAAATTTAACGGTGAATTAGATGGACAGACTGCTGCCGGTCATTTAACCGTAATTTCATGATGAAATTTCTAACAGTGCAATACGAATGTATAACCTCCTTCCTTTGTGAGCTTTATTTAGTCGTTCCAAATCTACTTGTTTTTTTATAAAATATGTCAATACAAAAGGAATTTCTCACTGGAATTTTCACTCATAACAGAAAATTATGTTAAATAAATGTGTATCCGTCTTGTTGTCTTAGACAATTTTTTAGCAATTGCATCTTATGTAATTAATATATATTTGCTGGATATGAATAACTATTAATTATCCAACAAAGTACATCTGATTTTTATGTACAATAACTAGAGAAATAGTAGAAAACTTTCGTGTAGGTGAATTAACGTCATGTTTAATATTGAAAATTAATTTAGAGAAAATAACTTCTCATCATTAGTCAGTGTATTACTGAATCAAAATCAATTGAAAGTCAATTACTGAATCAAAAAAACCACCATCATTGCGACTTTCCTTATGCTCAATCTCATCGTTATCCAGCTTTTTAAATAATGTAAATTTGTCGATTGGATACTTGTCATTATATTTATCTGCATATCAATATCTTAAAACTTAATGTATACCACGATCACGAATATCCCAGCCTTCTCTTTTTTCAAAAGATTGAAATATGAACTTGGGTACAAATAATAGAAGCAAAAAACTGCACCATTAATCTCAATTCAGTAAAATTCTAAATAAATGAAAACAATATAATACAATTATAGCCTTGAACTTACATTCAATCTTTACGAAAAACCTTGAAATATTCCTAACGTATCTTATACATTTTAAAAATTATCTTTATTATTTTGAAATTTTCCTTGCATTTCATTGGAAATCATATCTTTTAAACGCAGATCTGTAGTCACCCGAAATAATAATGTATAAATACATAACTAAATAGTAATAATAATAAAACAATAGAGGTAGTAATAAAGAAATTAACTTTTCTACATAATGCTGGATATAATAGGTCTTTTAAAGTACTGAAATACAAACTTGATACATATTAAGATGTTTAAAATTACTTGCAGTTCTTAAATGTTATATCATTCAAGTGCATGCTGAGATCATAACCTTCTTTTATCCTTGGTAAAATTTGCTTTAAAAATATACTTTTTAAGGATCTGTTCTTACAAAATGCATTTCAAAACATGTTTCTTATTCATGGCGAATGTTGTTGATAGTGGAACGAATTATATAACATACCTCATATTGCACCATAACCCAAAAACTCCTATTCAAAACATATGTAAATTGTATTTGTTTCAGGGCTCGAAAAGTCTTTAAAATTGTACATGCCCTGTCGGGCATATTTGTCTAAAAAATACATGCCCGAACAAAATTTTTACATGTCCAAAAGTTGTTTTATTGGATATTAATCAACGCATTTGAATTTGTGGTATAATAAACACATTTGAATTTGTGGTATAGCATGTCAGACAAAAAAAAATAAATTAACAGCTTTATATCTGAATCAAGAATTATTTAAAAGTTAATCTAAATCATTAAACAATTGCATCACATATAAATATTATATAATGTCGTTACAAGTCAAAATTTGCAAAATTTAATTTGTACTACCAATTTTATTGTTGACATGCATGTACGTCAACATGTCAATGTTGATCTCCAGTAAGGAGCCGGTGATTTTTCAATAATATACGAAACAATAAAGTTTTGGAAAGAAATATTTGATTGAAAAATGGCATGCCCTGCCGGGCATGTAAGGGTAGAAGATTCATGACCAATCAGAATTTTTACATGCCCGGTGCATGTCGGGCAATGTAAATTTCGAGCCGTGAGTTCAACTAATGATTTTTTTCTTTATATTCTGTCTAGTATCGACAAAAGGTATTTTAACTTTTTGAGTCATTCAAGTTATAAAAGCGGGCGAAGAGATAGTAATGCGCGTGCTTCTCTCTCTATATATATATGTGTGTATATATGTATATAATTATAAAGAATACATAAAAAGCTAGTAAATTTCTGAAAAGGGGGAGGGATGGCGATGTGAAACAGTGGCGTAACTTAACTTATTTGTGCATAGCATATTTGAAATTTAACCGAGCCCCCTCAATAAATTCTGCTGAAAGCGGGAAGGTCCAGAACCCTCCCCCCTTCCTACGCCACTGATATATATAATATATATATAAGAAAAATATTTGTACATTTAAAAAAAATAATATAAGTATATAAAATCAAAAAACTTAATTCGGGACTATAAATATAGCTGTCTATCTAAATATATATTACATCTATATATTTAGTGCAAAGAAGAAACGTTATTTCATTTTTCACTAGCAATATACATTTTATAGGGTAGAAATAATTTTTATAGCAAGCATAGTTTGCGAGCATGTAAGAACAAAAATAATCAAGTAAAAAAAAAGTTCTGAAACGGCGATTAAACTTTAAACGCAGAGTCCTGGCTCCTGTCCAGCAACCTTTTGTTACTAGAAGGGATAATTAGCTTAATGGCAGGGACTTGCCGATACCCCCGGAAGAACGTCTCCCCCATGCTCGAAAGGCAATTCTTTTACCGCCTCGAGAGCAAACTGGACCCAATGTCATCTCTTTCCTTATAGCCTCTAGGTGGTATTACACGTTTAAGTGCGCGCCAATTTTGTTCTGCTAAAAAATCCGGCATTTAAAAGGCAGGAGTAATGGAAATGTTAGTAGAGATTGCTTCTGTGCTCTTGTATGGCTGTAACTGATCTGAAGTTCTCTGAATTTTTTAAACGTTTTTAAAAATTGAAATAAAAAAAAAAAAAAAATTTAAAAATTTTTTGAAAATTTTTTAATTTATAATTTTTTATATTTCTTTGACAAATAATAAATTATACACACATATATATATATATATATATATAAAAACATATATATATATATGCTTTTTTTCTGTCTTGCGAGTAGCAAAATATTTTGCACCTCAGAGCAATGTTTCTGGAAAAAATGGACTTCTATAGTAGTGATATAAAAGTCTGGTCATCACATCAAATTGCATGTTGACTGTTTTTATTTAATCACTTTTAAGATTCTTTGAGCTAATGTAAAAAGCACGTATGTATTATGTGTGTGGGGGGAGGGGAGGAATGTTCACCTAATTATATAATTTTCATATTTTCCCTTGTATATACTTGAAAATTTTTTTTTTTGTAAATATCAGTTTCTTTTTTTTACTGAAAAATACCCAGGTGCTCTTGTCTGTAATAAAACATTCTATGTAAAGCAATATTCAGATTGCACCGAGGCTAATGTATATTTTTAATTCTTAAACTAATTAACGTAATTATTCTTTATAAGGGTTTTAACCTCTCTTACTCCCTTTCGCTACACCCTTATACAGGGATAAGTATCGACCAACATAAACACTCAATATATTACAAAAAAAGAAAACGGTCATTATGCAATTTGACAAAACTGATTAAAGTATGAAAACAGTTTAATTAACAAAATAAAAACCATTAAACGCAAGAAAAAAAAATAGAAATTGCAGACATGTGTTTTGGAGGTACAAGGAACCCCTTTTTCAGTTTTGATTAATTTTTTTCATTCAGAACACATTTTTGGCAAAAAACGGACTCCCAGTACACTTGGGGATACGTGCAGGTAAAATCTGTGGACTCCACTACCTCGCCCCGTGCGCAAGCAAGCCTAAGGCCTCGGCTAACCGGTAGGGGTCTGGTGCAGAAAAGTACATTATACTGCACGTTGAATGCTGAAAATCTGTAGTATTTGTTTTATCTGTGGCTAAAAGTTTTGGGAAACGGGTAAATAACGTTATTTTTCAAAAAGAAAGAAATTTAAAAGAAAGGGGGGGGGGAAAGAAGAAAAAGAAGTGGGTCGCTTAAACACCGCTGAATAAAAGACGCTAATCCTATGAAAATAAAAGAAATAAATAAACACAATTAATTGTCTGACATTGAGCAAATAAATAAATTAATTAATTGAATACAATTAAAAAAGTAATAATACAATTTCTCTCTTGAGCAGTAAAAAATTGTAGCATCTCTGACTGAATTTATCTCATTTTTAGTGTTTGTTGAATAAAACAAAAAAAAAATTGCGTCATACCATTGCAGGTTTATGAAAGAACTACTGGCCCCAACTTGAACAGTAATGCCGGCAGAATGGATTAGTGGTAAGGCGCAGGCCTCGTACGCCCAAGTTTGCAGGATCAAAGCCAGGGCTGGCAATTTTCTACCGGGGTAGTTAAAACCAGTGGTTATAACCGCTTTAAACCCGCATGGCAAAAACTAAGAATATGATACTAGCAAGAATCCGCGATGATTCATAATTCACAGATGTATTTGATATGTAAATGAGGTTGAAAATTAAAAGTCAAGATAATGAATGTTATTCAAAGTAGCAAAAAGTTTCAAAATGATCATATAAATAAGCTGCTTATATAATACTAATTTTCTTTCACTTGAAAAAAAAAATTCATAATGGTAATCTAATGCTGTACAAGTTTAACTATTCAAGCAAGGTTTTGTAGTTTGTTTTATAAATGCAAATTGTGGTTCGAACATTTTCAACTCACAGCTTGTTCCTTTGAGTATTGTATTTAAATTAAATGTTATTAAAATCTCTGGAATTACAAGATCAACATATAACATTTCTACGAGAGAGATTTTTAACAGTTTTTCTTTTTCTTTTTGGAGGAGGAGGGGGCGGGGGAGGAAAGCTTCAGCTTTTTTCCTGTAAGCTTGTAGCATGTCTGAAATTTGCCAAGATGAAGAAAAAAAAATTGTTTTTTAAATATTTAATATAAATTCTGTAAATTACAGAAAAGTATTTTGATTAAGTATTGATTACTTTTCTTTTCTTTGCAGTGTTTGATTTAAAATAAGTATTGGATATAGTTTTCTATTTTGATTTTTAAATTGAGATTTAAAATACTCTTAATATTTGTTCATATATGAAACTGCACAACCATACTGTAACAAAAGTTTTATCTGTTACATTACCAGGTTTCATACTCAAATAGCCAAAACAATTTCCATGACTTTTCCAGGTAGATCAAAGTAGAATTCCAGGGTAACGTTCTAAGCTTGCGCTCATTTATGTCTTTGACAGCACTAACGAGAAAGTATGAAAATCCGAACGGTGATGTCGCGCCGAACAGTTTTTTAACAATTTTTTTTTTTTGGTAATCTAACATCGCAATGAGTGTAGGTTTCCTCCAGGGGTCCCTGGTAGGGAAAAAAATCCCTGTCTTTTCCAGGTTTTGTCAAAAATTTACGTTTTCCCCTGACTTTTCTATGACTTTTGCAAAAGATATAAAATTCCATGACTTTTCCAGGTGTTCCATAATTTCCAGGTGGAGTATTAAACCTGATTATTAATTTTTTTAATAAATTTATTTATTTTTTAGTTAAAACTATCCACAATATTTCATTTGTTATTTATTTCGAATAAAATGTAGTTCGGGAATTTAATACTACTGAAAAAAGTCTCAGATATTGATTCAAAGCTGGCCTAAGTCGGGGGATTTTCAAGATGCAGAGAATCGTCGGCGCCCATGTCGTATGATGATGCGGCATATTAAAGTTCCCTTGAGTTTGAGTAGACATTTGGCTTGGATGCTCTCGGCTAAATTAAATTCCTAGTGCAAGTTGCATCAATTAGAGCTCAGTAGCCGCCATTTAGGGGGAAACTGAGCGTCGAAAATTCTCCTGCGGCGACGGTATCACACTCACTGCGGAACGCACTAGGTCTGCAATTGGCAGAGCAGCCCCATTAGGAAAAAAAAGCTTGCACAGTAATTTAATTTTTCCTGTTCATTTTGTTTAGTTGTAGTAGTATTATATACATTGTAAAAGAGTTAAAAAAGTCAATATGTATTTTTAGTAGAACTACTTTCTCTAAAACTTATAATATGACACATAATTATTCATTCAAATATAGAAGAATCAACTGCATTGAGAGATAGCAGCAGCAAAAAGAAAATCTATTACCATATAAGGTAAATGACCAGGTAGTGGACACTTAGATCTTTAAGCTCCTAAAATAAGCGAATGTAACATTAAATTTGAATGAAATGATCAGAACCTATAGCGAAGGATTCCTAGTGCTGGTTAATAGAACTGAAGTTGTATGCAAGTTACATGGATCATAATATTTAATAGCTGCCTCCACAAGTTGCACAATTACATACATTTCTAGGTCTTAAATAGTTAAAATTTATCACAACTAGTAAAGAAAATATTGTTGCCAACATTTGAATTTTCCCATTCAATCATATCAACAACTTTTTAAAATAAAAATCACAGATCCAATTATTTTCATCAGAAATTCATAAAATAAATTGCATTTTTAAAGCCAAGTGCGTTTTTCGAAATTTCATTTCGAAAAATGCATGTTTTGTCCCCTTCACGTATGAATGATTTTAAAATAATATGGCGTTTTAAAATTTACTTTTAAGTTTTATGCCAGTAGTTTTTAACATTTTGCAACGAAAAACACGCTCATTCTGAAACAGAACAACTTTCGATTCCCTTCATTTGCGCTGACGTCATGCGATTTGTGACGTAGTAGAATTTATCCAATGAAAACGCGGATGAGTAAAAGTGGATGCCCTATGTTTAGTCGCCTGTGTTATATCCGATTCCGCGGTATACTGAGGCGCGGTATTACGGGGTTTTACTGTATTGTAAATATTTTCTGCGGAAGGGAAGCCTTGTATGTTTCTTTTTTTCTACGTACCAACTAGAACGGGTTAATTTTATTATTTTACATTGTACACGGGTACACGCAATTCAGCATGTGAGTATGTTTATACTTCTCAGGAGTGTTACCCATTTAATTCCCAATATTTCTTTACATTTGTATATTTTATGTATTGGGCTTTTACATTTGTACTCAAAAATGCTTCTCATTACTTCAAAAAACAGGTGTTTCTCCATATATTTGACCTCCTCCCCTATTGCCCCAAAAGGTCACACTTCAACGGATGTCATGCCAGTTGCGGACAGTCAGATGCGGAAAATTGAGTGGGGTGGGTTATCAACAATGGGACAAGATTCGCAAGAGTCAAGGGTTGCATTCCACTTGTGCGGACAGACAGATATGGGTGACCAAAAAGAGAAATTTATCGCGTCACTTAGGTTTTGTATACATTTTCCCGCTGCATATTTCCTCTTACGCTTTTCTCCTTTCTCTACATAAAACTGATTTTACGCTTTCTTACTGCGGCGTTTCAGCTACCAAGTCATTTTATTAGTAATTTCCGAAATTTTTTCGTAAAAAATTCGAGGGACAGGTGACGATGTTTCTTCCCAAACTCTTTTTTTTTTTTTTTTTTTTGCGTATTGCCATCGTTTTTTTTGGCTTGGATTCTTGCTTCATTTGATGCAGAAGAATAAGCGTATTGAATATAATGCGTAGAACACTATATTCAAAATTCGACTTCATATTTAGCTTACATTTGTCCTTTTTATCTTTTGAGCAAGCCCATGAAATGTATTTTTCGGTCTTCCGATGCATTCTATTCTGGCATCCGTTTACAAGTAAAGAATGTTTATTTTTTATAGTAACCCTTCAACGTGCCCCGCCCCGCTTTGTCGCATGCCACGCTATGTTGCATAAGCATGATGTCACACTTCTTGTTACCCCCTTCCCTTCTCACAATTTCACGAATCCCCCTCCCCCCATCGCAGCGTGACGTCATTTATGAATGATCCCATAAAGGAAAATGCACTATTCAGTACCAATTTGTGTATTTCCTGCAGTTATGGCTTTCCACGAAACTGCAAGATTTTTAAGTTAGATTGATAAAGGATTGTACTTTTACTTTGATGTAAAGTGTGACGAGTAGCGCAAGAAACTTGTGAGCACTTATATAGAGAGACATGTCTCTTATATGACCTTGTTTATTTCAGTTATTGCAGAATTAGTTTCAAAGAAGAAAAGACCGCAGCTTAGATCCTTTCTTGTTTTTTTTTTTTTTTTTTTTTTTTTTTTTTTTTTTTTTTTTTTTTTTTTTTTTTTTTTTTTTTTTTTTTTTTTTTTTTTTTTTTTTTTTTTTTTTTTTTTTTTTTTTTTTTTTTTTTTTTTTTTTTTTTTTTTTTTTTTTTTTTTTTTTTTTTTTTTTTTTTTTTTTTTTTTTTTTTTTTTTTTTTTTTTTTTTTTTTTTTTTTTTTTTTTTTTTTTTTTTTTTTTTTTTTTTTTTTTTTTTTTTTTTTTTTTTTTTTTTTTTTTTTTTTTTTTTTTTTTTTTTTTTTTTTTTTTTTTTTTTTTTTTTTTTTTTTTTTTTTTTTTTTTTTTTTTTTTTTTTTTTTTTTTTTTTTTTTTTTTTTTTTTTTTTTTTTTTTTTTTTTTTTTTTTTTTTTTTTTTTTTTTTTTTTTTTTTTTTTTTTTTTTTTTTTTTTTTTTTTTTTTTTTTTTATTAAGATTTTGCATAACATAGCACGTACACCGATACTACTTGATTCTATTAAAAATTGAATGAAAAGTATTACTTAAAGCAGAAAACACCGTAAACGATATAGACATAAATTAGTGATTGAATATAAATGTTGGAAACTAATCAAATTGGTATTTTTGATGAATTTCAGTACGGCGAATGCGAGTTTTTTTTTTTTTTTTTTTTGTAAAATATAGGAAATATTAAAATCAAATCATCGACTGATCAATCAAACAGCTCATTGAATACACACCACAGCTTCTTTTCATCTTTTAACTTTATAAGCATTGCGGCACTCAATTCAATTAATGCATTGATTCTCGTTAATGAATACGTTCTGTTGTTCGAAAATAATAAAACTTCATTCAAAAATCATTTTTTCGTTGTTGCATATAAATAAATCTTTTAATTTCAAAATGCAAAATTCTTACTAGTAAATAAATTTTGATACGTAGATCTATATTACGCTATCAGTTCTTGTATAAGGCAATAATCAGTATTTCCGCGGCATTCAAGATTCAATTTTCCGCCGCAAAATTCAAAAATCGCGTGAATAGCAAAACTACTCGCTGCCGACAATGCGAACTCACCCGCTCCTACCCAGGCGACAAGTTTTCGGGAGCACTAGTCGGCAGCCAGACCCTTCCCGTGAGCTTCGTAGTAGTGTTTACTTGCGGATCCCGGAATGTGACGTCACGCGGGGAGAAAAACTGGTTTTTCGCCTAGGGACTTTGTTTCCGACAGGATTCCGAGACCTTCGTGGTAGGGTCCCTGCTCTGTTCTATCGCAGATGAAAGGGGAAGTTGAATGAGGCGGTTTCGAACGGCAGGAAAATCGTTCGCATTCGAACCCGCTTTTCGATCGAATCGAATACGATCGAACGCGTTGTAGATGAATTCGGGCGTAAGTCTGTCGGGGGTCCAAGGCACAACATTATTTTGGGGCCTCCTATGGTACGAATTATAGGTCCCCCTATTTACACAAATACTTTTAGCTCGTCATTTACATGAGTTAAGATCTCTCTATTTTGTAAAAAAATATCTTTTAGGGATCATTCATAAATGGTGTTACGCTTCGAGGGGGGAGGGGTTCGTGAAATTGTGACAAAGTGTGACAAGGGGAGGGGTGACAAGAAGTGTGACATCAGGCTTATACAACATAGCGTGACATGTGACAAAGGGGGGAGGCAGTCCGTTGACCACCTTTGAAAGCTGACGACCTGTCCAAGTTGACCACTTTTGTCAGAAACGGAATTTGCGTGTATTATATAATGAAGAACTTGACTACCTGTCTATATTGACCACTTATGTACGCCAAATTTGGGTGGGAGTATTACAAAAAACCTTTGTAAGTGAACCGCCTAATTATATTTATATTTATTTGTTTATCTATTTTTGCAAACGTAAAAAAACTAAAATAAATTCTTCAGAATATTTTTTATGCTATAGCGTTAGATCAGTGTCTTGCCTAATTTTATTATGTGTCTGGATGGATGAAACATCAATGTAAAGCTTTCCTAAACTTCTTTGTAAGTTAACCCCATATGGGGAAACTACTATGATCATTTTTTCATTCTATAAGTAAGTTTCTTCTTTTTTCTTCTATCTGATGAAGTCATTTTGAAAAATTGTGTATTTTCAGGAAATCTTTACTATTATGCAAGTAACTTACCATGAATTATAAGATATATCTATCTTTATTATAACTAAGTACTTTACTTTCAAAGTTGTATAAGATAAAGTGTAAGTCATTCAGGTGTAATTTCTCCAATCGTATTTTAGGTAGTTGTGAAAAAAGATAGCTAATTAGTATTTTAAAGCAATGTTGCTACATGAAGCTATATTTTAATTACCGTAATTATCGGTAAATAGCCCGCATCGATGTATAATCCGCAGGAAGAAAAATTCATTCTAAAATAATTAAGTTCGGTGTATAACCCGCATCGTTGTATAACCCGCACCCAGAAAAAACATCGGGTACACCCCTAGAAAATAATACATTCGCCTGTAGCGCCCGAGCTACAATCTGCTTTGGACCATTGTTTCGAAAGCTACGATTTATTTTTCAGCATTTTGTTTTGCAGGAAAAGATATTTAGATATTTTTGAATGGTAGTTCTCTTTTAATAATATATATTTATATATATATATATATTTAAATTTCATGTATTGCCCGCATCGTTATATTGCCCGCAGGTAGTAAAAAAGGAGTTTTTTTTGTAGATAACCCGCGGGCTATACACAGATAATTACGGTAGTTATAAAGAATGAATGCATTGTGCAAGAAATGACCAAAAAAAAATATCCCTCTATAAGTTCACCACAAAATGGTGCACCGCAAGTGGTCAACCTACACAGGTTTCACTGCATACCAAAAATGAATAATTTCCAATTTTACACCAACAAATCGTCAGTAACACCAAAAATTGTGGTAACAAAATATAAAATTTTTACAGTGTAGTGAATAAATTTAGTTATCATAAGTCATTTGTTACTTAAAATGAGTTAATATGTTTACAAAATATCACTTTGACTTTTATATCAAGATCATATTACTATGATCTTAATAATAATACTAAAATAATAACGTTGCATAGTGATAACAATACTTGTATAATGATTTAAGTCATCAATCAAAGTCATAAGAGCCAATTCATCCATTAAAAATACGCTGAATTTTGCTCAACTTTCCATAGGATCCAGGGTTGGTCAAGCGGAACGTTCGCGAGACTCCCAGCTGTAAGATAGCTAAAGGATTATTCCTGAAGAGAAATGCAAACCAAGGGCACCTGCTCTGGATCTTTACTATTTTTTTTTTGTGTGAACGCCATAAAACATTTGACTGGTGGAATGTCACTCCATGCTTCAGCATGATTGCAAGGACATTCTTTTGCTGATAGCAACAGTTCTGATACAAAGGGAAGAGAAAGGGTTGTGGGAATGTAGCATCTTTTTCAATTGTGAGCACTTTGACAACAAAAGCAGTGAATTAAATTTAAGGTGAAAGGCAACAGGTGCCATGTCAGTCACGTTTGTAGGGGAGTGTAGGGATTAGTGACTCGCTTCGTACGTGATGGTGCGTTCCTTGTACAATGCAACATTTTTTCTTGGAAAGCTTCAGTCACGGTTTGCCCAAGCAATATGCTGAAAATAATTTATTGCATCGAATGGTTTACTAACTAACGGCCTTTTGTATACATACATATATGAATACTGCTGTTAAGGTTGGGTCAAAAAAATACACAAGTTCGCCGAGCAATGGGTATTGGGGAGACTGAAAAGGGCAAAAAAGGAAATAAAATCAGTTTACAATTTCCGGTCGTGCAGGTGCTCTAATACTTTGCTGATATTTGGAAAAATTCACTTTACGATAATTTTTTATATTTTTAAATGACGCATCTACGAAAGTAATTAGCTCAACTTCTTATGTGTTAGAACCAGAGAAAATATTTTTTAAAACCCGTCAACATCTTTCGGTGGTGAGGCCCTAGATATTTAATGACTTTTTTTGGAGGAGGGGGGGGGGGGGTTTGGAATTGCAAATAAATATAATAAAAATGGGGGGGGGGTAGTTACAACTTCCCCATTTTTCTTTATTGAATATAAGTTTAAATGTTTGAAAATAATTTATTTTAGGCCATTAGTTGAGATGGGAGTCAGAAATCTGTTTATTTTTGTCAAGAATGAAAGGCTACGAAAAGTAAGACGTTAAATGACATCCCCCCCCCCCCCAAATGCTACATTTTAAGTTTTATCCGCCCCCTTTCCTTCCTTTTTTATTTATTTAGATAACTTTATATTTTAAATTAATGTTTCATTGAGCGTATTAAGTTTGAACTTTGAATTTAGCTACAAATATTTTTGAAAACTCAATTTCTTAGTTCAGAAAATTATTTAAAAAACTTATTACGAAAAATTGAAAAATTAATGTAAAATCAACTCGCTCGTTACATTAATAAAGAATTCGTGAAATATTTAGTCGATTTCATCCAGGGCCGACTAACAAGTTTTCCTGCCCAGGGCACTCTCAATTTTTCCTGTCCCCTTTAAATGGTTCACTTATATGTATGCATGTGTGTGTACTATGGTCAGCGAGAAATTGGTCGTTATTAAGAATAACCTCTTATTTGAAAAATTATCAGAAGTTTTTATTAATTAAACTGATCATTTTGTGCTAGAATTTTTTAAAAAGAAATTTAAATGATATTATGGAAAAATTTCCTGCCCCTTAGAGAGTTCCTGCCAAGGGCACGGGCCCCGGGTGCCCGTGGGATGGTCAGGGCCTGATTTCATCTGTACCTTGTTATTATGAATTCTAAAATTTGTGCAATTTCTAAACAAAGCCTTCCGAAAGGAGGATTTCATCGTTTTCCTGGTGTAGTAGACAGTTATGCACAGACTCCGACAAAAGTGCGAAAATCTTAGGAGCCAGCTATAATATTTTCATTTGCGCCAAACATATCACATTTTAAGTGCTTCTTCTATACATTACCAAACAACGCACTGAAAAGCATTGCAGATAGATAAGCAAAAAAGTTTAAGGGTTAATTTCCAGTGAAAGCTACTTTGTTTTCTACCTAAGAGTTATTATTGTGAAATAAGTAATTTTTTAAGCATTTAATTCTCCCAATTCTGCTGTAAAATACTTTATTTTCTGCTTACCTAGTTATTATTTTTTCATTTATTTGTCAAGTTTCTGCAGTGAAATACTCAACTTTCTATTTAAAGTTGTTATTTTGAAAGAAAAGTTTAGAAAAGACGAAGTCCAGCTGCGATTTCAGAAAAAAATATCCAAAAAGTGCGTTATTTTGGAAAATAGAAAAAAGTAGTTCAGAAATAAGCTCAACTTTTTGCGATGTTTAATGCAAAAATAACTGTCCAAAAGAGACCCTCCTAGGGCCTAGGTTTTGAACGTAATTTTAAAAGTAATAAAATAATTTTTGGAAAAAATAGAACCGACTTCAAACTATACATTGCGCTGAAAAGTAAAAAATAATATTATTCTTTAAACAACTTCGATACGACTTTTAAACATAATTTTTGAAGTCGGTGCAAAATTATGGCAATCTAGTTATAATTACACCGTGCGTTATTTTACACTGAAACTGTTGCAAACTCTACGCTATTTATATTTGTAATTGGTTCATAGTCACAAATGGAATCATGCATCATAATCCATCATAATTTTGCACCGACTTCAAAAATTATGTTTAAAAGTCGTATCGAAGTTGTTTAAAGAATAATATTATTTTTAACTTTTCAGCGCAATTTATAGTTTGAAGTCCGTTCTATTTTTCTCCAAAAATTATCCTTTCATATATTATTTCTCAAAGCCTTTTTTTTTTGTCGGTACGCCATAACTTCCTTAATACTTATCAAATTTCATGAATGAGGCACCACTTTAAAGCTTTCGTTAACCGCTACGCCGGAGAAATAGATATGCGGTCTAAAAATGTACCGATTTTCTTAAATTTGATATTTAAAATCATTTAAGAAGAGGTCCTTTAATGGATGCCAAGTTGGTGTTGTGTGGTCAGAGGCCGAGTGCCCGAGTGGTTAGGAGCGCAAGGCTGGGTATACCCATGGTTCGAGTCCCGCATTTCGTTTACGTTTTCTCCAATTAATTGTTTTGCTGGATCGTTGATTTTTGGTAAACTAAATTTAAAAAGGGTTCTTTTATATTTTATTTGGTGTTTTTATTTTCAAGCATTAAATTAAAAAATAGTAGAAAATATACTATTAAAATTATTTATTAAATTAAATATTCATTGCATAAAATGCAGAATTCCGCACGGGTCGACTAGTTTTATTTTATTCTTTTTAGTGTAAATACATTTTTATATAAATACTCTATTTTTAAAACATACATATCAAAGGGGAAGCCTTTGAGAGAATGACACTAAAAACTAGCCGTTTGCCGTTTGTAAGATAAATTTCGTTTTAAAATCGATTTTAAAGGGTCACTACAGCACGCAAACTGATTGGATTTAATTTCTTCTTCAGAGAAGCCTTCAGTCCATTTCTTGTTATAATTGCTTTTAATTTAACAATGAGTTTCATTTTTATTAACAACTTTCCCAACAAAGAAAAATCGAGCCTAGCCTTTCCAATTAAAATGAAAAATTTTTCACCTATAACGTTTTTTATAAAAAACAGATGCAGTCAAACTGATGTGCGATATTTGAGTTAGACGACCCTCTATCGATCAAAGAAAAAATAATCAAAATCGGTTCATTTAGTCAAAAGTTATGGATGAAAAAGCAAAATAATGACCACATTTCAGCAGATAACTTTTTTCCTAATTATCGAATATGGTCAAACCAAGGTATGGGAACTGTGGGAAACCACCCTCGATCGATTAAAACGAAATTCTTGAAAATCGGTTCATCCGGTAAGAAGTTATGAGTGGACAAACAAACAAACAAAAAAAACGACATACATACAATATGAAGGTATAACCTCCTTCCTTTGTGAAGTCGGTTAAAAATAAAGTTCGGAGGAAAAAAGTACCACGTTGGCGATGTTCGCATCGGGAATGTAACGCCGAGGTTTGGCGCCGAAAAAAATATATAAAATGGCGCCAACGACCAGTTATGCGTGAGTTTCCCCGTGACATCATTTATGAACGGTCCCCAAACGAGAGAAGTCGCGAATTCGCTAGCTGCTTTACGTTTTACACGCAGAAACCTATGCACACTTTACGCATCTTCCTTGCATATCTTACGTCTTGATGGTGTGTAGATAGATGATCGCATGAACCTATACAGCCAATATTGTTCGAGAAGGGGAGAAGGTAGCGAAATGAGCGATTATCGGTTATGCAGCTTGGCGATTGAATGTGAATAAAGCTAAATACTGAAGGGGGAAAAAGCAAACATCCGCTTAGTGTCTGCACAATTTAATATTTTTCCCACCTGAAAAACTAGCCACCAAGGCATTTTTTTTAGTCGCCCGGGCGACCTGGCGCCCGGGATTCGTCGGACCCTGGTTATGTAGCATGGGCGGATTTAAGACTGAGGCCATTGGGAAGGGGGAGAGGGGTGAGTTTATTCACTTCGAGTAAAATTAACCATTATTATTATATTTTAAAGTAACATGGTTGGAATAAATCGGCTCATTCTAATTACCACCATAATGTGCTTTTTACCAAGCTTGAAAGCTCTATCAATGTCTGCTGAAAAAGCATTTAATTTAAACTTCATAGGATTAACTTTTTCCTTACTGACTGCACTTCTCAGCTCTGTTAAATTTAAAACATACTTGTATTTCCGTCAAGTCCTGTCGGAACTTCAAACTCCTAAATTGAGGCAGTGAGAAACAAAGGGATGTAACCAGGGTTCGAAATTAGCGGTCGTTAGTCGTATTATACCAACTCTAATTTTCAATTTGACGACTAGAATTTTGCATCCAGTCGTCATTTCGGTGGTCATTACTTTTAGGAAAAAGTTTAACTTGGCGTTTTCAACTTTTCACTAACTCGTCATTTTTTGTTAGTTGTATCTTGTATGAATGAAATTTATCTTCTCATATCAATGTTTTGTTTTTATTTGTCGAGTTTTCAACAATCGCATGTCTCATAGTTAGCTATTAGGTTTTTGTTTGGGGGGGAGGGGAGACTATAAAGAAGACAAAATCGAGAAAAGAGAAGACATTTTAAAAATTTCTTCTCTTTCCTCGCTGTTTTCTTTTTTTCCCCTCTATTTACCGTAATTATCTGTGCCCGCGGGTTATCTGCGAAAAAACTTCTTTTTTTACTACCTGCGGGCAATACATGAAATTCAAAAAAAAAAGTATTATTAAAAAGACAACTACCGTTTAAAAATATCGAAATATCTTTTCCTGCAAAACAAAATGCACAGAAATAAATTGTAGATTTCGAAACAATGGTGCAAAGCAGATTGGGGCTCGGGCGCTACAGGCGAATGTATTGTTTTCTAGGGGTTCATCCCATGTTTTTTTCTGGGTGCGGGTTATACAACGATGCGGGTTATACACGGAACTTAATTTTTTTGGAAGGAATTTTTCTTCCTGCGGACTATACAACGATGCGGGCTATATACCGATAATTACGGTAATTTATAGCACTTATGAATTAAAATGCGCCCAGACAGAACGTTTTGGCAACTAAAACAAAAAAAACTAGGTGCCATTGACGCCTTACTATTACATCCTAATTTCGAACCCTGGATTTACATCCAGGGTTCGAAATGACCAAAAAACGATTCCGAGAAAAACGCGTTCAACGTTGGGATCTTATGGGACCTTTAATGTTAATTTTTCCTTATACCAAGTTAAGGCGGCGTACCTGTTAGAGCTATCACTAACATTTCTTGTCACAATATAGAATGCTGCTTTCTCTATCATGTGCACCACTTATCTCCAAATTTTCGAGTTTGTCACTTACCTTCCTTTGCTTCTGGGTGCCTAAATTGTAGTTATAACAGCCCTAACCAGAGTTCAAAATTAGCGGTGGTTAGTCGTATTTTGCAACTAAGAAATCTAATTTGACGACCGCGATTTCACACCCAGTCGTTACTTTTGACGCCTAACCTTTCATAAGACTTTTAGTTTGACAATCATAATTTTTCGCGAAGTCTATTATAATTTTATACAATTACATTTTTAAATACATATTTCATCTAATCTTCTGCATTTTGAGTTTTTACGGTACCTAGGAAGACTATCGTAACTTCTTGACTTTCAAATTTTTTAATCGTGAATTTTTACTAACAAATGAAGTTTTGTAAGTAACACTAGATTTAAATAACACTTGAAAAAATAGTTATGCCAATTAACTCATATTTTGTCTTATTAGACACTGATTAAAAAAAACGTTTGTATTTAGTCTAACTTAAGCAAGATTACCACCTTCTCAAAAGAATGATTTTAAAATTACGCCTAGCAGAACATTTTTGGCAACTAAAAACAAAACAGCTAGGTGCCAATGACGCTTAACTTTAGCATCCTAATTTCGAACCCTGGCCCTAACAGGTATATACAGTCGAACCTTGCTATAGCGAACCCGGGACATAACAATCCCCCGTTTATAACGAACCTTCCAAATGGTCCGAACTGCTACCCTACGTCTTTAATGTATTTTCAAACGTTTATAACAATCACCGAACGTTAGCAAATCGGCTATAGCGATCCAAAATTTTCGTTTCTTATACGACTTGTCTCAGCAACATTCCTACCATTTGTATTCCAGTCTAGACCACTGAGCTAACTAGACCACTGAGCACTGTATTCATGCGCGTTACCATGCCATTTAAAATTTATTTAGCTTTGTTCTTTTCTTCTAATCAGTACTGTAGGAAACTTTTTAAAATGCATTCTTCATATACTACTTAATTTTATTTTTCTAAAAATCATAAAAACTAATATTCAATCAGCACCATACTGGGACTGGTGTCAAAACCCATTTACTTTAATACCTTTTGCTATACATTGTACAATAAAATCTGCACTTATTGGAATAGCAATATGAATCTATAGCAGTAGTATTACACTGTTTCGTAGAACCCTGGAATTCCATGGGCCATGCACAAGCTTATTTGCATGGGCCATGCACAGCGGGTAAATGCTTATTTTTGCACTGCATTAGAACTGAAGAGCTTTTCGTATATTTTACGCATACCGTCAAGAAAATTTAGAATTAAATGCTCTTAAAAATATCTAACTTCAGGACTTTTGCAAATTGTGTGTTTCAATGGTATTATGTACTGCTGCTTAGCCATGCGAACTGAAAACATATTCTGCTTTCAAAAGCCCTTGTGACTCTGAAACACTTATATAAAATTTTTCGATTTTGTACTATAATAATTTTGATACATCGACTTGTACCGTAACACCCCTCCCCCCCCCCCTTTTTTATACACACATTTAATGACGCAAAATAGATTTTAGCATTTTATCTTTCCAACCCTCTACAGTATTAGCATTATTGATTGCAGCTGAAATGTCTATATCGATTATTTTTGTTTCAGTGCCAGAGGGTGCAGAAGTTGTTCCTGAATACGTGGATAATGATTTTATGGGACAAAGAACGCAGCCAGAGAAGTAAGTTTTATTTTAAAATAAAATACAATGCACAGATTATTTTAAAACACTTTCAGATATGCATGGTCAACTCGCAATAACTTGGACTTTTCAATACCTCAAGAAAGTTAATTTTTGCGCATGTTTTAAATTTATTTACATGTAATTTTCTTCTGGTATATTTCAGGATTTTCTTTATTTTCGAAATTTCCTACTTTTTTCTAACTTCATTATTTCTAATCCTAAGAAACCAAGACTTTAAGAGAATATGTTATATGCCTTGTGGCTTGTTCTAAAATCATGTATACTCTTTGCTTTTTAATATCTTGATATTTTTTGTAGACAATTGTTTTAAACAGTAAAGTTGATTGGTGAAAGAATAAAGTTTAGTGGCTACATTTTCTGTTGACTAACTCAACTGTCTTTATAAAAGGATTCTGAATGGTGTACGAAGAATTACTCAAAGTTCATGCATAGTAGGATTGAAAGCTAGAGCATTACAAATTCACAGTAATAAAATATGGTGTAGTGATAAATTAATCATTAATGTTTTTGCTTCTGTGTAATAGTTTCAACAATATGTGAATGTAAAATAAATGAACTTTGTGCACTAGTAAAACTGAAAAAATAAAATGTCACGTTAAGAAAAGCACAACTGAGCATTAAAATGCAGACATATGTTTCGGGATTTGCTTGGAATCCCTTTTCCAATGTGGGAGTGGAGCTTCTAGATGCAAAAACATCCAAATGAAGGTCTGCATTTTAATGCTCATTTGTGCTTTTCTACATGAAATTTTATTTTTTCAGTTTTAATATGTGAATAGTAGCTCTAAATTGTGAAAAAAATGGAGTAGTATTCTTTTAGGTTTATTTTTAATTGTTATTCAAAATTATATGGATTGTTTATTTTTGTGTAAATTTTATATTTATATGGTAAGGTCTCTTTTTGTCATTTTAGTACTACAGTACCCGAAATTGAAGAAGAGAATGAAGCATCTCAAAGGGTTACAGAAACTCCACGTAAGTCATTTTTATTTAATATTACTATCACAACTTAACTCTTAAACAAGACTTTAGAAGTGACTGATATGCAATGGCAAAAAATTGTCGAGTTTAAAATCTTCCTGACATTAACATCATAAACTCAAAATTAAAAACATTTTGTAATTCATCAATGTACACAATTTGACATTAGAAGCTACTTATTGTAGAGAAGAAATGGAAAAACAGTTTGGTTTTGGATTTTCTTATGCTTTGTCAATGAAAAATTTTGCAAGAAGGTTTCCTTTGCTCATTTGTAATCTTTAAAGTTTCGGAATCAGACTCATGGCAACGAACTCTCGTCTGGCCGGACACATAAATTAAGTTTTAAATTGAGTGCAGTGGAACCATACAGTTAAAATAATGAAAGGAGGAAATTGATAATTGAATCACTTTTGGTTAAAAAAAATATATATATATATATATATATATAATACGCTTAACATGGATTTACATTGTTTGATAATAGACACATTATTGATTTGTGCTAAAAAAGCATTTCGAACTTTATCTATAACAACACAATAAACTAGCAAACATCATGGCTTCTGAAAAAAAAAAATAGTATATTAAAGTTTTTTTATTTCTTGAAAAATTTGTAACTTGTTACTTATGCCCTTTCAACAAAAACTGATTCAATTATGGAATAAATAGATTATAATAAATGTTTTGTAAAGGAATTTTCTATTCTGTTTGGTAAAAATATATTTAATTTATATTAATTTGTCAGAAATAAAGTAACCAATATTGTGCAAAGTGAATGTATCTCTTTTTTAACAATATTATATGAATTGTTGAACTTAAAAGTTAACTTTTTAAATATTAGTATGCATTTTTTTTTCGATATGCATTTCAGAAAGGCCAAAGAGGATGTCGTTGAAGGAGGTCGTTAAGACCACAGTTTCATCGGCTTTAGAGTCCTTCTTGGAATTTGAACGAGAGGTTGAAGAAAAAAACTTTCAAAAGAATGTAAAATTCCAGCAGGAACTGTTGGAAATTGAAAGAAAAAAATAGAACTGATGGAATGAATAAATGGAATGAATGAATGATGTTGAATAAATAAATTTTATATGTAAATAAATTATTGTAAGGACAAAGTTAAAGCAATGTAAAAAAGCATATTCGGAATGAAAAGTAACGTAAAAAGCTATTTCGAAGCTACAATGGAGCCTCTTCATCAGTGCAGAAATGAAAAGAAACGCTCAACACACAACAAGAAGCTAGTTTCTCGTTGTATGTTGAGCGTTTCTTATCTTTTCTGCACTGATGAAGAAGCTCCATTGTAGCTTCGAAATAGCTTTTTGCCTTACTTTTCATTCCGAATTTGCTTTTTTACGTTGTTTTAACTTTGCCCTTACATTTTAGTACAAAGGTTTTTGATCATTTGTCTTATAAATAAATTATTGTACTTATATATCAACATCTCTTATAGCTGATTCAGTAAAAAGCTAATAAACATGCCAGTAGTTTAAAGTTTTTTATTGGTTAATGAGCATGCACACAAATTTGATAATGTTGTTCATTGTATAGGGAGAGGGGGCAAACAAAAAAGCTAGAGACCAAAAGCAACATTTCTTTAGGAAAAATTTATTCATACTGCTATCCATATATATAAAGGCTTTATCCTTTACATAGTTAGTTCTCAAGTACATCAAGCTCAATATTATGATGGCAACCTGTTTATTGAGGTTAGATACAAGTTAAACAAAGGTAAGATTCTATATACAAAATTGACAGCAATAAAATGAGTATAGTACAAGTACTATTCTAAAGTCTTTATATCTAACACTGAAATCAACCTTTACATATTATATAGTCTTTCATACCTTCTAGGCTGCGTAACAGTTCAGAGAATGAAATTTTTTGTATATTTGCATTATTGCTAGGAAAACAGGCATGAATAGAGAATCATTTTATCAACATGAGAAGTAAAGAGATTGATGTTTAAATATTTCTTGATTCAAATATAAAGCTGTTAATTCAACTTTGTGTTTGATTAAGGCTTTTTTTTTTCAATATGCAATAAAACAACTTCTGGGCATGTATCTTTTAGACAAATATGCCCTGCAGGTCATATAAAATTTTAAGATATTTCAAGCCCTGATATAAATAGTTAGCAACTTTTTTACAAAAATTTTAAATATTTAAAAATGTTATTTCAAAGCAACAAAGATTTCTATAATTCATAATGGTGCATAGAACAGTATTAAGAAGCAGAATTACTGGATGATATTATCTGGGCACTCGAAAATTTTCTTTAAAATCCCGATTTGTCCAGGAGTTAAGAACAATGGTTTCCCACCAAGCACTGGATCGCAATTTGCTAAATATTTGCCGTTCCCTAACTCCAATTGTTAAGGAATTTATGATCATGTGCACCATTAAAATCAGAATTCGCCGTCTTCTGACACGTCTAGCATTTTGCTGTTCTATTTGCATCTGGATCTCAATTTGTCTCCGATCCAAAATGAGAAGTTGCTGGAGAATCAACTTCTCGTTTTCCATTGTATGACAGAAGTAAAAGTTGTAAACAAGCAGTTTTGGCGCGCGCGCGCAAAATTATTCGCATGGAATGATGGGAACGAGAAGGAGAATCACGGTTGTCGAAAACTGGTCTTTTCGTTTACCCGGTTTAAATCCGCCTTTCCTCCTCCTACGGCTTTACCCTGGGTCGAAGCCGGGTCATGCATAAAAAGGGCTTTATTTAGCTCAGTGGTCCAGACACACCGCCTTTTACAAATGGTGTATATAAAATTCAAACGTTTACAGTCAATAATAACATCTTTTTTTCATACTATAGATAAATAATAAGGTACATTTTAAAAATTTGTTTGTTTATTATTAAAGAGCGCATTTAAAGTTAATATTTTACTCCTCTCCCCTGGTTATTGTTAGAAATATTTACTTATATAGAAGTACCTTTGTCAATTAACACTTCTTTTGCAAAATTGGATGTAGCGAATCCTCGGTTATAGCGATCTCCGAAGTCGGTCCATTGAGGATTCGTTATAGCGGGGTTTGACAGCAATAATATTAACCTCTGTGACTGGCAATATGGTTTAAAGGATTTCCCCTCCCCTTCGCTACACCTTTGCCTGTGTTTAATGATTTTGATGATGATGAAAATTTCATTAACAGGCTGATTAGTTGTCAAAATTATGTATTAAAAGAGTCAAAATAAATTTTTGAAACTTTGAAAAATTATAAATAAATAAATAAATAAAGTAAAGAATTAACTCGAACCTCTTCAAAACTTTTAAATTTAAATGAAGCCTCCTCAGCAAAGTAAGTTGTCCCCCGCACACGGCTCAGCCGTTTTACATTGAAAAGCCCTATGACGCTTCGATGCAGGGCCGGCGCGAGGCAGAAGCAGCGAGGTGCTTGCCTCACGGCCCATTGAAATCAAGGGCGGTAGCTATCAGCAGCTAATGAATTTATTACGTAGCAATACACTTCTAATGAATAAGGAAAACTAGTCGACCCGTGCGGAATTCCGCATTAATTAGGGAGAAAGGGCATTTTGAAAAATAGAAAAAAGGCATAAGGGTGTTGGTACAAAAGAAGACATGTCATTGAACACATCAGTACAAATAGCTGTTACAATTTTTTTCCCGCACTATTATTTAGATATTCAAAATAATAAAATCATCACAATAATAATGATAATTATTTTTATTAGTAGTATTCATTGCATTAAAGTACATTAACGAAAAAGTTCCATTACCTAAAATATATAAGTAGTGAGGAAAGGGGAGATCTGGACCAGCGGAGCCGGAGCTGGCGGAGCCGTTGAGCTGTTTTCCTCCTGCTGGCTGATCCGTTGAGTTGTTTCCCTCCTGCTGCTGAGGTGAGTTGTTTTCCTCCTGATGTTAAGTTGAGTCGTTTTCCTCCTGCCGCTGAGTTGAGTTGTTTTCCTCCTGATGTTGAGTTGAGTTGTTCCCATCCTGATGATGAGTTGAGTTGAGATGTTCTCCTCCTGCTACTTATTTCAGTTTTGAATTTCTGCTGCTGACGTCGTAACCTTTTACGAGTTGAGTTGTTTTTTCTTACTTGTTACACTGCGTCTGAAGTTTAGTTTTTCCGGAATGGCAACGGTTCTAACGTATATAGCGGTCACCATGGCAACTCAAATTGTCTCTGATGTTATGCTCATGGCGCCATCTAGTGAGAGAAATATTAATTAATTCATTTAATTATTTTTTTTTGGACTTTGTCGTTTTCTAATGTTATGCTCATGGCGCCATCTAGTGAAAGAAATATTAATTAATTCATTTAAATATATTATTTTTTGGACTTGGAATTATTTTCCGTGATTTTATTTAATTCGAATTTTATTTTTCCTAGATCAGGAATCGAACATGCGACCTTCTGCTCCAAAACACCGATGCCTGAATGAGCAGTGCACTTTGCTCATTCAGCCATCGAGGTTTCTAGCAAATGAGGGTTTAAATGAATCTTAATAGAATTCGTTTTCAGATGTTTAGAAATTAACACCGGAGATAGACAAGTTGAATTGTTTCGCTATTTCTGGCGGAGCCATTACAGGTGCTTGTATAAGTTGAGTTGTTCATCTCCTGCCGGCGGAGCCACCAGTGAATTTTTTTCTCGTGTGAGTGGCAACGGAAAATAATTTTCTTTTTTTTTGTTTGATGTGAGTGGCAACGGAAAAGCCCCAGTTTACTTCGAAAATTTTTAGCTCAAAAATAAGGAAATACATTTTGAAATGATTAAATCTACATGTGTGTGTGTGTGTGTGTGTGTGGGATTAAGAAAAATAATTAAAAAAAAAAAACATAATCAATTCAAAATTAAAGTTTAATCCAAGCATTTCTTCGCAAAGCGTATAAAGTTGGTTTTACAATTTTATTTTCTGCATACAATTTTTTATTCACATCCAAGGCAGCAGGTAATTTCATATCTTGTAATAGCTTATAAAACAATTTACGCCCTATAGGAGCTTTTTTCCTGTTTCGAAGAAAATCATTTATAAGCAGTACAATATTTGTTTTAGGAACAATACTATCATTATAAATAAGTTCCCCATTTTCAGTCCAACTCATTAACTTCTGACTTCTTAAAAACTGAAGAATATGTTTTGATTGATTCTTGTAGCGGATTGGGACCGCATCCAGAACATTTCGCTCTATGCTGTCTTTTTCAACTTTAGCAGCAGGACTATCTTCAGTTCCCGTGGGAGGATTTCTTTGTTCCAAAGGTACTTCTGACCCCGTAACATCACTCTCTTTCAGGTATTTCTCACTAGTAAAGTTAGTAAACTTTTGCAGAGTTTGCAAGTATAGCGTGGCTTTCTCACTTTCCGATAGATTTTTATTCTGTAAAATGCTTTTCATTCGCTGATCAAGCTCTGATAAGTGCTCCATAAGTTGCACTCTATCCTGCGATATAAGCATGAATTTGTGGCTATGATCCATTAATTAAAGAACTAATTACTGATACCGCAGCAGGTAGCAAAAAGGAAAGAAAACCTTCCCCTTTTTGAACGAGTAGTCGTCTCTTTTTATACAAAGGAAATTTCTTATTCGATAGCTTACGTAAAGTTCTTTCATATAGCGAAAGATTATCTTTTTTGTTTTTTCGTCAAAGGAACGTTTCCACGTATCACATTTAATATGCATTCGCACAAAGTTCTGATAACAACGTTAGGAGCTTTTCGAAGTATAAGTTTTGTGTTTTGACCCTTTGAAATTTTCTTTAAGAGCTCTAAAGTCTGTTCTGAACATATGGGCATCGTGATAAGAAATGCGGATTTTTACTTTAAGCACTGTTATTTAAATATTTTCGTTAGTTAAGCAATTTATGTGATTTGTTCATTAGTTAAGCAATTAATTATTCAGCGAGGTTGATAAACGTAAAACACATCCCCGGGAAACATTCCTGTACGCATGCGTAAAGAATCATCTGTTTCACTTTTGAGATCAAGGAGAACGTAATTAAACGGTTTAGCAGTAGCATCCTCGTAACTTTCTAGAAAAAATTTAAGATGTGAAGGATATAACTGTCTTCCTAAGTGCATTATTTGCGATCTATCTCTAGGATTTTTGAATAGCACTAAATAATGCGAATTATGTGATATATCTCTCATTTCTCTCCCTTTATGGAAAATATTTTGAACAATGAAAATGACGCTAACATTTTGATGGTGGGATATTTTTGTGAACAAATTAGCAATTTTCGGATTGTTACTAACTTCACTCATTAGATCATCAATAGCAATTAAGCAATTAGAGTATTGATTTAAATTGGATGGAATGCCTTCATTAAATACAACGTTTGACATTTTCGTATAAAGCTTTTGAAAAACCCCATAGCACCATAATATACTTTTCGGGAATGGCTCTACCATTCCATACTGTATTAATTTTTTTACATAATTACTTTTGCCGCTACCAGTGGGCCCGGCGATGAGCATTGTGAAAGGATGTTTTAACTTTAGAGTTTCCATCTTGAATGAAAGAGTATGCTTCTGCCTTGCTTTTTATACGAAAATAAGCAATTTTGAAAATAAGTAATTATCCTAAGGATTTAAAGAAAATAGAGAAAGAAAAGAAAACACATGTACTAGTTTAGCTTTATTTTTATTGTTTTTTTTTTTTTTTTAACACCATTTATACACCATGCTTTTTTTACAAATGATAAACTGAAGTGACAAATAATACAATAAATTCTTTTTTTTTCTTTACAATGAACAGTAAGCTTCTGCTTTGTTTTTTTTTTTTTTTTACAAAAAAAGGAGACAAGCAAATGATACAATAAATTCTTTTTTTTTCTTTGCAATTAAGAGTAGGCTTTCGCCTTGTTTTTACAGAAAAGGGAGACAATTTTAAAAGTAGTCTTTTTATGTGTTGTTCTATCTTTGCATGCTTTTTGTCTTTGAAACCATTTAAAAAATTTAAAAATATAGTATTCACTACTTAGTTTAAAGAAAAAGCTATAAAAATAAAAGGAATAAAAATGTTGTCTATTATTCAGGAAGGATTAAAAATAATAGTTACGGGACAAAAGGAATAAAAAAAAAATCAAATAATAATAACAAATGGAAAGAATTTTTTTCACTAAACGCTCGATTTAAGTATATTAACTATCTTTTGTGCCATTTAAAATAAATACCAATAGTCTATATTTTAAAAATTTACTTTAATGAAAAATGTCCATGCGGTAAAGAGCTAACTTTGTCTTCTAAAATGTGTCGTTTTTGATCATAAGGAGAGATCCCTAATTTATTTGTAGTTACAGTGTATAAGTTATGCTTTTTAGATTGAATTAAGTTCATTTGGATTAAACACTGCTTGTGATCAAAGAGGCATTTCTTGTAATCACCAAAAGTTATTTTTCTATTGATGGCAGATTTCTTAATCCCTTTTAATTTTTTAGTAATTTTTTCCCCACCTTAAAACAATACATTTTGGACCTAAGTCCTATAAATTCAGTCATTATATTCCCGTTATTGTCGTCTTTCATTTTTCCTAAAATTTTTTTATTTACTCGAGGCATATTATAATTATTATTCTCTGGATAGTCCGATGTATCGAACAAATCGATATCCTTCTTCATATCGGAATACACGTTTTCAGTTTGAATATCATATATGAAACTATCTGTATCCGTATACAGTAATTTCAAAGCATTACCATACTTCGGTTTCATTTTAACATAGTGAAAGTCGAACATTAGCGTTTTAGAAATATCTAAAATCGCCATTCTGACCTTGATTGGTTTATTGAAAGTGATGACAGTTTTTCGCATGTGAAACGCTGCAAGATTTTCCGAAAAAATAGTCCTGTCTTGAAAATTTGAACGCGCAATCCACTTTTCTGCTTTTATTGGGCTATTTATGAGTTTAATTTGAACGCGTTTTCGAATGTTCTCCATTGTTTTGCCAAAAATTGCATTATTCATCAGCTTAAAAAAATTCTTATGAAATTCATTTTCTGCCGTGGACCTTAGACGGGTGTTCAACTCTATATATAATTTAAGTTAATTAAGTTTAATTTTTATTTTCAAATCTATATTAAATTATATATAATTATTAATAATAAATTAATTACATGCGTTCAGTTTCTTTCTTTAAGTTCCTTTAGATACAGTTTTCCCCATCAACATCGAAGAGCCCCACCATTCATCATCCTAGAGAAACAGCTCTATCCGGACGTTTAAAATCTATACGTTTGGAAAACACAGAAGGACATGTTGAAATTAAGGACTTTTTATTGTCTAAACGAAAAAATTACAAAGAACTCCTAACAGAAGAACTTGCTGTGCAAGAGTTAAAGGTTAATTGCTGGCTTTTCTGCATGTATGAAAAAGTTGTGACAGAACGAATTATTTCGGAACAAAAGAGTTTTAAAACAAAGAATGTGATAATTGCTTTATCAACAGACTTGAATGAGCATTATGATGATGTTATAGAGAAACTAATCAAGGAAAGTACTGAATTTGAAGAAAAGGAAAGCGGTTGGACACTTTCAGAGATTCAGTACTTAGAAATTAGAATAAACAAGTATAATCCTTTGAGAGGTTCTTCTTACATTGCTGTTCCTCAAGCCATTCAGAAGAAGAAAGCTGTTGTCAACGTCAAAAACTCCGACGAAAAATGTTTTCTTTGGGCTGTGCTATCCGCACTTCATCCGGTTGAAAACCACGCTGATCGAATCAACAATTACTCACAATATGAAAATGAACTTGATTTTCGAGGCTTGGAATTTCCTATGAAGATTCGAGACGTCGTAAAATTTGAAAAGAAAAACAACATCTCAATTAATTTATACGGCTTAACAAAACGAAACCAAGTCTATCCGTTGAAAATAACAGAAGAAGAGAGGGATAAACATATAGACCTCCTATATTTAACTTCTTCAAAAACAAGTCATTATTGCTGGATTAAGAATTTATCAAGACTTTTGACGAGACAATCATCAAAGCATAATGGCAGAAAATTAATTTGTCGCAGGTGTTTACAATTTTTTTCGACGGACGCTGTTCTGCAAAAACATAAATCGACCTGCAATTCTAAAGAAGCCGTTCGTGTGGAAATGCCTAAACAGGATAACAAGTGGCTTTCCTTTAAAAATATTCGCTTCACCCACCAAGTACCATTCGTGATATATGCCGATTTTGAGTGCTTAACGAAACCTCTAGCTTCCTGCGAACCAAGTAATGAATTTTCTTTTTCACATCCGTATCAAAAACACGAGCCTATAAGCTTTTGTTTCTACATTTCTTACTTGGGAAAGCCGTATAAAGACCCTATAGTTTACAGAGGAGCAAATGCAGCCCAAGTCTTCATCACTAAAATCCGGGAGGAAATTTTGCATATCGGACAAATCTATAGAAACCCCATATCGATGTTGCCATTATCAGATCCAGAAAAAGAATCATACAGCAGAAGCCAGTATTGCTACCAGTGTGGACAGAAATATACTGAATTGAATCATAAGGTAAGTCTGTAAATTATTGAAACATTTATCATTATTAACAGTATCCTTCTATAGTGTTAAAGAAAATACATTAACTGCTAATATATTGTCTTTGATTTAATTATTAGATATATTAAGTGATTTTTTTTTAAAAATTAATTTATAGGTAATGGACCATTGTCATTTAACCGGGAAATTTCGTGGGGCTAGCTGCAATGAGTGCAACCTGAAGTCGAGAGTTCCAGAGTTTGTGCCAATAGTGTTTCATAACCTTTCGGGATACGACTGCCACTTGTTTGTGAAAGAACTTGGAAACGAAGAAGGAGACATAACGGTCATTCCCGAAAACACGGAAAAGTACATTTCGGTCTCGAAAAAGGTTTCAAAAACTTTAAAAGTAAGATTTATTGATTCTTTCAGATTTATGGCTAGTAGTCTTGATCAATTGGCAAAAAACCTTTCAAACGATCAATTTCACCATGTAAAAAACCATTTTGATCATGAAAAAGTTAATTTACTTCTTAAGAAAGTGATTTACCCCTATGATTATATAAATAACGAAACTAAATTTAATGAACAATCCTTACCATCAAAAGATAAATTTTATAATAGATTAATGGAATGCGACATAACGGATGAGGAGTACTCGCACGCAATAAGCATCTGGAATGAGTTCAATATTTCAACTTTAGGTGAATATTCGGACCTCTATGTAAAAACGGACGTTCTATTGTTTGCGGATATTTTTGATAATTTTCGACTAGTATGTCATAATACATACGGCTTAGACCCCGCGTGGTATTTCACTGCTCCTGGTTTATCATGGAATGCGATGTTGAAAAAGACTGACATTAAGATTGAGTTAATAACCGATTACGATATGTTGATGTTTATTGAAAACGGGGTTCGAGGAGGGATTTCCCAGTGCTCGCATAGATATGCGTCAGCAAACAATCAATTTATGTCCGAGCATGACCCACATCGACCCACCCATTATTTGCTTTATCTTGACGCAAATAATTTATATGGGTGGGCGATGACTCAGCATCTTCCTCTTAAAGATTTTAAATGGGTGGAATTCGACTCAGAGATTTTGAACACTCCCGACGACTCTGAGATCGGATATATTTTAGAAGTAGATCTCAAATACAAAAATGAACTTCATGATGATCATTCGGATTTTCCAGTGGCTCCTGAAATGACAGTTCCCCCAAACTGCAAAGAAAAACGTCTGTTGTTAACGCTAAACGATAAGAAAAATTATGTCCTGCATTATCGCAATTTAAAGCAATATCTTGCCTTAGGGTTAAAATTAGACAAAGTACATAAAGTTTTACAGTTCACCCAAACCCCCTGGCTTAAATTATATATAGATTTGAACACCCGTCTAAGGTCCACGGCAGAAAATGAATTTCATAAGAATTTTTTTAAGCTGATGAATAATGCAATTTTTGGCAAAACAATGGAGAACATTCGAAAACGCGTTCAAATTAAACTCATAAATAGCCCAATAAAAGCAGAAAAGTGGATTGCGCGTTCAAATTTTCAAGACAGGACTATTTTTTCGGAAAATCTTGCAGCGTTTCACATGCGAAAAACTGTCATCACTTTCAATAAACCAATCAAGGTCAGAATGGCGATTTTAGATATTTCTAAAACGCTAATGTTCGACTTTCACTATGTTAAAATGAAACCGAAGTATGGTAATGCTTTGAAATTACTGTATACGGATACAGATAGTTTCATATATGATATTCAAACTGAAAACGTGTATTCCGATATGAAGAAGGATATCGATTTGTTCGATACATCGGACTATCCAGAGAATAATAATTATAATATGCCTCGAGTAAATAAAAAAATTTTAGGAAAAATGAAAGACGACAATAACGGGAATATAATGACTGAATTTATAGGACTTAGGTCCAAAATGTATTGTTTTAAGGTGGGGAAAAAATTACTAAAAAATTAAAAGGGATTAAGAAATCTGCCATCAATAGAAAAATAACTTTTGGTGATTACAAGAAATGCCTCTTTGATCACAAGCAGTGTTTAATCCAAATGAACTTAATTCAATCTAAAAAGCATAACTTATACACTGTAACTACAAATAAATTAGGGATCTCTCCTTATGATCAAAAACGACACATTTTAGAAGACAAAGTTAGCTCTTTACCGCATGGACATTTTTCATTAAAGTAAATTTTTAAAATATAGACTATTGGTATTTATTTTAAATGGCACAAAAGATAGTTAATATACTTAAATCGAGCGTTTAGTGAAAAAAATTCTTTCCATTTGTTATTATTATTTGATTTTTTTTTTATTCCTTTTGTCCCGTAACTATTATTTTTAATCCTTCCTGAATAATAGACCAAAATTTTTATTCCTTTTATTTTTATAGCTTTTTCTTTAAACTAAGTAGTGAATACTATATTTTTAAATTTTTTAAATGGTTTCAAAGACAAAAAGCATGCAAAGATAGAACAACACATAAAAAGACTACTTTTAAAATTGTCTCCCTTTTCTGTAAAAACAAGGCGAAAGCCTACTCTTAATTGCAAAGAAAAAAAAAGAATTTATTGTATCATTTGCTTGTCTCCTTTTTTTGTAAAAAAAAAAAAACAAAGCAGAAGCTTACTGTTCATTGTAAAGAAAAAAAAAAGAATTTATTGTATTATTTGTCACTTCAGTTTATCATTTGTAAAAAAAGCATGGTGTATAAATGGTGTTAAAAAAAAAAAAAAAAAAAAATAAAAATAAAGCTAAACTAGTACATGTGTTTTCTTTTCTTTCTCTATTTTCTTTAAATCCTTAGGATAATTACTTATTTTCAAAATTGCTTATTTTCGTATAAAAAGCAAGGCAGAAGCATACTCTTTCATTCAAGATGGAAACTCTAAAGTTAAAACATCCTTTCACAATGCTCATCGCCGGGCCCACTGGTAGCGGCAAAAGTAATTATGTAAAAAAATTAATACAGTATGGAATGGTAGAGCCATTCCCGAAAAGTATATTATGGTGCTATGGGGTTTTTCAAAAGCTTTATACGAAAATGTCAAACGTTGTATTTAATGAAGGCATTCCATCCAATTTAAATCAATACTCTAATTGCTTAATTGCTATTGATGATCTAATGAGTGAAGTTAGTAACAATCCGAAAATTGCTAATTTGTTCACAAAAATATCCCACCATCAAAATGTTAGCGTCTTTTTCATTGTTCAAAATATTTTCCATAAAGGGAGAGAAATGAGAGATATATCACATAATTCGCATTATTTAGTGCTATTCAAAAATCCTAGAGATAGATCGCAAATAATGCACTTAGGAAGACAGTTATATCCTTCACATCTTAAATTTTTTCTAGAAAGTTACGAGGATGCTACTGCTAAACCGTTTAATTACGTTCTCCTTGATCTCAAAAGTGAAACAGATGATTCTTTACGCATGCGTACAGGAATGTTTCCCGGGGATGTGTTTTACGTTTATCAACCTCGCTGAATAATTAATTGCTTAACTAATGAACAAATCACATAAATTGCTTAACTAACGAAAATATTTAAATAACAGTGCTTAAAGTAAAAATCCGCATTTCTTATCACGATGCCCATATGTTCAGAACAGACTTTAGAGCTCTTAAAGAAAATTTCAAAGGGTCAAAACACAAAACTTATACTTCGAAAAGCTCCTAACGTTGTTATCAGAACTTTGTGCGAATGCATATTAAATGTGATACGCGGAAACGTTCCTTTGACGAAAAAACAGAAAGATAATCTTTCGCTATATGAAAGAACTTTACGTAAGCTATCGAATAAGAAATTTCCTTTGTATAAAAAGAGACGACTACTCGTTCAAAAAGGGGAAGGTTTTCTTTCCTTTTTGCTACCTGCTGCGGTATCAGTAATTAGTTCTTTAATTAATGGATCATAGCCACAAATTCATGCTTATATCGCAGGATAGAGTGCAACTTATGGAGCACTTATCAGAGCTTGATCAGCGAATGAAAAGCATTTTACAGAATAAAAATCTATCGGAAAGTGAGAAAGCCACGCTATACTTGCAAACTCTGCAAAAGTTTACTAACTTTACTAGTGAGAAATACCTGAAAGAGAGTGATGTTACGGGGTCAGAAGTACCTTTGGAACAAAGAAATCCTCCCACGGGAACTGAAGATAGTCCTGCTGCTAAAGTTGAAAAAGACAGCATAGAGCGAAATGTTCTGGATGCGGTCCCAATCCGCTACAAGAATCAATCAAAACATATTCTTCAGTTTTTAAGAAGTCAGAAGTTAATGAGTTGGACTGAAAATGGGGAACTTATTTATAATGATAGTATTGTTCCTAAAACAAATATTGTACTGCTTATAAATGATTTTCTTCGAAACAGGAAAAAAGCTCCTATAGGGCGTAAATTGTTTTATAAGCTATTACAAGATATGAAATTACCTGCTGCCTTGTATGTGAATAAAAAATTGTATGCAGAAAATAAAATTGTAAAACCAACTTTATACGCTTTGCGAAGAAATGCTTGGATTAAACTTTAATTTTGAATTGATTATGTTTTTTTTTTTTAATTATTTTTCTTAATCCCACACACACACACACACACACACACACATGTAGATTTAATCATTTCAAAATGTATTTCCTTATTTTTGAGCTAAAAATTTTCGAAGTAAACTGGGGCTTTTCCGTTGCCACTCACATCAAACAAAAAAAAAGAAAATTATTTTCCGTTGCCACTCACACGAGAAAAAAATTCACTGGTGGCTCCGCCGGCAGGAGATGAACAACTCAACTTATACAAGCACCTGTAATGGCTCCGCCAGAAATAGCGAAACAATTCAACTTGTCTATCTCCGGTGTTAATTTCTAAACATCTGAAAACGAACTCTATTAAGATTCATTTAAACCCTCATTTGCTAGAAACCTCGATGGCTGAATGAGCAAAGTGCACTGCTCATTCAGGCATCGGTGTTTTGGAGCAGAAGGTCGCAAGTTCGATTCCTGATCTAGGAAAAATAAAATTCGAATTAAATAAAATCACGGAAAATAATTCCAAGTCCAAAAAATAATATATTTAAATGAATTAATTAATATTTCTTTCACTAGATGGCGCCATGAGCATAACATTAGAAAACGACAAAGTCCAAAAAAAAATAATTAAATGAATTAATTAATATTTCTCTCACTAGATGGCGCCATGAGCATAACATCAGAGACAATTTGAGTTGCCATGGTGACCGCTATATACGTTAGAACCGTTGCCATTCCGGAAAAACTAAACTTCAGACGCAGTGTAACAAGTAAGAAAAAACAACTCAACTCGTAAAAGGTTACGACGTCAGCAGCAGAAATTCAAAACTGAAATAAGTAGCAGGAGGAGAACATCTCAACTCAACTCATCATCAGGATGGGAACAACTCAACTCAACATCAGGAGGAAAACAACTCAACTCAACATCAGGAGGAAAACAACTCACCTCAGCAGCAGGAGGGAAACAACTCAACGGATCAGCCAGCAGGAGGAAAACAGCTCAACGGCTCCGCCAGCTCCGGCTCCGCTGGTCCAGATCTCCCCTTTCCTCACTACTTATATATTTAAAAAATATATTCCTGAAGTAAATTTTTTTAATTTACTGCATGAAAATAAAAACACCAAAAAAATATAGAAGAGCTTTTTTTATATTTAATTTATGAACAATCAACGGTCCAGCAAAACAATTGGAGAAAACGTAAACACGGGACTCGAACCACGGGTGTTATGTATAGCAGCCTTGAGCGCTAACCGTTCGGTCACTCGGCCTTTAGCCAACAAGCACAACAGAAATATGGCATTCATTAAAGGACCTCTTCTTAAATGATTTTAAATTTCAAATTTAAGAGAAGCGGTACCTTCAATTGTATATTGTATATTTTTCCGGTGTAGCGGTTAAGGAAAGCTTTAAAATGATGCCCCATTCATGAAGTTTGACGAAGTATTAAAGAAGTTATGGCGTACCGACCAAAAAAAGGACTTTAGAAATAATATATACTAATCGACTCGTGCGGAATTCCGCATTTTATGCAATGCATATTTAATTTACTAAATAATTTTATAGTATTTTTTCATTTTTTTTAATTTACTGCATGAAGACAAAAACACCAAATAAAATATAAGAGCCCTTTTTAAATTCAGTTTATCAAAACTCAACGATTCAGCAAAACAATTAATTGCAGAAAACGTAAACGAAACGCAAGACTCGAACCATGGGTGTTGGGTATAGCAGCCTTGCGCTCCTACCCACTCGGCCACTAACCAGCAAACACAACACCACTTGGCATCCATTAAAGGACCTCTTCTTAAATGATTTTAAGCTTCAAATTTAAGAAAATCGGAACATTTTTAGACCGCGTGTCTATTTCTCCGGCGTAGCGGTTAAGGAAAGCTTTAAAGTGGTGCCTCATTCATGAAATTTGACGAAGTATTAAGGAACTTATGGCGTACCGACCAAAAAAAAAAAGGCTTTGAGAAATAATATATATGATGATGATAACAAAAATCGCTATAAAGGCTAACATTTCTTTAAAAAAAACCCGCGCAGTTTTTTAATTCGTTTAAAATAAGTTACACGGTTTTATTTAAATTCAAAACATCGTTGCATTATCCAAATAAAACTATTGTTGCCAAACGACAAATGATAGTGCTGATCATTTCCTCAGAGCTAAAATTATTAATTTTTTTTCCTAATTAACGTTATAATAAATTATAATATGGATGGATTATTGTATTGTCATCGAAGATAAGCTTGTGTGCAAAATTTGAAGATAATTTATGCAGTAATAGTTGTCGAAAACCGCCTTACAAAATTCCACCACAAGTCAAGATAAAACCATGCAAAAAAAGAATAATCAAAATAATAATAATAAAAAAAGAAATAAATAAACTAAAAAACGGCTGCCCCTCAAAATGATAAAAACCGCAAGAAATAAATTTTAATTCGTTAAAAAAGATGAGGATCATAAGCCAGTCGGCATAGTAACAATTCAAATAAAATTAAAGTTACCGTAATTATCTGTGTATAGCCCGCGGGTTATCTACGAAAAAACTTCTTTTTTTACTACCTGCTGGCAATACATGAAATTTAAAAAAAAAAGTATTATTAAAAAGACAACTACCGTTCAAAATTATCGAAATATCTTTTCCTGCAAAACAAAAAGCAGAGAAATAAATCGTATCTTTCGAAACAATGGTGCAAAGCAGATTGGGTGGGGCTCGGGAACTACAGGCGAATGTATTGTTTTCTAGGGGTGCATTCCATGTTTTTTTCTGGGTGCGGGTTATGCAACGATGCGGGCTATACACCGAACTTAATTTTTTTTGGAAGGAATTTTTCTTCCTGCGGACTATACAACGATGCGGGCTATATACCGATAATTACGGTAATTACCGTGAAAAAATAATTTCGAACTACAGAGAAAAACGCACATACACATAACTTCTTTTCTAGTTAATTTAGAGACTTCGAATTTTAGCATGTAGCAAGAAACTCTTTCCCAAGTAGTTTTTTACGCGTTTTTCAATGGTATCAAGCTCGAAAGAATGGGACAATTTCTTCCCATAAAAGGGGATTACTTTATGTAATTTTCGGCATTCGGTATATTTTTTGTATATTTCCGTATAATTGTATATTGTATATTTTTCCACTGTAGCGGTTAAAGAAAGCTTTAAAATGATGCCTCATTCATGAAATTTGATGAAGTATTAAGGAAGTTATGGCGTACCGACCAAAAATAGGTTTTGAGAAATAATATATGTGATGATAAATCGGCCCTATGGATATTTAAAATTATATATGTATCTATTTATAACAATATTTTTAGTCCCTATTCTCTACAAAATACATATAATAGGGGCGCAGCATATCTTGTTCCCTCATGGTGCCGCTTATTACACTATAGCGCCGGGCCTGCTTTCGATTAAGAGGTTTTAGTGTAACCTTAAAGCAATTATTTATGCATTACATATCAATTTACTTGAGGCTTTCATCTCGAATCCTATTTTTATCAGTGTTTGGCATTACCATGAACTACACTGTTAGAAATTTCATCATGAAATTACGGTTAAATGACCGGCAGCAGTCTGTCCATCTAATTCACCGTTAAATTTACGGTTTGGAACATTTTTCTATCTTTACGGGACCTAACATTTCCAATCAACTTGGTTAAAAAGCCGTAAATACAAAAGTTTACGGTTTTATAACCATATAAAATGGTTTCAAAACGAAATTTTTACCGTATTTGAACCATTTCAAGGCGTAGAATCTTCGAGGCGTCGAAACCGTAAACGAAATCCTTGGGACTCGTACCCTGGGTGTGTGCTCTCTAGCCATTCGGCCATCTACACCACGTGAAGCGGCCGTTTATTTATTAATAAATCTTCTTTTCCAGCAGGCAAACTGCCTTAAAATTGAGATTTCAGTTTTTGATTAGATCCAAAGTCATTTTTAGTCTAAATTCACTGTACATTGACGAAAATCATTTTATTTGCTGCAAAAATTAAAATACAAACAAGCTTCAGCAGCTCAAATGATGGGTTCGCTCATTCGCAGACAGTTCGGGAATCCGATATCTCCAATTGTTTTATTTGCGTGTGTATGTGTTTCTATTTATTATCCACTGTTTAAGCCACTTTTTTTTTTTCTTCTTTTTTCATGTGCACATGCAGATTTTAACTGATAAATCCGTATTCCTGTTTTAAAACAACGTACGACCGGTATGGTTTGGCAACCAAGATGGACGCCCGATTCTTTTTGAGCGCTTGAAAATTACGGTTAGTTACACGTTCTTTAGGATAAACAGAGAGTAAACGATTTTTTTCGCAATCAGCGGTTTGAGTACCATCTTTTCAATGGTTATTCAATTGTTGTAATTAAATATGGTAAAATAACAATAAAATAAATGGTTATTTTGCTATTTTCTTACGGAAATTTTTAACAGTGTATTTAAGGTCAAAGAGATTAAGTCTTAATATTAGTGTTTTTCTTTATTAAGCACATTTGGAATATTATATGTAGCACATGCTTCATGAATAATATATAACTGGCACTTGAAGAGCAAGAAGTTTTAGAGAAAGGGAGCTTCAAGTTTTTCAATCTGTAATATTAACAACAATTATAAAAGACGCATATTTTCATCAGCTTCATAAGGATAGTTCAACGCTTTCATTATTACTGTTGTCATTATTTATTTATTCAATAATAATTATCGTTATCATAATTTATTTCATTTTATTACTAGTATTGTCATATATCTAAATCACGTGAGGAAAAAAGGAAAGGAAAAAGATCTATAGTAATTCTAAAATTATTTATGATATGTTAGATAAATTTAAAAAAAAACGATATTGTAGTTATAAAGATGCTCTTAAAAATAGATATTTGATTTTATTTGTATGCTTACACAGGGTTCCCACTCCATATTTACTCATTAAAATAAGGCCTTTCTTTTGCTTATTAAATGGAGACGTTTTAAAGATTGGTTTATCCCATTGGGATCATTTATAAATGATGTCACGCTTCGAGGCGGGAATGGAGTTCGTGAAATGGTGACAAAGTCTGACAAGGGGAGGGGAGGGGGTAACAAGAAGTGGGACATCATGCTTATACAAGATAGCGTTACGTGTGCAAAAGGCGAGAGAGGCAGGGCCATACGAGAATCGCACTGCTGGTTCCAGGGTCATTACGAACACCAGACTTATGGCGCCAAGCATCCGTATTTCGGACCACCTGTGGTGCTTGCTGCATTGTGACTCACAGCTCACAGCTGTCAATCAAAACAGGAGAACGAAAAATTCCTTTCTACCTTGTGGTGGGCACTACACTTTAATCCTTTATTTCCTTGGAGAATTGCTTTGTACTGGCTTAGATTTGATGGGGAGAAAGTGAACTAATTCTCTCTGCCACCTGTTATCCTGTTTTGTGTTTTTCTTGAAATTTGTGTAGTTAAAATGGATCATTTACAAAATTGAATAAATAGCACTAACGGTTTATGAATGCTTGCTAATTTATACGAAACGAAAACCATTTTATTAATGTATGAAAAGGAATTTCGACTCGTGAATGAAAGTTATTTTGTTCTTTTACTTCTTTTCTAATTGCAACTTAGGAAGATTTGCTTACGATACATTAATGAACCCACTTAGGAGTATTATCATTTTTTATGATGGCAAAATCCTGATCAATCGATATTATAGAGTACATTTTCAGCACAGATGTGTAGTTGTGGGGAAAAAAGTGGGGGGACGTTTACAGACGCTAATATTAAAAAGCGGGGGTGCGCATGTGTTAAACATTTTTAAAAATGGGGGGACGCTTGATTTAAACTAAAAAAGTGGGGGGACGCCATCCCCCATCGTCCCGCTCGACTACACTACTGCAGTTCGAAGTTGTTTGGATCAAGGCTTAATGCTTAATCGTAGCATGGATCTCACACACACACACCACGCACATATGTCTCTGTGTGTGGTGTATTGTTTTTGACGTAGGGAAAGAGCTCAAGAAAATATATCCCTCCCACCCCCGAAAGAATGAGCGCATCCTTTCTTTTAACCTAATAAGAACAAAATGTTCCCTCTACGCCGCAGCGCGTGATAAAAATTGATTACCGCAAGACTACAGGTTAGGGGCCGTTCATAAATGATGTCACGCTTTTTTCCATTAGACCCCTCCCCCTTTTGTCAAATATGTCACACTTCAGCGGATTCCCTCCCCCCTTTGTCACATGTCACGCTATGTTGTACACTTCTGTTACCCCCTCCTCTCCCCTTGTCACACTTTGCCACAATTTCGCGAACCCCCTCCCCCCTCGAAGCGGACATCATTTATGAATGATCCTTAAAGAAAAAAAGCAATTTTTTATTATTTTATTTATTTATTTTGGGGAAAATAATAATGTATGGAGTGCAATGCACCAAGTTATTCTTAACTTCTCCTACAACTTGAGCATTTTTCCTTTTGAAACCTTAATTTAAAGAGTTCTTTACCGTGAAGTCAGAAATAACAAGAAGTTCCGTCTAGAACTATACGATCCTACTTTCCCGTGTACCTCCTTATCAAATTGATAATCTAGCTATCTCTCTCTCATTTTCATTTAGCTTTATTTCCTAACTATTTCAAACATACTTTCAACGGTTTATACATATTCATTCACTCATCCATTTATTCATTCAGTCATTCATTCATTCATTCGGAATATCCTTAAAAATTCAGATCAAAAAGTTTCGTGGAAAAATAGGCTCGTACAGGTATGGATGAGCTTCGTATCTGTACATGTTCTACGTCATAAAATCCTTTCGATAAAGTTTGTTCTAAGCAAATCGGTCTGTTAGAAGAGGATTTATATATGATTGAAATTTCCTCGTAGGCGTTATTGTTCATTTTTTTTTTTTTTTTTTTTTTTTTGAGCTGTTCAAAATCGAACTAAAATTGTTCAAATCAAAAAAATGTTTCCTGTTGAAAGCTTCTTCCAATAAGCTTGTTCAAAAGAACTCATATCATCAGAGTTTACATTATTTGCTTCATTTCTGCCCATATGCGCCGATGTTAAAATTTTTTGAACTGCTCAAAATTGAACAAAATTTTTTTTCAAATCAAAAAGTAAAACATGGAAATGGGACGTCCTTGCCGAGACCTTTCAAATGCAAAAAAAAAAAAAAAAAAAAAAAAAAAAAAAACCTTTCGAATCGGACAATTACTTCAAAAGTTGCTTGGGGGGGGGGGGGAGACAGTCAGACCGACAGGAACACATTTTCCTCGCCTTAAAACCCTACTTTCATTTTTTAATATAATATTTATTTAAATTCAATATTTATTTATTTAATTACTTAAGGAGTCATTCCTTAATGACGTCACGCTTCAAGGGGGGGGGGGAAGGAAGTTCAAGTAACTGTGACAGTTTGTGACGAGGGGAGGGGAGGGGGCAACAAGAAGTGCGACTTTACGCATTTTGTTTTCCATAAAAACATTTAAAATCAGCAAATTAAATTTATTAACCGACTTCACAAAGGAATTAGGTTATACATTTGTATTGTATGTATGTCGGTTTTTTTTTTTTTTTTTTTTTGTCCACTCAGAACTTCTCACCGGATGAACCGATTTTCATATTATTTTTTTTCAATCGATCGGGAGTGGTTTCCCATAGGTCCCGTACCTTCGTTTGACCATATTCGATAATTAGAAAAAAAGTTATGGGCATAAATGTAGTTTTTTTTTTTTTTCATCCATAACTTTTGACTGAATGAATCGATTTTGGTGTTTTTTTCTTTAATCAATAGAGGGTCATTTAACTCAAATATCGCACCTCAATTTGACTACATTTGTTTTTTTAGAAAAAACGTTACTGGTGAAAAATAAGTATTTTTTATTTTAATTAGAAAAGCTTGGCTTGGTTTTTCTTTGTTGGGAAAACTATTAATAAATATAAAAGTCATTGTTAAAAAAGTGTTTGTTGCCATTGTGCTATAATATTAAAAGCAATTACAGCAAGAGTGTGACTAAAGGCTTCTCTGAGGCAAAAATTAAATCCAATCAGTTTATTTGCTAAATTCGACTTCAAAGCAGAATTTATCATACAAATGATTAGTTTTTAGTGCCGTTCAGTCGAAGAAGGTTTGCCCTTTGACATGGACTTTTTTAAAAATAGAGTATTTATATAAAAAATGTATTTCACTAAAACGAATAAAATAAAATAATTTTTTTAAAAAAATAGAACCGACTTCAAATTATAAATTGCGCTAAAAAGTGAAAAATAAATTAATTCTTTAAACAACATCGATGTTACTTTTAAACATAGTTTTAGAAGTCGGTGTAAAATTTGAGTCTAATTACCACTACACCATTTGCTACTTCATATCTTAACTCTTGCTAATTCTGCTAAAATATATATATTTGTAATTGGTTCAGGATTACAAAAGATTTTATCTATCCTGATTTTACACCGACTTCTAAAACTATGTTTAAAAGTAACATCGATGTTGTTTAAAGAATTAATTTTTTTTTCACTTTTTAGCGCAATTTATAATTTTAAGTCGGTTCTATTTTTTCATAAAAATTATTTTATTTTTAAAGTTTTTTTTTAATTTTCATAATTTGATTTTAAAATTTCATTGATCATTTTACATTCTAAATACCAATGCTGATGAAGGTTTAAATTTACTACTTGTTAAAAATTTACAAAGAATTTTTACACTTCATTACACTTTTAAGAACATTTACACTTTTAAGATAAAATTGCGTGGGTCATTTCTTCAAAATTCATATATTTTGCTGTTCCATACTATCTCTCGTGTTTTAAACTTCAACCGCGTTTTATACAAATTAAGTCATTATTATTATTATTATGCCCACAAATGTCATTAAAAGTTCAAAAATAAAATTAGAAACGTGATCTATAACGCAGTGCTTTGCTGCTAAACTGCAAGTACATATGAAAGCGTGACAGGTGGCAATGGGGGGGGGGGGGGGGCATGATGAAATGCGACATTTTGTGACAAAGGGAAGGAGGGAGGTGTCAAATATAATGAAAAAAGTGATTTCATTTATGAACGGTCACTAATTCATTTTTAACGATATTTTTACTATACATTTTTAAGCCTTCTTTCATCCTTTTGTTTTTTTACTTTAACGGTAAAGTAAACTAAAAAGCACAAAATTTATCGACCTATTGAGAATTGAGACACAATAACTTAATTTGGAAAATATTTTAAGAATTTGTACACCTAGTCAACTCCTAGCCGAGCTCCATCGCAAGCAAACCTACTAGGTAATTCCCCCCCCCCCCCCCCCATTTCCGAATTCTGAAATGCAGTTTTTACACAGGGATTCCAGTGTCGTCCTTCTCAACTCTAACCACCAATAGAAACGCCTCTTCGCAGCTCCGCCTTCAAATTGTATCCGAGAGAACAGCCACCTGTTTAGTCCAACTTACGTCGTGGACTTCAATGCTCCAGCTGACTTCTGAGGAAGGACTTTTTGCTGAAGTGGTAAGTCGGATTTTTCGTCAAGTGTTATCATTTTATCACTTGAATTTTCGATCTTCATGTAATTGTAATTGTTTTTTTCAACTATCTGAACAAAAATTTGGCTTTAAGGGGAGTCAGCACCCAAAAAATTTGTTTTATAAGCTAAACTCTTTAAAACCCGTTGCCACCAAAATTCTTGTTCAGAATCCCCGCAGTAACTATGAAAGCACAAAATCAGAAATGGACTCGACCAGCGTTTCGAAATCGCAAGGAAAGGGGGGGGGGGGGACGTAAAACACCTGTCGACTGAGAAATAAAGGGTTGTATTCAGCGGAGATTCACTAATCCCTTCAATCAGAGCCGCGCCAGGGGGAGATCTTCCACCTGGTTTTAACTTCCTTTTTCTTTGGGCTCCGTTTTGTAATGTTTCAAAAAGATCTTTGGCATGTGATGTTTTTTTGTGTCAGGAATATGCATAAGCACAAAATTTTCATATGCATTGATTTATATATATATATATATATCTTCTTGTTATTCAGCCTTTAAAACATATTTTTTTTCCTAATTTTTAGATGATTTTTCGTTTTTTTAATTTAATAATATTTTTAGTAATGGTGATACACTTCTCACGTTATTATAAATATTTGGAATTCTGATTAGAGTGTTGTCACGTTATGTAACCTACAATACTGGCAGAAACATAAGAACATTACCTAGTTGGGTACTTGAGTTACTTTGTTGGAATTTTATTCTTAATGAAGTGGGGGAGCAATAATTTTATTGTACCTTCATTCCTCTTCTTCCTATATTGAGACCGGTAAAAATATTAAAATTTTACTGAATGGGGTGAAGCGTAAAAATTCCTTAGAATTTTGTTTTAAGGATTGGTTCCGTTAACTTTTTATAGTTTGAAAAAGTTTTGTCATTGGGCATATAAATATATCCAATTTTGATTTATTGCTTTTAAATGGCCTTTATTAATATTGGATCATTAAAACCATGATGTATGAAATGCAGTCGTTAGAACCTTAATCTTTCTTATAAACTTTTGAATATACAAAACTGTTTCTACGTAATGTGATCCGTCAGTTTATTACAATGTTTGCATATTATTTTTGTGCTCAGTGAATACTGTATTGTAAGATATTGTTTTTCATTATAATACCACTGAATTCTGTCCTCCTGGAACCTGATTTCCATTAGGTTTAGCTTTTACTTGCTACATTTTGTTCCCCTAATTTTCATCTTCATAGGTTGTTGTTTTCAGTTTTAATTTTTTCTTCTGTCTTGATTTCTTTTTTTGCTTCAAGTGATCATTATTCTAAAATCTGCATTCTATGGAACAACGGGTTGTTGTTCTCATTATTATATGAAATATTATTAAAATGTATATAGAATTACTATGACTTTTCTGTAGCTAAACACGTTTATCTTGGGTCAGCTATTTGTCCATGGGGGGGGGGGGGGAAGGGTCTTATAGAAACGTAGAGAAAGGAGAAAATAAAAGAGTAAACAATATGACAACAGTAACTATACATGCTGCATGCCAAAGTGAATAGCAGTCTTTGCTGGCCTGAGTAAACCTTTGAATTGAAGATTTAAATTCCTAAGGAAAGACCATAGTGTACAGACTGAATACTGTTTTCCTGTTTGAAGTCCCATTATTCTAAAATCCTCTTTCATTGCAATGTTTAGAAAGCATCTTGGATTTACAATGGTGAAGTGTTGAAACGATAATCCCACTGAACTTGTCCATCAAATGTTTGTATCGACTAAGAGTAGACGTGGAAATGAATTGTACTGACACTCAGACATTCCCTTCCCTGTGAAAAGGAACGTCTTCTGCCTGAAGGGTTCATTACCTTTTTTCTGCAGCAGCAATTCTAAATAATGGTTTTATATTTCAGGTAAGGAAAGGCTTTTTATTTAGGGGAAATACAGATGCAAACTATAAATCTTTCTTTTCTATAAAAGATGCACTTTTTCATTCTTCTCTTTTGCTCTTATTGCATAAAAGCGTCAAGTATTAGGCATCGTACTTTCGATTCTTAGTTTTGCTTGAAATATCACCCTCGATTATTTTTAAAAAAGAAAAAAAAGAAGAAATTTGAATAAATCATGCTCCTACTTTCTAAGTAGCTAATCAGTTTCGAAATGTAAACAAACTTAGTTTAAAACTTTTGACACTACTTATCAATCCTACGATAACTGTTTTGTTGCTTGGTATATAAAGTCTATTTTACATTCCCAAAAATTTCACACCGAAAACGTTAACAATATTGATCTTACGTCAGCTGGAAATGCGGAAGAGTAGGGGCGCATAAGCGAGGGGGGAGGAGATAACAGGATTTGAACTTCCCAAGAGGCATCGGACATCCGGTATCCGACTAATTGTTATATAGTTTCAAAATCCGATCCGGCTACTGCTCGAAATATCCGGTTATCAGGCCTGCCAATTTTGATTTTTAAAATTTAACTAATTAAGCATATTTTAAAAATATATGTAAATTAAAACCTTATTACGTATTTGGAAGCTAGCGAATGTTTAAAAAATGCATAAACTTTATAGGTTTCAAACATTAGAGTTGAATATCCGGTGCGGACCCGCACACAAGGGTCATCGCAGATGCGATATACCGCAACATCAGTATTTGGCAGAAATACGGGACTTTTGATGCCCCGTATTGAAGTTCAACGGGATGCAGCAAAATTTCTCATAATATTAGACCGTCCTGGAAAATCATGGACCGTTTCGAAACTCTGCCTTCCATTCACCCAATCCCCCTTCCTGCATATACAGTATAATATATATATATATATATATATACATATATAATTAATGATATATAAACATAACAATAACAAGTGGGTATGCCTATAATATAGAACAATTAATAACAAATGCTCTATTTCCACTTGCGTCAATCGTTTGCGAATGTGCGACATCGTAAACCAAAATGAATATTAGAAATTTAGTGTTAATAACCAAAATTAAAAATACTACAGCTGGATGACTCTACTCTCTTCCAAAAGATAGAAGGTAGAAAACATTCTGCCTTTATATAGAAGAACTTGCATTTTATTTTGCAATCCTTTCTGTCAAGAGATTTTTCCTGGTCGTTCTTGAAAAGAGAGGGACAAGAATGAAAGCTTTGTAATTGACAGCACTAATCCCCTTAGGAAGAAACTGCAGGAGGTAGGCCCAGGCACTTCTCGACTCTTCTCTCCGAACTGACCCTTCCCTCCGAAGAAAAGCGAAAAATACCTTCACCCCTCTACCCGCCCAAGATCGGGGCGGATCGGGGTCCACCACAGACGGTCGGGTTTGGGCGGTTCGGGGCTTAAAGAATTAAGTAGTAAAATAAATTTTTATAAATGTTCTCTGAAAGTTTCAGAAAAATTGAAGCAATATTTATTAATTTATCATTGATTTTATTACGGCCACATATTTATTTTTTAAAATAAAATACTGTAACTGAAAAAATGTTTCTTACTTGAAATTTTGATGAAGAAAACATTTAAGTTTTTGCAAGCCGAAAACTTAAAATACTGTTTTCTCTCGCGTTTCATCTCAATTATAATGCAAAAGATTTTCTTAATTTGTATCTATAATGCGGATTTTTTCTCCACGTGTACCTGAAACTATACATAACAAATTTATGCTCTACTTTTATGATAACTTAAGTACTTTGAAAAAAATAGTTCTTTTTGTAGGTTTTTTGAATTTTTCGTTGTTTTTTTTTTTTTTTTTTTTTGCGTTACTTCAGTTTATATTTTTCTCCTCAAGAGCTATTTGACTTATAAAAAATTTAAAGCTTAAAAGTTTAGCTTTAGGAGTAATGAATCAGTAAAAATTTGTTTGAGACTTTACGCCATTTTTTATAAATTGATAAATTTTGTTTCAAAAATTAAAATTTTAAATTATATTTAAGAAATCCAGTTTTTTTTTAATAATAACTTTCATATGAAGTGATATAACATGACATGAGACAAAAATTGTAAATAAAAGCACCATAGAGAAAAAAAATGGTCTCATGGTACCGAATCCCCTTAAAATGCTATTAAAGATTTACAGATGTAAATAAGTTTTAACTTTCTGCATTGGGAAACCTCGGACAATTCAAAGTAATCTATTCGGAATTCGTCGTAATATTTACAATAAACTAAGGCATTGTTTCTATATTTAAAAGAAAAGTATTTGTGTATTGGGGGGGGGGGGGAGTAAGATGATGATTCTATTCAAAGTCAATAGAAGATGGGAATAAAGATTTGTTGACCTAAGATGGCGTTCATTTATACTGAGAATGATTTCTTTATAGAAGAATAATTACATTTTGAGGATAATATAGATAATTTTCTTCAAGATCACTAGAAGATGAGAACAGATTTTTGTGTTCACCTAGATGCGCTAATTTATACTGAGAGTATGTATGATGATTTACTTTAGGAAGAATAATTAAATTTTGAGGATAGATAATTATCTTCAAGATCAATAGAAGATGGCAATAGAGATTAGTTCACTTAGAAATGTACTTATTAATATTGACAGTACACTGTTAAAAATTTCCGTAAGAAAATAGTAAAATAACCATTTATTTGAATGTTATTTTACCATATTTAATTACAGCAGTTGAATAACCATTAGAAAGATGGTACTCGAACCGCTGATTGCGAAAAGAAATCGTTTATTCTCTGTTTATCCTAACTAAGAACGTTTAACTAACCGTCATTTTCAAGCGCTCAATAAGAATCGGGCGTCCATCTTGGTTGCGAAACCTTACCGGTTGTACGTTGTTGTTAAAATATGAATAAAGATTTATCAGTTCAAATATGCATGTTTATATAAAAAAATAAGAAAAAAAAGCGGCTTAAGTAGTGGTTACTGCATAGACACACATACACACGTAAATCAAAAATGGGAGACATCGGATTCCCGAACTGTTTGCGAATGAGCGAACCCATCATTTGAGCTGCTGAAGCTTGTTTATATTTTAATTTTTGCTGCAAATAAAATGATTTTCGTCAATATACAGTACATTTAGACTAAAAATGACTTTGGATCCAATCGAAAACTGAAATCTCAATTCTAAGGTAGTTTGCCTGTTGGAAAAGAAGATTTATTGATAAATAAACGGCCGCTTCACGTGGTGTCGATAACTGAATGGCTAGTGCGTAAGGTTGGTATGCCATACAACCGGGTTCGATTCCCGGAAGCTTCGTTTACGGTTTCTACTCCTCGAAGATTCTACGACTCGAAATGGTCCAAAAAACGGTTAAAATTTTGTTTTTAAACCATTTTTAAATGGTTATAAAACCTTAAACTTTTGTATTTCCGGCTTTTTAACCGAGCTGATTGGAAATGGTAAGGTGCCGTAAAGATAGAAAAATGTTCCAAACCGTAAATTTAACGGTGAATTAGATGGACAGACTGCTGCCGGTCATTTAACCGTAATTTCATGATGAAATTACTAACAGTGTATGTATGATGATTTACTTAGAGAGGAATAACTAAATTTTGAGGATAGAAAATACTTACGGATTTCCGGCTAGACAGAGCTTGGGATGAACTTTTAACTTTTTAAAAAACGCAGAGAAAGGGAAGGAAGATGACAATGTAATTTTTAAAATTAAGTTTTTTAACTTCTTACAAAAAGGATTATTAATATTTCGGGTATGTGCTTCTAATATCTCGAATATTCATTAGAGATAACGAAGATTATGTTCCATACGAAGTAAACCATTGTGCCATAATACTAAAGTAGTGAGGACTGAGGAAAGTTTAACTCCTTAGACCAGGGATTCTTAAAAATCGGAGCACCCCCTCAGCAACATCCTCCCCGACAATTCTAGGCATATTACTTTGTTCTTGTATCTTAATTGTCTGGCTCAATATTTTTTTTTTATATGCACTATGTTATAATAGGTATTGGTAAAAATGAATACGATAGGATGATTTGTGATAAATGATCATGTGCATTTAAAGATTTGAACAGTTTTACTAAGATATAGAATAAAGATGCATAAATGAATAAAAATAGTAAAAAAACATTCAATAAGTTACAAATTATAATGCTTTAAACTCCATTTATTTTTTCTTCTACTCTGTTTTAGTTTTTCCGTATTTATAGTTGAATAAAAATACAGTAGAAGCGTTTATACGATATCCAAAAAACTATCGAAAAACGTCGTATAAGGGTAATTTGCAAATTTGTTGACGGATTGGGTTTGACAAAATCTGAAAATTTTTGTTGTATCAAGCGTAAAAACTTGCCTACGTATGAATTCCTTATAATTTACTGCATTCTGAGTAGGTGTTTTTTTTTTTCGAGTTAATTTATTTATATTTTAGATATTTCAAAAAGTTTCTTGACTAGTGATTGTTTTTCTCATGAGTGTTACCGTTATTAAAAATCTTGTACAAATATCCTCATCAATAATTAATCTAAAAAATCTTGTTTAGGTAATCTTAAATACTTTGTAATAAGTAAAAATAGTATTGAAAATTGCTTATTTAATAGCACTTTATCTCAAGAGTGTTACTTTGTTTCTTAAATGAAAGATGTAAGTTTCAATAAAAATGTATTTTATTTAAAATTGAATGTTTTTACTGCAGGCATAAGAAGTAACTGGATAGCTTTAATTAGCAAACCATTTTTTAATTATTAACTAACAAATATATTAATAAAATTCAAATTTTTAGCTACAGTAACACTCATGAGACAAAACAAACAATCCTCTTGCAATAAGGCACCAAAAATAATAATAGTAATAAAAAAATAAAATTATTATAAAAAGAGAGACCAAATTGAAAATTTTTACCCCATTAATTGCTATGTTACATTAAAAATATAATAAAACATCACTACTCTCATGATTCTGATCCAGAAATAGATGTTTTTAGACATAACTAATAAAAAATTAATTTCAGTTTTAAATTAAGCAGTAAAAAGATCGAAAAAAAAGTTCTATGTCTGCAAACCATATCTGTAATTTGAGTAAAGTGAAGATAATAGTTTGTAACACAGCACTTTCTTATTTTCATAAAGTAACAACTGGCATACCAAAACGAATACTTTTTTTTTTTTGGGGGGGGGGGGTTACAAGTACGGGAGTTTTCTTTATTTACCCCTTAAGAATAAAACATATCTTAAACAAAATACACAAAAATCATATCTGCCAACGTTAAAATTTTGTGTCAGGGTGTCTCTTTTAAAATATATCTTGAAATATATATATACACATAGTAATAAAATATATCCTTAAATAAACAAAAATATCAGCTAGAGTTAAAGCTCATAAAATATATATATATGCAGATTTATTTAGTATTTGGTTCTTTTCAATCATGATTGTAACTTCCTTCTCTCACCAAGTAACACTCATAAGATTTATTAACAAATTCTTCACTAAAAAAAATTCTAACTGTGTTCCTGAAATTTTAATTGGACCGATTAATTCTTCTACAAGAAATACACTGTTGCTGAATTGCTTATTTTTATGTTGTAAAAAATATTGGGAAATAAATGGGTAACACTCCTGAGAAGTAATAAAAATACTCATCATATTGAATTCTATGTTCCACTATAAAACAGTAAAGGAATAAAACTAGCTCATTCTAGATGGCACAAGGTTAAAAGAAACATACGAGGCTTTCCCACGACGGAAAATAATTACAATATTTAAATATTTTGAAAGTTAAAGGATAGGAACTTTCTCGAGGTAACACTCATGATCTGCATATCCGTACAAAAACTTTCTTTAAATTTTAAAATATTAGATAAACATTTCAGTAAAATCACTTGCATTTTTGTTAAGTAAACACGTATTACTTCATGTTTTAAATGATATTGAATAAAAGGGCTACTTGGAATGATAAAAAAAAAGACTCTGGTTCTGTGAATTTTTTGCTTCGGACACGCAATTTTCCATTACTTTCCAACTAAAGTAATAGAAGAAGCTTACTATTTCACAACTTGGAAAAAATGTAATGAATGCATTGAATTAAGTATTAAATGAGGCTTCCCTACAGGTTTCTACAATGGCAGAATAACAGTTTTAACGACATGTTATTCAGATTTTATATTGCGGATATCAAACTGTCAATCTTTTTGAAAATCACCCATAAACCATACACTGTTAAAAATTTCCGTAAGAAAATAGTAAAAAAACCATTTATTTGATTGTTATTTTACCATATTTATATACAACAGTTGAATAACCATTAAAAATATGGTACTCAAACCGCTGATTGCGGAAAAAAATCGTTTATTCTCTGTTTATCCTAAAGAACGTTTAACTAACCATAATTTTCAAGGGCTCAATAAGAAACGGGCGTCCATCTTGGTTGCGAAACCTTACCGGTCGTACGTTGTTTTAAAATAGGAATACGTATTTATCAGTTAAAATCTGCATGTGTATATAAAAAAAGAAGAAAAAAAAAGTGGCTTAAGCAGTAGTTACCAAATAGACACGTAAATCAAAAATTGGAGACATCGGATTCCCGAACTGTTTGCGAATGAGCGAACCCATCATTTGAGCTGCTGAAGCTTGTTTGTATTTTACTTTTTGCAGCAAATAAAATTATTTTTGTCAATATACAGTAAATTTAGACTAAAAATAACTGTGGATCCAATCAAAAACTGAAATCTAAATTTTAAGGCAGTTTGCCTGTTGGGAAAGAAGATTTATTGATAAAAAACTTCCGCTTCCCGTGGTTTAGATGGCCGAATGGCTAGCGAGCAAGGTTGGTGTTCCTGTAGACCCGGGATCGATTCCTGCAAGCTTCGTTTGCGGTTTCCACGCCTCAAAATTGTTCAAAAACGGTAAAAATTTTGTTTTGAAACCCTTTTTAAATGGTTATAAAACCGTAAACTTTTGTATTTACGGGTTTTTAACCAAGTTGATTGGAAATGTTAGGTCCCGTAAAGATAGAAAAATGTTCCAAACCGTAAATTTAACGGTGAATTAGATGGACAGACTGCTGCCGGTCATTTAACCGTAATTTCATGATGAAATTTCTAACAGTGTAGCGTCATATAATCGATTTAACTTTCTGGCTAAATCCAAGAATTGGGACCACACTAAAATGTCTTATAAGCTATCGTCTTATAAACGATGATCTACAGTAATTAGAATTTTTACTCGCTATTGTTCAGTTATATTATTAAATACTCAAGTAACAACAAAAACAAAAAGTTCCGACTACGTAGGATTTTTATTAAATGAGTTATTTCAATAAAAGTGAAAAAGGGGGGGGTGGAAATTTAGTATCTAAATTGCCTCCCGGATCCCTGATAATGTCTAAGCCCCCTGTACCCCTATGTGTACCTCTATGTCTCACAGAATTATGGCCACTTAAAAATGTACTAAATGAATCAATATTTAAAAAATAAGAATTGAAGATTACTGGGCGTATTTCATGTTAAGAGAATAAACTTCAAAAATTATAAGAATGTCTTTTGCTCTTTTGTTTAAATTCAGTTTAAAGCTATTATTGCTCTTTCCATCCATATGCCCACTTCTGTTTTGTCTGTCTGTTGCATTGAAAAAAGTGTTTCCCTGTAACCCGAAATTCGTGTCTTACATTTTAACTGCTATTCCTGATTATGATTTTTTGATACTACATTGATTTTGATTTTTATTCTCCGCTCAAAGTTAACTTGTTTATGTTTTAAGATTATTTCATATGCTTTATTTAAAATTGTACAATTTACGGTTTTCTTCAATAATATTGGTCAGAGAGTTTTTTTAATTATAATTTAAATAAAAATTACTCTAACTGATGGATGCAGCAATTTGCAAAAAACATTCAAGAATGCAATGCATTTTATAAGAATACCTACCAAGCCACTGGAGGCAATCATAAATACAAGAAAGCTTTCGATGCTGAATAGTATGAAACATTTATCCTTTTAAAACCTTTCACTGGATATCCGCCTGGAAATAAAACGGAGATTGCAGGAACTAAAAACTAAGTTACGGAAAAGTACAGAGTCTAGACCAGGGGTTCCCAAACTTTTTTATGCCATGCCCCACCTTAGCCTGAATAAATGTCTTATGCCCCCTATGTCAGATGCATAATTTTTAATATATTAACCCTATTGGGAAAAAAATCCCGGTATAAAAAAATGTACCGGTTTTTGGAACAACCGGTTCTGGTTTGATAGCGGATCCAGTATTATACCGGATCCAGTACTATACCGGATCCAATATTATACCGGATCCAGTACTATACCGGATCCAATATTATACCGGATCCACTACCACTCCGGAACCGGTTGTTCCAAAAACCAGTGAATTTCCATTATACCGGAACCGGTACTTCATAATCTGGTATAAACTGGTTGCGCGTTCGATAAACGCTGAAGACCCACGATGCACACTTGGGGATACATGCATGTAAAATCGGTGAAAACCCCGCTACCTCGCCCTGTGTGCAAGCAATCCTAAGGCCTCGGCTAACAGGTAGGGTCTGGTGGAGAAAAGTGTATTTTACACTTACAAAAGAAACTTCCGGCATGATACCAGATAAATTAGTACATTATGGAACACTGATCTACTGTGATACTGGTTCCAATATCCAATATGAAGCTGAAATCAGTATGAAAGCATCAGATATAATTCCACCAAAACCAGCAAGAAACCACAATATAGATTACAAAATTGTATTATTTAGGTACATTTAAAGAACACAGGATTTTCGACGGACTAGAGCCAGATTATATGCATTAAAAAAGTATTAATAAGAAAGAAATTTCTAGCTTGATACCAGATTAGTTAGTACAATATTGGTTCCATTATGGAACACTATAGTCTAGGGAGATACTGGTTCTAATACGAATCTGAAATCAATACCAAACAGTTATTATACTTGAACCAGCATGATACCACAGAAAGCATAGGGGCTTTCGCCTACTGCTCTTCGTCAGGGCTGGTTGTCACCCCTGAATGGGTGACACCCGGGGCGGTCCGCTCCCACTTAGCTACGCCAATATACAAAGACATTTCTTCAGTAGCGGATAATGGAATATTCTGCCTATAAATTTGCTTTTGGAGTATCACGTCAATTTCTGATATGCATCGCTTAAGAGACATATCTTGACAAAAGTAAATTCTAAAGTGAATGTGAATGCTGAAAAGGGAAATTTTATGGTTCAAAGCTGAAAAAGAATCTGTTACTAAATTAGTACACTAAAAATGCAAGGAAAATTTTATTCTTAACGCAGAATCCTACCTACAGTTCCTAATATTAATGCACTGGACACTTGCTTAGTTATGAGCAGAACATGGAATATTACTTTTTTTTACAGCATTCAATGCCACAAAAATGGTAATCGGGGTGATGTTCTGACACGAACATATATATTTTTAATACGCTCAAGCAGTGGTGTAGTCCTGAAAAAAAAAGCTGGTGGGACACTTATGCATAGAAATATAAGCAATTGAAATCAAAAGGGGGGAGGGGGGTACGCTTATGTTAAAATGTAAAAAAATCGAGGGGACGCTTGTATTAAAATAAAAAGGTTGGGGGACGCCGTCACCTTGCGTCCCCCCCTCGACTACACCTCTGCGCTCAAGTCGTATTTTTTATCTAGTGGTGTCTCTTGGATAATTCAGTGGTGAAAGTTTTCTCTCTGGCTCTGATTTCGACTCTACACTTTCTGACAGGTAGGCGAGGCATTTTCAATGAAACAGATAGACTAACGATTTAAATTTTGTTACAAATGATGAATTCTTGAAATTGCTGGGAAAATTATCCTTTTATGCTACAAATGATGAATGGCAGATTTCCACTCTTTCAAAAAGCATAATATCTATATTTTCGAATGCATACCATTTTAACGCATTTAAGTACGAATTCTGGAATATAGGTTGGAAATAATCTGTAATAGTGAATTGTTTTTTAGTCATGGAGTTGAAAGTGAATGCTGAATCTTCCAGTATTGCAATGCTTTGCAAGTTTTTTTCCTATTTCTTACGGGAAAGAAAATATTTTCCACTATTTGTAAGATGTCCACTATATGTAAGCTGTTCCGTCCAATAAGAGTACAGTACATAGCATGTAATAGTGACTGCTAACGAAATCTTCTTTAGACTCGAAGTGTTGGAGCTTTGTTGGTTTATAAAATGGCCAAAAAGAATTAACTTCTCCAGTTCCATACTGGAAACGAACGAACTTTCTCACGCCTTGATAAACTCGAATAGCCCCTTTTTGAAATTACTTAAAAACAAAAACAATCCTCGATTGTGATTTATTTTGTGAGAGAGTAATAATTAACTTTTAACAACGTGCTTAAAGCTTTAAAAAAAGCACAAAAGGAAAAATATTTCTAATTTTAGAAAAATTTTCTTTTTTCACTTTCGAGGGAAAACATAAAATATGGAAAATTCGATAAGTAACAAACTTAGAATCTGGGATATTTTAACATCAATTAGGACACAGAAAATTATGTGAACACTTGTTATGTATGCAACTCAACTTATGGTCTCGTTCATGAATATACATAGAAGGAACGAGACATAAATAGCCAGTTTGATTTTTCACTCATTAAAGTTATGTTTTGATATAATATCTGCCTGTTCATTTAAGTGATTTAATTTACATACCGAATTGACTTGAATGCGTAGAGCACATTAAAGCAAGGTATGAAACATGGTGGCAGTCGGTAAAAACGACTTAATCCGGAAGTAATAAATAAAAAGTAAAATAATGAATAATTTCACAACTCCCGGACAACTGTCGTTCCAAGGCAATTTGGCTGAAAATTGGCGACGGTGGAAATCACGTTTTCAACTGTATATGGAAGCTTCTGAGAAAAATAATAAGGAAGGTGAGCTCAAAATTGCTATATTGCTGAATTTTATTGGTGAAGAAGCTCTAGAAGTATATAATACATTTGAGCTAACTAATGAACAAAAGGCAGATTATGACCATATAATAAAATTATTTAATGAATATTTTGAACCTAAACGAAATGTTGTGTTCGAAAGATTTAAATTTTTCGCCACAAGTCAAAAGGATTTTGACACATTTGAATCTTTTGTCACGGAATTGAAGAAATTGGCGAGCACTTGTGAGTTTGGCGACCAAACTGACAGCTTAATTAGGGATAGAATCGTGTTGGGTATAAACGATAAAACGCTACAACAATATTTATTAAAAGGATCAGATCTTGATTTAAATAAAGCGATAAAAATGTGTAAAGCAGATGAATTGAGTAAAATGCAGTTCAAAGCTATGCAAGATCAGAATAATATGAATGTTCATTCTTTAAAAAAGGGGGAAAAGGAGAGAAAAATTGGTGAACATTTTACAAAGAATAAGAGTTACTCAGCGCCAAATGAAAAAATAATAAAAAATTGTAGGAGATGTGGAAAAAATCACAAAATTAAACAATGTCCGGCTTGGGGGAAAATATGCAAGAAATGTAAAAAAGAAAATCATTTTGCGCCACAATGCCAAAGTCGAAACGTTAAAGCGGTAAATGAAAAGGAAAATGATAGTGAAATTTTGTTATCCATATCTGAAGACAAATCGCCTAAACAATTAAATTATATTGAATGGACAGAGTGTCTAAGTGTAAATAATGTAAATATTTCATTCAAATTAGATTCTGGAGCAGAGGTAAACGTAATTCCGTTTAACCTTATAAAGAAAATGAAAAATGTCAAGATTTTTCCAACAAGTAGAAAATTAAGTTCATATACAGGTCATGAAGTGAAGATTAAAGGAATATGTAAATTGCACTGTAAAGCTAGAGATCTTCAAGAAGACCTAGAATTTTTTGTAGCAGTAAGAAATGTACAGCCTGTTTTGGGAATAGTTGCTCTAGAAAAATTATCTTTAATTAGTAGAAACTGTTCTAGCATTAATTCAACGCAAATGAAATGCTCCGCAGAAGCTATAATCCAAAATTATGAAGATGTATTTAAAGGTACAGGAAAACTTAAAATGGTTCACAAAATTATTCTTAAAGAAAATAGTAATCCTAGAGTATTTTCAAGCAGGAAAATTCCTTTATCTTTAAGAAATAAAGTTAAAGAAGAATTGGACTCGATAGAATCAAAAGGAATTGTTGAGAAGACTGAAGAACCAACGGAATGTGTTCATCCAATTGTTGTTGTACAAAAACCGAATGGAGCAGTAAGAATATGCATGGATCCAAGAGAACTAAATAAAGTTATACAAAGACTACACTTCCAAATGCCAACACAAGAAACTATTTTTTCTGAGCTTCAAGGTGCCAAATTTTTTACAGTTATGGATGCATCGACAGCGTTTTGGCAAATACCACTGGATGAAAAGTTCCAAACTCTGTACTATAGCAACACCATTTGGTCGTTACAGTTTTAAAAGGCTACCTTATGGATTGAATAGTGCATCAAAAGTATTTGGGAAAGCAATTTATGATGCATTATGTGGACTGGAAGGTGTAGTAAATTATTTAGATGACATATTAGTATTTGGCAAGAATTTAGAAGAACATAATGAAAGATTACAAAAGGTTCTGGAGAGACTTAGAAGCTATGGAATAAAACTTGGCAAAAGCAAATTGCAATTAGCAGTTCAAAAAGCCAAATATCTAGGTCATATACTTACTGAAGATGGAATTTAAATAGAAGATAAGAAGATAGATGCCATAACTAAGTTAAATGCTCCTAAAGATAGAAGTGAGCTTCAACGCTTTATTGGAATGGTAACCTATCTAGCAAAGTTTATTTCTAATTTTTCTGAAAGTACATCAACATTGATAAAACTCTTAAGTACGAAGACAAAATGGATTTGGGGCACACAAGAACAAGAATGTTTCGATGATTTGAAAAGGTTAATATCAGAAGCACCTGTTTTAGCATTTTTTGACAAAAATAAAGATGTAATTTTATCCACAGATGCAAGTCAGCATGGATTGGGAGCAGTTTTGATGCAAGAAGGAAAAGTTATATCGTATGCTTCCTCTAGTTTAAATGCAACTCAGCAGAAATATGCTCAAATTGAAAAGGAATTATTAGCATTAGTGTTTGGATGCGAGAAATTTCATTATAATTTGTGGGGTGTTGATTTTCGAGCTGAAACAGATCATAAACCTTTGTTAAAAATCATAGAGAAACCATTGCAAGATTTATCTCCTAGACTACAACGCATGGTGATGAGACTTTTAAAGTATAAAATAAAGTTAAAGTACACACCAGGAAAACAAATGTATATAGCTGATTATTTGTCAAGAGATCCATTGGAAAATGAATTTAAAACGGACTATTTGGAGGGCCATACAGAAACGGTTTACACTTTACTATGCATAAGAGATGAAAATGTAGAAAGGTTGAAAGAGGAAATAAGAAAAGATGTAGTTTTGCAAGAATTAATAAATTTAATAAAATATGGATGGCCAGACTACATAAAAAATTTACCGGATTCTCTTAAAGGATTCTGGCATTGTAAGGAAGAATTGCACTTTAAAGATGGAATCATCTACAGAGGAAACAGAGTCATTATTCCTCAAGCAATGAAGAAAGAACTTCTTAATTTAATGCATGCTGCACATCAAGGAATCACAACTTGTAAAAATAGAGCTAGATCAACGATTTACTGGCCTGGAATTATGCAGCAAATAGAAAATGAAGTAATTAAATGCGAAATATGTCAAGCATACTCCAAAAGCAATTCTCCAGAAACCATAAAACCACATGAAATTCCTCAACTTCCTTGGCAAAAAACTGCAATAGATTTTATGTATGTGTCGAACCAAAATTACATAATAGCAGTTGATTATCACTCAAAATTTGTTGAAATTAGAAGACTGCAAAACAAGACCGAAGCATCAACTATTTTAGCTCTTAAAAGCATTTTTAGAACTCATGGAATTCCCAATATTGTTATGTCTGACAATAGACCACCATATAGCTCGAAAGCATTTAAAAAGTTCAGCGAAGATTATAGATTCCAACATGTAACATCAAGTCCGTACTATCCAAAGTCAAATGGATTAGTTGAACGTTCCATACAAACTGTTAAAGGATTAATTGTAAAAGCTATAAAATCACATAGAGATCCAAATTTAGCAGTTTTAGAACATAACAACTCTCCAAAACAGAATTTACCATCGCCTTCATGTCTCTTAATGGGAAGAAAATTAAGAACACCATCAACATTTACTATGAAAGAATTAAAACCACTATTTAAAGTTCCTAATGTAATTGAAAAGTTGGAAAAATCTCAAGAAGTTTATTCTGGAAAATATAAGAAAAATTTAAAAGCTCTTTTCCCTGGTCAAAACATATTGTTACAAGAAGGACACAGGAATTGGATACCAGCAAAAGTAATATCAAAAGCTCCTAATCCAAGATCGTATATTGTGGGAACACCAGATGGTAAACAATGCCGAAGAAACAGAATACATTTAAAAGAGAGAGAGTTGGAGGACACTTTAAATGAAGAGGAGAAACAAACAACTGCATTAGCAGCTGAAGAAAGCAAAGAAAATCAGGAAATTCCGAGCAGCCCTAAGAAAAACCTTGACATTCAGGAAAGTCCGAGTAACACTGCTCAAAAGAGTCCCAAAAATAAAACTCCACAAAAGCCTGTCAAAACCTCAAGATTTGGTAGGATTATAAAAACTCCTCAACGCTTAAAATATTAATCTTGACTCTTGAACTAACTTTTATTTAGAGACTCTAAATTTAATAATGCATTTATTAAAAAAAAAAAAAAAAAAAGGCGTGTTATGTATGCAACTCAACTTATGGTCTCGTTCATGAATATACATAGAAGGAACGAGACATAAATAGCCAGTTTGATTTTTCACTCATTAAAGTTATGTTTTGATATAATATCTGCCTGTTCATTTAAGTGATTTAATTTACATACCGAATTGACTTGAATGCGTAGAGCACATTAAAGCAAGGTATGAAACACACTACACATTTATTCAAGTGTGTGAGTATATTTAGAAATAATAATGGATATTAAAGTAATCACAAAATATTAAGCAAACATTACAAGTTTACATAAGTAAAATGCATAAATGCCTCAACTATTTTTAAAACTCTTTATTTAAAAACAACTTACTTATTTTATTTTGAATGTGTGTATAATGGGAGATTGCAACCCCCCCCCCCCCCCCCCGCTGTAGGGAGTACACCCTTTTTCGTAGCGCCGTAATAGGAGTGAATCAAGAAAAATTTGCTAGTTTGGGTCACGCCCCCCCCCCCCCCCCCCAAAATATCCGAGGTGCATCTTAAGAGAAGGATCGGAGATGGTTGAAGACTCCCGTCCTAGCAGGACGTGAACTGCCTGTCATTATATTTGTTTAGTACCTGCTCGGTGCTGTATGTGAGTCGTTTAGGACTTAGTTCCTAAAATTGAGAGCCAAATTTCTTGTGAAACATCTGCAAATAGTTTTATCTACTGTATATAGATGTAAATAACTGTACATATTCATTATATAATCCAGTGGAGTTTAATTAAATATCTCTGTGATCTATTTGAAGCTTATTTAGTTTGATCTTCAACATTTCGGTACATGAACATACCATTATCCTTTCCAAAACGGAACACCGGCCCTACAAATTCGTCACTTTTCTGGAAAGAAGTACAAAATATTTTGCTTGTATGAAGGTAGAAAGAAAAGCAGATACTAATTGTAAAAGAAAGTTGAAATTAATACAATAACATTTTTTCAGAAAACTGTTTTTTTTTTTTTTTTAACTTTCGGAATAGGTGCTCGAAAATTTTCGGAAACGTCGAATCATAATCAGCCACCCAGTAAACATTATTTGCTACTGATGTAAGCTTTTGGAAATTGCAACTTTTAATAGATTGCAGCAGAAACAATATATTTTTAATCGTAATCCAAAGCATATCGCTTATCTATTATCATTATTATCTTTATCGGAGGTGTAGCTAGGTGGGGGCAAGGAGGGACAGGCTGTCCCCGGGCGCAGCGCCAAGGGGGCGCCAAATTAGTGTTAATTTATTTTATTTTATTTTTAAATGCGAGAAGAAAATTATTTGAGCTGAAGAGGTGTGAGGATGTTCGACAAAAAAGTGGTAGCACCAAAATCATATCGGGAATGACCAATGCAGCACAGGAGTGCGTAGGAAATCAGACAAATAATTTTGCGAAGCCAAAGTGTTCCATTTTTCCCATAGAAGTGAATGGTCGCTACTAAAAATGAAAGTTAAAACGGCTGCTTTTTTGAGTTTTATCATTTAGGAAGCATAAAAGTTTGTTTAAATTCCCAATAGGGAGCCCCTAGGCCCCCAGGGGCACAGGGGGGTGCAAAATGTTCAGTTGTCCCCGGGCGCTGAAAACCCTAGCTGTTCCTGTGGAGATTGTAACCCCCGCTCCTATAAATTCGTCACTGAAGCAGTGCTCCCGTCAACATGTTCAAAAGCAAAATTAAGTTCTCTATCGATCGAGTGAAAGTTAATTAAGTAACAAACTTAGAATCTGGGATATTTTAACATCAATTAGGATACAGAAAAACTGGAACCTGAGGAAAAAAACGTAAAATGCGGGAAAACCTAGATTGGCGGGAAGTTAAATCGGGGTTACACTGTAGATATGAAAACTTTTCACTTATAATATGACAAAATAACGATAGATGATGAATTCTTGAAATTGTTGTAAATGCTATCCTTTTTTAATACAAATGATGAGTGGCGAATTCTTGAAAATTATGTGAACACTGCACGTATTTATTCAAGTGTGAGTATATTTAGAAATAATAATGGATATTTAAGTAATCACAAAAAAATTAAGCAAACATTACAAATTTACTTAAGTACAATGCATAAATGCCTCAACTATTTTTAAAATTCTTTATTTAAAAACAACTCACTTATTTTATTTTGAATGTGTGTATCATGGGAGATTGCAACCCCCCCGCCCCTATAAATTCGTCACTTTTCTGGAAAGAAGTGCAAAATATTTTGCTTGTCTGAAGGTAGAAAGAAAAGCAGATACTAATTGTGAAAGAAAGTTGAAATTAATACATTAAATTTCTTTCAGAAAACCGTTTCTTTTTTTTTTTTAACTTTCGGAATAGGTGCTCGAAATTTTTCGGAAATGTCGAATCATAATCAGCCACCCAGTAAACATTATTTGCTACTGATGTAAACTTTTGGAAATTGCAACTTTTAATAGATTGCAGCAGATACAATATAACCCTGCTTATAACAATAAAACTATCTTCAGACAATAGTATAGTTTTCAGCTTAATGTCATGTTAGGACTATTAAAATATAAATTTTATTAAAATAAGCAATTAAATCTGAAAAAAAACTTTCAAAAAGAGTAGATTCTCACCGAGTGCAGTTAAAATACTGGGATTTTCGTTATATGCATGGCCAGCGAAACACACTCGCCTCATGCACGGCTCAAATGATGTTTACGTTTACATTACATTCAACCGCGGAAATCCTAGTTATCTTCACTTCATTTCTAAAATTATTCGAATGAAGTAAAGAAAATACTGGAGGATTAATATTTTAATTGTTAAATTTAAAAAATTTTAGGACGAATTTTAAAAAAACGGCTTTGTCTTGCAAAGCATCAGGATATAATAGAATTTTGTGCCAATTTTTGTAATCGTACGTTGTGTAGATTTTGCTGTAGAGCGAGCAGCCACAACCTCAAAAGTTCATTTTATATATATAGATTAGGCGGACACTAATTGTTAATTCGATAAAAAACAAGAATTTCCGTCTAGAACTATACGAGCCTACTTTCCCGGATACTCCATCTTCAAATTTATAATCTAGCTATCTATCTCTCTCTCTCTTTCTCGTTTAGCTTTAGCTCTTAATTGTTTCAAATATGCCTTTTTCAGACGTGCCAACTCTCCCGCATTTTGCGGGAGACTCCCGAATTTGGGTTTCTTCTCCCGCCCTCCTGAATCGATCCAAAATCTCCCGAATTGAAACTAATCCATCACCGAATTTAAAATTACTGCATCCCCCCCTGAAATTTCCTTTTCTTGCATAACCAACTCCCCACCATGCACGAGCGTGGCTACGGCTCGAGGCAGTGAACACATCAGTGGTGGCGACGGCCGTTACGTTAGGAACACGCTACATTAGGAGAGGAAAACATTAGGACGTTACATTAGGAGTCGGCGCATGCGCTAAATATCACCGCGCAAATATCTTGAAATTAAAGAATATTATTGGGTGAAATACAAGAATATTTCAGTACATTAAAAGAAGAATCAATAATTCCATGACAACTCTGAGCCCTGGTTAATATTCAGGGATGATTGTGTTTCGGTTGTACAGCTGAATGCCAGTATTTTATCGCATTTTAATGCCGGAAATAAATTGCATTTTAATACCGAAAATTTTGAAAATCGGTATTTTTATAATTTCGAAAATTAGCTATAATTACTGAAATTCAGCGAATTTTTTTTTCCGCTATTGTTTTTAATTTACTCCAAATTTCCGACGATAATGCCAGTAGTTATTTCTGTTGGTTTTTATAGCCTTATTGAAGTTATTCTACTTTTAAAAAAAAAAATTATTTTCCGTCTTTGTATTTGATGCTTACGTTTCAAAAAAATGCAATCGTTTTGCATCTGCTGTTAGAATTGGATTTTTTTCACTATTGATGTTTATTAAGTTTCATTAAAAGGCAAATGGAATAAATTCCTTTTTATTTTCTGTAAAATTTTGATTTGAAATTTTTGAAACGAAATTCTGTGCTTGTTAGGAGTGTGGTTCTCACATGTCAAAGAGTTAAATGCTGAATTCAGGTTTATTTTTATTTTTGTGTCATTTATTTAGGTTTTTGTAATGCATATATATATATCATAACAGCATTTGCTGTTAGAATTGGATTTTTTTCACTATTGATGTTTATTAAGCTTTATTAAAAGGCAAATGGAATTAGCAGTGTGGCTCTCACATGTCAAAGAGTTAAATGCTGAATTCAGGTTTATTTTTATTTTTGTGTCATTTATTTAGGTTTTTGTAATGCATATATATATATACTACCAAATCATACTTTTCGCAAAATTATTTATTAAATAAACAGCAAAAAATAGCAATTTTTTTATCACTTTATGTTTATATTTTGAATTTTCACAAAAATGTTTTAGAATCACAAAAAATGGACCTTGTTAAAAAAAAAAGCTGTATCGACACCTGCACATCTTTATTAATAAGAATATTAAATCTGAGACTCAGTTCTCCTTGTATAGATTAGGAAATTTGCTTGCTTATTACAGCCCTTTAAATTCTTCTCCATATTTAATAGCATACACAATCTTCATTAATTTCAAAATACTGAGTTTTTAACCGCAAAAATTTTTTTTTCAAAATTACCTAAATCAGATTTGTGAATTCGGTCCCTGTTATTGTAAAAGATAGAGGGTTCTTAGGACTGTATTAAGGGCTAAGAAATATATCTGTATCTCAGAAGCAGAAGGTAGTAATTCCAAAATTATAAATTTTGAGATCTTCAATTCATTTTGACAATTCAAAACAATGTCCTAAAATAAATAAAGAATTGAAGTATCTATCAGTACAAATTTATTAAAATTGATGCCTATTTCACCATTTTCGAGACTATTGAAAGTGAGATTCGAGAATTTTAATCTTTATTCAGCTCTCCTGAAAAATTACCTAGTTGGACCTACCACCTTCTGCTTCTGAGGTACAGATATACAACCTGTTCATAAAAGTAATGAAAATTACAAGGCCCCCAATTTATTCTTAAAAAGTTGAGACATCTTTTCATGAACTTACTTAAACTCACCCTTAAATATATTTTGACTGTATTATGCTGCTTTACCTGTATTTGAAATTTAAATTAGTTAAGTATATTAACAACAATTGCAATGAAAAGTGTAAAATCTTAATTTTTTATTGCCCTCCTGAATTCTTAGAAACCTCCTGCATTTCAACTCTGGCAGGTTGGCATGTCTGCTTTTTCAACGGTTAATACATATTCTTTCATTCACTCATTCATTAATTCATTTATTCACTCATTCATGTATTTATTAATTAATTTACTTATTTTTTTTATTCTTTAACTCATTTATTCACTCGTTTATTTTTTTCATCATTTATTCACTCATTTGTTCATCCATTCTTTCACTTATTCATTTAATCATTCATTAATTCAAAAATTTTCTTGAAAATCCCGATCAAAAAATTTCATTGGAAAATAGGCTTCATAGTTCTGATTGAACTTTCTGTTCCACGCTATAAAAGCTTTCCGATAAAGTTTGTTCCAAGCAAATCGGTCCGTTAGATCAGGATTTATATAGGATTGAAATTTCCACGTAGGCGTTATGTTAATTGTTTTGAACTGTTCAAAAATGAACAAAAATTGTTCAAATTAATATTTCACGCCAAAACCTTCTTCCAGTATGCTTGCTCATTGGAACTTGGATCTTGTACTCAGAGTTTACATAATTTGCTTCATTTTTGCCCATAGACGCTAATGTTTAAAATTTTTGAACTGTTCAAAATTGAACAAAAATTGTTCAAATCAAAAAGTAAAATATGGAAATGAGAAAACCCTACTTTCAATTGTTTTTATTATTATTACATGGTTTTATTTAACTTGACTTGTGGCGGAATTTTGTAAGGCGGTTTTCGATAACTATTACTGCATAAATTATCTTCAAATTTTGCACACAAGCTTATCTTCGATGACAATACAATAATCCATCCATTTTATAATTTATTATAACGTTAATTAGGAAAAAAAATTAATAATTTTGGTGCTGAGGAAATGATCAGCATTATCATTTGTCGTTTGGCAACAATAGTTTTGTTTGGATAATGCAACGATGTTTTGAATTTTAAAATACTCAAATCATGGCGAACAAAGAAACTGCGTCGCTAAATAAAACCGTGTAGCTAAATAAAACCGTGTTTAAATGCATAAAAAACATTTTTATGCATTTATACATTTATTTTTCAATCTTTATTTAATTACTGAACTTATTTTTGACTTTTCTTGATTTCTTTCGATATTTTCTCGATACATTAAGCCTTCTTTCATGCTTTATTATTATTTTTTAACTTTTACTCGAACGTAGGCTGAAAACTGAAATTCAAATTTCAAATAATTTTTTAACTGTTTTTTTACATTAATTTAATATTTTAATTTAATGAGATTCTTGCGCTTGATACTTGCTGAAAACAGAGATTTTATATCAGGTTTCAATTTGGTTAGCTTCCGTCTCAAGTCTCCACGTTGTGTTATATTCAGCCGCGATTTCTTTTTTTTTTTAACCAGGAAATCATTTACAGCACTAAATCCACATTCAGCTAAATATGAAGATGGAAACGGCAGCAATAGTTTTCTTGCACATTTAGTTGAATTTGGGTATTTGATTTCGGCCTCCTCACAGAGCCATGCCATCGCTCCTTTAATATTACATTGTTTTATTTAACTTGACTTGTGGCGGAATTTTGTAAGGCGGTTTTCGACAACGGAATTTTGTAAGGCGGTTTTTTACTGCATAAATTATCTTCAAATTTTGTACACAAGTTTATCTTCGATGACAATACAATAATCCATCCATTTTATAATTTATTATAACGTTGATTAGGAAAAAAATTAATAATTTTGCCTCTGAGGAAATGATCAGCATTATCATTTGTCGTTTGGCAACAATAGTTTTGTTTGGATAATGCAACTATGTTTTGTTTATTTGAATTTTAACATGGTTTTATTTAACTTGACTGGGGCCTCGGTGGCCGAGCGGTCTTAGTACCAGTTTCCGCCCGCTGCTTGCGCACAGTAACGAGGTCGTGGGTTCGATTCCCACCTTGCCCTGGGTGTATTTCTGTTATTTCCTCTCTTTGTGATGTAATAAAATCTTTCATGTATTGTCTTGTGCTATCTGTCATATTGGACGACAGTTCATAAGCGAGTCCCGAGACTAAGCACACGAACTGGAAAATAAATGTACTTCAGTAAATGTACTTCAGTCAGTCATTTAACTTGACTTGTCACGGAATTTTGTAAGGCGGTTTTCTAACAATTTTACTGCATAAATTATCTTCAAATTTTGCACACAAGCTTATCTTCGATGAAAATACAATAATCCATCCATTTTATAATTTATTATAACTCTAATTAGGAAAAAAATTAATAACTTTGGCTCTGAGAAAATTATCAGAATTATCATTTGTCATTTGGCAACAATAGTTTTGTTGGGATAATGCAACGATGTTTTGAATTTAAATAAAACCGTGCAACTTAAAACATTTTTGGCGATTTAAGATTTATTATTAAATAAAGTTTTAACTTACTCATCATTTTACAGTTCTGCTAGTTCTTCTTTATACTGCATATTCGATATGTCAGACAAATCCACTAACAGTGGGTGCATCATTCATGTTGGAAAATCAATTTGCTTTAAATCAGAAAATCTTTCTTGTAAATCAGCCGATAGAATATTCAGATGATTGACAATAACAAATAAAGTGGCATCAGTTACTTCACATTTTTGGAGCCAATGGAAACTGTTCAAAGTTTTTGTTGTTAATATGTTTGTTATGGAATTCCTTGGCATATTAGAAACCCGCCAACTTGTCGTATACGAGCTTTCTAGTTTCGGCAACGTTTTTTGTTCTTGTGCAAGTCAGTCGCTTTAGTATGTGCTCTGGTAAGACACTTTGTTTTGTGTGGTTTTCAATCATAGAATAGTCTGGCTATATGATTAGCCTCTCAAGCATTTATCAATGTATGTCATTATGTAAATATAGAAATATAGTAGTATTAGAATGAAACTTCGTATATTATTGTCGCAATTATACACCCACTCGATAGTCCACTTAGAAGATATTTTTTATCGACGTACGAACAATGTTTCTGACATAATTCAATATGGGTAATGAAACGAAATATCTTCGCTTTTGCATCAACAAGTCTTATTTGTCCCTTGAAGCTGCTTATCCAAAAATATATTTCAGTTAACGTGGAACATTTACGGTCAAATTTTGCGGTACGATACGATGCTGACATCGTGCAAAAACCAAACTATTGCAAAACGATGTTTAAAAATTTGTTTAATGATTAGCATAGAAACGTAATGTAATATTTGCATTTATTATCGTAACTTACGGACTTTAACAAATTTATTTCTATTTCTTAAAAAGTATTTCCCATTCATAAATCAATTTTTAATTTCCGATTCTTTGGAGTGGCAACACCTTAGTTTGTTTACATCTAGCGCTCTTTGGCCTTTTGAATTTCAATGCAATTTTTACGGTTTTAAAATTGTTAATTTCTAATTCTTTGGAGTGGCAGCACCTTTGTTTATATCTAGCTATTTTTCTTAAGCCTTTCGAATTTTAAAGTGTTCTTTGAAATGGTTAGAGCTCGCAGATGTTCTGCGGGGAATCAGCTAGTTTAATATATTTTAATTAGTTTTTAAAGATATCGGCTAAATAGCTCACAAATGCATTACCATCGATTATTAACTTCATTTCCGGTTTGTCGCTTAAATAATTACTAAGAATATCAAACAGTTCATTAATCTTTTCAAACAGTTCCCCTAAGATAGCCACCTTACTTCAGACCTATGTCTCACATAGTCTTCATTTTGTTCTTCACAAAATAGCTTGAAGAGACGCTCACATTTGGCATTAGCTTTTAATAGCATTAACACACTTTATTACTGAATGTAGTACTTCATTTAGAACAGGTGAGATGTTTTTAGCTACCAAGTTTTCCTGCCGTCTGCCGCAGTGAAGTTTACTTAACGACACCAAACACCCAGTTGATATTTTGGTTTCGTCTAGCGAAATTATACCTAATAGTTATTTAACGCAATTATGTAATAATTTGCTTTTTTCATTGAATTCAGTCAATATTTCAATGTTACCCCCCTACTCTCTCTTGTGCAATAGTAATACTTATAAAATAATTTTTGAGAAAAAATAGAACCGACTTCAAAGCAGAGCAATTATAAATTGCCCTGAAAAGTGAAAAATAAATTCATTCTTTTAAACAACATCGATGTGACTATTAAATATAGTTTTAGAAATCGGTGCAAAATTAGGAGTCTAATTACCATTACATCATGTATTACTTCGTCTTGGAACTGTTGCTAATTCTGGGCCGGGCCATTTATATTCACAATTGAATAGTCATTAAAAAATATTTTATCCATCGTAATTTTGCACCGACTTCTAAAACTATGTTTAAAAGTCACATCGATGTTGTTTAAAAGAATGAATTTATTTTTTACTTTTTAGCACAATTTATAATTGCTCTGCGTTGAAGTCGGTTCTATTTTTTTTCTCAAAAATTATTTTATTTTATTCTTTTTAGTGTAAATATTTTTTCTATAAATACTTTATTTTTCAAAAAATCCATATCAAAGGGCAAATCTTCTTTGAATGAATGGCACTAAAAACTAATCATTTGTATCATAAATACCGTTTAGAAGTCAATTTTAGCAAACAAACTGATTGGATTTAATTTTTGCCTCAGAGAGTCCTTCAGTCAAACTGTTGCTGTAATTGATTTTAATATTACAGCGCAATGGCAACAAACTCTGTTTTTAACAATGACTATTATATTTATTAATGGTTTTCCCCAACAAAGAAAAATCAAGCCAAGCCCTTCCAATTAAAATATAAAATGCTAATTTTTCACCCGTAACGTTTTTTCTAAAAAAAAAAATGATGTGCGATATTTGAGCTAGAGGACCCTCTATCAATTAAAGAAAAAAGTATAAAAATCGGTTCATTTAATCAAAAGTTATGGATGAAAAAAACAAAAAATGGCTATCTTTCTGCACATCACTTTTTTTCGAATTATCGAATCGAGTCAAACAAAGGTACGGGATCTATGGGAAACCACCCTCGATCGATTAAAAAAAATCATGAAAATCGGTTCATCCTATGCGTAGTTATGAGTGGACAAACAAAAACAAAAAAAAAAAAAAAAAACGACATACATACACACTGTTAAAAATTTCCGTAAGAAAATAGTAAAATAAAATAATTTTTGGAAAAAAAAAATAGAACCGACTTCAAACAATAAATTGCGCTAAAAAGTAAAAAATAAAATTATTCTTTAAACAACTTCGATACGACTTTTAAACATAATGTTTGAAATCGGTGCAAAATTATGACGGTCTAATTATAGTTACACCATGCGTTATTTTACATTGAAAATGTTGCAAACTCTATGCTATTTACATTTGTAATTGGTTCAGAGTTATAAATGGAATCATGCATCAAAATTCATCATAATTTTGCACCGACTTCAAAAATTATGTTTAAAATTCGTATCGAAGTTGTTTAAAGAATAATTTTATTTTTACTTTTTAGCGCAATTTATTGTTTGAAGTCGGTTCTATTTTTTTTCCAAAAATTATTTTATTTTATTCTTTTTAGTGTAAATGCATTTTTGTTTAAATACTCTATCTTTAAAAACATACATATCAAAGGGGAAACCTTCTTTGAGGGAATGACACTAAAAACTAACCGTTTGTATGATAAATTTCGTTTTGAAATCGATTTTAAACGGTCACTATAGAGCAAGCAAACTGATTGGATTTAATTTCTTTTTCAGAGAAGCCTTCAGTCAATTTCTTGTTATAATTGCTTTTAATATTACATCTTAATGGCAACACTCTTTTTAACAATGAGTTTCATGTTTATCAACGATTTTCCCAAAAAAGAAAAATGAAGGCTAGCCTTTCCAATTAAAATGAAAAAATACTTATTTTTCACCCATAACGTTTTTTCTAATAACCAAATGTAGTCAAATTGATGTGGGATATTTGAGTTAAACGACCCTCTATCGACCAAAGAAAAAATAAGCAAAATCGGTTCATTTAGTCATAAGTTATAGATGAAAAAGCAAAAAAATGACCACATTTCAACCTATAATCTTTTTTTCTAACTATGGAATATGGTCAAACCAAGGTATGGGACCTATAGGAAACCACCCTCGATCGATTAAAACAAAATTCATGAAAATCGGTTCATCCGGTAAGAAGTTATGAGTGGACAAACAAACAAAAAAAAAACGACATACATGCAATATGAATGTATAACCTCCTTTCTTTGTAAAGTCGGTTAATAACCATTTAGTTGATTGTTATTTTACCGTATTTAATTACAAAGTTGTATAACCATTAAAAAGATGGTACTTAAACCGCTGATTGCGAAAAAAATCGTTTATTCCCTGTTTATCCTAAATAACGTTTAACTAACCGTAATTTTTTTACATTTGTATATTTTATATATTGGGCTTTTACATTTGTATTCAAAAATGCTTCTCATGACTTCAAAAAACAGGTGTTTCTCCATATATTTGACCTCCTCCCCTATTGCCCCAAAAGGTCACACTTCAACGGGTGTCATGCCAGTTGCGGACAGTCAGATGCAGAAAATTGAGTGGGGTGGGTTATCAACAATGGGACAAGATTCGCAAGAGTCAAGGGTTGCATTCCACTTGTGCGGACACACAGATATGGGTGACCAAAAAGAGAAATTTATCGCGTCACTTAGGTTTTGTATACATTTTCCCGCTGCATATTTCCTCTTACGCTTTTCTCCTTTCTCTACATAAAACTGATTTTACGCTTTCTTTCTGCGGCGTTTCAGCTACCTAGTCATTTTATTAGTAATTTCCGAAATTTTTTCGTAAAAAATTCGAGGGACAGGTGACGATGTTTCTTCCCAAACTCTTTTTTTTTTTTTTTTTTTTTTCGTATTGCCATCGTTTTTTTGGCTTGGATTCTTGCTTCATTTGATGCAGAAGAATAAGCGTATTGAATATAATGCGTAGAACACTATATTCAAAATTCGACTTCATATTTAGCTTACATTTGTCCTTTTTATCTTTTGAGCAAGACCATGAAATGTATTTTTCGGTCTTCCGATGCATTCTATTCTGGCATCCGTTTACAAGTAAAAAATGTTTATTTTTTATAGTTGGATATTAAATCAACTGAGACAAACTCCACAGCAATAATGCTTTAAATCAGCAGAAATGAAAAGCAATATGTTTACTGCTCCCCAATTAAGCATCAAATGGAGAGATGGTACACATGTAGAACTAAAATAACAAGTGCGTGAATAGACAAGTGCTGACCAACAAAACGTGTAAACTCCCTTTTCAACCGCAATTGAGGCGATTACCTCTCCCTCCTAGTCACCTATTAAATGCTGTAACCATGTGAAATAGAAGTGACTGCTTATCTCCTTAATCCCACTATTCATTGTTCGATTCCGCTGTCCGCATCTGACCTGTCCGCAAGTGGCATGTAACCCTTCAACGTGCCCCGCCCCGCTTTGTCGCATGCCACGCTATGTTGCATAAGCATGATGTCACACTTCTTGTTACTCCCTTCCCTTGTCACAATTTCACAAATCCCCCTCCCCCCATCGAAGCGTGACATCATTTATGAATGATCCCATAAAGGAAAATGCACTATTCAGTACCAATTTGTGTATTTCCTGCAGTTATGGCTTTCCACGAACCTGCAAGATTTTTAAGTTAGATTGATAAAGGATTGTACTTTTACTTTGATGTAAAATGTGACGAGTAGCGCAAGAAACTTGTGAGCACTTATATAGAGAAACATGTCTCTTATATGACCTTGTTTATTTCTGTTATTGCAGAATTAGTTTCAAAGAAGAAAAGACCGCAGCTTAGATCCTTTCTTGTTAAGCGATTCAAGAGCGAAGATTACTTATGGGCAAAATGAATTCGGTAAGTTTCAGATTTTCCAACAGGACACATATTTTACCGTAAGATATCTTAAACCGAAAAAAACAATTGACGTATTTATTGCTGCAAATTTGACGCATGATATGCTTTCATTTTATAAAAATATATCAAAATTATAACTTTCATTGAATATGATATGAGCAGAAGGCAAAACAGTATGTGATGTTGACAGTGGAACTGCAGTCGGTAGATATTCAGGAGAAAATAGCTTGCAATGAAATTGAGTAGATTGACCTCGAGCAAGCTGGATTTTTTTTTTTAATGACCTGAAAAGTAGGAAATGTCGTTCCCTAGTTTTAGTGGCAACCCCGTGGGTCCCCCCGCCCTGAGGGTTCAAAAACTTTTACAGTGTGGGAGCACATAAAAGGCTGAAAAAATCGAACACTATTGCCCATATTATCTCTAAAATATATAAAGCTTCGAGGGCGGGTCTGCACTCTACTTGAAAACTTGAATTTTAGCCCCTGTTAAAAATGAGCTTTCAGTAGTTAAATAATGAAGCAATTAATGTTGTAAATATGGGAAACACTGACAATGTTCTCAGTCTGATGTTTCCTTTGCACTAAACTGAAATATAAACATATTAATTAAGGGTTTTCTCGCCTCGAATGTTTCGGAGTAATTTGGTATCTTTTTTTTTTATGAAAGTGAGTTGCAATTTTGTTTTATCTACTTTTATTATTTTTATGATTATTATTATTATTACAATAATAATAAAATTACACGTTAATTTAAAGCACAAATGAGCAAAACAATGCAGACATATGTTTCGGGATTGCTTGGAATCCCTTTTTCAATGCGACAGGGAGCTTCTAGATGCAAAACATCCAAATGAAGCAGACAGAACAAGAAAAACAAAGCTTATATACCCTAAGAATTATCTGTAAACCAATGAGAATAAAGGCAGCGTGAAGTGGAAGTAGAAGTAGCAGGAAGACACCAATAAGAGAGCAACAAACGAATCCAGTTGAAAGTACAGGAAGTAAAAAGGAATAACAATAAAAATAAAGCAAAAAAGACGACAGCATGCATAAAAATTGCAAAAATAATAAAATAAAATACAAAGAATAAAATTGAAATAAAAATAAGTACAGAAACTACCAAAACAAAATGCAAAACAAAGTACACATGTAAAGGAGGGGGAGGGGAGGGAGGGGGAAGGAGAAAAATAGACACAAAAAAGGAAAACAACAAGAAAACCTAGAAAGAACAACAAATTAAAGAAATTTATGCCAGACCTGTGAGAAATAAGGAGTTGAGGAAGAATCATTAACCAAATTAGAACATTCCTGTTAATATGATAAGCTTCCCAAAAGTCAAGCTCTAAAGGGGAAGAACATTTTTGAATAATTTTACCAGAATTGAAGTCAAAAGAGTGGTTGGAATTCTAATTTCTTTTTTTCATTTCAATATTCCTTTTTTCTTTCAAGTTTTGACCTCTACCTCTGGATGTATTATTAATTGTATTCTATGTTTAAAATCCAATGAGTGCTCTTATTGATTAAATAAATTGTAAGCAACTGAATAATATGTTTTATTGCGTAAAATATTGTTACTTTACTTATATAGAATACGATTAAAAGAGATCATTTACATTTTACAAGATTCTGTATTTAAAAATAACATGCTTAAGAATTTGGGGTTTTGAATGCTTAATCCTGTTAAAAAATGGTTCAAATACATGTCATGTCCAAAACCCTAGCCTATTTACTAGAAGTTATGCACGTGGTAGGTAGCAGCACTAGACAATGCGCATGCACTCAAATGCTGCTCTTAAACTTTTTTTTTATGGTCTGAAATACTTACGGCATGACTTCATTTTTTGTTTAACTCATTTGTATTTGTGCCTTGTGTCTAGTTTGGCTTGCCATATTTTTGGTTAGTGAAACCGGGACACATTAACATAGGATGTGCATACCGAGGGGTCTGGGGAAATTTTAAAAAATTAAAAGCAAAATGGTGAGTTTTAAGCCTTGCAAATAAAGAGAGTGTGGAATCTGGAACCCTAAATTGTTAGTCTACCCACCCTTTAAAAAAAAGAAAGAAATTTTTGCTACTTAATTTACTTAAAACGATTTTTTTCCTTTTTAATAATAATTTTTTCTGGTCTACCATATAGAAAGAAGCGTTAATAAAATAAACTGTAAAATACTTCATAAAATTGTTTAATTGAACAATTAATTACTAAGTCTTATTTTTTTTTAAATTACAACTTTTTGTCTAACTACAAAATCCATTTCAAAAAACATTTTTGTCAAACTAAAAAAGCAATTAATAAATTAACAATGTTATTCTTTGTTTTCAACCCACTCATATTTCTGACTTGAATGTTCTTTTTGTCTTTGTTAAGCTTGACTTTTTCATAAAAGTCAGAGCACAGAAAACTCCAAAGTTTATTTTACATACAATCAATGCTCTTACAGTGCTATTGCAATGCTCTCCCTCATTAATGCTCTGTCATCTTAAAGATTCTTCATGTCTTCATAAACGATTTTTAAAAACATAAATTTATTACTTTTTGCATCTTACAGCCGTTTCTGGGATATTCATAAGACTGGGAGGGACACCGGGACAAGAGCAAAAAACCGGGACGTATAGCAAGCCTATGTCTAGTGCCCCAAAAATGGGGCTGTTCTTAAAAGGAAAAATGGCTCTAATTTTTCTTACTACAGACAAAAAAAACAATACAAGGGTCATAGTGTTTTTTAAAGGAGCCGTGCCAAACACCACTCACTTGCAGCAGCACTCTGCGCCAGAGAGACTTAAAATGGTGCAAGCGTTTTAAAGTGTGTTTATTTTGTTATAATTATTGTATGATATTTTATGTCGAGTATTTCGACACCGCTGTCCCATATTATACTTTTATTTTTGAAGTTTTAAAAAAATCAAGACTTGTGACTTTTATGGAGGGCTTGCGGTTAAAAAAAGGGGGGTATGCGGTATGCTTTCCGGCATCTATACCATTTACGAAATTATGCGCTGAGTTCGGGCAGTCACCATTTATCGGATTCACTTTCATAAATCAGTCTCTGATGACTATTATTATGATTCTGCGGAGACCAGATCTGTATTTAAATTGCTAAAAAGCAATGCAAGGAATAGAAAAATTCAGTTTCTTATATTGTTTTACATACAAACAATTTTCAAAGAGCTTTCAACATTTTAATGCATTGGATCTCACCCTCCCTCCTCCTCTTTTTTCTCAGCAAATAATAAAATTATTACTTTAAAAACTTTTTAATTTAACTAATGTTTACTTATTCATTTACTTTGTTCCAATGTTTATGTAAACAATGCAGCAATACAAATTCAGGTTTGTACTGTCACTTTACGAGTTTATATGAGCTAACTTGCATGGGGCCGGCTGAAGTTGATTTAAGTGTTCTTTCAGCATCTGACAGATTTTATATATTTCTTGTTAAAAACTGTATTAAGCCAACTACAAACAAATCCCCCCCCCCCACACACACACACCCATCAGACAATAAATAGCCGAGGCAAAAGAATTTCGCTTTGTCAAAATTTGTCCATTTGAAGCCGTATAAGAAAGAGTAGTATAACAAGACTGGGCCGTGGTAGCCTTGTGGTTAGCACGTCGGACTTCCACCTGGAAGGTCGCGCGTTCGATACCCACTGAAGACCACCATGTATACTTGGGGATATGTGCATGTAAAATCCGTAGACCCCACTACCTCTCCCCGTGCGTAAGCAATCCTAAGGCCTCGGCTAACAGGTAGGGGTCTGGTGGAGAAAAGTTCTGATCAATTTTCATTCAAATCTGGAGCGACAAATGAGAGGACATTTGTAGCACTGTGCAATGACGAACTGTGAAGCAGTTGCTGACTGTCTGTCAGTTTGGGCACTTTCTGAGTTATATATTTTCAGATAGTTATGCATTTTAAAGGAAGACAACCTGTATCATCACGATGCCTTCCGTCCATTTTGGGGATATTTAGTTTATTTTTTAAATATTAAAAAAAATACTTCTCTTTATTTTTCATTCATTTACACGTCACGAAAGTCCGATAAAAGTCAGAAATTTGTAGATCGGTCACAAAAATTACAAATAGATAATGTACAGCGAGGCCCTCCCCCCAGAAAAAAGTTTTTTTTTTCTGCAGCTGCATGAAATGCCTGATTATTCGGAATATCAAATTTTATTTTAAAAAATTTATGAATCAACATTTTTTTATGAATATGAAATAGGAACTTACTAGGTACAGTAGACCGAAGGTACCTCGGATAATCGAATACTGGGATAACACAGACTGTGCCCACATCGAAAGAGAACTGTGGGTGAAATGAATGAAAACGTAGTCAAAATGTGTAGAAAGAGGTATCTACTGTACATATTATGAAATGATGATTCTCAGAAGCTGCTTTTTAATTGTCTCTCCTTCATCATGTCTCTTGATGGCTTGTAATTTCGTCTCCAAAGAAACAACAGTTCTATGTGTTTAGCACTCATCACGAAACCAATACAGTGCATTACAAACGAAAATAAGTAAACCGCAAACAAACACTAGCAAAATAAAAAAGCAGGCGCCATTGACCCGCCAAAAAACTGAAAGAATTTTTTAAAAAGGATTCTTTTTTTCCCCAAGGGACTAACGTACCTCTGTTAACCAAGAACTCGGTTAGTCGGGGCTCGGATGACAGCGGCTCTATTACACTTGGAAGCGGTAGGATGTTTCAAAATATGTACATAATTTACAGGTTTCAAGCACCAGAGCCGAATATCCGGTGGTACGTATTTGTCTTACAGGGGATATCCGATATCCGTCTAAATCAATATTCGACGTATCACCGAATGGCTCCATAAAAGGAAATTTCACTTTTTAAAAAGTTTATCACTGCTAACACAATATTTGAATACTGATTTTAATGAATAAAAATAGGTTTAAAAAAATAAAATCAATACAGAAAATGGCATCATTTTCCGCTAACCCTATATTTTCGTCTAGGGTTTATTTTCTAATTTTCTTGGTGGGCTGCGGTGAATTTGCAGAAACAACTTCCGTCCATTTTTAGGATTAGTTTATTTTTGAAATATTTAAGGAAATACTTGTCGGTACTATTCGACTTGTCTATGCTTTTTACTGTTGTTCCGTTTCACTTCGTCTACAGGTCACGAAAGCCCCAAAAAGAGTCACAATTTTGGAAATCGGTTACAAGAATTGCAAATAAGTAAAGAATGTTTTCTATACATCGAGGCCACCCCTCCCCCCAGAAAACCAACTTTTTTTAATGTCCGGGATCCGTTTCGGCAGCTGCATGACATTCCCGCTTATTCGGCATATCGAATTTGATATTAAAAATTTAATTAATCAAAATGTTTTAAAAATATATGAATTATGAACTTACTAGGTATTTGGAAGCGGTAGGATGTTTAAAAATATGTATATAATTTACAGGTTTTCAAACACCAGAGCCGAAATCCGGTGGTACGTATTTGTCATACAGGGAATACCGGATATCCGATATCCGGCACAGACAATGATCGACGTACCAAAGAATGGTTCCAAAAAAAGTCATGAAATTTCACTTTTAAAAATTTGGAGTCCCCCTGATTTGTAAACTACCAACACAAGATTTTATTACTGATTTAAGTGAATGAAAATTGGTTAATAAAATAAAATCATAAAAAAGAAAATGGCACCATTTTCCGTTAACCCTATATTTTCGACTAGGGTTTATTTTCTTATGGAGCTGCGGTGAATTTGCAGAGAAAAACAACTGAGTAACTCGTTTCATGAAAAGTAATAAAATGCATTAAACTATGCTTCACATAAACCACCTGTGTGAAATAAATCGCTTTGTTCCAGGGGACTGCCAGTAGGAGAGAATTTAACCCCACCTGTGGCAGGTGCAGCGTCCAAGCGTCCCTCTGAAGATTCTGGAGAATCACCCAAGTAGGATTTATTTTGATGGGTCCTTCTATTTTTCACTATAACTGTTACAGGCAGTGGTGTGGTCCTGAGGGGACGCAGGGGGACGGCGTCCCCCTACACTTTTAAAATTTTAACCTAAGCATCTCCCCACTTTTTGATTTCAATTATTTGTCTTCGTATGTATAAGCGTCTCCCCTACTTTACCTTGAGCCAAGCAAAATATATTTTAAACACTTATAATGTTTCTGGAGAAAATTGACTTCTGGTATTAATATTACAGAACTTTTATTTAATCACTTGATCTTTATTTTTTCTTTTTTTTAAACCCTGTGTGTGTGTATATATACCTATTGAGTGTTGTCGGGTGTTCATCTAATTATTCAAATTCTATTCTAATTATCTTTGTAATAGCAGCTATGAAAATCATGAAGCATTCAAATGTACAAGATACTGACCTTATTTCTGATTGTGAAGCATATTTGTTAGTAAATGATAATATACCAATAAATATGCTTCACGATCCATCATGGGTGCACATGCTCATTATATTTTACACTTATTCTGATATTAAAATACATTTTAAACTTACTGTTTTATAAATATGTGCAGAGATGTATATAAAGTCAAAACCCCTGAAGTAGAAAACCTCTGCTGCCGAGGCGTGTGTTATACTGTTCATCCGCTGTATCTATGGAATTTCTAATTAGGACACTATTCTGAAAAAAAAAAAAAAGGAATTTTGTTTAGAGATTTGGTCACCACCATGTCTTCGCTGTTGACGACAACATTTATTCATAAGTAAAATGTTTCGAATTTTTGCAGATTTCGAGTGAACTTCGCTGCAAAATCGACAACAAATTCTATAGATTAAAATAATTAAGAGTTATACAACTAATAATACCCAAAAATTAATTTAATTTTTTGGGCCCTTAATTAAATTATAGAAATCAGTTCCCATGATTTAAAACAAAAAGTATTTTTTTCATGTTCCCCCTGGTTTTTGCCACAGTCCTCGCAAAAATACCGATCCTGCTGTTGAGATGTGCTTTTTTAACATGATTTTTACTTCATTTATTCTATTTTTACATGGTTTTATTTAAACTTTTTTTAACTTTTTTTTGGTGGAATTTTGTAAGGCGGTTTTCGACAACTATTACTGCATACATTATCTTCAAATTTTGCACACATGCATATCTTCGATGACAATACAATAATCCATCCATTTTACAATTTATTATAGCGTTAATTAGGAAAAAAAATTAATAATTTTGGCTCTGAGGAAATGATCAGCATTATCATTTGCCGTTTGACAACAATAGTTTTGTTTCGATAATGCAACGATGTGTTTTAATTTAAATAAAACCGCGTAACTTAAGGCATTTTTGGCGATTTAATATTATTTCATTTTTAATTTATTTTATGTTTTCTCTCCATCCGACATGAACATCGCAAACTCATGTTGGGTTTCATTTCATTTTGGATTTTTAATTTTAACTGTAAATTCAAAATTAAATTTACTACTCAAATGCTACATTTAATATTAATTCTGGTACATAACTGAATTTTTGGTTTTTCACTCCCACATGTGTTGACAGTGTATGGATGAAATGTGTAACATGCCATGCTTTCTCTTCCCAGGGAAAAGCGTCATGCGTCAATGGCAGCTTCCAACGGGTACGTGTCTCTGGCGAACGGATGGCGGTGGAGCCCCTTGCACAGCGCAGGGAATGGATGGGGATGTGGAAAGGGTGAGGGAGCTGATCGGGACAGGCGCTGACACACGTCTTCGAGATCCACTGGGCAGGACGCCTCTCCACACTGCTCTGCGGTGGGAGAAAGAGGCCGCAGCGGAGCTCTTGGGGCGGACTGTAGCAACGATGTCCGGGATGTGAGGGGGCTCACACCCCTCCACCACGCTGCGGGCGAAGGTTACGTGAAGATAATCGGAAGGCTTCTGGCTGGCGGCTCGAGAACACGGGTCCGGGATAGAAGGGGGGAGACGCCCCTCCACCGCGCTCTGTACCGTAAGCGAGAGGCCGCAGCGGAGCTCTTGGCAGAAGAGCGGTTGGGAACGGGGCCCGGGGAAGTTTCCCGTCTACGCACATCCCTCCAAACCCCGGGGTGGCCAGGAAAGAATCCGGAAGGGACGGTTGGGGGTTTTACCTCCGTTTACAGGCATGGGGACGCTGTCCGCAGTGGGGGAAGGGGGTTTGTCCGGGGGGAGATGCCTCCAACTGGGTCTCGGACGCAGCCTAGGAATGTAAAATATTTTTTTCCCGGAAAATATGAAATTTTCCACGTATGCCTTGAAAGGCATCAACGTCGACTGGGAGGAGCTGCGGCTCCGGGAAAGGGAGCTGCAGTTCTGCATCGAAGAAGTCTCTCGACGCTATGCAGAGATCCGGCTCATGAAGCACAAGCCGGTGCCAGCTTCATCCATCTCGCACCATCACCTCGTGACGCGCCACGTCTCCGGAACATCCGAAGAGCTTTGCGTTGGGATCGTGCCCGGCGGAAGTTTCCCGTCTACGCGGATCTGATCGCCTCCAAGCTGCGGATGGCCGAGGAGAGGAGAGTCCGGATGGGTCGATGTATGGAGTGCTTCTCCCTCCTCTCGCTCCCCCTTCCAGCTACGTGCATGGGCATCGTCCTGCTCTGTCTGAGTCAGGGCGACATGGGGAACTTCGTCCGTGCCTTCCAACTCGAGCCGTGAGAGTGGCGCTCCAACTGCTCTCGGTATGCAGCCTACGGAAGTGTAAATTTAGCTGATTTTGCTTTTCCGGAAGAGATATGAAAGTTTCGTGCAAATCCTAACATTTCGGGATTTTTGATCCACTGAATGGAGGCCTCACTAAACCGCCCTCCTTCGTTTCGAATGTCCAAATACTCTCTACGTTTTAATGTGTTTCAACGAGAAAGCTTCATCTAGGAAATCTACCTGTAACGGTAGATGATTGTTAGTTCGTGGACCACAGTAGCAGCGTTGGTAAATTCGATTGTGTGCTTCGAGATTGTAACAAATTTTATAACTTGTGTTCCTTGGAATGTGGCAAATCACATTTCTCTGTTGTGGTGGAAAAAATTCGTAGTAGTAAACGTTTCTTTCTGTAATTTTCGCACATTGAGACCTGTTCGCATTCGTTCATATCAATCGCAATTTTTGTAAATATATTTTTCTTGGAAAACATTACTTTTAAATTACAATTGGAGTTAATTTATGACCTTTTTCTCTTGTTTTCCAATACATATCCAATGTAATCAAGGTATGTTTCCTTAAAACGAAATTTCTGTTTCGACAAGCCATATTCGCACTCCCTTGGAATTAATTGTAACGGGATTCACTGTATGTATAAATAAAATAACTACACTATTTATTCCGCACTTTTGTTATATCCAAGAAAATCTTCAATACTCAAACATCAAATTAACTAATATTGTTTAGGTTCATAAAACATGTCTTTTCTTTTTCATGAACAGTAGTTAGTTGCATGTCACACCTATGTTTTAGGTTCATCTTTTTATTCTTTTTAAAGCTTACTTTTATATCCATTGTATAATGTGCACTTGCAAATTGCAATTTACCCCCTAGAGTTTCTTTTAGGAGAGACTCTGACTGGTCCACTGTTTAAATCATTGTTAAGAGAATATTGAAGATGAAACAGTCGATAAAAGCTGAAATTATGTAAAACGTCATGTTTTTATGTAAAAATCATGTATGTTTTCAAAGCATCAATAAAGTTGTGTAATGTGAACTTTTTGCATTTCTTTCTCCCAAAAATGCGTTACTGTTAGAAACGAAACAAAAACATTTAAATTCCCATTAAATTTGTTATTTTTTACTTAAAAAGTATTGATAAAAGTACAAGGTTGGAACTGATACATGCTGGGAGGTACCGTATAAAATGTGAAATAGTCCAATTAAGAGCATAGTTTAGGTCTTAAAATTTAAATGTTCAATTTGCTCCCAAGTGGGGTCCTGAAAGTTTATAATAATTTTTCAAAAGGCAGTTTTATCTATGATTTAACTGACATGTTTATTGTATTAAAATAAAAAAAAAACGAAAATCTTAATTTATGTGCATGATATAAATGTGCTGCATAATTTTACTTAATTCATGTACAATACTCAAAGCAGTTGTATGCATATCAAATGTATTCTGGATAAGTCTGCGGTACTTCTTCCTCTTTTTTAAATTTTTGAATTCATAGGTTTCTGAATTCTGAAGAGAACTTAAGTTTGAAAACTGCACATTTTTCAAATAGAAAAAAATCTAGTAGAATGTTCAAGGTTTAATAAGTTTCATTAAGTAATTTTTTTTTTCCAGCAACTATAAAGTTGCATAATTATCAGTAATATAGCCAAATAGTAATTCCTTTTAAGTAGTAAAAATATTTTAAAAAGTTATTGCAGGTTTGAGATAGAAAGTTCTGCGTTTAAGAAAGTACATGTTTAAAAAGAAACTTCTAAATACGATTTTTTTTTTAATTTGAAATGTTAATCTAAAATGTTTTGACATTACATGTAAATTATGAAGAGCACGTAGTTGGAAGCTGTGGGATGTTAAAAAATATGTATAGAATTTACGCGTTTAGCCGTCTATCCATAAATAGCCGGATATCCTTTGCAAATCCGTCAAACTAGGGACACTGGATGTTTGATATCCGGCAAAATCGATATCCGGTGCATCCCAAATCACGACTTTAGCCCCCCTTCCTCCCCCACAAAAAATGCAACTTCTCGGTGCGCTACTGTATTTATATTTTGAACACATTCTTTGTAGCAAGAAGTAACAATTCATAATCTCATAGTTCATCAATCTGTTTAAAATGCTTAAATAAACACAGAGCACTAATCCCTTTGAGACTTTGGTGGTGCATTCTTTTGCACAACTGGCCAAACTTATTAGTGCACTCAGATGCATTACTATAACTGGAGAGCTTTTTTCCATAGAGTTTACATATAGAGTGTGTCATGCTATCTATTGCAGACTGAAGGAAGCACGCAGATTTGGCTCAAAACTGATTTTGCTTTGTTGTTCGGAAAATTGAATTTTACCTGCGGAAGGCAATCATAAATTATAAAAAAAATATTTTTCTTTTTTTTAATGAAAAAAACATAGGGGTTTTTATATAGGTATGTCATTATTGAACTACACTATAAGCCATATTGGCTTTGCTCGTTTCGAATGATCATACTATCAGAAGCAAAAATTCAAATCTAATCCAAGCTTTATATGTGGATTCGACGAAAAATTTTGAGAAGGGAAAAAGTCGCAATATTTCACTAATTTCAACTCCTTGCATTCCAAAATTTTGCATTTGATGTTTAGCTTATCTGTTTCTGTTCCATAACTCTAACCAAGTTCTTAACGACTGCTTAATTGTATTTCCCTAATACTACGTAAATCTTCTAAAAGTTAATAAATGTTTCGAGTCCTCATATAACCATCTTCTGTGGGTGAGAGATTCAGGGCCAACTTGTTTCAAACTATTCAAATCTGAAGTGGCTGTATAATAAAAGATTTTAGGTATATACGTACGAAAAAAACCATTTAAAGAAAAGGGATAGTCACTAATAAAATCCTTATACGAGTTGTAGCAATATTTATGTTCACAATTGGTCTTAACAATTTCGTTTTTAAAGATGTGTTGTTCACAATATGGCAGAAATAATTTGAATTTATTGAGGAAAACGTGCGTTTTTTTTCTCAAAACGGAAAAAATAACCATGTTTGGCCCTCTTGACGGTAAAAATCAAGATAAAAACATGTTTTTTCAAGGTTGTAAAAAACTATAGTACATTTTTTAAAAATAAAATGAAAGAAAAAACCTTTTTTTACGGTTCTGCACTAATAAGTAAGAATAAAAAAATTCCATGTAACAAGAACCTAGTTAAGAAGCACGAAAGTTTAAGGAATGAATATGAAAAAGTTTGTTTGATGTTAGTGTCTTATTAAACCAACAAAGTTAGTCGGTTTTTGAATAACAATAATAACATCAAACTAACATTTTGAGTTTTAACATGCTTTCTTTCTTGAGACTTCCCTTAAGCAGGGCCAGGGAGAACCAAGGCGGGCCCCATGCAGGGCCGGAGCTACCATTAAGGCAAACTAGGCAGCTGTCTAGGGCGCAGACCTTGGAGGGGGCGCAAAAATCCAACCACCTTTTTAAAGCAATTCGGTTGTTAATCATTTAATTTAAAAAATGTAAAGATGTGATTCGGTGAGTGTAGTTGTTCCCTCCCTTCCCGTGACAAAATTTTCAAACATTCAAACTCCAAAGGTCTGTGCCTTCTTTCTCTATAGTTACTTAGAATTATGCCCCCTCCCACCGCCGGGGTGAAGGGGTCATTGTTCAAAATTCTCAAATTTCCAATGGATCTCAGGACACAAAACCAGCAGGAGCCTTCTACACTCTGTATGGGAAGCAAGAAGCACAATTGAATGAATTGCTGGACAAAGCGCACAAAATTTTGGGATAAATGTGCTTAATTTGAAGAATGTTTAATTAATATATAAAATACTAATTATTTGTTTATTACTGTCTCTTTTAATTAAAAAAATACAGATTTGTAAGGAAGGGGCGTACCAATCAACTTTGTCTAGGGCGCAAAATTACGTCCCCCCCTTGTGCTTATTCGCTTCCATCTTAGCCATTGAAGCATTTTACCCTCTGCAGTACTCCGTTGCAGAACCGGGCCCCCAAAGGCCGGGCGGGCCCCATAAATCAGTTAACCTAACACCCCCTCTCGCCCGTCCTAAGCACTCACACATGTGTGAATGCTCAAACAAACCCGTCGAGAAACTTTTCTTTTCTTCTTTCGATACAGTATTGTCTCGAAACACAAAATCGCGAGCACTTATGTTTCGCGCATAAAAAGTGGCACAAAAGGATTTTATTCATATGAATGAATTATGCTATTATATTCATATAGTCGTGTTTATATTTATAAGGCGCGCTTTTATTTAAAGTCGTACTAAGAATTATGAGCATGACTCACTTCAAATTTGAAAACTTTTCTTTATAACCTTGTCTATAAAATATCTGTTCAGAAGAGAAAAAATGGCATTTTCAGTAGGGGCTGAAGAACAGAAAAAAAACCTGTCTCATCAGAGGGTCATTTGAGCGGAAATTCCCAGAATAGGGTAGAACTGAAACATGTGTTGATATAATAAGGAGGTGTACTTAGCAAAACCCCTGAAGGAATTTGCTAACAACTGCCATTCAAATGAGCCCCCGATTCTTTGACACGACTGCTTTTTTGATTTTAGAGGTCAGAAGAGGGACAGAAAATTCTTCCTGATATCTTGTTGGAGGGCAATTTACAGTGGGGTAAATAACATCTCCGCGGCGCAAGGGGGGGGCACACTCCAGGGGAAAAAAACCTCCATGAGTTACAATAGTTTTAAACTTTCATTTTCTACTAATGCAGCGACACTCCTACCCACAATTACTACTGAATAGTTAGAAGAAATAAAACAAAAACAATTACTTAAAAATTGGAAAAATTAAAAAAAAAAAAAAGATTTGTTCAGCAAATTGTTATGATTTTCGAACTTATTCTTAAGCTTTAAAATTCTTAAGAGTTTCCTAATTTCAAGATTTCAACCACATTGAGCATTTATTCAAGAAATCGCCTTCATTCAGCAATAGAGCGAAAAGGTAAGTACATAGTTGAAAGCAAAAATAAAACGAGAAATAAATATACTTGAAAAGACATTGAATTAAACAGTCATGCTTAGAAAAACAGCCGAAATTATATGCGGCCTATGTGGAATTTTCCACTGTCCATATGGCCATAAGTCCACCCGACCCCTGGTCCTAGGGATTATTTGCTCTCTGTGTGCATAACTTTATTTTTAAAATATTTAATGATTAATTTTATACTTAACAAATAACTATTACAAATAAGTTTTTAAAATTTTAATTAAGGGGTATTTAGTCTAGAAATTTGAAAAAAAATCGAAATTTTTCTTTCCATACTTCGATAGTTTATATATTCAAGAATATCTCCCTAAAATAGTTTTTCAAAATTCGATATTATTTCGCGTTTGCTGTCAGGCGCAACGCAGTAAGAATTCAAGGGTCTGAGGTTCGAACTTCAGATGCTTTAAAAGAAGAAAGAACTGCTCGTTATAAGGACAGAAATGCTCAAATCAATCAATATGAAATAGAGGAAGGCCCAATGTATGAAGCTGGGACGGCTGATTAAGAGAATGTAAGTTATACGTACTATTACTTTTTTCGATGCAGTTGCCACAATATCGCAAGTTCTAATCAGCCGATTTACTTGAAATATGGCATAAATATTCTTTAAATATCTCTCTACCACGTGAAACAACAAAAAATGAAAATTTGAAATTTTTAATATTTTTAAAAAAATCGACAAATTAAAAAAATTAGTGAAAAAATCGACCTTTATTTTTGAGTATCCGCCATTTTATATTTTTTTTTTTTTTTAGGTTTGCAGCTTCTTGAGATAGCGACATTTTTAATAATCAAGAATCCATCATTGTTTTATTTTTCAGATGACCACAAGGGTAGAAATCATGGCGACGAGGACACGGCCTTTTATTCCCCCTCTACTTCAAGGACACATAACTCAGTGGAATTTTTTTTAAAATTAATTTTGTGTACTCTTCAAATATAAATAAACAAATGATAAAAAATGGATACTAAAAATATCAAATGCTTTTTTTTTATCAATTGTCAAAAAACTCTCGAAATTCGGGCCTCTAGACTAGAATACACGCTTAAGATCTTTGTGAAATTCATCAAAATCATTTTTATGTAAACTGTACACAATACATTCCGATTAATGTTAAATTTCCCGACTATTTTAAAAGTTTTTTTTTCTTTTTAAACTGATAATTGAGTAGCAATAGATTAATTTCCATTTCTTTTAATAAACACGCTGCCCACCCTCACCACATTTTACAAGGTCAAGTTAATGGGAATAATACACACACGCGCAAGTTGCATTCATATGCATCTGTGCTCGGAATTTTAAAAAGGGAGGCGTTCAAAAATGTTTTTCGTCTATGGGATATCATTTAATATTTCAGATTTCAAATGACATTTTTTGCGGTGAAGATGAAGGAATAATTTGTGAGAAATATCGAAATCTCATCTTAACTCTAGAGTTAACTGAAATTGAAAGTACTTTTCACTATTCGTTTTTCCAAGGGAAGAGTTTACCCTCAAAAACCCGTCCGCTCAGCCCTGCATTATGTCGTTTCTTATATTACGTACGTAAGGGATCATTTATAAATGATGTCACGCCTCGAGGGGGGGAGGGGGGTTCGTGAAATTGTGACAAAGTGTGACAAGGTGAGGGAAGGGGTAACAAGAAGTGTGACATCCTGCATTGTGCAACATAGTGTGACATGTGACAAAGAAGGGAGGGGGTCAAATATCTGGGAAAAAAGCGTGACATCATTTATGAAAGGCCCCTTATAGTGCATTCAGTGCCGGATCTAGGGGGGGGGATAAGCTGGGGCCCGTGCCCCGGGCGGCAGAAGAAGAAGAAAGATTTGAGATCAAAACAAATATTAATTAGTATTGCAATCAACTCCAAACATTATGTTTGTTTCTTTCTTCTTCCAATTTTTTTGAATTGTTGTAGAAAATATTCTTTGATAATTTGTTACAGGAAAAAATAATAGCAGGTTGGTATAAGCAAAAAAGTTTGGTTTCAAAAACTACTTGAAATTAGCCAACATCCTCTAGTAACTGCAGTACTGCATAAATTATAACTATACTCGAATATACAATATATTACCGGTGTTTCTATTATAGTATGCAACATTTATTGACTTAATAACTACTTTTCTCCTCAAACCTTTTTTACTGTCAGCACTAGGCCTTAGGGATGCCCTGCGTCTGGGGCGAGGTCGTGGGGGTCCACGGATTTTACATGTACGTATCCCCAATTGTACATGGTGGGTCTTCAGTGGGTATCGAACACGCGCTCTTCCAGGCGGAAGTCCGAGATTCTAACCACTAGGCTACCACGGCCTACTTAATAACTACTAGTGTAATAGCCTCAAATTTTTATTTATAACTTCTCTAGCCAATAAATTTCATTTTACTTGGTATTATTCATATTTACCACAAATGCTGTCACCTTCCCCATATCTTCTGTACTTTGGCATACATTGTGATAGAACAAAATTGTGAAGCAAATTGCGCCTATGAGTTAAGGAATTACAAGGAAATACAAGGAAAAGTATTACTCATACCATTTGTGTCTGTAGAGAAGCAAATGTTAACTTTTTAAATCTTCATATCTTAGCAAAAATAATTTTTTATAATATTTCATGAAAATGCTTAATTACTTTTAGACTTAAATTTGATTTCCAACCCTTTAATTTTCAGGTTGTTTTAAATAATTAAATTAATTTTACATATTTAAAAGTTACATAATAAAAGTTTTTTTTTTTAGGATCCCTTAAAATCAATTAATCTTGGAAACAGCAAGAAAAGAGTAAAATTTATTTAATTGGATAAGTACAAATTTCTTTTATTCCTTTTGGGTAGGGTACGGGCCAACTTCCCTATCCATCCTTCCACAAATCCGCCGCAGGACATGGTTTCACGTTCACTAATGTGTATGTAAATACTAGATCCTCGGTCTCCGGTGTGTGTAGACACGGGTCCTCGATCTGCGGTGTGTGTAGATACAGGTCCTCGATTTGCGGTGTGTGTAGACACAGGTCCTCGATCTGCGGTGTGTGTAGACACAGGTCCTCGATATGCGGTGTGTGTAGACACAGGTCCTCGATTTGCAGTGTGTGTAGACACAGGTCCTCGTTCTCCTGTGTGTGTAACTGAGTCCTCGATCTCCGCTGTGTGTAGACACATGTCCTCTTTCTCCGGTGTGTGTAGACACAAGTCCTCGATCTCCGGTGTGTGTAGTCACAGGTCCTCGCTCTCCGGTGTGTGTAGATATAAGTCCTCGTTCTCCGGTATGTGTAACTGGGTCCGCGCTTGCCGCTGTGTATATGTACGGTCATGTTGGAGCTGTTAACTTATATTAGTGATTTTTTGGAGGGGGGTTGCGCATATATTAAATGCTTTATTGATTTGGTGCTTCACTTGCTTAAGCACCAATTACAGGGGTGCTCAGACTGGGGGGGGGGGAACCAGAAAGACCCTTCCCCCAAAAGGCATCGGATGTCCGGTATGCGACGGTTTTTTAAATATCCGGAATCTGATTCAGCCACTGTATGAAAGGTCCAGGTTTCTAACATCATATTCGGATAGCGGGTATGGACCCCTCAAACAAGCGACATTGAATATCCAATATGCGGTCAAATCAGTATTCTCTGTATCTGGATTTCTGACAAAGAGAGACTTATATACGAACTACCTATCTTATATTGCTGTAAGGAATGCGAAGCGAGTAAGAATATTCATTTCTTCAAAATTTACAACAAATAGTATTGAAGTTCATTCATTTTTGATACAGATATCTGCCAGCGATAGCTGTGAAAATGTTCTTAGAACATGACTAACAGGTGGAAGAAGTGATTAACATCTATTCAGCGTCATATTTTCTAGTTGCGTCATCAATCACATAATGGGAGTTATGTATCAAAGAAAAGCAAATATATGAGCTTCCTCTCTACAATATCCAAGTATAATTATAAGCTTCTCGTGCAACCAAACATGTATCTTAAAAAAACAATTAAAGCGTAAATTTTCGTGTAAAGCGTGATCAACACGCTCTCTTCCCAAACCAATATTTGTACAGAGCGATAAAGATACTTATTTATAATTTTAAAGTAAGATTGCTTGAAACACCAAAGTAAAAATAAAGGTGGAAAAACGCTCCGATTTCAGGTAATAAGACGCGATTTAAAAACTACTCTTTTTACTCGTTTCCGGCAACAGCATTTAATCCCAGTTGGCAACTGGCCCCACTGCCTGTGATGGAGGATTAGGGCTCCTCGCGAAACCTCCTTAAAAAAAACGCATCTCAACTCTTACCCCCGTGGTGATGTGGAAAAAGAGTTAATAGGATCAGCAATATACATGACATTTAACTTGAAGCATTTGTTTCAGTTGTGTCAATAAAATCCCAACTCAACTGCGATATTACACCACTTTTCACAACATACAGTTAATTTTACTGTTTTTGAAATAATTTTGCATGCTCGTTCTAGAGCAAATCGAATCTAGTCCCTGATACTTTGATTTCATGTGTTACTACACATTCATTTAATATATTCTGAGAAAATCCAATTATCTGTGATTTTTGAATTATATTTTGCAAGGAAGGTGTGTGGACGTCTGAATGCATTTGAACGTGTCGATATTATTGGCTTACTGTAAATTTTATGTTTCAGATGATTCTGCACCAACGGTGAAATCTGAAATCCCCAGAGCGGTTATTCCAAAACACACCTTTAGCCGAGGAAAAAATAATGTTCCAAGCCTTATAAATGGCAGTTTTTGCAACTTTTCTGTCAACTAAGGTTAATTAATCTTTTTGTAATTGAACTATTGCAGCAGTTTCCAATCTTTTTTCTTCGCGTACCACCATTTTTCTCGCAAACCATTTGCGTACCACTGCTGTATATATGAAATTTAATGCATGAAATTTATTAAATATATTTTTAATACGTACTTCCAAAACAGCATTAGAAATACCTCTTTAAGTACAAAAAACCTATCACGTAATAAAAATGAAAACAAAAATAATGAGGGCTGCTACTGCATGGCAGTTACAGGCGTGGTGATATCTAGTTCAGTAGAAGTTAGTTTTGACCTCAAATTTGGCTATACATTTAATTTGCTTCTATGGTTATTTTTAATATATACCATATTGAATCACGAAGATAAATGGTTGTGAACGGAAGGAAAAACAGCAATGTTTTTCTTGACAATAACAGGAATTCGTTTTCAACTTTGAGGCCAAATTCTTCGAACAGAATGTGGTGCCTCTGAGCAGAACTGAAAAAATGATAATGCGGAACTCCTGCCTATAGTGTCCAGGGTGCTCATTCCAAACTTCAACGCACGATTCGAAGAAACTGTCGCTACAGAACCGGCCTAGACGTCATCTCTTCGAAAGCGTAGATTCCAAATCCTTCTTTGTTCAGAAGCGTAGGGGGAAAAGGGATTTCGTATCAAACTGGTGTAGCAACCAATCAAAGCGTTTCTTTGTTCTCAGCTCGGTATTGTTTTTAGATTTTTGTTACGCGTTCTCGAGGGAGTTACATCTCATAATTATAGGAAATAGGGGTCGTCAATTTCAGTTTATTCATGCAAAACAGACTCATCAAAACTTTTGCATTCTTAACAAAGATAAAGAATAAGTAAATGTTAAAAAAATAGTAAAAAATAAAACGTTTATTAGAAATAATAATTTTTATGTAAAAATGAAAAGTAAAACAAAAATTCCTAATATTTTTGGGGAAAATATATCTATTTTCCAGTAGAGGAGGGGAGAGAAACTAGAGGAGGAAAGGCGAGGTTTTTTTTTGCGAAAACTCGCATCAACTTCGGGGGGGGGGGGATCTGGTTTCCTCCGTTAATATGCCCACGTCTAAGTCACACCTAATTTACGTCAAAAATTGATTTATTACTTATATACTAATTTCATATACTTGCTGAAATATCACTTCAATTTGGTTTCATGAAAGGTTAAAAAAATTTCTATTTGCATCTGTCATTCTTACAAGTATAATGGAAGTTATTATTTTTATTATTTAAAACGAAGCAATATTCTTTCGTGCAAACCCTAATTAAGGACTAACGCAAATAAGGTTAAGACAATTTTTCGCTTTCGCATGATATGTATTGACAGATTGACAGAGCGCACATTTGCGTGATATGCATTGACAGGGCGCACATTTGCGTGATATACATTGACAGGACGCAAATTTGCTTAATATACATTGACAGGACAGGATGTCTACAGAACGCGCAAAAGTCCCGAACAAGTCACAAATTCGGAAATCGGTCACGAAAACTAAGAATAGATCACGAAAATTTTCCATCCAACGGGACCGATCAACACAGAAGGCATCGGATATCCGGTATTCGACAGATTTTTAAATATCCGGAATCCAATCCGGCCACTGCGCGAAATATTCGGATATCTAGCTTGTATAATTTTATTTTTAAAATTAATGAACCTGTTTTGAATTTTTCTTGTAAATTACAAACTCAGTACATTTTTTTTATGTCTATAGAATACATGTCTATGGAATTTACTAGTTTCAAACATCGGGAATATCTGATATCCGGCAAAACCAATATCTGATGTGTCACCGAATGGTCACGAAAAAGTGCCAAAAAGGTCACGAAATTTCCCTTTGAAAATCTGTAGACACCCTGCAGGACTGTCTGCCATGGGGAGGTCATCGCAGAGACTGCACCATTGAGTTTGGGGGGGGGGGGGGGTTCGTTTCAAGGGCTTTGAGGTCCTTGCTCGACTTTTCGGCAGACTTAGGGGGTCGTAGTTTCAGGGGATGTGCTACCTCTCAGAGCGGGGGGGCGGGATAATTGGGCACCCCTCCCATTGACATAATTTCGTAAATTTATTTTTAGGGTTAAAGCATTAGTATTTGGTCATATATTTATACGGGTATCTTAAAATTGATTAAAAGTATGATTAGAGTTTCATTATAATCAGAAAAAAAATATTCATATAAGGAATTGTATGTTAGTTGCTTTTTTGATTCAAAACCTAAGATTTAACAACAGTGCATAATTTATGGATGTGCGTAAAAAAATATGCGTTAAAAAAGGATATCTTTTATAAAAACAACATACTTTTTGTTTAATTATACAATTTTCTTCCGCATGAATATGTAAAATATATCTTCACGTTATTCATTAAGATAATTTTTCAACTTGTTTTTTAAGTTAAAAATCAGACATGGAAATTTAGTAATCTCGAATTTTAAAGATGTTTCTAAATTAAGAATCACCAAAAATTTGCATGAATTAATACTTCTTTCATAACGGAGAACGAAACTATACCCACAGGCGACGAGAAAGGGAAGCTTTTTCGTCTGCCTGGGCATTGTAAAAGGGGAGCGAATCCTCTTCCCCTAAAGCTATAAGCGTACCTGATCTTCGAGCGCACAAAGCACGTTCATGCTTGTCTGTGTCCAGACGCCGAAAGAGATTTCATCATCTTCTTTCTGTCATTTCATTGGATCATTTGTTCCCTACATGTATTATATGCTGTAATATAATTGGTTAACTTGTTCCTCCTTTAATTCTCACAAAAGACGAAAAACTCACTTGCTTTCCGTCTTTAGCCATAGTAAGTTCTCAGATTTTAGCTGCGTGAATTTCGAGACTCGCTTCTCTTCTTAAAGTTTTTTAGTTGAAGACGTGATTTTACTTATTGCTATTTTACGCCTCATCGAATTAAATTTTTTTCTACCATGGAATCTAATAAGCCTGCTGCATTTTTCAATTTTGGAATTCCTCAAGCAGAATTTCAATTGCTAACTGCTGATAATGTACCAGCACAAATAAACTATGCGCCTTCAAATATATCAGCGGAGTCCGTATCTGAACCGAACGGTGTTATGATGCCTACTTTTGCCGCTGTGAGACCTGGGCCTTCCAGAGATAGACTATTGCCTTCCGCAAACGGGGACTCGTTTTCCGCTGCCAATGCAGTACGTATGGCTCCAGTTCCAATACCTCAACATGGACCTAGTGGACTTAGCCAGAAAAAGTCTGGAAATGCACACGTGTTTATTTTTTCCCTATGGTTATGAATATGTGAAGTTGAATTTGATTTCTAAATTAGCAAAATTGTTTAAACAGAAAACCTTCTTAGAGTGATAGAAATGATGTTTTGGAAAATCATCAACTGAGAAAAAAAAGTATTATGTTTAGTAGAATTAAGAAAATGTTGCTTTAGATTTTCTTCTATGTGTAAGAGCATAATTGCAAAAGTTTTCTAACATATAAAACGAATTGATAAGAGATTCTCTTAACTATAAAAATCTGAGGAAAATGTTATGTTTAAACAAGTTAAGAAAATTTTGCTTGAGATGTTCCTCTATGTGTCAGAGCATAACTGTAAAAGTTTTCTAACATATAAAAAGAATTGATAAGAGATTCTCTTAAATATAAAAATTTCTTTTGAACATTTTGTGGTATATAAAACATTTGATTTGAGACTCTGTTGGACATAAAAATATAGTTTGTTTTTGTAATTTTAAAAGCTTAAGGCTTAGAAAGATGTACACTTAACGAAACATCACAAGATAGAAAATTAGAATTAGAAACAATTATGTGAGTTAGAAGTACTATCAAGTTCTTAAAAGAAAACAACTAAAAAGAATAGCTACACAATATTGTACTTTAAAAAACTCGAATTCACTATGTTTCAGTAAACATACAGTTTGAAATGTGTTTCTTTTCGAATAAACTTGGATTTATACCATTGATGTTTACATTTTGGCGTCTCTATATGTATCTCGCTGTTTAAATTAGTGTTTGTTGATTTTTTAACATTAACTGAATGTCATTATATTTAAGTGAGCACCTTTTGAATGCATGTAGTACTTGCATTCAAAACACTTAGGTGATTAGTCACAACTTATATTAATGTTACAGTTTATGAATGTTTGAACTTCTGAAAGTCTTACTTAGTGATTATTTTGGTGTAAAACATTCGGGTATAAGATCAAATTTGGTTTTTTGAAGAGATTCATTTTCTTAAGCTAAAACGGAAAAAAATAAATGTTAGATGTAGCATTGAATTTCGTAGAAATGTACCTTTAAACTAAACTTTTATGTATTTCAAACAATTTTTTGTGTCATTTGAACGCATTATATTTGAACGTTTACTTTATTTTTCTTAATATGTAATATTTAAAAAAAAAAAAAGTTATTATTTTTTATTTCATGAGTAGGTATTTCTCATAAAATATACAAAAGAAAAGATGCTTAGTTATAATTTATCTAAAACATATAAGTTATGCAATATAAAACTTCTGAAAGTGCAATGTTTTTATTAGTACTTGTAAAAGAACAGAACTTGTTGTATTCAGTGTCTATTAAAAAAAAAAAGTCTCACTGCAAGAAGTTCGTGTGTTTAAAAAATAATTTTTTGAGTTAAATATAACTAAAATGTTATTAGCATAGTGAAACTTTAAAGTAAAATTGATCTACATGTATAAATTTGATCAGTATGTATGCTTTAAAAGTACATTGTATGCTTCAAGAACCCAAATTTACGTAATACTCTTGAGAAATTGCGAAACATTAATCGGTTGAATAAAGCAATTTGGACTTAACAGAGAGAAAAAACTTAAGACTTAGAAAAATGTAGACTTAAAGAAACATTAAAAGATAGAAAAAATATACGCAATCTTTCACGTTAGAAAGCATCAATTCAATGAGTTTTAGTAAACATGCAAATTGAAATGTGTTTTTTCTTTTTTCTGTTTTTGAGAAATAGACGCTCAGATCAGTGATGTTTTTGCATTTAACACCTATGTATGTATTGCACTTTAAATTAGTTTCGTGGAAATATTAACTGAAGGTATATGTACTTAAGTGGATACATTTTGAATGTATGTATTACATACATTAAAACGCATCTAAGTGATTAGTTGCAAATCATATTAATGTTAAAGATTATGAAAGTTTGAACTTCTGAAATTTTTATTTAGTGATCATTATGGTGAAACACTCTCTGCATGGGATAAAATCCGATTTTTTGAAACAATTTGTTTCTTAAGCTAAAGAAGAAAAAATAAATGTTAGATGTACCATTAAATTTCTCGAAAATGTACCTTTAAACTGAATGTACACTGTTATGAATTTCATTTCTTAAAAATCTAAAGTTATAGAAAATAAGTTGCGCAAGAAAGAAAGGATGTTTTGGATCTGAACAAAAAAATGAACTAAATATTTTTTCGACTTACAATCACTTGTAATGTTGAAACTGATAAGAAACACACCATAGAATGATGATTTTAGAAAAAAGTTATGGAATTTCTACAATTGTAAAAAAAATAATTACTTTCTGGAACAAACTTTAACTTAGGTTTTGAATGTGTTATACTGCACATAAAGAAAATCATTTCAGTGTATAAAAGTGCTAAAAGAAATTTTTTTTCCATGATAGGTATGCACTACTTGTGGGAAGTCTTTCACCACCAAAAGTAATTTAACGCGACATCTTAAGACCCATTCCGGAGCAAAATCCTTCCCTTGTGATGTATGCAACAAAGCTTTCTTCAGAAAAGATGATCTGAATCGACACATGAAAGTCCACAACCCAGCTGCAGTGGAGTGTCCTGAGTGTAACATGCAGTTCACTCGGGAGGACAATCTGAAACGCCATATGGAGTCCCACAGGAGGAGCTTCACTTGCAAAGACTGTGATAGTGTGTTTCTTCAAAAATCGAATTTACTACAACATATTCGAGTGAAACATAGTGCTCCACCAAAGAGAAAAGCTATAGACCAGGCTCCCACCGCCGCACCGAAACGTATTCGATCCAATCGTCAAAGTGCATTAAATGTATTCTCGTCTGAATTTTTAACTCCATGTCCACAAAATGCCAAAGACTTTAAAATGTGCTTCAATGAGCTAAAACCTCAAATCCGTCAACTTTTTTCAAGAAGAAATGAAGGAAAAGCGCGCCATAAAATGGCGTATCGTTATGAAAGCACAGCTTTCACGTTTAGCTGCTAATGGGGAAACTGAAGTGATTTCCTCTTATTTTGGTAGTAAATGTGAGACAGAACTTTTAGGTGAGACAATAGAAGAGCATTTAGAAGAGGCTATCTCCAAAGTGGAGAAGTGTCTGGAAGAATTTCTTCAACTGGGTTCAGGTTGGACCCTGGACCATATTATTAATGTGGAACTACTTACAGCCAAGTATACACCACTAGCGGGTCGTAGCTACGTCCCGCTATCAAAAAAGATGCAGGCAAAGAAGGCAGTGCTCAATATACAAAACGAGGACAATAAATGTTTAGTGTGGTGTCTTCTTGCGCATAAACTGAACATTTCGAGAGAAAATCATCCTCATCGGGTTGCACATTATCTACCCCATGAACATGAACTTCAAATGGATGGTGTAGAATTCCCTGTGCCAGTCTCCAAAATTCCTATGATCGAAAAGCTAAACAATTTACGAATTAATGTTTTCGGTTGTGAGGAAGACGAAGTATTTCCTCTTCATATTTCAAAACGAGAAGATTCTGACTGTGTCAATCTACTTCTCATCAGTGATGATAATACTCATCACTACTGTCTCATTCGAGATATGTCAAGATTAGTAAGCAGTCTAACGAACCATCAGCATTCATCTCATATTTGTTACCGCTGCTTACATAGATTTTCCAGTGAAAGATTGCTGCAGGAACATCATCAATACTGTAAAAATGTAAGTCCACAGAGAGTGAGGCTCCCAGAACCTGGACATAATATTTTAAAGTTTGAAAACATCCACTTCCAACATCCTGTTCCATATGCCATTTATGCGGACTTTGAGTCAATCATCATCCCGGTACATTCCGCTCAACCTTCGAGTTCTGGTTCTTATACAGAAAAGTTAGCACACCACGAAGCCTGTGGTTATGCTTACATTGTTGTTGGCCCTGATGGAAACGCTCTCAAACCCATTAGTGTTTATCGTGGTCCTGATGCTGCCACACATTTTGTGAAGAAACTACTCGAAGAGCGAGAAGAAATTGGAGAAATATTGATGGATGTTAAGCCAATGACTCTATCCCCTCAAGAAGAGATCTATTTCAAGGTAGCAACTTCCTGTCATATCTGCAATAGGCCTTTACAGAAGGATCGTGTGCGAGATCACGATCACTTAACTGGAAAGTTTCGTGGAGCTGCACACAACCAGTGTAATCTAAAGTTTCAGATGAGGAAAATGATACCTGTAATTTTTCACAATTTAAAGAACTACGATGCTCATCATATTGTGAAAACACTCGGGGAATTTAAAGACTATGAGTATCAAGTAATTCCTACTAACATGGAAAAATACATTTCTTTTTCAATCTCAAGGAAAGATGAAAAACGAGGGGAAAACGTTTCCTTAGTGTTCTTAGACAGTTTTCAGTTCCTGCCTGCATCACTGGAAAAGCTCGTTTCAAATTTATCTCCAAATAATTTCCATCTCCTACAGAAAAATATGCCTGCGAATAAAGTTCCCCTTCTGCTAAGAAAAGGGGTCTACCCCTATGAATACATGGATTCTTTCCAAAAATTTAGTGAGACTTCACTACCACCACTATCTGCTTTTTACAGCAGTCTAAGCAATGAAGCAATCTCTCAGGATGATTATAATCATGCTCAAACTGTTTGGCAAGAATTTCAGCTATCATCCATGGGAGACTATCATGACTTGTATGTGACTAGTGATGTTCTTCAACTAGCAGATGTTTTCGAAAACTTTCGAAAATTGTGTCGCAAATATTATGAAATAGACCCTACACATATGTTTACTGCACCTGGACTAGCATGGCAAGCTTGCCTGAAAATGACCCAACAACCTCTCGAACTGTTCACTGATATAGACATGCATCTGTTTATTGAACGTGGCATTCGAGGGGGTATTTCGGTTATTACGAAAAGGCATTCCATTGCTAACAACAAATACTTGCCGAATTTTGATCCTACAAAGCCATCTAAGTACATTATGTATTTAGATGCAAACAATCTCTATGGATGGGCAATGTCTCAACCGTTACCTTGTGGAGATTTTAAATGGATGGATGCAAGCCAGGTGGATGAACATTGGATTAAATCCATTCCTTCTGACAGTAACAGAGGATATGTGTTAGAGATTGATTTGGAATACGGCCCTCATCTTCATAAAAGTCACAATTTATATCCATTGGCAGTTGAAAAATTAAAAATTTCTGAACATATGTTGTCACCTGCTGCAAAAGACATTTTAAATCAACTGCATGGACAGAAATTCAAAGAGTGTGAGAAACTGGTGCCTAATCTGTGTGATAAGGAAAATTATATTGTTTACCACCGACATCTTCAATTATACCTATCCTTAGGATTAAAACTGAAAAAAGTGCACAAAGTTCTAAGTTTCGAACAAAAACCATGGTTGAAACCGTATATAGAATTCAACACTGAGAAAAGGAAACATGCAGCAAATTCCTTTGAAAAAGACTTTTTTAAACTGTTAAATAATTCTGTATACGGAAAAACTATGGAGAACTTGCGGAATCGAGTGGACATACAACTTGTGCACAAAGAAATGCGTGGAAAAAAATTGGTTGCTGCACCAAGTTTCCGCACTTTTAAAATTTTTTCAGAGGACTTAGTAGGAGTGGAAAGAGTGAAACCCAACATCATGCTGAACCGTCCATTGTATGTCGGTTTTGTTATTCTTGAACTTAGTAAAGTGTTGATGTATGATTTTCACTATAATCATATATTACAAGTCTACGGGGAGAGAGCAGAGCTTTTATTCACAGATACTGATTCTCTTACCTATGAAATTCAAACAGAGGATGTATACGAGGACATGAAGAAACATCTTCATTTATATGATACTTCCGAGTATCCTACTGATCATCCTCTATACAGCAATCAAAATAAAAAGAAAATCGGTTGCTTTAAAGACGAACTCAATGGTGAAATCGTTGAAGAGTTCATTGGACTTAGAGCCAAAATGTACTCCATAAAATCATTACATCACGAGAAAAAAACTGCGAAAGGTGTTTCTCGGCAAGTTGTGCAGCAAAAGATTAAACATGCTGATTACAAAAACTGCTTAGAGAATGTTAAAGCAACTCGTAAAAAAATGATGAAAATGGGAAGTGATTGTCATCAATTATACACACAAAAATTACACAAAACAGCTCTTTCTCCCTTTGATGACAAAAGATTCATTTTAGATGACCATATTAATACCTTAGCATATGGTCACCATCTAATTAATACATGAATCTTGTAAATTGAAAATTATTGTAAATATTTATTCCTTGTTACATTTTGTGTCTATTATTTAATGTATGTCTTTTATTCAGAATTTTTATTTAATAGAATAGTTATTTCTATGTGATATATATTGAAGTGCAATACAATCTACATCCAATGCATATGTATAAAAATAGATTGAAAAATCTAGTCTTGAAGTAATTTTTAAAATATTTGTTTATTTTGAATAAATGAATTGTTTATTATCATATGTCTCTTTACTGTGTGAATGTTTTTTTTTTTCTTTTTTTCTTTTTTTCTTTTTTGCATGCTTCTGTGAAATAGCTTTATAAGATTCACTTGTTATTCTTTTAAGTTATACTTTTATACGGTGCATTTAAGAATTTAAGAACATTTGAAATAGTTTAAGTAAAAGTTAACTTTACCATTCGTTTTAGTACTTTGATTTAGTACAAATGTGATTGGTGATGAGATCTGATAATCGTGAAGGGTTTGAAGAGCTAACCTTGTCTATGAGTACAATTTTAAAAGACTTTATCAGTAAGCATACGAGAAAACACATTGATTGTTTTGGTTGCATGTCATATTTAAAATCTAGGTATGGTTATATGTGCTTTCAAATAGATCACACTGAAAAATGGGATAATTATTATGAATTAGCATTGTTTGATACCAATTGGGCTGAATTTGTTGAAGAAATTGTAAATGATAATGTTAAGTTTGCCTATTTTTGGTATCTTGTAAAAGTATTTGATTTTTGAATGTTTGGATTCTAAAAGTATTTACAAATCCATGAAAAAAAATTGTTTATCGAAGCCGATACATAAGATATACTTGAAGTTCTTCTAAAACATTAACTATTAGAACATTTTAAATAGAAGGCAGTTTCGTAACGAAATGTGCTCTTAAAGATATTGTTAAGACTTAAAAAAAACTTCAGAAGCATGATCAAAAACATTTTATTTAATCTTTTACCTAAGTTTTATATACTTAGAAGGGAAAATCACTTGTAATGTTGATTTTTTTTTCCAAGTATAAAAAAATAATCTTGCATTCTGTACTGCTATATGGAATGAATTTAAGTTTTAACTTTTCGGGTATAGTACTTTTTGTGAAGAATTTTAATTGAAGAATCTAAGTTTGGAACAAGCAGTAGTAGTAGTAATAGTTGTAGTTTTATGCGGTTTTAACATTTAATACTTGGTATTTTTGTATTTTCATGCTGTTTAAACATTTTGTACTTAGTAATTTTACATTTTTTTGCACTAAGTTATACTGGGTGAATATGCTTTGTACTCACTACTTTTACATTATCGTTCCAAGTTTTTCGACTTAAATCTGAGTTTTTTTTCTTCGTACTTATTGTGTGAAATATCTTTTTTTTTTTTAAGATACACTTGATATTCTTTCAAGTTTAACTGCTAAACAGTAGTTAAGACTTAAAACTTAAAAAAAAGTTTGAAAACGCATTAGGAAACTTTTACTCAACCTTTCACCTAAGTTTCATAAAAGCGTTCTGCAAATTGAGACCCTGAATGTTTTTCTCGTTTCATGCTGCTTTAACATTTCATACTTGGTATTTCTTATATTTTCATTCTATTTTAGCATTTTTGTCTATCAATCACTTTTACATTTTAATGTTGGTTAAAAATTTGCTACTTAGTAATTTTACTTTTCTTTTGCACTAAACTTTACCGGATGAAAACGCTTCGCACTTAGTAATTTTACATTATTGTTCTAAGTTTTACGAGTTCAATCTGGGGTTTTTTTGTGCGTTTGTGTGAAACAATAGAGTTTTATAAAATACTCTTTGAAGGAAACGCTAAGCGTAATTATTATATGAAGTAGAAGACAACTTTAGAATGAAATGTGACATTGAGTTAGAATTCAGATTTTAAAAAAATTTGAAAACGTATCAGAAAAATGTTGCTGTACTATGTTTTACATTCTTAGAAGAGAAAAAAATCACTTGCCACTGAAAAAATGTCTAAGTCTAAAAACCAAAAAATAAGAATAAATAAAGACTAAAAAAATCCCAAGTCTTTTCTAAGTAAACATTACGAGATTTTCTAGTTACTGTAAAGGAGTACATTACCAATTATCTTTATAAAATAGTTCCTGCGTGAATGTCAAGTGAAAACATTTTAAAAAATCCACAAAGAAAATATTTCTAAGTTGAAAAAATAAATAAAGACATATCAGGATGTAATTAACGAAATTAAATCTAATTTATTATACATTATAATTAATTTTTTGTTTATAGTTTCTGCTTGAATTTTAAGAGAAAACATTGGAAAAAAGTCTAAGTTCAATAATAGTTCCATTTTCTTCACGTAGATGGCGCCTCAATCGACTTCGCATTACATCAAAGTCCTAATTCTAAACGAAAAAGTGTTGCCATCCTTAAAAGTATTAATTTTTCAAAAAATGCTTTTCGTAGTATTGAAAACAGTGGTATAGTAGTTCCACTATTTTCCGCTAGGAGGCGGAATAATAGGGTTAAAACCTAAATTAAAAAGAGTTGCCATTCCAAAACTATAAACTTTTAAAAAACAACTCAACTCTACTCGTAAAAAAGCCTGAGGGCATACAACTCATCTCTACTCGAAAAACGCCTGAGGGCAAAAACAACTCAACCCCACTCGAAAAACGCCTGGGGGCATACAACTCAACTCCACTCGACTAACGCCTGAGGGCACGCCTGGGGGCATTGGGAGGCGGATTAGCCACGCCCCCTGATCCGCGATCCGCCTCTTGGCGCAGAAGCGGCCTTATTCCCCTACTGTTGGGTTTATTGATTTTGATTTGTTTGCTCGACTTCTACTTTTCATTCACCTTTTTTGCAAAACATTAACCAAGAGTTAATTCAAATGAAAAATTCTAAACATAATTGACCATAATTCAAAATAAAATATTGCATAAAGCAATGCATATTCAATGCAATTCAAAATATCATTCAAATAATAAATGATTGTTTAAATATCAAAAAGTAAAATCAGTAAAATATATAAGTTCATCCCCCAAAATTACATTCATTTCATATATAAATAACTTTCATATTCATATATCGGAAAAATAAAAAAAATGCACACATGAAATAAATAGAACCAATGTGAATAAGCACATTATCTGGCGAATGACTGAATGATCAAGTTATATTTCAGAAAAAACACGAGTTCTCAACCTAAGTTAAAACATTACTAATTTTTCTTTTTTTCACGGCACCATACGTTATGGTGTGTGTTTGCTTGCCGAAGTGGTTGAGTTTAATTATGTGAATTAAATTATTTAACCAAAGCAACAAATCAACACGGTGTGAAAGTAAAGTGGTTAGATTTTTTAAATTTGCGTTGTGTTTGCAAAGATAAATTCAATCAAAATAATTAAATTTCATTTAGAACATTTCAAATGAAAAGATTTGATAATGTCTTAACTACAGAATTGAAAGATACTGCATAATTGAACTTCATATTTATTTAGAATCCTAAATTGTTAAAATGCTAGCATATATGCAATATTCATTTTAGGTGCACCATTATTCAAAACAAAAAGGGAAACTTTTTTCATCAAACAACATAATTGAAATTGCAAATAATGAAATTGAAATAATTTTCAATGCAAAAAAACACAGCAATAAAAAGAAATCTGGATTATTGAATATAGCTTGAATTCAACCGAATCGAAAAAAAATCAATTACACTTAAAATTACTGGAATTCATCATTTTCTTTTTTTAGCAGAACTGATCCTTATAGGATTTCATTTTTTAAATTTAAATCCCCACTCTCGGATGCAGGGACGACGTATGCTATCTGTAGAGATGGTGATAATTTTATTTTGTAAGTTGAATGCTACTTATCTGCGTGACCAAGACCAATGCCATTTTTCTGGCTGGAACACCAGAAAAGTTGAACTTCACTGAACTGTAGAAATTGGTCTAAAAAGTTCCACTTGTAGCGGTGGTGTTTCGGAGACAGTTCTAGCAGGCAAGGGAGCAATGGTCATATGCACAAATTCTGCAACGCTCGAAGAAAGTCCTAGCAGACAAAGTGACCGTTGGGATACACTGGTCCAGCAATGCTTCTCTATGTAGATTTGCTTTAATCTTCTGGAACGCATCTAGTCTTTTTCAGTGAAAGTTCCTTTCAACTATCATGTGAATTAGATTTTCGTAGTATAGAGCGCCTGAAGAGTTCATACTCTTTCTTCTTGCATGATGCCGATCCCTTCGAAGAATTCGTTGCGTTGTAGACTTCCTTCAGAGTTTCCGTAGTGATCCCTTTTCATCATCTTCGAATTCAAATATTTTCTTTACGAATCCTGATTACAATAAAAATTCTCTTATTTACATCCAAAGGGATTCAGTATTTTTCTTCTTTCATAAATTGGATTTATTTCTTTTTCCTTTTCTTCCTCCTTCCACCTCTTTTCTTTTCCCGATTCTTTCCGCCTACCATCGTTGTAACTTGCAGTCCAAGAGAGAGAGTTTCAAAAAACGTAATACAATCTTTCTTTTTGTGACGTTGCTGGCGTCACCTGCTCTCATTCGTCAGTATTTTAAAATTTGAAATGGACTGAGGGGAAAAGATTTCATTGGCCTGTGAAAACCTTTCATTGTGATGTGAAAACCTTTTATTGGCATGTGCTGCCATCTATCAAAGAATTCACAAGTGATTGTAAAATTTAAAATTAATGTAACTTTTCGTTACACTTAGGTACTTTCGGAGGCAAGCGTATATTTGCTGAGACGGTTTTTGCTAGTTTTCTCCTAAGCAAAACTAGCAAACTCATAATACGAATAATTTTTGAAGGTACAATGAGGCAAAACACCCAATCAGCTAACAGCCTAAATGAAGTGCCAAGGATAAACACAAATACCCGAGATAACAATCATCTTCAAACATTTCCCGGTTAATACTTTCATTGTTTAATATTGACACAATAAATAAATACATATGCAAGAAATAAAAAGAAAAAACGTAAAAAGTGAAAAAGACCTGATAAGCAAAAGATTTACTTTTTTTTCAGAGAAATAATCTGCTATAATTACAACTATACATTGAGAAAACTTATTTCCTTACACCTTAAAAACATATTTCATAAAGAAGATTCCACAAAAACAAAACTAAAGTAAAATTTCCGATAGTGACGTCCTTAAATAATGTCACACTTTTTTTTCTCGTATATTTGACCCCCTTCCCCTTTTGTCACATGCCCCTGTCACATGTCCATTCATAAGCCTGTCACACTTCTTGTTACCCCTCCTCTTGTCACAATTTCACAATCCCCTCTCCCCCTCAAAGTGTAACATCAATTATAAATGATCATTTATGATGAGTCTAGATGCCCCACATGCAGGGTTCGTGATTTTTTTTATTTAAATGAGATTTTTTTATTTTACATCGGATTTTTTTTATTTTTTAAAAAAAGACCCTAAATATTTTGGATATTTATTATATTACATTCATAGAAACAATATGGCATCTTAAATCAATATGCAAAAACACACTTTAAGCTAGTTTCACTGCAATAAATATATTTAAATAGTAATAATGATAAACAAATTTTAATACAAATGCATGACTCAAATGAAACTTAACCCTACCAAGAATAATAGTGCACTCATAAGTACAGAGAAAATTAACAAATTTAATCTACTAAAAGCTGAAACTTTTTGTTTTAATCAAGTATCTTTATTGAAAACTTCTATGATAAAAAAATATTTTAAAAGGAAAGAACCTCAAGCTATTAGGGGATGTGGATGAAACTTTACGGATATATATTATAAATTCCAACAATTGTTGTTTTAAACACTATCATTATGAATTATTTATTGTGTCGCATTGATTAAATTGATCTAAAATATTATTTTTAAGATAAATAACACAGAATGGTTCATGAATATGTATGATGAATTGTAATTTGAATGATTGAATGAATTATGCTTTGCTGTTAAGATGCTTGAAGAATATTGTAAAATTTAAAAAATATTGTCAAATCAAAAAAATAGTAATTAATTCTAACCTTATGAAATAGGTTATGCCCACAGACAGATGGGAATAGGAAGATTTGTTTGAAACAGTAGTTGTAATTGCAACATACTTCATTTTTGCAACAATTTCCTAACATAGTAAAATCAGTGATTTAAAAAAAAAGACTTTATTTAGATCGCGATTTAAATCATGATTTAAATCCAGCTGATTTAAATCAACGAACCCTGCCCACATGAAAAGATTGATTCAAATCCTCTAGATTGTCTAGCAAATATTCACATTAAAATATTTACCGCTTATTAAATTTTATACAGTAAAATTTTTTAAAATGGACTAAAAGGATGTTTTAGACTAAAATATGGTTCTAAATAAATGGAATTTTAATCACTCACTCACGTTGAAAGATTTCGCATCTGCCCGCCATGAACTATTAACTATGAACAAATAAGAAGTTGCCAATTCTTTTAAAAATCCTTCAACAGAGTTTATGAAAGAATGGCCCCTCTTGATCCGAGCGCATCATCGTTTTTGCTTTCTGCTACATCCAATAAATCGATAAAAGTATCCATACTTTTCGTAAAACTTCGAAAATTTCTCTGCAAGGAAATAAATGCTGTCTACTTATTGAGAAAAAATAGTAATGGGTGGGGTGACTATTTTTGAGCTTCAATTTGGGGACACCAGAAAAAAAGAGAAAAAAACCGCTAGCGCTTTCTGTAGTCGTTAGTAACAGATCAAAAAACAAAATTTGATTGCTCATACCATACATAGTACATCAAACTTATACATTCATAAAAAAAACTTTTTTCAGAAATTGTTTCCCAATACTGCGAAAAAGTTGTAGAAAATATGCGTACACATTCTAATATATATATATATATATATATATATATATATCGGTTCCATGTTTCTGTTGAAATATTCAAAATTTGCCAAAAGTTATGGAAATTTACAGAAATGTAAGATTGGACTACTTTCAAATTTCTCACTGCGATAGATCGATTCCCAACCTTTTCTCGTCGCAGCCTCATTTTAAACAAATAAGCATCCCGGAATCCCAAGTACGTAAACATATGCAAACACACATTCTCACGCAGGCATTTTTACACGAAAACGAGATCAGATTTCAAGCTGTCTCTGAATCCAACCTTACCGTAAATTTGTTAGTTTTACCACCGTACCTGGAAAAATGCACTGAATGATTGCAAGCACTCAGGCCTGAAACCAGACTCTGACTCCGGGGGGGGGGACTTTTAGACAGGAGGGGTAGACTAGTTTTTCAATTTTTTTTTCTAACGTGTTATAATTTATGTTCCATTTTGGGCGTTTTCTTAAAATTTAAATTAATAATTTATTCAATAATTAATGCAATTATTTAATTTATTAATTGATTAATTAAACAGTTAATTAATGAAACTAATACTAATTTAATTCCATATTGAAACTATTTGATCTTAAAAGAAATACTTGGTTAAAACTTACAAAAGGCAGAATTGAACTTTTAAAGCTTATTCTAAGATTGTCTTTTGTAAATTAATAAAATATATGAAATAACATAAAAAAGTGAACATTTTTTTAAGATAATTTTAATGTGAACGATATTCAAAGTAAGATATGAAGCATAAAACATGTATCGGTATGTTACAGTAAAAAACTGGACTGCCCATGATCCTTTCATTAGTGCCTGGTTTCGATTGAAAACAGGAAAAAAATATGAGCTTAATAAAGGAAAATGTTCATGCTTTTTATTTTATTTTTTCTAAAATTTGAATTAAGGGATAAAGGTGCATGCATAGGAACAGGATATTTTCGATATGACTTTGCATTTAAACAAATCAAAGAGTTAAAAGCAGAAATACCATAGATTATTAAGGTCCAATTAATCAGCGATAGGACGAGCAAAACATTTTCCAGGTCGGGCATTGCCCGACCTGGCCCCCCTCTGGCTACGGGCCTGCAAGCACTTGCGACTGATTTGTGAACATCCCCTTTAGAAACAGTCCTTTTCCAAAAAATGTTGAATTACACCTCAATAAATTGCCCAAATCTCTCGGAATCATGAAAAAATTCAATTGAATTATTTTTGAATTCCCAGTACACTTGGGTTCGAAATTACCACAGTTAGAAATTGGTATCAGTCACGCATGCGCAGTAAAAAATTGATTTCCTTTAATGTCAATAATTTATCAAATATTCAATAACTGGATTTCAAATTTCAGTCTAACGCTTCACTTGTTTTCCGTCAAGTTTTCTGACAGTTTGGTAACCTTTCGTGCAATCCTTTGCTTGTTATGAGCTAAAACGTGAGGAAATTTGAGAAATACCTATATCTTCGTGAGTATAAGTAGTTTTTACAAACAGAATACACAGAATAATCGTACAAAATGTCAATGAAACTATTTTCTGAAATCTACAGCTTATTCCCTGCTTTCTAAGATGCAATATCATCTAAAACATTTTTCTCCCATTTCAATTAGTTGACCGTTCCTAAATGCAAGAGCGAATGACTTATTGTTGCTAAGTTTGAGATTATGTATTGAAACAGGACCAAATAAGTAAAAAACGGGTTTTCGCATCGGACTGAGTTTAGTAGGAAATTATGAGAATTGTGTTTTGCGTCTACAGTCAAACCTCGTTAACGCGAAGTCGAGGGGGCTGCCAAATTTTTTCGCGTTAACCGATGGCTGCAGGATTTAAAATTTAGTAAAAGTGTTTTTTCTCATGATACACAAAATATAGGAACCAAAAGTATATTTATGCAAAAAGGCACATATATACACATAGACATACGATTTGATATTTATACTTCGACTTGGAAATTTATATGAAATTTACTAAACTACTATTAAAAACAGCAATTATCAAAATGGAAGAGTAAGTTTTATTTACCTGAGAAATGATTACTTTTTAAAAAAATCTATTATGGATTTTTGCTTCAATTTTTTGAAATAGCATCCCTTTACAAAGCTGTCAACCTCTTCAAAATTATTTAAGGCATGTGAGGCATTTTCCTGCTGCATTAAAAATCGTTGCATAGTTTGTAATGCTGCCGTAGCTTCGTTCACCGTGATTAGATTTTGGGCTTCCGGATCAGCATCTTCTTCTTCTTCGTCTGTTTCAGTTTCCGTTGCACTTTCCTTTTGGGATTCTCTAATTATGTCTTCATCTGTCATTACATCTGAAGTTAAGGCCTCGTCATCAATTTGCACATAATCTTCAAACAAGACTGCCGATACTATGTCCCTTTTAGCAGCTTCTTCGAGAACTGAAGTTGTTTCTTCATCCTGCTCTTCTTCAACAGCTTCATCCGATCCTTCTACAAACCCTCCATGGCGAAAGCAATTTCGTATTGTCGAACGTTTTATTCCTCTCCATGCGCTTCTTAAATAAGACATGGCATCTAATAGATCGATACAAAATTCCCTTTTATTGTCAAAACACTCAATAGCTTTGCGGATCATTTCTCTACGATAGTGCATTTTTAAACTTTTGATAATCCCTTGGTCGCAAGGCTGGATTTTCGCTGTAGTGTTGGGCGGTAGAAACACACACTTTATAGCTTTGAGTCCTTTAACTTCTACATGGGCAGCACAGTTGTCTAGAATGAGGCAAATTTTCCTCTTTTCATGATGAAATTTCAAATCTAAATTTGTCAGCCACTTAGTAAAAATGCCACTGTTCATCCAAGCTTTTTTGCTGAATGCATAGTCTACAGGTAAAGTTCGTACTTTCTTGAAGCAACGGGGCTTAGCCGATTTCCCTATGACAAGGAGTGGAATTTTTTCACTGCCGTCCATGTTGCAGGCTACCATAACAGTTATTCTTTCTTTACTGCATTTTCCACCGGAGCACTTTTCCCCTTTCATGGTCAACGTACGGGAAGGATGTGCCTTGAAAAAAAGTCCCGTTTCATCTGCATTAAAAATGTCTCGTGGGGAAAACTCTTTTTTAGGGCTGGCCATTTTTCAGCGAAAAACGAATTTACTGTTTTCGGATCAACAGCTGCTTCTTCACCGCAGATTTTTTTGCAAACAATCCCAAGACGCTCTTTAAATCTAGAGAGCCAACCATTTGAGCAAACGGAATCGCTGACACCAAGAGCCTCTCCAAAGAACTTGGCTTTTTCTTGCAAAATCCCCCTGTTAAAATGATGTTTTGATTCCTGGCCTCTTTGATCCAGCGTAAAAGGGCCACTTTCACGTCTTCATTTTTCCCGGTTCTCATTCTCTTCCTTGCTGGCTTAAACTGATTCACAGCATAAGCTGCTTCAATCTTATTTTTAATTTTAATGATCGTGGATAAAGTGCTGTTGGCAATTCCATATTTTGCAGCAATCTCTGTCTTCTTCAATAATTTATCTTCAACTTCATTCAAGATCTTTTGCTTCGTTTCTAACGTCAAAGATTGCTGTTTACGATTCATTATTACGAATGCGAAAAAATCAACTGCACCCCGCACAGGATTCACTCAAAACTAAAATTTCTCTTCAGCGTTTACTCTGCATGTAGAGATGCAAAAAACCCGGGAATTTTCGGGAAGAAACTGGGAAATTTGGGGACATTGGGAATTTTGAGGGAAAAAAACAAAATTAAGCTTTTTTCAAATAAACAAATTATTTGCACAATATGAAAATCTTTTCAGTATTCAACTACTGTTACAGGGCATATTACATTGTAACGTTACATTATTTCTATTCTAGAAATATGATCTAGCGTCAAACACTTTTATATCACACCTATAATTGATAAAATTAACTTGTAAATTCAATAAGCTTTTTTGTTGCAGTATATTTGTTGATTCTATAAATGTAATTGATGTGGTTACTTATACAGAAAATAAGATTAACCTTCAAAATCGTTTTTCTTTTTTATTCATAGTTTTCAAATTACTATAAGAAATAATGCATATATACATAATTTATCTGTTTCATTCATAGCATTTTATTGCAACTTTACCAACACACTTTGAGGGATAATTTTTTATGTGAAACACTACGTTTAGTCACTACGGTTACACTAACACTACGTTACGAAAATTATTGTTTCAGAAAAAAAAACAAATATTCCCAGTTTCTGGGAATTTTCAAATTTTCCGATTTTGCTTTAAATTCCCGGGGAAAAAACCCGGTTTTTTTCCGGGAATAAACCGGGCGTTTTGAAAGCCTTGCAACGCTATCTGCATGTAATCAAAGTTGTTCTCTTTATAACTCATTTCCAAGAAATAGATTGCGAGTTTAGCACCTTGTTAAACAAGTAAAATGAACGGAAACGAAGAATAGGATGCTTGATTGACACTCACCCTCTTGAAAACCAGGCGGCTGGGAAGTCTTCCTGACCCACAAACTTTTGAAACTCTACCCTATCGTCCCCTAATGGAAGTGTCCATTGCTTTTCTATGCCCATTAATAGAGGTTTCTCTCGTCAATTCATTCCTGTCACTGATCCGCACTAACACGCTTGTACAGTGTCTGTCAGAAAAAGGATTAGCGTGTGAGTTGCAGGCATTTTACCTGTTTCGCTATTTTCTTAGAATTCCTAGAAGTTAAGTGCAACAGAATTTTCAAGCTTCCTAAGCTCCAAGAAAATTTCATGTCAAAGAATGTTTTTTCACCTTTCTTTTCTTTTCTTTTTTTGTCAACTGAAAAATTTTGTTTTTCGTGTTAAGCGGAATTTTGTTCAAATCAATTTCGTCTTAAACGATTAATTTAGCACTAGTTCTTAGATTATCTGACGGGGAATGGCATTCATTTCGCGTTAACGGGGTTTGACTGTATTTATTTGGCCAGGGACTATGTGATGTCCGAGGGCACGTAAAATAAACAAATTAACAGTAAGGTTGGATTAAAAAATTGCATTTTTACTTTAACACTGCATTTTTTGCATCCACTCTAACTGAAAATATGTTTTAAATGGAAGTATATTTGGCACACACATGAACGCTAATGGAAAGTAGTGCAGATTAGGTTTTTGGCAATAATACCGTCAAAAGGGATAGGTCACTATCTCTCATTATGAGTTACTTCTCAATGAGAAATAGAAAATTCCAAACTTGATTTAGTTGTCATATAATGAAAGAGATACTTTTTTCTTTGAATATTTCGGCAAATTATTTGAGTTTATTCAAACTCTCTCTATTATTTAGATATTTTCATTCATTTATATTTCTCTATATTTACATATTTCTCGCGCATGTCTTTCGTTTAAATATTTTGACGGATTTCATTCCGGTCGGATATGACGAAAATTGTCATGTGACTAGACCAGGGATTCTCAATCTTTTTCGACTTGTGGCCCCTCAGAAGCAACGAATTCTTCCGTGGCTCTCCTTTCACAAAATTGGCTATATGAATGTATATTGTTGTAAAAGTTAATAACTCCACACACACACAGAATAAGAGGCAAGAAAATATATTTGACTTTTTTTTAATACAGGCACAAAAATATCACTTTTAATGAATTTTAACCGCATGCAAGGTTAGAACACAATTTATCGATAAAGAAAAGATATAGTGTAAAATTTATAATGTACTTCTTTGTTTAACAGATAGACTATTTCAATACTTAAAACTTCTTTCATTAAACTATAAAATTATTTTTCAAACATTTCGATAATTTTATACTAATATTTATATCTTTTATTTTCCTCCTATAACATGACGTAGTTTTATAATTTAAAATGACCGTAAATATTTACTTCGAAAATGACAACATAATTTTAAAACTAAAGATTTATGCAGAAGTCCCTTAAGAAAAGACACCCGTTTTACGAAAAAATGCATTTTCAGATTTTTAAACATTTTAAAATTAACCTACTCATGTATTGGATTTCATTAGGAAAATTGAAGCCACTGAATTTAAATTCATTTTTAACCCTTTTTATTTAATTTTTTATTTGGCATTGCATAAAAAGCTTATCAAAATATCAAAGTATGTCAATTACAAAATGAACATAAAATTATATCAATTCAATGAATGAATAAATTAAAACTCCTTATCAACAGTAAAAAAAGTAAAATTAAACATTTTACACATAAATTCAGCAGCAAAACGTTCTTATTTTCATGTGTAAAAACTTAAAATAACTAAACAAAAAATAAATAAATAATATAAAAAGTGAAAAAAAAAGGACCGAAGTAACACACCATTACAAAGTAGAAAATACTTTGCAAATATTATAATAATCATTAACAAAATAGTTCGCCATATATTGTGATTTAAAATTAAAGATATAATCTGCACCTGCGCAAATGTAACTCAGAAAAGACAAAGAGCAATAATAATAGCAGGCACATGTTTTGGTGTTACAAGAAACGCTCTTCTCCAGGCAAAAGAAGAGAGTTTGTGGCTGAAGCAAATATAAAACGTATGGAAGGACTTCATAAAATCTTTAACTAAATCTTAACTGAAAATACTTTTGAACAATAGAATATTCACACGGATGGAATTTCAGTCAGCTTTCACTCTTGACAGGTCCATAGAAGAGCTAAAAAAATGTCATTAAACAAAAGCACAAGAGTACGATTTCTCACAAGAAATTCAAAGAGATTTTGGAGACATTACAGCATTCCTTAGGTAACTTTTATGGAAACTGCAACAACAGAATTATTTTTGAGGGCTGCATTATTGATTCCATGTGCATGCATTATTGATTCCATGCTAATTCATTAGCTGCCATTTATTCCTTCATTAAAAAATACTTTCACCCAGAAGACCACAATTTGCCTCTTGTGCTACCATGTGAAAAGGAAACTGCTGCCGTGGCCACTACAAGTCAGCAGCAAGGGGGAGAAATATGAAGTATTTTATGTCGGTCGCAGCCCTCGAGGAACCAGTATGAGCATTAAAAGAGAGAACTTGCAGAAAGTTGTGACTCATCACACTGCAGAAACTGCCTTCAAAGAAGTATGAGTTTTGTCGTTCTGGATTTTCAGTTATCCTGCAGAAACTGTGACCTAAAACAATATTTTGAGGCACATTTACGATAATGCGAAGTGCACGAGTCTAAACTAGTCCTTAATGGTTTGGAAAGAAGTCTTTAAGAAAATTTTACAGAAATCTTTTTTTTTTTTCCAGAAGATTCTTCCTAAGTGTTGGCAAGAGTCTGCACTGAGAAAATAGCTTCCAATGCATTTCATTCGAGCACAATAGAATGGCTTCTCATATGTTTCGTCATGCTTGATTTGATAGAAAAACTTTTAGAACAGTAGTCACACGAATATGGCTTTTCCCCGGTATGGACTCTCATATGTGTCTTCAAATGTGAAGGTTGAGAAAATACTTTTGCACAATATTCACAGGAATATGGTTTTTCGCCTGTGTGAAGTCTCATATTTGTCTTTAAATTTGAAGCATCTGAAAATGTCTTCGAGCAACACTCACACGAATATGGTCTTTCGACGGTGTGGACTCTCATATGTTTCTTCAAACCTAAAGTTTGAGAAAATGCCTTTGAACATTGTGCATACGAATATGGCGTTTCGCTTGTGTGGACTCTCATATGTGCCTTCAAACCTGAAGTATGAGAAAATACCTTTGAACACTGTTCACAGGAATATGGTTTTTCGCCTGCGTGAACTTTCAAATGTCTCTTTAAAGCTGAAGTATGAGAAAATACCTTTGAACACTGTTCACAGGAATATGGTTTTTCGCCTGCGTGAACTCTCAAATGTCTCTTTAAAGCTGAAGTATGAGAAAATACCTTTGAACACTGTTCACAGGAATATGGTTTTTCGCCTGTGTGAACTCTCAAATGTCTCTTTAAAGCTGAAGCATATGAAAATGCCTTGGAGCAACATTCACAGGAATATGGTCTTTCGCCGGTGTGAACTCTCATATGTGTCTTCAAATCTGAAGCTAGAGAAAACGAATTTGAACACTGTTCACAGCAATGTGGTCTTTCGCCGGTGTGAAATCTCATATGTGTCTTTAAAGCTGAAGCAACTGAAAATGCCTTTGAACACAGTTCACAAGAATATGGTTTTTCGCCTGTATGGGCTCTCATATGTCTCTTTAAATCGGAAGGGAAAGAAAATGCTTTAGAACAATGCTCACACGAATGCCGCTTTTGAGCATTAGTGATTTTTGAATTGTACGCCATTGTTGTACAGCATGAAAATAGTTTTCTAAAATTACAGGATGATGATGCTTTTTTGCGGAGATGAGTCCTCAAATGTTATTTCTCTTATCACATGTTTAAAAATTCATTCAGTCGAAAATCACAAGAGCATGTTTTGCAAAAAGGAACTTATGTTTATTAGTTCAAGTTTTTAATTATAGAGTTAAACAGTATGATTCTGGTAACTTTACTTTGCCAATTAAATCCAGAAAAGGGTCTCTGCAGAATACAAAATAAAACAAGCTCTTTACATTGGTACTTAGCAGTTTTCGAATATGCCAAGCCTTTTCATGGCAATCACAAAAACTTCCATTTTGGCTGTGTGTATGAGTGGCATATGATGCTTTGCTTTTATAATGAAACTGTGATGATCTTGTCACAAAATTCACAAAACATTATTTCAAGAATGTGGTTTCTATAAGTAGGCAAATAATATATTTTTCTATAAAACTTTCTTTTTGTCAGAGTAGAAGAACGGAAGATACTGTTAAGCTGCCAAGTAAATCTTTTTAGCTAAATTGTACTTATTGAGAATTTTAATCTTTAACGTATTTTATTTTTTTATTCAGTGACGCTCTCGCCATAGATTTTTTTAGGAACTTCAGTGTACGAGATACGTAGTTATTTACAAGATTGAGCACATTGTACAACTTTCCTTCAATAATACTTAGATGAGTATATTTTCATCTAAGCAAGAATGACCTCAGTTTCAAATTTCAATGTATGAAACGCTGGACGTAATAACTTTCTGCATCACGAAAAAAAGAGTCTGGCCTCGTAGCATCTACCACTTCTGCATATAACACTTTCAGACCTTTGTTTTTATTGACTGGCTTAATTCAGGAACTTGCAGCCTTTCATTTGAAACCTTAAAGTTTCAGAAAGTTGTCCTGGGGTTGCATTTCTTGAAACCTTCAATTTCGATAAACTTCCTCGGATGTATGCGCATATGAACGTTTGCCTAATTAGAGGTTGATATCGTGCATGTTGAAGTTTGAAGCCAGACAGTCCAGATAATTGCTGAAAATAAGGAAAAGAATTAGTGAGAAGTGGAAAATGCATTTTAACCAGGAGAAGTATAAAATATTGAAGCTTTGTAACCAAATAAAATATCTTGATATCGAAAAATGGACGATGATGTCTACTAAAATAAAACAATCACTCGTTTTAAAACCACAAGCACATAGTCAAAGAGATGTATATCAGGATATGGACACTTTTGAGAGGTTCCAGCGTGTATTTTCATGGTACAAAGTCTGTTTTTGAAGCATTTAACTTGTTGATTTTTGTCACATTTTCAAGAAGACTCCTGAGCAACTCATTTGTTCACAAAGCAATGCAAAATGAAAAATTACAAGTAAACTTAAGTATACATACTAATACAAAGTATTCTTTAAATTGATGCATTGTCTTAACGTTTCAGCATTTTATTTATAGAATAAAAATTAGAATCATTTTAATAGACCTATAAAACATATTATTGCATTTTTAACTGAAAGTCATAATTAAATACTTTTGAGCTGATGGCACCTAATCTACAGCGTTTGTAATACTTACTTAAATAAGAGCAAAAATGTTTCTCTCTATTCTCCATATAACATTTTTCTATTGTGAATTTTTAAACTGGAACCACAGAAACCAAGATACTTTTTTGCACGGAGATTCCATGCGGAACATTTGACTGCTTACCTTTCGTTCGAACGTTCGATTGATAACAAAAAATAGTACTGCCTCTTTTTCTTGGTCACAGTGCTCGTCTTAAAGCCACCTTCTCTCAGCTCTTTTCTTCAAAATTGTAGTTATTGTTTTTTCAATGAGGATTCTGTCCCATTTTCCAACTGTATTAATGTACATTTTGTAGAGTTTTAAAGAAAAATGAGCCATACAAGTAAAGCGACAGCTTTTGAGAGATGCAAGTAGTACAAGAAAGGAACTTTCGAAGTTAGAAAAAATCTATTGTTCTGCTGCAGTTGCAATGTTCCTGCAGATTTTTCACGAAAAAATAGCTGTGAAAAACATTTAAAAAGTAAGGTTCATCAAAAGAAGATTGCCAGTGAACCCAGAGCAACTCAGGCAAGTGTTGAAAATTTGTTTGGAAAAAAAAATCTCTTCAAGAACAACATCGTGCTGGACAGCTTTCTAAGTTAGTTGGTGTTTTCTCAGCGGCAAACATTCCATTGCACAAGCTAAATAATCCAATATTGAAAACGTATCTAAAAAATTCACTTAAAGATATTGGTGTCATCCCAAGCTCTAGCCATCTACGAATGCATTATCTACCTTAAAGCTCATGATTTTCATAAAAATCAAGTTATAGACATTTTGACATCTGCTGCAGGTGTAAGTATTGTAACAGATGAAACAACAGACTCTGAAGACATATATGTATTAAATGTGTTAGCTGTTCCATCAGTGGAAATAAAACAGGATGATTCCGATATTTCCTTATCTGCCTTTTTTCTAGAAAGTTTTCCTCTAGAAAGTGTAAATTTTGAATCTGTCAGTGAAGCAGTTATCCAGTGCTGTCAAAATTACAAACTTCGTTTTAATGCCATAACATCCTTTGTTACAGACAACGCTTTTTACATGTACAAAGCATGGGAGAAAAGTTTAAAAGTGGTGTTTCTAAATTCTGTGCACGTTACATGCAATGCCCACCTTTTAAATCTCTTAGGAGAAATATAGCAAAATGAGTTTGATAAAGTGAATTGTTTCGTTGTGCATATCAAGCGTGCATTCACTGCGTGTCCTTCATGTAAAGGTCGATTTCGCGCGTTTCTGAAAGAAAAAAGCAGGAAGGCCTCTTTACCACTGGTTCCTGTACAAACGAGATGAAATAGCTGGTTTGAGGCTGCCTTATTCCACGCGAATTATTTGGATGCTTACGCAGAGTTTTTTCATAAAGAAAAAGAAAATAGTAGCAGTTCTCTGTTAAGCACTTCGGAAGAATGTTGTGATGCAAATTTGAAGTGAGATTTAAAAGAAATTGAAAAATACGCACCATTAATTCTTAACAGATTAACCTTATTCGAAAAGCAAAGAGTTAGCTCCCATGTTATTTTTAACGAAATGTCCGATTTTTCAAAAACTTTAGAAACCAAGTTTAAAATCTGTGAGCACCCAAAGTCTAAAAAGGCTCTAAACTTGTGCCAAGAAAAAAATCAAAATTATTTTTTGAAAGCAGCAGTAATAAAAACAGATTTTGCCAACCAGCATCAAACTTTTTCAAAGCATGCAGAGCTTTTGATCCAAGTCAATACAAATACTTAACTGTTTTCACAAGATCCCTATGTTTGAGGATGAAGAACAATTGATAAGTGAATTTAATGCGTACAAGACAACAATGAATGAATCACATGTTGAAGGAGGTTAAATAATTAAATTTTGGAAATCCAAGACCGAACGATTTCCCGACCTGTTCAAAGTAACTGATGTCTATCAATTCCTACAAATAGCGTTGATGCTGAACGGTCGTTTTCTAAATATAAAAACGTATTAAGTGATGAACGAAGAAAAATTAACGAAAACTTAACAATGTACAATATTTCATACCAAAATTCTGTACATCTAAATAACTGCTTAAATATTGCATAGAGTTGAAAGAAAGAAATTTGTTCTGTTCTATATATGCTTGCTTATTTAAACCACAACTTTCATTGCAGATATCCTGCATCTTATTACATTTGTATTCCGGCGAAAATTTCGCGAAATCTCCCTCGAATTTAGCGCTCTTTTTCCCGCGACAAACTTGCAACCCTAAACATGGGTATTATAAGAATGACTTGGATTAAGTAAGTAATTTTTTATAATATCATCTTCAAAAATTTCTTTTCTGGAACAAGATACGTGAATTTTCCCCGAAATTTTGATAAAAAAAGGTGAAATAATCGAAAGTTAGATGATGGCATAAAATTTTTTTTAATGTTCGTAAAAAAACAGCTGAAATCCGCAATTTCAATATAGACAATCGCCAAAAAATAGAAAGTAAAAATTTTCTACACACTGCAGTACTTTTTTCCTTTCTTGTATTATCGATCATTCATAAATGATGTCAAGCTTGAGGGGGGAGGGGTGCTTATGAAATTGTGACAAGGGGAGGGGATAACAAGTGTTACATGCTTATGCAAAACATCATGTGTATCATGTGTGACAAAGGGGGTAGGGGGGTCAAATATATGGGGTAAAAGCGTAACATCATTTAAGGACGGTCCCTTATAAATTTTAAAAAAAAGAAAATTGAGTCTTTTTTAAGGTGTCATTTTTGTCAAATTCATTTTTACCCACTAGGGATTGAATTTGCAAGAAAACCAGTTTTACGGGCACTGGGACTAATAATAAGCAACTCACCTAAACCCTTTCAACTTTGTTTTACCTAGTTGGAGCGTAATTCCTTGGAAAGTTTACAAAAGCAGCTCTATACATAGAATTAGGCAGTTATCCAACAAAAATGTTATAGTGTTAAAAGTTAAAGTGTTATTTTCAACATAAAATGTGTTTTATTTGCAATCTCTATTTCAAGCAAAACTTCATAGATCCCTCTGCCTGTGTGAGTATATAATGTATTTCATAACTTCAGAACTACTTATTACTATTAATATTACTTTAATTTTACAACATTATTCACTATTCAGATGTGTTAATACAGGGTTCCCACTCTCATCTCTAAGTCAAATTTAGGGCCTTTTTAGGGCCTTTTCAAGGCCAAGTGTAACTTTTCTAGGGCCACATTACATATAACATTCAGAATGACGATTCTTTGAAGAAATAAGAATGATATCGTATATGTGAACATAGTCAAATGTTCAACACTGAAATTAACTTTAAAAAAATAATAAGAAGAATTCTGGAAATGACATTAACACTTTGCTATCACAACTAAGGAACTAATTTTTTTTCCTCCAATGGATTTTAATGTACATTTAATGCATCTTTATGAACGATCAATTCATTGTTATGAATAAATGCATTCCTCAGAAAGATGATGAAGCAGCAACATGAACATCTCACTGAATTAAATCTTTTACATAAGTCAACTTTTTCAAATTTTATCTTAAATTTAAAGATTTATTCCTTTAATAGTTATATTTTCTTCAGAGTTATAAATATTATGCTTAGCTAACTTTACAACCTGTAAACCACAACCAGATTTTATTTTGCCTCCAACAACATTTCCCAGCACATAATCTGCAGTGCCGCAGTGTATGATCCAAATAATATGATATGTCTTATGATCTTATGATTATGCCTTTTATACATGTAAATCCATGCAACTAAAAATTTTGAAAGAGTAAAAACAACACGCAAATTTTGCAAAAGATTCTAAGGCTGAAACAAACCCCTTTTTCAATGCAGAAGAAGTGCACTTTTAGGTAAAAGCATGAAGATGTATCTGTTTATTGCCTTAAATCACACTTTATCTGCTCAGAAATATGACTTAAAATAAATGTGTCTTTTTCCTCAAAAAAAAAAAAAAACTAGCTTTTAAACCTTTATAAAGCAAGCAATAGCAACGTCTTGAATCAATGTTCTTTCTGAAGGCAGATTATTTGAAAAATAATCTAAGCATTGCATTTTAATAAGGCTACAATAATGAATACTAATAATTATCAACATGATCGTCGAAAGTTTGGGTTAAGTTAAAGATAAGGGGGAAAATGCTGACTGTAGGTATGTTGCTTCACATTCTTTTTTATTTCCCACATAACATAAGATTTCTCAAGCAATTTCATGGTATCCTAGATTTCTCTGTGACCACTTAGCTTCTGAGATAATTTGTAAAATTCCAGAACGATTGTAACATCAAATGAAAATTCACTTAGAATAGAAAATCCATACAAGTTTGCCACTGTGCAAATGTAAAAATATACATAAATACATGTAGCATATACATGTATCCATACATGTAGATTTTCATCCCATTTACCAGTTTTGAAAAATCCATGTCATGAATGAATCATCAGTGTTTCATGACTATGACTTCCGAGTTGGAAAAGGAAGAGGGGAAATAAATTTAAGGCCTCAAAAATAAAAATTAGGGCCTTTTGAGAGTTTTTGGAAAAAAATAAGGCCCCTAAATCAATTTCCAAATTTAAGGCCTTTTTAGGGACTTTTTAAGGCCGTGAGAACCCTGTAATATCAAAGAATAATGCATTGAACAATTCATATTGCAATTCCTACTAATCAGGATCACTTAATGCATCTTTAATTTTAATAACAGTATTTTAGTTCTACTGAATGAATACCACTTAATAAATAATTCAGGATGATACTGTTTAAAACAAAGTTGTTTAGAATTCAGAATATGTATCTTTAAAGATGTTTCATCCATGTTCCCATGTTTTTTTTCAATTAAGATATCTGATGAAAGTTTCCATTTCTAGTAATGGACGGAGTGAACATATGGTTATACTAAAAGGGTAAAATAAAAAATATTTCTAGTTGTTATTTCAATTATAAAATAGGAAAATGTAAAATTTAGTGGATGTAATTAATTTGATTTTTGTTTTCAGCTTTTAACAGTACTAAAAGGATTCATATTAAATTTGTTCCATTTTACTTTACTTAGAGTGTACTCTTTGTCCTGGTCGGATTAAATTTCAATTGAACGTTTTGAAAATTTGTTCATTTTTATTAGTATTAGAAAATATCTACTGCAGTGAAAATGGCTTAAAATGTGCGTTTGCATGATGTTTAACAAGTCATCTTATTTTTATAAGGAACATATTACATATCCAAAGCCTTTAAGGCCTGTTTAAAAATGTATAAAACCCCGATTTTTTAAATTTAAAAACAATAATAAGAGATCCCAAACCCTGGTTAACCGACATCATATGCTTTTTGAATTTTAAAAGAAACTTTCATATGTTCTTGAATATATGTGCTGCATCATACGAAGGTACACAGATAATTAAAATAAATATCATCATCAGCAGTCAGTGCTACAATTGTTGATTTGTTGCAGATATTACTTAGTGCACTAAACAATTTCTCCTTTCGCCTTTGACCCACTTTAAATGGCATGCATTATTAAATGCGCATACCTCCCCTTCCGTCCTCCCCCAAAAAATACTATATCCTAAATTGTAGAAGAGAGCCAAGACCTATACAAGTATTAAATCCAAATGTAATGAAGTTCAAAGATTCATTACAAAATATTATTTAGCCAAAATAACACATCAGAAAAAAGGCAAGAAAAATGATGGCCAAAGAATTTTCAAATTGGGATGTCTGCAGGGGGAGAAAAATGAATCATTCAACCATGACAAACAAAACTTTCATCAGAACTTTGTACAAAAATAAAAACTGATCTAAATCTTAAAAAAACTTACCCCTATGCAATGTCAGGGTCTGGCAAAATGAATCATGTTCATGGTAGCTTTATTTAATTTCACAAACATGGGGCATTGTTAATTTGCCCCCAGCTGAACAACTGCAGCACTTTAGGTGGCTCAGGACCGTCTCCTTTAATACTGCAAAGAAAGAAATCCTTAATATTAATATGCAGTCATGAACTACTCAAGAATTAAATACCATTCTAAACCAGCTGAAAATTTGTTTCATGAGGATAAATCAGATCAAAAAATACTAATTTAGGGTAGGGACTACTAATGCTAATAATGTTCATTCACAATTGAATGAATGAATGAATGAATTGTTTAGGGGGTGGCTCTAAGGAGCACTAGCACTGCGACCACAGGTCTATTGTACTAACAACCCCAAGTTAATGGGTCTGAAACAGACCAGTGGCTGAGACAAATTTCAGCAATATGTTAGCAGGGAAATTGGGAAGTTCCCAGGGTTCGATATAGTGATAACCAAGATATTCAAACCGATGAGCAGAGAAATAATCACATTCACACAAAATATGTGTGGAGCTTTCCTCTACATCATGACATCCTCTACACATTGGGTCAGCAGTAGTGCCCATGATGTTAAGATGTCTCTTGAGACTGCAATGACCAGTTAGGAGACCAATGATCACCCTAATCTCATTTCTATTGAGTTTCAGCAGTTCCTTAGATCTTAACCAAGGGTAATTTTGGTTAAGTTCTTTCGCCTGTCTTTGATTGTTGCTTTTAAGCCAGGCATTGTGAGCCTCTTTTAGGAGGACCTCCTTGATTGTTTTCCTTAATGCACTGTAATGCAGACCAAGGACAGGTTCTGGGCCAATGAAAGGAGTTTCTGTGCCCAGTTTAGCCAGTTGGTCAGCCATTTCATTGCCAGAAATGCCACGGTGACCAGGCACCCAATAAAGAGTCACCTTATTCACCGCGGCCAATTCAGCAATAGTGTTATAGCAATCCCAAACGATATTTGAAGAGAAGCAGTGTTTTTGTAGTGCCAAGAGGGCAGCCTGGCTATCAGAGAAGATTTTGATGGTTTTGCCAGAGATGCATCTGTTTAGGCAGTTATTTGCGCAAGCCAGGATGGCCATCACTTCAGCCTGGTATACTGTTGCTAGTCTTCCCAAGGAAGAGTAGATTCTAATATTATTATTTGGGCAAAAGGCACCATAACCTGTGCCATGGGAAGTCTTAGATCCATCAGTGAACCATACTTCATTGGCGTGTCCAATAAGCTTAATAGGATTTTCCCAATCAGTTCTGGAAGGGAATACAACATTGTGTTTTGACTCAAAGTCAAAGCGTTTAAGCATCCAGTCCGAATTCATGGAGAGCAATGGGTGATCCATGATCAGTGTATTAAATTTATATAAGGATCTTTCAGAAGATAATTTCCATAGTTTTAGAAATTTTATTCTTTGGGAGCAAAGGATTGCTTCCATCTCTACCTGCTTATAAAGTGGTAGAATGCCTAGTAGTAACTCTAGGGTTTGAGAGGGGGTTGTCCTCATGGCACTAGTCATTGATATAGTTGCCATTCTTTGGAGACTAGTGAGCTCTTTCATTGTTGTCACACGGCAGGCTTTGTTCCACCATGCGATAGATCCATAAGTGATAATGGGGACAATTACTTTAGTATAGATCCAATGGACAATACCAGGTGAAAAGCCCCAATTGGGACCAATTGCACGTCTGCAGGCCCAGAATATTCTCTTTGCCTTGGTGGTGCTGTGTTCGACATGACTGTTCCAATTTAGGGTCTTGTCAAAAATAATACCAAGGTATTTAACCTCGTTAGAGTATGCAAGTTTAGTATTAAAAAATTTTATACTTTGCACATTTTTGATTCTTTTTCTAGTAAAGAGTACAAGGTTTGTCTTGCCAGGATTAACAGTCAGGCTAGCTTCCTTGCACCAATTTTCAACCTTTTTGAGGGCAGATTTCATGAGGCTAATCACAGTATCCTGGAATTTTCCTCTTACCACTAAGGTTATGTCATCTGCATAACCAATACAGGTCACACCTGAGAGATTAATTTTATTTAAAATTTCATCAACAACAAGGCTCCATAAAAGAGGTGAGAGTACACCTCCCTGCGGGCAGCCTTTGCAGTTCGTAACAGCATGTGTGTCTCCCAAAAGAGTTGCCTGTACTGATCTGGTAGATAGCAAGCAACCAATAAAGGAGCACACCAGATGATCGACTTTTTTCCTCATAAGAGCATTTAGAATAACTTGAGTGGGCACACGATCAAAGGCCCCTTCAATATCCAGGAAGGCAGCAAGTGCCAACTCTTTACCATTAACAGCTCCATCTAGAATTGTGATTAATTCATAGAGAGCAGTGTCAGTTGATCTGCCAGGTTGATAGGCATGTTGTTGCCTGGAGAGTGGGTTGGCCTTCAGCACTTCGTCTCTGATGTGCCTATCAATCAACTTCTCTAGGGTTTTGAGAAGAAAAGACATAAGGCTAATAGGCCTAAAGGCTTTCGCTTCATTGTAGTTAGGTTTACCCGGCTTAGGTATAAAAACAACCCTGCAGGTGCGCCAAGCGGTAGGAACATAACCATATACTAGACAGGACCTAAATATCCTGCTCAAGTAAGGTATAATGATGTCACTTCCTTTTTGGAGTAAGACAGGTATTATTCCATCTACTCCAGGAGTTTTAAAAGGCAAGAACGAGTTGATCGCCCAAGCAATTTTATCGCAAGTTACGATTTTTTTAGCTAGGTGCCAGTCTGCCTTTCTGCCACGTGGGGTAAATTGAGGAGTGTTCATCTCCTCATCTGTTACAATAGTTGAGTCCGGGAGGTGAACCCTGAACATTACTTCTAGCGTACCTCGACCATCCTCAGTATAAGTTCCATCTTCTTTTTTGATGGAACCAAGTTGACAAAGCTTATCTCATTCACAATTAATGATCTAAAATCGTCATGATTTTCTAAAAGTCAAAAGGTTTTTCCTACAAATGCTATTTAAACCAAAAAAAAACACCAGTTTAAACCAGGTTTTTTTACCTGGTACTAGTCAAAAAGTTAATTATATTGTTTTGATAAACTTCCTTTACATTAATACTGCTGAAGATTTTGTTGTACGGTTTACTATTTCATCAGTTTTAGCCCGTGGTCGAGTGGTAGCCTTCCGTATACCATGGGCCAGGTCCAGGGTTCGATTCCCGGGCTGGGCAGGGTCTACTCATCCTTTCATCCGCTTCAGTGGGGTCGATAAAATGAGGACCCAGCATGCTCAGGTATCTAAACATGGGGAGGTTATGCCCTCGTATTCGCATTTTCTAAATGTCATGAAGAGAATGATAGGACGAAAAATGTTTCAATGACAACATTTTGAATTACACCGTCTCAAATCAATTTTCACTACGATATTTTTTGTGCAATAGAGCCAAGAAATAATCCTAGGAAATCCAGCAGTCCAAAGTAAGCAAAAGATGATTTTAAAAAAACTAGTTTAGAGATAGCAATGGATCGACAATTTATGAGGCATCAAAAAAAAATTTAGTTTTTTAAAAAAAATAGAGGATGGATAGCTAAAACTCCCCCACCACCAAGGAAAAATAATTTCCAATTGATCACGTAAAGAAATTTGTATTTTACCATACAGTAAAACCCCGTTACACCACAGCGACTATCATGTCCCCCGACGTTTAAATAACCCTTTATCAATGTCATTTGAAGGTGATTACTATTTACCGAATACATAGTAGGGTGACCCGGGGTAATTCCCAATCACTGTTTCTGGGGTAAATATTGATCACTCCTTTTTCATTAATAAAATGTTAATTTTTGTGTAATTTGAGATATAGTCAGGAATTCTTGGACATTTTGCTAAAGCATAACTACTTTTACTAAAAAAATTACTTGCTGTTTATTACATTAAGCAATTTTTAAATTGAACTCAGAATTTGCCATTTCAAAGATCGGTTTCTAAATATGCACATTTTTACAAAGATCCTACTTCCTCTTTTACTAAAAAATATTTTGTTCAACTTTGTGTTCATATCATCTAAAAATTTTGTAAGGTTTTGATTGGTTGCTTCACACCTTCTGTGAACATTAAAATTTATTATTTAAATATTGTATCAAATGTTGCCCAATTGCAGATGGGGTAAATATTGATCACTGGGGTAATTCCTGATCACTTGCTTATTTGGCATAAATTTCATCAGAAATAGCTATAAAAAATAATTTCAGTGTTTCTTAATGACAGATCACCAAATGTCGAAGACTAATGAAAAAAAGAAACAAAAAGTTAAGAACGAAGAAGACAGCAAAGCATTAGTGGTAAATTTACCAGTTGGTCAAATAAATAACACCACCCAATTAGACGATGCTAAATTCTTTTTGGATGCTATTCCCAGGAATAAAACTTTACACCGCTATTATGCAGTTTATAATGATAATGATCAAATGTACATTTGAAAAGCTTAAAATAGAGAAGGAGATCCGATCGAACTGAAGTTTTTAGAAAAAGGTGCAGGCAACTATAGATGGCCAAAGAAAGGAACGAAAGTGGGATGCGATAAATGTTAAATACATTTCTCACGGTCCTGTGACTTTAAATGAAGCTGACCCATTCACAGTTGATGACACTGCCATAAACAGCGCATATTAAGTGTTACAAGCAATTTTGTAAAGATTTTTTGAAAATATAGCTATTCTTTTAAATAAAACAACTTGTCAGCTGCTAAATTATGTTTACCTATTTATTTATTTTTTAATGTATTAGCTGTTACCTACATTCATATAATTATTTATTTTCTTTTAATGAAATGCCTTTCGTTAAAAGAAAATTGAGTGATCAGTATTTTCCTCGGAAGTGATCAAGAATTACGCTGCTCTATGAATAATTCCTAACCACTGAAAATTTTAAATATTGTAAATGTAAATTCTCTTTTTAGTTACTGGAAAAAAAAAAGTTGCATAAGAACAGTGGTGTAGTCGAGGGGGGATGTAGGGGGACAGTGTCCCCCTACTTTTTTATTTTAAGAAAAACGTCCCCTCACTTTTTTTTAAATTTTAACACTAGCATCCCCCCACTTTTTGAATTCAATAACTTAGTTCGTATGTGTAAGCATCTCCTACCTTTTTGTGCAGGAGTACACTACTGCATAGGAAACAGCCCACAAGTGAACAAATTTTCAGAAAAAAAATGAATTCTACCGCAAACGGGGCTTTCACAAACTTGATGTCTGTATTATTTGTTCGGGAACTACCCCAATACATTTAAAAAAATTAAGATTAGGTGCATACTTAGATAAAAATTACAAACACATATAACTCATACTCTCCCTGTCACATATATTTAATGAAAACAGAAAAGATTACAAATGATTTCATTTAAAATAGCAAAATTTCTGATACTTTTATTTTTGCATCAGTTGTAAATGACACAGGGAAAGAAAAAATAAGTGGTTTACTTTTTGCGAGGTTGCTGGTCGTACTTTTAACTAAATTATCTTGATTAAATTTGTTATATTATAACCATTATAAAAAATATTTTTATTTAAAATGCATTCTTTAAATTTCATCTATTATGGAAAAGCTTAGCACAAAATAAAAACAGAGCTTTTGTGATCATTTTTTACTAAATATACAATTAATTAATAAACATAAAACTTTAAAATAATCCATGGGTAACATGCCCTTGCAAAAAAACGAGCATAACTGAAAAGATTTGGAAAAAGATAGAATTATTGGGAAAGATTAGTTTAAAGGGGAAGCAATTGGTCGATTTTTTTCATCAATTTTAACAATTGCTGTGATTTACATTTAAGATTCAAACATAGTACAATATTAAGTATTTTTTGTCACATGATTCAAGAAAATGCTAAAAAATAGGACCTTTGGTCACTTTTTCGGGCTTTTATCTACTAAATATGGCCTTTAGAGGGGCTCCTATAAAACCATTCTCAATTTTTTTTTTTTTTTTTTTTTTTTTTTTTTTTTTTTTTTTTTTTTTTTTTTTTTTTTTTTTTTTTTTTTTTTTTTTTTTTTTTTTTTTTTTTTTTTTTTTTTTTTTTTTTTTTTTTTTTTTTTTTTTTTTTTTTTTTTTTTTTTTTTTTTTTTTTTTTTTTTTTTTTTTTTTTTTTTTTTTTTTTTTTTTTTTTTTTTTTTTTTTTTTTTTTTTTTTTTTTTTTTTTTTTTTTTTTTTTTTTTTTTTTTTTTTTTTTTTTTTTTTTTTTTTTTTTTTTTTTTTTTTTTTTTTTTTTTTTTTTTTTTTTTTTTTTTTTTTTTTTTTTTTTTTTTTTTTTTTTTTTTTTTTTTTTTTTTTTTTTTTTTTTTTTTTTTTTTTTTTTTTTTTTTTTTTTTTTTTTTTTTTTTTTTTTTAAAAATTTTAGTAAAAAAATAACAAAATGAAATGGTTGTTATTTATGTGAACCAAAGATGAATTGTCTGTCAGTAAGAGCATGTTGTCCTGCATTGCTAAGAGTTTGATAGTGTAAAAAGTGTAAGTTCCACACCGACAATTACTTCTAGGGACAAATTTTAAGGGGGAAAAAGGAATATAATTTTCCCCCTTTATGTGAAAAGATCCAAATATATTTAAAATAGAGAAATGAAATATACCTAGTTGGTTGTTGTCTATGTTTTTAAAGCTTTCCAATTTTTACAGTAGAGATTCAAATTATAAAGTTTGCAGATAGGGACATGCCATGGTAATGACATTTATAACTTTAAAAAATTTTAAAACATTCAAATTTACCTTTTTCTAATATTTAAACTAGTGCACAAAATAGGGCTTGAATAGAAGTGCGTGTAAAAATTTTAAAATTCATGGTGGACTTAAATCAATTAGTATTTTTAAGCCAAGGACATGAAATTTACCATTACCGGAGAAAGACCCAGTACCTCAGGTGCCAAAAATTGATGACAGGACACCATTGTATAACACTCAAATAAGCATGAAAAGGCAGCATTTGTGAGCGTTTTCGACTTTAAACTGTCAGGGGAAGAAAATACGATTTATAAAAAGAAAAAACTAAACAGTTGTGAGAATAATATTAAATAATGAAAAAAATCTACTTTAGAAATCTTCAGAATTCTCAAGTGTTCATAATTCCATGCGCGAAAAAGCATTCTCATTCACGTTTGCCAAAATAATAGATGGCAGAGGAGGGTTTAGCTGACTGAGCAAACGTTATCCCAGGAGTTTTCCTGCTAATTTATATAATAGTAGATCATTCTCTTGTTAAATATCAATCTAAGCAGAAATGAATAAATACTAGTTCAAATATTTTTAGTGAAACAAAACAATTATGTTTATCATAACGCGGTAACAGTAAATTAAAAAGTTTTAAATTCCTATCAAGTCAGGTCAAGAGATTTTTCATTAAATATCATTTCAGGAATATGTATACATAATTCAAATTTTCTAGAAAATTTTTGTAAAAAAGAAAAAATTAGTAAAGCATAAGAATATGAAAAACATGCCAATTATATTGATCAATGCTTACATACAGGTATCAAGATGGTGACGGGTTTCAAGAATTGAGGGGGGCCAAAAAAAACCTTTTCTATTTTTAATTATGGGTGGCCATTGGTGGCACATATGTAAATTGAAGTTTGTAGGACAATTTTTTTATTTGCCGCACACTTTGAATTTTGGGGCAACAGCACATTTTAAAACTTAAATTTGTAAAAAAAAACTATTTTCAATGATGGGTGTCTTTTTATAACATTTTGTTAACAAATGTTTCCAAAAGGAAGTACAATAGTTTACCACATATTATTGACAGAAATTTCCGCACATTTACGACAAATGAGGGAGTTATCTTTCACACTTTAATTTTTTAATGAGCATATTCTGTCTTTTCCTCACTATCAATCATCGAAAATTAGAAAACATTTTTAAACAAATTTTGTTGACAAAGCATTTGGCTGAAACTTCAACACATTTACAGAAATTGAAGAAATTGTGCAACAAACTTCCAATTTTTATGTGCATTTTGTGCCACCCTTAGCACCTTTTCCGCATCAGCAAAGATTGCAAAAAAGTATTTTCCGGCCCATCATGTAAATGTTAAGATTTTAAACCTGTGAACTCTATACATATTTTTAAATATCTCAGAGTTACTAAATATATAGTAAGTTAGCAATTGGCGTATATTTTCAAAACATGGTAATTAAATTTTAAGAATACAATTTGACATGCCGGATAACTGGATATTTCTTGCAGTAGCAGGATCAGATTCTGGATACGAGAAAATCTGCCCGATACCAGATATCCAGTGCTTTTTAGGGGGGGGGGGGGCAATCCCCTTAGCCTTAAAATTTTGATAGCCTATTAGTAATGTTTATGACACATTTCTAAATTTGTGAACGTCTGTGACAAATTTCTTTGTTGTCACCACTGATGTGAAAGCAGTATCATCATCATTAAAAATATCCGTCTGAAAAAAACTCTATTCCAATAAGGAAGGAAATCAATCCTTAAAAATTCCCATTTGCAACAGCATTTAATAGGGACGGACAACAATTGCATGAAACCCCCTTACAACACGACTAAAATCCCTTTAGAAGAAATATTAACTGTTAAAATGAAGAGATCACCAAATTGTGTCATTTAAGCGATAAGATTGAAAAATGCGCCAAATGAAACATACAAAAGAACATTAATGTTTCCTTAATCAAAAAAATAAATATAATGTTGCATACAAAGAAAGAAAGAAATAAAATAGTCTTTTCCAAACGCAAATAAATATGTACGTTTAAATCCAGTGCTGTACTACCAACATGAAAAATACAGTTTGAAAGAAATGAGATAAGAAATTTGTCCGAATGGCACCAGTTATAGAGTGCAAGCCAGTAAAACAGTACATAACGCAAAGATTGCCAAATAAGCATTTTTTAATGCAAACATTAAATGTATGAGTTATAAAATAAATCAGCTAAAGTAAATATGGTATCAACACAAATCGCCACGTTTAGTGCTAAAATTAAGCGGAAAACGGCAAAATGTACTGTAAATGGCTACATAAAAAGTAAGTGGGAAATAATTTTGAAAACACGCCAATTTAAAATAGTAATAATGATAATATTTTTCGAAACAGTACCCAATAGTTTTGTTATAGAATAAATATTATCGTTTGATAAAATAGTTGTAACAGTCAGTGGAGTTTTCGATGCAGAATTCTTTTATAGGAAAAAAATAATATGTGTAATACTATGAGTGTTTTCAGTTTTATTTATTAAAATCGCTGCGTTAATTGCATTGTAGAATCTGCTGCGACGCAGTTTCTTTTTTCGTCATGATTTTAGTATTTTAAAATTCAAAATATCGTTGCATTATCCAAGCAAAGCTATTGTTGCCATTCGACAAATAATAAATCTTATAATTTCTTCAGAGCCAAAATTATTAGTTTTTTCCAAATTAGCGTTATAATAAATTTCAAAACGGATGGAATATTATATTGTCATCGAAGATGGAATGTGTGCAAAGTTTGAAGATAATTTATGCAGTAATAGTGGTCGAAAACCGCGTTACAAACTCCCATGGCGAATCAAGTTAAATAAAACTTAACTGTGTAATAAAAAAAGGTTAAATATAAATTAGATTCTGAAAATTTGGCGAGATTTTAGATATCGTCAAAAATGAGCGTTGTTGTGAACATTTTTCTGTTCCATAAAATGCCAAACTAGATCGTACCATTGGGTAAAATATTCTTTTGAACATAAACGACCAAGTCAGTTCGTGAAGCTCGGGATCCAAAAAATAAATTTCATTCATCATTTTACCATGTGAGAATATCTGCAGATCTGCCAACTTTACAAAATGAAAAAAAAAGGAGATATTTCTATATCTCAAAACCTCAAAACCAGTCCCCCCCCCCCCCCCGGTGGTAGTGTAAAACTGATAAATTTTTTGCTCTGAGCTATAAATGACATAAAAATTAATCCATGAGATATAAAATGCATATTCAGTTAATTAGAACGGTAAATAAAATACTGGGTTTTCTAGCTTTTAATTTTTTACAATCATATACTACATTATTTAAATTCTTTTGTTTGTCAAGATATTTCAGAACAAAAAAATAAAATAGGGTCAGGTGGAGTGAAATGGGTCAATTTAAGCTATTTTCATATTTAAAATTTCATAGCAACAAAACTAGAAACATTTTCCATTTCTTTTCAATTGCACCTTAACATTGAACTCCTTTAGATCAATTTTATGTCATTTTAATATTTATTTTTTTAATATGAAATAGTTTAACTGAGCTTTTAAAGTTATGACCTGATTTACTCCATCGTGGGGTAAAATGGGTCATAATGCAAAATAATGCTGAAAACAGTTATTTATTACTTTGAAATTGAAAAAAAAAGTAACAAATTTAGCTACATTTTGAATTATAATTACATTGAAATGTTAAAATAATATTGTTCTAGGTTGTTATATATTGGTTCACATAATACTTCAACAACATCACTTCTCTCTACCACATCAACACGATCCTTTTTAGGAAAAACATTCAAAAAAAATTTTTTTAATGTAATTTCAATAAAATAACCAACATACATTGTTTAAACTTAGGAATTTTCTGCAGTGAGGTGCAACAGAGTAAATTTTAATCTAAAAGTAGAAAACAATAATAGAATAGAACTAGCTAAGCCTAACCATGACCCGTTTTACCCCATTCAAGAAAAACTGGTGTAAAAAATTCAATATTTATTTTTTCCCTTACATGCTTGGTTGTAATTGTTCATCAAAGTTTCTTTGCGCGGAAATCCTTTAAATTTTTTGTGTTGCCATATTTAAGATCCTAACTTTTTTGGAATGAAAAATGTTGCCAACACATTGAAATATAACATAAAAAATATTGGTTTAAAAATAGCAAATTGAAGTTCTATTATTTTGAGTTTTTTTTATCAAGTGACCCATTTTACCCCATGACCCATTTTACCCTATCCTACCCTACCGATTTATGTTGCTTTTATCTTTGAGATCATTTACTACATTATTTCGAGTGACTTTCATTAGTCTGTATCACAGAGGGATGCACAAAAATATTTTTCAACAAAAAATAACACATTTATGCAGTTATCAGTAGAATTTTTATATGGACATGAAATGCACAAACACTAAACAAAATAATTTTGGTATGAAACGGCAGCAAGTAAAATTTTTCTGCAGTCAAAAATTGACATAAGTGTTTACAGTCATAGAGTTTTCTAAATGTTTGCTACAAAGAGATGGATGAAGACAAGTTCAGAGACTTTATTTTCCTTTAACCCTTTACCTGCCAGAATATATTCACAAATCTGAATGATAAGAACAAAGCATCCAAAAATTGCATAAAATATGACACATCTATTTCTATGTATATGGAGTCTCTCACATTTACTTTCGCCATAGCAAACTTTGTTATTGGCTAACCAATAAAAAAAGTAAATTACGTCAATTAAAGTTACTAAAGCGCTTATCAGAGGCGTAGCTAGGGTTAAAACTTTTATGTTTTCTAAATGATAAAGCTCTAAAAAGCAGCCCTTTTAACTTTCATTTTTATTAGCGACCATTCACTTCTAAAGGAAAAATGGGACATTTTGGCTTCGCAAAATTATTTGTCTGATTTCCCACGCACTCCTCTGCTACATTGGTCATTCCCGAAATGATTTGCGATGCTCCCACTTTTTTGTCGAACATATGCACACCTCTTCAGTTCAGAAAATTTTCTTTTCTCATTTAAAAATAAAATAAATGAACATTAATTTGGCGCCCCTTGCCCCCACCTAGCTACGCCTCTGGCGCTTATTGACGTTACCCGTACCACAGAAAAGTTTCGCCAACGCTATTGACTTTACCTGCAGTTAAAAGGTCAAAAAGCAAGAGAAATTTATGTGGTGGCAGGAGATTGAAGAGAAAAGCAGGTGTCCCTTGCGAAAAGCAGGAGAGTTGGCAGGTCTGCTCCAGGAAGAAATCAGATTTGTAAACACACAGATGGCAATAAGGATTTTCAAAGGAAAAGATGCTAACTTTTGCATTGTGACAAAATAATTATTGCTCATCACAAAACATGTAGTCCTTTTAAGAAGTAAAATCATAGAACTTGATCCAAGAACCACATCATGAACAAAACTACTAAAAGACTCCTTTATTAAAAACCAAGTCAATATACAAAACAATAAGGCATTCATTACCTGTACAGTGACGATGCATCTTGTTTCTGTAGATTCAAAGCGGAAAATTTTCAGTGAAGTTCATAGTCTTGTAGCAATAAAATCACTGAACCAGAGATTTTCTGCATAACAAATAAATAAATAAATGTAAGTCAGTTAAAAAATAACTCAAAGCTATGAGAAACAATGATAACAGAAGTTCATAGCTTAAAATTAAAACAAAGTGACCATGAGAATGGAATAAATATAATAGAGGTAATTTTCCAACTCATTGACAGATTGGGTTTGACAGAACCTGAAAATGTTTGTTGCAGTAAACATCAAACTAGCGTAGGTGTGAATTCCTTATAACGTACTGCAGTCTGAGCAGGTGGTTTTTTCGAGTTAATTTATTTATATTTTAGATATTACAAAACATGTCTTGACAAGTGATTGTTTTCCTCAGGAGTGTCACTCTTATTAAACATTCTGTAAATTAATCCTTATCAATAGTTAATCTAATAAATCTTGCTTAACCTTGTAATATGTGAAAGTGGCATTACTTTTTATTGATTTAATTTTTTAAAAGTATTTTGAACGGCTGTTTATCTCAGGAGTGTTACTTTGTTTCTAAAATAAAGGGTAATTCTTTCAATAGAAATGTATTTTATTAAAAGTTAAATGTTTTTGCGGCAGGTATAAGGGAAAACTGGAAAGGTTTAATTAGCAAACCATTTGTTAATTATTAACTAACAAGTATATTAATACAATTCCATTATTTAGCAACAGTTACACTCATGAGGCAAAAACAATCCTGTTGTTATAATGAGGCAAAACAAATAATAATAAAAATAACTATAAAGAGACCAAAATTGAAAATTTTTTATCCCATTAACTGTTGTGTTACATTGAAAAATGTAATAAAACATCATTACTCTAGTGATTTTGATCAAGAAATAGATGTTTTTGAGTAGAACTAACAAAAAATGCACTCTCCTCTCAGTTTTAAAGCAGGCTGTAGAAATATGGAAATAAATAGTTCTAATTCTGCAAGCCATATATTTCATTTAGTTTAAGTTAAGTGTCAGCTTTCCCAGATAACAGTTTGCAACACGTCACTTTTTTATTTTCATAAAGTTACAACTGCATAACCTAACAAATGTTAATTTATTTATTTTTTTTTTTTTTGGGGGGGGGGGGAGTTACAAGTAGAGGTGTCTATCTTTTTCCACCTTAAGAATAAAACGTATCTTAAACAAAACACACAAAAATCATTTCTGCCAACATTAAAATGCTGTATTCATTTTAAGTAAATATAAAAAAGTACTATATGTAGTGATTAAATATATCCTTCAATAAAAAACTCATATCAGTTTGAGTTAAAAACTCATAAATATCTATATCCGTAGGTTTATTCATTATTTGTGCTTTCAATCATGATTGATACTTCCTCCTCTTACCATTGCCAAGTAACACTCATGAGATTTATTAAAGAATTGTTCACTAGAACAAATTCAGATTGTGTTCTTGAAAATTTAGTTAGGCCTATTGATTCCTGCATAAGGAATACACTATTGATCATTTGCTTATTTTTGTACAGTAAAAAATACTGTGAAATAAACGAGTAACACTCCTGAGAAATCATAAAAATGCTCACCGTGGTTGAATTGTATGCCCTACTGTACAACAGTAAAAAAATAAAGATAGCCCAATTCTAATCGTACATGACAAAAAGAAACATTCAAGACTTCCCAAGACAGAAAATAATTAAAATATCCAAATATTTTGAATGTTAAATAATGAGAACTTCCTCAAGGTAACACTCATGAGCTGCATGTTCGGACAGATACTTCATTTAAACTTTGAACTATTAGGTAAACATTTTACCTCATGTTTTAAGTATTATTAAATAAAAAAGTTATTTGGAATATTAAAAAAAAAAAAAAGACTCAGGTAACGTGAAATTTTCGTTCTTGACATGCACATTTTCATCACCTACTAGCTAAAGTATTAGAAGAAGACTACTATTTCACAACTTGGAAAAAATGTAGTGAATGCATTGAATCAAATATGAAATGAGGCTTTACTACAGGTTTTAAAAATGTCAGAATAATAGTTTTAACGACATCAAATTCAGATTTTAGACTGTGGACATCAAATTGTCAACTTTTCTGAAAATCTTAAATGTGTACAGCTTCTAACCCAGTAATCTGCGTGTTTCAGAATCTTGCACACTTCCAGTCATTAATGTGTTCGCATATTTTGTACTGTTACAATGCAAAATTATCACCACTCTTTACAAAGAAACTATTATGTATGGGACAGTTCACAAATAATGACACACTTTTCCCCCACATATTTGATCCCCCTCCCCCTTTCACAAAATGTCACACTTCAACGGACCCCCCCCCCCCCCTCCTTTGTCTCATGTCAGGCTATGTTGAATAAGCAGGATGTCACATTTCTTGTTACCCTCTCCCCTCCCCCTTTAGATGTGTATTTGCCACCATACTGGTACTGCACAGGTGGGGGACCCTAAAAATCACCCTTGGTTGTGCCGAGTCAAGTTGATGTACATAACATTTTTGTGATTTCTTAGAGAAAAGGCGACTTAAAACAAGATTTTGAACAAAAGGCATTTAGCATGGGGATGCATTCATAATCAACTTTCCACATTTATCAACATCATTAAATGTAGGGCATCAGAAGATCCACCTAAAGTACATCACTTTTAGGGGTAAGCTACAGCACGGGATTTCATTCATAAATGATGTCACACTTCGAGAGGGACAGGGGGCTCAAGAAATTGTGAGTTTGTGACAAGGGGAGGGGGTAACAAGAAGTGTGACATGACACATTTTAGTTCATATAATAACATTTGAAATCAGAAAATTAAATTTATTTTTAAAGTTATTTTTTATTTTCATAACGTGATTTTAAAGTTTCATGGATCTTTTTGTATCGTAAACACCGGTGCTGATTAAGGTTTAATTTCACTTTTTGATAAACGTTTAAAAGGAAATTTTCTTATACATTTACACTTTTAAGATAAAATTGCATGGGTCATTGTTTCAGAATTCGAACAATTAACGCATTTTACTGTTCTATACTGCGATCATCTTTCTTGTTATAAACCTTAAAATCATTTTATACAAATGAAGTACACATGTAATCATTATTATTATTATTATTATGCTCACAAATGTCATTAAAAGTTCAAAAATAAAATTATAAACGTGATCAGTAATGCAGTGCTTTGTTTTCGGACTGCAAGTATTTATGCTCATGCAATAGAGCGGGACGTGCGACAGAGGGGGTAGGGGTATGGTGATACTTTTTGACAAAGAGGGAGGGGGGGGGGTCAACTATGTTGAAAACAAAGCATGACATCATTTATGAATGGTCCCCAGAGAATTTAATTTACTTTTTAAGCTCAGAATTGCAAAAAATTGAGGAAACACTATCAGAGTTCCGACGCCATGTCACATACAGAAACAATCGTAGCTTTTTCAAAATTTTTGATATTTACTTTTTAGTTCACATTTTAGAAAAAATGTAAAAAATTAACCGAAAATAAATTTTAACACACGTGAAAACAGCTTTCTGTTTCACACATTAAAAATATGTGTAGATTGCTTTAAAATGACATGATTAAACTTTTTTTGTACCATTCCATTTTTTGTCTTGAAAGCAGCTCTAGAAATGAGTGATTCGAGTCACCCAAAACACATCAACCAAGGGGGTCACTTGTATGATAGGTTTGCCATCACTGACTAGGCTTAGAAAGATTTAATGCACACAAAAAGAAAAAAATCAGAGATGGGTGGGAGGAAAAAAGATCAAAGTACTTTTTTTGCCAAATTCAGTTTTCAGTGGATGTAGGTAACTTAGTATAGACAGGATGCATATGCAAAATCACTTAGGCCAGAAATATGCAGATGACCCCCGATGTCGATGACGATGCTTGGCACGAAAAAAATTATTGGAATGCAGAAGATGAAAGGTAATCCAGGGAATTTAGATTCACGCCTATGATCGTTCCCCCCCCCCCCCCCCCCCCCTCGGCTCTTCCATTTATGATGACATTTGAAAGCGTGACTTTCGTTTAAGATATTGCTATTTCACATCGCTGTTAAGTTCATAACGAAACACTACTTAATGAGCAGGGGGTCGTTCATAAATGATGTCATGTTTCAAGAAAGTGTTGAAAGTTTGTGACAAGGAGAGGGGAGGGGGTAACAAGAAGTGTGACATCGTACATTTTCATTTCTATATAAACATGTAAAATCAGCAAATAAAAGCTATTTTATACTAATGTAACATAGGGTGACATGTGGCGAAGGGGGAAGGGGTGTGTTGAAGTGGGAGACTTAGTGACAAAAGGGGGAGAGGGGGGTCAAATATGTTGAAAAAAAGTGCGACATTATTTATGAATGGTCCCCAGTACAATGGGCGACACCCATGCAGGGTCTTATCATGCTGCCCATTTGTAAAATGGTGCTGCTCATCTGGCATGAAGAAAAGACAGAAAGTTTATCTGCATTTTGAAAAAAAAGTTGATAAGCCCTTGTAAAATACCCCCCCCCCCCCCCCGCATGCACAAAATATGTTCTGGATTCTTTTATACACTCTTTATTTCATTTATTCAGGTATTTTTCTAAATTCAGTTCATGAGAAATTGTTTTGTTCATAAAGCTTTTACTGCATGATTTGCATTTTTCAATGAATTCCATAAATTTATTATTTTTAGAATTTGAAGAACAGTATATAGCGTCTCATGGCTTTATTATATCATTGCACTTACAGAATAACAGCACAAATCTTTAAGACAAAAATTTATAAAGAAAATATTTCAGGCAACAAAGGATGTATTATGCTTGGTGTATGTGATTTCGACCCACGATAACCACCTCTGTTCTTATGAGTTTAAATTTAATGAGAACCCAGGTTTAAAGAGGATAATTTAAGTAAATGCCGGTAAAACCCACTTATTAACCTTTTCTAAACGGGTAGGTAGGTACTTAGAAAGCCTTTCAGAACGAGAGAAAAAATCACGGAGTCCTGTCCTGCGGGGAAGAATGATGTTGTGATGTGTCTGATGAACGGCACACAATCTCTGAAAGGTTCTTATTAATTTCCGGTATCATAAATGATGCACTTATTAAATGCTGCAAAAACTTGGGATAAGCTTTGGGAGTCGATCATCTCTTCACGAGTCCCACCTTAGTTCAGATCTTGAGAAAAAGGAAAAAACTGCTAGCACAAATTTGTCCCAGCCCAGTGTTTGAAGGAAGTTGAGGGTTTTTTTTTTTGGGGGGGGGGGGGCATGTCATCCCAGCTATTGGCAAGAGGTAAAAAGCAACTCAGGTTTAGAAAACATTTTCGTCATTTTTTTCTTCAAAATATTCACTTTGGAAACAAGTTTTGCAAATTTCATCTAACCTTTTATGAATAAAATTGAAATTCTATGAGAATTGAATACTGGTATAAAAGATGTTGACTTCTATCCAAAGCAGATGATTCACAAAAACCGGGAAAGAAATTTTCCCATGCTACACCAACTTATTTTCCTGCTAAAAAATATAAAGTACCTAGATAAAAACAGTGAACTCGATTTTTGTTATATTCTTAAATGTAAAAAAATGCAGTAGTTTTAATTAGAAGGTATAAATAAACAACTACACAGCTTTTATATGGGTAATTGTTAAAGCTTTTGAGAATAACTTGCATTCGGAACCAAACGCACTATTCACTATTTAAATCACGAAAAAGTTCTTCAGGTGTCTTAAAAATAGTTCAGTTTAGAAAACGAACGTTCAAAACATGACGTAATATCAGTACCGATCAGACAGTCAATAAAAAACCATATACTGAAGGACATGAAACAAGGAACTCACCTGCAAATGATTTCCCCCCCCCCCCCCCCCCAATAAACGTTTTTTCCTTGTGATATCTTTATTACTTTAGAAGCACAATTTGAACTTTTAGCAGTTGAGGAATTACATAATTAGGTTACATTACAAAATGATTTAACCCTAAAATTAGATTTGGCGCTTATGATCCTAAAAAGGAAAGAGAAATAGGTATAATGGTCTCTCCTCTCTGTTAACGCAATAAAAGATGAAAAATATAGACACACGTTCTCTCCGCTTCACATCAAGTGAAAGAGGATTTATATTGCTTGTTAGAAAGCTGGAAAGGGGATTTAAGGTAAATTTTTTTAACGTATTTAGAAGAAACAGATGGTTAATTTATTTTTATCAACACCAAAGCGTCGCAACAACGTATCCGCGTTTCAGCCAAATGTGACTAAGGGATCATTCACACATGATGTCACGCTTCGAAGGGGGGAGGGGGTTTGGGCAATTGTGACAAAGTGTGACAAAGGGAGGGGAGACTGTAACAAGAATTGTTCCATCATGCATCATGCAACACAGCGTGATATGACAAATGGGGGGAGGGGGTCAAATATATGAGAAAAAAGCGTGACATCATTTATGAACGGCCACTAAGCGCTACTTGCATTGCATTTAGGAATAAAGGTTCATTCACATATCGTCCGTCCGTCCCGTTCGTCACTCTTTCCGAACGGACGGGCACCTGACGCAAATATAGGGACATTCACATACAGCGTCCGTTCATCAAACACGTGATAATTTTCACCCACTACTCATACAGCACACGACGACCTCCGGACGTCCTAATTTGATCCTGAGGGTCCTGCTAGATCCTCAGGATCATCAGGACTGAGCTAGGATATCCCCAGGTTGTTATGAAATGACAATCCACGGAATGTTCTAATCCAACATTCTCAGGATGTCCTCGTCCAGGACGTCTCGTTTTTCGAGACATTAAACCTTTGTTCGGGAAATAAGGAATCTGGACTTCCTCGTATGACTTCTTAAAGTTACTATCATGCCAAAAGCATTATCAATCATAAAAAAGATTTTCTCTAGTTTTAAAAATATATGAATTTTAATTGCACAGAAAAATATAAAATAGGTTTGAAACTACTCATTTGGAAATCAACGATAAAATGCAACAGGAAAAAAATAATAATTTCCTGGAAAGAAAGAAAGAAAAAACCACCGAAATTTTAAAAAGAAAGTCTAGAAGAAATAAAGAAAGAAGCAAAACGACAGAGACTCCGAGCGCACTTTGCGTAGAATTCTTCCCTCCTCCCTCCCCAACCGAAGAAAGACGATTGTCTGAGGCAATAATAGAAAGGCGGGAAAATACCGTCTGACCTCCATGGTTTGCTTATGTCTTTTTACGAATGTTAACGGTAAGTGTATTGTGTGTAATTCTTGTTGATGCGAATATCTCTCCTTTATAGTCTATGAGATCTATCTCAAAGCTTTTTAAAGTTAAATTATGTGAAATGAAATAAGGCTACGATAATTTAGTTATACCAAGCCATTATGATTGATTAATTGTTACGCAAAGCATCAAAATTTGTTGAAATTTCAGAGTTTGTTTAGATTGTTTTCATACTGATTTTAAGTTAAACTCTTGTGTTCCCCCCCCCCCCTTTTTTTTTTTTGCTATATAACGAACATGTTTGATTTTTCTTGTCACAAGCAATACTAATTACTTCTGCAATTTTCTGGAAATTTAATTTTTGCTTAGTCATTGTTAACTACCCTTATTTCTTTATGGTAAATTTCAAACCATTTTTATAAAACGTTTCTAGTAGCTGAAAATTAAATTGAACAAGCTGCCACACATTCATTTTATTTTTATTTATATATTTATTTCTTCTGATGAAACTGAAATGTGAAATTACTAACACTAAAATAGATTGTCAGCGTTATTATTTTGTAAGCATTTGTTTACATAAATTTTTAATCACAAATATTGATACAGTGAAGTATTTTATTATTATTTTTTTGGGGGGTGTAAGATATTTTTTTCATCTAGCAGTGATAAATTAAATCTGGAGAGATTTGACAGCATTTCTTTGATAATTTTTTTATAGCCATTTAATTTTAGAAGCTTAAATATTGTAGAATAGCTTTTACATAAGAACTGAACATGTTGCTTTAAAATTTAAATTAAAATTTATTAATAGTGTTTGCAATTTGTTCCTTGCAATTATAACATTTCCAAGGCAAAACTGAACTCTGAGTAATATACTATTTTTTTATGTAAATTATTTGATAAGTTATTGCATCTAACATTAGGTTTTCTCTTTTAAGCTGGAATTAAGATGAAGATTGACGTAGCTCCAGTTTTAACATGTTTGAAGATTCTTATCAAAAAGGAGGTAAACATGTTTTATGTATTCATTAAGTAGTGATTGTTGGGAAAATATGCTCTTTATGGGGGGGGGGGGGATGTTAAATTTATCTTAAATTAAAATGATATGTTTTGAAGTTGTATGAGTAAAGTTGGGCATGTAGCGAGAAGAGGGGTTTATTCGAAGTATGTTTTCAGTGCATATATTTATATTTCTAAACTTGTTGCACCTGTATAACTTTAAGCAAGGTGTCATCCCTGTTTGAATTTTCTTATTTGTAAAATATATATATATTTTTTTTTCTTTCAGCTGTCATTTTAAAAGCCTTTTGCGCTGCCTACATCTATAATGAAGTGATGCATGGATTTCTCACAAACATGCAGGTATTAATTAAGCAACTATATTTACTTTTATTATTATTTTTTCTCTCACCTATCAATTGCAGCAGAAACATTATTGTTTTTGCTATTTCTTGTTATGGATGATTTTCTAATTTATTGATAGATTGGTATTACACAATCTGAAAATTATTGCTGAATCAAACATAAAAACTTGTCTAGATATGAATTCCTTATAATTTACTGCATTGTGAACAGGTAATTATTCTCAAATTAATTTATTAATATTTTAGATATTTCAAAAAGGGTCTTAACAAGTGATAGTTTTCCTCATGGGTGGTACCATCATTAAACATTCTGTAAATTAATCCTTATCAATAATAAATTTAATAAATCCTGTATAATTTATCTTAAATGCTCTGTAATAAGCGATAGTGCTATTAATATTTAGGTATTTTTTAAAGTATTTGAATAGCTGTTTATCTCGGGAGTGTTGTTTCTTAAATAAAGGATATAACTTTAAATAAAAATGTTTTTTCTTAGAAGTTAAATGTCGCCACTGCAGGTATAAGAAATAACGGGGAAGGTTTAATTAGGGAACCGTTTCTTTTATTATTAGCTAACAAATATTTTAATACAATTCTAAGTTTTAGCTACAGTAGCACTCATGAGGTAAACAAACAATCCTGCTGCAGTAACGCACTAAAAAAAATAATAAAAATAACAATAATTGTAAAAACAAACCAAGTTGGACTTTTTTTTTACCCCATTAACTTAGGTTACATTAAAAATGTAATAAAACGTTACTCACTTTCATGATTCTGACCGAGAAATATATGTGTTCAAACAGAACTAACAAAAAATAATCGCCTTATCAGTTTTAAATAGGCAGTAGAAATATGGAAATAAATTGTTCTAATTCTGCAAGCCAGAGCTTTCAGTTGATTTCAGTGAAGTGTAGGGATGTAAAATTTCCCAAGAAATTTTGAGGTGGTGGAAAAAAAAGTTTTTTTTTTCTGAAAAAAAATGGAAAAATTGATTTTTTACAAGTGAAAGTAGATTTTTTAAAAATAGTTTTCAGGATCGGAAGTGTTTCTATTGAAAAAAAAATGTAAATGGTTTTTCATTATATCTTTAAAACTGTAAGTTTGACTTTGTAAATCATAAAATTATCAATAATTTTTCTTTATAATATTTTATTTATTACAACTTAAATAATTAAAGTATTAGTATATATAGCAAGTAGATTTTAGCATTTGTAACTTTTGTAAATTATCAACTAATTTTTTTTTACAGAAAGTTGCTTAGTTTTTTTTTTTTCTCCAAAGTTTGTTACATGCATTTATATGTGTATGTACATATATATACAGGGTGCAAAGCAAAGTCCTTAGGAGGCTTTTATCTCGGCAACCGTTGGTTCTCAAATATATACGCAGTTATAAAAATGTTTAAAAATTGTAAGCATTTATGATAATAGCATTTTTTAATTTAAAAAATTAATTTTGTGAAATTACAGAAACTAACTTTTTATACAGTCTCCAGTCTTTATAGTCATATTAAGTAAAAGTTGACGCCCATCCTAAGGAACATAACACAAAATGTTTCCCTTCTGTATGACAAAAATAAATAGATATTTAGGTTCAATGTTTGGCATTTTTTCACGATTTTTTGGCCTTCATTAAGGGGTTGGTTAAAAAATTTCAATGAAGTATTCATTCTATTCATTATTCAATGAATTTTTCATTCAGATTTTTTAACCGACCTCTTAATAAAGTCCGAGAAAATGTGAAAGAATTCCAAGCTTTGAAATTAAATATCTCTGTCATTTTTCTTGTACAAAAGGGAAACTTTGTGTTATGTTATATTTAAATATATAAAATATTTAAAGAAAAATAATTAAAAATATAAAATATTCAAAGAAAAGTAATTAAAAATATAAAATATTCAAAGAAAAAACATTGGAATGTGACTATTATAAATTTCTGAATGTATTATTTTATACTAGAAATTTCAAAATTTTCAATTTTTCCGGGTGGAAATAAATCCTTTCCTAAAAAAAACTGAACAAAAACCTGTTTTTTCCCCAAAATTTCCGGGTCTTTTTTTCCCAACCATTCCCATCTCTAGTGAAGTGGCTTTCTCAAATATATAGCTTGCAACACATTCCTTTTACTTCTACTTATCATAAAATACCAACTGGCATAACTTAACAACTGTTCTTTTTTTTCCCTGGGAGAGGGTAGGGGCTAATTTTTGACCAACCAATTTGTTTACAAAGCAATTTGCAATAATAGAATTTTTCAAGTAAAGAAATGCAAGTACATGTATCACAAAATTGCGGGTATATTAATGAATGAAATGACCATATTTATATGTATTATTCTGTTTCTCTTACCCTACCAATTTCAGCATTGTACATGATGCTGTAGCTTTGCAAGTATACATATTAGTGGCCAATTTTGAGTTTTTTCTTAAAGTTATGAAAATATCTGGTGGGGGGATGGCATGCATCTGGTAAAAAAGAAGCTGAAAGTCAGTGTTGCCTACTGAAAAAACTGGGAAATGTATAAATCTTTAGATTCAATTCTATTAATTCCAAATGTTAAAATTCATTTTAATAAAGCAATCGCAGAAAAAGAAAAACTAGTTTGTTCCTTAGTTCTTAAAGAAAATTTAATTTTTTTGCAATAAATTAAATAGCTGTGAAAATACCTTAAATGGGATGATAAATGCATGCTTTATTTTGCTCTTTGTTTATTAAATTATTAATTTTCATATCCCTACCACAAAGCAAGTGTGCATTTAACTTGGATTGTGGAACGAGAACTATGACATATAATTTTTTGCTGCTATAGCGAAGTGACAGTATAAGTGATTATTACTGTTTATGAGTGTTTGAAGAGACTTAAACGGGAGGGGGTTCCTTGATAAAGGTCATGATTCGCGGTCGCCACTCGCCACGTGGCGACCTTGTTTGAAAAAATGGCGATTCAAAAAATTAGGTGCGATCGCCACTTTTCCTTTTTTTTTTTTTTTCTAAAGTAAATCCCTCCTTTTCAAATACCATCTACAGAATTTACAACTCTTGCTTCTTTCATGCATACAAGCACAATGAAAACGTATCAATTCAGCCTTCAAGTAACCGAATTTCGGCCGATAGTCTTCATTTCCCCTTTAACAAGAAAAAAAATGGCGAAAATTTTTTCCGATTACGCTATTGTTTTTTCTTTTTGAATTCCTTCTCTCTGCCATACAAATCTTTTAAATATAGTAGGAAACAATCTTAATCTTGATATTTTTTCCATAGCGTTCATTTCACACTTAAATTTCAGATCGGCCATTTTCGCTTAAACTTATAAAATCGGACTTAAGTGTCGCGCCATTTTGAAAATGGTGTGAAAGCTTTAAAAAAAAAGTGTTGAAAAGAATGAAAATAAAATGCACTGAACAAAACTAGAGCTGGAAATATACATTTTTTTTATACTTGTGTTTGAAAATGGTTCGTATATGTGATCGCGGTTTTTGTAAAAGGTTCGTTTCTGTGAGGGAGATTTTTGTTATCTGTTGCTTCTATGATGAAACAATTAAAATTTTGCATTTACATCTTTTGTGCTCTATAACATTAAACATGAAAAACTATATTGCAAAAATTCATATTCCCTTACCATCGCCAAGGAAGCAAGATTTTTCTTTTTCCAATTTGAAAGTCATATACATTTTTTGAAGACTTGATAGTTTTAACAAATTATTATGGTTTATTCACTGAAAATGAGACACATAAGAAATTGTAGTGCATTGATGCATCATTCACCCCCCCCCCCCTTCCTGCCATCTATACAGTTTTGCTTTATGACGCATAGGTGGCCACCAAGTTAATCAAGTTTAGTGGCCACTGGCCACTTCCAAAATTTCTGAGTCTTGACCTTTATTCCTTGATGTTATAACAGAGTTGCCACTATAAACAATGTCCTTATAACAAGAACAACTGTTCATATATATGTGTATGTATGTGTTTTAATAATTTTTTTATTCCAAAAACAATTTACTGAAATCCTGAATAGTTTGAAAGTGCTGGTTTTGAATACTTGAACTCTCTTAAAATAAAAATCTCTGTAGTGAAATACCAAATTATCGCCCTCCTAAATTTTGCCGAAATTCGCGAAAATACGAGAGGGGGCGCGCAAACGGATACAAGTGAAAAAACGTTCCAATTTTATGCCTCACCCCCCCCCCCCCCCAATTTATTGGAAAGTAGGTAAAACAAAGTAAAGGTTTGTCTGGTTACTCATTAATGATCATGTAACTAAAATTCGTTCCAATCGATCCTAAAAAAACAGTAGCAAACAAATTTTGACTGCACTAAATGCATAGCTTTGCTTTTGACCTCTGTTCACATGTTTTCTCCATAATAATAAATTAAATAATCATAAATATAAACAATAGCAAGGAAAGATATCAGCAGAAGCTAGAAAGACAGGTGCAAAAGGTTTGTTCCGGTGATTTATTCCCCTTCCCTGGCCTCATCCTTCATTTTTTGGTGTACTTAAATTTCCTACTAAGAATTTTTTTAACTTTTTTTTTTTCGTCTTTATTTCAGATTGGATATTGTTATTTGTAACTTGTGAAATTGAACATTCTTGCACGTCTATACGCATCCCAATGACTATGTTTCGCGACATTTGGAAAATATAGTTTTAAAACACAGCATGAAAGCTGTAATTAATACAATGCAAACAATATTTTGTGATTGTATTTAAGATCGTTAATGAGCAATTTACCTACTCATATTCGGGAATGGCCAGTTTTTGCAATAGCGTTTTTTTGCAAAAGAATCGTTTTCGCTATTTTTGAAATTATTTCTTTTATTTCTCCTTTATAATTTCAATGACAATCCAAGTTTGAAGGGCGGGCAGCACGATTAATCGGTATTTTTACGTAAAGGAAATTTGCGGGAAAAGAGGGGAGGGGCGCGTATTCGATCACGGGCTCTTGTTTGGTATTTATCAGTAACGCTGCTTGAAAAATATTGTTTTGGAATGAAATGGTTACCGTTGTGCTGTAACACCTATAGTAAAAAAAAATTTAAAGGGGGGGGGGGGAACGGTTTCAATGCACAACATGCAAATTATGTAATTGTACTTTTTATTGCTTGTGTTTTTCAAGGAAGAAATTTAGGAACAATCCTCCATAAAAAAGAAAAAGTTTGTGCCACTGTATTTACTATTTTATTTATTATTATTCAAAAATAATGCATAAATAATGCTTCTCTTTGATGTAAGTTTCATTTATGTAAAACTTTATCCACATTGGTGCACAGAGAAAAAAAAAACAATGTTCTTGTAAATTAAGTTTTATTCATAATATAACTTCTTTCTTTTTAGAAAATGTTAAAATGATGGTTACTGAAAGTACTGCTTGAAACAAAGAAAGAGATTAAATTTATGTATGACTTGCAATGTATTTTTTGTTATATTTTCAAATAAATTTTTTTCATAAACCATTTGCATTTGTTTTGAATGGTCTTATTAAAAGTATGTTTTCAGATTTATTAATATTGACCGTAATATTGAAAGTCGAATTTCAAATGCTGATTTTTTTTATTGTCGTTCAAACATTTTATGTTTTAACTCGGAACATATCTAAATGCACTTTTTTAATTTGAATATTTGTTTTATTTATTTTATTATTAATATTGTTTTTTTTTTCTAAAATTTTATTTCATTCAAGTTAAAATCTTTTGTAAAATTCTATTTCATTTAAATGAAAATTCTTAAGTTGCATAAATATTTGATACAAATCTCAATTGACCACATCCAAAATAATGTAAAATCTGTTATTCACTATCAAAAATAATAAATCTAACATTTATTTTTTTAATACTAGCATGAAGGTCAAGTAATTCCTTTAACAACAAAAAAAAGGGGGCAGGGAGAGTAAATTGGTAAAATCCCCCCCCCCCCCAAACGTCAATTTAAGTACATATTGCATGAAGTATTTTGTGGAAATTTGAATATAATGATTATGGTTTTGAAATTTTTTCTGATAAACAAGAAAAAATGCTGTCACAAGTATAAAACAAAAATTTATGTCATGACTCCTTGTTCCATTGTTGCACTTACGTGGAAAGCAAGTGCTTAGTGTTTGCTTTTTGCATCCTTTATTTGTAAAGAAGCTGAGGCTCTTAACTAACAATGGGACTGACCAGTCATGCCTGTCAATTGGTTGTATTTTACTTGTGTCTGCTGGTTTTCTGGTTTATATAAATTTCAATAATGCATTGCAATGAGCTGGGTACGGCATTCATCCTGTCATTGTTCAAAGCATGTCCTGGCAGGGTGCTACGAGTCTTAGTGATGATCTCCTGAGGATGAACTCAAGACAGTATTAGGTGCTAAGTATTGATTGTGGCAGTGTTCCAAGGATGGATTGGGAACATCGAAGGATCCTGTGATTGTTCATAGGACGTCCTAGAAGTCCTCTGACTATCCTCATAAAGTTCTCCAAGTCCTAACTTTGTCCTAAAAATCCCATGTTGTCCCGAGTGGTCGCGCGTTAGGATTAGGTGGGGAATATTTTAGTTCTGACGATGTTCTTGGGATCGACTGGGGACGACAAAGAATCCTGTCATTCTTCTTAGGATGTCCTAGAAGTCCTGTGACTATCCTCATAAGGTTCCTCAAGTCCTAACTATGTCCCTAAAATCCCGTTCGTCCTCAAGTTGCCGTGCGTTTAATGCCTCAGGTCGCTCTGTGGACGTTATCAGGGCGGTCACTAGGCGGGACATTTTTCAGGTCAGAGGTCGTCCTGAGGTTCTCGAATTGGGATTAAGACATCCTTGGGACCACCCCTCAGGACTTGACAAGAGTACTCAGGACATCCTGAGGACCATCTTGTGCTGTATGGGTAGAGAGACGCTCATCGGGCGGAAACCAAAATGAAATGAGATTTTTTACGCGCTCATCCTATTGCTATGCTCAGCGTCGCTCTTTCCCCACCAAATTTTCTCGTTCAATATTGAAGCTACTAATTAATAATGAAGCTACACGATTTATTTAACGCGGTAGTATTACTTTTGGTGCTAAGCGCAAATTTTTTGCATTCCTCGTTAGCTAAGAGATCAATCAAGATTTCTCGGCTATCATTGTTGATGTTTAATGGAAATGATGCACATGTACCAGGCAAAGCATTAAAGATAGGGCGGCAGTATAACAAGAAAGTGATAAATCTTTCTAGAATTCGAGGGACCCGAACCGTTTTGAGGTGGCCAATTTGTAGTCAACTTTCTTAAAGCGTTACTCCTCAGCCATAGGGAATTTTGCTTCGCGGTTTTTTTTTAATTTTTTTAAGTAGGTCTTTCTCTATGTGTAGACCAAATTGTATCCAAAAATATTGAATATTTATTTTTTTATTCAATATCAAAGTTTTTTACAATTTCATAACTTCCGGAAAATTTTTCTCATAATCCATTCAAGATTTTAATGATCTTATTTTTTTATTTTATTTGTCACATCTTATAATGAATTCACAACCAGGGCTATTTAAAAATTTATCTTTATAAAAATCTGGTCAGCTAAAAACTTTTCGTAGTGAATGCACAACATTGAAAATAATTGATTTTTGTAGGTTGTTTTCAAAATTTTGAAAAACGATTGGTTGTAAATATAGGCCTAATATAGCCAAATCATATGCAAAAAAAATTATATTGATTCATTTAGCCGTTTTCGAGAAAACGGTTCCGAAAGAGGAAAAAATGCAGCTTTTCAGGAGAGCCGATTTCATCCAGAAGTTCAAATTTCCCGCTATTCCCGGGCTTTTTGTTCTCTTAGTTCGGTATTTCCATACTATGAATGCCATCGATTGTTACTGTCACTACCATCGATAGTCTGTATATCGAAATAAACTTGAAAACACAAGGAAGGGTAAAGTGTTTTCCCTTGCAAAGCAAAAAAACCCAATTTCGATAGACTCGCAACTTTCAAAAAATCATTTCAAGTACTTAGAATACTTAGATTTACATAATTTTTACAGCCAGGAAGAGTTCTAGTTTTAATTTAAAAAAATAAAATAAAAGTGAATTTTTTCACCCAAAAACGGTTCCGGTCCCCTTAAGTAGTTCACAAATTTAAGAAAATATATACAACAAAACAACGAAAGAGGCATATTAATAACAAGCAAAAAAAATTAGAGACGGTGAAAGCTCTGACTGAATATAAAGCAATGTCTGGAATGCGGAAGATTTGGGTTACAGAGTTCCTTCAAACTCGCAACACAAGAGGCGAGTTCATCACTTTAGTCCGAGATTTAAAAGACAAAGACCAGGAGAGTTCTTCACATACTTTAGGATGGACTCAAAAAGGTAAGGCATTTAATAATTAAAAACCTTTGAACGTATTGAATTTTAAAAGCTGTTTAAATGCCCAATTCATAAAAAAAGAGAAATGTAAAATACCATTTGCTCCGAAAAATAAAAAAAAAGTTAAATATATAAATAATACGTAATAATAATAAATAAATGAACAATAATAAACATATTAATAAAATACCATTAACTTATTTAATAGGACCTGATTTAATAATGTACATCTAAATACTTTTTATTTGCTTTTCATTTATAACTCCAATCATATTTCACTGCTGGTTTAAAATATATCCTTCAAGGGGAAAAACAGCTAACATAAATAATTTTTTGAGGTAAAGAAAAAAAAAAACCCAAGCATACGGTGCGGGATCTAACCTCTAACAAAATGTCGGCTTTTGTTTAAACTGATAAATCATAACCAAGCCTTTTACATCAAAATTAATGTAGTAAATTAAGCTTTAATTTTCGTTTTTTACAAGAGATTCATCTGCTATTTTATAATACTTTATGAAAAAAGCTACCATTGCATAGGTCGGGGTTTGAACCCACACCATAAGCCGCACTATGCTCGTGCTCTGCCAAATAGGCCATTACATCGCTGTAGGCAACCGAATTTAAATTTATTGTTAACTGTAGAAGAATATATAGTTTTCTAAATATTCCCTGTTAATCTTACTAGTGCTAAAGTGGGCTCCTCCCTTAAACTGTGTAAAAGTCTTGTTGTCAGTTAATTTCACTATGGTGAATTAGGCTTTCCCTTGTATAGCAGATTTATAGCTCTGTAGGCAGAGCGCTAAAGCAGAGAAGCGTACGGTGCGGGTTCGGACCTTTACCAATGCGATGTTGTTGTTTTGATTAAACGTTTAAATCACCAAACCTACTGCATTAAAATTACTAAAGGTAAATTAAGCTTCAAATTTACAAGAGATTCATCTGTTTTTAATAATAATTTATGAAAAAAAGCTACCATTGCATAAGTCGGGGTTCGAACCCGCACCATAAGCCGCAAATTGCCCGTGCTCTGCCGACTAGGCCATTACATCGCTTAAGGAGGAACAGTAATTTACCTTTATTAAGTTTATTGCAGAAGCACCCATAGTTTTCTGAATATTCCCAATTAATCTTAATAGTGCTAAATCGGGCTCCACCCTTAAACTGTTTAAAAGTCATGTTGGAAATTAATTTTATTATGATAAGTTAGGCTTAAACTTGTATCAGAGTTATAGCTCAGTAAGCATGGCACTGGAGCAGAGAAGCGTACGGTGTGGGTTTTTACCTCTACCAATACTATGCACGGGAACCCAGTGGCGTATGAAGCGGGTTCGAATCCCATTCTACGCATTATTAGATACTCTGCACAAAATGTTATAAAAGATGGGGATTTTTTGTAAAATACATAAAGTGAGGCCTAATTTACCATCAATTATTTTACGTAGAAGTGTTGGTAATTTAGCAGTTTATTCACAAAAGCAAGCATCGAATTTGTAGGGATCCGATCACGCGCCATACGTCTCAAAGCTGCAGCGCTCTTCCAACTATCCTATAACCCTGATACAAAGGAGAGCCTAATTTATTCATATGAAGTTTAATGCAGCCTAGGTTATTACACCGTTTTTAGAGTAGAGCATAATTAAGCAATATTAAGATTAATGCGGAAATTTTCGGTAAATAATGGACTCTTCTACATTCAACCTTATGAAAGTAATTTAGGGTCCAACCTGCTCCGAATTAATGGCCTAGTAGGCAGAGCCCGGGAACCAAGTAGCGTAGAAAGCGGGTTCGAATCCCGTTCTACGCATTATTAGATATTTTGCACAAAATGTTATAAAAAATGAGGGATGTTCTTGTAAAATAGGAAAATTGGGGCCTAATTTACCATTAATTATTTTACGCAGAAAGGTTGGTAATTTAACAGTTTATTCACAGAAGCAAGCATCGAATTTGTAAGGATCCGAGCCCGCGCCATACGTCTCAAAGCTCCAGCGCTCTTCCAACTAAGCTATAACGGTGACGCAAAGGAGAGCCCAATTCATTCATATAAAGTTTAATGCCAACTAGGTTAATACATCGTTAATTCAGTAGAGCCTAATTTAGCAATATTAAGATTAATGCTGAAAGGTTCGGTAAATTATGGACTCTTCTACATTCAACCTAACGAAAGTAATTTAGGGTCGAAGCTGCAGCGAATTAATGTCCTAGTAGCCAGGGCGCGGGAACCGACTGGCGTATGAAGAGGGTTCGAATCCCGTTCTGCACATTATTAGCTATTTTGTAAAAAATGGGGGAAGTTTTTGTAAAATACGAAAATTGGCGCCTAATTTACCATTCATTATTTTTTGTAGCAAGGTTGGTAATTTAACAGTTTATTCGGAAAAGCAAGCATCGTATGGCGCGGGATCGGATCCCGCGCCATACGTCTCAAAGCTCCAGCGCTCTTCCAACTAAGTTATAAGCATGCCGCAAAGGAGAGCCCAATTTAATCATATAAAGTTTAATGCCAAAACGCCAACATCGCATTGATAGAGGTTCGAACCCGCACCGTACGCTTCTCTACTCCAGCGCTCTGTCGACGAAGTTATACTCTGATACAAAGGCAAGCCTAATTTACCATAATAAAATTAATTGCCAACATGACTTTTACACAGGTTCAGAATGGAGCCCAATTTTGCACTCTTAAGATTAATTGGGAATATTCCAAAAACTATGGATTCTCCTACAATTAACTTAATGAAGGTAAACTAGGTTCCTTCCTAGGGCACTACAGCGATGTAGTGCCCTAGTCGGCAGAGCACTGGCATACTGTGGTTTATGGTACGGTTTCGAACCCCGACATTTGCAATAGTAGCTCTTTTCATAAAGTATTTTAAAAAAGCAGATGAATCTCTTGTAAAATACAAAAATTGAAGCTTAATTTACCTTTTTTAATATTAATGGAGAAGGCTTGGTGATTTATCTGTTTAATAAAAACGGCAACATTGCATAGGTAGAGGTCCGAAAACGCCACCGTACGATTCTATACTCCAGCGCTTTGCCTACTGAGCTGTTACTCTGGTAGAAGGGTAAGCCTAATTAACCATAATGAAATCAATTGCCAACATGACTTTTACACAGTTTAAGGGTGGAGCCCGATTAATTGGGAATATTCAGAAAAGTATTGATCCTTCTACAATTAACTTAATGAAGGTAAACTAGATTCCCGCCTACAGCGATGTAATGGCCTAGTGGGGCTTCTGGTGCGGGTTCGAACCTCGACTTATGCGATAGTAGCTTTTTTTTATTGAGTATTAAAAAAAATCAGATAAATCTCTTGTAAAATACAAAAATTAAAGCGTAATTTACCGTTATTAATTTTGAAATCCTCTGCTTGTTATGAGCTAAAACGTGAGAATGAAATTGGAGAAATACCAACACTCTCTAAAACGCATGCTCAAATCTCACGAAACTTTCGTCGTGTTTGACGAAATGGCTTCGTGGAAAAAGCTCCCAGTAATCCTTTCGTCAAATTGCTGAAATTTGTTGTCACTTTTTTAATTCACGTGATCGCACGACCATCGAATCGTTGTATATGACGAAATTTTCTTAACGATTCAAGAATCGTCTAAAATGAGGATTCTATTTTTGAGAATGTATATTTTCGTGAGTATAAGTACAGTTTTTACAAATAGAATGCACAGAATAACTGTACATGTCATTTAAACAATTTTCAAAAATTTACAGCTTATTCCCAGCTTTCTACGATGCAATATCATCCTAAAGCATTTTACTCCCATTTCAATTAACTGACGGCTTCTAAATGCCGTAGCGAATGAATTTTTACTGGTAAGTATGAATATTATATATAGAAACAGGACAAATAAGGGGTAAAAACGGGTTTTTGCATCAGACTGAGTTTAGTATGAAATTACGAGAACTGTGTTCTGCATCTATTCATTTAGCCAGGGACTATAAACTGTTCGAGGGCAGTTAAAATAAACAAATTAACAGTGTGGTTGGACTGCAAAATTGCATTTTTTACACTATTTTGCATCCACTCTGACTGAAAATACGTTTTAAATTGCCCTATATTTGGTACACACACGAACCCTTATAGAAAGTAGTGCAGATTCGATTTTGGCAATAACACCCTCAAGAGGGATGGTTCCTTATTTCTCATTATGCGTAACTTCTCAACAAATAGGGGAAAATTTTAAACTTCATTTTGTTATTGCCATATAATAAAAGAAACACTGCTTTTCCTTGAAAATTACGACACATTATTTGAGTTTATTCAAATTCTCTCCATTATTTGAATATTTCTCGTACATGTCTTTTGTTTAAATATTTTTAAGGATCTTATTCTGGTTGGATATGACGAAAATTGTCATGTCACTAGACCAGGGATTCTCAATCTTTTTCGACTTGTGGCCCCTTAGAAGCCACAGATTCTTCCCTTTTACAAAATTAGCAACATGAATGCATATTGTTGTAAAAGTTAATAACTCCACACAAAAACAGAATTAGAAGCAAGAAAAATATATTGGATTTATTTTTAACACAGGCACATAAATATTACTTTAAATGAATTTAAACCACATGCAAGATTAGAAAAAAATTCCTCGATAAACAAAAGATATCGTGTAAAATTTATAATCTACATTCTTTGTTTCTGTTTCAGTATTTAAAACTTATTTCGTTAAACTAGAAAATTATTTTTCAATCATTTCTATAATTTTATACCTACTAAAATTTATATACTAATATTTATGTCTTTTATTTTTCTGCTATAAGATGACATAGTGTTATATTTAAAATGACACTGTAAATATTCACTTGGAAAATGACAGCATAATTTTAAAACAAAGGACATTTGCAGAAGTCCATACCCCCCCCCCCCCCCTCTTACTAAAAAAAAACATTTTCAGCTTTTGAAACTTTTTAAAATTAACCTACTGATGCATTGGATTTCATTAGGAAAATTGACGGCATTAAAATTAAATTCATTTTTTTCTCTTTGTAATTTAATTATTTATTCGGCATTGCATAATACGTTTATCAAAATATGTTGATTACAAAATGAACAAAAAATTAAATTTATATGAATTCAATGAATGAATAAATTAAAATTCTCAATCAACACTAAAAAAAGCAGTAAAATTAAAACATTTCACAAGTAAATTCAGCAGCAAAAGGATTCCATTTCCATCTGTAAAATCTTAAATAACTAACCATAATTAAACAAAAATAAAGTAGCAAAGTAACACACCATTACAAAGTAGAAAATACTTTGCAAATAACACAATAATTTTTAACAAAATAGCTTGCAAAATATTGTGAATAAAAATTTAAAATACAATCTGCACCTGCTCAAAAAAAAAAAATCAGAAAAGACAAATAGCAATAATAATAACAGGCTCTTTTCTAAGCAAAAAGGGAGAGTTTGTGGATCAAACAAAAATAAAACGTATAGTGGCCCTTCCATAAAATCTTTAACAAAATCCATTCTAGTCTGTAAGAAAAGGCTTTTGAACAATAGAATATTCACACGGATGGAATTTCAGTCAGCGTTCACCCTTGACAGATCCATAGCAGAGCTTAAAAAATATGATTAAACAAAAGGGTACGATTTCTTACAAGTAAGAATTCAAAGAAATTTTGAAGATATTATAGCCTTAATAAGGTTGGTTTTATGGCAGCTGCAACAACATATTTTTGTAGGCTTTCTGCGCATGTGTCATTAAATCCATGCTAATTCATTAGTTGCTATTTTATCCATCATTAAAAAATATTTTGACCCAGAAGACCATGATTTGCCTCTCGCGCTATCATATGAAAAGGAAACTGCAGAAACTGCCTTCAAAGAAGTATGAGTATTGTGGTTCTCGATTCTCAGTTATTGGGCCGAGACTGTGACGTAAGAAAATAATTTGAGGCACATTTACGATAATGTGATGTGCACGTGTCTAAATTAGTCATTAATGGTATGGAAAGGCATCTTTAAGAAAATTTTACAGAAATCCTTTTTTTTTCAGAATATGCAATCTAAGTGTCGGCAAGAGTTTGCACTTAGAAAATAGCTTCCAAGGCATTTCATTCGAGCACAATAGAATGGCTACTCATATGTTTTGTCATGTGTGATTTGACAGAAAAACTTTTAGAACAGTAGTCACATGAATATGGCTTTTCCCCTGTATGGACTCTGAAATGTACCTTTAAAGTTGAAGCTCGAGAAAATACCTTTGCACAGTATTCACAGGAATATGGTTTTTCGCCTGTATGCACTCTCATATGTGCCTTTAAAGGAGAAGCATCTGAAAATGCCATTGCACAGTATTCACAGGGATATGGTTTTTCGCCTGTATGCACTCTCATATGTGTCTTTAAAGCTGAAGCATGTGAAAATGCCTTTGCACAGTATTCACAGGAATATGGTTTTTCGCCTGTATGCACTCTCATATGTTTCTTTAAAGATGAAGCATCTGAAGATGCTTTTGCACAGTATTCACAGGAATACGGTTTTTCGCCTGTGTGGACACTCGTGTGTGTCTTCAAAGTTGAAGCTCGAGAAAATACCTTTGCACAAAATTCACAGGTATATGGTTTTTCGCCTGTATGGACTCTCATATGTGTCTTCAAATGTGAAGCATTTGAAAATGCCTTCAAGCAACATTCACACGAATATGGTTTTTCCCCCCATGGTTTATGGACACTTGTATGTCTCTTTAAAGATGAAGCACCCGAAAATGACTTCGAGCAACATTCACACGAATAAGGCTTTTCGCCTGTGTGGACTCTCATATGTCTCTTCAAATGGGAAGAGAAAGAAAATGCCTTTGAGCAAAGCTGACACGAATACCGTTTTTGAGCATCATGAATTTTCGAACTGTATGCCATTGTGGTACAGCATGAAAATACGCTTTTCTAAAACAGGATGATGATCTTTTGCATAGATGGTTCCTCAAATGTTCTTTCTTCTTATCATATGTTTAAAAACCCATTCAGTCGAAAACCACAAGAGCACAATATTTTTCACAAAGGAGCTTATGTTTCTCAGTTCACAAATTGTTAATATAGAGTAAAATAGTACGATTCTTGAAAACGGAGGTCACTTTAATGCTGACAAGCGATCCTTTTAGCGAAATGTATTTATTGAGGATTTTAATCTTTAACGTAGTTTACTATTATTTTTATATTCAATGACACTCTCATCGTACATTTTTTTTTTGGAAACTTTAGTTCACTAGTTACTTAGTTCCTTACAAGATTGGGCACAGTGTACAACTTCCTTTCAATGATATTTAGGTGAGTGTATTTTCGCCTAAGCAAAAATGATTGCAGTTTCTAATTTGAATATAAGAAATTCTGAACATAATAACTTTCTGCATCACTAAAAAAAAAAAAAAAAAGAGTCTGAGCTCGTAGCATCTACATCTTCAGCATATATCAATTTTAGACCTCTTTTTTTTTTTTTTTTTTTTTGTTGAATGGCTTTAGCTTTTCATTTGAAACCTTAAAGTTTGAGAAAGTTGTCCTAGGGTTGCATTTCTTGAAACCTTCAAATTGATAAACTTCCTCAGGTGTATGAGCATGTGAAAGTTTGCATAATTAGAGGGTGATGTCGTGCATGTTGAAGTTTGCTGCCATATAGTCCAGGTAATTGCTGAAAATAAAGAAAAGAATTAGTGAAAATAGGAAACCATTTTAATCATTAAAAGCGTAAAATATTGAAGCTTTGTACCCAAATAATATATCGTGATGTGGAAAAATGGACAATGATGTCTACAAAAATCAAACAATCGTTCGTTCTGAAACCACACACACATAGTTAGAGAGATGTATATCATGATATAGGCACTTTTGAGAGGTTCCAGTCTGTATTTTCATGGTACAAAGTCCGTTTTAAAGGCATTTAACTCGATTTTTTTATATATTTTTTAAGAGGCCTTAAATATTTCGGATATTTTATATGTTAGATTCATAGCAACAATATGTCATGTTAATCAATATACAAAAACACACTTTAAGCTATTTTCACAGCAATAAATATTTTTTAATAATAATGATAAAAAAATTTTAATACAAATGCATGACTCGAATGAAACTTAACGCTTCCAGGAATAATAGTACACTCATAAGCAGGGTTCGTTATTTTTTTTTAATTTAAATCAGATTTTTTTTATTTAAATCGGATTTTTTTAAAAGACCTTAAATATTTTGGATATTTATTAGTTACATTCATAGAAATAATATAGCATCTTAATAAATATGCAAAAACACTTATCTATTTTCACAGCAATAAATATTTTTAATAATAATGATAAAACAAAGTTGAATACAAATACATGATTCAAATGAGAATTAACAACCTTACCAGGAATAACAGTACACTCATAAGTACAGAAAAAATGAACGAATTTAATCTGAATTATTTTGCTGTTGAAAGCTGAAAAAAAGTAACAATTGTTTGTACTTAATTTTTACATTGAATGTACTTCAAACATTTTTCTACTTTATAAATGAAAAAGTTTGAAATGTTTTTACCCAAATAGAATAGAAAAACCATATGCTCACACCATTATTAAAAACTGAAACTTTTTTCTTTAATCAAATATCTTTATTGAAAACTTCTATGATAAAAAAATATTTTAGGAGGAGAAAAACCTTAAGCTATTAGGGGACATGGATGAAATATTATGGATGCATATTCTAAATTCTAACAATTGTTGTTTTAAACACAATCATTCTGAATTATTTATTGTATGGTATTTATGAAATTTATCTAAAATACTATTTTTATGATAAAACACACAGAATGGTTCATGGTTATTATGAATTCTAAGTTGAATGATTGAATGAATGATGTTTCGCTGTTAAGATGCTTGAAGAATAAGAGTAACATTGTAAAATTAAAAAAATAGTAATTAGTTCTAATGAAATATGTTATGCACACAGACAGATGGACCTAGGAAGTTTTGTTTAAAACTGGTTGTAATTGCAACATATTTCATTTTTACAACACTTTCTACCCCTGTAAAATCCATGATTTTTATTTTAATTACTTGATTTAAATCAATGATTCTTTTTAAAAAATCAATTGATTTAAATCGCGATTTAAATCAAGCTGATTTAATTCAACGAAACCTGCTAAAAAGTTTCAATAAAAAATGTTAATGTCTCATGTACAGTTGTATGAAAGCCATTTAGTGAAAACGCTTATATTCCAGCATCGAATATTTAATAATTTTACATTTATTACAGCTTATTCACAGCAATAGTTTGTAGTGTCTTTTGCAGAGTTCGTATTAAGCTTGATACTGATGTTGTTAACCAGCTTGATTTAAATCAGGGGATTTTTTTTAAATGATTAATTTAATCGTCAAAAAAAATCTTAAAAGTGATTTCAGTGTTATAAAATGTTGTTTTAAACATAAAATGTGTTTCATTTACAACTTCTATTCCAGGCAAAACTTCATCAATCCCTCTGTCTGTGTGAGTGTATAATATACTTCGCAACTTTAGCACTAATTATAATTATTGTTTTTCTAAATTTGTACAATATTATTAAATTTGTACAATATTATTCTTACTCTTCATATGTCTTAACATCAAAGCAGATTTCATTGAACACTTCATATTGCAATTAATGATCCACTTAATGGGTTTTTATATTTTAATAATAGTATTTTAGTTTTACTTAATGAATACCACACAATAAAGAATTCAGGATGATACTGTTTTAAACAACAATGTTTAGAATTTAGAATATGTATCCTTAAATTTTTATCCATGTCCCATAATAGCTTAAAGGTTATTTACCTTCTAAAATATTTATCATAGAAATTTTTAATGCAGATATTTGATTAAAACAAAAAGCTTCAGTTTTTAGTAATGGTGAGAGCATATGATTTTACTAAATGGGTAAAAACATTTCGAGCGTTTTCATTTATAAAACAGAAAAATGTTTGAAGTACCCTCAATGTAAAAATAAGGTATACACACAATTGTTACTTTTTTTCAGCTTTCAACAGCAAAATAATTCAGATTAAATTCGTTTATTTTTTCTGTACTGATGAGTGTACAATTATTCCTGGTAGGGTTGTTAAGTCTCATTTTAGTCGTGCATTTGTATTAAAATTTGTTTTATCATTATTATTATTAAAAAATATGTATTGCTGTGAAAATAGCTTAGTGTTTTTGCATATTGATTAAGATGCTATATTATTTCTATGAATGTAACATAATAAATATCCAAAATATTTAAGGTCTTTTAAAAAATAAATAAAAAAATCCGATTTTTTAATTTTTTTTTTTTAAATAAAACAAATCACGAATACTGGTGACTTCCGACTCCCCCGTCATTGAAGACGACAAATCCCAACGATCGACACTATGAATGGTAGCGAAATAAGCGGATATCCTTTGAACGTCGTTTTACTACATCATTCACCACCAGATTTCAATTATGAGAGGCAAAAATATGGGCCATTGCAAGACGTGATGGATACATCAGGTCAGGGATGGGCAAACCTTTTCGATCGTGGGCCCAAAACCGAAAAAAACAGTTTGACGGGACAAGAGAAATTTTTCTAAAATTTAAAAACTATGCATAAGTATGAATCATGTACATTATACGGCACCTGAGTGCCGTATAATACAGACAAAATTTTTTAAAAAAATATATGGGTGCATTTAGCTTTGAAATGAGTAATAGAATATATATTATTAACCAATGCTGTTGTTCCAAATTTTGTATGTGATTACAGTTATTCCATATTTATATTCAAAATGTCCACAAGAGCAACATAAAGCATATAATTATAATGTTAAAGCAAAATTAAATCATCTCAAGTACTTTTTATTTCTTTAAAGACGACTTAAATAACTAAAATGATCATAATATTTCTTTTCCAATTCTTTGTGTGTGTTTATTGTTTTTAACCTTTTTTATGCTAGTGCTGTATAATTCACACGATTCACAAGTATTACAATTTAAATATCCTAATGAGATGAATAAAATTGATTTCATTTTTTAAAGTTCCTTATATTGAGGTTCGAAGTGAGATGTGCTGATTCTAAGGATCGAGGCAAAAAACTCATCTGTCGGCCTACTTCTGAAATAATTCTTTCTAAGGTTCATAGTTGAAAACACCTGTTCACATATATAAGATGAAGCAAACATAGCACTGATTTTCTGGGCATGAGATATTAAATTTGTGAAACTTGCTTTTGGTAATGATTTGTTAAATTCTAACTTTGGCATATTTAGAAATAACTGCTTAAGATGATTGTTAGATTGCTACTCAAAAAATTCAAGCGGCAAATCGGACCTCTGTGCTTCACAATTTACGATAAAAGGCATGGTAAAAATATCCAATTCAGCTTGAATGGCACCGAATATAACTAACAAACAACATCCGCTTTTAACAGTTTGCCGATTGGAAGCTGTCTGTGGTTGCATTTCCGTTGATTTATGTTTTGTAGAACAAAAATAGAGATAGTAAAAAAATCTCCAGGTCTTTGAAAAAAAAGGAGAAAAAAAATATTTAAATAAGGTAGAAATGGAGATGGATATATCACATTCATTTTAAATTGAGATCCGAGGCAACTTAAAATTCAATCCGTGGGTCGTAGTTAAGATGTGTAGTGACATCGTTAGAAACCAAAAGGCAGTACAGAGCGAAAAATATAGATTTTGGAGAATGTAGTTATAACGCACCTTTGAAACTCTGGAACTGAAGGCTCATTTAGTTTCAAGAAAATGGTGTTTTGTTAGTAACACTTAGTGCTCAATGTTCATAATTATTATTTTCAAACACCTAGGTTTTCCAAAATATGTGTTTAAACATTTCAAAAATTAATGTTCTAGCAAGGATTTATCATTTGTTATTAAATTTGGGATTTTTTTAAAAATTCTTGCCAGATTTTGGTAATTTAGAAAAAAGTGTGGACCCCAGAAAGCATTGGATATCTGGTACTGTTCTCCACCAGACCCCTACCTGTTAGCCGAGGCCTTAGGATTGCTTACGAACGGGGAGAGGTGGTGGGGTCTACGGATTTTACATGCACATATCCCCAAGTATACATGGTGGTCTTCAGTGGGTATCGAACGCGCGATCTTCCAGGTGGAAGTCCGACGTGCTAACCACTAGGCTACCACGGCGCTGGATATCTGGTACTGGACGCAGTGACGCTGTTGGACCCGAATCTCGGGGGAGGGGGGGGGGTCATCTACACCAAGTGCCTGACAGGTTTTTGAATACCTGTAATCCAATCTGGCCACTGCACGAAATATCAAGTTGTTTAACATGTGAAATTTGATTTTTGAAATTTAATTAATTAACTTTAATGTGCTTTGGAAATATATGTGAATTAAACTTATTATGCGTTTGGATGCTGTGGGATGTTTGAAAATATGAACAGAATTTAAAAGTCTCAAACATCAAAGCTAGATATCAAGTAAGTAATAGATCATACAGGGGACACCAGATATACAACATCCTGAAAATAGTGGCACTGAAATTAAGAGAATGGGGATTCCTGCTTTTAAGTTTAAACAACTGCTGAGAAAACCATTACTATTCTAAAACAGCGTTTCCCAACCTTTTTTTTCTTTGCAAACCCCTTCCAAGATCTGAAACAAAACGGCGAACCCCCTTCTGTAGTCATTAGCAGCGTCTAGCAAAAATATAAAATTCGCTGACAAATTTATTTACCATATGCACAATAGTTCATAACAAGAAATAAAAATGTAGTTATGAAACATCCAAGTTTATATAAATACTAACATTTTTTTATTATTTGTTCTTTTTGAATTATTAATATTACATTAAACATATGTATTCATACAAAATACCGTTAAATATTATTTTCTCGATAGTGTTAAAACGTTATGCAAGAGTATGAGAAAAAATATGCACGATTTTTTTAATTAATCAAATGGGTGTCGCTTGGTTCCACTTTCGGGTTGAAATATGCAAAATTCTCAAAATTTGGAAATAAAGTATGATAAATGTAAGTACAAAATTCAAAATTAATGAATGAATAATCTTCCGGTTCCACTTTGAGGTCTGTGTATGAAAAGTTAGCTGAAATAATGCAAAATTATTCGTGATGAAAAAAAAAGAAAATCATACGTCCAAAATTTAAAATAAACTAATGAATAACTTTTGATACCACTTTGAGATTCAGATTTTTGATATTATGTAGAAGTAGAAATAAGTACATTTCGTATTTTGTACCTATGCTTTCTCTGTCAAATCAATTTATTCAAGAAAATAATTTTTACACACCCGAATACTTATATAAATTTATTAGTAATTCCTTTATTCCTTTAAGTCAGCAATTAAAAATTCTGCCATTGCAATATTATTTTTGAGAACCCCCTATCTGCCCCACGCGAACCACTGTTTGGGAAACACTGTTCTAAAATATAACTTGAAAAAAACATTATGTACACATGTTTTGGAATTAAAAGGAACCTATTTATCATACCTAAAAAGGGACCGTTCATAAATGATGTCACGCTTTTTTTCCCACATACTTGACCCCTTCCCCCTTTTGTCTCAAACTGTCACACTTCAACGGACTCCCTCCCCCCCCCCTTTGTCACGTGTCACGCTATGTTGCATAAGCACGGATGTCACACTTCTTGTTACCCCCTCCCCTCCCCTTGTCACAATTTCACGAATCCCCTGCCCCTCGATGTGCGACATCATTTATGAATGATCCCAAATGTAAATAATCCAAGTGAGTGCAAATGACTTGAATTTTTTACATGCAGGAACAGCAAATCTTTGCATTGCTAAAAAGATTATAACCCAATTTCGATCAGTGTTTCTTTCAGGCCTTTTCTTCCAGGGGGGGGGGGGGTGGCTGTTAAGAATTAGAAGGGGCGGTGTATGCTTAAAAATCATTACCTTTTTATATTTATATATCTCTGACTAGAAATGATGATAATATGAATATATTTTGAATAGTATATGATCGATTTTTGATACCATGTACAGTAGGTGCATTTTTAGACTATCTTTGTTGAAGTTTAGGACAGTGTTTTTTTTTTTTTGGGAGGGGGGGGGGGGCTCCTGCATCTTAAACTTTTGAAACTGGTCTTACAACTATAATGTTTAGGCTATATCTGAAGGGGGGTCCGGGATTTTTTTGCAATTTATCTCCTGAGAATGCCTTTGAGGACGTTAGAGGAAGGAGTTTCAGAAGTTCTCCCCTAAGAAAATTGTCGAAACTGCTGTCTTAAAAATGAAGTCTATTTTTGTCAATGTTTTTGGAGGCAGGGGTTCAAGGACTCTCCCCAGAAACTTTTTGAAATCTTCCTAACAATACAATTTCGAGATTCATTAGTGATTTTAGAGGTAGCAGAAAGGAGTTTGATTAGTCTTCCTTCGCAAATTTTTCGAAATAAGTTCTTATCTTTTAGGTTTCTTTTGGTGTCGCTAGTGAGTGATCGATGTCTTTTCCCTAAAGGTGTTTCTGAAACTAAAGTCTTAAAAGTGAAATCTCTCTTTTCTTTCATTTTTTAAAAAATTTGTGATCTGAATTTTTCTCCCGGGTGGGCAGTTGGTTAGCTCCGTGGGGGCAGCCTCCCCCCCCCGGAGAGATGCCTGAGAGAAACACCGATTTCGATGTTGAGCTGCTTTTGTGTTAGGGATCATTCATAAATGATGTCACGCTTCGAGAGGGGGAGGGCGGTTCGGGAAATTGTGACAAAGTGTGACAAGGGGAGGGGAGGGTGTAACAAGAAGTGTGACATCATGTATCATGCAACATAGCGTAATGCGTGACAAAGGGGAGAGGGGGTCCACTGAAGTATGACATATCGTGACAAAGGGGGGAGAGGGTCCACTGAAGTATGACATATCGTGACAAAGGGGGGAGGGGGGGTCAAAGATGTGGGAAAAAAGCGTGACGTCATTTATGAACGGCCCCCTTACTTATATATTTTTATTTCAAGTAGTACATATTAAATTGCAGTTTTCCTGCACAGGTTCAGCTAGTTATTATTTAAAATTCATTCACACTTTTAACAGAAATTTATATAGACCTTATTTCTTATTTATTTTCAGGTAAACTCTAACAAGGTGTCACGGAAAAAAGGATTTTACAGGACATAAGACATTCGGTATTGGTGTTACACTTCCAAGCCAAGGAACGGTTTTGGCAAATGATGAAGGGAGCGTACATTCATGGGCTGAAAAAATGAAGGAAGAAGAATTCAACCCGGTTTTATTCTATAAAAGGCAAGATGTTGAGCATTCTGTCATTGATAAAAAAGATTTCATGTTACTGTTAGAAATTTCGTCATGAAATTACGGTTAAATGACCGGCAGCAGTCTGTCCATCTAATTCACCGTTAAATTTACGGTTTGCAACATTTTTCTATCTTTACGGGACCTAACCATTTCAAATCAGCTTGGCTAAAAAGCCGTAAATACAAAAGTTTACGGTTTTATAACCATTTAAAAATGGTTTCAAAACAAAATTTTTACCGTTTTTGAACCATTTCGAGCCGCAAAATCTTCCAGGCGTAGAAATCGTGAACGAAGCTTGCGGGAATCAAACCCGGTTGTATGTCATACCATCTTGCTCTCTACCCATTCGGCCATCTGCACTACACAAAGCGGTCGTTTATTTATTAATAAATCTTTCTTTTCATCAGGAGAAGAAAGATTTATTGATAAATAAACGGCATTAAAATTGAGATTTCAGTTTTTGATTGGACCGAAAGCCATCTTTGGTCTAAACTTACTGTATATTGACGAAAATCATTTTATTTGCTTCAAAAATTAAAATACAAACAAGCTTCAGCAGCTCAAGTTATGGGTTCGCTCATTCGCTAACAGTTCGGGAATCCGATGTCTCCAATTTTTTATTAACGTGTGTATGTGTTTCTATTTAGTAACCACTGCTTAAGCCACTTTTTTCTTCTTCTTTTTGTATATACACATGCAGATTTGAAGTGATAAATCTTTATTCCCATTTTAACAACAACGTACGACCGGTAAGGTTTCGCAACCAAGATGGACGCCCGATTCTCTGAGCGCTTGCGTTAAACGTTCTTTAGTAGAAACAGAGAATGAACGATTTTTTTCGCAATCAGCGGTTTGAGTACCATCTTTTTAATGGTTATTCAACTGTTGTAATTAAATATGGTAAAATAACAATCAAATAAATGGTTATTTTAGTATTTTCTTACGGAAATTTTTAACAGTGTAATTATCATGACTAATTTTCAAAAAAAATGTCTTATCTCGTTTTGATACCGATAGGATATGTGTTGATTCTACACATGGAATATCCGTCTACCAATTTGAACTCATAACAATTTCAGCAATTGATGAATATGAAGAAGGAATACCAGTTGCCTTCCGCATTGCATCAACTGTTGATACAAAAACCCTTACACATTTTTTTAATTGTGTGAAAACGGCATTGTCACGTCATTTAAATCCTCGGGTTTTTATGAGTGATTTTGCCATTATGCTTCACAATGCATGGGTCAGTTTTTGGTCCATGCACAAAATATCTACTGTGTGCATGGCACGTAGATAGAGCGTGGCAAAAGCATGTGGTGTGTTTAAAAAAGGATATTAGAGATGATGCATATAAAACATTAAGAAGCTTGATGTATGAGTTAGACATAAATAAGTTTAAAACCATGCTCCATAACTTTATGGAAATGCTTAAGGAGGTTGAAAATACTAAAGAATTTTATAATTATTTCAAAAGGTATTATTATGATAGATGTGAAATTTGGGCGTACTGTTTTCGAAAAGGGGCACGAATAAACACCAATATGCATATAGAAAGTTTTCACAGGTGTTTAAAGCACATATATTTGGAGAGTAAAAAAATTATTAGAGTTGATAAGGTGATTCACGAATTATTTAAACTAGTTAATGAAAAAAATTTTGATTCTTTTATTAAAACAGTAAAAGGTAAAATTACGAAAAAAAAAACGAACTGAAAATTTTAAAAGACATAGAATTGCTAAAAATTTAAAAGCTAAAACTAAAGCAATTTATGAAAATGAATGGGAGGTAATGAATGAAAATAAAATTTATACTGTTACTAAAGTACACACTTGCAACAACACTTGTGCCATTACTTGCAGAACTTGTGCCATATGCACCACTGCTTATGTGTGTACGTGCCATGACCATCTTATATCAAATTTTATTTGCAAGTATATATACATTTCAAGGTGTCATTAAATGAAGAAAAAAATTTTATTGGCCCTTTACATAATTTAAATGATATTGCTGAAAATACAACTGAAAATATGTTATTTAAAGAATCCCAACCAATGTACCATGAGGCAAACAAATTGAAAATAAAATCACGCAGCACAAAATTGAACATGTTAGAAAATATGGACAACAATATATCATCCTAAATAATGCATCACTTAAATGCCATTGAACATTTAATGCAAATTAATGGGGAAAATATTCTTGCAGGTGGAAACAAAATTAATCCAGCAGAACCTTGCAATAAAAAAATAGAAAAGCAAAAAAGATTTTACTCAATCAAGAAATCTCGCTCTGTAAAAACATTAAGTTATCCAAACCTACTAAAAGAAGAACTTTCTATAAATAAAAGTAATCTTGATCATACATATTAATATTAGTTCTTTAATAATTATATTGGTACTTATTGATTTTTATTCTTTATTTGTTTTGTTATTGTTGTGCTAATTTTCTGGAGAATTTTCTTATTTTGCATATTTTTTCCAATTTCACAGAATGCTCACATTTATGTTCCAGAGTGGTTTACAGAAAATATATTTTGTAAAAAGGAGGTCAAAGATTTTTTTATAGAATTCAATGAAAAAGTTCTTTTTTTTTCCTGTACTGCAATTAGAATTGCCATACCAAGAGTTTTCCAAAAATCAACTTGCAATAGTTTTAAAGTTAAATTTTTTTTCTTCTCTATTATGAATTTATCTTTTATAAAATTTAATCTTGAAGTTTTGTTTTGCAATGAAGTTCTTATTTCGCATCCTTCCTCAAAATTGCAGTATTAAATTAATTCGATTCAGTCTAGCTGAGCTCTGAGCCTGTGACTGATACTCCCTTTGTATTTGTATTTGACTTTTTCAATATGTTTCTTTCTGCGTTCCTATTACTTATTATTTAGTTTTAATTTTAGAATTATTCAGAGTTTTATAAAAAAATAGATTAAATATCTATTTTTTAAATTTAATTTATTTGTAAGACGATTCATTTGTTTTTCCTCTGCAAACTTTCTTTCATCCTTATGTGATACTGTTCCACAAAATGGTCATTTTGTTATTGAATATTTCGCTGATTTTGTTTATTATTACAATATTTCTTTATTTTAATGTAAACTGCTGAAAATTAATAAACATCTTTTTCATGAATCTTTTACACAATGGTGGGCAACAGTAGCCCATAAAGTCTTATTTTGCTCATTTTGTATTTAAATTTCTCTGAAGGATATTTTGATTGTAAATTTTAGTGCCTTCAATACTGAATATATATGTATTTAGTTAATTTTGTAAGATTGTCGTCTACATCTGTATTTTTTTCATTGTAATAACTATTGAACCCGGAGATGCCCACTTTAGGGAGGATCATGAAACAGACCGAGGCATTGAGATTTTTGGGGGTGGGGTTCATTTCAGGAGTTTGGTCGAATGTTTGCCTGATATGGGAGGGAGCACCCCTATTGTACGTAATGCTATTACAAATATATGGCTCCAAAAAAAGAATACAGAGCCTATGAAAAAGCTCTAGTTGACCACCTCAACCCATTATTTTGTAGTATAGTCCTCTGTCCTTGAAAATTCTTCAAATGCACTCCATAAGGCTCACAAGGGTAGAAGAACATATGTTGGGTTTACCTAGACTTGTTTCTTTGAACCATGTTCAATGCATAAACAGTCAAACAATTTTTTTTGCCTGTTTTTTTTTCAATTTACAACTTAACGCTTTATCTGCTTATCATAAACCAATTATTTATATCCTGGATTTTTTTACACTTTAGAATCATAAAGAATGTATCGCAGAGGCGTAGCTAGAGAGGGGGCAAGAAGGGATAGCTGTCCCCGGGCGCAGCGTCAAGGGGCGCCAAATTACTGCTAATTTATTTTATTTTTAAATGCGAAAAAAAATTATTTGATCTGAAGAGGTGTGAATATATTCGACAAAAAAGTGAGAGCACCACAAATCATATTGGGAATGACCAATGTAGCACAGGAGTGCGTGAGAAATCAGACAAATAACTTTGAGAAGCCAAAGTCTCCCATTTTTCCCTTAAAATTGTATGGTACCTAATAAAAATGAAAGTTAAAAGGGCTGCTTTTTCGAGCTATTTATCATTTAGGAAGCATAAAAGTTTTTAAAAATTTCTTTTAGGGGAGCCCCTAGGTCCCCAGGGACATAGGGAGGGGGCGTATAATCTTCAGTTGTCCCCGGGCGCTGAAAACCCTAGCTACGCCTCTGATACATTGTAATGCATTGAATTGCATGGCCGTATCAGGAAGTCCTGCTTCTGAGGCAAATATGTTTTTTTGCCCTGAATTGTTATTAAATGTATCTCTTTATTGCTTTTTTAATTTTTAAAGCCCTTTCTATTCTTCAAAAATCAACTTGTCAGGACGTTTTGTCTATTTAAAATCATTGCAATAAAATGTGCCCTTTGCATTGCAGCACTTGAGGTGATGGGCTTGCTTGCATTCCCTATTGGATGTGCCTGTTGAATTTTATGTTTTCTTCAGTTTTAAGGCTCACAGTATAGAGACAGGGCCTGCACTAAGCATTCACTGCTGATCTAAATGCAACAGAATACAGAATTATAAATTTGGGGAAATAAATTCTGCTTTGGCAAAAGTAATGGTGAACTTAAAATTCTCAGAAATTTCTATTCGTAAAAAAATATCCCCTCTATTCTCAAAACAATGGGGAAAATTCCACCGAATGGAAACATTTAAAATTAAAATTTGTTAAAGTTAGTCTTTGGCTAAAACTTTTAAAATTTGGCTAATTTACTGGCTAACAATTTAAAATTCTTACCAGAGGCCCTGAGTGATACATATTTTATTGCACATTCCACTCTCTGCATTATTGATAAACATCTTTGTAGCCTGAATATTTATTTTGTTGACAACATTATTGCTGGAGTTTATTTACCTTTTTAAGTGAAATGCCTAATTGCCTAATCTTCAAAGGAAAAAAAGTTTATTTTATCTCATAGTAAAACATAGAGTTTGGTGGAGTTAAAATAATCTTTAAGAGGTTGATTATAGAATCTGTAATATAAAATTTTAAATAAAGAAAAGAAAACTAATAAAAAATTGACCCTACAGTGGTTGATGCATGTGGCTGGTTCTTTTAATTATTTTTTAGGGCTCTCTAGGTACTATATGACACGTAATAATAATGCGTGAGACGGATATTTGTATTTTCATGAATCTGGAATTTAAGTCATATTCTCTGTTAAAATTATGCTTGTGTTAATATTTGAAGGTGACATATGCCATACGTAAATAAACACAGCAGTTTACTGCAATGCAATTTTTAAAAATGTGTTTGTTTTAATTCCTGCACCTTGTGCTGCTACAGAATAAAAACTGTCAAAGATCAAATTAATTTTTCCATTCTTTAGAATAGGGATGCAACGAATAGTTGTTTGACTAAATGCCCAATATTTTTGACCATTTTTCTGGGTAAGAGCCAAATGTTCAATAATTTCCTCTGGCTGGAACTTAGACTAAAACATAAAAAGTTCTGCAAAATTATTTTTTTTAATTTAAAATCAATCAAAGTCTAGTGCTACATATTAGGTATTTTATTTAATTTTAGTGTAATACAAATGACATTTTTATGTAGACATTAATAAGATATGTTACCTTATTCATGTGCCATATCAAAAGTACCAATTGCCACTGATCTCAGGACAGACAAATCGTCAAGGAAAATTGTTTTTTTGATAGCGCCAAATGAAGCGCTTGGAAGGTAGAGCGATGCAGGAGGAGAAAAACATTTTAAAACGTGAGGACAAAAAGTTGTGCTGAAATTAACTACTAAAAAGAACAAAAAAAAAAATTGTATGCACGTTCAGAGCAACAATTTTGAAAAAATTGTGCATATATTTTTTTCAACACAAAAATAATATACTTATTTCTTATCAGAATGCTATAAAAAAATAATTTTTGGAAAAAAAATAGAATCGACTTCAAACTATAAATTGCGCTAAAAAGTAAAAAATAATAAAAAGTAAAAATAAATTATTCTTTAAACAACTTCGGTATGACTTTTAAACATAATTTTTGAAGTCGGTGCAAAATTATGATGGATTTTGATGCATGATTTCTTTTGTAACTATGAACCAATTACAAATATAAATAGCATAGAGTTTGCAACAGTTTCAGTGTAACATGATGCATGGTGTAATTATAATTAGACTGTCATAATTTTGCACCGACTTCAAAAATTATGTTTAAAAGTCGTATCGAAGTTGTTTAAAGAATAATATTATTGTTTACTTTCTAGCGCAATTTATAATTTGAAGTCGGTTCTATTTTTTTCCAAAAAATTTTCTATTTTATTCCTTTTAGTGTAAATACATTTTTATATAAATACTCTATTTTTAAAACATACTTATCAAAGGGAAACCTCTGAGAGAATGACACTAAAAACTAACCGTTTGTAAGATAAATTTCGTTTTAAAATCGATTTTAAAGGGTCACTAGAGCAAGCAAACTGATTGGATTTCATTTCTTCTTCAGAGAAGCCTTCAGTCTATTTCTTGTTATAATATCTTTTAATATTACATCTTAATGGCAACAAACTCTTTTTTAACAATGAGTTTCATTTTTATGAACAACTTTCCCAACAAAGAAATATTGAGCCTAGCCTTTCCAATTAAAATAAAAAAATACTTTTTTTTTTCACCCCATAACGTTTTTTCTAAAAAACAGATGCAGTCAAACTGATGTGCGATATTTGAATTAGACGACCCTCTATCGATCAAACAAAAAATAACCAAAAGCGGTTCATTTAGTCAAAAGCTATGAACGAAACAGCAAAAAAAATTACCACATTTCAGCCCATAACTGTTTTTCTAATTATCGAATATGGTTAAACCGAAGTATGGGACCTATGGGAAACCACCCTCGATCGATTAAAAAAAAATTCATGAAAATCGGTTCATCCGGTAAGAAGTTATGAGTGGACAAAGAAACAAAAAAAAAAAAAACGACATACATTCATACAATATGAATGTATAACCTCCTTCCTTTGTGAAGTCGGTTAAAAACGTTGGAATCATTTTAATAAACTCATGTTTCTGAAAATTGCAACACCGTGAAGGACTTACGCGAATGAGCTGAAATTGTCAGGAAATGCAAGGTAGCGCATGATATGCAAATGATTAGAACTTCAAATCCGTAGCGCATGCGTGTGCTAAGCAGCGCCCTCGAACGGCGGATGGATCCGAATGAATAGACGGCTGTAGCGAGGCGTGTATGGTTATCTGCTAGTGGTAAACGTTAGCTCAATCTTTACTTATGCCTCTTTGACGAAAGAGAGCGAGATTTGAACAACTTACAGAGTTTGAACGGGGGAAAATCATCGGCCTTCGTGAAGCTGGATTGTCGTATCGGGCAGTAGCCGCTCGTGTGCAGCGTAACAGCAGCACAGTGATGCGTGCTTGGAAGCGGTGGATGGACGAGGCTCGGACAGCTCGGAAATCCGGGAGTGGACCCCGAAATGTGACGTCAACTCGCGATGATAGACACCCGGTCCCCATGGCGCGGACGGACCGTACCGCTTCCTCTAGACAATTGTCAGCACAGTGGTCAATAGCTACAGGTGTTTCATTGTGTGCTTCATCAATTCGTAGACCTCTGCTGCAGCGTGGACTGCGCGCAAGGACTCCTTTATACAGGATCCCCCTCACGCTAAACCATCGCCGCCTGCGGCTACGATGGGCCGATCAGCATAGAGACTGGCGTGCTGATTGGCAGCATGTCGTGTTTTCCGACGAATCCCGCTTTAATTTGTGGTACCACGATGGCCGCATTCGTGTCAGACGCTATGCCGGTGAACGCCACCTTCCGGAGTGCATTACCGAACGCCACAGTGGACGAACACCCGGCGTTATGGTCTGGGGCGCCATAGCCCATCATGGACGATCTCAATTGGTACGAATTGTGGGCAATCCGAACAGCAACCGGTACATCGGTGAAGTTCTACAGCCCCAAGCTGTTCCCTCCCTTCAAATCTTGCCAGGCGGTGTATTTCAACGGGACAATGCCCGCCCTCATATTGCTAGGACTGTTCAATCCTCCTTTGCAACGCAGCAGGTACAGCTTCTTCCTTGGCCTGCGTATTCCTCGGATATGTCGCCAATTGAACACGTGTGGGATTTCGTTGCTCGGCGTCTCGCTCGTGATCCTCGTCCAGTTGCTTCTGTAGACGAACTTTGGCGAACGTACGCATACAAACAATATGGAATGCTCTTCCTCAGGCAGACATTCAAAATTTTTCACTCCATGCCACGTCGTGTAGCAGCGCTTATTGCGCCGCGTGGTGGCCACACAAAATACTGATTCCGATCTCTTGTTATTCTTTGTTTGCTTTGAAAATTTAATCCTTTATTTGTACCACTACCACTCAACTGTGTATTAAATTTCATTCAATTATGACGATTCCTTCATGGTGCTGCAATTTTCTCAAACATGAGTTTAAGTAGGAACAATTTTCGCAAAATGCAGTCCCTTCAGGGTTCACAATGGGGAAAAATAAAAGGTGGGATTTCCCCCCTTGACCAAAATTTTAAGTGGGATTTTTAAAATTTAAGTGGGAACTTTTCCTTTTGTTTTTCTCTTTAAAAGTATTACTAAATTGTCCGATCGTGATCTAATACAAAACATGTAATAAAAGATGATTATCTAAGCTATGCTCAGCAAAGAAAGAATAAACATCAACAAGGTTCACACAAAACGGATCCTTTACAAAATTCGCGATCGCAAAAATGGGTGCTTTATAAAAAGTTAAGCATGAAGAAGATCCTCTGGTACTTTGGTTATTTAACCAAAATTCTTTGATGTGTGATTTTTACAAAAAAAAATCCTTACAATTAGTTTAAGATTTCCTTTATTTTTTCTGATCATGTGTCATTTTATCTATTGATGTTTTTCAATGAAAACAGTATATTTTAGAAACCAGCATTCCCTTGTAACATTGTGACCCAGGAAGATTCCCTTTTTCCACTCCTTTTTTTTATTATTATTTAGTCCTCTGTGAATAGAACGAATGAAGATAAGTAAGCATTCACAAAGGGCTTAAGTTGCTCAATAATCCCCAAAAAATGAAGAAGTTGTCAATCTTTCCCCCATACTATTCATGATAAATAGGTGTCCGAGATTCTTCTTTTCATTAATGAGGATAAGATGGCAGTTGAAAACTAACATACTCCATTTAGTTTGTATTGAATTATCAGTTTAGAATAGTAGTTTCGTTTCGCGATGTTTTGAACGCGTGTCCGCTAGTTGAGGAAACAGCTCGCAAACGAACTTTTTTTGAGTGGGATTTCAAGAAATACTGCGGTAATCGCGAGAACCCTGCATATAAGCTATTTTCAAAAGTGGGATAATTCGGGAAAAAGGGGGGGGGGGGTGCGCAAGTGTTTTCGCCCCGTTTCTTTAAAATGAGACTGCCGGAAACAAATTTTAGGTCACCCCTTTTCTATTACGTAGCTGGAACATATTAGTGAAAAATACCAAGTGAAAGGAAGTTAATAAACATTAAATTTTACAGACAAGTAATTAACCAAACGCATTCTTACTTAAAAACGGTTTTTAAGAGTTTTTTGCAAGGAAAATTGGATTAATTCACACGACTAAAACTAAATATTTGCAGTCTTTTTCAAGAACATTCAGAATCATTTATAAACGTTTTATAAGTTTTTGTGTATCTGTTCTCAAAAGTAGTATGAATTGTTCTTAGAAACAGTCTGCTTTTTTTTTTTTGGTATAGTTCGGATACAAATGTTTCAAAAAAATTATTAAAAATATGTTATGTTCAAATTAAAACTAAGTTATTATAATTTATTTTTCTCAATAGTTTGAATAGTAGTTTCTTTTCTTCCTTTTAGGAACTTCTTTCAGCAATGCCTTAACAATTTTTAAGTTATTTTGTCAGCAATATGTACATAGTTTTATGTTAATTTAATATACCTTTAGTTAATTAATTTAACTGTGCGTCGCATTATTTGCTTTCCAGAACTTTAAACTTGGAAATTATATGGTTTACCAGAAATGGCTACACGTGAAACTAGTTAATGACATTTTCAAAATTAGAGGAGAAATATGGAAATCTGAGATTGGTTAAGCGATACAGATGAAAGCTCTGACAAAGCTCTGTTCATCAGAGCTTGTATATATACAAGCTCTGAACACTCTCAAAGTAAAAATATTGTTCTCCTTAATATTCAAAATCAAAATTAATGTCAAACGAGTCATTTTTTCATTTAAGGTGGAAATTGTGATGAATTGAGTGTTCGTTTTCTCGGATGCGAGAACAGATATCGCGCAAACGGGAAACGCACGACGACGACTCGCAGGGACTAAACACGCACATGCAGTCAATTTGGCGCCAATAAAATAATCTGGTGTACGAGGCATAGGGGCCGTTCATAAATGACGTCACGCTTTTTTCCGATATATTTGACCCCCCTCCCCCGCTTTGTCCCAATGCGTCGCACTTCAGCGGACCCCCTCCCCCCCCCTTTGTCACGCGTCACGCTATGTTGCATAATGCAGGATGTCGCACTTCTTATTACCCCCTCCCCCTCCTTGTCACAATTTCACGAACCCCCTCCCCCCCTTGAAGCGTGGTTATCAATCGCTTATTGTTATCGAAATTACTTGGTCCTGATTTTCTCTATTCATTTGCATGTTAAAATTATCGCTTTATGTGATCGTTACATCGGGTAATGTTATCAGATTAGATTTTGAATGTCATTTTAACTGGCAAAGGAATATTCGCAATGTATTCCGAAGGAACGCATTCTTTTCTTTCCCTCAGCTGTTGTTTGAATTTCCGAGAATTATCCCTCTTCCACATTCCTGCTCTTTATCCGCCTGCTCTTTCCCCCCCTCTTCTTTCCAGGAGGGGGAAATTAAACGTGGAATGTTTCACTCACCCTGCTGGTGGTCATTCTTATCGGAACCGAGAAGGAGCGTAGTCACATTTTTTTATGCTTTGCTCGCTTACCTGCAGCTTGTCGACATGGGAGCCAGAAAGCGAAACAATTTAACATTAAAACAAGAGATGGAAATTTGAAATCGTTATGACAGGTCACCAAAAATGAGTCTGCGTAATGCTGCAGTGCAGTTAAACATTTCTCAGCCTCTATTGTGCAGAATTCTGAAAAATCGTGATGAGCTTACTAAAAGAGGTAAACAAAATGAAAATACGGAGTGCAAACGTATTAGAGCTGGTAAAGATGAGCAAGTTGAAAAGGCTCTAAGACTTTGGTTTGAAAATGTTCGAGAATGTGATGCTCCTTACGCAACAAAAAGCAGAAAGTTTAGCTGCTCAAATGGGAAAAAAAATTTTGTTGCAACAAATGGTTGGTTCCAGCCATGGAAGACACGGGAAAATATTGTTTACAAGAGAATTCACGGCGAACAAAAAGATGCCGATAAGCCAGGAAAACTTGGCTACGAGACAAAGTGGCCGAAACTAATTGCCTCATATTCACCAGAAAATGTTTACAATGCCGACGAAATAGCTTTGTGTTTCAGAGCACTCCCTGGAACATACACTTATTTAAGAATGAAAGCTTAAAAGGACATAAACTCTCAAAGGAACGTGTCACTGTGTTATGTTGCACCAGTATGTCTGGAGAAAAACAGGGACTTTTAGTTATCGGAAAAAGAAAGGAATCCACGTTGTTTTAAAGGTGTTAAAAATTTCCCTGTCGACTACTATGCCAACAAGAATGCCTGGATGACGACAGTCATTTTCAATGAATGGATACGTAAGTGGGACCATAAGCTAAAGCAAGATATCCTTCTCCTTGTGGACAATTGCACTGCACACGTTTTTAAATGCCACTCTGAAGCATATTAATGTTATTTTACCTGCAAACACTACTTCCCTTTTGCAGCCCTGTGATCAAGGAATTATTCGTGCTTTAAAAGCCCATAATTGCCACGAAGTGCGGGCACAATTACTGGATGAAATAGAGAACACTCAAAATCCTGGGGCTAATGACTTGGCCAAATAAACTAACGTTCTTGATGCGGTGCACCTGTTAACAGCTTCTTGGGATCGAGTTTCTGCTGAAACGATCAGAAACGGCTTTGCCTACGCAGGATCTTGCGTAAAAAATGACCAGAAATCTCAAGAAATGATAGAAACTCCTTCGAATATGACTACTGAAGAGTTTGAGTCATGGGTGGAAGTAGATCAAAACATTCCAGTAGCTTCCACATTAACAGAATCTGAAGTCTGTCAGATTGTCATAGGAAAACAGACGAATGATGAAATTGATGATGAGTCAGATGAAGAACCTCTTGATTAGGGATGAAACGGATATCCAGCAACTATCCGGTGTCTGGCTGATTTTTAACTATCCGATTGATCCGGATATCCGATGCGGCCAGTGACTAAATTATCCGGTATCCAATCCGGCACCCGCAGAAAATATCCCAATATCCAGGGAGGTCAAGAAATTTATTCGGGCCGGGAATATCCGGCAGTAATTTGGGGAGGAAAATTTTACATTATGTTCTGCCAGAAAATTTTCAGTGCCAAATAAAGTAACTTTATGCCAAAATTTTGTACGACATAAAACTTTTGATATTTCCAGGTTATAACTTCAACTTTCTACTGAACATTTATGCAGGGGTTGAAGTGATCAACTTAAACAATATAGGATTTTCTTTGAGAAAATATAAGGGCAATAAATAAACCTAAATGCATTCACATAGAAGTAAATATGTTATGCATTCAATATTATAAAAACATCGGAAAAAAGTGATATAATTTTAAACAATAACAAAATTGAATGTTAGAAAAATGATATAAATTTGTTCCGAAAATGAAAAATCACACATTTTTTAAAGCTGTTTTCAAGACTCAACTTCTTCTTGCATCAATTAGTGCGTGTCCGGCCTCAACGTCACTCATATATTTTCATTTCAATCCTAGCTTTCCTTTTTCAACCATGGCTTGGGCTAAAGAATTACCCTCATTTAAACTTTTAAATTTCGCTTCAGTTGATTCTTTTGGAGGCTGACTTTGCTCAGGCTGGGAACATTCTTTTTGACATCTTTTTATTCTTTCTTTTTCTGCCTTATACTTGCTGTGGGCTATTTTGCAAAACTGTATCATTTTCCTCGTAACTTCCACATCAGTAGCACTCTCTTTAACTGAATTTTTAATCACTCTAAGCCCTACAAAGGTGCTTAAACTCGTTCTTGTCCTTTCATTCGTAATTACTCTTTTATTCATTACCTTTACAAGTTTAATTAACAATGGCAATCTCAAATTTCCAATGTTATCTTTTATGTTAAAAACATTGTTTCAATATTTATGGATAGCATGATTTTCAGTTTCTTCCAGAATATCTACAGCCAGGGGTGATTGGGACACAAAGTGAAAAACCCTGAAAAATTTTTATGCAAAAAGTCGGTATCACTTTTTATGCACCATAAATTATACGACAGCTTTTATACACATACAGCTTTTATATGACGACAGCTTTTATACATATAGTTACAACGGCAGGTTTAAAATAACTTTTGACATTAAAATTTATATTTTACTTACCTACTTCTAACTAATAAGAAAATTTTAATTAATTAATTTTTTTGCAAATAAATTGTAATTTATAGTAAAATATAATGAATAGAAATTTCCCATGACTATATTTTTTTGCAAAATTTTTGCAGTGAAATACTTTTTCTGCTTAGAGTTATTATTTTTTCATTTATTTGTGAAACAGCGATGTCAGGGGCAATATAAAAGCTAGCTATACAAAGCTACAGCACGTCAAATACCCACAAATCGTAGGGATGCGTAAAAAAAAAATCATTACGTGTCCCTTATTAATGAAAAGAAGAATCTCATTTTGAATTTTCACACTATATTTGAATCAATGCATTTACAAATTGATGGGAATCATTTAAGTCATTACAAGCGCTCGACATCGAAGAACTTTCACTTTTACAATTTAAAAGAGAATACTAAAATATACTGTTTTCATTGATAAACATCAATAGATAAAATGACATCCACTCAGAAAAAACAGAGTACATATTAAACTAATTTTTAGAAATTCTTAGTAAAAATCACACATCAAAGAATTTTGGTTATTTAAGGGGATCTTTTTCATGTTTAACATTTTACAATGCACCTATTTTTGCGATCGCTAATTTTGTGAAGGATCCGTTTTGTGTGAACCTTGTTGATGTATATTCTTTCCTTACTGAGTGAGCATAGATTTAATAATCATCTTTTATTTAGTTTGTATTAGATCATTTTCGGACAATTTAGTACTACTTTTAAAAACAAAACAAAAAGAAAAGTTCCCACTTAAATTTTAAAAATCCCACTTAAGATTTCGGTCAAGGTGGGAAATCTCACCTTTTATTTTTCCCCAGTGTGAACCCTGTCATATATATAAATAGGCGAGGCAAAACAGTTGGGTACCACTTTCTCCTCTGTTTGTCAACCAATTTTCTTACTTCTTCACTTAGGAGCTACTGTAAACAATAAAACGCTTTTGGATATAGCCAATTTTTTCCTTACTTCACTTTCGTCGCAGATTCCGAGCCTTTTTTTAGTCATAAGTCTCTATTCGTCATAGTTTGATGCTACTCCTTCCAACTACAACACTTGTGCAATACTCAACACGTTTTTCTGTCAATATTTATAATTCAAAGAAGCAGAAATGCCAAAACCTGCAAAAGAGAAAATGCAATCTATTGAATGAATGTCAAAGCAAAATACTAATGTAAAATCAACTGTTTAATTTATTTCTAAAAGCTGAAGTATTTTGTTATAAATAAACACTTATTTATTTATTTTGAAATTTTCCGACTAAAAAATATTTTATAAAAACTATGTAAAATAACTCTTAAAACAGTATGTAATATGGTTGGAAGAAACATTTCTATTAAGAATATGCAACTTCTACATGATGTACTTTTCAACACTAACACTCAAGATTACATATTGATATTGTGTGATATTCATTTAATATCTAAAGTAATTCATTAAGACACGTATAAAGCGAATTACGATATGATTACTATGAATTGCGACATGAACAGAATCAATAATGCATTGGTGTTAAAACGGTGTAATAGCAGTAATATTGAAAAATTAAAAATAAGAGTATACAGTACTGAAATATGTTACACACACACTGGCAAACAGAGAAACCTATCAAGCTTTTCTAATTAAATCAGAGGTTGTAAGTGCACAACATTTCTTAAACAACAATACAGAAAAAAAAAAGTTTTAAAAATAGTTTTTAATCATTTTTTTTTCTTTTTAAATCCCTTATTGAAATCACGATTCTAATAATGATTTAAATAAAGCTGAGGCAAATTTTTGAGATCGTAGACACCTAAGAGTACCCCTCAATAACAAATGAAAGTGCGAGAACTAATAAGTTTTTAAGAAAGTACGTCCGCTATGAGAGATCAGAATGATTAAAAGGATTATTTTGCAACAAGAAATATTGAAATGAAAATAGTTGTTCAGCTCGTAAGTTTCCAGACAATAAAGATGCAAAACATTAATGAATAAGAGGCTTGTTAATCAAAAATATATGCTGTAAAAAGGTGAAACTCACGATTCATCTTCTTTCCTCCGCCATTATTCACGAAAGTGTAAACAAATGAATAGTTGCCAACTATTTTTTCAGAAACTCTAAACACATAACATGCAAGCACGGCCCCACTCGATCCTTCGTTGGGGAAACTTCAGACGCACCGCAATTCTTCGCTCTTCTTGGGTGGATTGCGGTTGCAATAAAATTAAATTTTTGAAGGTTTTTAAATTACTTTCGAGCCATTCGAGAAATGGTTTAGTATGCGGTATAAAAGCACTGGATATAAGATAAAAATTATAACTTTGCAGTGGAAACTTGCTAATCTGCAGTCCAGGGATCCGAAATTGCAAATAATCTGCTTTTTTAAAGAATTTGTCAATTTTCTTGAAAAACGTGTCCCCAATTAGTTTGAGCTTTTTGGGGACAAACCATGTAAAATATACAAATTTGGGGACTGTAGCCGAAATTCGAGGACGTTTGGTCCCCCTAGTTATGTCCTTTTGATAGACTTTTGAGGGCGAATGCCAGCATTAGCAGAGTGAGTTGAAGGAATCAAGGAAAACTCATACTGTCCCGTAACGGTAACATCGAATCAGAAGTTAAATAAATATAATTGCTCAGTTCAACTATCTCACAATATTCCTTTCGCTTTATTTCCTAATAAGTTAAAATTATAAGTACTCATGAAGATTAATTAACTCAAAAAAAACTATGCTAAGTAATCAAAAACCATTTTAATGGAACACAACACAAAACTAACAAAATACAACTGTTGCCATTTTCACAACACAAACTATAAAGCACCAAAACAAAGATAATAATAAGGAAGAGTGTTAACATTCTCCCACCTAAGATAAGTTTTATCTTAAAATTTAACTTATAACTAATCACAAATACAATTACAGCAATAATATTATTCAAAACAGTTCACAAGTTCAGTTTATCAGGCATCTTAATAACTCGACCACTTCTGGTTCTTTGTGCTTCCTCCAAAGGTTTGAGACTGCAGTCAACTGACTGGCTGATTTTTGGCTTTGGATTTAATTTAATATTTGACAATGTCTTCTCAACTAGAACTGACTCTGCTGCCGACACCTCTAAAAGATATAGGCGCTGTATTGGTCGAAGCAACTCACCTCTCGCTGTCTTTAACTTTACAAGTCTAGTAACACCATCTTTGCCCGGGACTACCTCAATGACTTTTCCAAGCGGCCAATTCACACGCTTTGTGTTGTCGCTTCCAATCAAGACAATGTCACCAACCGATACTCCGAGACTTCTTTTACATTCTGGTCTCTGTATTAAAGCTCCCAAGTACTCTGATCGAAATCTATTCCTTACATAGGCGTAACTAGGGTTGGTGAAAGGGGGGGGGTCACACTAAAAATGTACAGACCAAACACCAATAAGAAGTGTAAGAGTTGAAAATTTATTAGTCATAAATACTTGTCTCTAAAAATATACTCCGTGTTGATTTCAGGCATCTCCCGGGGGGGGAGGGGGAGCTACCCACTCAGAGCAAGTCAATTCCTCCCCCTCCCCCTGGCAAAAAACCTTCAGATCACAAGTTTTAAAAAAAGAAAGAAAAGAAAAATTACGCTTTTAAGGCACTTTACTTTCAGAAACACTTTCAGGAAAGGACATTGAACACTATCACGAGCGACACCAAAAAAAACTTAAAAGACATAAGACTTTATTTTGAAAAAAATTGGGGGGGGGAAGTAACCAAACTCCTTTCTGTTTCCTCTAACATCACCAAAGTATCCCGAAATTGCATTGCTAGGAAGATTTCAAACAGTTTCCTGGGGAGAGCCCTCGAAGCCTTGCCTCCAGAGTTAGCCTAAGCATTATAGATGTAAGACCAGTTACAAACATTTAAGTTGCAGAAGCCCCAAATACCCACTCCTCTAACTTCACCAAAGATCTAAACATACATCTACTATATATACATCAAAAAGCTATCATATATGTAAAAAAATTCCTATTAACATCATTTCTAGTCATATATATCTATATATATGTATATATAAAGGGTATGATTTTGAAGCATGCACTGCCCTTCCTAATTCTTAACTCGCTCCCCCTGCTCCGGAGCCAAGGCAGTATCCAGAATTGTTTTCGGGGGGGCCCAGACTTCGACACAATTATGTTAAGCAAAGTTTCAGGGAGGAATATATGATACATTGCAAAAGATTTCTGGGGGGGGGGCGGCCCGTGGGTCCCCCTTCCCTTCTGGATACGGCCTTGATTCACAAAAACATTAAACATTCATTAGTAGATCTATTAGTTTATTTTTTAATTCAAATGCAATAGAATATTCAATATTCAGCGCTAAGCAATCTTCTATGTCCAGGCATTCATAATATTAAAACTGGGAAATAGTGGAATTTTAGGGGGAAAAAATCCAAATTCCCCAACAAATATGATCATCCCCATAGTAAATTCCTAAAAATGTTGTTAAATTTGTAGCAAAACATACCTCAGAAGTGGAAGCGTCTGAATTGAATTTTCTTTTCTTTTTGGATGACGAACGTGGCCATCGCTGCAGTGCAAACATTATTATGTATCGAAAATAACTAAAAATTTAGCTTAAATATAAATAATACTTGATTGTAAATTAAAGTGCAGCATTAAACCGTAGCAGTGAGATTGGAAACGTTGAACGGATGATTTCCAGAGTCGTAATGCAATCAGTGATGGACCATAATAAGAAAAAAAAAAACATTTAAAATATAAGAGATGAGAGAACATCTGTAAATGAGAATGCAATGCAAATACAGTTCATCAGTTTTCCAATCGGCTCATCTGCAAAAAAGATTTTACCAAAATGGGTGTTTGGACAGGAAGTCATAAATAAATACAAATTGCTCTTTAAGTTTCTTGATGAGCATCACTTCCTGGCTTGAGGGTTTAACCCATTAGGACAATTGTTGGCTAGGGGTCCTTCATTTTCAGACCCCAGCGCCGGGTTATCAGAAAACAAAACTCCATCATAGTAGAGAATATTTTCCACGAAACTTATTACTTGTGCGATTGTATACCTAAATTGCTGCCTTTGGTAAAAAAGACATCAAGAAGGAAAGAAAACTATCTGGAGTGATTGAAAGGATCTCTGTTTGTGTGTGTGTTGTACGGTGATTGAAGCCACCTTTTGCTGTAAACCCCCCCCCCCCCCCCCAAGGTGATATTGATTATAACCAGATGAAAAGTCCTCTTTATATGAGCTGCATACTTTGGTCATGATCACAACCCTTCACAGAAAGAGGAAATAAAATCATATGCATATGTGTTTAATTTTCTTAGGGAAAAAAATATGTGCTTTGCAAGGCCGTAGCCAGAAATTTTGTGAGCCTAAATGTGCCTCAATAAGTCAATACCCAAAGGGGGGAGTTTGAACCCCAAACCCCCCCCCTGGTTACGCCTATGATTCCTTAATGCCTTTTGTAAATTCTGTCTATACTTAACATGTTGATTAAGACTCTGGTGATCGATTATATCGCAGTCAGGAACACCACTCACTTTGATATCTTGTAGAAACATTGAAGGACTTAATGCAATCAATTCTGCTTCATTATCCGCAACATACGTCATCGGTCTTGAATTAATTACGGATTCGCAGTCGCACAACACCGTCATCATTTACTCATAAGTTAAGGAAGATCGGCCTAGTACTCTTCTTAATAATCTTTTAAGAACACCTATCAGTCGCTCCCACCATCCGCCCCACCAAGACGCGGTCGGTGGGTTAAACTTCCACTTAATAGGATGAAAAGCAGTCTCACTCACAATAAGGTTCCAATCTAACGCACCTAACAAATTTGATGCACCCACAAAAGTGGAGCCATTGTCACAATAGATAATACTGCATCGTCCTCTACGAGCTATGAACCTGCGTAAAGCCAGTAAAAAGGCTTCCGTAGATACAGAAGTAACTAGTTCAATGTGTACGGCTCTATACACTGCGCAGGTGAAAAGGCAAACCCAAGATTTCCGATTATCTCTCAGATACAAAGGTCCTGCTAGGTCAACACCGCATACTTCAAATACTGCAGCTTCATGTAAACGGTCTTCTGGAAGAGGTGCAGTGATAGCGTCAAGTTTCTTCGCAGAATGTCTCTTGCAAACAACACATTTTGATAAGATGGATCTCACTGTCTTTCTGCCATGTAAGATCCAGAACCTTTCCCTTAAGATGTTAAGCAGCATTTGAGTTCCGGCATGAGCATTTTTTACATGATAGTACATCACCATACGCTTTACAACTTCATGTTCAGATGGTAAAATTGCAGGTATTTTAAAATCTTCACTATCTGTCCGATACAAAAGTCTTGTCTTCAAGCGGATTATACCTTGGCTATCTTTGAAGGCTCTCAGAGTTTTTAACCTCTCATTTTGCTCATCAATAAAGCTTTCTTCTTGTATCATTCTGATAATTCTGTACTCAGCTACAGAAATTTCTTCAGAATCGAGGATACCATATTTTCTACTATCTTTCATTAGACGACAATTGTTAATGAATCGAAGCAGCCAACCAATAATTCTTATAGTTTTGATATAGCTCGAGCACTTATGCATAAAGGAATTGTCCACATCTTGCAAGTTCACCATTGCTGACACTATTTCTTTCCTCTTTTCCTTTAATACTTCCTCTTTATTTACAGATAATTTAAATTTAGGCCATTCATCAGCTGGAGAACAGAGCCAAGGAGGGCCTAACCACCACTCTGACTCTAACAATTGTCTAGAACAGGGGTCTCCAAACTACGGCCCGAGGGCCACATCCGGCCCGCGGACAGATTTTGTCCGGCCCGCGGAGAGCTAGCTAATGGCATCTGGCAAAAAAGTAATCATATTTTACACCACTAGTGGACTGATTCAACTTTTTACCACCGGCAACAATTAATGATAATATGGTTTTGGCCCTTGGAATTTACTGGAGTAATCAATATGGCCCTAAGGCTGGAAAGTTTGGAGACCCCTGGTCTAGAAGAACACCCCCTCGAAGGTAAATCTGCGGGATTCAATTTACTAGGTACATAATGCCAGTTTTCTGGTTCACTCACCAGTCTCATTTCTCGCACTCTATTATATACAAAAGGTGTCCAGTTTTCGCTACCTTTTATCCAACATAAAGCGTTACTGGAGTCTGTCCAAAAAAAGGTAGGAGTATTTTCCAATTTCATATCTGCCACGACTCTTTGCAACAGTCGGCAGCCAATAGTGCAAGCTAACAATTCCAATCGAGGAATTGTAATAGACTTTAGTGCAGCTACTTTGCACTGTGCCTGAACTAATTGGCAGGAAGCCAAGTTCTTTCCTTCACTCCTTAAATACATACAGGTAGCGTAAGCCATCTTGCTTGCATCTCAAAACACGTGTATACTCAAAGTGCTAGAATGATCTGGATCTTTTATCAAACGTCTTGGAATAGTAATTTCTCTAAGTATGTCCAACTGTTTTTTCCACTTCACGAATTTTTCAGAAATAGCTGGTGGTAGTTCCGAATCCCACGTTATTTTCATTTTCCACAACTCTTGCAACATTAGTTTCGGGTATAAAGTCACTGGGCAAGTATACCCGATTGGGTCAAAAAATTTTATGAACTTCTGACAGTATGCTTCTCTTAGTAACAGGTTCATTTTCTTCATAAACTTCCTTCAAATTTACGGAAAGAGTGTCTGAACTTAAGACCCATTGCAGGCCTAACACCGGAACGACTTTATCTGTTACATTAGCTGCTCCTTCTGTTGACGAATGGGAATAATCGTGCTCCCACCCTCTAAGGTCGAACTTCCTTTCTGACATAATATCTGTAGCTACTTGAATGAATTCATGCAATTCTGACTCGATCTTTACACTAGTTAAACAATTATCTACATAAAAGCTGCCTTGTAGTTTGTGAACAACATCTATAGGATATTTTGAGTTCCCGAGTTGTGCCTCCTCCAAAATATTTTCTAGATGGTATTGTATAACAGAATTAAGCAAGAACGGGCTACTAGAAACTCCAAAAACTACACGACAATGTCTAAAGTACTTCAGTTCATTGTTCTCACTAGACCAAAGGAATCTCAAATAGTTTTTATCATTTTCCTGTACGCGAATTTGTAAAAATGCCTTAGGGAAATGTCCGCCGAAACTCCAAATTTGTTCATTCGGAAACGTGTTAATATAGTAGGAATTAACTCAACAAGATTCACTCCTTTCTCTAGACAGTCATTCAAACTTGGGGAACCTTTCCATCCTCGCTGAAGCATCAAACACAGGCCTGATTCTGGTTGTGCTATTTTCTTTGACGACATGTCTGTGAGGTAAATAATGAGATGATAGTTCAATCTCATGCTTAGGAACTTTTTCAATAATTCCTTCTCTTGTCCATTCTTCAAATATTTTATTGTAATCCTCATACAAATTTTCTACTTTTAATTTTCGTACGGTATTGTCCAACCTCCTTACAGCTAAGTCAAAATTATCAGGTAGTGGAGGGTGATCGGCAAGCCGAGGCAAATGTACCACAAAACGATTTTCCTTGTCGACCTGAACTGTATTAATAAAGTGCTCTCTGGCGGATTCATGAAGCTCTTCTTTAGTTTTCTTCTCAGATGGATCGGTAATTCCAAGACTGTCAAGAGTCCATAACTCTGTTATTGTTCTGGTAGTAGAAAGCATAGAATGCGCTACTGAGGTTTCATTCTCTTCTGATAAAGTCTGTGGTATACGCCCCATTACAGTCCCCCCTAACGGTGTTTCCATTGCTGTTAAACCACAAGGTAAGGATTTGTAACCACCAGTAATAATTTTTCCAGCTACATCAGCTCCTATTAGAATTTCAATGGGACCCTTATAATCTTCATTTACTTGTATATTACAGTCAAGAAATTCTTTTATATGAATCACAGGAATTGTAGGTGGGGTACTTTCACAGATAACAGGTTGACTCAATACTTTGAAATGACAATTATAAGACCCATCGGAACTTGACAGATATAAGGTAAATACATCCTGTTTATACACTCCAGTATTTTATCCACCGAACAGAGAATGTTGAAGATATTCACAGCTTTCTCTTTTATATTCCATCTCTTTAGCAGTGTCCTTTAAGATATAAGAACGTTGCGATGCAGTGTCGATAATGGCTCTTGCCTTCCGTTTTCTACCTGCACCTCTAATTAAAACTGTTAATGTCAGTAACATAACACTAGGACCTTTGGATATATTAGCGAGTGCTTGATCGTCCTTCGGAATATCATCAAATTCTGCGGTTGTTTTCCCGGTGGGTAGGTGTACCTGCTGCTTTATATTATGGCAGAGTAATATATTATGTCTCTTCCCACAGCCTAAACAAGTTACCTTTGAATAGCATTTACGAACTTGATGCCCTGGTTTTAAACACAGAAAACAGCATCCAGACTTCTCCACAAGATTTTCTCTATCTCTCATTGACATCTTTCGTGCCTTCAAACAGTCAGCAGAATTGTGAAAATTGTGGCAAAATATGCACTGCTTCTGTTCCCTCGAAGAAGTTAAAAGATCGGCCGCACTAGCTATTTGACGAGATTCCGCATATTTATGTTTATTATTTACAACTTTCTTTTCTTTGGACAAGTTAAAAGTATGTTTGTTTATTACTCCAAAATCTTGTGAAGCTAGAATAATACGCTCTTCAGCTTGTACTTCATCTTGAAGAAAATCAAGAATTGAATCGAGATCAGTCTTAACATTAATTTTATTTACATTTTGATATTCTTCATCATGCGACCTGCGGTTCGTAGATCTGTATCGTTCCCAGGCTAGAAGTGTGTCCTCAGCTAGCGCAGACTCAACAAGTGGAAAAAGCATCGATGCGTATTTATCCCTGGTTACTCCTAATACTTCAAGTGCACGAAGTTTCGTTTCTAACAAATCATAAAGATTTCTCAAAGATTTCTTAGGCATATTTTGTTTTTGGAGAACCAATGATAAAAGATCTCTAACATACACTTGTATAAGTAATTCTTCTCTACCAAAACGCAATTTTAATTGTTCTACAGCTTTATCATAACTGTTTCCACCAGGTGGAAAGCTTTTAATTAACTCTTCAGCAACACTTCCTTTCTCCATGCATTGAGAAAGATAAGCGAATTTATCATGTAGATCTAAATTTGGATCGTTATCTACTTTTTCAAATTGACCCCAGAATCTAACCCAGTTCCTTAAATCTCCATTAAATGTAGGTAACTATTTTAGGGTACCTCAATAATGTATGTTGCTGAGTAGCGCTGCAACTGGAAAGAACATCTTCCCTTTCCACAAGCGATAATTCTCTCAATTTAAACTGTAATAACCGCCAACGGTCAATATAGCTTTCGGATTCATCGATCTCTTTCTCTAGAATATTATCTTCAACGTCTTCAGAGAAAAGAAATTGTTTAACATTCTCTTCAGAATTTACCATTAGCATAGCTTTTTCTTCAATAACTTTTAATTTAAGAATTTTATCAGAAATTTCTAAACTCGATTCTTCAGCATCGAACTCATTACATGCTTTACTAAATAATCTCCGTTGTTGAGTTCTTGTTTTCTTAGCAGCCTCCATATTATTGTAAAAGTTAAACAAATAAAGCGAAACTCACCGAATAATCAACACTCGTATCCTGTCGCGGACGCCAGATGTCCCGTAACGGTAACATCGAATCAGAAGTTAAATAAATATAATTGCTCAGTTCAACTATCTCACAATATTCCTTTCGCTTTATTTCCTAATAAGTTAAAATTATAAGTACTCATGAAGATTAATTAACTCAAAAAAAACTATGCTAAGTAATCAAAAACCATTTTAATGGAACAAACACAACACAAAACTAACAAAATACAACTGTTGCCATTTTCACAACACAAACTATAAAGCACCAAAACAAAGATAATAATAAGGAAGAGTGTTAACACATACCAGTCAAGTTAATGGGAACAAGATGTCACACCAATCATTACAACTCCTCGACTCATGTTCCGAGTGAAATGCGTCACATTTAGGTCACAAGTCGGGCAGATTTGGAACATGTTATACATTAGTATGTCAGTGTTGCACATCTTTTTATCTGCAAAACCAAATGAGTTTACACTCGTCCCAATGTTTTTCTTTAATTCGTCCCAATTTAAAAAAGTGATGACCAATATCATAGTAATTCTCATGCTTCTAAACAAGGAGTCTGACCTTTGCTAACAGTTTATTTTTGACTCATTTTTTAAAATTAAATTATTTTCTTCTTGTCCCTTTTAAAATCCGGAAAAAAAAAAGAAAACGAAAATGGCGAACGTTTTCTGTAGTCTTTTGTAACAGATCAAAAAAAAAAAAAAAATTTGATTGCACATTTATATATATTTTTTTATTTTTGACGTATTAACATCATGCATCTAACATCAAACATATACATTTCCAAAAAACTTTTTCAGAAATTGTTTCCCAATACTGGGCAAAAGTTGTAGAATGTCATGAAAAATATGCGTACACATTCTAAAATAAATACATAAATATGTTCCGGTTCCCGGTTTGGGTTGAAATATGCAAAATTCTCCAAAAGTTATGAAAATTTACAGAAATGTGAATACTTGACTACTTTCAAATTTCTCCTTGCTCTAGATCAGCAGCTCCTAACCTTTTTCACGCCGTAGCCCCATTTTTAACAAATAAGCATCCCGCAATCCCAAGAACGTAACATATACACACACATTTTCATACAGGTATTTTGACACAAAAACGAGAAGTCAGATTTCAAGCTGTCTCTGAATCCAACCTCACTGTAAATTTGTTAAATTTAGTGTTGCTGGCCAAATGCACTGAATGATTGCAAGCAGTTGTGACTAATTTCTAAACATCCCCTTAAGAAATCGCTCTTTTCCAAAAAAATGTTGAAATACACCTCATTATAAAATCTCTCGGAATAGGCACGAAATTCAACTGACATTTTTTTGAGATTCCCGGTACACTGGGGTTTGAAATTATCAGTTAGAAACTGGTATCATTCCCGCATGGGCAGTAAAAATAATTCTGTAAATGTCAATAATTTATCAAATATTAAATATGTTGATTTCAAATTAGAGTATAATGCTTCACTTGTATACTGTCAAGTTTTCTGAAAGTCTGGTAACGTTTCGTGAAAAACTTAGGCTGTTATAAGCCAAAGTGTGAGAAGGCAAGTTGAGAAATACCTATATTGTCATGAGTATAAGGGCAGTTTTTACAAATAGAATACACAGAATGATCGTACAACACGTCAATTAAACTATTTTATGAAATCTACAGCTTATTCCCACCTTTCTAAGATGCAATACCATCCTAAAACATTTTTCTCCCATTTCAATTAGTTGACGGTCCCCAAATGCAAGAGTGAATGAATTTATACTGCAAAATGTGAACATTGTGTATTAAAACATGACCAAATAAGTAAAAAACGAGTTTTTGCATCAGACTGACTTTAGTATGAAATTACGAGAGCTGTGTTCTGCGTCTATTTATTCTGCCAGGGACTATATAATGTCCGAGGAAATGTAAAATAAACAAATTCACACTGGGGTTGGACTGAAAAATTGCATTTTTACACTTTTTTGTATCCACTCTAACTTAAAATATAATGTTTTAAATGGAACTATATTTGGCACACACATGAACCCTAATGGGAAGTAGTGCAGATTAGCTATTTGCGATAATACAGTAAAGAGTGATGGTTCAATATCTCTCATTATACGTAAGTTCTCAACAAGTAATGGAAAATTTGAAACTGTTGCAAGAGGCACTGCTTTTCTTTGAATATTTCGGCAAATTATTTGAACTTATTCAAATCAGGGTTCGTGATTTTTTAAAAAATATATTTAAAAAAAGACTTTTTTTTTTTTTGTTTTGTTTTAAATCGGAATTTTTTAATTTTTTAAAGACCTTAAATATTTTGGATATTTATTATGTTACATTCATAGCATCAATATGGCATGTTAATCAATATGCAAAAACACTTTAAGCTATTTTCACAGCAATAAATATTTTTAAATAATAATAATGATAAACAAATTTTAATACAAATGCATGACTCATATGAAACTTAAAGCTACCAAGAATAATAGTAAACTCATAAGTACAGAGAAAATGAACACATTTAATCTGCATTATTTTGCTGTTAAAAGCTGAAAAAAAGTAACAATTGTGTGTACTTAATTTTTGCATTGAGTGTACTTTAATCATTCTTCTATTTTATAAATGAAAAAGCCTCAAAAACTTTACCCATTTAATAAAATCATATACTTACACCATTACTAAAAACTGAAACATTTTGTTTTAATCAAATATTTTCATTGAAAACTTCTATGATAAAAAATATTTTAAAAGGAAAAAAACATTTAAGGTATTAAGAGACATGGATAAAACTTTACGGATACATATTCAAAATTCTAACAATTGTTTTAAACAGTCATTCTGAATTATTTATTGTGTGACATTTGTACAATTGGTCTAAAATACTATTTTTAAGGTAAAAAACTTAAAATGGTTCATGATTACTATGAAATCTAATTTGAGTGATTGATGCTTTGCTGTTAAGATGCTCGATGCATAAGAGTAATATTGCACAATTAAAAAAAATAGTAATTAGTTCTAAACTTATGAAATATGTTATACACACAGAGACATAGACCTAGGAAGTTTTGTTTGAAACAGTGGTTGTAATAGCAACATATTTCATTTTACAACACTTGCTAACATTGTAAAATCAATGATTTTTTGGGAAAAAAAATCACTTGATTTAAATCAATGATTTCTTTTAAAAAATCACTGGATTTAAATCAAGCTGATTTAAATCAAGGTACCCCGATCCAAATCCTCTCTAATATTTTAATATTTTCATTATACATTTCTCTTATTATCTGGATATTTCTTATACATTTCTTTCGTTTAAATATTTTGACGGATTTTATTATGGTCGGATATGAAAACTCAACCCTTTTCGACTTGTGGCCCCCTACCTTAGAAGCCACTAATTCTTCTGTGCTCCCCTTCAGTTGCGCATCTCGGTTTTACTTTGCCCCCTCCCCCCCCCCCCAAGCGCCTGGGATAATTTTTCGGGACAGGGTCAAGATGAGGAATGCATCGGATATCCCATGTCTTGACGGATCCGCATTGGATATCCAACTCTGATTCATGCTACCCATAAATTCCGTTCACATTCTTAAAAATCCAAAAAATACAATAAATTGTAAGTTTTCTATTTATATTTCAAAACATGCTAATTAATTAATATTTAAAAATCAAATGTGGCATGCCAGGAAACTGAGTCTTTTGCACAGTGGTAGAACCGGTTTCCAGATATTTGAAAAGCAGTCAGACAATAGATATCAGATACCCTACCATTCAGTGCGCCCCTATACATTGTCATGATTTTATTTATATGAAATCATACGCAAAATAAGATTTAAAAAAAAAAACACTGATGGGGAGGGGGGGGGGGGAGAAGAAGAATAGAAAAAAAAAAACATTTGTTACTTTTCATCAATAGAAAATAACTCGACTACAAAGAAAAAATTTAAATTCAGATCTTTTCAATATGTAATTGGAATATTTTTTCTCCATATAAGATTCTAAAACTGAATAGGTAAAATAGGGAGTGTTATGGAAACCAGAAAACGTTCCGAAAAATCATTGCCAGAAATCATTTTGATAAAAAGAAGTGAGAATCTAAATTAAATGATCATCGTGTACTTAAACATATAAAAGTAAGATCTAATTAAACAATAATCACTAAGTTAGCAAACAAGCAGCACAAATGTGCACTCGCATGCACCAGACTCATTTTAAATACAGACACACGAATATTATTTCGAATAAATTTTAATAACATGCAAGAATAGAACAAAATTTACTTCCATGGACAAAACAATGAGAAATCACACTTGAAAATCCCATAAGGACTTAAAAACAATCTCTAGCTTAAATTTATTTGCACATATGGAGTTGCATAAAATAAAATTGGCAACCCATGTGAAAAGCACATTAGTAATACAAAGTTAAAAAAGGAAGAAAAAATGTGGGGGAGGAGGAGGGAGGGGGGAAAGTAAAGTATATTGCTTGGGTCTCAATACTTATTGTTTTTTACTTTAAAATAAAATCAGCCTACTTTGCAATTGAATTCAATTAAGTTTTTAAATATCATGCAAAATTTATAACCTACTTCTTTGTTCAACAGATAGACTATTTCAATATTTAAAACTTCTTTCATTAAACTAGAAAATTATTTCTCAAACATTTCTATAATTTTTTAGTAATATTTATATCTTTCATTTTCCTTCCATAACATGACTTAGTTTTATATTTAAAATGACTCTGTAAATATTCACTTTGAAAATGACAGCGTAATTTTAAAACCTTAAGACTTTTGCAGAAGTCCCTTTCACCCTTTTTTTACGGACATTTAATAGATTGAGAAGCAACCATTTTAAATTGAAACAAATTGTGTATTAAGCAACTGCATATCAAAATACATGTTTAGCTTTTAGAAGTTAATCTACTCACGCATCGGATTTCCATAGGAAGATTGACGGGCATTGAATTTCAGTTTATATTTTTGTTTTTAACTTAACGAGACTCATTTGATATTTCAGAATAAGTTTATCAAAATATGTTGATTATAAAATGAACAAAAAATCATATGAATTCAATGATATTAATAACAAATTAAAACTCCTAATCAACAGTACAAAAAGAAGTCCTGTCTGGACTCTGAAATGTATCTCTAAGTTCAAAGACTTAGAAAATTCTTTTGAGCAATATTCACACAAATTAAAATTTTTCTTCTCAAATGCTTCCTGAAAGCTAAAGAATGTGAAAATGCCTTCCAGCAACATTCTCACGATTATGGCTTTTTGTCTCTGTGGACTCTCATATGTGCCTTTAAATGTGCAGATTGATAAAATGACTTTGAACACTGTTCACAGGAATATGGTTTTTTGCCCGTATGAACTCTCAAATGCTTCCTTAAAGCTGAAAGATCTGAAAATGTCTTTGGACAAGATTCACACGAATATGGTTTTTCACCAGTGTGAACTCTCATATGTGTCTTTAAAGCTACAGCTTGAGAAAATGCCTTCGAGCACAGTTCGCACAAATATGGTTTTTCGCCTGTGTGGACTCTTATATGATTCTGCAAATGCGTAAGTTGAGAAAAGGACTTTGAACACTGTCCGCAGGAATATGGCTTTTCGCCGGTGTGGACTCTCATATGTGCCTTCAACTCTGAAGTTTGAGCAAATGCCTTTGTACAATACTCACACGAATATAGGTTTTGACCCCAGTGGACTCTCATATGTCTCTTTAAAGCTAAAGAATGAGAAAATACCTTAGAACACTGTTCGCACGAATATAGTTTTTTGCCGATGTGGACTATCATATGTGTCTTTAAAGCTGAAGTTTGAGAAAAGGCCTTTAAACACTGTTCACAGGAGAATGGTTTCTCGCCTGTGTGGACTCTCAAATGCTTCCTTAAATTTGAAGCATTTGAAAATGTCTTCGAGCAACTTTCACATGAATATGGTGCTTCCCCTGTGTGCACTCTCATGTGTCTCTTCAAATGTGAAGGTTTAGAAAATGCCTTTGCACAATGTTCACAAGAATATGGTTTTTTTCCTGTGTGGACTATCATATGAGTTTTTAAAACTGAAGCATCTGAAAATGACTTTGAACACTGTTCACAGGAATATGGTTTTTCGCCGGTGTGAACTCTGATATGTATCTTTAAAGCTGAAGGTTTTGAAAATGCCTTTGAACAATGCTCACACGAATATCGTTTTGCCGCGTCAGGAATTTTCGAAATGTACTCCATTGTTGCACAGCATGAACATACACTTTTCTAAAACTACAGGATGATGATCTTTTCCACCGATAGATCCTCAAATGCTCTTATCTTATGTTTCAAAACACAATCAGTCAAAAACCACAAGAGCATAATGTTTTTCACAAAGGAGATTATGTTTGTTAGTTCACAACTTGTGAATTATAGAGTAAAATAGAACGTTTCTTGAAAACGGAGGACACTATAATGCTGACAAGCGAATCCTTTTAGCTAAATTGTATTTATTGAGAATTTTAATCTTTTACGTAATTTATTATTATTTTTAAATTCAATGACGCTCTCGTCATATCCTTTTTTGGGAACGTAAGTGTACTAGGTATTTAGTCATTTACAAGATTAGGCACACTGTGCAACTTTCTTGCAATGATATTTAGATGAGTATATATTCGTCTAAGTAAGAATGACCACAGTTTCAAACTTGAATATATGAAACGCTGGACATAATTACTTCTGCATCACGAAAAACGAGTCTGGGCTTGTAGCATCCACTACTTCTGCATATAGCATTTTTAAACCTTTGTTTTTGTCGACTGAGTTAACTCAGGAACTTGCAGCTCTTCATTTGAAACCTTAAAGTTTGAGAAAGTGTCCTAGGGTGGCATTTCTTGAAACCTTCAATTCGATAATTTTCCTCGAATGTATGAGTATACGAACGTTTACTGAATTAGAGGTTGATATCGTGCATGTTGAAGATTGATGCCGCACAGTCCGGATAATTCCTGAAAATAATGAAAAGAATTAGTGAAAATAGGAAACTATTTAAATCGCGAGAAGCATAAAATATTGAAGCTTTGTACCTAAATAAAATATCTTGATATCGAAAAATGGATGATATATACAAAAATAAAACAATCATTCGCTCTAAAACCACACACACATAGTTAGAAAGATTTATTAAAGACTTTTGAGAGGTTCCAGCCTGAGTTTTCACGGTACAAAGTCACTTTTTCAGGTGTTTAACTTGTTGATTTCTGTCACATTTTTAAGAAGATGTTAACTCCTGAGTACCCTATTTGCTCAGAAAGCAATGTAAAAAAAAGGGAATTTTTTAAGTATAATAAACTTAAGTACATACTAATACAAAGTATTCTTTGAATTGATGCATTGTCAACATTTGAGCACTTTTGTTTTACAATAAAAATTAGAATCATTTCAATGGACCTATGATACATATTATTGCATTTTTAATTGAAAGTCATAATTAAATACTTATGAACCTTAATTAAATACTTAGTCACGCCGTTTTTATAAAACATGGATTGATGCAAGGTTTTTTTAAATGATGGTCGCCATATGTTTCTACATACTGCGTTGAAATGCTGCCTGCCCCTGTTTATTCCCTTCACCGAGGTCTGTGGTCCCAAATAACCAACAGGTTGGAATCGTTCTTTCAGGAACTTACTACATCCACGGCCAGAAGTCTTTCTTTGTGCGGGGGTGCAGATCTTCGAACGCTAAATTCGATACTACATTACTTCGGTACTATGCGAGCTTCAGTGATGCCCAACCAAAGGAATTTGCATGATGACTGTTTTTTTAAAAAAAAGGACTTCGCTTTTTGAACTTTTTTGGCAATATTTTGAATATACGCTGGGGGGTTGTTTAGATTGTTAAATTTATATATTTTATCATATTATTGAAATAAATGATCTTTTGTTATTGAAACACTTGTTTGTCTTTCACTCCGAAAAACACCACCCTCAAAATTTTTGTAGTTGGCTCCTTAAAATACTTTGGTTCACTCTAAACTTTAAAGTTTTAAGTAGTAATAAATAAAAAGATCAACATCAATGCAACACGAGCTTTTAGCCCCTGTAGCGCGTAAGAGCATGTAAAATAAACAAATTCACAGTGGGGTTGGATTGGAAAAATGCATTTTTACTTTCTCTCTTTTTTCTTTTTGTATCCAGTCTAACTGAAAATATAATGTTTTAAATGGAACTATATTTGGTACACTGATGAACCCTAATGGAAAGTAGTGCAGATTAGTTTTTGGTAATAATACCGTCAAGAGGGATGGTTAAATATTCTCATAATGCGTAGCTGTTCTCAACAAATACTAAAGAAATTCCAAACTTCATTTAGTTTTCGATATAATGAAAGAGACACTGCTTTTCTTTGAATATTACGCCAAATTAATTGAGTTTATTCAAACTCTTGCTATTATTTTAATATTTTCATGTATTAATATTTCTCTATATTATTTTAATATTTCTCGTACATGTCTTTCGCTTAAATATTTGGACGGATTTTAATCTGGTCGGATGACATGACGAAAATTGTCATGTCACTATATCAGGGATTCTCTGTCCTTTTCGAATTGTGACCCCTTATGAAGCCACAAATTCTTCCCTGGTTCCCCTTTCACAAAATTGGAAATATGAATGTATGTTTTCATAAAAGTTAATAACTCCACGCAGACACTGAATTAGAGGCAGGAGAAATATATTTGACTTATTTTTAATACAGACACAGAAATATAACTTTTTATGAATTTTAACCAAAATGTAAGATTAGAACAAAATTTACTTCAATGGGTAAAACTATGAGACATGCTTGAAATTTTCATAATAATTTTAAAACCATCTATAGCTGAAATTTTTCCGCGCATTAAAACACGCATTTCTCACACGTAAAAGAAAATTGGCAACTCATGAGAAAAGCACATTAGTAATACAAAGTTAAAAAAGGAAGAAAAAAAGGGGGAGGGGGAAGGGGAGGAAAAAGGTCAAAAGTATTGCATGGGTTTCAATCCTAATTGTTCTTTACTTTTAAAAAAAATCGCAGCCTACTTTAAAATTGCATTGCATTAAATTTTAAGATATCGTGTAAAATATATAATCTACTTCTTTGTTCAACAGATAGACTATTCCAATATTTAAAGCTTCTTTCATTAAACTAGAAAATTATTTCTCAAACATTTCTATAATTTTATGCTAATATTTATATCTTTTATTTTCCTCCCATAACATGACTTAGTTTTGTATTTAAAATGACACTGTAAATATTCACTTCGAAAAAAAACAGCGTAATTTTAAAACTAAACACTTTTGCAGAAGTACCCCCCCCCCCCTTTTCTAAAAATACATTTTCAGCTTTTTAAACTTTCAAAAGTTAACCATCTCCTGCATTGGATTTCATTAGGAAAATTGATGCGTATTTAATTAATTTTTTTTTTCCCTTTTTATTTGAATGATTTATTTGGCATTGCATAATAAGTTTATCAAAATATGAAATAATATTGATTATAAAATGATCAAAAAAATTTTATGAATTCAAAGAATGAATAAATTAAAATTCCTAATCAACAGTAAATAAATAAGTAAAATTAAACATTTCACATGTAAATTCAGCAATAAAATCTTATCATTTCCATGTAAAACTTAAATAACTAACCAAAAATAAATAAAGAATATAAAATGTGAAGGAAAAAATCCTTAGTAACACACCATTACAAAGTAGAAAATACTTTGCAATTATTAAAATAATCATTAACAAAATAGCTTGCAAAATATTGAGAATAAAAATTAAAAATATAATCTGCAGCTGCTCAAAAACAATATAGAAAAGACAAATAGCAATAATAATAGCAGGCACATGTTTTGGTGCTACAATGAACACGTTTTCCATGCAAAAGAAGCAAGTTTTGTTTGTGAATGAAACAAATATGAAAATTACAGGCAGCACTTCATAAAATCTTTAACTAAACCTATTCAAGTCTCTCAGAAAAGGCTTTTGAACAATAGAATATTCACACAGATGGAATTTCAGTCAGTGTTCACTCTTGGCAGGTCCACAGAAGAGCTAAAAAATGTCATTAAACAAAAACACAAGAGTACGATTTCTCACAAGAAAGAACTCAAAGAGATACTGGAGACATTACAACATTCCTTAGGTTGGTTTTATGGCAACTGCAACAACAGGTTTATTTTTGCAGGCTTCTGTGCAGGTGTCATCGATTCCATGCTAATTCATTAGCTGCACTTCATTCTTCCTTAAAAAATATTTTCATCCAGAAGATCGATCATGATTCTCTGCTTGTGCTATCACATGAAGAGGAAAGGCTACTGCAAGTCAGCAGCGATGTGGACGAATATGAAGTATTTTGTGTCGGTTGCAGTCAATAGAACCAGTATGAGCATTAAAAGGGAGAACTTGAATAAAGTTGAGACTCATCCCACCGGAGAAGTTGCCTTCAAAGAAGTCCGAGTTTTGTGGTTCTGGATTCTCAGTTATTGCGACTGTGAGGTAAGAAAATATTTTGAGAGAAATTTATGATAATGTGATGTGCACGAGTCAAAATAAGTAATTTTTTCTTTTTCAGGATATGCTTTTTACGTTTTGCCAAGAGTTTTCCCTGAGAAAATAGCTTGCACGGTCTCGCACTTGAGCTCAATAGAATGGCTTCTCATCTGTTTCGTCATGCTTGATTTGACAGAAAAACTTTTAGAACAGTAGTCGCACGAATATGGTCTTTTCTTCCCCAGTGTTGACTCTGAAATGTATCCCTAAATTCCAAGACTTAGAAAATGCTTTTGAGCAATACTCACACGAATGTAATTTTTTCCCACAAATGCTTCCTTAAAGCTAAAGCATTTGAAAATGCCTTCCAGCAGCATTCTCACTATTATGGGGTTTTGCCCGTGTGGACTCTCATATGTGCTTTCAAACCTGAAGTTTGAGAAAAAGACTTTGAACACTGTTCACAGGAATATGGCTTTTCGCCAGTGTGGACTCTCAGATGTTTCTTCAAATGTGAAGATAGAGAAAATGACTTTGAACACTCTTCGCAGGAATATGGCTTTTCGCCGGTGTGGACTCTCATATGTGCCTTCAAATCTGAAGTTTGAGAAAATGCCTTGGCACAATACTCACACGAATATAGTTTATCACCCCAGTGGACTCTCATATGTCTCTTTAAAGCTAAAGAATGAGAAAATACCTTAGAACAATGTTCGCACGAATATGTTTTTTTGCCGATGTGGACTATCATATGTGTCTTTAAAGCTGAATTTTGAGAAAAGGCCTTTAAGCACTGTTCACAGGAAAATGGTTTCTCGCCTGTGTGGACTCTCAAATGCTTCCTTAAATTTGAAGCATCTAAAAATGTCTTTGGGCAACTTTCACAAGAATACGGTTTTTCCCCTGTGTGGACTCTCATGTGTCTCTTTAAAGCTGAAGTTTTAGAAAATGCCTTCACACAATGTTCACACGAATATGGCTTTTTTTCTGCATGGACTCTCATATGAGATTTTAAAACTGAAGCGTCTGAAAATGTTTTTGAACACTGTTGACAGGAAAATGGTCTTTCGCCTGTGTGGATTCTCATATGTGTCCTTAAATGGGAAGGGAAAGAAAATGCTTTCGAACAATGTTCACACGAATACCGTTTTGCCGAGTCATGATTTTTCGAAATGTGAGCCATTGTTGTGCAGCATGAAAATACGCTTTTCTAAAATCACAGGATAATGATCTTCTGCACAGATGGATCCTCAAATGTTCTTTCTCCAATCATATGTTTAAAAACCCATTCAGTCAAAAACCACAAGAGCGTAATGTTTTTCAAAAAGGAGCTTATGTTTGTTAGTTCATAAATTGCTAATTATAGGGTAAAATAGTGCGATTCTGGAAACTTTGGTTTGTCAATTAAGTCCGAAAAATGGCCTCTGCAGAATATAAAATAAAATAAATTCTTTACATTGGTACTTAGCAGTTTTTGAGTATGCCAAGTTTCTTCATGGGAATCACCTACACTTCCACTTTGGCACTTGGTGTATGTGTGGCTTGTGATACTTTGCTTTTATAATGAAACTGTGATGATCTTGCCCCAAAGTTCACAAAATATTTTTTCAAGAATGTAGTTTTTGTAGGTAAATATATTTTGTCTATAAAATTGTTTGTATAGGCAGGCTTTTGCATCTTATTTTTGTTTTTCGGAGTAGAAAAAGAGGACACTGTAATGCTGCCAACTGAATCTTTTTAGCTGAATTGTACTTATTGAGAATTTCGATTTTTAAGGTAATTTATTATTATTGTTTAAATTCAAAGACGCTCTCGCCGTATCGTTTTTTGGGAACCTAAGTGTACTAGGTATTTAGTCATTTACAAGATTGGGCACACTGTGCAAATTTCAATGATATTTAGATGAGTATATTTTCGTCTAAGTAAGAATGACCACAGTTTCAAATTTAAACGCAAAAAATGCTAGACATAATTACTTTTTGCATTACGAAACACGAGTCTGGGCTCGTAGCATCTACCGCTTCAGCATATAGCGATTTTAGACCTTTGTTTTTGTTGACTGGCTTAATTCAGGAACTTGCAGCTCTTCATTTGAAACCGTAAAGTTTGAGGAAGTTGTCCTAGGTTTGCATCTCTTGAAACCTTCAATTCGATAATTTTCCTCAAATGCATGAGTATACGAACGTTTACTGAATTAGAGCTTGATATCGTGCATGTTGAACATTGATGCCACACAGTCCGGATAATTGCTGAAAATAATGAAAAGAATTAGTGAAAATAGGAAACTATTTAAATCGCGAGAAACATAAAATATTGAAGCTTTGTACCTAAATAAAATATATTGATATCGAAAAATGGATGATATGTACAAAAATTAAAACAATCATTCGTTCTAAAACCGCACACACAGTTAGAGGATGCATATCAAGATAGGGACAGGTTTGAGAGATTCCAGCCTGGATTTTTATAGTACAAAGCAGGGCTGCCAGATTTTAGTTGGGCTAAAAAGAGCCGGCCGGCTTCTTGTTGGTTTAAACCGCTTAAAAAAGGCCGGCTTTTATTCAAAAAAATTTTTAAATTTTTTTTCCCAGAAAAGTTTAAATAAAAAATTGTATTTATATCATTTATACAATTGAATTATTACTACAATAGCAAAATACTTGAAATAAGGATGAAAATTATTTACTAGAATGATACCTTATAGAAATAGCAGAAAAAAAGTGTTCCTTATTATAAATTTATTTAGCCCTTATTTTCATGAAGTAGCATATTGCTACCTGGGGTTTTCCTCTACTTTCTATTTGTTAAGTGACGTCAGCGAGTATGTTGCATTGTTATTTGCTAGCCCTTATTCTCATAAAGCAGCATATATACTACCTGGGGTTTTTCCCCTACTTTCTATTTGTTAACAAATAGAAAGTAGGGGAAAACCCCAGGTAGCATATATGCTACTTTATGAGAATAAAGGTTAGATACAATATAATTTAAACGATTTATTTTCAATGATTTTCACTAAGAATTCAAAAGTTCACTTGACACTACTACATGAACTAAATATTACCAATCATTTGCCTAAGTCTTTAACGAATAATCTTTGGTATATTTTAAAGCACCTTTTTTTATGCTTTTTCTAGTAGGATAGCTTCTCATACGTATTAATATAAGATATTGTGCTCGACTACAGAAGAAGTCGAATTAAATTCCTCTGCCAAACAGATTTAATTTCCTTCCCCTTTAGTGTTGAAAAAAGAAATCAATTGTGTATAGCTATAATATTAGGCGAGGTTTTAATAAGAGAGTTTCACAAAATTAAGTACACAAACATAAAAATGGTAATCAGTATTGTAAAATACATTCAGGTTGTGTAGCAAAATAATTCTGAATCTCATTTTAAATAAACTCTACTAAAAGAAAGATTTGAGCTTCCTTTTCAGTGATGGAACAGAAGGAACTTTGTTTTGGAGCAGTAAAAACATCATTTTGGTGCAGCAAAATATCCATTTTGGAGCAGCAAAACCCCTTTTCAAAAATTTTGTTTCACACAATTTTTGTGACAGCAAAGGACAAGTTTTGCAGCAAGTAAAAAAAAAACTGCAACAACTTTACTTCGTAGGAGAAAAGAGAGTAGTCTCGGAGCACACATCTCTAAAATAGTAAATCCTTTGCAAATATCTGCATTAAAATGATGTTTTTAACAATCATACGATGACAACAGTAAATTTTTATATACGAACTGCAACATACATACGATACATACACACAAAAAAATCAGTAACTTTCGCTAAATTTCAGACTTGTTTCCTAACCTTTTTAAAATAAATTTCCAAATTTCAGACTTGTTTCCTAAGCTTTTTAAAATATAACCTTAATTTAGATATCTGAAACAAAAATAAAATTAAGCCTGCCATGAAGCATTAAGTTTTGAATTTCTATTCGGAATGAACATGGAATTCAAATAAAAAATTTTAAAATAAAGAATTTTAAGAAAATAAAAAGAAATTTTATTTATTTACCATTTAAGAATCAAAGCATCAAATCATAAAAACCGCAAATAATAGTTTCTTTTCGTAAATAATTTTAGTATTACATTTTAAGATATACACGATAATGAATATCAATAATTACCGACAAGATTGGCGATTTTTTTAAAAGCTATGTTAAAACAATGCCTAAGAAAATACCTTAAAAAAAGGAGGTAGAATAAATGGATTGATGTGGGAAATCAAAATCTAGTTACGCTCACGAAAGAAAATTTAAAAAAAAAGTACCAAGTCCTTGAAACATTAATGAAACTACTACGTTCAAAAATAAAATTTACTGGCACCAAGCAACTACCAAATTTACTGCTACCAAGCAAATGTCCTAAACTATACAATGAGAACTGATTTTAGGATTTTCTTATTAATAAAGATGTGCGTTACATGAAATCCTTTTTGTTTTGACATGAGTTTAAGATCATTATTTTTATTTAAAATGATCTATTCATAAATTGTCATAAATATATGCTTTTTTTAAATATTTGAAAAAAAAACTGCTATTATGAAATTGAGACATGAGCGAGTCACCAATTTTTGTTCTCATATTTTTCAAATGCTGTTTAATTTTTTTCAGTTTTATTCCTCCATTTATTTATTTTAATTTTTTGAACCATTGGAGATATTTTATGTATCTTTTTCAAAAGTTTAAATAATTGATCCAAAAATAAAAACTAATCAAATTCAGCAGTGAACATTTGAGAAATCACACTCCTAACAAGTACAGAATTTCGTTTAAAAATTTTCACATCAAAATTTTACTGAAAATAAAAGCGAATTGTATTTATTTGCCTTTCAATAAAGCTTAATAAACATCAATAGTGAAAAAATTCCGTTTTAACAGCGTATGCAAAAGGATTGTATCTTCTTAAAATGATAGCACGGAAAATAAAAGAATTTCTATGAGTAGAATAATCTTACTATTGCATTTTAGTAGGATTATAATGATCAAGAGTAAAAATTAACGGCATTATCGTCGGAAATTTAGAGTAAATTAAAAATTAATGAAAGAAAATCGCCGATATTTTGGGAAATTAAAATTTTTGAAATTGAGAAAATATCGAATTTCCAGACTCCCTGAAGCTGTGAGATGTGATTGGGTGCCAGCAGATCTGAACCGAGCTTCCCCACACAGGGTTGCCAAGAGCCGATCTCTCCTGACGATCGGCAGTTTAGCGGGATTTTGTTGAATTGGCGCAGCTTTCTTGTAAAATCGCCATTTTGGCGCAAGAAGGCGCAGAATTTTCTAGGCGCAAAAGGCGCAGCTGTTCCATCACTGCCTTTTACACAAATTAACAATAGCAACCTAAATTGACATAATAATTGTAAACAGCATTGTGTCTAATTGAAAAAGGCCAATAAAGACCGGTGGTTTATAATAAAAGCCAGCCGGTCTGGGCTTTTTTGCAGCACTGGTACAAAAACACTTTTCCAGGCATTTAACTTATTGATTTTTCTCACATTTTCAAAGAGACACCTTAGCAACCCATTTGCTCATAAAGCAATGTAAAATAAGGGGATTTTTCAAGTAAAATAGTAATGCAAAGTATTCCTTTAATTGATGCATTGTCTTTAGTTTGAGCATTTTATTTATACACTAAAAATTAGAATCATTTTAATAGGTATATAACACATATTACTGCATTTTGAATTGAAAGTCATAAATAAATACTTTTGAACTTATGGCACCTATGCTAAAAAATTTGCAATATTTACTTAAATAAGTGCCCAAAAAGTCCCGTCTCTCTATTCTCCGTATAACAACATGTTCTCTACTGTGAATTTTACAACTGGAACCATAAACCAGAGTCCGACAAAAGTGTGAAAATCTTAGGAGCCATAGAAAATTTTTAGGAGCCAGCTATAATATTTTCATTTGCGAACTAGTCGCCAAACTAGTCGCCAAGGCATATTTTTAGTCGCCCGGGATTTTTCGGACCCTGCCATAAACCAAGAAACTTTGTTATGTGGAGAATCCATTGCAGTTAGTAGAAGTACTCATAGATGTCATATAAGGACATTGAAGTAAATGCCATGATAAGGGCACTTTTAAAAAGCCTCGGTCCAAATGTTCATGGTACAATTAGAGTTGACTATTAAGAGCCTTGATCTAACAAGAACCCGGGTTCAACGAAACACTAAATTGTTAGTTCAATGTTAAAAGCGCTTCATAAAACATGGGTATTATAAGAATGAATCGGATTAAGCAAGCATTTTTTTACAATAAGATCTACCAAAATTTCTTTTCCGGAACAGGATCAGTGAATTTTTCCCAAAATTTTGATAAGAAAAGGTGGATCTAAATCTAAAAAAACTTACCCTCATGCAATGTAAGGTTTTGCAATATGAATCATGTTGATGGTTACTTTAGTTAATTTCACAAACATGGCATTCTTGATTTGCCTCCAGCTAAACAACTGCCCAGTTTAAGCGGCTCAGTACCGACTTTATTAACACTGCAAAAAGAAAGAATTATTTAATATTAATATGCAGTCATGAACTATTCAAGAATTAAATAGCATTGTAAATCAGCTGAAACTTTGTTTCACTAAGATAAATCACATCAAAAAATACTAATCTAGGGTAGGGACGTTCACAATCAGCCACTATACTGATTATTTATAGCTCTTCAGATTTTACTGATTCACCAGCAAAAAAAATATATTTTTGCATCAAAATTATTTTTAGTATGATAAGCATAAGCCCAGTAGCAGAAACCTTTGCAAAAATTAAGATTTTGAAAATTTACAAAATCGTTGACTTTTACCTTAATTTTTACGTTTTTTGACCCAAAACTGGAACCGGAAGATATGAATTGATTAAGTTAAAATTTTGTGTGTATGGTCCTCATGCCACCCCACAACTTTTCAACCCTCACGCAAATAAAATTCCAAAAAAAGTTTTTTACGCTTTGCCTAGTGTTGATGTAAGAAGGAAAGTTTCTGTCCGTAACTGTTACTGCCAGTAAAGATCTCTGAGGGTTAATTTTGAAAATGACATTGTAGAAGAGGTTTAAGGGGAAGTTTATTAGAGACTACTGTGGGAGAAAATGATGAACTTATGCTACAAATTCCGGGGAAAATAGAAATATTTTGACGTAGAGAGGTTTTCTGGAGGACGGTTTTTTCGTCTATGGCAAAAACTTGTAACACGAATAAATTTTGAAGGTAGTGAGGAAAAAAACTCAATCAACCACGGGCGTCACGACCTATGAGGATTCGGGGACGCATCCCCCCCAATAATTTGGCAGAGGGGACAGTCCCCCTCAATAGTTTTGCAGAGAGCAGTCTCTCCCCCCCCCCCCCTCTTTCACACAAAAATTTAGAAAAAAAAGCAGCCAGTAGTGTAGTTCTGGAAAAGGTGCTGGGTCGCTTACATATACAAGCATCAAAAGTGGCAGTACGCATATGTTAAAATTTAAAACAAGTGAGGGACCATGCACGTATAGATTTTGAATCAAAAAGTCCTACTGCTTTTTTTATGTGAACATTCTGGAATTTAATCTTGTGTCATTGTCCATATGTGATGAGGATCCGAGAAAATAGGCTTCCGTCGCGTCAATATTTCCATATGGAACGAATTAAGAGAGTTTTATAAACATGAAGAGTAATTAAGTAGTGCTACAAAAGTTGCAAACACGTGTTTCGAAATGTCTTCAATGCATGTAAAATGTTACGAACTCTTATTTCTGAGAATTGGGGGAGCATTTTATGATAGGTTTGAAAAACATGCAGTTTTTTAACCTAAACTGTGCTTCAGTACATATTTCACTTTATACCAGTAGTCCTAGGGCTAGGCAAAAATGTGGAAGGGGTAGGGCCCCCCGAATTTTTTTTATATATTTAATAAATACCCCAGAACTCTACATTTCTTCACTTTTACTAAGGTGTGAAAGTTTTCTAGGATTTTACGAAACCCACTCCGTCACTGGAAAAGCTAAAGCTGCCCTTATAATGTGACGCATTTGTTAGACTTCAACTTCCAATAGCAAATCTTCGGGTCCAACATATGACGGAGCGGACGATGTGAGAGTGGCCATATTAAAGGTGCTCAATCTATATTATGAGTGAAAAACAACCTTTAGCAGATTTTGTTCAATGTGGGCCACATTGCACTAACTTAATAATGAAAGACAGTTGCAATTCCACGTCAGTGCTAAAAACCTCTTTAGAAGTAGCCAATCAGATAGGAATGTTTTTGTCTAGAACAGTGTTTCCAAACCTTTTTACCCTTGCGAACCCCTTCTAAGGTCTGAAAGAAAATGGCGAACCCCTTTCTGAAGTCGTTAGTAACGGCTGACAAAACTGCAAATTTTACTAGCACATCTATTTTCCATGTTGCACAATATTTCATTATAAGATATGAAAACATAATTATATTGTAATCTAATCTAAATATCTAAGTTTAAATAAAAACTAAAATACAGCTACAAATATATTTTGTATTGTTTGTTCTTTTGAATTATTATTAGAGCAGTTAACATATGTATGCCTAAAACATTTTTTAAATTGTTTTCCCGAAAGGTACCACTTTCCGGTTGTAAAGTACAAAATTCGGAAATGTTTCGGAAATTTAAAGAAAAGTAAAAATATACATATTTTCAAATTTCTAATTGCGATAACGCAGAAAAGTTGGAATAAAGTGTGATAAATGCGAGTCCAAATTTAAAATTAATGAATAAATATCTTTTGATTACACTCTAGGCTCTGCATAATGAAAAATTAACCTAAAATAATGCAAAATTTTACATTTTATGGAGTAAATTTTTATGTTTCCGACTCGTTCTTCGCGCTTGCGAGGAAGAAGTGGGAAATGGTAGGGGCAAAATACCTTCTAAAATTAAAAATAATTCAATAACTATCTTTCAGTACAAATTTGTGATCCAGATTGGTATCGAAATGATAAATTGGATTGTGATCCAAATTTGAAATCCGGCATAAGTGGGAATAAGTGCATTTCAAATTTTGTATGTATGCTTCCAATGCCAGTTCACTTCTTTTCTGGATTATCTGGAAAACAATGTTCGTACTAAAAAAATCATTTTGTTCTCCTACTTAATAATGCAAATTTATACTGTCATTTTTTTTCTTTTACGTTAGCGATAAAAAATTCCGCCATTGCAATAATTTTTTCGCGAACCCCCTTTCTGCACCAAGCGAACTCCTGGGGGTTCGCGAACCACCGGTTGGGAAACGCTGGTCTAGAACAAAAACAAACGGCTTGTTTCAGAGCCTTTTAGAAAATGAATCTGAATGTCCCGATGGAAAAACTTGCAAAATTAGACCTCTGTGTCGAACAAGATATATATATCGAAGCTCTCAAATTGAAGAAATACTGAAAAAATATTCTTTAATTATGGACACGTTGAGTCAGTTGGCTGAAGACGTTTATGATGGCGCTGGCGGTCTTACCTGCTTTCGAAAATGGTTCCAACTATCTGGGATTAGTTTTGGGGAAACAAACCATTGATTTGCTGGCAGAACTGAACAAATACTTCCAAGGGAGACAAGGTACAGTTGCTGGACTGGTCAAATCAGTTCAAACAGATGTTAATTACTTGGAAATGATGCGGAACAACGCTGTGTTTTCCACCATTTTTGATGATTGTGTCAAAAAATAGAACTTGGACTAGAACCCCTAAAATTGCCAAGAAAAAAAAAAGACCTCCTTAGCGGTTTGATGGTCCGGCAGTAGGTCATGATTTTTCTCCATTTGAAGAATATTGAATTCTTTCAATCGCAGATTGAATCAAAGGTAATTCAAAAACAAGTTGAATTAGAAAAGAGGCTACTTCATGAAGAGAATCTGGAGTTTGCAGTAAACTACCCAGAATTTAATATTTCAAAATTAAAGATTCAACTTGCACTTTTCAAAGAGGAGTTCATAGACATGACTGGCGCATATGGTGTTAGAAAAGCATTACTACAAATGGAAGCAGGATCTCGGCGATTATTCTCTAATAGAGAAATTCTGGTGCGACTTTTGCTGGTATCTCCAGCATTTAGTTGTGAGGCGGAACGGAAAGAAGTTTCATCGCTTAAGAAAGCTGAAGTTGTATCTGCGCAACAATGACACAAAAAGCGATTGAATCACGTTGAGAGATGTTACGTTCATCAAGATGTCATCGATCAAGTTGATACGGCAACCATTGCAAAAAAAATTTATTTCTACCGAAGACAGTCGAAGAAATGTTTTCGGGTCAGAAAAGAAATGAAATAAATCCGTATACATCATTATTTTTTTTCTTTCTAATGGGCTGCAGTACTGGTCCTCAACCATTGCAGACCTAGTGCATTCCCAGAAATTGGTACCAACTCTTTCAGCGGCACCACAATAAGTGTGGTACGATTGCCACAATTTTTGACGCTCAGTTTCCCCCTAGAAGGCGGCACCTGAGCTCTCGTTGATGCAAACGGCACAAGGAAATAAATTTAGCCTGGAGTATCCATGCCAAACGGGTACTCAGGGGATCTTTTACATGCTGCATAATCATACGACATGGGCACAGACGATTTTCTGCATCTTGAAAATTCGCAGGTTCAAACTTGGGCCAGGTTTGAACCTGCGAACTAGGGCGTACGATTCCTGTGCCTTACCACTACACCCCCCTGTCGGCACATCATTAATGCTAAACTATATAAAAATGATTCTGTACAGAGTAAAATAAACCTTTTTTATTTTTTTGCATAAATAATGTTTTCTGAACATATATAATTTCTCTAGATCATATCTTGTTTTTGTTGCAAATTAAGTTTACAAAATAAGTAAATAGTTAACACAGTTTGTATCGAAAGAAAAAAATGGGAAATACTAGTTCTGAAATAATAAAGTGTTTCAATTACTGTTTGGCAAAATTAGGAAGACAAGTTGAAAATTGGCGTCGTCCCCCTCAATAATCAGATAGCTGTGATGCCAGTGCAATCAACAAACAGTGCAATCAACAGTGCAAACAACAACTAAGGGAAATTTCATAAATGATGTCACGCTTCGAGGGGGTGTCGTAAAATTGTGACACAGTGTGACGAGGGGAGGGGAGAACAAGAAGTGTGACATCCCTGCAACATAGCATGACACGTGACAAAGGGGGGAGGGGAGTCCACTGAAGTGTGACATTTTGTGGCAAAGGGGGAAAGGGGAGTCAAATATGTGCGAAAAAGGCGTGACATCATTTATGAACGGTCCCTAAGTGAAGTGCCAAGGATAAACATAAATACCCGAAATAAGAAATATCTTCAAAAATTTCGTGGCAGAAAACAAATACTTTCATAATTCAACACTGGAATCATAACTCAAGAATGACACAATAATACAGAAGAAATAAAAAGTAAAACGCAAAAGTTGAAAAAGACATAAAAGCAGGTTTTTTTTTTTTTGCAGAGAAATAATCTGCCAAATATAGCTATAATTACAACTATACACCGAAAAATCTTATTTTCTTCCATCGAAAAAACCGATTTCATAAAGGAGATCACACAGAAACCAAACTAAAGTAAAATTTCCGATGCTAACAGAGGTGCGAGTTTGAGAATGGACGACCAACGATTCCCACAAATCATCTATATTAACATCAAAATGTCTACCAGTTGTTAATTTTTTTTTAAAAATGGACTAAAGGGCTATTTTAGACAAAAATATTTCTAAGAAAAATGGTATCTTAAACACTCACTCACGTTGAACAGTTTCGCTTCTGGCCGCCATGAACTATAAACATAAACAAATAAGCAGTTGCCACCTTCTAGTTAAAAAAAACTTTTAACAGAGTTTATGAAAGAATGGTCCCACTTGATCTGTGCACGATTTCAAAAAAAAGAGAAAATTTTCAGATGATTGTCGAATTTCTACGGATTTATAAGTTTTGAGTATACATCATGTCAGTGCGCACTGTCCCCAAAAACAAGCGCGAATATTTTGTTCTTGTGTCCATAATTTGACGTTTAAAAAGCCGCCTAAATAAATTAATACAAGTGTTCCTCTAAAAACAGCTGACAAGAAGGGGGAAGAGACAGGAGAGTGAAACATAAAAAAATAACGTTTTCTCACATTTAATTACTTTAAAAGAAAATAAATGCCTTCTACATTTTGAGAAAAATAGTAATGGGTAGGGAGACTATATTTTTGAGCATCAATTTGGGGACTTGTCCCGAAATCAACAAGCAATTTGAGGAAGCCAGAAAAATGTTTCGGGGACACAACAAGCAAATACATATTCCCTTCTATTATGTAAAATTACTTTCGTTAATGTATTTCAAAAGTTTTCTGAAAGTTTGGTCACGTTTCACGACACATTTTGCGTGTTATAAGCCAAAACGTGAGAAGGAAATGGGAGAAATACCTATATTTTTGTGAGTATAGGTATAGCTTTTGCAAATAGAATACACAGAATAATTGTACATGTGAATTAAACATTTTTTTTTTTTTTTGAAATTTACAGCTTATTCTAAGCTTTCTACAATGCGGGATCTCCCACTAATGCAATTTCGGGATTCCTTGGTGATGTTAGAGGAAGAGGAAAGGAGTTTGGTTACTCTCCCCTCACAAATTGTTTAAAATAAAGTTCTACATCTTTTAGGTTACTTTCAGTGTCGCTAGTGACATTGTTCGATGTCTTTTTCCCGAAAGTGTTTCTGAAACTAAAGTCTTAAATATGTTTTCTCTCTTAAAAATTGTGATCTGATTTTTCCCCCCGGGGGGGGGGGGGGAACAGTTGACTTTCTCCGAGGGGCAGTGCCCCCCCCCCCCCGGAGAGATGCCTGAAAGAAACACAGTATATTTTTATGACACGTATTTATGACTGGTAAATTTTGAACTCTGGGGCAGTTCATAAATGACGTGACGCTTTTTTCTCATATATTTGAACCCCCTCCCCCCTTTGTCACGCTATGTTGTATAATGCATGATGTCCTACTTCTTGTTACCCTCCCCCCTTCGAAGTGTGACATCATTTATGAATGATCCCTCTTTTCCACTTCTTATTGGTGTTTAGTCTGTACATTTTTAGGGTGAACCCTTTTTTTCCAACCTTAGTTACGCCTATGGGATCATCTAAAACCTTTTTCTTCCATGCCAATTAGTTGATGGCCCCTGAATGCAAGGGCGAATGAATTTTTACTGCAAAATGAAAACGTTATTTATTGAAAGAAGACCAAATAAGTAAAAAACGAGTTTTTGTATCAGACAGAGTTTAGTATTAAATTACGAGAACTGTGGTTCTGAATCTATTTGTTTTGCCAGGGACGAAATAATGTTCGAGGGCATGTAAAATAAAAGTACTCCTAGTGGGGTTGAATTGAAAATTCGCATTTTTACTTTAACACTTTTTTGTATCCACTCTAACTGAAAATATAATGTTTTAAATAGAACCATATTTGGTACACACATGAACCCTAATGGAAAGTAATGCAGATTAGTTTTTGGCAATAATACCGCCGAGGAAGGTCAATATTTCTCATAATGCGTAACTTCTCAACAAATAAGGAAAAATTTCAAACTTCATTTAGTAGTCGCCATATAATGAGACTGCTTTTATTTAAATATGTTGGCAAATTATTTGAGTTCATTCAAACTCTCTCTATTATTTTAACATTTTCATACATTAATATTTCTCTATATTATTTGAATATTTCATATACATTTCTTTCCTTTAAATATTTTGACAGATTCATTATTCTCGGTTAGATGAAAATGACTTTCATCCCTAAAAAGGTTTCTCAACCTTTTTCGACTTGTGGCCCGCTACCTAAGAAGCCACTTATTCTTCCGTGGCTCGTCTTTCACAAAATTGGCAATATGAATGTATATTGTTGTAAAGGTTAATAACTCCACACACACACAGAATGAGAGGCAAGGAAAATATATTTGACTTATTTTTAATACAGACGCAAAAATATTAATTTTAATGAATTTTAACCACCTGCAACATTAGAACAAACTTGAAATTCTCATAAGAACTTTAAAACAATCTCTAGCTTAAACCTTTTTGCACATATGCGTAAAAGAAAATTGGCAACTTATGTAAAAAGCATATTAGTAATACAAAGTAAAAAAAAGGGGAAAAGGGGAGGTAAAAGGTCAAAAGTATTGCATGGGTTTCAATACTAATTGTTTTTCACTTTTAAAAAAATCGCAGCCTACTTTACAATTGAATTGCATAGGGTTTCAAGATATAGTGTAAAATTTATGATCTACTTCCTTGTGCAACAAATAGACTATTTCAATATTTAAAACTACTTTCATTAAACTAGAAAATTATTTCTCAAACATTTCTATAATTTGATAGTAATATTTATATCCTTTATTTTCCTCCTATAAGATGAGTTAGTTTTATATCTAAAATGACACTGTAAATATTCACTTCGGAAATGACAGCGTAATTTCAAAACTAAGGACTTTTGCAGAAGTACCCCCCCCCCCCTTTTTTTTCTAAAAATACATTTTCTGCTTTTTAAACTTTTAAGATCTCATGCATTGGATTCCATTAGGAAAATTGATGCGTATTAAATTTAAATTATTTTTTTTCCTTTTTTATTTTAATGATTTATTTGGCATTGCATAATAAGTTTATCAAAATATGAAATAATATCGATCACAAAATGAACAGAAAATTTTATAAATTCAAAGAATTAATAAATTAAATTCCTTATCAACAGTAAAAAGAGAAGTAAAATTGAACATTTCACAAGTAAATTCAGCAGCAAAATGTTCTCGTTTCCATGTGTAAAAACTTAAATAACTAACCAAAAAATAAATAAAGAATATAAAACATGAAAAAAAAAAAAATAATTAAGTAACACACCATTACAAAGTAGAAAATACTTTGCAAATATTATAATAATCATTAACAAAATAGCTCGCCATATATTGTGACTAAAAATTCAAATTATAATCTGCACCTACTCAAAAACATCTCAGAAAAGACAAATAGCAATAATAATAGCAGGCACATGTTTTGAAAAAGAAGCGAGTTTGTTGTTTGTGGATGAAACAAAGGCAGCACTTCCTAATTTATAGGCAGCACTTCCTAAAATCTTTAACTATATCAATTCAAGACTCTTAGAAAAGCCTTTTGAACAATAGAATATTCACACAGATGGAATTTCAGTCAGTGTTCACTCTTGACAGGTCCATAGGAGAGCTGAAATATGTCATTAAGCAAAAGCACAAGAGTACGATTTCTTACAACTAAGAATTCAAAGAGATGCTGGAGACATTACAGCGTTCCTTAGGTTGGTTTTATGGAAGCTGCAACAACAGATTTATTTTTGCAGGCTTTCTGTGCATGAGTCATGGATTTCCTGCTTGCTGCCACTTATTCCATCATTAAAACACACTTTCACCCAGAAGATCACGATTTTTTGCGTGTGCTATCATATGAAAAGGGAACTGCTGCCGTGGCCGCTGCAAGTCAGCAGCAATATGGACGAATATGAAGTATTTTGTGACGGTCGCAGTCGACAAAGAATCAATATGGACATTAAAAGCGAGAACTTGAATAAAGTTGAGACATCAAACTGCAGAAACTGCCTTCAAAGAAGTATGAGTTTTGTGGTTCTGGATGCTCAGCTATTCTGCAGAATCTATGACGTAAGAAAATCTTTTGAGGCAAATTTATGATAATGTGATGTGCATGAGTCTAAATTAGTCTTTTAAGAAAATTTTACACAAATCTTTTTTTTTCCAGAATATGCTTTTTAAGTGTTGGCAAGAGCTTGCCCTGAGAAAATAACTTCGAAGGCCTCTCACTCGAGCAAAATAGAATGGCTTCTCATATGTTTAGTCGTGTTTGATTTGAAAGAAATGCTTTTAGAACACGAGTGACACGAAAATGGTCTTTCCCCTGTGTGGACTCTTTTAAGTTCGAAGATTATGGCTTTTTGCCTGTGTGAATTCTCAAATGTCCCTTTAAATGTGAAGACTGATAAAATGACTTTGAGCACTGTTCACACGAATACGGCCTTTCGCCGGTGTGTACTCTCATATGCTGCTTCAAATGATAAGACCGAGGAAATGCCTTTGAACACTGTTCACAGGAAAACGGTTTTTCGCCTGTGTGGACTCTTATATGAAACTTTAAATCTGAAGTTTGAGAAAATGACTTTGAGCACTGTTCACACGAATATGGTTTTTTGCCCGAGTGAACACTCATATGTTTCTTCAAATCATAAGATCGAGAAAATGCTTTTGAACACTGTTCACAGGAATACGGTTTTTCGCCTGTGTGGACTCGCAAATGTTCTTTTAATTGTGAAGAGTGAGAAAATGCCATAGAACACTGTTCACATGAGTAAGGTTTTTCGCCTGTGTGGAGTCTCATATGTTCCTTTAAATGGGAAGAGTAAGAAAATGCTTTTGAGCACTGTTCACAGGAATATGGTTTTTCGCCTGTGTGGACCCTCATATGCACCTTCAAATTTGAAGCATCTGAAAATGCCTTTGAACACTGTTTACAGGAATATGGTTTTTCGCCTGTGTGGATTCTCAAATGTATTTTTAATTGATAAGAATGAGAAAACGCTATAGAACACTGTTTACATGAATAAGGTTTTTCGCCTGTGTGGACTCTCATATGTACCTTCAAATGGGAAATATCTGAAAATGCCTTTGAACACTGTTCACAGGAATATGGTTTATCGCCTGTGTGGACTCTCATATGTACCTTCAAATTTGAAGCATCTGAAAATGCCTTTGAACACTGTTCACAGGAATATGGTTTATCGCCTGTGTGGACTCTCATATGTACCTTCAAATGTGAAGCATCTGAAAATGCTTTTGAACACTGTTCACATAAATAAGGCTTTTCGACTGTGTGGACTCTCATATGTTTCTTCAAATGTGAAGTTCGAGAAAATGCCATTGAACACTGTTCATACGAATATGGTTTCTTGTCTGCGTGGACTGTCATATGTTTCTGCAAATGCGACCTTTGAGAAAATGACTTTGAACATTGTTCGCAGGAATACGGTTTTTCGCCTGTGTGGACTCTTACATGTCTCTTTAAAGTGGAAGTGAAAGAAAATGCTTTTGAACAATGTTCACACATATACCGTTTTTCAGCGGCAGGAATTTTCGAATTGTACTCCATTGTTGCACAGCATGAAAATACGCTTTTCTAAAACTATAGGATGATTATCTTTTACACAGATAGATCCTCAAAATGTTCTTTCTCTAATCATATGTTGAAAAACACATTCAGTCAAAAACCACAAGCGTATAATGTTTTTCAAAAAGGAGAGAAATCCGAAAAAATGGTCTTTGCAGAATAGAAAATAAAACAAAAAATTCTTTACATAGGTACTTAGCAGTTTTTGAATACGCCATGTTTCTTCGTGGGAATCCCCAACACTTCCATTTTGGCACTTGGTGTATGTGTGGCTTGTGATACTTTGTTTTTACAATGAAACTGATGATCTTGTCCCAAAATTCACAATACAGTTTTTCAAGAATGTGGTTTTTATGAGTAGGCATATATTATATTTTTTTCTATAAAATTTTGTATAGATAAGTCTTCTGCATATTATCTTTTTCTGTCTTTTTTTCGTCAGCGTAGAAAAACAAAGAACCATGTAATGCTGCCAACTGAATCTTTTTAGCTAAATTGTTCCTATTGAAAATTTTAATCTTTAACGTTATTTATTTATATTTTTAATTCAATGACGCTTCTCGCCGTATCCTTTTTTGGGAACTTAAGTGTACTAGGTACTTAGTTGTTACAAGGCTGGGCACAGTGTGCAACTTTCTTTCAATGATATTTCCATGCGTTGACGAAGAACGAGTCTGGGCTTGTAGCAGCTACCACTTCAGCAGATAGCAATTTTAGACCTTTGCTTTTGTTGACCTGCTTAATTCAGGAGCTTGCAGCTCTTCATTTGAAACTTTAAAGTTTGAGAAAGTTGTCCCAGGGTTGCATTTCCTGAAACCTTCAATTCGATAAACTTTCTGGGATGTATGAGCATGTGAAAGTTTCCATAAATAGATGCTGATATGGTGAACGTTGAAGTTTGATGCCGCACAGTCCAGATAATCCCTGAAAATAATGAAAAGAATGAGTGAAAATAGGAAACTATTTAAATTGCGAGAAGAATAAAATATTGAAGCTTTGTACCTAAATAAAATATATTGATGTCAAAAAATGGATGATGATGTCTACATAAATAAAACAGTCATTCGTTCTAAAACCACACACATAGTTAGAGAGATGTATATCATGATATGGATACTTTCGAGAGGTTCCAACCAGAATTTTCATGATACAAAGTGAGTTTTTCAGGTGTTTAACCTGCTGGTTTTTGCCGCATTTTCAAGATTTTAACCCAGAGTACCCTATTTGCTCCCAAAGTAATGTAAAATAAGAGAATTTTTCAAGTAAAATAAACTTAAGTACATACTAATACAAAGTATTCTTTAAATTGACGCATTGTTTAATGTTGAAACATTTAATTTATACAATAAAATACTTTGAATTTATAGCACCTATGCTGAAAAGTTTTTAGTAGTTACCTATAGTCTGTGTAATTAGAATCGGCGTGTCAAGGTCATACAACTCTACCTTTTCCCCTTCTGATCGCCATGGTTTCCGTGCTGGAAGCTTTTTTTCCACATGGTTTGGGGAAGATAAGTCAGTTTGTTGTTTTAGTTATAATAATAATAACAGACTGATTAAAATCAGATTTATTTCTCAATCGCAAAATAGACAGCGTGAGATAAAGTATTCTAATATTTTGAATCAATCCAAATATTATTCTAATATTCTGATGTGTTTCAGAAAGCTATTGTATAGCTCATTTATAGTATTTTATATTTTGTAAATGTTAAAATCTTAACTAAAAAGTCCAGATTTAATTTATGAGAAATTTAATTGCATTTACCTAATATCACAAATAAATAAATGGAAAATAAATTCTTTCTTATTACTTTTCTCAACATGGTAATATTTTGAATCGGAGGTGTCGTCATGCCATTGCCTTAACTGCAATGCAAAAAAAAAGTCTGGCTCTGTTATCTTTCTCGTTGTTGCCATGGGGACAAAGCAGGAAGCGCGACCTTGATGCGCCTATTCTAATTACACAGACTATAAATAAGTCCAAATCACTCTCTCTCTCTCTCTTTATTCTGTGCAACAAAATGAAACAAATGGGGAAAAAATTGAAAATGGAGTCTTTTTTAAGGTGTCATTTTTGCTAAATCCATTTTTATCCACTAAGATTTGAATTTGCAAGAATGTCAATTTTACGGACAGTGGGACAATTACTGAGCTTGTCACGGGTACCTTCAACTTCATTAAAACCGAGTTTGAGTGTAATTCCTCCGGAAGTTCACAAAGGCAGCTCTATACACAGGGGTAAGAAGTTATCAAAAAAAAAAAAAAATGGTTATGTCTCATGTACAGTTGCATATGATTTAGTAAAATGCTTATATTCCAATGCTTATACAATAAAACCTGCAAAGTTGACCTTTGTAAGCTGACCACCTGTCTAAGCTGACTACTTTTGTCAGGAACGGTATTAGCCTCATATTATATAACTAGTACGCCCGGCAGTCATACGAAATGACTGCTGTTCTAGATATTATAAATTGTAATTAAAGTGATTTGTGCAAAGGTGTCTGCTAGTTCAAACTGAATTACCCAGGTCACGCAGCGAGGACGCCCCTTTGCATACTGCCCCACACTACTATATATTTATCTACTATATAATCAAGTTGTTTGTGAAAAATATACATTTATCATCGAAATAACTTATTGAAAATTTTATTATGCTTTTCAAAACAAAAGTTTTAACGAAACTGGGGAAAAAGAGCGCTGCCACTAATAAAAAAATATATAAAAAGCGCAGACAATAAATAAATCAATTAAAAAGAAAGAGGGGATTGCATTAAATTCGCACATACATTAATTTTTAACGGAAATTGCAAATGCATCGAAGCCTCCCTCAATATGCTAGTTGATTATTATTAGTATATTTGTTACATTTGTTAAATGTCAACTGCATTGAGTTGTTTGTTCACACGGCAACTGTAATTATACTGTTGGAAACGACGGCAACAATGCCAAAATAAAATAAAACGGGTCAAAAAAGCATTGAAAATTTTTTAAAAATTAATTTAAAAAAAAACTAATTGAGTCCCAACTTTCATTTTCGCGGCGATGCGTTTCTCGGGTCGTACACATTAACCGTGCCGAATGAGGCCCCGATCGGTAAAACGGCCTGGGATATTATCGCGGACAGACAGACAGACAGAATAAGGTGCTTATATATATAAGATGTAGGGAAACCTTTGTAACTTGACCACCTGTCTATGTTGACCACTTATGTACGCCAAATTTGGGAGGGAGTACTATGAAAAACCCTTTGTAAGTGGACCGCCCATTTATTACTATATTTATTTGTTTATCTATTTTTGGAAAGTTAAAACAAAAAACTAAAATAGCTTCTCCAGGATATTTTTATGCTATAATGTTAAACCGATATTTGCCTGGATGGATGAAACATCCACATAAAGTTTGCCTAAACCTCTTTGTGAGTGAACCAAATGTGAAAACAACTACGGGCACTCTTTTGTACTTTAAATTAGTTTCTTCTTTTTTTCTTTGATTTGATGCAGCCATTTTGAAATAACTATATACAGCCGACGCTCATTATAACGACCACACATTATAAAAACCATTCCATTATAACGACCAGTGGTAAAAGTCCCAACTTTTTCCTTATGAACTCTATGTAAATTTACTTTCGGTATATAACGACCGTTCTGTATCATCTAATCCAATACAGCGACCGTATTCAGCAGACACTATTTCTGGTATTCTTTCCAAACAATGCATATTTCTAAATTTGTAACCGAAATAAGAGGAGAGGAGAAATGCTGTCCCTTCCAGGTGTCATATCAGCTCAGTTTTGCTTGAAGAAATGTGTATGTAATTCCCCCCCCCCCCCCCCCCCCCAATATCATCGACTTAAAAATCTGTTTAACATTTTGCAGTGATAATTTTTTTTTAACTCCAATGATAAAAAATAATTTCAGCATTTATTTTGGAATCTTTGAAAAATTACCAATTTTAAAGGAACTACTGAACACATCATGCATTTATATATTTTTTAGAAAATTCTACCTCTTATAGCGACCACTCGTTATAAAGACCTTTTTCTGCGGGACGCAGATGGTCGTTATATCGAGCGTCGACTGCATTTAGAAAATCCTTAGCATCATATAAGTTACTGACATAATTAATATGATATTTGTCTTAACTTTAACCAAGTACTTTACTTTTGAAGTTGTACAGGATACATTGTAAGTGATTCGGGTTAAATGGCTTCAATGATGTTTTAGATAATTGAGAGAAGTTGATAAGTTACTGACATAATTAATATGATATTTGTCTTAACTTTAACTAAGTACTTTACTTTTGAAGTTGTACAGGATACATTGTAAGTCATTCGGGTTAAATGGCTTCAATGATATTTTAGATAATTGAGAGAAGTTGATAAGTTACTGACATAATTAATATGATATTTGTCTTAACTTTAACTAAGTACTTTACTTTTGAAGTTGTACAGGATGCATTGTAAGTCATTCGGGTTAAATGGCTTCAATGATATTTTAGATAATTGAGAGAAAAAAGCTGATCACTATTTTAAAGTAACGTCATTAAATGAAGCTATATTTTAATTATTTATAAATGCCCAGTGTAAGAAATGTGCCACAAGAAATTACTAATTAATTTCAATCTCCTTCTTGGTTTCCCAAATTATTTATTGTGTTTTAAACAGTCGATAGTGTTGCAATACAATACAGACTAACCAAAATTCAATACTACTTTCTTCAAAAAACCACATCGTAAAAATCATTGCATTTCCGGGATTTTCGGTATCGTTTTTCAATTTAACGACTTTTTCGGGAGCAGCAGAAACATTATGCATGGTAATTTTTTTAAAACAAAGGAATGACTAAGCACAATATGGAAGGGCGTTTATGCGCAAGTATTATGTTTTGGTAAAAAATGGGCAGCACTTGGTACCCTGGTTAACTATTTCTTGTATAGCGCGTTTACTCCTCAGCAGTCTGAATTTCGTAAAAGTCAAATATTGGAATAAGTTTCCGCAAATTCATAATTGTTTTTAAAAAAATCTTAAGCTGTTTTATCTTTAATAAGATATTTTATCATTAAGAAAAAAGCGAAATTTTCCGTGAAAAATCAGATTTTTAGACAAAATATGAAAAAGCAGAAATCCTCCAAACAGCGGGAAATCCTTGATAAAAAGTTGTCTTGAAGTTCACAAGAGCACAGCCTGTTTCATCAAACATGTGTACTTCGCATTTGGATTCTTTTTTTTCTTGGGTGAATAGGGGGAAAAACATGATCACGTGATACATGGCGCCGGATCATTGGGGGGGGGGGGGGGGATTGGGAGGGAAAAAAGTCTAGATCAGTGGATCCCAACCTTTTTTGTTCCATGCCATGCCCCACCTTAGTTTGAATAAAATTCTTATGGCCCCCTAAGTAGAGTGCATAAATTTTAATAAATTAAAAAATTGAATTGTGTACTTAAGAAACTTTAATGATAGGTTTTAGGAATAAATCACTTGGAAGTTGCTAATGAAACGCAGTAAGTAAATTTTCAAAACATATAATGAAAAACTGAAATTCAAATTTCAAATAATTTTTTAAATGATTTTTTTATATTAATTTATTATTTTAATTTAAAGCGGGCTTCCGCAGTGAAGTTTACTTGACGACGCCTAACACCCAGTTGATATTTTGTTTTCGTCTAGCGAAATTATACTTAATTATTTAGCGCAATTATTTAAGAATTTGCTTCTTTCATTGAATTTGGCACCGAAATCTAGCATTGCGTATAAATTGTTTGGAGCGAAACAGTTAAACTCGTGTCGATTCCATTTTCGAATTGCCCCCTTTAACAACCAAATTGTCCCTCTGTGGGGCGTTTGCCCCACGTTGGGAAACACTGGTCTAGATACTTCTAATTTTTAGGGAGTGCCAAAATAATAAAAATGCGCTTGAAAAAGTAGGAAAATATTTTTAAAAAATAAGGAAAAAGTTGCATGAAAAATATTAGGAACGTAGGAATATTACTGAAAAAGTAGGAAGCATACGAACCCTGCAATTATTACATGAAAGGAAAATAAATATATAAAAGCTTTCTATTCTCAGAACACAACTGTATTTTTTCTCTACAAATATAAAAATTACTTTAACTTCATTACGTGGTCTACTTTCCACACAATACATTTACTTTCACAGATTAATGTACTACATAGTTGTAAAAATATGTAAAATCTAGTTATAATCTCATAAAAAAAAATAAATTTTTAAAATTGACTTTTTCTTTTGAATCAACTCATGAACCAAGCCAGCATTTCGCGGCCTAGCCAGCCTTCAACGTGGATACGGACTAAGGTGGTTCAGCCACAAGAGGGCACTTTCACTCCCATTTATACTAGAGAAGCGTCCTCTGGCAGGCACGGTCGAAGGGGATTTTCTTTACAATAGTTACAGACGGTTAAAAAAGGGGCTTGGTAAAATCCCGAGTTTTTGAGCCCCTAAATTAGTATGTGCATGAAACATCATAAATCAGCTGTAATACTTTTTTGTTCTCTTTCTCTCTCTCTAAACAGCAGAAATGGTAATAAGAAAAAGAAGTGAAAGCTAATAGGTGGCAAAAGAAGTTTTAAATTAAACTTTTAAGCACATAACTGATCAAAAACTGAATAGTTGTGTTGTGTCCTAACCTTGATTCGTAGTAAATGCATTTTTAACAATTCTGACAAATGAACCATTCTGACAAACTATTATGACAACCAATTTTTATTTGTTATCATCAACCACTATGACAATTAAACGAAAGAAAGAAAGAAAACTATGTGAAGATAACAGATATTTTCTTAACAAAGAATAAATTTTTAAAAATGAATACTAACTTTAATTATCTGAAATATTGGAGAACTTTTTGCACCAGGGGCAATGGAGCACTTCCAAACTACAGGCCTGTGCTGGAGTACAAGTCATAAGCTTCTTCTGTGCAGCATCATTTAGATTGATTGATTGGCATGTGTTCTCAGGTGATATTTCAAAGTTGTGCTATGAGAATACGACTTATCACAAAAATCACAAGAAAACGGTTTTTCTTTAGTTGCTTCCTCAAATGTCACTTGAAGCTTGACTTATCAGAAAAAGCGTTCTGGCAGTAATCGCAAGCAAACGGCTTCTCAGCAGTATGTATCCTCACATGAGTTATTAAATGTGAATGCTGAGAAAACGCCTTCTTGCAGTGATCACAAGAATTTGGCGCAAAGAGTTACTCACGTAAAGAAAGCACAAATGAATATTAAAATGCAGACATATGTTTCGGGACTGCTTAGAATCCCTTTTTCAATGCAGTAGTGGAGCTTCTATATGCAAAAACATCCAAATGAAGCAAGCAAAACAACAAAAACATGGCTTATATAGCCTAAGATTTACCAACAAACCAATGAGAATAAAGACAGCGCGTAGGTTAGAAGCTGTTGTAAGAAATGATCCCAACCTCGATGTGTGAATTAGCGGTATCAGAGTAAAGTTCAAGGACATGAACAATAATAAACTTAGGCTTGATACCAGATGTGTCAAATATAAAACTGTAAGTAGTGTCATAAATAAGATGCGAAAGGCCCTGGACAGTTCAAAAAAAAACCACGAAAGAAAGAACAACAAATTAAAGGAACTTTATAAATTGGAGTACAAGTCTTAATGAAGGATTTCATTCATCCTTATTTTTGAACCATATATAAGGGATAGGCCACGGTCTCTGCACTCATATCCAGAACGTTGCCTTGTACTATTTTTTTAATAATGTGACCAGCCGTCCACAGTGCACAATCTCTATTGTAAGCAGTGCTCTGGTTATAAAGTTGCAGAATGCATGTATATGCAATTTTTTTTTGTATAGCATGTTGTTTCTGCCTTCCTGGAAGCCCAGACGTTTATCAAAATGGTGAAATTTGGTCATACACAAGAGCTGTACAGTCTTTGATTGCGTGGTTTTGAGAACAATAAAAGTAAATAAAGTTTCTCATTGCATCTCTTCCTGTTTGAAGTCATGCAGCTATGATGGTCTCAGTAGGATATCCAATGAGTCATACATAATTTTTTCCTGTACTAATTGACATAATTCACGAAATAAATAACAAAAGCTGTGTGTTTCTTTTGTTAAAAGAAGCAATCAATATTCAATGTGCATGTGTGGGAAAAAAATGGCTATATCTGATTAGTTAATAGTTAATGTATTTTCTTACCTATTGTGTAAATAAATATATTTAACCTTTTTTTTTTTTTTGTATATATACAGTGACACCTATGTTAGTTGACCACTTGTGGTGCAGCACTCTAGTGGTCAACTTATAGAGGGAGATTTTTTTTGTCATTTCTTACACAATGCATTCATTCATTTGTAACTCATTAAAATATAGCTTCATGTAGCAACATTACTTTGACATAGTAATTAGCTATCTTTTCTCACAATTATCTAAAATATGATTAGAGAAATTAAACCTGAATGACTTACACTTTATCTTATACAATTTTGAAAGTAAAGTACTCAGTTAAAATAAACATACATATCTCATTAATCATGTAAGTTACTTGTGTAATAGTAAAAATTTCCTAAAAATACAATTTTTTGAATGGCTACATCAAGTAGAAGAAAAAAGAAGAAACTTAGTTTTAGAATAAAAGAATTCTCATAATAGTGTTCCCATATGTTTAACTTACAAAGAAGTCTAGGAAAACTTTACATTGATGTTTCATCCATCCAGACACATAATAAAATTAGACCAGAGACTGGTCTAACATTTTAGCATAAAAAATGTCCTAGAGAAGTTATTTTAGTTAATTTTATTATTGCAAAAATAGATAAACAAATAAATATATAAATAATTAGGCGGTCAACTAACAAAGGGTTTTTTGTAATACTCCCACCCAAATTCAGCGTACATAAGTGGTCAATATAGGCAGGTGGTCAACTTGACAGGTTTCCAGGGCTGCGAAAAAGCCGGCTTTTTTAAAAAAAAAGGCCAGACCGGCTGGCTTTTATTAGAAAAGACCGGTCTTTTTAAAAAAGGCCGGTCTTTATTGGCCTTTTTCAATTAGACACAATACTATTTACTATTTGCACCTATACTGTGTCAATTTATGTTGTTATTGTTAATTTGTAAAATGAAGCTTAAATCTTTCTTTTAATGGAGTTTGTTCAAAATGAAATTCAGAATTATTTTGTTACACAACCTGAATGCATTTTACAATACTGATTACCATTTTCGTGTTTGTGTGCTTAATTTTGTGAGACTCTCTCATTAAACCCATGCCTAATTTTATAGCTATACAGAATCGTTTTTTTTTTTTTCAACACAAAAGAATGAAATTAAATCCAGGCTGGGAGAGGAATCAAATTCGGCTTCTTATGTATTAAGGTAAGGCTATAGTCAAGCACAATACCTTATCTTAATACATATGAGAAGTTGTCCAATTACAGATTCAAGTACATACTTCTCACTCAAAATTGATATTTTAATGTTAAGAATTTAATTACTTTAAAATAATTCAGAATACCGATACTTGCAATAAATAAGTATGTTCATTAATTTTCTTCTATCATAGATTTTACACTTTAAAACAAAAAAGTCTTTTGCTCAAGGCGAGAAGAGTAGGGAAAAAGGTGATTCGAAGTATCTCCTTTCCTTTAACAAAATACTACTTACATAATCGGAATTAACTAAACTACTCATGGCAAAAATTTAAAAGAAGTCGCCTGTGGTGAGTAGTTGGCTGGCTTTTCTATAAGGAATTTTTTTTTATATATATACTAACATTAAAATTTTTTAAAGATGAATATCATTTTAGTACAATTTAATGTTGACCAGCTGGTCTGCTTCAAGATGGACATCTTTTATTTTATATGCAATTTATTTGACAAATAGCTTTTATTTTTATTTGGATCAGAGAACTAGTTAAGGTTCTTAAATTTTTTTTAAAAATCAAGGTGCTTTAAAATATACAAAAGATTATTAGTTAAGGATTAAGGTAAATGATTAGTAGTATTTAGTTCATATAGTATTGTCAAATGAACTTTTGAATTCTTAGTAAAAAAATTTAAAAATAAATTGTTTAAATTGTATTGAATCTAAATAAATTTCTTATAAGAGCACTTTCTTTTGCTATTTTTTTAATGTATCATTCTATTAAATAATTTTCATTCTTATTTCAAGTATTTTGCTAATTCAGTAATAATGTAATTGTATAAATGATAGAAATATAATTTTTTATTTAATAATTTTTTGGAGAAAAAATTATAAAAAATTTTTTATAAAAGCCGGCTTTTATTAAAAAAAACAGGACTTTTTTAAGCGGTTTAAACCAAAAAAAGTCGGCTGGCTTTTTTTGGCCCGGCTAAAATCCAACAGCCCTGCAGATTTCACTATAAATAGTTATACATAAGATTTTGGAACATTTTAGATAGTTGTGGGTGGCACAAGTGGCCACTGTTTTTTTTTTTTTTTTTTGGTGAAATACTGTTAATTTTCGATCAATTTTGAGAAATTTGACCTTCTTGGGGGACCTTTAAATATTTTCTTAGTTTTAAAATTTTACCAAGGGTCTTCTTATGTTCCCAAAAGGAAACTTTTTTGGGGGTGAGAATTCAAAGATTTGAAAGTTTTTTTTTTTTTTTGAGACACCCTACTATACATAAACTTTCAAAGGTGAGCAGGCATGCACTTATATAAAGGACCGTTCATAAATGATGTCACACTTTTTCCCATATATTTGTCCCCCTCCCCTTTTTGTCACAAAATGTCACACTTCAACATACCCCTCCCCCTTTTGTCACATGTCACACTAAGTTGCATAGGCATGTCACACTTTGTCACAATTTCACGAATCCCTCCCCCCCTCGAAGGTTGATGTCATTTATGAAGGATCCTTAACACGTTGACTGCCAACACGTCACGCTGACTGCCAGCGTTGTTTTTAGTTTACGATTCTCCAGAGGATAGTTTAATTTAATTATAACATATTGTATGAAACATTTTATTAAGTAAAAAATGACTAACTTTCTATAAATGTATTGAAAAATGAAAAAAAGTCGACAACAACGAGACAACTTGTAATTTGATCTCTCAACAAGTTCACCTATTACGAGTTATCTGGTATGTTGGCAGTCAACGTGTTAAGAGAAATTTCACATGGAAGATGATGGGTAATTTTATTAAAATACAGAACATAAGTTTAATGCTTTTTCCGTAAAATACATCAAATACATGCTGACAAAATGACAAGTCCAATGGAATTTTCCATCACCAAAAATTTTTAAAACTGCTTATATTCGTCTGTGCTGCGCAATTTTTTTTTTTTCAATTATGTTTTTGAAAAACCATCAAAATAAGATATAAGATTAAAAAATATCAAGTCAATAAAAAGCAAATTTTTTTTTCTTTTACAAAACATATCAGAAGGTATACACTATGAACTCTCCTCCAATAGAGCCCTGATGGTAAATACTTTTGTTTTGCGAAACAAAAAATAGTGGACACGAGAGTAATCCTGTACCAGAGCCAAGGCCGTAATCCAGAGGGGGGCCGACGGGCCCCCCACCCCCGAAATCCCAAAAATTTTCGCAATGCAGCATATATTCTTCCCTGAAACTTTAACCTACAGTAGTGTTTCAAAGTCAGCCCCCCCCCCCCCCCGAAAAAAAATTCTGGCTACGGCCTTGACCAGGGCCAGCACTAAACATTTGCTACATTTAACGAAAGGAGAAGTATTTGAATATTATTTTTATTTGGAACAGACCATCTCACAACAGATCTAGATAAAATGTTGTTTTACAATTTATGTCTGCAAACACCTATTTTCTTTAAAATTTAAAGAAAAAAAAAAAAAAAAAAAGGGCTCCACAATTTTGGCTCATTTTGAAACAGAACTCGGTTGGAACTATCATAATGTGGGATACTTGGCACATTTTTCAAGTTTTCACTAAACCTGATGCCAAGATTTTTTCTTACAATCTCAATATATACAATGCAGAAAAATGACTAAATGCCAGTCAGTATCACACGTTCTATTTAGTATTTTATTTAATCTTAGCGTTGTTGAATAATAAAATTTGCAATTCAAAAAAACACAATTGTTTCCAATGTAAAATTTGCCATCAGCATTTATTGAATTTTTCTAGTTTTCAATAATTAGATTATTTTCAGTGTTTTTAAAAAATCAGCATTTTACATTGGTAACAATAGGTTAGGTGTTTCAAAAACACTACTTTTTCAGTATCATGTTAAGTAAGCATTTTATTCAATTTCAGCCAAAAGTTGAATCTAGTGTTTAAAAAGAAATTAGTGCTTTTCATTAATTATAATTAAATAGGCCTTGGTGCTTAAAAAATAACACATCATAAAAATGCATAATACCGTCAACTCTCGATAACTAGAAATTGAAGGGAAGGAATAAAAATTTTGAGTTATCGAAAATCTAATAAATTTCATACTTTTATTCTAAAAATAAAAATTTGAATGCACATAAAATTAAAAAACACATATGTAATGTACCAAACATAATCAAGTTTCCTCTTTATTTAAAATATTTTTCTATTACTCCCTCCAACTCCGAAAGAAAAAACAAGGATGCCAGTACGGCAGACCGGCAATTTCCTCACAAAAGAAAGCGTCATAGTAGGTAGAATGCCGATCTCAAATCCTATGACAAAAGAAAAATGTAAAAATAGCAATAGGTCAAGGTTTTCGAAAGCTAAAGTTTGGAGGGAAAAAAATTACTTGAGTAAATAAAGAAATTCAAGTTATTGAAAAAACCAATAAAAAAATCGAGTTAAAGAGATAAAATTACATTATAAAATGCAGAAGGTGAAGGAAAACTTTTTTTTTTTTTGAGCTATTGGGAAATTCGAGTTATCAAGAGTTAACTGTAGGATAGTCTGTGTGTAATGTCCTGTGGTGGCATTCCTCGATTAACAGGAAAACCGTCGTTTATTTTTCAACATATTTTAATGGTCAACACCATGCACACACAATTACAGATCTATTTACAATTTACAATTCTATATGCATGACAATCCGAGCCGTGGAGATATCCAGAGGAAAAATCCTTAATGGTTGTTCCTGGCAAAGGCACCCAGGCCTTTGCCAGGCCCCCGGTGGCCCATCGCTCCCTCGTTCTCGTGGGCGTCTTTTTTTTTAACGTCTTTTTTTTTCCTTCTGCGTCATCGTAGAGGATCGTTACAGATGTAATTGAAATCGCCGTGTTGAGGTCACACAAATCTACCTTTTCCCTTCTGGTCGCCATGGTTTCCGTGACAGAAACTTTTCCCCCACATTAGTTTGCCGAATATGATAAGTAAGTTCAAGGCCGTATCCAGAGGGGGGCCAATGCCCCCCCCCAGAAATCCCGAATATTTTCGCAATATAGCATATATTCCTCCCTGAAACTGTCCTCAACAGAAGTGTTTCAAAGTCAGCCCCCCCCCCCCCCCCCCGATGAAAAACAATTTCTGGCTACGGGCTTGAATAAGTTTGTTGTTTTAGTAATAATAAGAATTGACGGGTTCAAATCGGATTTATTTCTCAATGCCAAAAATAGATTGCTCAGATAAAATATTCTAATATTTTTAACCAATCTAATTTATTCTAATACAATAGAAATACGTTTATCCGAAAATCGGCTTAAACGAAAAGCCAAACGAGTCGTTTGTTTTTCTTCCCATAACGGGCAAATGCTCCGTTTTGTTTTAATTCTTTTTTCATAACAGGCAAAAGGCCCATTTTTTTCCATAACTATAAAAAAACGTGTCAGTACATGAAAAAATGTATAATACTAAATGACATAAGCGTAAAATATTAATATTTTGTACAATTTACTGCAGCACCTACGTTACATTAAAGTTTTACTTATAGAACACTCGTGTTAACAAAATAAGAAGTAATTTTCTTTTATACACATAGCCTTTGCCTATAATTCTCGCTTATCCGAAAATTTCTATGGTATCACTATCTCGATTAACCGAAAACGTTATGGTCCCGTGCTTTTCGGAAAACCGGAGTTCTACTGCATTTTGATGTGTTTCAGAAAGCAATTGCAAACCTAATTAATTGTACTTTATATTTTGTAAAAGTTAATATCTTATCTAAACATTCCAGATTTAATTTATGAGAAATTTAATTGCATTTACCATTAAAAATAAATAAATGGAAAATAAATTCTCTCTCATTACTTTTTACAAATTATTGCAACATTTTGAATCGGAGGTGTAGTAATACAATTGCCTTAGCTGCAGTGCAAAGAAATAGTCTGGCTTTATTATCTTTTTTGCAGTTGCCATGGTAACAAAGCAGGAAGTGCGGTCTTGATGCGCCTATTTTAATTATAGAGACTACAAATAATGTTCATTCTAATACGGTAAAGGGAAAATTGTACAGGGTGACCAGAATGGGGATTTTATCGCCAATTTGGCATGATCCACATTATGATAATTCTCTCCTGAGCTCTAATTATATAGCTTAAAACAGCAGTATGAGACCAGTATGGTGCCCAAACATCACTTTCCTTGGAATAAGAAAATGTAGGATGAATAACAGACAAGTACTTAACATTTAAAGAAAAGAAATCACCTCTTAAGTGGAATAAAACTCCAAATTCATTAAAATGTTATACAGTAGTTGCCGGTTATATGGATCTTGTTGGGTCAGATCATCTTGATCCACACAACCGGCCGATCCATATTAGCGGCGGCCAAAAATTAGCAACATCTTGATTGAAACAAGCTTATTATTTTTGATGCTATGGATTTCAATTATTTTTTTCGTTTATAGATACTTTTATAAGTTTATTTTATTTTTAGTGATATTCTTATTTTTTTTTCATTTAAAACAAAAAGATGACACAAAAATCCATTAATCCGTTTTTTATTCAAATGAAATTACTACATAACTGTTGTTTCAAACTCATTTAAAATACATATCCAAAGTTGCCTGTCTAGTATTTGCGCGTATTAAATTTAATACACTATTTTCAAGATTGTGATAGAAGTCATAATCTGAACTGCAAGCACCTCTCTGTTCTAACGTTGCTCTAATTACATGAAGCGCATCCTCTCTTTGCTTCAAAAGACGATACAATGATGATTGTGGAATTCCCAATTTCAGAGCGGCATCCCTCTGGTCGCATTTTGGGAGGGGATCAAATTTTTAAAGAGTTCATCTTTTTCCTTCAAACTAAAATTTTCAAAGAGTGTTGTGGTGAGTACTAACTCGTGACGTCAAGAGATGTGAAATCCCTACGTGGAAACTCCGCCCCCCCCTCGACTATTCAACTCCCCTCCCTCGTTTACGGATAACTGAGCTATTTTTAGTAATGGGGAAGAATAAAAGAATAGAAAATTCCCGGGGGGTGAGAAAACTTGTCTCTCCATAGATAAGAAAAATGTGTGTAACAAACAAGCAATACAAAAGACCACAAACAGCAAAGTTTCTTGGAATTTCTCGCTGATCTGATCCATAGAAACGGCGGTTTTGATCCAAAAAAACGGCGGATTTTCCATGTAAAAGTATGATTTGGGTTTGGTTATCGTGTTTTGATCCATATAGCCGGCTGATTCATATAACTACCGATCCATAGAAGTGGCGACTACTGTATAAAAGCAATAAATGGCAAATGCATTATTACTCTTGCAGAGAACTTAATTTTGTATATTGCGCAATGTCGGCTGCCGATGCATTGCTGGTAAGTGGGAATCAGCCTTAGGAACTTCTTAAAAAGCAGGAAAAAAGATATCTATCATCATGCACATTCAACAGTGCTATTAGTTTAACATGTATAAGTACCAATGAGAAAAATGAAAGCTTCTTCATCAAAAACATCTAAAAAGATCTCAGCAAAAAAAGGCACTAGGTTTAACGATTTCAATTCGAATAATTTCCCGTTTGAACGCTCACAAAAAGCTCGGTGCAAACAATATAATTGTGGGTGGCAAACAGTAAAGTATTATAGTCTGTGTAATTAGAATAGGCACGTCAAGGTCACACAACTCTTACCTTTTCCTCTTATGGTCGTCATGGGTTCCACGCTAGAAACTTTTTCCCCATGTTGGTTTGGGGAACATGATAAGCAAAATTGTTGTTTTAGTTATAATAATAATAGAGGGATTCAAATCAGATTTATTTCTCAATGGCAAAAATAGATTGCATCAGATACGGTATTCTAATATTCTGAACCAATCCAAATCTTATTCTAATAGTTTGATGTATTTCAAAAAGCTATGTATACCTAATTTATTAAATTTTATGTCTTGAAGTTGTTAAAATCTTATCTAAACATTCTAAATTTAATTTATAACAAATTTAATTGCATTTACTTGGTATTAAAAATAAATGGAAAATAAATTATTTATTGTTACTTTTTCTCAATTATTCTAAAATCGGAGGTGTAGCAATGCAATTGACTTAACTGCAGACTCTGCCGCTGTTATCTTTTTCAGAGTTACCATGGTGATGAAGCAGGAAACGCGACCTTGACGCGCCTATTCTAATTACACATACTATAAATAAGCACAGTTAATCACAAAAGTATTAAATAAGTTTATCACCTAAACATATAAAATTATTCACTTACCAGATGGTTAGATTACATTCATATTTGGATGAATAATCAGCAGTCTCCGTATTAACCTCAAATTTGGAGAGTTGACAGTTCGGAAATAGATACTATCGCTTTTGAACAGCTTTATATGCACCAATGAGCGGTTGTTTTAAACATATAATTCTTAAAGTTTTTCTTTCCATATTTCATACAATAGTTAATACAGAAAACCGAGTAATAAACCACCGTTTAAAATAATAACGAAGTAGAATACACAAGAACACACCTTAGCAACGGAAAACAAACAGCGTGACGTCATGTGTGATAAGTTTAAACCAGTTACAGTTAACTGTAATAAATTTATTATTTTTAGTTACAATCAAGTTTCATTTCAACTCAGTTGCAGGACAGAATATTTAATATTAATTGGGATGTTACCTCCTTAACTATTTTGAGGGTATTTTTTTTTTTGTTTTCTGAGGAAAACTAAAAAAAGGGGAGGAAGAATGGGTCTTATTCACAATGTGGCAACGGGCTATTTAATTCGTCTGCTGCGAAAGTTAGAAATGTATCGACATTACAACGTTAAATATCGTTTCACCTAATAAGTGGACAATAAAATGCTAGTTGGTGATTAATAATACCTAATAGGCACACACGCTTAAAATTATCTGCAGAGCTCTGAGGAAAAGAATTTAAAAAAAAAAAAAAATATGATTTTTCACCGTGTTCTTTTGATGCGGCGCTTAAAATCTGGAAAGATCTTCCAGATCTTAAAATCTGGAAAATACAATTAAAAAAGATTTTGAACCAAAATGAATGTATTGTTCTCTGTTTCGAATGTGTATAAGGTAAAGTGCCCTAAAGCTTACACCCCCAAATAAAAAAACATTTAAGGTATTACTAATTTAAAGAAATTTAAGAAGTGACCGGTCAAAAACTATTCAATGAAAAATTCTGAAAATCTTATGAACCACAAATAACTTTGTGACGACTAAGCTGATGTAAAACATTTGTAAATTAAATAGTAGTTTTAGAATAATTTATTGTGAAAATCAACGAATTTATTTTCCCTTTGTTTGCGCTTCACAGGGCTGAATTTTAAATGAATCAGTAAGATTTCTGGAACACGTAGAGGTAGACCTGTACTTTTATATCCAACAGAGAGAGCTTTTTTCTTAAACTTCAAAACTGCAACTTTTTAATACTGGGTAGGCAGCTCGCTGCATCCATAATGTCAATAAAGAATTAAATAAAAAAATTGAAAAATATATTTTACAACATTAGGGTATACATATACGTCGGGAATCGCAAGAAATGCATTTTTGTTTTTTCATTCTAAGATATTCATCCGCTAATTATCTTTAAAATGGTACCATTAACTTTCTTATTGGCAAAATACTTTTTTATTTACATAGTTTCGTAAGCGTAATTAATAATTAAATAAATATTTTTAATGCAAATAAGTTACATTTTATGCATGTAGTCCTCACAAAATTTTGTAAAACTGGCACACATAAAAATATTCCCTTTTATACCTACTTGTATATAAAATTCGCAAACTTTAAATCCATTTTGAGCAGAATTGCTTTGTTTAAAGGTATGCTTGTTCTCCAACGATGATATCTTATGTTATTAACCGATTTTTATAATTTTGACTCTATAATTTAGGTAACAATTCAGAGAATGGGTTCTACCAAAATATAACAGTTTAGATAAAAAATGAATTTTTTTGGTTATTTTACAATATTTTTATTTTTGTAAAAAATGCTGTTTTTATGATATTTTTCAGGTCAGATGTTATATCTCAAAAAATAATTAAGTTAGACATTATATTTTGGTAGGGCCCATGTATGAATACCTTCTCTTTGATATCCAGTAAGAAATTTGATTCAAAACTAATTATATTTGTTAATTACCGTTGCGATGCCCCTTAAATTTGTATTAATTAAATTATTTATTATTATTATTTTTTTAATTTTATGCAAATATGTTACATTTTATACTCTTATAATCCTCCTAAAATTTATAAAGTCTGGCATTAAAATAATAAAAAAAACTTGTCCAAGGTATATGTATACCTTAATGAGAGGGCTTTCACTGTCTGTCCTTGACACTTCTTTTTTTGGTTGTAACTGATACCTCAGGTCACTTGCTCTTTCCAACTTTGCTCACTATTTTGGACTTTAGTTGCTGAAAATACAACCCAAGAGATAAGTGGATGAAAACCACAGTAACAACTTCAAAGGAACTTTGAGAGTAAACAGGAATAAATTACAATAGCTGTATGTTCGAGTAGACAGTGCAATGGACAAAAGAGTGAGATAATGTAGAAAATATGGGGGGAGGGGGCAAGGGCGTAACCAGGGGGGGTTTGGGGGTTCAACCCCCCCCCCCCCCCCCATTGGGTATTTAGTTATTTATTCATTTTTGTTCCTCGACTTGGTGGAAATTATGTCAAGTTAATCGGGTTGTGGGCTTGGAATTTTTTTTTTTTTTTACTTCGTGTGAACAACTATAGGAGACAAGCTGTAGAATTCCCCTCATCTCTTTCCTCGGACAAAATCGTGGAGATGGACGTTGAGGGAGAAGAACGGGCAAGACTCTCGGGGCCTGGAGCACGGTCCACCACTAGTTCACATTCGTGAGAAACTGAAACTGAACCGGAGAGTCACGTGATAAGGGGGGGGGGATGCATCTGTCAATCGTCATTTAGGGGCGAGTGTGCACTTGTAGCCAAAGTTGAACTGGAGTTTCTCGGAATTGGTGGAGGGGTTGCTATTTCTTTTGGTTCTAAAATTCCGAGAGAACCGAGGGATGTAAACTTGTAGGGAAGGGGGGGGGGGGGTTAAGACGCAACGTTATAGCCTTTTGTATCGTCTATAGCTTGAAAGAAAATCGCAAAATAGTTACAGATGTGCAAGGTCTTTCTTTTCTTTTTTACCATTGTGCTGTGAGAGCCATGTGCTTCAGTTTCTGCAGTTGAAAAATTCAGATTCATGCATCACTCATTTAGTATCAAAATGCGTAGCATTTTCCTTCAATAACTTACCTTTTCAGTTTAATAACAGTAATATTAAAGGATTATAAACATAATTTTAAGTGACTTCTGCCATAGGCGTAACCAGGGGAGGATTTTGGGGATTCAACCCCCCCCCCCCCCCTATTTTGTATTTAGTTATTTAGGCACATTTATTAGGCACACAAAAAAAATTCTGGCTACGCCTTGCAAAGCACATATCTATTTTTTCCCTAAGAAAAATAAACACATATGCATATGATTTTATTTCCTCTTTCTGAAGGGTGATCATGACCAAAGTACGTAGCTCATATTACAGAGGACTTTTCATCTGGTTATAATCAACCCCCTTATCACCTTTAGGAACTTTACAGCGAAAGGTGGCTTCAATCACCGTACCACACACAGACAGACAGCAGAGATCCTTTCAATCACTCCAGATGGTTTTCTTACCTTCTTGATGTCTTTTTTACCCAAAGGCAGCAATTTGGGAACACAATCGCACCAGTTTCCTGGAAAATATCCTCCTCTTTGATGGAGGTTTGTTTTCTGATAAACTGGTGTTGTAGGCAAAGCCGTAAGCAAGGGGGGGGGGCAATGGACCCGAGCCCCCCTCCCCCGAAATACTTTCGAAATTTTTAACCTGTCTGAAAAAAAAAATTTAAACAAAAAAAAAATAATGATTAGATTTTGTTCTTTGAACCAACCTGTTTGGGAGCGGGAGGGGGGGTCCTCTGTTTTACAAATGGGGAAACGACAAGACGGCGCTTCAAACATCTAGGGCCTACAAACCAGAACTCAAAAAAAGACCCTTTTTTCTCTCAATTCTCCAGAGGATACGTCCCGCGTGTCATCAACAGATAACGGATTGATTCCTTGCCTAAGGACTGCATATGGTTCTAATCACCCGACCACACAAAAACAGGAAATATAGTGATGCTTTTTTCGCAAAATGCGAGCCTCATGGAACCACATCTGCCATAAATATACGTACAACAGTTTGGTGCTTTGTCCATCCTTGCCCGAAGGTTACATTCGTGGAAATGGCGACACTCTTAACTACCCATATTGTGGAAGTAAGCTAATGCCTAATGGACCCCTGCTTCTACGATTGCGGGATATGGATGTTTGTGATGTTATTGCTGGAACAAATCTTAGTTCTTTTATTTTCTTTTTTAAACTAGCAATTCGTAAAATCAAATCAACATAGAAACGCTTCCGACAAGGGGGCGGGGGGAGGGCTCTTGCCCCTTTGCGGATGCCTCTCCTCGAATCATATTCTCTTTTTTTTCCCAACCATTTTGCACAATAAAACAGAGAATTTGATTGACCTTGGCAGTTGGGAATTTAGTGGGTTCTTGTGGTCTTGCAAAAGTCTCCTTTGCTCGCCTGCGCACAAATTTTGATTATGAGTAAAAGAAAAGGTGAAAGTATTTTGTCCTATTTTGGGAAGAAACCCTGAAGCAGGAAAGGTATGATTATTTTTATGTAATTTTTTCAAAATAATATTTTAGTTGTCCCCTCCTCTTTTTTTTTTTTTTTGTAATTTTAGTTTCAACTTTTTATTTCTTCCTTCCATGCTAAGAAACTGCTTATTAATCCTCCTTTTTTCGCTTTTTAACTTCATAGGCGATGATGTCACACTACTTCGAGGGGGGCGGCGGGGGGCGAGGTCGAGAAATTGTGACAAGGGGGGATAACAAGAAGTGTGACATTACACATTTTGATTTCTATAAAAACGTGTAAAAAACCAGCAGATTAAACTTAGTTTTGATAATTTTTTATTTTCATAATTTGATTTTAAAGTTTCATTAATTTCATTTTATATTGAAAATACGGATGCTTATTAAGGTTTGAAGTCACTTCTAGTTAAAATTTTAAAAGAAACTCTTCTTCGGTATTTACTTTTAAAATAAATCAGTGCGGGTCATTTTTCAGAAGTCAATTAATTATGTTTCACTATTATGCACTAATTATCTTTTTTCTATTTTAACCTTAATCTAATTTTATGCTATTTAAGTCCACGTGTAATCATTATCATTTATTGTTATGCCCACAAATGTCGTTAAAAGTTAAAAAATAAAACTAAAAATGTGATTCTTTAACGTAAGTACTTTATTTCTGAACTGCAACACTGCAAGTACGTTGCACACACTGCAAGTCTTGACATTTTCCAGAAAATATTATTGACGTTGTTTTTGACGAAATAAACATTATCGGGCATTTGTGGGCCTTAAACTAAGCTACAAAAATCACTTCTGTAATTCGATGTTTTGGACAATTCGAAGTTCAGCTGTGGTCCCTTCAGCTTCGAATTATCCAAGTTATACTGTACAAACTAGGAAAAATATTGAAGTGATTGTTTTTTTTAGATGCAATATAGCGTGTTGCATCAATAATACAGTAGCCCCTCATTATATCGCGCTTGTGTGGGGGGACAGCAAAAAAGCGCTATATAACCAATGCCGTCAGTGCTCAAACTTTAAATTTGGAGAGATGTAGAAAAAGCGCGATATATCCAAATGAGCCATATAACGAGGGGTTACAGCCCGGGAGCAGAAAGTGCTTAAAAGTGCGACGTACGTCGCAGAACAAACCCGATCTCTGCAGAACATTTCATCCTTAAAAAGAAGAGGGAAAAAAACGCGAGCACAAACGCAAAAGAATAAAAACAAAAAAAAAAAAAAAGACGATATGTTCTGCAGAACAACTGACAAAAGAATGTTTATATATTCCAATGGTGCACCACATGGCCATAAATCCGTTAGAAAGTTGTTAAAAGCAGCCATTGTCACAATGTATGGGCCAAATTTTTATAAACATTTTGTAAACAGTACATCTGCATTAATGTCGTAGTGTCCAAATTCAAAAGTCATTGACAGAATTGCAAATTCTGAATGTATGCCTTGGTTTTAAATAAATAGTTTAATATGTTTCGTCAAAAATGAGTGATAAATATTCTTATATCTATTTTGTGTTGTACTGTGGTCAATCAAATTTGGACGACATGCCTGCAGAACATTTGGAACTATTTGAGGTCATGTTGCAGAACACTGAATATAATTCTGCTCCTGGGGGCAAGGCCATAGCCAGAAATTTTTTTCGGGGGGGGGGGGGAGCAACTTTGTAACACTAGTGTTGAGGAAAGTTTCAGGGAGCAATATATGCTACATTGCGAAAATTGACGGGATTTCGGGGGGTGGGGGCCCGGGCCCGTCGGCCCCTCTCTGGATACGGCCTTGCCTGGGGGTTACTGTAATAATAAATGTACCTAATACAGCTTCTTTTGTTTTTGCATCACAAAGGGTAGTAGTAACATTTTCATTTGCAGAGGATAAATAGTTATCAAAAATATTGTGTTTGTTAGATATGTATTCCATAGAAAAATGGGGCATACTAAATTTTTCTGCTGAATTTGTGAAAAGAGTAGTGGTTATACAAGATATGGTTATTATGTATTTATTATACAGAATTTGTGCAATAAAAGTTTATTTTTTGTTTTAGAAAAATGCTTTCAATTGAAGATTTAATTTAACTGTATTAAAATGAGTTTAGTTTTTATAACCCCTATTAGCAAAAAATCTTGCAACAACCTTGATAGACCTTGGTAATATACTGACAGGTTCAATATGAACTTCTTAAATACTGTTGAAAGGTTGCATAAATGTTGATATAACAATACTGCAATAACAGCATGTATGCAACATGGTAATTACCTTTAAATAACAATATTGATATTATATTACATTATCAACACTGTATAAGTGTTATCTGCATCAATATTACAAAAAATAGTTCAAATCAACATTGATGCAATGCTGTTGTCGTCAGGGTAAGTAACAGCCAATGAAAAGCTGTTGAGCTCGCATGCGTTGGGTAGAAAGAATTTGACCCATCGTTCCAATCGGCGGCGTGTCTCTCCTCACCCTCACACGTGGTTTCTCGTTTGTTGGTTGTTCAACAATAAAGAGTAGTGTAGGGAAATATTGTTTCTAGTAATTATGTATGCATTATCTCATTTATTAATGTAACCCAGGACAGTAGATGTGTGGTTACCTACTGAGAAGACTATGAAAAAATAATGGAAGCATAACGCAAACGCGGCATGATGGTCTAGTGTACATCACGTGTCGAATAAAATGAGAACAATGCAATATTTAAAAAAAAAAGGCACCTTGATTTTATACTGTCATGTCAGTATATACTGTCGGTGACAAGGTGAATGCAATATTGCAAAAATAAGACACCTTGATTTTTATACTGACAAAGCACTGTCATATCAGTGTATACTGTCGGTGACAAGATGGATGCAATATTCCGAAAGTAAGGCACCTTGCTTTTATACTGTCATATCAGTATTTACTGTCGGGGACAAGGTGAATGCAATATTACAAAAATAACGCACATTGATGTTATACTGACAAAGCACTGTCATATTAGTGTTTACTGCCGGTAGCAAGGTGAATGCAATATTGCAAAAATAAGGCACCTTGATTTTACACTGACATTACACTGCATACATCTTGACAGTCAATCTTGTGGCAGCCAGCAGGCAGTATAAATGGAGTAACATAACAATGTTGAGGCAGTATGTATGAAAGATTATCCATGCTGATATATCAACCTTTATGCAATACTGTGGCAGCATATTTTGCTTGCTGGGACATTACTATTTTTATTCATTGAAGAAATAAACCATTGAAATTTTTTTTTTCCTGTTCAAATATTTTTATTACATGTCCTGTTCTAAAGATTTAAAATGGCTGTCATATCTAATTCAGTTGATTTCTCGAATGATGGTCTGCAATTTTAAAGTTACTTGTTTTTAGGCTAGCAACGAAGAAATGCGCAAAATCCCTGTTCCACAACATCGCTATGGGCCACTGAAGGAAAATTGGATGAAGATCTACACCATAGTGGTTCAGCATTTAAATCTAAATATAAGGTTCAACCTTACAACAAGAATGGTAGAAATTCAGGTATGGTAATTAAAGTTTGGTTTGTGAACTTGCAATTATGAATCTTATTTGATGTTTCAATTCTAGTACAGTAGACAACACTTTCTGTGATCATGTTTAATGTTATCAAAATCACAAAGTCCCATCCACTTGCATAAAAATAAATTAAAAAATCATCTGTATTTGTAAGCAAAACTTCGTTTTTTATTCTCAGGTTACAGAGGTTATTTTTCTTAAGTCGGCAACAACTTGGGAAAAACAAACTATTTGTTCCTGTTTGTAAATAATATTTTGAAACTACTGGTTAGAAAAGGTATTTAGCTGCTCGGATAGCTAAGGCACTTCAAATTTTGTATTGATGTGTGCAGAAAAAAAGACGCAGAATTAGTGAAATTAGTGGAAAATAAATTAATTTCTGTGCAGTAATTCATTCCCCCCTCCTTTCTTTTTGGTATAAAAATTTATTGCTTCTTATTATATTATTTTTTGTAACACATTATTATTTTGTTGCAAAATACATTTTCAACAACATGTTTTTATTTCATCAACACTTAAGTTAACGTTTGGGAATTGAGTGTATTTATTTGTTAATGTGCAAAATCACGGATTTTTCCACCAATAAACTTTTATCGATTATTATTATCACTCTGTTATTGTTATCAAATCATTTTGCGACATCCGCTGTATAAAAATGCATGTATGAACATCATTTATTGTTTAAGGATTAGCTGTAAAAAAAAAAAACAAATGTACAAAGATGATAGTTTTCAGTCAAGGTTGAAATGGTTCCTGAAATTTTAGTATGATGCACACAGATTGGATGCATAAATAAATATATAAGGTATAATCCGTGTCGATTCAGGCAGGGGGGTAACTTCATAGTCTCAGAAGTTTTTGAATTTCACATATGTTAAAATTTAGAACAAAATGAGTTTCATGTATGTTTTTGTTTTGCTCAAAAAAATTCCTGGCCCGAGATACAGGCCGCCAAGGATGGCGGCTTCGATGCAATTTCTCACTTGCAGTTTTCGGCAAAAACTTTCAAGTGCTCTATTTCCTGAACAGTGAAAGATATTTTGATGCAGTTTTTTATTTGAAAGATAATTAGATTCTGTTTTTGAGGAAAGGCTTGATGAAGAACTGTAAAAAAAAAATTTTTTTAATATTTGAGGTTGACTTTTTTGAGAAGAAAAATAAAAAGATTTTTTTAAAAGCTTTTCAGAAGGCTGCAGCATAAAACATTGAACAGATATATTAAAATGCAGCCTTTCATCTTAAACAGAATCTAATTATCTTTGAAATAAAATAAACCACATCAAAATATCTTGCACCGTTCAGGAAATAGAGCACTTGAAAGTTTTTGTTGAAAATCGCAAGTGATAAATTACGCCGGAGGTGCCATCTTTGGCGGCCTGTATCTCAGGCCACAACTCACTTTGTTCTAAATTTTAACGTACTTGAAAATCAAAAACTTCCGAGACTATGAAGGTAAGATTTTATTTTTACCTGCCTGAATCGAGACAGACTATGCCATAAATAAAACTATGAGAGCTAATGTAAAGTATTCAAGTAATGTTTATCAATAAATGGCTGATCGTTGTGGGATTTTTTTACTCTTTCTGTAAAGTGATTTTTTTTTTTGTTGATAAGGCTGTTTGAGAGTTAACAAAGAGTATAAATTCAATGAGCAGGCAAAAGGTATAAAGTTAATATATGCATTTAAAATGCAACAAAAGGCCTACACATATGTACTGTACAGTGATATGGGCCAGGCAAATGCCCACTGGACAGGACATTTATAAGTGGGTATTTATCTGGGTATTTGCCGAAAGCATTTCTAAGTGCCCAAAATCTGGGAATTTATAAAAATGTTATGTTTTATATTTTGACATTTTTAATGGGTATTACAGCTTTGAAATAACATTGCAGTTATTTTACAATATACATTTCATTGATAAAAGTATAAGGGGCTTATCAATTGCTACATTTTTATCAGTATTGAACATAAAACATGGGGCCAATTTATGTCGATTCACAACAGGGCGAAAATCTCACCATCTCATATTTTCTTGAACATTTGCAGAGCGGGTACTACTGGGTATAGACTTCGTGAAATTTTTCCGAAACCTCTACCCGTTTTTGATTCACTGAGGTGTATAATTTCACTAAGAACAGAAGATGGCAAATTGGGAATTGCTCTAGAAACTTCCCCAAAGAAGAAAGAAGATACTTTTGAAGGTTGCAATGTAATTTTTACAATATCTCAAAATTTGTGAAAACTGTTGCAAATAAAAATGAAATTTTAGGGCTTGATGATTAGGGGCATGGGGAAGATCTGATTGTCAAAGCCACTTCCTCAGAGTAGCAGTAACGATAAGATGCAGCCGAGGAAAAAACAGTTTCAATTCATGTGTTTGTGTGTGCTTTAATATCATTATTAATACTTGGTGACATTGGTATGCAACCTAATGTTTGATTGGGATTAGCTCTTAAGCCTATTTGTAATGGAATATCAAAAACCATCTCAAATGTTATTCTAAAATCATTTAAAAAGAATGTAAAATTTTTTTTATTTACAGTTGGAAATATTAAACAATTTCTAAGAAATAAATAGCAAAAAATTACGTATTTATCAAGTTTGAAGTTTTTTAAATTATTAATAGGAATTTGTTGGACTTTTGTGCAACAATCAGTTTTTCTATCAAAAATGCATAAAATGATGGATTTTGGGCATTTGCCCGAATTTATAAATGCCTGGGCATTTATAAATTCGGGCATTGTATTTATACATATGTACAACACTACATATGTATAAATAGATTATATTTCTCAAGTATTGAGAAGTTTTTCTGGGGTTAGCAGTTGCCCTCCCCAGAGTCTCCTAAATGACAAGCATGAACTTTGGATAGTGTCAAATATGATTTAAGTACTCCTTAAAAGTGAAAAGGTTGGAAAATGCTGCCATAAAGTATGAGAGAACAAATAAAGTACTTTTTGCATTCAAAGTAAACATTTACTTTAACATTCTTCTTTCAAACTTAATATTTCACTCATGACAATTTTTTCTTTTTGAAATTTATTTGTATTACATTCAAACATTTTGTCTATTTAGAGCTGTAAAGAAACAAAAGATATAGCTTCACTTCAGAAAGCCCGCAGATTTTCTACAAGCTTTTACCTTGGGATTTGAAGTTGAAGTAAGTATTATTTAAGTACATGGTTATTTTATTTAAGTTTCCCCAATTTCGAAGTTATCCTGTAGCAAAATCCAAAATTATGTTTATTAAGGCTGGAGCCTGCTTTAGAAGGCTCAAAAAAAAAAAAAAACGAAAATTTTTTTTTTGCTTAAATCGATTCCTAATATATCTAAGAATATGCATGTAAAGTTATAGAGGCTAATTCTCAATATTTTTAAAAATATATCCCTAAACGTGGCCAGATGTCGAGCAGGTGTGCGAGCACTCGGGCAGCTAGAGCGCGCCCCTCGGTCGAACAGCTCCGAACTAGGTATGTGAAAAGGTTCAAAGGTCGTTCGAAATAATATTTTGAATTCGTAGAAGTACCGACTCAAGTTGTAATACAGATTATAACGAGATATTCGATTATAGCGATTTGGTATATGGCGCAGGAATAGCTGATTAGCGTATCATCACTGTAAGTAATAGAAAATTAACATTTTTCCGATCGTAAACTTTCAAGCGCGTTTTCTCAAGTTTTTGTTTTTTTGTTTTTTCTAAACTGGCGGGCGTGATTGCGAGAAAACTAGACGACCAAACTAAACGAAACAAAACTTGCCAGCTTCAGTTTTATATTCTCTTCTATTTGAACTAAAAAAAAATCATGAAAAAAAAAATTCTGAACAACTTGTTTAGCAATTTGAAGTGATTTTTTTGTTGTAAAAAAGACACTTTTTTTTTCAAACCTGAGAAAAATTTTTAATTTTTCAAATTTTCGGGTTTTTTTTTTAGTTTAAATAGAAGATAAATATATGAAAATTAAAAACATTTTTGTTTTTTTTTGTTTCCGACGAAAATTACGAGCGCCATCTTTCCCGCCGATCGGAGACCGCAATTGCAAGGTGTTGCACAAATGTGTATAAAAATCGGCTGCATTTGAATATTTTTGTTTTTTTTTTTTTTTACTTGTTCAAATATGTAATAAAATAATCTGAAATCTTCGCTAGACTTGCTTTTTTTTCTGTCCTGAAAATAATCCTCAAAAAAACGCTTCTTTTTGGCCTTCTAAAGCAGGCTACTGCCTTAAGTAAAAGAATTATACAGTAGCTTAATGTTATCGATTCTTATCTGATAACATTGAGCCATTGATCGCATCTTTGCATCCTTTACTAAAATTGCAGTCCAACTATTTATAAGTTTCATCACAATTTAAATAAAAAAATTAATTTTTATTTTCATAAATATTTTATCAATTATTTTTTATTATAAATTAAAAGTTTGTTTGGCAATAAGAAGGCAAGCAAAAACGTTACTGAACCATCTAAGCAATTATTAGTATTACAGCAGCTCAAAACAAGTAAAAGGTTAAAAAAACATTTTGAAGAAACTTGCTTTGTGTTAAAATTCAAATAATAATAATGAAATAGTCGATGAATTTAAGTACCTATGTTGTAATAGGTGCACACTTCAGAGAAGCAAGTTGTTGACTTCTTGCCAGTGGTGTCGTCGAGGGAGACAGCGTCCCCCTACCTCTTTATTTCAATACAGGCGTCCTCCCAATTTTTTTTTTTTTTTTTGCATTTGAGGAATTACATATGTGATAATTAGAGAGGAAGTGAATTGGTTTGGTTGGTGTTATCACAAAAGACAAAAATGCTGCAGAAAATCATGACTGAATATTGAAAAAGTAAAAATAAGTACAATGAGTAGAAAAGGAGCTTTCAAAAGGAAAAACTGAATGAAAGAACAAAAAACTTTTAGAATTCTGAATAATCAAAAGAAAGTTATATTCGAAGTTTTAAATTTTGAGTGGACATAAAAACAAAACAAAGACTAAACAAATGTAGGAACAAAGTGATGAACACGAAATACATGATAGCAAACTAATTTAACAATTTCGTCCGCCAAATAAACATAGAACTTCATACTCCTTATGAAAATTTGTTTCCATTGTAAAGCCATTGTAATTGAGGGCCTGCATCATTTTTATGGTTGTTTTTTTACACGAAAGTTCTTTTTCTTATTGCAGTATAATTTTCCAGTCCACACTAATCATTTGACAGTCTATTTATCAGCATTTTTTGGGATGTATTTGGTTTAGCATGATGGTTGTGCATTTATTGTACATATAAGTCCATGGCCACATGTTTATATACATATGTTGGAAATTCCACTCTCTCATCTCATGTCTTAGCGCGACTGCAGAGCGCCAGACATATACCATCCCCCAGACGCCAGAACACCCGTGACGTCATCCCTTTCTTTTTGTGGGAATGAAACGTAATTCTGGGGAGATCGGCTTTAGAACCGAGACAGAACAGACGGGCCTCTAGAACTGCGGCTTTTTGTCGTAATCGCCCGATATGAAGAAACAAGAACTAGAAATTTTATCTGTAATTTGTAAAGAGTTAGTTTAGTCGCGTATGTCCCTTTTAGTAATATGTGTGTAACTTTTAAAGAATATATGTGTTTTTCCTATATCTAAGACTCGTAGACTTATTGTGTCTCAGTTAATTAGCGATATCGTCTTCATGTGCACAAGAAATATTATGGATAGACCCAGAAAAAGAAGACAAGCTGAATCACCATAGCCCCGGGCCTTTACAGTCAGAAGTTCTCAGGTGAGAATCTTTTTATTTTCTTCACTTGGGAATTACAAGAATTTTAGAAGCCGTTCTTAAACAACAACATACTCCATACTGGAATAATGGAATAATGTTTGTCTTCTTTGTATATAACAAATTACTTTAAAATGAATTGGAGAATATTGTACATTTTTACAGCCGTGATTAGAGGATCTACTATGGAACTTGACAGATCTAGATATCGATTCTTTTATTGATGTCGCCAACTACTTCGAAAGTCGTTTGTTCTATCGGCCTGGGTCCTTTTTTGCATTTACGTTGTCGTTTGGATATAAGTTTTTTGTAATCTTTTGCCTTTTAAATGCAAAAACCTAATATGTTAGCTTATTCCAAGGATCAAATTCTGAAAATTTTTGACCCGTGTATAAGCCCACTCACCTACTTTTGAGTCTAATTTTTTTCAAAAAAAGAGAGCCTATGCACTATAGTCTGTGTAATTAGAATCGGCATGTCAAGGTCACACAACTCAACCATTTCCCCTTCTGGTCGTCATGGTTTCTGTGCTAGAAACTTTTTCTCCACTTGGTTTGGCGAACATAAGTAAGTTTGCTGTTTTAGTTATAATAATAATAATAAACGGATTCAAATCAGATTTATTTCTCTATGGCAAAAATAAATTGCGTCAGATAAAGTAATCAAAAATTTTGAACCAATCTAAGTTTTATTCTAATATTTTTATGTGTTTCAGAAAGCTGTTGTATACCTAATTTATCGTATTTTATATTTTGTAAACGTTAAAATCTTATCTAAACATTCTTGATTTAATTTATGAGACATTTAATTGCATTTACTTAGCATCAAAAAGAAATAAATGGAAAATAAATTCTTTCTCATTACTTTTTCTCAATTATTATAATATTTTGAATTGGAGGTGTAGTAATGCAATTGTCTTAACTGCAGTGCAAAAAAAAAAAAAAAATCTGGCGCTGTTATCTTTTCTGCAGCTGCCATGGCAACGCAGTAGGAAACGCGACCTTGATGTGCGTATTCTAATTACACAGACTATAGTATATGCAGTAATTTGTTTTCACTACTCTGTCATGAAGTTAATCACTACTGCTGGTTAACATGAGAAACTGCTCTTCTGGCATTAATGTGCTTAACTATATATGTATGTATTTGACCTAAGATAGAGTTTTTCAGTCATTAATAATATTGAAAGTTTGTTTCTTTTCTCTCATTAGGATGTTATGCCGTTAGTTCGCCTCGATGAATTATTTCTCGAGTCGTTTGACATTAAAGACGGTAAGATGCCTAATATTTCTTACATCTTTCTTTCTCTAAAAAATGAATACAAATGAAAGGTACACTAGATAAACGCAAACCTTAAAATAAAAATTGACAGGTAAAAAAAATCTATAATCCTAATGGTATCATCAGTTTTTGAAAACATCTTAAATTCATACCCTAATGAGAATTTATTTGTTATTTTCTGATTTGATTATTAAAATTATTTAAACGACGAGTTGCAATGAAAATGAAAGTAATTTTTTAACATAGTTAGAAATTTACACTATCAATTTGTTCATTTGTTTAATTGAAGTTCTGTTTTGTGGTGTTGAAATGTCAATATCTTTAATTTTGAAGATTCTTACCGCAGAAAAACAAGGTTTTCGATTATGTAGTGAAAGCATTCAATTTTACAATGCGTGAATTTTTTAATAAAAACTAAAAAATTTGGCGATATTATTATACAATATGCTAGTGTTTTTTAATGATTTTTTTTTTTTTTTCATTTTTAAAATCTAAGAATAATTTCAGTAAACTCTATTTTGTTAATATTACTTCTAAGGAAAGAGACAACTTGTTCAATTTTTACTAGTTCTTCTCAATTTGATGCGTGGTTTATCATGCAACAGATTTTTCTTATTTTACAAATTTTCTCTTGTATTTATGCAACACAACACACTTGTTTTGAGTCCTAACTAAAAGGGATTGCACCTAATGTATTCCATTCTTTCTAGTAAAAACCTTAAATGGCGATAAATTGTCGCGAGCAATCGGCAGGATAGTTGGAAAAGGTGGTTGTATCAAGTATAAAATTGAAAATGCTACAAGAACAAGAATAGTTGTGGCAGATAGGTATGTGTCTTAATTTATGTTTTGTTACTTAAGGTTGTGTACAAATTTAAAAAATGTAATTATCTAATTAAAAAAAAATGAATAAACAAGTCCTATTTTTTTAGTATTAAAATAACATGGTACATGTATCTGTAGTTGCAGTAATAAATTGACACACTAGCTCTTTTTTTTTTTTTTTTTTCCTTTTTAAATCTCAAATCTTATGAAAAGTTTGGAATTTTCAGAGCTCTAAGAGTGTCGGACATTTTACCACTAAGTTTTTCCCAGAATTCTATGTTGTTTAGAGAAAAAAATTGGATTCCAAGAACTGTATTTAATATAAATTTATGCTTGCTTATTTTAACCTTACATTTTACAAGACTGGCTTAAATTGCAATTTTTTTTTTAATTTTTGAGAATACTATGCATAACATTGCACTTTCATGAAATTTTAAATTACGAAAGTTTTTCCCTTGCTTTCAGGTATATGACATCATATCCTGTATCTATTAATAATTTTTTTTCATGAGGAGGGGAAATTTTTTTTTTTTTTTTTTTTTTTTTTTTTTTTTTTTTTTTTTTTTTTTTTTTTTTTTTTTTTTTTTTTTTTTTTTTTTTTTTTTTTTTTTTTTTTTTTTTTTTTTTTTTTTTTTTTTTTTTTTTTTTTTTTTTTTTTTTTTTTTTTTTTTTTTTTTTTTTTTTTTTTTTTTTTTTTTTTTTTTTTTTTTTTTTTTTTTTTTTTTTTTTTTTTTTTTTTTTTTTTTTTTTTTTTTTTTTTTTTTTTTTTTTTTTTTTTTTTTTTTTTTTTTTTTTTTTTTTTTTTTTTTTTTTTTTTTTTTTTTTTTTTTTTTTTTTTTTTTTTTTTTTTTTTTTTTTTTTTTTTTTTTTTTTTTTTTTTTTTTTTTTTTTTTTTTTTTTTTTTTTTTTTTTTTTTTTTTTTTCGCTTTGTGTTTTCAGAATACGCTGTAGGAATGAATAGGAAAACAATACTTAGATGAAAGAACACTAATAAATAAGCGCCACTATGCAGAATTTTGCTCATGTCCTAATGCTTGAAATAGTACATTCACATCACTGCAGCATACTATCTTTCTCCGCAAAATAGTCTATAAAATGCCTTTGTCGTCTTGTAAAAGAATCGAAACTTCGAGAAGTAGATAAAGCTTTTGCTGCCAAAAATGTCGCTAAAGTAACCAAAGTTCATTAAAAATGTCTCTAGAATGCCAACGATCTCACTGTCAATGAGAAAGATATTATTTATAATAAATTAAGTCGATAAATTACGAAAATATGCACATTTATCCAGAAAATACGTAAAAAGCTAAAATGTGGAAGTTTGGGAAAATAGTACGTGGTAGGCAAAAAATAATTGCAGATTCGTAATTTTCAGCCAAAAATACATAAGAAACAGACATTTTTATCTAAAGGACATTTTTCATGTTGCACAGTGTTATTTATTGACTCATTTATTTGCATTAATAAATCTATTTGAATAACAGAGCATCTTAGGGTGTGATGAGAGTGACATTTAAACTCGCAACAAGAAATAATGAGGCGAGAATGAAGTACTTTGCATGACGTCATTAGCTTGGGTCATTAATCTCCAACGTACATTACTTTCAAGTTTGGAGCCAGCGTTCCCCTTTATATCAATACTGTACACACAAACTGAGAAAGTGTTGAAAATATTTCACGCCTCCCTCCGAAGCACTTTAACATTTCCATTTTCTTTCCATCCAGGTATTGGTGTTGTCATTACAGACTTTAGCTGCCGAAATAAAACCTGAATTTTCTTTGAGTTCGGAAGTGCTATTCTCTGTAATTGCCATTTTATAGCCGCCAAAAAAAAGTTGGGTGCAAATCGCTTCAACTTAGTGCCCCCCTTTGATAATTTAAAAAAGGATATTCATATGAAAGATACATAAGAAATTTTTCAGATGACCACACCATGCTAGTTTATTTTTGGATAAAAACATGTGATGTGTTGTAACCCTGATTTCAAATTTTCATTGAAATTGGGCAAGTAATATCAATTTTCGCTGCCCCAGAGTAAAAATAACCCGAGTTGCTAGTTAGAGTTTATAATAGGCTGTAAGGCAGCGTTCCTGATCCCATAACTATTTAGCGCGCTGAGCGATCTTACTTACAGAAACTCTTCAATTGGGAACAAACGGAAAGAGAAATGTGCGTTTTGCTGCAGCGCGTTTGGAGGCCGTTCATAAATGACGTCACGCTTTTTTCCCTTTTTTGACCCCCTCTCCCCCCCCCTTTGTCACGCGTCACGCTATGTTGCATAATGCATGATGTCACACTTCTTGTTACCCCCTCCCCTTGTCACACTTTGTCACAATTTTGCGAACCCCCTCCCTCCTCGAGGCGTGACACCATTTATGAATGACCAATTGGATGCTGCGGCAGGCTTTTGAATGGAGAATCTTATATTTTTCATAATTCTCCACATTTCAGTACAGAGCACAGTTTATAAAAAATATTCATGTTTGGATTACATCTTTAAGTGAAAATAGTCTTTCTCCCAAATTTAGTAAGTGGAATAGTTTTTAACTTCGCAGTGACGCTGATAAGAACGCCAAATACTGATCTCTCTTCCTTCCTTGAGAAAAATTTCTGCACAATCATCCTTAAAACCTACTTCTGCTTTGCGTGCAATGAAAGGCGCACTGCGTGTAATAGTCGCACGGAGTACGTAACATTGCAATTCGTAATATGTGGTATATGAATTCGAATGACACATAACGAACTATGAAAGTAAAGTAATTCCTATAAAAAAAAAACTTTTTAAACTAATTTACTAAAATCGACATGATGTTTACGAGGGTTAGTTGCAAAAATAACTGCAGATTATGCACCACATGTGATTCAATACTTTTAATTATTTTGCAACAAACCACATTTATTGTGTTCTGAGATTTATTCGATAGTAGGAAGAGTTAGGCGTCATTTTTGAGAAAAATTTAACATGAGTACGCTAAAATTTATTGGATATTGTAAAAGGGCCGACATTTGCGGCGGTTTGTGAATTGACCCGAACAAAAAGTGCCACTGGTTTAATTCAATAACTTGCTTTGTTTACTATTGATTTGGCAATGTATTATCTCTCTTGGCGAGTTTAGCACAGTAATCTCTTTAGACGATAAACACCATTTATTGCAAAGGCATTTAGAATCCTGTTTACTGAACAGCGGTTCAGTTGCATAGGAAGTGCTACCAGCTGTATAAAGTCTTCGACTAACTTGCAAATCGTTATACGGTTTTCATATAGACTGCAACATCAAGAACACACGTCTCTTCAATCGACTATTGCTAGATGTATCACAGTAAGAGCGAAGGATTATCTATTGCCCTTTATGATGTGGTTCACTCATCAACTGACACTTCACTTGTAAAAATTGTTATTAATGATGATACAGCTGCCCATGAGTAAGCGATTAGCAGCACATGAATGTTTTGTTTTAATTATGTACAATAAATGATATGCACTGAAAGTTTACGGCGAAGATTTTGTTGCTGTCGACTTCGGTGTGGTATCACAGTTAGAGTTCCTTGCAAAACGTCAAAAGGAAATCGTTTGTCGTTAGTTTCCACAAGTCTCACTCTTAGTCCACCAGAATTGGCATTTTACGCATTTTTTTTTTTTTTTTTGATAAGGGGGTTTCATCTAGAAGCCTCTTATCCGTTATCGAAATATTATCGATAACGTTGCCCGAGGAGTGCCAACGAGGAGGCGGGCTTCTAGCAGCGTCGTTCTAAACTTAGTCGGTAGTCAAATATTTTAATCCAGAATTTTCAAAATTAGCTAAATACGGTGGCAATTAATTTGGAAACTGATCACAGTGAAACTTTTGGCGAAGAGCGCAGTACTTTAAAAGACTTCCCTACCGACAGTGTTTGGAACAAGGCTGTGAAGCTAACCGCCTTATTCATCTACGCGCATTCGAACGTTTTCGCAGACTCATTCGTTCGAATTCGGACGTTTGGCATTCAACTCCAGCAATGCGAACGTTCTATATCACGTGACCCATTCGATCGGAGTCGAACGCTCGTCTTCTATCGTTTCATCGATTTCAGCCAATCACAGTTTGTTTACGTCTTCCAGCTTCCAACATGGCGGAGAGTTCAACTGGAAAGTTACTCGATTGAAATTCAAGTAAGTGTTTCGTTTATTAATGTTTCTTAGCTCAATTAAAAAGCTTGTTTATGTTTTCTTTTACATGTGTTATTATGTATACGATATGCATCCTTTAACGAAAGACATTTACGTTTGCGGTAAGTTAAGAATTTTAGCGAGCTACGTGTACAGAAGCAAGAAATATTACGAGTGCACAGGACATCTCAGTTTATAATACTTTTATATAATACAAGATCAAAAGATTAAACATTCGATTTTTATAGTAATATTATCATTTTAAGTCTCGATGGAAATCAATGCGTTATCATTCAGGTCCGCGAACGTGTTAAACTTCAACTTAAAAATTTGTTACTTTTTTTCAGCTGATTTTTCCCCCCTATTTACTTGCACATAGTCATACATAAAAAACAAAACTGCTAAAATTTTTTAAAAATTTTAATACTAATGAAAAGTTTTCCTCCGGAAGTGTTAAATAAATTAGCAGGTTCGTTTTAATTATTCTGCAGAACTGTTTTAAACAATCAAAATGCAAAGTCATTTGTAAAAGGTTTCTCTCCCTAGGTTATTGCAATAGTGTAAGAATTGCAAAAATATTTACTCACAACTCAAAAGTCAATTGAATACAATCATACAAAATGTGAAATCATACTTTTGTTTACATTCTGTAAGTTTTAGTAAAATCAAATGTAAGTTTAATTTTTTTTTTTTTTGAAAGTTTTTAATGTGAATTACACATTGTAGACTAAAATGTCCTTTACTTTGAAGTTTTTTTCTTGTGATTGTAATCTACTGTGTCAAGGTAAATACAAGTTTTTAATCATTACACAGTAAAATCCCATTACAACGAAGACCAAGGGACATGGAAGTTGCTTCGTTGTAGTGGAATGTTTGTTATAACGGAATGTACATTATAAAACACTTAAATTGTTTTGTTATAACGGAAATTTCATTGTACTGGTATTCACTACAACAAGAGTTTACTGTACTATAGATAGATGTAATTAGATTAGGGGTTCTCAACCTTTTTCGACTTAAGGTCCCCTTATGAGTACCAAACTTTGTCGTGCCCCCCCCCCCCCCCCCCCGTGTGAACTTTTATTTTTCATCATGAAATTGCTTCTTCCAGTTTTGATAGCTGGTTTAATTTGCCGTATGTAAGAAATTCAAATCAAATTTTTATCTAATAGATATTACAGCATTCAACTCATATATCATTGAGTACAGTAAGCACATTCATGCTTTCAGAGAAGAATACAATCTCTCGCATTTTATAGACTTGCAATATATTTGATCACGATAATATGGAACATTTTATTAGTTTGAAATAATTGGTTCGTGGTCTTCTTTCGGAGTAGACCTTCGTGGTCTTCATAATCTTTCAATATTCAAGCAATATTGACTTGATGCTATTGAAATTGTATTTTGCTGATTTCTGTTCTTTTACTGTTTCATAGGTATGATGTAACTGGGCACAGTCTTGACATTGTAGCTAGGTGGTTCAGAAATTGCTACAATGCTCACATTCCGGAGACTTTCTTTTGAAAATACTATGAAAATTGTACTATTTTTATTATGTATGCCTGTACAGAAAAGTTATTTTATTTAAATAAAATCTGTTCTTTTCTTTTTAAAGTTATTTGTGACAATGTATTTTAATCAAGAAGCACAATGCTCTCATTTTTGAGACATATTGTCTAAGAAGCATCAATAAGCTTCCTGAAATAAATAAATAAATTACTGTCGTTAAAAAATTAATACTATTAAACAATTTATATTCTTAATGCGTCAACTTCTCTGAGGACAAAGTGTGTGGTGTTGCGTATTAGATTACCTTAAAAGTTATTTATTTGCAATTTTTATTTCAACAGTTTTTAATATGTAATTCAAATTATAGACATGTATGGAGACAAGAATACAAAACTAACAAAAGTCACTTAAATGTTTTGAAAGATTTTAACAAGCAGGGGGGGGGGGGGAGTTAAGTGCTAAAAAATGAACAATAAATTAATGTACTACATATTTTAAGTTAAATCCTGTAACAATAAAATTGAAAGTGTGGGGAAATAATTTCATTGTAAGGGAATGATGATTGTTACGAAATATTTCCTTAATTAGCTTAATAGCATTGTAACGCAAATCAGTCTTCGCTGTTACAAGATTGCTCTGTATATATATGCGTATATAATAAATGTATATATTTTATTTACTGCATTTATTTTATTATGTAGAACTTAAAACACAATTTTTGTAAACTTTTATAAGGAGAAGAAGTTAGAAGCATAAAATTTTCTTTAGTTTTCCTCATTATTTTTTTTTGTCTCTGTTCAAAAAAAAAAAACTTTTTCCAGCTAAAATCCGAATTTTAGTATAAGTGTGGACCATGTGATGAAATGCCTAATTTAGCATATTACATACAGAAAAATAACTTATAAATGTATTTTAGTGATGTACCACATCATCGACATACTATAATTTATATTTATATTTTTTACGCAGCATGATTCATGAATTTTGGAAAAGTTTCAGGCGCAACAAATTCCTTTATTGCACATAACCTTTTTTGGGGGGCAAAATTACTGGAGTGATTTAATTATAAAAGCAGTAGTGGGAAATATGTAGCCATTAGGGTTGGTAAAAGTTACTATTTCGGCACAAAATAATAAGCATGAGCTATTAATTTTCTGCATCATCAAAGTTATTTGCCATATTTTCCACAAATAGATGCATTACTTCTGTTCATTAGCTTGGCGCTGGGATGGAAATATTCATTACACTTATATAATTTTCAATTTTTAAACAATTTTATACTTGACTTTCTTTTTAATGTTTCACTTTTTCCTGTTTTTTATACTCTGATTGTACATGTATTTGCTGTCATGGCCATAGCCAGGATTTGTTTTTTCAAGGGGGGGGGGGGGGGCGATCATATTGAAAAAAGTTTTTTCTTATCAAAATATTTTTAATTTCCAAATTGTAATTTAATAACTTCATAAAATTTGGTAGAGGGATTCTGCCCCCCCCCCCCCCTGCAACGGCCACGATCTTGGAATCAAGCAAAACTAACTGAATTCTATCAAGTATTTTGTTATTAGAATGTTTTTAATTTTTTAGGTTTCAAATTGTCATTTGTATCATGTCAAACGTAAGAAAATTTCAGGGGGGTCTAAACTCCCTCCCCCGTTACACCCTTGTTTTCTGCCAAACTATCAGAAAGAGATCACCTGCTTCGATCAAAAACCAAAACAAACACTGACAAGTAGGTTAGTGAGTTGCAGTTAAGAAGCTCCTCTGACTCAAAAAAATTTGATTGGTCGAAAGAGAGCACGTGATGTTACGGCGAGAAACCTTGTTCGAATGCAACCCTGCTCTGTTCTCTCGCAGATGAAAGGGGAAGATGAATGAGGCGTTTCGAACGGCAGGAAAATCGTTCGCATTCGAACCCGCTTTTCGATCGAATCGAATACGATCGAACGCGTTGTAGATGAATTCGGGCATAAGTTTGACCTCATCAGACCCATGATTATCTCACTCCGTCAAAGACTTCAGTCAGTCGAACAAGTGGTTTACGTATGATCGTGATAAGCTCGTATTTTTATTCGATTGAGGCTTTTACCGAATTCCGGAGTGTTGTCAGTAGCCGGATGAGTACAAACTTAGCTTAAAACTCCTCAGGGGGACACCCCGCCCGCCAGATGTTAACCCTTTTGCGGCCCCCCGAGCTGATTATAGATGTTATGTATCAGCTCTTTTTAGATGTTTGGTTATTTGCCTAGATACCACATCAGGTCTTGTCATGTATCTACTACTTTTCCTCCTCCCTCCTTCACGTTTTAGCGCTGGGAACTTAGATTTGATTCTCTTCTCTCTGCCGCTGATCGTCAATTGCGGTGAATACACGCCGGGTAGGTCTACGGAGCGCCAGCCCAACATGACCTCCCCTTGCTGTCTCCAACTGGTCTTCCTTAAGGTGTGACATAAAATCGCAATTATTTGACGTGTGTGGCTTCCTAAGAGGAAATGGGTTATTCATATACATATCATTACTTAAAAAATACACTACTGCATAAATTAAATACACCATAAAAGAAAATTTTCGCATATACATACCCTTTCATACTGAGGGCAGTTACTACTGATTGCTCTCTCTGTAAAGAAGAAACATCCTTATAGTGATAGGAATCTCCGATCTTTACCTTTGGAGAAAAAAAAGGTTCCGGCTTAAAGTATGCTTGCAGACTGTAAGAAAAGCAAAAGTTTTAAAACAAACGAAAAGAGGGGCAATTTTGGGGGACTTTTGACGGTGTGGAACTAGTCTTTCTAGTACTCCTTCACTTACCTCAATCCTAATTATAGGGTAGGCAATCCATGAACTGGGATTTTTTTTTTTTTACATTTACACGACACATCACTTGACAACATTTACATATGTTTTTACATTTAGACGGCACATGACATTAAAACACTTACAGTTTTTTTTATATATTTTTTTTTTCATTTTTTTATACATTTACACAATACACCACAACACCTTACCACATTTATGTTTTTTTATTTTTATTTTATATGTATTTTTTTTTTTTGGTTTCCCTGTCCTACCAACTTAAAGTGAAGAACTGTTGAACCTTCCTTCTTTTGTCACGGGCGTCACTACACACCGTCGTTCATTCCCCCGGGAGACCTCAGGTCTGTAAAGCAGTTGGGGAGGGTTTGGGGGGATACCAGTCTAGGGCGATGGGGAAAAGAGACTTACCTGGTACCAGGCTCAGCTGGGAAGAAATTCCTTGATTCGCCATCTGTAACATAGCTGAGATTATACTTACTTCAAAAGAGGGAAAAAATCTGTCTGACCTGAGGTACCCAGACTTGATCTGTTTTGTCCTTCAGCTGATTCACAACGCCATGATTTAAATGCTATTGGTTAGACTCTTCCCATGGCTTCAGGATTTTTCGTTTTCCTTCTTATGTTTGATCTTTTTGTTTCTTTATTCCTTTCTTCTATATCTCAGCTCTTATTAGATATCTAGTTCAGAGTGTATGTGTCATATCTGCTCTTGAGAGATGTTTAGTTACTATATGAGCACTGGTTGATGTCTAGTTGTTATATCAGCACTTGGTGATGTTCCGCTAGCTATATGAACACTTAGTGATTTCCAGATGCTTCTTCAGATGTTACGGAAGCTATTGGTAGATATCCAGTTGCTTATCCAGATGTTATGAAAGCTCTTGTCAATGTCCAGTTACTTATCAAGATGCTATGGAAGCACTTTTTAGATGTTCAGTTGCTTATCCAGATGTTATGGAAGCACTTTTTAGGAGTCCAGTTGCTTATTCAGATGGTATAAATAAACTCTTATTGGATGATCCGTCAGTTAGTGTCAACAAAAACTATTCAAACAAGTGAACTGGAGTCAAAGTGCACTTAGTGAACCAACAGGATTCTACTGTGAAAGTTGATTATGCTTTCTTAAGATTTTTTTTTAGCGCATTTGGAGATTTAAAAAGTTGATAAAAGAACTGGAAACGTACTGTTTATGTTTCACAATTTCATGATAAATTTATCATGAAATTGTAGGGTCAGGTGGGGAAAAATGGGTCACTTTTAGCTATTTTCATACTTAAAGTTTCATAGCAACAAAACCAGAAACATTTCCCATTTCTTTTCAATTGCATCTTAACATTGAACTCCTTTAGATCAATTTTATGTAATTTTAATATTTATTTTTTAATTTTGAAATAGTTTAACTGAGCTTATAAAGTTCTGACCTGATTTACTCCATCGTGGGGTAAAATGGGTCAGAATGCAAAATAATGCCGAAAACAGTTATTTATTACTTTGAAATTGGAAAAAAATATAAGTAACATATTTAGCAACATTTTGAATTATAATTATATAGAAATGTTAAAATAATATTGTTCTAGATTGTTATATATTGGTCCCCATAACACTTCAACAACATCACTTCTCTCAACCACATCAACATGATCTTTTTTAAGGAAAATATTTAAAAAAAAATTCTGAATTTAATTTCAATAAAATAAGAAGCCTACATTGTTTAAATTTAGGAACTTGCTGCAGTGAAGTGAAACAGAGTAAATTAAAAAAAAAAAAAAAAAGAACAGAATAGAACTACTTAAGCCTAAACCTGACCCATTTTACCCCATCCAAGAAAAACTGATGTAAAAAAGACAATTTTTTTTACATGCTCTGCTGGAATTGTTCTTCAAAGTTTCTTCGTAAGGAAATCCTTCAAGTTTGGGCTGTTATTTGACAAAATAAAGAGCTTTACAAAATCTGGTAAGTCATGTGTTGAGCACACTATCATCCAAAGTTTACAGAAAAATTTCCTTGTGGTTCCATATTTAAGAACCTAATTTTTTTGCGAGTGAAAAATGTTGCCAACACATTGAAATATAACATAAAAATATTGGTTTAAAATTTTTAAATTCTATTATTTTGGGGTTTTTATCAAGTGACCCATTTTACCCCATCCTCCCCTACTATTACATACTGCAAATTCTTATTTCAGGATCGTGAAAAGGTTAATGAAGCGCATTTAAGGAATCAATCTGTGTATTGTGAAAAAATAAAAACATGTTGAGAGAAAAAGAGAAAAATACTTAAAAAGTACCTGTTTTCAGCTAAACTTGAAAGAAAACAATAAGAAGTGATTAAACGGGAGAAAGTAAACAGGATACCGGGTCGAAGAAAAAAGAAACTGTTGCGTGTATAAGAGATTTCATTAAGAAATAAAGTTCTAAATGAAAAGCACCACGGAAAAAAAACCTTGTGATTCATCCCCGGTGAGAAAAACATTATTGTGAAAAGAAAAAAGAAATTCCACCCTATTGATTGTGGTCATTGAGAATTATATAACAAATAACTTCAAACTTGTCTGAACAAATTAGATTTTAAGGTATCAAAAGATTGCACAAATTAAGTCCTTAAATATTAATGAAATAACTGGACACTAAAATGTTCCACCAAGCTGGAAAACTGGATTTTTTAAAGTTTGAAAGAAATTTCTAAACATTTTTAAATACCCTTTGACTCCTTCAAATAGTTTTTAAAGACATGTGTATCAGCACCAATAAGATGTTTAAGTCTGTTTTGTCGATGTCAAATTCGTTCTTTTCAGTTGTCCGGTAAATACGTTTTCAAGATGTTATTTAGTTCACTGCGCTGGCATATCTAGTTTGAGCAACAGCAACAACAGAATCTGAAAGGAGCAAAAAAACTGCATTTAGAGCAGTTTTATTTGTACTGAGCAAAGATGTGTTGTTGCAGTTATTCTTTGCAAGAATATGTATCTGAAATATATTTTACAAAGTCTGAATTAAACGATTTCTTATGAGCATTCATTATTAATGGTTAGTATTTATTGTGCTAACGAATATTTTCTTTTATGAATTCAGATACATTTTTGAAAACATAGAAGAGGAGCCTCGACCCTTGAGCTGTCACGTCGGGTCGTATTGACCCAGGTGCAATGTTTTTTAAGAGGACTATGTTTAGATAATTTATTACATCTTTGAATTTCATGTAATTTCTTTTCTTTTCTGTGCTTTTCATATGTTACATATTCTTACATTATATTGAAATTAAAACTCGTTTTACATTTTTTATACCCAGTTTACTAAATTTTTAATTTGGGTCTATATGACCCGACGGGACGACTTGTGTGATGCCTTGATAGGTGACAGCTCAGGGGTTAAGAGCTAGATATAAACAGTTCAATGTGTTTCAGGAGCTATATCAGGGGTCTCCAAACTTTCCAGCCTTAGGGCCATATTGATTACCCTACAACATAATTATTCAACATAAAAATAGATTACTTCAGTAAACTTAATTTAATTTGCTATAAAAAATAAATATGTTCTCTAGAAGGAGTTTTCTTTCAAGTATGCTAGCTCTCCGCGGGCCGGACAAAATCTGTCCGCGGGCCGGATGTGGCCCTCGGGCCGTAGTTTGGAGACCCCTGAGCTATATGAATAAAAAGGTTTTTTGGAGCACTCTTCAACCAGAATACAAATTGAATGTTTCCATATTTTTAGGCATAATTTAATACTTTGGTATTGTGTCTCTTGCTTTTCATTTCATTGACAGTTTAAAAAAATTCCTCTATGATTAAATTTGCCATCTTAAAAAACTAACTTCGTGTACACTCGATTATTTATTTTATCATTGTTCACATTAACTTTGTTCTACACAAAAGGGATCATTCATAAATGATGTAACGCTCCGAGGGGGGAGAGGGGTTCGTGTGACAAAGTGTGACAAGGGGAGGGGAGGGGGTAACAAGAAGTGTGACATCAGGCTTATACAACATAGCATGACATGTGACAAAGGGGGGAAGGGGTCCGTTGAAGTGTGATATTTTGTGACAAAGGGGGAGGGAAGTCAAATATGTGGGGGAAAAGCGTGACATCATTTATGAATGGTCCTAAAGACATTTCGTAAGAGTATTTCAAGTGACAATTGTGAGATGACTTTTTTCTGAAAGATTTTCAAACTTGGTGCCATTCCAGAGTTCCACCCCAGAGCTCTGACACGCCACCACATTTGATCCTTGATTACCCCAATGCCTATTTTCCAAATTTTAAGTTACAAGTCTCAATAATTGGCCGCATGTCAATAATTGATGCCTTTACGCCAGTATAATTTGAGAATTTAGTCCAATTAAATGAACTAATAGCAGGCCGTCTCCATGATCAACGCGTTCATTCCCTTTCACATTTCGCTTATAGAAATGTGTCATATATACAAAATGGGCATTTTTCAAGATAAGCGTTTGAAAGTTTTAAAATTTGTTTTATTTAATTGCCTCATTTGTTTCAATGATTATTATAATCGATTTTGTTTAGAAATTAGTTAATGTTCTAGTCATCTCTCACATGATGGATGTTAATGTTGTCAAAAAAAATAACTATAAAAAGTAATGATTACAGTATTGCAACAAAAAAATAAAGTTGGCCTTTAGCCTTAATTTTTTAACATTTTCGTACGGCCGTATTCCCAATAAAAAGAGCGCAAAAATCTGAACATTTTGATATAAAAACCAAAAAACGATTTTTTTGAAGATATGACACTGTTCATTTCTATAAGCGATGTATCGTCTTTTCCCACTTTAAACGAAATCGGAAGAAATTTCTCAAACACTTTAAAACTTTTGAATATTTTCTTTAAAGCTGAACCGTTAGATAAGCAAGATATTATGTCATGATGAAAGTCTAACATTTGTAATGTATTTTCTTTAGTTTGATTCTTATTTGTAAAACCATCATCAAATAAAATGTACTGTCGAGTTCATTCCGAATTTTTACACAATATGAATTATACTTTTATAGAAAATGTTTAGGAATACAAAATTATCCCCACCTCAGTCAAAGATTTAGTAAGTTTGTTACAGTCAAAGCACTTTAAATGTGACACAATAACAAACTATACAAAGAACCCCTCAATCTTTCGTTTAATTTATAAAGGGAACTGGTTTTAAAAAGTTTATTGTTAAAGTACTATTAAATTAGTCCCGCAGTGGACCAGTCGATAGGAGCTCGGTTCCCGCAAAACACCGAAAGTGAAGCAACATCGACTGAGGTCAGCGTTTGGGAGGGTGACAACCTCTCACGGCTGGTTGCTGCTGCTGTGTACGCTAAAGGGAGCTGGTGCACGTTAAATAGGTCGTGGCACCAATGTCCTCCAAGTGAAACGATACCTCTTCGGGTGCCAATCCCAAGTGACGGTCTGTCATCTGGGAGCTGGTTCAAAAAAATGAAGAGACTTTTCAAAGGGGCGGAAATCGGACTCCTGTGTACAAGGGATCCGTTAGACTCAGGAGCAGCGCTCCCATTAATCCTCGCTACACGCGAAGGCACGACAACAACAACTGTTAAATTGATTTGTGTTATTCTTTGGAAAAAGCATTAGTTACTAAACTAAAACAATGTTTAATGCATTTGTTAAATAACTTTTCAAAACAAAACTTCGTTTTAAAAACTTTGAATAAGCAGAAAAGGAGAAGCAGGAAGTGTTTGAACTTACTTTTTGAGTGCACTCAAAAATCTTTTCCGGGATGACCTTTTAGGTGGCACGACGTAGAAATATACTTCATTGTTTTCCTTGTTGATTTTAGGTTCCGCTTCGACTGCAGATGGTCCAGGTTTTGATTCGGTCTCCAAGTTGGATGTTACCTTATGATCCAAGTTGGGTTGGTTTCCGGAATCCACGTTAGGTGAGTCTTCAGAGTTGGTCTTGACTTGATGTTGAGGTTTAATTGATACAAATCTCTTTAAAGTCTTACAGGAAAGATCCACCATCCTAACTACGAAGGTGATTTGGTCTTCCTTTCCTGCATTAGATAGTATATCCAGTGCATTGTGCACATTGTATTTCCTTAAGATAGTGTTGTTTATTCTCAAGATGACATCGCCTTCATATAAGTCCCGGAAAGCAGGTGACGGGTGTTGGCATTTGGTTACTTTGAAGCCTTAAAATCTAGAAAGTTAGAAAAAAGACGCTTTTTAGTTAAATTGCTTTAGAAAAAAGATTCAATGTTTTACTTTTATTATGTGTATAAATAAGTGAGTTTTTATTTTTAAGCGGTTTTTTTTTTTTTTTTTGCATGCAACAAAAAGATACTTGTTTAAAAAAATTTACAATCCATATATATACATATATATATATTAATTTATATACAAATATATTTCACTTAACGTGGACCAATTCCGATTAAATGTCATGGTACGATACGATACTGACGTCATGCGAAAACTTAGGTAAAACGATATTTAAAAATTTGTTTAGTGATTACCATAGAATAGTAACATAATATTTGTGTTTATTATCGTAACTTACGGAGTTTCACAAATTTATTTCTATTTATTGAACAGTATTTCTACTCATGACTCAATTTTTAATTTCCAGTTCTTTAAAGTCACAAAACCTTAGTTTTTCATATTGAGCGATCCTACCTTAACGCCTTAACTGGTTTGCCCGTACGGCGTACGGGCATTGATATTTCCGTGTTTCTTGTTTCGATTTGCCCGTATTTTTAATAGATTGAAGGAAAGTCATTCAGATGCATTTGTGCTTCAAAGTTATAAAATAAAAAAATGCTTAAATTCATCATTTATGAAATTTTTTTAAATATTCTTTCATTTTTTCTTTTATACCAAGTTAGGACTTTAATTATATGCAGTAAAATTGTGCTTTTTTTAGGAGCACTTGTGGTAAAAAAATTTTCCCAGTTAAGGGGTTAAGCCTTTCGAATTTTTAAGCGTCTTCTACGATTTTAACCCTCTACTGATTTTCCCGCGATTTCCACGTGCAACATAAATAAACGAAAAATTGCTCATCCCGCGATTTCCACGGGCTTAATTACATACATAGGGTAAAATATTATTTCGGCTGTTTCATCGTTAAAACGTCAGTAATACAATTTGTGGACATTAATTAAAGTTTTATTCTAGAGATGGCTTTAGTTGCATAAAGTAGATCCATGTTTAGCGAATCGAATTCGCTAAAAAAATTAGCAGTCAGAGGATTAAATTGGTTATAGCCCGCAGATGTGCTGCGGGAATTCAGCTAGTTAATAAATATTTTCCTTCTGTTAATTAGAACTTAATAATCAATTCTGAACAATTCTAAGTCTTACTCTTTCAATATATTTTCTATCTTAACCCCATAGGTCGGGTCATTTTCAAGAAAACGATCATAAAAGTGCCTATTTTTTTATACCTGAAAATTATATAAAAATATGTGTATGAACAATATATATATTCATTTTTAATTTTTGATTTGTTTTTATTTTGAAATTTCAAACACTCCAGCCCGTTATTTTCACGGGAGCGAGAAATAGAAGGCGATACCTCAGCCCGTCATTTTCACAGGAGCGAGAAATAGAAGGCGATACCTCAGCCCGTCATTTTCACGGGAGCGAGAGGCAAGGGGTTATGGGTAAATATCCCACCCCATGAAGTCATTGAAATATCATTTGTAAAATGAAAAGAAAGAAAGTGGGAACATTTTTTCTCCATTAAGACCGAATTCGCAATCTTGAATCAATCTTATTGTTTTTAAGCTTTTACTGGTCAGACTCCCCCTACCACGGTGTTTCGGAGAATGATCAAACTGCCAACATATCTGAATTCATACAAATGGTTAATATGACAGATGGGCGTGGGATCTACATACAACCGAGTAGCACCGAATCAGGGGATAATGCGGGGAGGGGGGGGAATCATAAAGCATGGCAGTTAACAACATAGAAGCAAAGTGAAGTACTTTTACATACCTGTGAAGGTCATCGAACGAAAGTTTAAGACTCATCCCAAAATATCCATTCTCTTTGACTAGAGTGATGTTGTCCTCCCTGAAAATAGTTAGGCTTGGGTGAGCATTGAAGTTTTATGGAGTCATAAGTTGTTTTTAAAATGTTATGGTTGACAAAAACGTTCGACATTGAACACAGCGTATAGAAATGTTAAGATATTACTTTTGAGTGCCAACCGTTCTCTTCTCAAAATTCGCAATCGCTGATTCCAAATCTTCTTTCGAAAGGGAATAAAATCCAAACAAAAAGAGAATGACTTTTTTTTTTTTTCGTATTTAGTCTACTAAAGAAAGAGATCCATGAGATCCAGAGATAAACAAGATTAAAACTGCCGGATAAAGAGAAATCCGAATAATCCGCAGGCGGATTCTCATAAGCTCAGTGTTGATGTTTTTAAATATGTTTCTAAAAAATACTTATAAATGGTACTCATCGGTTAAAGAGCCGACCTTTCCAAACTCGCCAATGGAGCTTTGTACCGCCAAATCAAATGTAAGTAAAGCAATCTTATTGAATTTAATTAGGCGGCGCTCGTTTTGTAACCTATAAATACATGTTGGTGACAATTTGGAAAACTATCGCCAATGTCGGCCCTTTAAGAAGAGGTCGCAGGAAAAAAATGTGTGTTTAAAGTCTTTGTATTTGCATGTTATTTATGTCTATGAATTAAAACGCTTCTTCAACACCAATATTAGCATCCATTCGTTGTTTGATAATTTCGTTATCATTTTTGAAATGGTCTGGGTGTGGTAATAAGTATGTGCTTGTAGTTTCTTAATACTAAATGAAATGCCAAATTTATGAAATGCCAATTTAAATTATCTTTCGTCATCCGGTTATCACCCAAATACATGTAGGTTATAAAGCATTTTAATAACTGACAACAATGTCGTTCATTTCTTTAGGAAATCCTATCGTTTTAGGTGCAAACTTAGTTTTTAAGTTCAATTATAAATTCAAGTTCCCACGAAGCAAGCTTGTTTTTTCCTCGAACAGTTTTGTTTCAAATCATAATAAGTGCTGAGCATGTATCTAAAGAAGAAAAGGAAAATTCGAACCCAAAATCATTCTATTGTTGTCCGGGTATTCTGTTCAAAATTTTTATATTTACAATTCTATAGGGCGGCCTTGAAGTAGCCAAGGTTTACGTGCGGCTCAAGAGTCGCACTTTGCCGACTCCTGCTTTAGGCTGTTTGTGGCTTACAACAATAGCGACAACTGCATTTTAAGGCATACATTTATCAACAAATCATGTTCGTCTGGGTGAAAGAAAATTTCAATGACAGGCAATCATCAATAGGAAAAATTAAATGAATTATGCATAATTAATGAAGTACGTGGAAAAACTGCGGCAAAAAGGTCTTGTTGTTGAACTGGCGTGAAAACCAAATAAATTTTTATAGGGCTTTGGGACTTAATGTATCGAAGGTAGGGCGTTTCCAAAAAAACCAACTTTCAAATCTTCGCCCCCTAAAAAGTTTTCTGTAGGGAACACAAGATCCCTGGTAAAATTTTAAAACTATACAAAAATATTTAGAGGTTCCCCAAGAAAGTAGAATTTTTCAAAAATGGTTGAAATTTAACGATGTTTTGCATTAAACAAATATCAAGTAACACCATTTAGGAGTGTGCAAAATATATTTAATTTTCAACATGTTAAACAGATATATACATTTCAGCAATATATAATAAACAATATTAAATTTAATTGAAAATGCATAATGTCAATAAGAACACAAAATTTAACATATTTACATCTACTATGAACCATACAAAGGAAGTAACTTTAAAAAGATTTTGACAATTGCGCTGTGGGAAACAGTTTGTAACTGATCTGAATTGAATATTTTCAAACTATCAGGTGCTGCCCTATGGGTGTGTTTTGATATTTTCGTTCATGGTGATTAAGTTTGGCCATTTTTCTTAAATCTCTTAAAACTACTTATGTCAGGTCCAGTAGATGGCCCCAGGTATACACTAAATACATATGACAGTAATACTTCAAACATGTGATGTCTACAGGACAACCATAAAAGGTTTCAACCTATTTTTCTTCCAAGAACAGTACATGCTCCATTTAATTTCCTAGTATTTGGAGATGTTGTATCAAAACTCACACCAACGACTGAAGAATCGCATTTCCATGGCTGTAATTGCTGCAAAACAGTATTAGCTATCTCTACACCTGTTCCAGATGGTAATGTTGGAGCACACAAAAGCTTAGTATTTCCATCAAACAGAGACAAAACCATTACTGGTAAACGATCAATCTGAGCAGTTTTATCAATTGGCAAGTCAGGTAACAACTTTTCACCCCAATGCACTACAGACATAGATGTTTTAAACTGTTTGTGTTTGCTCAGAAGCCAAACGACGGAATTGCCGACATTCTCAATGAGCCATACTTTTTGATAACACGACAGATTTTAGCACCTTCTCAGATGAAGTTGATGCTGTTACACATTCTTCTTAATTTGTTATTGATGCCATTAGCACTGTAGACAGTCGAATACTATGTTACTTCTATCTAATACAGCAGCCACTTTTGAGGTAATTGCTGATTTATGCCTGGGTTTATTTCCAGTTTTTGAGAAACATTCATCATTTTTATTTCTTGTAACTTCTGTCTAAACTCACTTTCATTTTCTATTGCTTCCACATTCAACTCAGCATTGTTATCAATGGGACATTACGCTGTTGTGAAAGAAACAGTTGGCTCATGAGATGTAGTGAGCATGCCAACTTCCTTTCACTTAAAGCTAACTTTTTTGATTTTCCGCTGACCTTTTTCACATAAAGTTAATTGTCTGTCTAAAGGACCAATACAGCCCTCTATTGATTTTTTTTGCAATATCAGAAACTGCCAATCCTTTTTATTCTTGATGAGTTACTCTGTTAACATGGGAATTTATTAATGCATTCATTTTGAATGCATTGATGATTTTGAATGCATACTTTTTGGTTTACCTGGTCTGTTGTGTTGCTTCTATTTTATGTTTCATAAGGTATGTCTATTTTTCATAGAAGTGTCTGATTTTCTGTATAACATGTTGTTTCTGTCTTAGACTTTCCCCAAAATGGTAAAATTTGATCATACATAAGAGCCATACTTTCTTTAATTGTGTGCTTTTGAGAACAATGAAAGTAAATAAAGTTTCTCATTGCATGTCTTCCTGTTGGAAGTCGTGCACCTTTGATCTCTTTCAGTTGGATATTCAATAAGCATAAATAATCATTTTTTCTAGTACTAACAGACATAATTCACAAAATAAATAATAAGAGCTGCGTATTTCCTTTGTTGAAAGAAGCAATCAATATTCAATCTGCTTATGTGGAAAACAATGGCTCTATCTGGTTTGAATAATATGGTTACAGCAAAAGTATTTGGTTCCATATTGTGTAAATAAATACAGTTAAGGTATTTTTTGTGTATATAAATGGTTATTATAGATAAGATTTTGGAAAATTTTAGATAGTTGTAGGTGGTGCTAGTGGCCACTCTATTTTTTGTGAAATAGTGTTAAATTTCGATCAATTTTGAAAATTTTGACCATCTTGGGGGACCTCTAAATATTTTCTTAGAGTTTTAAAATTTTACCAGGGATCATATGTTCCCAAAAGGAAACTTTTTAGGGGGTGAGAGTTTAAGGATTTGAAAGTTGTTTTTTTTTTTGGGACACCCTAATCGAAGGGTTGTAGTTGTCCCAAAAGAATGAAAATCTGTGAAATCAAGCAAAATATAGTGAAGTAGATAAATAAACACAAAGTGATAAAGATCATTTCAGATAGATTGGTATGGTGGGTGGTTGACATGTAAGGTCACAAAATGAAAAACGAGGTTCTGCGCTTATGTTTAGCCCAGAGCACCGTTCAACTGAATAGCGCTCAAATCTGGACACAGTTTGAAAGAATGAAAGTGTAAAGACAGAGTTATACACAAATATTTCCAGTGCAAAAATAAAAAAAATAATCAGAAAACAGCGAAATAATTCCTTACTCAATAGTGAGGGGCTCTTCTTCCTCCAAATATGAATCCATGGACAGCTGGTCAGATGCCAGGCTGGAGTCTGTGTATGAAAGAGTGGAGTCGGTATAGGTGAGAGTAGTATCGGTCGATGAAGTCAACGACCAAGTAGGGTAAGTAGAAAAGGAGGTGGTAGAATGTGTAGACGACATTTTAGATATGAAAGGCAAACATGAAAAATGGTTAGATGACAGCTCAGCAAACAGTCCATATGAATAAAAATGTTACAAGTGACGATTCATAAAATAATAGATTTGCTTTCTCAGTAGCTTCCTCTAATAAAGAGAGATTCCCGTGAGAATTAGAAATAGCTGTGTTGCAATTAAAAAATAGAGGGTATTGGGAAATCCCCAAAAAGCACCAGGTTAGTTCTACGAGAGACGGATGTGACAAAACACACTTTTTTTTTTGGTTGTTTCATTTCAGGTACAAAATATTTTAAAAACTTAATACATTTTTAGTGTGCTCACGCATCTACTTGACCACTTCGCAAATGGCAGAAGAATTTTAGTCCGAGAAATAAAATTTTGAAGTATAATGTAAAAACATACTGCGCCAGAAGTGCCCATATTTCGTCAGGTCTGTCGCGTCCTGTTTTTAAATAATAATTAAACATTTTTATTTCCTGGAATAAACTTCTTCCACTCTTCTTAAAATAGGTGTTTAGTACTTGAAATTAATTAAGAAATCTGTAAGAAGACGCACATAGAACTGACCAACAAACATGGAGATGTACTTTCAATTTCTTAATACGAAATGAAAAATGAATTGAATTCTTTGCACAATCGTTTTTGGGGGATAGTCCCTCCCCCCGTTTTAGACTCCATTTGCAACCACTAGACATCTTTCCATAGGGTTATGTCAACAAACACGTCTGCAGAGATTGACTGAAAATTGAAGAACATCTTCAAACTGATCTAGCACTTGTGTTACGTTCGATTCAAAGAAACTAACTTGAGCTAAATGTCTCGAAATTTGAGCAGTTAAACTTCGTGTCGTTTCCTTGTCAATTGGAATTACTTGTTAGAAACTCAGTATTTCCAGTATTTAATGCCCAAATTCTAAAAACGTGAATGAAAAAAAAAACCCTCCCGTTTCAAAAGTCAATCTTTCTTTTTTTCTACGTCCGGTGATGCACCCTGTAACTCTCACCATACATGTGTGTGTGTTTATGCATAGGTACATAAATTGATTACTTAAAGCAATTTGGTCAAAATAATTGTGATAAAACCTTGTTTGAAGAGAAATATCTTGCATAGTCTTTGAAACATATGTATGTTTTTAGATTTCAGATGGATATAAAGGCGTGCTCTATTTGTGATAATTTTGCTTCTGTTTTTACGTTTTCTAAGTCACAAGCTTATAAAGGAAGCAATTTTTATCTTGAATAATCATTTGTATTTTCACACTATTTAAGACCCAGGTAATTATTTTTTCAGAATTTTGTACTCTTTCCGGGTTTAAAAAAAAGCATGAACTAATGAAAATATGTATTTTGGAAGAAGGGTAAGAAAACTTTGCGCTTTTGGATTATCCTATAATTTCTATGTAGTTTTAAACAGAATATGACATTTCTCTGAAGCGATGCTTCCTAAAATAGGAAATATTGTAATAAAAAAAACTGATTTTGTGAAGGATTTTTGAACTCTTCTAAAAGATTTTTAATAAAACTAAGATTTAATGCAGACGTGAATAGATTTAAAAAGCAAAACACCGTTTAATGACTAGTTTTAGCTCTGTAATGTAAAATTGAGCTTGAACAAATCTGCAAAAATTGGTGTCTGCTCTTGACGAGATCTCCGATTGATAATCATAAACTGTAGATTTCATACCTCCTTCCTTGCATGTGTCTCTCATAACTTTTGTTTCAGCATTTTGTTTAATTTATAATGGCAATACCATTTCTTTGTACCTTTTAATTATGAATACACAGATTTCTTATACAGATTTAGTTGCTTATTTTATGCAAATATGGAGACGATTGTAGTTCTAAGAAAAATAGCATTGTAAAGTTAAGTTAAACATTTCAAGCAGCATTCACACAACAGCATCATTCAAAGAAAAATGAATTTTAAAAGGCGATTAATATCTGTATTAAATAATAATCTTTATATAATCTTAACATAAAGTAGTACAAATTTCCGTCTCCATAATCAAATTTGACACATGAAGGGGAACTAAAATGGAGGAAATTGAAAATTCTGGTTGTAACTCTAAGTACACACATCGGATTTTTTAATCTTATATTGCTGCTTTTCCTTTCATAGTTTTTTTTTTCCTTTCTCTAACAAGTATTTCAGTGTCATTAACGCTACAAAATTTTCTGTAAACAACTCATGATTCCTGAGAAAGATTAATAAACATTAGGTCTCGCGACACGTTTTTCTCATGCAACTGTAAAATATACTCGAGTAACATTATATATTAACACAAGGGCATTTTGAAATTATAAAAAATTAGTAGCTTACCTTAAGTAATCTCAAAAATTTTGTAATATCACAAAAATTCAGAAATACACTCAGCAAAAATACTTTGCAACAACTACCTTCGATGCTTTCAGCAAACTGATTTTAAACCGATATTTCGAACAATGCAATATAATGATGACGTCACACATTCTTAAGCTTTGAAAGTTAAAAGTTGAGATGTATTGTTAGAATTTATGTTAGAACTGGTGAAATATTTTAAAACTATTTTATGGATTAAAATGACTCTTAACAAGTTCACTGTGAAACAAAGCGTCAAAGTGCCTTGAAATTTTACATTTTCCAATAGAAGCTGATCAAAAGAAAAATCTTCGGACAGTTAAGTGCTCTTGAATTAATAAAAGGATGAAATGGGCACTATAACAGGGTTTGTAACAACGGAATTTGTCGGAAACAAGACTGAAAATTTTTACTCAAATGGGAAAACAGACGATAACTCTTTTTTTTTTATACCGTTTTTGAGGTTGAAAAAGTTAATGAATCTCCCAGATCGCTAACTCGGTGTTTATCTCGAGCAATACACCTGCGCTCCAGCTAGGGGAGAGGTTTCCCGCAAGCAATACTTGCATTTGTTCTTGAGATACGTGCTTAGAGGGACACTCGCTCAATTTCTACTCGCCAAAAACGAATCGGCATCACTTCCCATCAGGGTCCATGTGTATACCGAATTTCGTTCGATTTAATGCATTTCGTTTGGTATTAGAACACCCACAAAACCACTACCCAATACAGTATAGAGACCAGACAGCATTTTCCGGAAGTGACCAACATAGGTTCCGCAGACCATAAAACGTGTAAATCCGATAAAATTCGAAAATCGAAAGTTTTTACGAATCGAATACTTTTTTCTACATAGTTTTGATGCAGAGGAAGCAAGATTTTGATGTAGAAGAAGCCAAAAAGGCCAAGATTTCTATGACTTTTATTTGCACAAGTGTGCTTGTTCTTTACATATTCGCATGTCTTGTTTAATATCGTAAAACGGCAGTGGATGAAGAAGAATATTGTAAATCAATGATCAAATTTCTTTACAGAATGGCCTTGAACGAATGGGCCCATTTTTAAGGAAAGAGTGAAATACGCGTAAAGAAATATTGTTTGCGTCACAATCTAGGGTCTTAAAGGAAAAGTTCTGGGGAAAAGCCAGGCTAATGTGTATTTGTCTGTACCTGATACGTTCATCGATTTTCCTGTATACCGATATCCGGTGTCTCCTAATTGACTGAACCATACCGGATTCCCGGTTCTTGTTTGAAACTTATAAATTCTGACATATTTTAAACACCCGAAAGCTTCCACATCCGTAGAAAGTTTCTAACTTACATATAATTGTAAAAGATAATTACTTAACTTTCAAAAATCAAATTTGACATGTGGGATAACCAGATCGTTCGTGCAGTGGCCGAATCGGGTTCCGGATATTTAAAAAAAATCTGGAATACCGGATAGCCGGTAAAACACACAAAAACTGGTCAAAATTCCCAGCTTGTGTGTCATTTCTCTGCTTCTTATTGATGCATGGAATAGGGCAGCGGTCCCCAAACTGTGGTACGCGCACCACAAGTGGTACGCGAATCCTCTACAGGTGGTGCGCATGGAGGAAAAAAACAAGAGGTGAAAACACAAAAACTCAAGATTGAAGTTCGAATTTGCCCGATTAGAGTTGGGAGAATGTTGGCTCTAAGTTACAAATGAATTCCCGTTACTGTCAAGAAAAGCGTTGCTGGTTTTAAGTCAGTTCAAAACCACTCATCTTTGTGAAACTGCTTTTTCCAAAATAATACTCGTAATTATTAAAAATAAATATTCAATCAAATTAAATGTCGATTCAAATTTGAGGTTAAAACTAAATACTTCGGAAGGAGATATCACCTCGCTTGCATCTACCATGCAGCAACAACCTTCCCATTAATTTTGTTTCTCTTTTTTTTACATGACAGGCATTTTGTATTAAAGACGTATTTCTAATGTTGTTTTGGAAGTACGTATTAAAAATACATTTTATATGTTTCATAAATTTTATTTTATACATACAGCTTTATTTTAACAAACGCTTTTGTCTGCATTAACTATAAAAAATGGGGCGATTGAAATAACCTCGTCGTAGCAGTATTTTAAAATAAAATATTGTAGTTCTATTCTATATAATGAAGTTGCATTAGCAGTGGTTTGCAAAAGGTTTGCAAGAAACATGGTGGTACGTGAAAAAAAAGAGATTGACAACCCCTTTTGGGAGTAAAAGTGATGGTCAACTTTTATAGTGCTGCTATCTACATGAAAAAGGTGAAACAGTTGCTCTAAATTTTGTAGTGCTGCCGTCTGCTGGAAAAAAGAACTAACAAGTTTCTCCGAGTTTTGTAATGCTGCTCGCAGTCGGCATATAAAACAAAATAACTCGGGATATAATACTTATTACTATTTCTATTTTTAACCGACTTCACAAATGAAGACGGTTATACATTCATACTGCATGTATGTCGTTTTTTTTGTTGTTGTTTATGTACTCATATCTTCTCACCGGATGAACCGATTTTCATGATTATTTTTTTAATCGATCGAGGGTGGTTTCCTATATTTCCCGTACCTTTGTTTGACCATATTCGATAATTAGATAAAACGTTATGGGAATAAATGTAGTTTTTTTTTTTTTTCATCCATAACTTTTGACTAAATGAACCGATTTTTATAATTTTTTTCTTTAATCGATAGAGGGTCGTCTAACTCAAATATTGCAAATCAATTTGACTACATTTGTTTTTTAGAAAAAACGTTACGGGTGAAAGATAAGTATTTTTCATATTAATTGGAAAGGCTTGGCTTGGTTTTTCTTTGTTGAATAATCTATTAATAAATATAAAAGTCATTGTTAAAAAATGAATTTATAGCCATTAAGGTGTAATAATAAATGCAATTAAAGCAAGATTTTGACTGAATACTTCTCTGAGGCAAAAATTAATCCAATCAGTTTGTTTGCTAAAATCCACTTCAAAAGGGAATTTATCATACAAATGATTAGTTTTTAGTGGCATTCATTCAAAGAAGTTTCGCCCTTTGATATGGATTTTTTAAAAAATAGAGTATTTATATAAAAAAATATATGTACACTAAAAAGAATAAAATAAAATAATTTTTATAAAAAAACAGAACCGACTTCAAATTATAAATTGCGCTAAAAAGTGAAAAATAAATTCATTCTTAAACAACATCGATGTGACTTTTGAACATAGTTTTAGAAGTCGGTGCAAAATAATGAGTCTAATTAAAAATATACCATTTGCTACTTCATACTGGAACTGTTGTTAATTCTGCGATTGATTCATGATTACAAAAGATTTTATCTATCCTAATTTTGCACCGACTTCTAAAACTATGTTTAAAAGTCACATCGATGTTGTTTAAAGAATGAATTTATTTTTTACTTTTTAGCGCCATTTATAGTTTGAAATCGGTTCTATTTTTTTTTTCCAAAAATTACTTTTTGGTCTTCATTTGTTGTAAAGATGAAAATGATTCTTTTTGATATGTTTTAAAATTTTTTATGTGTAATCGCGTGCTCGACGGGAGGGTGTAAAAGTAGAGTCCTCGTTTTCCACCTTCCGCCAACTTGCGTGTGTGTGTGTGTATGTGTGTGTGTGCCCTTAATTTTTTTCGTCAAAATCTCCGCTCTCATCGTTACAGTCGATTTCCACTTACGTTGAAAAGCGCAATCTCTGTATTCTTATCGTTCTTTGTTCCGGACGCTCGTCTGACCTTAATAAACACTCTCTAGTATAGCCATCGCTTAGGGTTGAGCCCCTATTGCTATATAGACAGTCCGACGCACCCGTCATTTTGGATCAGAGCGCATGTTCTGTGTAGTTGTAGCTTTCTTGCATGTATCCTTTGGCGATGTTTCATTTTTTCTGACGCCTAAACTTTCTCCAAGTTGGCGAGATTGGTAATGCGACACAACGCCAGACACTTTCCGAGTTACGGACGCTGATCAGCAATGCTTGCTTAAACCCAAACAAAAGTGTAATCGTTATATTTTAAGTTTGTCATGCTTAACATTTCAGTGCTTATCGGTTAAAGGGCCGACATATCTGCACTTTTCCGGATAATCGCCAACATGAATTTTTAAAGTAAGAAAATAAATGCCACCTATTTTAAATTCAATAAATTACTTTGTTATCAAACTGCTTGGTTTACATTTGATTTTGGCACTGTAAGTCTCTATTGGCGAGCTTAGCATGGTTGGCCCCTTTAATCGATAAGTACTAACTTTGCTTCTCCGATTTTTTTCCATCATGATGATAAATGTTGATGCAGCTTTTAGCATATTGGCGATGTTTTTGAGAGGCGCCAAAAAGATTTTTAAGTTAGTTGTTTGGTTTTTGAAATTGGGAACTTTTATTCATTTGGCGAGTTCTGTGCAGATCATTGTTTCATAAGGAATCTTTTGCATTGAATATCTTTATTTTGCTAATTAATATTATGATTAAAACATCTATGAAATGAAACAGTCTAAACTACAAAGTATTAAGAAGTATTTTAAATCAACTAAAAATTACAAATGGAAAAAAAACTGATCTCTGTTATGTCTCAGGAAAGTGAAACAACTTGATCAAAAAAATCGCCAGCGGGCCCATATGCTGTTTTCAAATGTTAGCTTGCTGTCATATTTATGCCCAAAAGCAATGTTAACTATTTTTCAAAACTGGCAAAGACGGTCTTTGACGGCCTTTCTGGCCGTTGTGGAAACCGGGTCTCAGATTAGACAAAACTCGTTATAAGCAAATTGCTATGTACAGGGATGTTTTTTTACCGTCCTGGATAGAAACTATACGACCAAATATCGCAGCCCTGGTACAATACTAAGGTATGTTTCAAGAAAGGTACCGAGGAAAATTAAGTGTGAGCATCATATAAATTACAAACGGTTTCTTCAAGCTATATAATTAGAATTTAATTACTAAATTTACCACTTACTTGAAGGGCTTTTTTTTAGATGTCTCGGAATTGAACTAGAGCAGCGACATATGCACCAAAGTATACATTACAAAATATTTAAAAATTCGAGAGATAAACCAATTTTTATTTAAATTTGTTCAGTTAATTGAAACGTATAAACTAAACTAAAGTAATCAACTGAAAAACGATAAACTTCGGAGACCTCCAAATGAACAGAAAAATTTAACTCATTTTAAAACGTCCCTTGTGAAAGGTTTGAAGTTAAACACTCAGTTGGTCTACAATTAATTTCCTGACTCCTTACTAATGCTTTGAATCTGTTTTAGTAAAGTCGCCATTCAGATGTTCACGCATATTAATGTGTTTATATCATAATTTGCTATTCACGTTCAGAATTTCTAAACGAGGTCTATTTCAAACATGACTGCATAATTAAATTGCCTTACCTTATGAAAAAATATTCCACGAGAGTAGCAAATATCACTTTTAAAATCTCTTGATAACTGGCACGTAGCACGCAACCATAAATTTTCTCTCGAAATGAATTTTGAATTTCAGTGTTCTATTCCGTTAAGTTTTTAACTGTTGCCATTGGATAAAATATTTTGCCAACCAATAGGAAATTTTGTTCTCAAATTTATTGCATTTTTACTGTACTAAAAACTATATCGAGTTTTCTTCTAATTTTATTATATTCCAAAAAAAAAAAAAAAAAACGAAATATATTTACGATATTGGTGTTAATAAAAAAAAAAACCTTAAAATTTAAGCATAATTTCTGAATTTACTTTTTGAAATTGATTTTAATAAGTCAAGAACAGACTTCAGCCTTAAAACAGACCGAATGAGTTTAATTTTTGTTTCAGAGCAGCCTTCACTGAAATGTTATTATAATTGCTTTTAATATTTAATTTTGGAAATTCAAATAACTGAAGACTCTGATTTACACAAACTTTATAGAAAAAGGTCATGCCCTAAAGGAAGAGAAACTATGCATCAAAAGAAAGCTTCATTCACTTAGCTCTTTATTTTTCGCTCTGTACTGCTTTTTGGTTTTAAACATCAGAATGATGTATCTTGATTCCCATTCCGGCTTTTTCGGCAATCTCCAGTGACGAAAGAAGCTCCGGTTACCAGTTTACTGCTATTTCGTATGGTCCAGAATGTTCATTTTCCCATTGCCAACACCAGACGTTAGCTGGACTTCATCAGTTATGCTATGTGTTCGTTCAGTAGGTAGCAGTAATAGGAGGAGGAGGCTCCAATTCTATCGACCTTCGAGATTTACGTAAGACTTATTTTCAAATCTAAGTCTAGGTATTTGGAATACATCATAACCAAGTCCTGTTTCCTTTCTTGCTAAAAAAATTCTACAGTAGCCAAGCTGTATCACATTCGGGCATGGGTCAACAAGCATTGCAGGGATTATTCAGGATAATATAAGTAGCTATTTACTTGGATGATGTAATTCAAGTTGCTTGAAAATGTCTGCAAAATAACGTGACGTTTGAATTGTGTTTCAAATGTGATTTAATTAAAACCTACGCAGGTTTGTCAACCTTCATGATGAACTCAGCTGAAATTTGTAGCTCATCGGAGTCAAGAGCTAAAAGGATGATAATACACTAAAATATAAAATATTGTATTCTCTTTGACTCATTTATCATATTTAGACCACCAAAGTGGAACTGTAAGATATTTATTTTATAATTTCAAATGTTGTACTTATATTCTATCACACTTTTCCACCTTTATCTAACGCAGGGGTTCCCATCATGTGGGTTGCGACCTTAAATGGGGTTCTCTCATGGGGTCACCATGTAATGTCTAATTTTAAATCAAAAACTTGACCACATAGACAAAATGACCGTTTCATACACTAAATATTTTGAGTTATTTTGTGATAACTTAAGGGCGCACAGCGAGATTGTCTGGTGACATGACCAGGTTTGTCATATCCAACCAGAATAAAATCCATCGAAATATTTAAAAGAAAGAAATGAACGAAAAATATTCAAATAATATAGAGAAGTATTAAAATAATAGAGAGAAGTTCAATTAACCTAAAGAAACATTCAAAGGAAAGCAGTGTCTCTTTCATTATATGGCGACAACTAAATGTAGTTTAAAATTTTTCATTGTTTATTGAGAACAGTTATGGGTAATGAGAACAATTGAACTATCCCTCTTGACGGTATTATCGCCAAAAACTAATCTGCTCTACTTTCCATTAGGGTACATATGTGTATCAAATATAGTTCCATTCAAAGCATTATATTTCCAGTTAGTGAGGACACAAAAAAGGGTTAAAGTATAAATGCAATTTTTCAGTCCAATCCAATGTGAATTTGTTTATTTTACATCTCCTCGAACATTATATGGTCTCCGGCCAAATAAATAGACGCAGAACAGAATTTTCGTAATTTCATTCTAAACCCAGTCTGATTCAAAAAAAAAAAAGAAAAAAAAACGTTTTTTACTTTTTTGACGCTGTTTCAATATACAGTACAATCTGTGCAAGTTGACCACTTGTGTGTAGCACTTTAATGGTCAACTTTTAGACTGGTGGTCAACTTGCAGAGGGTAAGATAGTAGAGGATTTTTTAATTATTACTGTCATTTCTTACACTATGTATTTATACATTGGTAACTATCTAAAACATAGCTTCAACTGTTAATGCTACTTTAAAATAGTGTTTAGCTATTTTTTCGCAATTATCTAAAATATCAACAGAAAACTTTAGCCTGAATGACATACAATGTATCGTATACAACTTTAAAGGTTAAGTACTTAGTTAAAATAAAGATAAATATATTATTAATTATGTAAGTTACTTATATGATAGTAAAGATTTCCGAAAAATACATACTTTTTTTTAAATGGCCACATCAGATAGAAGAAAAAAGAAGAAACGTACTTAAAGAATAAAAGAGCGTTCATAGTAGATTTCCCTTATGGTTCACTTACAAAGAAATTTAGACAAACTTCGTACTGATGTTTCATCCATCCAGACAAATACTGATCTAACATGATCATAAAAAATACATAAAAAATATGGAGAAGTTATTTTAGTTTTTTTAATCCTTGCAAAAACAGATAAACAAATGAGTATAGTAACAATTAGGCGGTCAACTTACAAAGGGATTTTTATAATGCTCCCACCCATCTTTGGGGTACATAAGTGATCAATATAGACAGGTGGTCAACTTAGGAGGTCAAGTTACAAAGGTTTCCCAACATTATGTAATATAGGGCTAATTCCGTTCCTGACAAAAGTGGTCAACTTAGACAGGTTGTCATCTTACAAAGGTGGTCAGCTTTACAGGTTTTACTGTATAGGGTAGGATGGGGTAAAATGGGTCACTTGGTAAAAAACTCAAAAAAATAGAACTTGAAATTGAAATTTTTAAACCAATATTTTTTATGTTATATTTCAATGTGTTGGCAACATTTTTCATTCTAAAAAAAGTTAGGTTCTTATATATGGCAACACAAAAAATATTTTTGTAATTTTTGAATGACAGTGTGCTAAACACATGGTTTACCAACTTCTGAAAATCTCTATATCAAATAACAACCCAAATTTAAAGGATTTCCGCACAAAGAAACTTTGGAAAACAATTACAGCCGAGCATGTAAAAAAAAATTAAATATTGAATTTTTTACACCAGTTTTTCTTGGATGTTGTAAAATGGGTCATGGTTAGGCTTAGCTAGTTCTATTCTATTATTGTTTTAAAATTTACTCTGCTGCACCTCACTGCAGAAAATTCCTAAATTTAAACAGTGCATGTTGTTTATTTTATTGAAATTAAATTTTAAAAACTTTTGTTTTGAATGTTTTCCCTAAAAAAGATCGTGTTGATGTGGTAGAGAGAAGTGATGTCGTTGAAGTGTTATGTGAACCAACCTAGAACAATATTATTTTAACATTTCAATGTAATTATGATTCAAAATATTGCTAAATATGTTACATACTTTTTTTTCCAATTTCAAAGTAATAAATAACTGTTTTCGGCATTATTTTGCATAATGACCCATTTTACCCCACGACGGAGTAAATCAGGTCACAACTTTATAAGCTCAGTTAAACTATTTCATAATTAAAAAATAAATGTTAAAATGACATAAAATGGATCTAAAGGAGTTCAATGTTAAGATGCAATTGAAAACAAATGGGAAATGTTTCTGGTTTTGTTGCTATGAAGCTTTAAATATGAAAATAGCTAAAATTGACCCATTTTACCCCACCTGACCTTAATGTTCACACTTACCAGTGAAAATTCATTCGCTCTTGCATTTTGGGGATCGTCAACTAATTGAAAAGGAGAAAAATAGTTTGGGTGATCCTGCATCGTAGAAAGCTGGAGATAAGCTGTAAATTTCAGAAAACAGTATAAATGACATGTGCAAATTTTATGTGTATTTTCGTAAAAAGTGTGCTTACACTCACGAAGGTATAGGCATTTCTTCAATTTTCTTAACTCGTTTTTGGCTTATAACACGCACAATTTTTCACGAAACAGTACCAAACTTTCTGGAAAATTGACTGCTTACAAGAGAAGCATTATACTGAAGTTTGGAATAAAAATATTGAATACTTAACGAATTACGAACATTTAAAGGAATTATTCTTTTACTGTGCATGCGCGAAAGGCAGCAGTTTTGCAACGTCAAAAAAATTATTTTACCCCATTATTTGATATGTTACATTTAAAATGTAATAAAACATCACTACTCTCATGATTCTGATCCAGAGATAGATGATTTTAGAGAGAACTAATAAAAAAATAATCTCAGTTTTTAAGTAAGCAGTAAAAATATCGAAATAAATAGTTCTAATTCTGCAAACCATAACCTTATTTTAAGTAAAGGGAAGATAATAGTTTGCAACACATCACTTTCTTATTTACATAAAGTAACAACTGGCACACCCGAACAAGTGTTTATTATTAACTCATTTTTTTGGGGGGGGGGGTTTACAATTAAGGGAGTTTTTCAAACACACAAAAATCATATCTGCCAACGTAAAAATTTTGTGTCAGGGTGTCTCTTTTAAAATATATAGAGAGAGAAATAATATATAATCTTGAATAAAAAACTAATATCAGCTCGAGTTAAAGCTCATAAAATATCTATATCTGTACATTTATTTATTATTTGGTTATTTTCAATCATGATTGCAACTTCTATCTCATAACAAGTAACACTCATGAGTGGGTAACACTCATGGGATTTATTAAGAAATTCTTCACTAAAAAAAATTCTGACTGTGGTTCTGAAAATTTAATTGGACCGATTGATTCCCCTACAAGAAATACACTATTGCTGAATTGCTTATTTTTATGCTGTAAAAAATATTTTGAAATAAATGGGTAACTCTACTGAGAAGTAATAAAAATACTCATCATGTTGAATTGTTTGTTCCCTTATAAAACAGTAAAGGAATAAAACTAACCTATTCTAGACGGTACGAGGTTAAAGGAAACATACGAGGCTTCCCACCTCAGAAAATAATTACAATATTTAAATATTTTTAAAGTTGAATGATAGGAACTTTCTCGAGGTAACACTCATGAGCTGCCTGTCCGGACAAAAACTTTCTTTAAATTTAAAAATATTAGATAAACATTTCAGTAAAATCACTTGCATTTTTTAAGTAAACACATATTACTTCATGTTTTAAATTATACTGAATGAAAAAATTACTTGGAATGATAAAGAAAAGACTCTGGTTCTGTGAATTTTTTGCTCCGGACACGCAATTTTCCATTACTTTCCAACTAAAGTAATAGAAAAAGCCTACTATTTCCCAACTTGGAAAAAATGTAAAGAATGTATTTAATTAACTATGAAATGATGCTTCCCTACTGGTTTTTATAATGACAGAATAATAGTTCTATCGACATGAAATTCAGATTTTATATTGCGGACCTCAAACCGTCAATCTTTTTGAAAATCACCCAGCTATCAATTAATGTCTTACTGCGTCTAAATGTTTTGTACTGTTAATAATAAATTGTGTTATTGAATTATTGTCTAAAATACAGGACAACATTCAACTGAATCTTTTTCATGAGCTGCCCTGTAAACTTGAGTTTGAAATTACAACAGTTAGAAATTGCTAATCTTTCTTGCGTGCTCAGTAAAAAATAAATTCTTTTAAATGTTTATAATTTATCAAATATTTAACATTTTTATTTAAAATTTCAGTATAATGCTTTTCTTGTATGCTGTCAAGTTTTCTGAAAGTTTGGTAAGGTTTCGTGTAAACTTTGCGTGTTATAAGCTGAAAACCTGTGAAGAAGATTGGTGAAATGCCTGCATCATTGTCAGTATAAGTACAATTTTTATGAGAATGCACATAATAATTGTACATGGCAATTAAGCTATTTTCTGAAATTTACAGCTTGTTCCCAGCTTTTTTCGATAAAGGACCATATCCAATGTGTTTTCTTCTTTTTCAGTTTGTCGACAGTACTCTAAATGCAAGAGCAAATCAATTTTTACTGGAGAGAAATGTGAACATTGTGCATTAAAACACATAGGCGTAACCAGGGGGGGGGTTGAGGATTCAACCCCCCCCCCATTGGGTATTTACTTATTCAGGCACATTTAGGCACACAAAAAAAATTCTGGCTACGGCCTTGCAAAGCACTTTTTTTTTTCCTAAGAAAAGTAAACACATATGCCATATGATTTTATTTCCTCTTTCTCTGAAGGGTTGTAATCATGACCAAAGTATGCAGCTCATAATAAAGAGGAATTTTCTTCTGGGTATAATCAACCCCCTTTTCACCTTGGGGGGGGGGGGGGGTTTACCGCGAAAGGTGGCTTCAATCACCGTACCACACACAGACAAACAAAGATCCTTTCAATCACTCCAGAGGGTTTCCTTTCCTTCTTGATGTCTTTTTTACCCAAAGGCAGCAATTTGGGTACAATCGCACAAGTAATAAGTTTCATGGAAAATATTTTTTACTGTGATGGAGTTTTGTTTTCTGATAAACCTTTGTTGTATAGTACGCTGGGGTCTGAAAATGAAGGACCCCAAGCCATCAATTGTCCTAATGGGTTAAACCCTAAAGCCAGGAAGGGATGCTCATCAAGAAACTTAAAGAACAGTTTGTATTTATTTATGACTTCCTGTCCAAACACCCATTTTGGTAAAATCTTTTTTGTAGATGAGCTGATTGGAAAACTGATGAACTGTATTTGCATTGCATTCTCATTTACAGATGTTCCCTCATCTCTTATATTTTAAATGTTTTTTTTTCTTATTATGGTCCATCACTGATTGCATTACGACTCTGGAAATCATCCGTTCAACGTTTCCAATCTCACTGCTACGGTTTAATACTGCATTTTAATTTACAATCAAGTATTATTTATATTTTAGCTAAATTTTTAATTCTTTTTGAAACATAATAATATTTGCACTTCATCGATGGACACGTTCGTCATCCAAAAAGAAAAGAAATTTTGAATCAGACGCTTCCACTTCTGAGGTATGTTTTGCTACAAATTTAACAAAATTTTTAGAAATTTATTATGGGGATGAGCATTTTTGTAGGAGAATTTGGATTTTTTTCTCTAAAATTCCACTATTTCCCAGTTTTAATATTATGAATGCTTGGACATAGAAGATTGCTTAGCGCTAAATAGAATTTTCTATTGCGTTTGGTTTAAAAAATAAACTAATAGATCTAGTAATGAATGTTTAATGTTTTTGTGAATCAAGGCTGTATCCACAGGGGAAGAGGGACCCACGGGCCGCCCCCCCCCCCCCAGAAATCTTTTGCAATGTATCTGAAACTTTGCTTAACATAAGTGTGTCGAAGTTCACCCCCCCCCCCCCCCGAAAAAATATTCTGGACACTGCCTTGGCTCCGGAGCAGGGGGAGCATGTTAAGAATTAGGAAGGGGGCAGCGTATGCTTCAAAATCATACCCTTTATATATACATATATATATATATAGATATATATGACTAGAAATGACGTTAGTATGAATTTTTTTACATATATGATAGCTTTTTGATGTATATATAGTAGATATATGTTTAGATCTTTGGTGAAGTTAGAGGGGTGTGTATTTGGGGCTTCTGCAACTTAAATTTTTGTAACTGGTCTTACATCTATAATGCTTAGGCTAGCTCTGGAGGCAAGGGTTCGAGGGCTCTCCGCAGGAAACTTTTTGAAATCTTAATAGCAATGCAATTTCGGGATACTTTGGTGATGTTAGAGGAAACAGAAAGGAGTTTGGTTACTCTCCCCCCACAATTTTTTTCAAAATAAAGTCTTATACCTTTTAAGTTACTTTTGTTGTCGCTCTTGATAGTGTTCAATGTCCTTTCCCTGAGAGTGTTTCTGAAAGAAAAGTGTCTTAAAAGCATAATTTCTCTTTCTTTTTTTAAAACTTTTGATCTGAATTTTTTGCCAAGGGGGGAGGGGGAGGAGTTGACTTGCTCCGAGGGGTAGCTCTCCCCCCCGCCCGGGAGATGCCTGAAATAAACACGGAGTATATCTTTAGAGACAAATATTTATGACTTGTAAATTTTCAACTCTTTTACACTTCGTATGGTGTTTACTCTGTACATTTTTAGGGAGACCCCCCCCTTTCACCAACCCTAGTTACGCCTATGTTAAAACATGACCAAATAAGTGAAAAACGGGTTTTTGTATCAGACTGAGTGTCCAAGTATGAAATTACAAAAACTCTGTGTGTAGTGCGGCTATTAATTTGGCCTGGGACCCTAAAATATACAAATTTAGTGTGAGGTTAGATTCAGAGATAGCTTGAAATCTAACGTAACGTTTTTGTGTCAAAATGTCTGTGTGAAAATGTGTGTGCATATGTTTACGTTTTGAGGACGTGAGTTGCTTATTTGTCAAAAATAGGGTGGGGGTTGCGCCTTGAAAACGGTTCGAAAGCACTGATCTACCGCAATGAAAGACTTGAAAGTAGTCAAATTTTAACATTTCTATAAATTTTAAAGAATTTTGTATATGTCAACCCAAAAGTGGAATTGGAACGTATTCATTTAAACAGATGTATGCATTTTTTCATGCCATTCTGCAACTTTTTTGCAATATTAAGAAAATAAGTCCTGAAAGATGTTTTTTAGAACTGTATATGTTTGATAAACTGTTAATTAAAATAACAACAGCAATAGATGAAAAATTAACTGTTAGCAACGGAAAGGGATCATTCATAAATGATTTCACTCATAAATGATGTCACAATTTCACGAACTCCCGGTCGTGAAATTGTGACAAAGTGTCACAAGGGGAGGGAAGGGAAAACAAGAAGTGTGACATCCTGCTTATGCAACACAGCGTGATATGTGACAGAGGGGTGGAGGGGTGAAATATGTGGGAAAAATCCTGACATCATTTATAAACGGTCCCAAAGGCAGCTTGTCTAAAAGCAATAGAGCTGGAAAACTACTATAATATTGGTCATCAATTTTTTTTAAATTGAGACCAATTAAAAAAACATTGAGACGAATTTAAATTCATTTGGTTTTGCAGAAAAGAAAAATTTTACAGCGCTGACATACTAATGTAGCATTTTCCAAATGAGCCCCGACTTGTGACCTAAATATGACGCATTTCACTCGGAACATGAGTCGAGGAGTTGTAATGGTTGTTCCCATTAACTTGACTGATATGAGTTTTCCTTGATTCCTCCAACTCACTGTGTCAATGCTGGCATCCGCCCTCAAAAGCAGTGGCGGATCCAGAGGGGGGGCACGGGGGCCCGTGCCCCCTCCAGACGCTTTAGGTAAGGACTAGAAAGAATTGACTTTCTTTTCTTCCTTTACGCTAAAAACGAGGAAAAAGAAACTATTTTGCAGATGGAGCGATAAAACTTCTATTCTATGTGACTTCTATTCTTTCAATTCTATGTGACAAACTGAGATAACCGGGTAATTGCTAAGACAGAAAGAAGCAGACACCTGCAAAATCACTTAGACAGTTGATTTATGCTCACGTTAAATCTTCAATAGACTTGAAGAAGACTCCATTTGACCCCCCCCCCCCTAAATTTTCGCGAAAAAGAAGTTATTGGTGATTTTGCGAGCTGAAAATTTCGCGAATTATATATGAACAAAACCAAAAGTTAAAAAAAAGTGCTCGAGAAAATAAGTGCTTTCACAGTATATATTCCTTTATTATATATGTCCAGTTTTAAAAAAAGAATGTGTTTTTTTGTATTTAATTAGGGAATAATTAATTAAAATTTTATTGATGATTTAAATTTAATAAATCAATTAAGTTTAATTAAATAATTGATTAAATTATATTTGGAAATTAAAACGGATCACAGTTTCTGGAGTTGTGTCCCCCCCTCTATTTTGTTTTTAAGCTGAAACCACGCACATCAGCCACATTGTGCCCCCCCCCCCCCAGAATTTTTTTCTGGATCCGCCACTGCTCAAAAGTCTTAAGAGGACAGTTCTCCCATAACTATTTTTTCTCAAAAAATAGAGGACATTTCATTTCCTATCAGAGTAATTAAATGAGGAAAACCGTTAATCTTTCTGCTTCACTATTCCTTCCTCTTGTCGGCCGTTTTTTGAGAAACACCAGTTTTAATTTAGGCGGCTATATTTTGAAACGTCAAATTAGGGACGCTAGAAAAAATATTCGTGTTCGTTTTTGGTTGCATTGCGCATCAACATGTATACTATTGAACTATTGTATGCTCAAAACATGGAAATCCGTCGAAATTCCACAATCGAAAACTTTTACGAATACAATGCTTTCTTCTATATATTGGATGCAGAAAAAAGTAAAAAAATGATGACCATCAGAAAATTTTCCCTTTGAAATCGTGTACAGATAGGGTAGCCATATTTCTGAAGTTCTAAGGTGCAAATCAAGAAGCAATTTGGGGAGAAAACAGAAGTTTTTAAATTTGGGGACGTTACGCGTCCCCAAGCAGTTAAAGTGTTTTTGGGGACAAATCATTAACATCCCCGAAATTCGAGGACATTCCACTTGAGGTTTGACCACGTGGTCAACATATGTACAGATCAAGTGGAGCCATTCTTTCACGATCTCTGTTACCTGTTTTTTCTTAATGAGAAATGACGCCAAGTATGACGTCACACCAATAGGCGTGGAGGTCTGACGTCACTCTGTTTAAGCCGCGTGCGCGTGGACTAGCCGTTTTCGTTTTCTGCGTTGAGTGTGTGAGAGTATAGTTTTTGATTCTAACAGATTTAAGGAAATTAACGTTCCAGATAAGAGGAGTTTGCTCTCCTTTATTATTGTTATTAAAGCAATATAATTTTTTTCAATAAAAACTTTGTTTTTTTTTTTTTACTTTTTTTTACTACTGTTAATTTTTTTTTTTTTTTAACTTTGTGTATTTTTTTCAATAAAAATGTGTTTTTCAATAAAACACACATTTTTGTTTTGAATAAAAATAAGGAATAGTGGTAAATGTACGATTTTTTTTCCAGTTCATTTTTCTCAGAAAATTTAAATCACCTTCAACTAGTTTAAAAAAATTATTGTGTGCAGTATATTTTAAAGGAATTGATGACAGAAATAATTTGAAAATACTTTTGATTTAGAATATGAGATTGTTCATTAAAACTTTGTCAAAATGCAACCAAACATTAAGTTGAAGTATGAATTTGGTTTTTTAAAAAAAATCATATACATTTGTTCATAATTCTTTATTTCTTTTTTATTGCATAAATCCCAAACAAATTAAAATTTGAAATCACATTTGGCAAATTTGAAAAAAAAAAAAAAAAAAAAACTAGGTGCGAAATTCTCATAAATAAGAAACAAATTAAAATTTGCAATCACATTCGACAAATTTTAAAACAAAACAAAGCACAAGAGCAAAATACCGGGACGTATGGCAAGCCTATATATAACTTTAATTTTTGAAATTTTTCTCTTTGAATATCACTTAAATAGAGTGTCCCTTATCCAGAGGTAAATACATTGTGGTCCCTATTTAAAGGGACTGGGACCAGAAAAAGTGTTCCTTAATTAGAGGTGTCCCTTTTTCGGAGGTGTCCCTTAATGGAGATACTACTGTATAAGGATTTAACACAAACGAAAATATTTTAATATGGAACAATTCTTTGTCATAAAATTTTGATGTTTTGCATTGTGTCCGCTTTCTCGGACAATTTTTATTTATGATTAATAAAGCTTGAAATTGTGTGTGATTGATATTGGACATATTAAGTAGCTTCCGCATTTAGCTTAAAGAGAAAAAAAAAACTAACACACTTTGTTGAAAATTCAGTCAGACGGGGTTAAACTTTAAAAAAAATAATAGCAGACAATCAGCAATCGGTGATTCCTTCCCTTCCCCTCCTCCCTTGCTTTTTTTTTAAATTTTATTTTTATATCAATAATTTACTAAGTCTTATTGTACTTTTCTAGTAACTATTATTTCACGCTAAATATATTCATTCAATTTCAATTACACGTAAATTAACGTAGTCTCCGAAAATCTACTGCATAGTATTTATTCGCATTTTTAAAGTATTAAACTTTTATTTTTTAATATTAGCACTTGGTAATTGTTATCAAATGATTTTCGTCCGAAGGTGAGCACATTAACAGGTGTCCATTATAGATTTATATTACACATTATCACTCTCGCAGTAAGGGGATTCCAGACCACAAGAGAACCTACTTCACACCCCAAAGGCTATGTAACAACCGGAGAACCAACCCTCCCTATTTAATGCTTTAACAGGTGCATTCGTTTATTGTGCCACTAAATAATGACAAGAAGTTCCGAACTGTGGGGAGTTCATCAGGAACATTACCGAAAGTCACAAATTACAAACAAACGGGGTGGTCTCTGCGTTGTAGGGGCTGTGACGTGCGGGACGACGGTTCCCTTTGGAAACCACTTATGCAAAAAGTAATCCTTTATTTTTTTACAGAAAAAAAAAAAATGAGAGAGAGAAAACTAAAATTAAAATATAATTGTAATGACGCTGCAATTTTTAACGTAAATTTCAAGCTAGAATTTTTCTGTAGTTTTATTTGATTAAATGTTATCTACTGTTAAGAATTTGGATAAAGTTTGAAATGCAGGAAACAAAACTGTTTGTTAGTGTACTGTACTATAAGCTGTTTATTTTACCTCTAATAAAATCATCTAAAAGAATTACGTCATGCAATGATTCTAGAATCTAACAGCGAGCATTAATGAAAATAAATCTCTATATATGAATAAACTTAGGGAGACAGGGGAGGGGGCAGGGGAATAAAAAAGGGGGCGATACCTTATTTCAATTAAAAATCAAGCAGAACATCTTAGCAACAAACCAAAAAAGCTTGGTACAAATGGTGCCCCCTTTATTAATTGATTTACTTTAATATTTACGAAATCAACTATCAATGCTGGTTTTTTTTTTGAAAGGTAAAAAATCCAACTTCTTTCCAAATGTTTTCATTAAATTTAGACACTATTTAAAAATACGAAATTCATTTAATCCAGAAAGTACAATCAAAGCTTGAGTTAAAAAAAAAAGTTGTAAAGTAATGCCACTTCTAAAATATCAGTGCATCTTTTCGTGTAAATATTTGTTATGTGTATGTCCTTATACATTAATCTACAATGCATTCAGAGTATATTGTTGTAAAAAAGATTGCACAAAACGTTATAAAATTGAAAAAGTCAACAGCTACACTGATAGCATAATCTTTACCACTTGAAGAACATTTATTATTATTATTATTATTATTATTACATTTTTGAGGGAAATATGAAAGAAGCCGCCTCATCTGAAGTATAGAAGGGTAATTAAACGTAAATCAATAATTTCAAGAACACAGGCCCAGCGAGAACCAGAGGCAGCAAGGCGCTTGCCTCACAGCGCAGCTTCCTTAAGGGGGCGGCAATTACTATCTAATCAATTTATTAGGTAGTATTACGCTTCTAATGAATAAGAAAATAGGTATGTCCTATGGGGATCTTGATATATTTACATGGGTATTCAAATGAAAGCAAAATTACAGAAAAAAAAAAAAAAAGATTGAATACCACATAAAACTTAAACTTTGAATGCCATTTTTTTCACACAAAAACAGCACAATATCAAGAACAACTCCTGAACTATTTTTTTCATCTTCAAAACATCTCCAGTAAAATTAAAACCTTGATGCAGTTTTCTATAATAACTGCATCAGGGCTAGAATTCAACTAGCACTTCAGATAATAATCTGAGATATCCAATTATCTGTAAGAAGAAATATAAAATATATTAAGAGCAAATAAAATAGAAAGCACTTTAAGATAAAAAGAATTTTTAAAAAATTCACTGCTTAAACAATAACAATGTCAAAAATATAGCAGTAATTTTGGGAAGGTAACTTATAAAATATAAAATATGAAATTATATATGAAGGCATTATAATTTTATACTTTGCACTTAGTGCATCAAACTTTTCAATTAAGGTCTCGCACAGGTAAAGTTTATAAACATGTTTATTATAATAATGCCCCGATACCTTATTATATTATAAGGAAACACAACATAAACCTCAAATTGTCCTACAATTGTCCTACAATGGTAACAAACTGACATCTAATATCTAAGGAAAATATGCAATTAGATCACAGTAAAACCTCACAAACTCACTCCTTTCAAAATAAATGAATAGACAATTACATAGTACATAAAAAAATTTCATCTTTTAACATCATTCTGAAAAACCACACAAAGCTTTAGCTACTTTTCCAAAGATGTTAATGAATCTAAAAGGCTCTTACTGCTTAGGGAGTAAAAAGTTTAAAAAAATTACAAATTTTTTATTGGAAAAAAAATGATATTGCTTTAATAACAATAATAAATGAGAGCTTAAACAGAGTGACGTCAGAGCTCCACGCCTATTGGTGTGACGTCACACTTGGAGAGCGCTCGCACATAATGTGAACTAACGTCCACCACAATGGCGGCCGGTGTGAAAGCTTTCACAAAGTAAGTGAGTTATTAAAATACCGTTTTTTAAATATTTTTGTCTATAATTACCCCTTGGTCCATTTTTAAAAATTGTACTGTATGAAATTTATTGACTGGTAAATATTTTAATTTGAATATTTGTTAGAATATATATATTTACATAGTTCTTTTCATGACTCGGGACTCGCACCTCTGTTTGCATCGGATATATTACTTTAGTTCAGTTTCTGTGTAAATTCCTTTATGAAATAAGTTTTTAGATGCATAGTTGTAATTATAGCTATTTTGGGCATATTATTTCTCTACAAAAAATAAAAACTGCACTTTTTCAACTTTTGCTTTTTTTCATTTCTTGTGTATTTATTTATTTTTTTGTGTCATTCGTGAATAAGGAACGTATTGGGGCTCTGCCGAGTAAATGTTTGAAGATTTTTGTTATCTTTGGTATTTATGTTTATCCTTGGCAGTTTGGTTTTCTTTCCTCACTTTACCTTCATTAATTTCATGTTACATGTTTTTGCCATAGCCGAAAAACCGTCCCGGCGAAAAATTTACTTTTGATTCCTTGAAATAGCTTTCTGCAAAGCAGTTGCTCCTTTCCAAATTCATACTTTTGCAGTTTCTACTGACCAAATTCTGAGTGGCTTGCCATGTTTAGGGTTGGGGGGGGGGGGGGGGAGGTGGACATTTATGTATATTTGATACTAACTGATGTTTTGACTGAATCATTCTGGTAATGCCGTTGGTGAATTTTAGGATTTCAGTAGTGAAGGAACGAAAAAGTAAAATGACTGAAAGAGTGACAAAAGTAATTATTTGTTCTTTGCTCAAAAGCAAGCGAAAAGGAGAAAATAGCATATCAATCAGTGTTTTTCAATCCTGAATAATTTTTAGTTTATTTTGACTATTTCTTAATCTGTAGCTTAGACTGTTTCATTAAATAGCAGTTTTAATTGTAATATTAATTAGCAAAATTTAGATATTCAATGCAGTAATACACAACTTGTATTTACATCCTTTGTAAATTGGAATTTTGAATGTAAGAATTCCAAATCACATGATCAGTCATACAACACTTGACTTATATTATCTTAACTGTGATATAGTTGCTGCTTTAAGTTTTTTTTTCCATCGATTTAAAATAGTTTGAAGATTTTCAAAAAGGCAAATAAACAAGAAAAATAGAATCTTTATTTTGATGTGACAAAAGCATAAATTGTAGTCCTTGTTCGAATTCTAATACGCTTTTGCTGATCTCTTGTTATCAAAGAAGTATTTTCATAAATCTTATTCTGTGTTGCAAAATCTCCTCATTGAAATAATTTATTTTGTGCAAAAATCTTTAGTTCTGTATCCTATCAGCCTCCAATCTCCCCTAGTATAGCCATTCCTTTGATTTTAAATATCAAAAATCCAATTTCTTTTGTAATCAAATTTTAGGTTGATCCTTTATGCTGTCAATGGATGGATTGTGCTTTTGTTAAAATATGAAATCATACATGTTTAATCTTTCATTTTTCAATGTATTTCGATTGAGTGATTAGCGAAAGATTTCACGAGAAGGGTTTTATTTACTTTCTTATTTTTATTTATTTTAATTAGAAACCTTTTTTGTGTCAAATTCTACAACATTACCATTTCTGCAGATGAACTTTTTTTTTTAGCTTGACAAAGAGAAATGAAGATAATTTTTAAGCTATCAGAGAAGTATGTTAAAAGAGTACTGACAAAAAGAGAGATGAATTCATTTGAAACACATAGCCTGCCACAAGTGCAAATGGTGTGTGCCTGAAGAACCAAAGCTTGCAATTATTGTGAGAACAAAAGGGTAAGATGGAGGGGTCATGACCCCCCTCCTGTATTTTACAATGCATTGAATTTGTACATGCTGTGTATTTTGTTGTTTTTTAACCGACCTCACAAAGATGGAGGTTATACATTCATACCGTATGTATGTTGTTTTCTTTGTTTGTTAGTCCACCCATAACTAGGGTTGAAAGTTTGTCGCGGAAAAAAGAGCGCGAAATTCGTGGGATATTGAATTGAATTGAATTACATTTATTTTCCAGTTCGTGTGCTTAGTCTCGGGACTCGCTTTCGTGGGATATTTCGCGAAATGTTCGCAAAACCACAAATATAGCAGATCAACAATAAAAGTTATTCTTCATTCTAAAATATAGGGATATTATTAAAAATAGAAGTATTGTTAACTTCGTCAGAAGCATTTAAATATTTGTATTGACTAGGATCAAAAACTCAGATTACATTAAAAAAAATTTTAGGCTGGTTGGCAAAATCTGTTTATTGTTACTGCTTTTTTAAAAAAAAGAATTTTGAATTTTTTTCTTGGCACAAGTTTCTGTATGTATCTGAGCACCCAAAGTCTAAAAAGGCTCATTTTTAGACTTTGGGTGCTCAGATTTTTTCCTTGGTTTCTGAAATTTTTTAAAAATTGGACATTTTGCGAGTGAATAATTACAAAAAAAAATAATAATAATAATAATAAAATAAGAAAAATTCACGGAATTTAGGAAAAAAGCTTTAAAAATCGCGAAAATCATCTCAGGAATTCGCAACGCGACAAACTTGCAACCCTACCCATAACTAATGTTTAGAAAACAAATTTCTTCTTCTGTACTATTTAATATCATTGTTAAATTAAAATGAAAAAAAATGTTAAATGACCTTTTTTTTTTCTATGTAAAGTAGAAAAATTTTCACTTGGGGGAGGGGAGACTCTCTTTCTATCAGTATCTTACTCCCCCCCCCCCCCCACTTTTTGTTCTCCCACTTCTATAAATGAATCAGATTTAAAAATTGCAGTTATTTATAAACTGTTTTTTTTTTTTTTTGTGAAATATATTATATACCTTTGATTGATTTATTTAAAAATTATTTATTTTTTTTAATTTCTTTTTTCCCTTACGATTTTCTTTGAAAAGTTTAGTAAATGAAGGAAATTTAGTTTGATAATTTTGGTTAACAATTAAAATTAAGTTAATTTTAGTATAACAGATATTTTTAGTACTGCAATTCCACCGTCGCATTCTTTTTGCTTACTTTATTTGACTTTTCAGAATTAGATCATATTTTATTTCTGTAAGTGATTGTTTATTTTTCAACTTCTCCCTATTGATTCTCAAGTAATCTTTTCAAACTTTACGTAGTCCAACTTGTTTATCTTAATTCTTGAGCCCGACCCTCCATAAAACCTCTCTATCTCAAAATGTTTCTATCCCCCCCCCCCCCCCCCCCGACAATTTGTAGCATAAATTCAGAAATTGTCCTACATTGTCAAACGCAGAAAAGAATTCCAATATTGTCATTTGTTCTTTTCATTCCAAAAACATTCAGTTTCATCACTTAATGTTGCATTTAAAATTATTTGCCTGAAGAACATAGCATTATAGCTATTGCAGTGTTTTACATATATTGAAGCATGCTTAAAATGTGTTTACCAATGCTGGACATTTAATGGAATTGTGTTACCTCATTTAATTATAATATTTGAAGATATTATTCTAAAAGTTATTTTTTTTTTGTTTCTCTTCAGGTATGGAAGTGTATCAGATCCTAAATGTTTTAGTCTACTCTGAGAATATTCAGTTAGGAGGATAACTTCCAGTTATCTTGCCTGTAAAACTCAAAGGTATGAATATAGAGCCTAAGCTCTGAAAAGTGTTTTTTGCTTTCAATATTTCAATTTTGTATATGGGGCTTTTTTGTTGTGATTTCGTTTGATTTTCTCCCTATTTATTTGGGTATATTTTGGAATCATTTGAATATTACAATTGTTTTTAATTCACTGCTTGAAATGTCCCTCGACGAGTTGGGGAAATAGATATTGTTCCAACAGTAACAAGTTTTGCCATCAGGCAAACATGTTTTGAGTTGCTTAACTTTGAATTATTGAAAATGAATGTATCATCATACATTCATTTTTATTAATTCAAAGTTATTGTTTATCAACTGAAAACCTTTTAAGCTTTAGAATTTGTGACCAAATGGAATGGAGATACAAGCACTTTCGGAAATAAAAGAAGTGTTATTTATTTATTTATTTATACCTCATCAATCACCACCGTACCTACTCTGACGAGGGCTTAACCGAATGTGGTGATTGAGAGGAAAGAACAGAAAAGAAAGACATTTCGAGCGACGCCCACTGGGTGTCACAGATCATGTGATGTTACTTATACAAATTTTGAAAAAATAGAAAATAGAGTACAAACTTTAAAAAAAAAAAAAAAAAAACACAGTAAATAGCAAACAGCAACAATAATAATAAAACATAACATAAATATGATGAGCAATTAAATAAGAAAGATTTCAGAGCTGCGAATGAAAGTCCTATTGAAATTATTACGAAGGGAGCTGAAAGTCATCTCCATGAGTGTTTAGGAGGAACATAACTGCATGCAAGTTCTTTCGAGTTACTGGATGAGATAAAATATGGATGATGTTTTGAGAGAAAGTGCTATTGGAATCATATCTGCAATGGAAGGAACTGGTCAAAGGACACTTGAAAATGTAATGATCTGGCGTACCCGGTTGACTGCAAACACATACTGGAGAATTGATTATATTAAAGCGATGTAAATATGAAGGAAAAGGACCGTGTGCACTGAGAAATTGTACTTCCGATGGATGTTTGCAGCGCGGCTTCAGTTTTACTTTTCGCAGGACATCGTGAACCCTGCGACCAGTTTCAGCGGTGTCCCCTATCTGTTGCCAGTTGTTGAGAAGATCTGTCCAAAGTAGATATTTGAGATACCATTTAGGCAAAGGAATTTTATATTCTAATGGATGAGTAGAGTTTTTTGCTGCGGTCTTGGCCAATGAGTCGGCTCGTTCATTGCCGAAGTGGCCTTTATGAGCTCTAATCCATGCCAGTTTTATTATGGGATGTTCTCTGCTGAGGGATTGAATATCACGGACTAATTTTGAAGTATGCATAGGGTCCTTTAAGGCTTTAAGAGAAGACATGCTATCGGAGAATATTGTTGTGATGGAGTTTATATTATTTGTTGTAATATAATGCAGAGTGTGAAAGATTGCAAAAAGTTCTGCTTCAAAGACTGAATTATTGCAAGAAAGTTTAGCTGACCAATCGTAAACAACCTGATCATTGAAAATGTGAGTAAATGCTGAAGCTGTTCCATCACTTAATTTCGATCCGTCCGTAAAAATACCAGAATGAAGTGCTGACACATCAGGTTCTTCTAAACAAATATTCGGAGTTATGCACTGCAGGTTTGGATGTTCTGTCCATTTATGGCAATTTTCTTCAAAGTCATCATATGAAAAAGTATTATTAGGTGAAACTTCAGTTATAACTTTGCGTAAGAAGATATTACCTAGAGAACTTATTCGATGAATCGTGAGAGCTATTGGTGGAATTCCCGCAAGAACATGTAATGTGACGTGAGCTGATGTGTTATAGGCACCCAAAACAACAAGAAGGAAGTGGCGTTGTATAGTTGCTAATTTCTTTAGGTCTTTCTGTTTCAAAAATGGACCCCATACTGCTGCTGCGTAAAGAATTGAAGGTTCTATTACTGTCTGGTATAACAATCTGCGTAACTGGATATTAGCTCCCCAAGATTTTCCAGAAATGCATTGCAGTTTACCGAGGAGATGAATTGCTTTTTTATGAATTTTTTCCAGATGTGCTGTACAGTTGAGTTTTTTATTCAGCCTTACGCCAAGATAATCTATTTCTTTATGCCTTTTGATGAAATTGTCGCCAAGCTTTATTATTGGTTGTCGAGTATAATTTTGTGGTTTAAAGAGCCTTAGTTTTTTCTATAGAAGCTTGTAAGTGGTTTATTTGGAGCCATTCTTGAACTTCTCTAAGTGCATTATTGGCTGTGGATTCTAGTTCACACAGGGTTGAGCCGGAAACCACGAGAATGATATCGTCTGCAAAGGCCTGTATTTGGACGTTTTCAGACCATGATCTATCAAGTAATGGAGCAAGAACTAAATAGTTCTGGACCACATCAGGAACCTTGCGGGCATCCTTTGGATGGGTGCGATGTCACCGAGGTGGATCCTGAAATGATTGTGATAGCTCTGTCTGATCAAAAGCTTTTGTACATCCCGAAAACCCCGCTTTCACATTTTACACGAGTAAGTTGTTGCAATATTGAGTTCCATGTAATATTGTCGAATGCTCCTATTACATCGAGTGAGAGCAATAGTGTAAGTTTGCCGTTATTTATGCAGTTGTAAATTTTATCAAACAGATTTTGCAAAGCATTTTCCGTGGAGCAGCCAGGTGTGAATCCAAATTGATGAGGACTATTAAGATTAGAGCTGATAAGATGATATTGTAATCTGTTAAGAATAAGCTTTTCAAGAACTTTTGATAATACTGGAAGTAATGTTATTGGGCGATATGATGAGAATAAATTTAGTGGTTTGCCATGTTTATGAAATAAAAGAAGAACTCCTTCTTTCAGAGCTTTCAGAAAGTACCTTAGTTGAAGGCAAACATTGCAGAAGCTTAGCAAAAAGTCGGGAAAAACAGAGTGAACGTAATTCCAAATATAACCATCGCGACCTGGTGCTTTATTTTTTGAGAGCTGATCCATAACAGTCTGAATTTCCTGAGATGTGAACACTGATGAATCTGGTAGAGTAAATAATTGATTATTATCTCTTATTTCGTCAGACGAGTTAGGAAAGAAATGACTTAAAAGGAATTTCAAAAATATTTCTTCAGAGTCATTGCTGCCAATTTGCTCTTGTAGTATTGAAGGTAAAACTGCTTTACGAAAAGCTATTTTATATGGTTTTGCATAAGCGGTGGTCATATTAGTACAAAACTTTTTCCAGGATTCTTTGCGAGTTTTGCATATAGTTTTCTTATACATTGAAAGTTGTTTGTTGTATATTGAACGAAAATTAGCTTTTAAATCCGGCTGCGCTTGACGTTGGTATCTTCTTCTACACGCTCTTAGCTTATTCTTGAAAATTGTGAGTTCTTCACTCCACCAAGGAGGTTTAGACGGTGTTTTAAAAGATCTCGGCTTGAAACTTGCTTTAGCACAATTCTGTAATCTAAGGATAAGACCGTCCAAGAACGTATCCAGACTGGTTGTTGAAGTTAACTTATTAATATTTTGAAGAAAGAAAGTAATATCCCGTTTCATTTTACATTTGAAAAATGAAGAATTATATTTTGATTTAAAACGCACAAATTTAATGGCTTGAACTGGCTCAAATATACGAATTAAAATGTACGAGTGATTGCTGAGTGAAAGATCTTCCAATACCTCCCAAGAAAGAGATGAATAGATATGCCTTGAAAGAGTCAAGTCTGGCCATCCTTTACGACCTTCTTTTAAGAAGGTTGGAGGAGAATTGGTAGAGTTATGCATGTTTAAGTTGTGTGTTGCAATGAAGTCCAAAAACAAATGACCCCTAGCATCTTCATCATGATAACCCCAAACTCTGCTGTGAGCGTTAAAGTCACCCCCAAGCAAAATCGGCAAAGCAGTAGCTCTAAAATATTCTTGCAGCTCTTTCAGGAGAGTCTAAAGATCCTGCTGGTGATGAATATGCTGATATTATTATGTTAGTTGTACCTTGAATGTTTATTTTCAGTGAAACAAAGTCTTGGCCTATGTATGAAACGAAAGGAGAAAGCAAATTTGATGTACTCACTATAGCAGCTTTGCCGCTTTGTGATAGCACCACATTCCAAGCTGTAGGAAGACCACAGATTTGACCATTTTTTATGTATGGTTCTTGAAGTAGCATTATTTGAATATTTCGAGAGGCGACTGTAGATGATAAAATGGCTGTTGCGGCTTCACAGTGGTTCAGGTTGATTTGCAGTATGTTCAGTAAATTAACAGTTAATGTAGAAATATCTTCAGCATTGCGGTCACCATTGGCACAAACAGAATTGTTATAGAATGTTGGATTACTTCTTAAAACTGAAGAGCTGTTAGAATGGGAATTAGAAGAACTGTCCATAACAAAAAAAAATGAAATATAATAAAAAAGAAAGGGAAAAATAAATTATGAAAACGTTAATGACCGTAATCGATTTTTTCTCTTTGTCTTGAAAGTTCTAACTGATAAATAGAGCATATGTTGTCTGAAGCACAATGATCATGAAAGGCGAAGCCTTTTGACATGCAATTGATACACGAAACTGAATCACTGTGGCATTCGTGGGTGAGATGTCGACCGCTACATTGCGCACAAAAGGGTTTGTCTTCTTTGCAATATTTTGCCGAGTGACTGAAATCTTGACAAAAATAGCATCTTCTGACTCCCATATACTCCTTTACTCTATAAGATTCCCATTCAAAGGAAAGTGTTTGCAAATTTAAGATATGATGAAAGGTACGAGGATTGCATGAAATAACCTAATTGTTTCTTTTACCTCTAGAAGAGTAATTGAATAGAATTTTGAACTGTAGTTGTTCATCGCAGTTTGCATTAAGAATAGATTTCATGTGCTCATCATTATATGTTTTCGGTATTCCATGGATCACTATCTTGGGATGTCTTTGTTGTGGAGTACGAATTTGGACATGGAGAGAGATTTCTGGGATTGATGAAAGTGCCTTTTCTATTTCAATCTTATCTTTCAGAGAGGGTAGATCTACCGCTATTCCGCTGTTTCAAATGTGGCATACTCTTGAAACTTTAATTTTGTCAGATGCTGGGTTATAGCTTTCTTGAACTAAACTTCTTAAGTCCTGGGAGCTGATAGTTGGATATTTGGGGTATATTAATAAAGTGTGCAGTCTAGGATTTTTCTTTAAGGCTGTTGCATAAGTAATATTGTCTGGCGGATAAACAGCTTGTTTGGATGGTTGAGCCTCTTTTTCAGTTGTAACTTTCTCTGTTAAATGAGAACTTCCTTGAACTAGATCTTTGGTTTGGTTAGAAATTGCCTTTGGTTTTTGCTTGTTAACTTGAATTTCTACTAACTTCGTCTTTAATGAATTTGCTTCCTCTGTTTTTAAATTGAGATTGCTTTTTAATTCATCGACTTTAGTAATTAATTTGAACACATGCTCTTTCAATAATTGAATTATTTCCGTACCTCGCTGGCGTAAGGGCAAAGGGAGGCGGTGTTTTACTTTTCCTAATTGGCTGTTAAGTATTTCAGACAAACCATCAAAAAGTTCTGAAGACGTCAGATTCTTAAATGAATTAGTTATATTTCCCTGTGCCTGTAGTTCCAAAGGTAGGGAAGCTGTTGATCCAAGTGGATGAGAAGATGATCCATTTGAAACAATCTCAGATAACACTGTATCAGTTCCAGATGAAATGTCCTCTGATAGGTATGATTCTATGCCTTGCACTATGGATTCCTTTTTAGAACAATCATTTGTCCGTTTTTTTGGAAGGCGTTTATTAGAAATCTTCTTTTGCAAATTCTTCAATGGAGTTATATGAGCCCCGTGTGAAATGGGGTTTAGGCATCTACTTTTACTTGCCATAAAAGAGAAATTACTAGTAAAATAAATGAGCTAGATCTGAAAATACTGCCTTTCAGACATGGTCAAATAATTGAAAATATTTTTGAATAAAATGGCAACAATGCTGAAACTTTGAATAATATAACAACGTCAAATGTTGGCGACACATTTAAAACTGAGAATATAAACAATGGGATTTTGGCAGAGTTGAAATAATAAGCTATCCAAATATTAAAGAGAAGCAATTTTAACAAGAGTTAAACTAGAAACCATTATAATTAAGGTAGGGCCATTTGTGAACTTGAAAGATGATAATTATATTACTTCTTGATAAAACCTTTGACTTAGACGTCCGGATCATACAAATTCAAATATTTAATTAAGTGCAATCTTGAGTGAACTTGCTGCAGTAAAATTCCTATGCTTGTTTATGTCTTCAGATCTCACGATGACCGTTAAATCCGTAAGCGTAGCAGAAAACTGTCAAAAGCAATTTCCAGCTGTAACTTTTGATTAATTTCACCGAAATTTAAATAATTAGCATCATTTTCTATAGAAATATATACTGAATCGAATAATTTAATTTTTTTTTTGTTAAAACAAAGAATATTCTGCTTGTAATGAGCAAAAAACACAGAGCTCAAATGATTTCAAACAAACTTTAGAAAACAGCTCGCGACTCCAAAAGAAGAGTTAGATAAGGAAATGTATAGTAATATATTGATTTAAAAATTTGTTTTCTGTTGAAAGCTACGGAGGTCTTATGGCCCCTGCCTCCCACCCTACCCCACTTTGAAATCTGCCCCTTATGAAAATCCGACCTTAAGCACCTATTCTTATTTACATGAATAACATGAAAATTTGCGTGAAATTCGTACACAGAGAATAAATGGAAGAAATGTTTAGTTCATAACAGGCACCGTTTTCATCAATTTAAGCAATACAGGTTTCCCACCCCCTCCCCTTAAATTAAACAAAGTTATGGTTTAAAACTGCATTTTTAGAACTTCAGTTTCTAAAAATTAGATCCCAAATGTATAGAGCTGCTTTTGTAAGCTTCCCAAGAAATTACACTCGAACTCCATTATAACAAAGTTGAAGGGATCTAGACGAATTGCTCATTAATTATCCCAGACAACCGTAAAACTGTTTTTCTTGCAAATTAAAATCTTAGTGGGTAAAAACAAAAATGACACCTTAAAAGAGACTCATTTTTATCTTTTTGCTTCATTTGTTTCACTTTGTTATGCAGAGAATAAATACAGAGAGTTTTGGACTTATTTAAGTAAATATAACAGACTTTTTAAGCATAGGTGCCATAAGTTCAAAAGTATTTTATTCTATAAATTAAATGCTCTAGCATTAAGACAATGCAGCAATTAAAAGAATACTTTGTATTAGTATGTACTTAAGTTTATTTTGGGTCATTCCATATCAAACCATCCAGCCACAAATGAAAATGAAACCCATGGTCTCAGATTCTTATGATTTTTTTTATTTGTTCATTTTACTATCACGATTACCCCTGTAAATTTTTCTGTTGCTATCTTTAATACTTTTTGCGATATCAATTTTCTAAAATGTGTTTAAGGGGACGTCTTCGCTTTGCGGACAAATTTTGTGCTAGCGACATAGTTTAAGCAAAAAATTCGTAACTTTGCCAATTTTCATAATATCACGAAACTTTTTTCACTAAAATGTTCAGAATAACTTACAGAATTAGAAAAAAATGCATTTAAACAAATATCTATTAAATGGTGCAGTTAGGATTGGCCCATGAATGATCAGTAATACAAGAAAGGAAAAATTACGTCAGTGTGTAAAAAATTATCACTTTCTATTTTTTGACAACGGTCTACATTGAAATTGGATAATGTGCAGCTATTTTTTTTTACGAACGTTTAAAATTTTTTTGTGCCATCATCTAACTTTTGTATTATTTCACCTTTTCATATCAAAATTTCGAGAAAAATTCACGTCTCTTGTTCCAGAGAAGAAATATATGAAGACGCTATTATAAAAAAATTCTTACTTAACCTGATTCATTCTTTTAATACCTATGTTTTATGAAGGGCTTTTGACATTGAACTAACAATTTAGTTCAGTTTTTCCAATGAACACGGGTTCTCGTTAAATCAATAATAGACTCTGATTATACCATGAGCATTCCGACTGGGAATTTTTAAAATTACCCTTATCATGGCATTCACTTCTATGCCTTTACATCACATCTACTTCTGCTAACTGCAGTGGAATCTAAGTGCAACAAAGTTTCTTGGTTCTGGTTCCAGTTTAAAAATTCACAATAGAGAAAATGTTGTTATATGGAGAATAGAGACACAGATTTTTGCACTTATTTAAGTACGTATTACAAACATTTTAGCGTAGGTGTCATAATTTCAAAAGTATTTAATTATGACTTTCAATTAAAAATGCAATAATATATATTATAGGTTTATTAAAATGATTCTGATTTTTATTGTATAAAGAAAATGCTCAAAGAATACTTTGTATTAGTATGTGTACTTAAGTTTACTTGTAATTTTTCATTTTACATTGCTTTGTGAACAAATGGTGTGCTTAGGAGTCTTGAAAATGTAACAAAAATCAACAAGTTAAGTGCCTGAAAGAGTGACTTTGTACCATGAAAATTCAGGCTGAAGTGCTCAAAAGTGTCCATATCATAATCTGCATCTCTCTGACTGCATGTGTGTGGTTTTAAAACAAGTGATTGTTTTATTTTAGTAGACATCATTGTCCATTTTTCGATATCAAGCTATTTTATTTGGTTACAAAGCTTCAATATTTTATACTTCTCCTGGTTAAAATGCATTTTCCACTTTTCACTAATTCTTTTCCTTATTTTCAGCAATTATCCGGACTGTGTGGCTTCAAACTTCATCATGCACGTATCAACCTCTAATTGTGCAAACGTTCATATATTCTCATACATCCCAGGAAGTTTATCGAATTGAAGGTTCCAAGAAATGCAACCCTAGGACAACTTTGTCAAACTTTAAGGTTTTAAATGAAAAGCTGCAAGTTCCTGAATTAAGCGAGTCAACAAAAACAAGAGCTCTAAAATTGCTATATACTGAAGAGGTAGATGCTACGGGCCCAGACTCTTTTTTCGTGATGCAGAAAGTTATGTCCAGCATTTAATACATTCAAATTTGAAACCAAGGTCATTCTTGCTTAGATTAAAATATTCTTATCTAAATACTATCGAAACAAAGTTGTACAATGTGCTCAATGTTGTAAATAACTACGTACGTAGTACACTAAAGCTTCCAAAAAAAGCTGTGGCGAGGGCGTCATTGAATAAAAAAAATAATAGTAAAATACGTTAAAGATTAAAATTTTCAATAAGTACAATTTAACTAAAAAAAATTTACTAGGCAGCTTAACGGTATCCTCCGTTCTTCTACTCTGACAAAAAGAAAGTTTTATAGAAAAAGTATTATTTGCCTACTTATACAAACTACATTCTTGAAATAATGTTCTGTGAAGTTTGTGACAAGATCATCACAATCTCATTATAAAAGCAAAGTATCATATGCCACTCATTCACGCAGCCAAAATAGAAGTGTTTGTGATTGCCATGAAAAAGCTTGGCGTATTCGAAAACTGCTACGTACCAATGTAAAGAGTTTGTTTTATTTTGTATTCTGCAGAGCCCCTTTTTCTGATTCAATTGACAAACAAAAGTTTCCAGACCCATACTATTTTACTGTATAATAACCAATTTGTGAACAAACAAAAATAACTTCCTTTGTGAAAAACATGCTCTTGTGATTTTCAGCTGAATGGGTTTTTAGGGATATCATTAGAGAAAGAACATTTGAGGAGTCATATCTGCAAAAGATCATCGTCCTGTAATTTTAGAAAAGTTTTTTCATGCTGTACAACAATGGCGTACAATTCAAAAATCACTGATGCTCAAAAGCGGCATTCGTGTGAGCATTGTTCAAAAGCATATTCTTTCCCTTCCGATTTAAAGAGACATATGAGAGTCCACACAGGCGAAAAGCCATATTTTTGTGAACAGTGTTCAAAGGCATTTTCAGTTGCTTCAAATTTAAAGAAACATATAAGAGTCCACACCGGCGAAAAGCCATATTCCTGTGAACAGTGTTCAAAGTCATTTTTTCAAACTACAAGTTTGAAGGCACATGTGAGAGTACACACAGGCGAAAAACCATATTCCTGTGAAAAGTGTTCACAGGCATTTTCTTGCTCTTCCCATTTAACGACACATATGAGAGTCCACACAGGTGAAAAACCATATTCGTGCGACTACTGTTCTAAAAGTTTTTCTTCCAAATCAAACATGACAAAACATATGAGAAGCCATTCTATTGCGCTCAAGTGAAAGGCCTGGGTAGTTATTTTCTCAGGGCAAACCCTTGCCAACACTTAGAAAGCATATTGTGAAAAAAAAAAAAGGGTTTCTGTAAAATTTTCTTAAAGACACCTTTCCAAACCATTAAGGACTAGTTTAGACTCGTGCACTTCGCATTTTCGTAAATTGTGCCTCAAAATATTTTTTTACGTCACAGTCTCTGCAGGATAACTGAGAATTCAGAACCACAAAACTCATACTTCTTTGAAGGCAGTTCTTGCAGTGGGATGAGTCACAACTTTCTGAAAGTTCTCCCTTTTAATGCTCATACTGGTTCTTTGAGGGCTGCGACCCACAGAAATTACTTTATATTCCTCCACATTGCTGCTGACTTGAAGTGGCCACGGCAGCAGTTTCCTTTTCATATGAAAGCACAAGAGGCAAATCACGTTCTTCTGGGTAAAAGTGTGTTTTAATGGTGGAATAAAGGACAGTTAATGAATAAGCATGGAATGAATGACGCATGCACAGAAAGCCTTCAAAAATAAAAATGTTGTTGTTGCAGCTGCCATATAACCAACGTAAATAGTGCTGTAATGTCTCCGAAATCTCTTGCAATTCTTTCTTGTAAGAAATCATACACTTGTGCTTTTGTTTAATGATATATTTTTAGCTCTTCTATGGACCTGTCAAGAGTGAAAACCGACTGAAATTCCATCCGTGTGAATATTCTATTGTTCAAAAGCCTTTTCAGTTAAGATTTAGTTAAAGATTTTATGAAGTCCAGAAGTCCTGCCATACATTTTATATTTGTTTCATCCACAAACTCGCTTCTTTTGCATTGAAAAAAGTGGTCCTTGTAACACCAAAACATGTGCCTGCTATTATTATTGCTCTTTGTCTTTTCTGAGTTACATTTGAGCAGGTGCATATTATATCTTTAATTTTTATTCACAATATTTTGCGAGCTATTTTGTTAATGATTATCATAATATTTGCAAGGTATTTTCTACTTTGGTGATGGTGTATTTCTTTGCTACTTTATTCTTTGTTCAATTTTGGTTAGTTATTTAAGTTTTTGCACAAGGAACACAGAACTTTTGCTGCTGAATTTACTTGTGAAATGTTTAATTTTACTTCTTTTTTTACTGTTAATTAGGAGTTTTAATTTATTCATTCATTGAATTCATATAATTCTTTGTTCATTTTGTAATTGACATACTTTGATATTTTGATAAACTATTTATGCAATGCAAAATGAATCATTGAATTAAAAAGGGATAAAAATGAAATTCAATTCAATGCCGTCAATTTTCCTAATGAAATCCAATGCATGAGTAGGTTAATTTTAAAGTGTTTAAAATTCTGAAGATATTTTTTAGTAAAAGGAGATCTTCTTCTGAAAGACTCTTTAGTTTTAAAATTATGCTGTCATTTTCGAAGTGAATATATACAGTCATTTTAACTATTAAACTATGTCATGTTATAGGAGGACAATAAAACATATAAATTTTAGTATAAAATTATAGAAATGTTTGAAAAATAGTTTTCTAGTTTAATGAAACAAGTTTTAAGTATTGAAATAGTCTATTTGTTAAGCAATGAAGGAGATTATAAATTTTACACCATATCTTTTGTTTATCGATAAATTTTGTGCTAATCTTGCATGTGGTTAAAATTCATTAAAAATAATATTTTTGTGTATGTATTAAAATATGTCAAATATATTTTTCTTGTCTCTAATTCTCTCTCTCTCTCTCTGTGTGTGTGGAATTATTAACTTTTTACAAGAATATACATTCATATTGCCAATTTTGTGACAGGGGAGCCACGGAAGAATTTGTGCCTTCCAAGGGGGCCACAAGTCGAAAAGGATTGAGAATCCCTGGTTTAGTGACATGACAATTTTCGTCATATTCGACCAGAATAAAATTCGTCAAAATATTTAAATGAAAGACATGTACGAAAAATGTTCAACTAATATAGAAAAATATATTTACATGTTGTACGATTATTCTGTGTGTTCTATTTGTAAAAACTGTACTTATACTCACGAAGATATAGGTATTTCTCCAATTTCCTTCTCGTGTTTTAGCTCATAACAAGCAAACTATTTCACGAAAGGTTACCAAACTGTTAGAAAACTTGACAGAAAATAAGTGAAACGTTACACTGAAATTTAAAATCCAGTTATTGAATATTTGATAAATTATTGACATTAAAACAAATTAATTTTTTACTGCCCATGCCTGAATAATACCAACTTCTAACTGTGGTCACTTCGAACCCAACTGCACAGGGCAATTCAAAAATAATTCAATTGAATTTTTTCACGATTCCGAGAGATTTGGGCGATTTATTGAGGTAATGTAATTCAACATTTTTTGGAAAAGGGCTGTTTCTAAAGGGGATGTTCAGAAATCAGTCGCAAGTGCTTGCAATCATTCAGTGCATTTGGGCGGGGATGGTAAAATTAACAAATTTAAGGTAAGGTTGGATTCTGAGACGGCTTGAAATCTGTTCTCGTTTTCGTGGCAAAATACCTGCGGAAAATGTGTTTGTATATGGTTAAGTACATGGCATTCCAGGATGCTTATTTGTTAAAATGTGGCTGCGACGAGAAAAAGGTTGGGAACAACTGATCTAGCGCAATGAGAAATTTGAAAGTAGTCAAATATTACATTTTTGTAAATTTCCATAACTTTTCACGAATTTTACAAATTTCAACAGAAACAAGGATCCGTAACATATTTATAAATTTATTTTAGAATGTGTACGGATATTTTCTACAACTTTTTCACCGTATTGGGAAACAATTTCTGAAAAAAGTTTTTTGGGAATGTATAATTTTGATGTACTATGTATGATGATAATACATCAAAAAATAATAATAATGTAAATGAGCGATCGAGTTTTGTTTTTCAATTTGTTACTAACGACTACAGAAAGCTTTAGTCATTTTCTTTTCTTTTTTTCTGGTGTCCCCAAATTGCCCGTGGATTTGGGGACACATAACCAAATTGACGCTCAGAAATATAGTTTTAGCACGCTTGTTAGCACGTGCAATAAAATTAACATTTTAACTAAAAATTGATAATTAGTTAATCATTAAATGCAAATAGATTAGTTAATTAACAGCCTTAATAGAAAAACATAAAATTTAATTACGAAAATAATAATAAGAAATACATATAATGTCTGTATAATATTGTAGCACAGCACAGACTACAGAGTGACTTAAAAATCACATGTGGAGACCTTTTTGAGACAGTCCATACGGTTAGTTTTCTCGCCAACTGGCGCACTAGGGAAAGTTCTTGATTGCCCGCGTTGGCATAGTCAGTCGCTGCATAGTTACCCTACCCATTACTATTTTTTCTCAATAAGTGGACAGCATTTTCTTTTAAAGAAATTTTCGAAGTTTTACGAAAAGTATTGATACTTTTATCGATTTATTGGATGTAGAAGAAAGTACAAGCGATGATGCGAAGGATCAAGTGTGGCCGTCCTTTCATAAACTCTGTTGAAAAATTTTTTTAACAAGTTGTGGCAACTTCTTATTTGTTTATATTTTCGCAGATGCGAAACCTTTCTACGTGAGTGAGTGATTAAAATTCCATTTATTTCAAAACATGTTTTTGTCTAAAATATGCGTTTAGTCCATTTAAAAAAAATTTACTGTATAAAGTTTAGTAACCGGTAGATATTTTAATGTGAATATTTGTTAGAATATCTAGAGGATTCAAATCAATCTTTTCATGTGGGGCATCCAGACTCGTCATGAATGATGTCACGCTTCGATGGGGAGAGGGGATCGTGAAATTGTGACAAGGGGAGGGGGTAACAAGAAGTGTGGCATGCTTTTGAAACATAGCATGGCATGTGACAAAAGGAAAAGGGGATCAAATATATAAGAAAAAAAAGCGTTACATCATTTATGGACGTCACTATCGAAAATTTTACTTTAGTTTGCTTTTTGTGGAACCTTCTTTATGAAATATGTTTTTTAAGTGGAAGGAAATAAGTTTCTTCAACGTTTCGTTGTAATTATAGCAGATTATTTCTCTGCAAAAAATAAAAACTTCTGCTGATTAGGTTTTTTTCACTTTTTGCGTTTTTTCTTTTTATTTCTTGCGTATGTATTTACTTATTGTGTCATTCTTGAACAATGAAGGTATTGGTGTTCTACCAGGAAGTGTTAGAAGATGATTGTTATCTCGGGTATTTATGTTTATCCTTGGCACTTCACTTAGGCAGTAAGCTGATTGGGTGTTTTTCCTCAATGTACCTTCAGAAATTATTCGTGTTATGAGTTTTTGCTGTAGGCGAAAAAACCTGGCGAAAACCGTTACAGAAAATATAGGCTTGCTGCCATTTTAGTCTTGATCCCATACAATAGCTTTCTACAAAGCAGTTACTAAATTCCTTAAATTGCAGTTTCTACTGACCAAATTTTGAGTGGTCTGCCATGCTTGGGGTCAGGTGGTGGACATTTGAACACCTTTAATACTAACTGATGTAATGCTATTGGTGAATTTTAGGATTTGAATTGTAGAGAAAGATAAAAGTCAAATCTGAAATAGTGACCAAAAGTTATTATTTGTTCTTTATTCCAATAGCAAGCGGAAGGGAGAAAAAATATAGAACAGTTTCTCTTTCAAACTTCAATAATTTTTTTAAATTTTTACTATTTCTTAATCTGTAAGACTGCTTTATTAAGTAGCAGTTTTTTATTCTAATATTAATTAGAAAAATTAAGATATTCAATGCAATAATGCTCAACAGTTTTTTTATTTACACTCTTTGTAAATTGTGGACCTTTTTTTAAATAATGCTCATTTTTACCACACTCCCTCTTTTTGATTTTGACACTTTTTTTTCCAGTTTTTGCCAGTGTTGGCAAACATACTAACCGTGCCGCTTACATATATGCAACCTGACCATTTAATCTAATAAACTTGCATCCAAAAAAGAATTACACTGATTTTAGGTTGTAAACTTTAAACTTTTATACAGTATGTTATGGCCACTCAGATGCCTTTGTCCTTCCCAAGCAAAATTTAGGCACTTAACTATCTCAGACCTCATATGGGGGAGGAGGGGGGTACTCTTGGACAACTGGTCGATTTTACGGATCCTTAGATGAGCAAATCACCTCTCAACCAATTGTTGATTAATCGGAAAAAGGAAATGTGTGTATAATATGCAATTACACACATGTGATTGTGTACGTGTGTGATTTTTAATACTTGAATTTCTCCATCACCTTTCTGCTTGTGTTACTTTTTTTAAAATGTTTCACAGCTATTTAATAATTTGTTTATTTTTGTGATGAATTATTTTTCTCCTTAGTCAACTAGTTTTTAAATATGGTATTTTCAAACTTAGTTCAAATGTGTTGCACCTATAAAGAAAATACATTTCTGCTATGGAAAAAAACAAAGAAATATTAACATTGAATAAGGATAAATTAACATTGAATCATAGCAATATTTGAGTACAAAAGCATCATTTGTAGAAAACGAAAGACTATTCAGCTCAACAGATTATATGAACCAGCATCGAAAATTTTCTATGATCCAGCACCTTGTAAAAGTGTTAAACAAATAATAAAACAAGTCTATATCAAATCATAAATTTGATTATTATTATCGCATTGAATTATTATTTTTCTTAAAAGTTGCACAGCACTATGACTGGATACTACGTCTGCATTATAAATTAATTTCTTTTTTTTTCTTTCCAGGAAATGCAAAGTCCATCGAGTGCATTTTATAAAAAACGTCGTATTTTGACTGGCATGCCGGAACACTTTCTACATGATCTTCCTTTAGAATTGCAGATCTTGCCGGAGTTAGGTAAGGTTTTTTTTTTTTTTGTTTTTCAGCTATTTTTGCTTTGATGATATGTTTATTTCTGATAAAATGTTTATTTATTTCTTATGCTAAAACAATACTTAGAAATGAATATAAAAGCCAACTGGGTTATATTCTTAATATTTCTGTATGCTGAATATATAAAGCATATTTTTTCCTTCGCATGTTTTATGTCATTTTTATATTTCCTCTTCTTTACCTTTTGCCTTGATGTCATTGCGATAAGCATGGCGTTGCTAATTCCTTTTGACCGCTCTCTTGACTCTCGGACTAGGAATATTTGTTATTGTTGCACTATCTTTGTTTTGAAGAAAACAATGACGGCATTATTTTCATATGGAGGGGAACAGAAGCTAATGGGATGCATTTTAAAATTTATTCTGTATTTCTGTTACAATGGCATGTATTTCAAAGTTTTTTTTTTTTTTTGTGAAATCCAAGCCAGTTTATCTAAATAATAAAAATGCTGAATTTCTTTGGAGAAAACCAACCAATTTTCTAGAAAGTGTTGACTTTCAAAGTCACACTCTTGTATCCATCGGCCCCATACTAATGGGGCAAGGCTAAATGGGAGAGAAACAGAAAATTATTAAATTCTGTAATATGTAAACGTTTAACTACACACAATAACTTATTTATGAATAGGAAATAATCATGTTGATGTTTTCATTTTACTTTTAATTATTTTTGTTTTACGAGATGTTATTTAAGGTCATTAAAGAAAAATCAAACAGATACATCTTTGGCAATGGGAATTTTTGCCAAAATATATCTTCATTTGCTTTCAATTATCGATTCGATGATAAAGTTTACGTCTTTGATTTCTTCCATATGGTGACATAATTTTGATTTTGACTTGGCATGCATCTTAGCAACGACTCTGGCACACATGTTCTCTGTCTAAATGCCTTATGAATAGTGCTTTTTACATTGTTTTTTATTTACAGATTGTATTAGTTTTCAATGGTTTGTTTCAAAACATTGCAACAGTAACTTTTGAAATGTTACTAAATAGTTCCTTATGAACTGTGAAAAATTAAAAGCCCTTTGATAAAAGCACAAATGAGCATTAAAATACCGACGTATGTTTCGGGATAGCTTGGTATCAAATATATGTACTGCTCGTTTCATCTTGAATTGCTGTCCTCCCACGCTAGCAGTTCCATTAGCCTTTACACGGTAGCAGTTGGAATTTCAAGAATTCAAAACCACATGTCCATTCACACAATGCTTGAATTCATTTAATCGGTGATACAGTTGCTGCTTTAAGTATGCTTTTCATCAATTAAATGTAGTTTAAAGACTTTTAAAAATGCTAATAGACGAGAGAGTTTTAGGTAATAGATTTATTTTGATGTGGCAAAAGCATGAACTAGTCTTTGCCCAAATTCGAAAATACGCTTTATAGCTGATCTAATGTTGTTCAAAAAAGTAGTATTGCAAACTCTTGGTCTGTGCTGCAAAATCTGTCCTATGAAATAATTTATGTGGTGCAAAAACCTTTAGTTCTGTTATCACATTAGCCTCCAGTCTCTCCTGGTATTGCAGTCTTTTGCTTTTACTGATCAAACACCCAATTTCACCGTGGTCAACTTTTCGGCTGATTCTTTTTGCTGTCTTGTTTTCAGGGTTCGTGATTTTTAGAATTTTTTTTTAAATAAAAAAAATCGGATTTTTTTTATTTAAATGGATTTTTTATATTTTTTTAAAAAAGACCCTAAATATTTTGAATATTTATTATGTTACATTCATAGAAACAATATGGCATCTTAATCAATATGCAAAAACACTTTAAGCTATTTTCACAGCAATAAATATTTTTAATAGTAATAATGGTAACCAAATTTTAATACAAATGCATGACTCAATTGAAACTTAACCCTACCAGGATTAATAGTACACTCATAAGTACAGAGAAAATGAACAAATTTAATCTGAATTATTTTGCTGTTGAAAGCTGAAAAAGAGTACCAATTGTGTGTACTTAAGTTTTACATTGAATGTACTTTAATCATTTTTCAATTTTATCAATAAAAAAGCCTGAAATATTTTTACCCATTTAGTAAAATCATATGCTCACACCATTACTAAAAATTGCAACTTTTTGTTTTAATCAAGTATCTTTATTGAAAACTTCTATGATAAAAAAATATTTTAGAAGAAAAAACCTTAAGCTATTAGGGGACGTGGATGAAACTTTAAGGATATATATTCTAAATTTTAACAATTGTTGTTTTTAACACTATCATTCTGAATTATTTATTGTGTGGCCTTGATTAAATTGATATAAAATACTATTTTTAAGATAAAAAACACATAATGGTTCATGATTATGTATTATGAATTGTAATTTGAATGATTGAATGAATTATGCTTTGCTGTGAAGATGCTTGAAGAATATTGTAAAATTAAAAAAAAATATTGTCAAATTAAAAGAATAGTTATTAATTCTAACCTTATGAAATATGTTATGCACACAGACAGATGGACCTAGGAAGTTTTGATTGAAACAGTAGTTGTAATTGCAACGTATTTCATTTCTACAACACTTCCTAACATAGTAAAATCAATGATTTTTTTGAAAAAAAATCATTTGATTTAAATCAATGATTTTTTTTAAAAATTACTTGATTTAAATCAAGATTTAAATCAAGCTGATTTAAATCAATGAACCCTGCTTGTTTTTGTTCAGATATGAAATCATTGATGTCAGATCTGAAATCATTGATGATGCTGCTTGTTTTTGTTCAGATATGAAATCATTGATGTTCATATTTTGATGTATTTATTCATTGAAAGTTTTATTGCTTTAAATTAATAAGAAATAAGGAGTTTTTATTAAATTTTTAAATTAGTTCTTTTCATTAGAAAACTTTTCTTGTGTCAAAAATTCTACTACAGCGTCATTAAAACGCTTTAAAAAAGTGAATATATTTTGGCATGCTGGCACAAGCTCATGGGGGGCCTACTTTAAAAACTGGTAGAACTTTTGACCCAAAAATAATGTATTGAACTTTTTGCGTAAAAATATTCCATGACCAACATGTCCACTTTTTCTTATGTTTTTGTTTTTACATAATAATTAGTACCTGAAAAAAAAACATATGTAATGGATGAGACAATAGATGTATGGGATTGACTTTTCATTATTTAATTTTTTAAACGTTCTCATAGCGAATTGCACATATGTGCAAAATAGAACACTAACTTTTAAAAAGTGAGGTTACCCTCCACTTAAAAAATTGAAGTTTTAGTACTTGATCGTGTTCTCCCCGTTGTTTACTGATGTTGATTACAGTTCTTAAAAGGCAAGACAGGCAACTGATTGAAAATCTCGGGGGGGGGGGGGGGGGGGCAATTGAAAACAGGTCATTTCTCAATGCTCTCAAAGCCATTCATTCTTAGCTTGCTTGATATGTAGTGCTCACTTTAAAAATGCTATTTTTCCTTCAAAACATTTGTCCCCCATTGCTTGTAAAAATTCTACCCATATGTGCCTGGCAGGGCATGCCATTTTTTAATTAAATATTTATCTCCAGAACTTAATTCTTTCTTATTTTATTGAAAAATCACTGCATCTTTACCGGAGCTCAAAACTTGTTCTAAGGAGTACCGCTAAAATCATATTCACACAAATATGAAGTAATTTAGAATAGTCGGCAAAGTTGGGAAGCTATCCACTAAGGAGAATATGTTTTAATTTTCCATGACAGTGCTTGCCTTAAGTTGAGTGGGAAAAGAGTGTTTATGCTGTTTTCTGTTTGGGCAGAAGCAACCTTCTCGGTGAGAAGTTGAGGATATTTCCCGTATTGCGAATTGAAATGTTGCATATTTTGACTTGTAACGACTTATTATGTAATATTTATTTGTAATGTAAATTTTTAATGATTTAGATTAACGTTAAAATAGTCCTTGATTCAGATATAAAGCTGTTCATTTAATTTTTCGTCTGATTAATGCTATACAACAAATTTAAATGTTTTTATTAATAGGCAATAAAACAACTTCTGGGCATGTAAAATTTTTGTTCGGGCATGTATTTTTTAGGCAAACATCCCCTTGAAATTCCATAGAAACAGGGTTGACTGTATTCAAATGGACTACAACCAACAAATGAGAATCCATTTCTACAGGGTAGAACGGATATTTTGTGCATCTGAGAAAATAAACTTTGAAATATGTGAGTGCCACAGCATCATCTATACAAAGTAAAAGATTATTTGGCATAGGAAGAAGTATAATCTGAAACAGCAAGGAGATGAGACCTGTCCTTATAATACCAATATGTATCTGTTTTTACATTAAAAATTTAAAACTCCTGGGATTTTGTTACTCATAATAGTGTCGGCTGTGAGCGTTATTTCTCGATGATTTTCATTGGAGTTATCTTTTTTTTTTTTTTGCACTCTTTTATATTACATGATGTCTTACTTTTGAAAAAAAGATATCTACTGACAAACATCATTGTTCCTTGTTATCTCAGGTGCAGATTTACTTTGGCCTTGCAGACAAAACTTTAACCAACTTAAATTTAATAGTAAATAACTAACTAGTGAAAAATATTGTTAATGGACATTTCATTACAGAGGGATGCAGGCCAGAGTGACGTTTATTTATTTATTTTTATTAATCGAAATCATCGCCATATTTTTGTTTAAAAAAACTTATCACAAAAACCGGAATTTCTTTAAAATAATACCTCAATAAAAAAAAAGCATAGTCCTACTGTGTTTTCTCTATTATTAACTTTTTACTTGCTAAGTTTGAGAATAATTTTCTTTTATTTCTTTCTTTCTTTCTTTTTTTTTTTTTTTTTTTTGCATTTGATATAATTTTTTAATATATTAGAATTGTTTAGCAAGGGGGAATATTAAATGTTTAATTGGAAAAATGAGCTTAATTTGCTGGTTACCAGTAATCAGTGCTCCTAGCATGGGTGTTACCCGAGGTGGTAATTTGTGGGATCCCCCTCCCCCCAAAATAGAAACGTTGTAACAGTATGTAAATTTGTAGTTAGGTAGCTTGTTTTTATATAATACTAGCAGTACCCGTAACGGCGTTGCCCGTGCTAAGGGTTAAAATAGCGCCGACTTCGGCTCAACTTGTTTTTTTTTTCTCAAGCAAGATGCCGAAAGCGACCTTTTAAGCCAGTTTTGAGCTGATTAAAAACTTATTTCAGCCTATGTCTTTTTCCATAAATGTATACCTACCTTGACTTAGGTATAAAATTATTCCAATCTATCACTAATAACCTATATTTATTGATCTATATTTATATCCTGTGGCATATTTATCTTTATCACATCATCAAATCTATTACATAACTTCTTTTTACTCTGATAGATAGCAGTACATTCTTTCTGAGCCTGATTTTAAAAATATAAATATTATTTCATAAATGTTTATTTAAACCAATCAAAAGAGTAACTTGTGATACAAAAAGTAAAAAATAAAGTGTATTCTTAGCTTTATACATAAACATACATTTTGAAATCAAATAAAGAAATGAACTTATTTCAAAATATGAAATTTTAATTGCCATAAATTATATTAATCTAGGGGGATTGATATATTAATCAGACAATGAGGAATTGATAAATTGATCAGACAAAGTTTAGTAAAGATTATCTGAAAAATCTAACAGTTGCCGATCATCCTTAGCCTATTCAAGAAAAGCAAAAGCTGCAGCAAAGATATGCTGGACTATGTAGGCAATTTGATGAAGTATAAAATAAAAAAAAAATCAATGGCGACGCTAGCATGGGTAAAACCCGGGGCGGGTAGTGATAGTGTCACCCCATGGAAAAGATTACGCCCTCCCAATAAAAAAAAAGTAAGCACTGAAGTATGCGTTTTAATGAAACATAATATTTTTTTTTTAAATTGCAGCTTTGAAAAAGAAGAACACCATTTGCATCATGAGCCTTATAATATTTAAAGTATTTGTTGAGGGAATGGTTGTGATTAGCGGTTAAAAAACATTGTGAATTTTTTTTTTAAAGGATACACTTTGCTCAGATCAAAATAGAAAGTTAAATTGGATATTTTTTCTCCCATTTTAAGTATTTGTTTTATTCTATGGAGCTTTTAAAGGTTCATTCTTTTTCTCCGTCGTGGCTGGGTGTCACCCCTGGATGGGTGACAACCGGGGTGGACTGCCCCCATTCAGCTACGCCACTGATGGATTAAAGAACAGTGGACAAATAGACATTTCTTTGGTAGCGGATAATGGAATATCCTGCTTATAAGATTAAAACCTTCTAAAACAAAAAATTTTCCCACAGACACTCTTCACTCCCCTTTTGATAATAGAATAGCCCCATATTCTGAACACGTGCAACGAAAGGAAATTCCGCAAACGAAACTCCAGACGCTTGCCGGTTTGAATATTGAAAACTATAATTTTCCTTGATATTTCAGAAAACTTTAAATATCCCCTGATATTTTCCAGAATGCAAATTTTCCTGATTTCCTGGTTGTGCTTCCACCCTGTGTAATTCTTGAAAATGTGTGACCTTTATTTGTAAATTGATTTCAGTCGTTACAGATTTTCCGTGCGGCAAAGATGAAAATTTTGTGTTATTCTTAAAAATGTAGAATATTTATTTGTAAATATTTATTTGTGAATTTCATGAAAAAGGGGAAATGGCACTTAAATTTTAAAAATTAGCTTTGGACCACTTGTAATACATCATTTTCTTCAGAAATAAGTAAACTTTTTAAAAATAGAATTTTTCTTTGAGTTTGACATGATTTAAGTTTTAAAAACTGTGCTCAAAGTTACTCTTTTATGTCATGCCTTTGTAGAGCCAAATTACTTAAACTTTAAATTAACCTAAAAATTTGATTAATTAATTTATAAAAGTTTAACAAACAGATTAACTATTATACTTTGGGTGTTATATTAAGCTTTTCATTCATTTGATAAATAAAAAAAAATATTCTTGCCAGAAAAGTAGTGTATTAATTAGTCATACTGAACATGTCCTTCCGTTACCGAAAAAGTGGCTATCAACTATCTCCCTCAGAACACAATGGCTCAAGAATTACGAGTTTTTCAGTATACTGCAGGTTTAAGGCTTGCATTAATTTGGCAATGTCAAAATTTTTCAGAAATGCAATTTTAGGGGTTTTTTCATGGTAACGGAAGGACATAAATCATGGTAACGGAAGGACAGTCATAGTTAAACTCATTTCCACTTAATTTTAAAAATACTCTATTAATATAAGCAACATGTATTTACTGCATAAAACTTATCTTCATTGTATTTATTTGATTTGGTGTGGAAAAGGTCAAGAATATGCACTGGTTAATGTTGAACTAAACCACAGAAAAGCGCGTTTCTGGTTTTATTGATACACACAATATGTTTCCATACCTGGATTGATTTTTTTTTTCAGTTACAGAGCTTAATATGCCTGTTTAAACATCAGTATCTATTCATAAATTTAATTTTCATTGAAAAAGTTTAAAGATTAAGGCATCAAAAAACTTCTTGGACAGCAGTCACAGAAAAACAGATGTTGACAGCGCTGGTGTGGAGCAACATTTTATCTGAGAAGCTCCTTACTGCAAAAGACTTTGCAGACATTGCACACCCAGCTAAAATCTTATAGTTAGACATCTTCCCCACAGGATATCTATCAAAATTCAATGAGTACCTCACTGAAAGATGGGAAGAAATCCATTCTCTGCCATAAACACAAAGCACCCATTAAGCAGTAATTAACGCTTTCTATCCTATAAACATAAATAGGAATATTTGTTTCTAGTGGAAAGATTTTTAAATCTTACTACATAATACTTAGCAAAGTGTCCCTAAAGTTTAATAGTAGAGCTTCAGTTGTAAGTCAGAATTTTTTTTATTAGTTGAACGGAGAGGAAAACATTTAACTAGGTGAGGCAAGAGATGAAGGTAGGGGGGGGGGGGGGCGCGACATTTTTTGAAGTGTTTCATTTGAAAAACTAAATTCATGAATGTTTGACTTATATATATCCTGTAAAAGGGGACAAATGTTAGCCCAACAAAGAACAGATAATAGAAAACAACAAAGAAAAATATCAAACTTAAGATAATTATAAGAACTGCCCCAGCACTTGACTAAGACGTAGGTTCAAGTATAAATCTAATATACAAATACAACCAGAGATATACCAGTTGATGAATAAGTCTGAAAAGAGGTTTTACTCATGATTTTCACATATATTTGAAAGAAATTCAAACTTTTTAATGTGTATCTTGTACTTTGGCACTTTTATCCTTCCGTTACTGTCCTTCCGTTACCATGACAAAATATTTCTTTTTAGTGAAAAATATGATTATTTTAAAAAAAACTCTCCTAATATGCATTGAATGAGCCCTCCTTAAGATGCCCAAATTGTATCAAGAAATTTCTGCAAATAGTTTAACTGAACTTTAAAGTTGATAGTGCAACCAAAATTATCATGTCAGAAAAATGTCCTTCCGTTACCAATTTTAAAATTTCAATTTAAAATAAGTTATTAATTGTAAAATTCCAAGTTTACTAATTTTCATATAACTTCGTAGAAAGTATAAAGGTTTGATTGTCAGCTTCTTGAAAACAGTTATTTTTTTTAAATTGACAAGCTCTCAAAGTCCTATTTTGTTGTAAAAAAACGTCCTTCCGTTACCCAGGGAATTCGCCAAAAACAATCCTCGATTGTGATTTATTTTGTGAGAGAGTAATAATTTACTTTTAGCAACGTGCTTAAAGCTTTAAAAAAAGCACAAAAGGAAAAATATTTCTAATATTAGAAAATTTTTCTTTTTTCACTTTCGAGGGAAAACATAAAATATGGAGAATTCGATAAGCAACAAATTTAGAATCTGGGATACTTTAACATCAATTAGGATATAAAAAAACTGGGACTGATGAAAAAAACGTAAAATGCAGGAAAATTTGGCGAGATTAGATTGGCGAGACGTTAAATCGGGGTTTCACTGTAGGTATGAAAACTTTTCACTTATAATATGATAGAATAATGATAAATGATGAATTCTTGAAATTGTTGTAAATGTTACCCTTTTTAAATACAAATGATGAATGGCAAATTCTTGAAAATTATGTGAACACTGCACATTTATTTAAGTGTTGAGTATATTTAGAACATTAAGCGAACATTACAAATTTACATAATGCCTCAACTATTTTTAAAATTCTTTATTTAAAAACAATGTACTTATTTTATTTTGAATGTGTGTATCATGGGAGGTTGCAACCCTCCGCCCCTATAAATACATCACTAAAGCAATGCCCTGTCAACATGTTCAAAAGAAAAATTAAATTCTTCATCGATCGAGTGAAAGTTGTTTGCTACTTGTTTTTTGCATTTAATGAATATTATTTTTATGAATAGATACTATGATACTAATAAGTTCAATAATCTGTTAACATATTAAATTTTTTACCCCAGTTGAATTAAACTGGTTGGGCGAGTCACTTAATTGAATAATAACAGTTGAAATTGATATATATTGTTTAAGTAGGCCCAACAACATTTTAAGAAAGAAAATCACCTCTCAAAAAGAAATTTTTCACCTCTCCAGTAAATTATGCGCGATTCTAAGCAAAAAAAAAAAAAAATCGGAACATCAGACAAAATTTTGGGAAAAAGTATGCATCATCAATTTAAAACAAAGTATATAGGTTAATAATTCCCTCCCCTCTCAACACAACAGTACATATGCAAATATATATATATATAAGCTCAAAAATAATTTTTTAAGTAATTAAATGAAAGGTCTACTATATTCCGGAAGTTTTTTTTTTTTTTTTTTTCTGGAAAAAGTTGTATTGAAATTTTTTTAAAGTAGTACAAACTATTTTGCTTGTTTGAAGGTAGAAAGAAAAGCAGATATTAATTGTAAAAGAAATCTTAAGATTAATACATTAAAATTTTTTCGGAAAACCGTTATTTTTATTAAAACTTTCGGAAAAGGTGCTCGACAATTTTCGGAAATGTCGGAGGATTTCGGATCAGAATCACCCATGCAGTAAACATTATTTGCTATTGAAGTAAACTTTTGGTAACTGCAATTTTTACTGGATTGTGTTAAGACCATTAAAAATAAATTTCATTAAAATAATCAATCAAATCTCAAAATACTTTTCAAAATGGGTCAGTTTAAACACTGATTTTCGTTACATGCAAGGCACTTGCCCTTGCCTCATGGCTCAAATGATGTTTTGTTTACATTCAACCGCGGAATTTCTAATCCACTTCACTTCATTTCTTCAAACGGCTCGTAAGGAGTAAAGAAAATACTGGAAGATTAATAGTTAATTGTTAAATTTGAAAAAATATTAGGTCGAATTTCAAAAAAACGGCTTCGTCTTGCAAAGCATCAGGCTATAACAGAATTTTGTGCAAATTTTTGTAATCGTATGTTGTGTTGATTTTGCTGTAGAGCGCGCAGCCACAACGTCAAAAGTTCATTATATATATATAGATTTTTAGTAGTACCAAAAAAAAAACTGAAGAAATTCTATTTAATTTGGTGTAATCTTTGGTAAACAGCATTTATGATATTTCATAAATGTTGTCATATTTCAGATGATATATTGAAATGGGACCAGTAAAGTTGTATAATTCAAGTATACGTATTCTGTAAAATTTCTTTATCTTCTTTTGGGAGTCCTCCCTAACTCCCCTCAAAAGGATGTTACCCAAGGTAACATTCCCTAGTGCTGCTATTGCCAGTAATATATTATTTTATGTTAACCCAGCAATTGTAATGTTGTGAAATAGTATGCCTGGAAAAAATCCCCCCCCCCCCCATATCTCTTTATCTCTTTGCTTTATCCTCAGAATTTTAGTCTGAACTTCTTCAGGAATGTGTGTAAAAAGTGTCCAAATGGATTACTTTCAGATAAAAAGGAAGATGGGAAGCAGGTAAAATATAAAAAAATAACTTTTTTTTACAAAAGGTGATTTAACAGTAATGTTGATAAAATGCTGTTGAATTTTAGGCCCTTTTTTGTTAAGGAATGTATGTAGTATGAATAAAAATGGGGGTATGAAGAAATGCCTTGCAGGCAAATTTTAGAACTTTTCCATGGTGTTGCAAAGCAAATACAAAGGTTTCTGCTACTGGGCTTATGATTAGCATACTAAAAATAATTTTGGTGCAAAAATATTTTTTTTGGCTGATGAATCAGTACAATCTGCCCAGTTATAAATAATCATTATGGTGGCCGATCGTGACCATCCCTTCCCTAAATTAGTATTTTTTGATGGGATTTATCTTAATGAAACGAAGTTTCAGATGGTTTGCAATGCTATTTAATTCTTGAATAGTTCATGACTGCATATTAATATTAAATATTTCTTTCTTTTTGCAGTGTCAATAAAGTTGGTCCTGGGCTGCTTAAAGTGCTGCAGTTGTTTAGATGGGGGCAAATCAACAACGCCATGTTAGTGAAATTAACTAAAGCTACCATCAACATAATTCATATTGCAGAACCTTACATTGCATGAGGGTAAGTTTTTTTTAGATTTAGATCAGCTTTTATTTTTATACAGAGTTCTAATGAAACTTTTGTAATGGTTAGATGATTAATTTTGCTCCCCCTTCAGTTTGTTTTTGCCTGTTATACGCATTGAATATATATATGGAATAATGACTTGCTTTGTCATTTGCATTAATCGTACTCGTGTTGTTACATTTTTTAATATGGCTTAAACTAATGTTGATCTCGATGTAAAATAATAACTGTAACGTTAAACTGTAAAATTACTTGTTTACTAAATGCAACCGTGTTGAAGTTTCAAATAATGACAACAAGCATAAAATAGAAGAGTATAAACACACATGTACATATATGCATATATATGTACTACGTTAATGTAGATAAATATCCGTGACTTTGCTACGGAGGCTACTGTTAATTGCAGTGAGGTAAAAACTTTTGAGGAAGCTCTTGGTGTTCACTGGAGACTGCTAAATTGACTAGAACCAGCCTAGCTCGGCCCTGAGCCTGTTGCTGGGTGTCACTTTTGTATTTGTACCTGTTGATCACAGGAGAGCTGATTTAACAGACAACAAGATCATTGAAAGGCAATGAGGTATGAATTATTTTTCATTTGACGGATATTGAAGCTCTGTGATTGTTTTTAAGCTGAAATTAATATAGTTTATAAAATTAATTTTATTTCAATTGACTCTTCTCAGCCAGAGTTTGATCTAAATCTGTAATGCATTCATAATCATGCCATTTCTTGTTAACTTGTTAGTTCCTGTTGTGACCTTCTAGTTTTGATTTTAAGGGAGGTGCACCACAGTAAGCATACCCGTTTGTAGAAAAATCAGTTTCTGATTTAGTTTTTACTACAGATGAAAAATTAATTAAATATCAGGAAAAAAGACACTGGCACATTCTGTGGGAGAAGGAAGCTCCTGCATGTGATGACTACTAAAAATCTATTTTTTCATGAGAAAAGTAATCCCCTTTGACAGTTACCTTTTTGCCTTGCCATTAAATTTGCTTTAATTTGCTCTGTGACAGGGGCCACAAATTCATTCATTAGATTGAAGGAATTGATAGTAGCTGGATAAGTTGCTCATTAATAGTCCCAGTGCCTGTCAAACTGGTTTTCTTGCAAATTCAAATCTTAGTTGGTAAAAAGGAATTTGACAAAAATGACACCTTAAAAAAAGACTCAATTTCTTTTTTTTCCCTTCATTTATAGGGGACCGTCCATAAATGATGTCACACGTTTTCCCCATATATTTGTTCCCCTAGCCCTCTTTGTCACAAAATGTCACACTTCAACGGACCCCCTGCCCCCCTCCCCCTCAAGCGTGACATTACTTATGAATGATCAATAATACAAGAAGGGGAAAAGATACGTCAGTGTGTAGAAAATTTTTACTTTATTTTTTGGCAATTGTCTACATTGAAATTGTGGATAAAATGCAGCTGTTTTTTTACGAATGTTTAAAAAACTTTTATGCCATCATCTAATTTTTGATATTTGAAAATGTAACAAAAATCAAAAGGTTAAAATGCCATAAAAAAGTGACTTTGTACCTTGAAAATTCAGACTGGAACCTCACAAAAGTGTCCACATCATGATATACATCTCTCTAACTATGTGCGCGTGGTTTTAGAACGAATGATTGTTTTATTTTAGTAGACATCTTCGTCCAGTTTTCGATATCAAGCTATTTTATTTGGTTACAAAGCTTCAATATTTTATACTTCTCATGGTTAAAACGCACTTTTCAGTAATTCTTTTCCTTAATTTCAGCAATTATCCAGACTGTGTGGCATCAAGCATCAACATGCACGACATCAACCTCTAATTATGCAAACGTTCATATGCCCATATATCCGAGGAAGTTTATTGAATTGAAGGTTCCAAGAAATACAACCCTAGGACAACTTTCTGAAATTTTAAGGCTTCAAGTGAAAGGCTGCAAATTCCTGCAATAATAGAGTCAACAAAAACAAGAGGTCTAAAATTGCTATATGCTGAAGAGGTAGATGCTACGAGCACAGACTCTTTTTTCGTGATGCGGCAAGTTATTATGTCCAGCGTTTCATTCATTCAGATTTGAAACTGAGGTCATTCTTGCTTAGATGGAAATATACTCATCTAAATATCATTGAAAGAAACTTGTACAATGTGCTCAATCTTGTAAATAACTAACTACATACCAAGTACACTGAAGTTCCCAAAAAAAGCTATGGCGAGAGCGTCATTGAATTAAAAAAAATAACAAAATACGTTGAAGCTTAAAATTCTCAATAAGTGCAATTTAGCTAAAAGGATTTACTTGGCAGCTTAACCGTATCATCCGTTCTTCTACTCTGACAAAAAGAAAGTTTTATAGGAAAAATATATTATTTGCCTACTTATAGAAACCACATTCTTGAAAAAATATTTTGTGAATTTTGTGACAAGATCATCACAGCTTCATTATAAAAGCAAAATATCATAATCCGCACATACACAAACTGCCAAAATAGAAGTGTTTGTGATTGCCATGAAAAAGCTTGGCATGTTCGAAAACTGCTACATACCAATGTAAAGAGTTTGTTTTATTTTATGTTCTGCACAGACCCTTTTCCGGATTTAATTGGCAAACTAAAGTTACCAGAATCATACTGTTTAACTCTATCATTAAAAATTCGTGAACTAATAAACATAAGTTCCTTTTGTCAAAACATGCTCTTGTGATTTTCGACTGAATGGATTTTTAAAGATATCATTAGCGAAAGAAAATTTGAGGATCCATCTGGGCAAAAGATCATCCTGTAATTTTAGAAAAGTTTATTTTCATGCTGTTCAACAATGGAGTTCAATTCAAAAATCACTGATGCTCAAAAGCGGCATTCGTGTGAGCATTGTTCAAAAGCATTTTCTTTCCCTTCCGATTTAAAGAGACATATGAAAGTCCACACAGGTGAAAAACCATATTCATGTGAATGTTGCTCAAAGACATTTTTAGAGGCTTCAAATTTAAAGACACATATGAGACTTCACACAGGCGAAAAACCATATTCCTGTGAATATTGTGCAAAGGTATTTTCTCAAGCTTCAAATTTGAAGAGACATATGAGAGTTCACACCGGCGAAAAACCATATTCCTGTGAATATTGTGCAAAGGTATTTTCTCAAACTTCAGATTTGAAGAAACATATGAGAGTCCACACCGGCGAAAGACCGTATTCGTGTGAATGTTGCTCCAAGACATTTTCAAATGCTTCTCTTTTAAAGACACATATGAGACTTCACACAGGCGAAAAGCCATATTCCTGTGAATATTGTGCAAAGGTATTTTCTCAACCTCCACATTTGAAGACACATATGAGAGTCCATACAGGCGAAAAACCGTATTCCTGTGAATACTGTGCAAAGGCATTTTCAGATGTTTCAGCTTTAAAGACACATATGAGAGTCCATACAGGGGAAAAGCCATATTCCTGTGAATATTGTGCAAAGGTATTTTCTCAAGCTTCACATTTGATGACACATATGAGAGTCCATACAGGCGAAAAACCGTATTCTTGTGAATACTGTGCAAAGGCATTTACAGATATTTCAGCTTTAAAGACACATATGAGAGTCCATACAGGGGAAAAGCCATATTCGTGTGACTATTGTTCTAAAAGTTTTTCTGTCAAATCACACATGACAAAACATATGAGAAGCCATTCTATTGTGCTCGAATGAAATGCATTGGAAGCTATTTTCTAAGTGCAAACTCTTGCCAACACTTGGAAAGCATATTCTGGAAAAAAAATATTCTGTAAAATTTTCTTAAAGACACCTTTCTAAACCATTAAGGACTAGTTTAGACTCGTGCACATCGCATTATCGTAAATTTTCCTAAAAATATTTTCTTACGTCACAATCTCTGCAGGATAACTGAGAATCCAGAATCACAAAACTCATACATCTTTGAAGGCAGTTTCTGCAGTGTGATGAGTCACAACTTTCTGCAAGTTCTCCCTTTTAATTCTTATGCTGGTTCCTTGAGGACTGCGACCGACAGAAAATAGTTCACATTCCTCCACATTGCTGCTGACTTGAAGTGGCCACCGCAGCAGTTTCCTTTTTCATGTGGTAGCACAAGTGGCAAATCACGGTCTGGGTGAAAATATTTTTAAATGATGGAATAAGTGGCAGCTAATGGATTAGCATGGAATTAATGAGGCATGCACAGAAAGCCATCAAAAATAAGTCTTTTTGTTGCAGCTGCCAGAAAACTGACCTAAGGAATGTTGTAACGTCTCCAGAATGTCTTGGAATTCTTAGTTGTAAAAATGGTGCACTTGTGCTTTTGACTGACATTTTTTTAAAACTCTTCTATTGACCTGTCAATTGTGAGCACTGACTGAAATTCTTTCCGTGTGAATATTCTATTGTTCAAAAGCCTTTTCTAAGAGACTACAATTGCTTTAATTAAAGATTTTAGGAAGTCCTGGCTAAACATTTTATATTTGTTTCATCTACAAACTCGCTTCTTTTGCATGGAAAAGAGCATCTTGTAGCACCAAAAACATGTGCCTGCTATTATTATTGCTCTTCGTCTTTTCTGAGATGTTTTGCGCAGGTGCAGATTATGTTTATTTTTATTTACATTATTTGGTGAGCTATTTTGTTAATGATTATCTATAACGTTTGCAAAGTATTCTCTATTTTGTAGTTGGTGTGTTTTTTTGTCCATTTTTTCACTTTTATATATATTTTTCATTTAAGTTTGGTTCGTTATTTTAACTTTTTACACATGGTAATGGGAACATTTTGCTGCTGAATTTACTTGTGAAATGTCTAGTTTTACTTCTTTTTTTACTGTTGATTAAGAGTTTTAACTTATTCATTCATTGAACTCATATAAGTTTTTGTTCATTTTGTAATCAACATATTTTGATAAACTTCTTATGCGAAGCAAAATAAGTCATTAAATTAAAAAGAAAACGAATTGAACTGAAATTCAATGCCCGTCAATTTTCCTAATGAAATCCATTGCACGAGTAGGTTAACTTGTAAGAGCTAAACATGTATTTTGACACGTTGTTGCTTAATATGCAATTTGTTGGAATTTAAAATTGTTGTTTCTCAATTCATTGAATTGTACCTAGAAAAAGGGGGGAAGGGACTTCTGTAAAAGTCTTTAGTTTTAAAATTACGCTGTCATTTTCAAAGTAAATATTTACAGTGTCATTTTAAATATAAAACTAGGTCATTTTATAGGAGGAAAATAAGAGATATATATATTAGTATAAAATTATAGAAAGGTTTGAGGAATAATTTTCTAGTTTAATGAAAGAAGTTTTAAATATTGCAATTGTCTTTCTGTTAAACAAAGAAGTACATTATAAATTTTACTCCATATCTTAAACCTTAATGCTGAGTAGGCTGAGTTTGTTTTAAGTAAAAAACAATTAGTATCAACATTAATAAAGAACCCATGCAATACATTTGACCTTTTTCCTCTCCTCCCCCCTTTGTTTTAAAATTCTTATAGTTTTATCCACTGAGGTAATTTTTGTTCCAATCTTGCATGTGGTTAAAATTCATTAAAAATAATATTTTTGTGTCTGTATGAAAAATAAGTCAAATATATTTTTCTTGTCTCTAACTCTGTGTGTCTGTGTGGAATTATAAACTTTTTACAACAATATACATTCATATCATCAATTCTGCGAAGAGGGAGACACGGAGGTGTTCCTGACTTCTAAGGGGGCCACAATTCAAGATTGAGGATCCCTGGTCTAAGACACGTAGAGGAATATTCAAATAATATCGAGATTCAATACATGAAAAGAGTGTTTCAATAGACTCAAATAATTTGCCGAAATACTCGAGGAAAAAAAGTCTCTCTTTCATTATACGCAGATAACTAAATGAAGTTCGAAATTTTCCATTATTTGTTGAGAAGTTCCACATAACATAGCTGCCAAGTGTTCTGAATTAATCGTATTAGTTCCGATTTTAAAGCTTTGTTCCGGATATACGATTTCAGATTCAAATGTTCCTATTTTTAGCTTATTAGAAAGTTATTTCCCCTTTTAAAAATAGTTTCAAATTTGCCTTTTGCGCTTAAGTTCAGGATTTAGCCGAAGCGTTTTAACCACTCCGGATTTGTTGAAACTTTAAGCCACGCCTACGCACCTGCTTTGTTACACTATGATGCCAAAACTTCCGATCAGCGTCCGTGTAGGACGAAAACGTGCTGGCACCCACATCCGGAAATGCGTGCGCTGCGTCTCGCCTCCAATTTCGATAGACAGCTTGTGATGACGTTGTGATTTCTTAGCTTTAACTGTAACTGGATTGTACGTTTCGTTTGTTTGTCACGCCGGTATTCGTTAGTTTCGAATTTAATTGATGCTGGTTAAACATGTCGAAACCGCGCAGAATTCAAACTTTTCGCGGTAATTACAGCGATGAGTTTCATTTTATAAAGACATCGAAAAAGGGAAATTCGTATGCTTTTTGTTGTACTTGCAATTGCGACATTAATGCTCACGTTAAAACTGCAAAGCACGTCTCAACGTACAGTAATGTTAAAACTTCGTCAAAAATTAATTTTGTATCTACTACTTCGGACCTTAGTGTCATAAGAGCTGAATTGCTGTTCACGAATTTTCTTCTAGAACACAATCTTCCTTTATCTGCAGCCGATCATATTTCAAAATTATTGACTGCTATGTTTCCGAATTCGGTGGAAGTGAAAAAGTACTCGTGCGGCAGAACTAAAACGAGTCATTTAGTGCAAGAACTAGCAAGTAACTCCACTAAAAGTATTTCCAACATTTTAAAAAGTAACCCATTTTCTATTGCTACCCATGGGAGCAATGACTGTTCAAATAATCAAATGTGATAATGCCAATGTTATGTTGGGAAAGAAAAAAAGGAGTCACTGCATATTTGAAAGAAAAACAGCCCAATTTAATTGTATTTGGTTGCTTTTGTCACTTATTAAATCTTGCTGCGGAAAGGGGTGCAAAGACTTTGCCTTTTTCGTTTGACGATATCCTTTTGTGTATTATATATGGCGAATATTTTTGTGTTCCTATTTTCTGGGCATTATGTTCCTATTTTTTTCTCTGACCGGTTGGCAGCTATGACATAATGAGAGATATTGAACCATCCCTTAGCTCTTAGGCTAAAATATTAGTGTGCGCGGTCTGGCTTTATTTATAATGGTAAATAAGGGATCCCATTCAACTGGCAACGATAAAGGGTTATTTAAACGACGGGGACATGATAGTCACCGCGGTATAACGGGGTTTTACTATAGTCCCTGACCAAATAAATAGACGCAGAGAAGCCCCCCCCCCCCCCGAAGTCCCGAAGTTTTTCACAATGTAGCATATATTCCTCCCTGAAACTTTCCTCAACATAAGTCAGTTCCCCCCCCCCCGAGCCAGAAATTTTTTTTACGCAGAACACAGTCCTCCTAATTTCATGTTAAATAGTGAATTGTGATTCAAAAACCCGTTTTTTACTTCCTCTAAATATATAATGTTCACACTTATTTGTAAAAATTCATTCGCTGTTGCATTTAGGGGCTGTCAACTGATTGAAATGGGAGAAAAATGTCCTAGATGGGGATATCGCATCTTAGAAAGCTGGGAATAAGCTGAAGATTTCAGAAAATAGTTTAATTGACATGTTGTACGATTGTTCTGTGTATTCTGTTTGTAAAAACTGTACTTATAATGAAGGTATAGGTATTTGTCCAATTTCCTTCTCACGTTTTAGTTCATAACAAGCAAAGGATTTCACGAAAGGTTACCAAACTGTTAGAAAACTTGACAGAATACACGTGAAGCATTATACTGAAATTCGAAGTTCAGTTATTGAATATTTGATAAATTATTGACATTTAAAGAAATTATTGCTCTTTTGCGCATGCGTGAATGATATCAATTTTGAACCCAAGTGTACAAGGGAACTCAAAAAAATTGCAGTTGAATTTTCTGGACGATTCCGAGAGATTTGGGCAATTTATTGAGGTGTAATTCAACATTTTTTGGTAAAGAGCTGTTTCTTAAGGGGATGTTCACAAATCAGTCGGAAGTGCTTGCAATCTCTCAGTGCATTTGCCCAGGGACGGTAAAATCAACAAATTTACGGTGAGGTTGGATTCAGAGACAGCTTGAAATATGATATTGTGTTTGTGTCAAAATACCTAGGTGAAAATGCTTGTTTGTATATGTTTATACGTATTTGGGATTGCGGGATGCTTATTTGTTGTAAATGGTGCTGCAACGAGAAAAAGGTTGGGAGCCACTGATCTAGCACAATGAGAAATTTTAAAGTAGTCGGATTTTAACATTTCTGTAAATTTCTATAGCTTTTGGGAAACTTTACATATTTCAACCCAAACCTGGAACTGGATCATCTTTATGTATTTATTTTAGAATGTGTACGCATATTTTTCATGACATTGTTAAATTTTTTCGCAGTATTGGGAAATAATTTCTGAAAAAAGTTTTTTGGGAATATGTTTGATGTACAGTTAATACGTCAAAAACAAATAAATAAAAGCAGAAAGCGTTCACCATTTTCTCTTCTTTTTTTTTTTCGTATTTACAAGGGGATTGCAAGAATGGACACTGCAATTAATTAATTAAATTTAAAATAATAAATGAAAAATAAACTGCTAGCAAAGGAAAGAAGGAGATAAGTATTTTTTATAATTACTTATTTAGATGCAATGGAGCGTGAAAATTGCTATAATATTGGTCATCAGTTTTTAAAATTGGCAACATTTAAAAAAAATCATTTGGACGAGTTTAAACTCATTTGGTTTTGCAGAAAAGAAAAAAAAATTGCAACACTGACATAGTAATGTATAACATATTCCAAATGTATCCGATTTGTGTATGACGCATTTCACTCTGAATACGAGTCGAGGAGTTTTAATATTTGTTGTAACATCTTGTTCTCATCAACTTGACTGGTATGAGTTTTCCTTGATTCCTCCAAATCACTGTGTCAAAGGATCCACCCTCAAAAGTCTATCAAGAGCACACGTAATTATTTTCCCATAACTAGGGTGACCAAACGCCCTCGAATAGATAATATAATGGGAATTATAAACTGTTTCCTTAGTATTACAATTTCTAACAGGCAAGTTCTAAGAAAACGTGATTGGATAGCTTTTGAAATACATTAATGAAAGTAATTTTTCATAATTGAAGGGAATATATGTTGCTTTCTTATTGGGGTCCCCAAAGATATCCCCGAAACATTTTTCTGGCTTCCTTAAATTGCCTTTGGATTTGGGGACATGTCCCCAAATTGATGCTCAAAAGTATGTCACCCTTCCCATTTCTATTTTTCTCAAAAAGTAGACGACATTAATTTCCTTTTAGAGTTATTAAATGTGGGAAAGCGTTAATCTTTCCGTTTCACTCTCCCGTTTCTTCCCCTTATCCTATCGGCCGTTTTTAAAGGAACACCAGTATTAATTTACTGGGCTATATTTTTAAACGTCAAATTAGGGACGCTAGAAAAATTATTCGTGCTTATGATTGAAATACATTTATTTTCCAGTTCGTGTGCTTAGTCTCGGGACTCGCTTATGAACTGTCGTCCAATATGACAGATAGCACAAGACAATACATGAAAGATTTTATTACATCACAAAGAGGGGAAATAACAGAAATACACCCAGGTCAAGGTGGGAAACGAACCCACGACCTCGTTACTGCTATTCGTGCTTATTTTTAGGGACAGTGCACATCAACAATATTACTAAAGTATACTCAAAACTGGCTATATCTGCAGAAATTCGAAATTTGACATACAAAATTTTACGAATTCAATACTTTTTTCTATATATTGGATGTAGAAGAAAGTAAAAAACGATAATCATCTGATATTGTTGTCTTTCAGATCAAGCGGAGCCATTCTTTCATAAACTCTGTTAAAAGTTTTTCTAAGAAGATGTTGGCAACTATTTATTTGTTTACAGTTCATCATGGCGGGCGGCGCGAAACCTGCGTAAGTGAGTGATTAACATGAAAAAAAGAAAATTTTTTGTCTAAAATAGAGTTTTAATCCATTTTTAAATTTTACTGTATAAAATTTATTAACTGTCAAATATTTTAATGCTAACATTTTTTAGAATCCTATAGTTTTAAATCGTTCTTTCCATGCGGGTCAATCAGACTCAGACACGCACCTCTGTTTGCATCCTAAATTTTACTTTATTTTGGTTTCTGTGTAATAGGCCTCTCTGAAATAAGTTTTTTAGATGTATAGTTGAAATTATAGCTATTTTTGGCAGATTAGTTCTCTATAAAAAGTAAAAACTTCTGCTGATTTTAGATCTTTTTCAACTTCTGCATTTTTACTTTTTGTCTGTGTATTTTTTTATTGTGTCACTCGTGAATTATGAAAGTATTGGTTTTCTGTCGGGAAATGTTTGATGATATCTCTTATCTCGGGTATTTATGTTTGTTCTTGGCACTTAGGGGCTGTTCATAAATGATGTCACGCTTTTTTCCCATATATTTGACCCCCCCCCTCTTTGTCACAATATGTCACACTTCAGTGGACCCCCTCCACCCCTTTGTCACCCGTCATGCTTTGTTACATAACGCATGATGTCACACTTCTTGCTACCCCCTCCCCTCCCCTTGTCACACTTTGTCACAATTTCACACCCCCTCCCCCCTTGAAGAGTGACATCATTTATGAATGATCCCTTAGGTCAGTGATGGGGAAACTACGGCCCGCGGAAAGGTTTAATCCGGCCCGTTTAAGAGTGCCGTCGTGAGAATGCTTGAACGCGTTCTTACTTCGTAATGTGATGACCCACATAAAAACTACTTGCGGCGATATCCAAAACACAATAGTATTCTGGACAAATCCATCCGACCTAAACAGATGACTCATCTTTTATAAAAATTTAAGTCCAGATAATTTCCCAAATCTAATTAATCATGCAATGAAGATAATGACAATGTTTGGCTCATCTTATATATGCGAACAAATCTTTTCAACAATGAAGCTTAGGAAAACTTCTTTAAGAAACAGAATTACAGAGGAGCACCTCTTTCATCAGTTTTAAGAATCTCTGCTTATCAAATGGAACCGGACTATGATGAAATTTTGATGAAACAGTCTCAATTTCATTTTTCTCATGCACCATCAACCAGTAATGACACCAGAAAATAAAGTGATAATACTTCACATCAAGAACTACACTAAATTCATTTTATATTTTGTGCTTATAATTTTCTTACCTTTTGCTTTTTTAGTATTAAAATAATAAGTGTATGTAATAACATATGTATATGTTTATAGAACACATAAATTTTTTAACGATTAAGCATTATTCTTTGGCCCTCTACGATTGTCTAGTTATTACAAATGGCCCGTCTTAAAAAAAGTTTCCCCACCACTGCCTTAGGCTGTTAGATGTTTGGTTTTTTTTACTCACTGTACCTTCAAAAATTATTCGTGTTACATGTTTTTGGCGTAGGCGAAAAAACCGTCGCACTTGCCGGCTGCACTGTGTTTATCTACGGGCATTTAGTCTTGATTCCATACAAATAGCTTTCTTCAAAGCAGTTGCTCCTTACTCAATTCTTTCCTTTGCAGTTTCTATTGACTACATTCTGAGAGGGTTCCCATGCTTGGGAACTTTTATACTAGCTGATGGTTATGACGACTTAAGCATTTGGTAATGCCATTGGTGAATTTTAGGGTTTGAACAGTAAAGAAATGGAAAAGTAAAATAACTGAAAGAGTGGCAAAAGTAATAATTTGTTCTGTACTGCCAAAGCAAGTGAAAGGGAGAAAATCATAGGTCATAAGAGAGAATTTTTTTCCTTCAATCCTTTATAATTTTAATTATCTACTCAATGCAATGTAGGTGAAAATGAGAGGTCGTCATGTGGCGATTAAAGTAGTAAAAGTGGAGAATAAAAATCGCCACTCCTGCATGGTCACGCTTTAGCATGTTCTAGTTTAATCGTTTGTTTTATTCTCTTTCTTGTATTATTCGTGCTACAAGTTTTTACATAGGCGTAAATACCGTCCCGCCGAAAAATAGGTTTTCCACCAAATTTGCCTAAAATAGGCAGGGTTGGTTGGTTTAAACCAAATATTTTTTCATTTATTTTACACATTATTAAAAATTGCAAAATCCAATTTATGCAGAAATTACAAGCACAGCACTGGATAATTAATGAATTTGTAAAGTAACAAAATTTTTTTTAATCAGTACAAATTTTTCTCATCTCCTTTCTACATGTCAGACTAGTTGGGTTTTTCTATAATTAGCTCTGAAAAAGTTAATTTGAGAAAAACTTGTTCGAAGTCATTATAAAAATTAAATGATATTGCAATTGTAATTCTTGGAGTTAAAGAATATATATTATAAATAATAAAGTATCTTCATAATAACCAATTTGCAAATGTATGTCACAGATAACAATTTAAAAAAAAAAAAAAAAACTTTTTTCATTTACTTTACACATTATAAAAAATTTCAATATCAAATTCATGCAGAAATTACAAGCACAGCATTAGATAAATAATGAATTACTGAATTTGTAAATTAAGAAACTTTCTTTTTTAATCAGTGCATGTTTTTCTTTTTTGTTTCTAAATTTTTATCTTCTTTTAAAAAAATATATCTTAATCTTTAATCAGGAACAATAAAGTTTGTATTTTAAAAACATAAAAATAATGGTGATAATTTCTAAGCCAATGTTGCTGATTTGTATAAGTGTTTTTTTTTTTTTTTTTTACACTTTTAACATAAAATATATCTATAGTAAGGGACTTGTAATCATTTGTTGATATTACCGATACTGTAAATCAACACACATTATTTTCGATATATCTTTCGTTTTTGCTTATTTTTTATTGATTTAGTAAAATATGCTTTTGTTAAAACTCAACCCGCATAATAATTATTTCTTTAATAATTTGCTGAAAGGTCTGTATAAGTAGAGTATTGTAATATGTTAATACAGTAAAACCTGTAAAGTTGACCACCTTTGTAAGTTCGCCACCTAAGTTGACCCACAGTATATAATTCAGAATGATAGTGTTTAAAGCAGCAATTGTTGGAATTCAGAATATGTACCCTTAAAGTTTCATTCATGTCCCCTAATAGCTTAAGGTTTTTTCCTCTAAAATACTTTTTTATCATAGAAGTTTGCAATAAAGATATTTGATTAAAACAAAAAGTTTCAGTTTTTAGTAATGGTGTGAGCATATGATTTTACTAAATGGGTAAAAATATTTCAGGCTTTTTCATTTATAAAATAGAAAAATAGTTAAAGTACACTTGATGTAAAAATTAAGCACATACAATTGTTACTTTCTTTAGCTTTAAATAGCAAAATAATTCAGATTAAATTTGTTCATTTTCTCTATACTTATGAGTGTACTTTTATTCCTGGTAGGGTTGTTTCATTTGAGCCATGTATTTTTATTAAAATTTGTTTATCATTATTATTATTAAAAAATATTTATTGCTGTGAAAAAAGCTTAAAGTATGTTTTTGCATATTGATTAACATGCCCTATTGTTTCTATGGATTTATCATAATAAATATCCAAAATATTTACCACTTTTGCTCAGGAACGGAATTAGCCCTATATTATTTAATGCAGGGAAACTTTTGTAACTTGACCACCTGTCTATATTGACCACTTATGTACGTCAAATTTGGGTGGGAGTATTATAAAAAACTCTTTGTAAGTAGGCTGCCTAATTATTACTATATTTAGTTGTTTATCTATTTTTGAAAAGACAAAAAAAAACTTAAATAAGTTCTCCAGGATAATTTTTTTATCCTACAATGTTTGACCAATATTTGTTTGGATGGATGAAACTTCAAGATAAAGTTTGCCTAAACCTCTGTGTAAGTTAACTATTCGAGAAAACTACTATGAGCACTCTTTTGTTCTCCAAATAGGTTTCCTCTTTTTCTTCCAATCAGTCTAGCCATTTAAAAAAAATATGTATTTTAGGGAATCTTTGCAATCAAATAAGTAAACTAACATATTTATCTTTAATTAAGTGCTTTAATTTTAAAGTTGTAGACAATACATTGTAAGTCATTCCGATTAAGTTTATCTAATGGTATTTTTTATAATTGTTGAAAAATAGCTAATTACTAATTTTAAAGTAACATTAATACATGAAGTTATATTTTAATGAGTCACAAATGAATAAACGCATAGTGTAAGAAATGACAAAAAAAAATCTCCACTCTCTATAAGTTGATCAATAAAGTGCTGCACCGTAAGTGGTCAATTTACGCATGTTTCTCTGTAGGAAACTTTCTGAAAAAATAAAACTATATTCATGAGGTAATTAAAATTCAAGGTTTGTACTTAGTTATTTAATTAATTGTCTATAAGTTACTTACTAATAACATTTATTTACAATTAAGGATCTAAATTCCCCATGATTGTCCAAAAGTCAAATTGTTTTTTCTGAAAATGCTATTTAAACTAAAAAACCCAGTTCAAACCAAAAAAACCCCAGGTTTTTTTTCCAACCCCGAAAATAGGAGGCACTGTGTCCATTTAGGTGCATTTTAGTCTTGATTCCATACAATAGCTTTCTACAAAAATGTTGCTCCTTATCGAATTCCTACTTTTGCTGATTTATTATAAAGGTAATTTTTAATGCTTGAATTTCTTTATCACCATTTTTAGTTGTTTTACACTTTTTAAAAACTATTCACAACTATTTACTAATTCGTCTATTTCTGTGAGTAGTTATTATTATCCTTAGTCCACAATTTTTTCAAAGTAATCTTTTCAAACTTAGTTCACATTTATTACATCTGAAAAATGAAAATACATTTCTATTATAGAAATAAGCACACAAAAATTTACATTGAATTATGATAAATTAACATTGAACCATAGAAATATTTACGTGCAAAAGCATCATTTGTAGCAAATGAAAGACTATTCAGCTCAAGAGAGAGAAATTATATGAACCAGCATCTAAAATTTTCTATGATCTAGCACTTTGTAAAAGTGTTAAACAAATAACAGAACAAGTCCATATCAAATCATAAATTTTATTATTGTTATTGCATTGAATTATTATTACTTTTTAAATGTTGCACAGCACCATGACTTGATACTATGTCTGCAATTTAAGTAAAGTTCCTTTTTTTGTCTTTCCAGGAAATGTAAAGTTCATAATAGTGTTCATTTTTTTAAAAACGTCGTAATTTGACTGGCATGTCGGAACACTTTCTACATGATCTTCCTTTAGAATTGCAGATCTTGCCGGTGTTAGGTAAGGTTATTTTTGTTTTTCAGCTATTTTTGTTTTGATATGTTTATTTCTGAAAAAAATCTTTATTTATTTCTGATAAAATAATGATGCTAAAACAGTACTTAGAAATGAATATAAAAACCAACTGCGTTATATTCTTGATCATTCTTCTGTGCATTGAATATACAATACGTACTTTTTCCTTACCATGTTTTATGTCGCATTTCTTTGGATTTCCTCTTTGTTTTATACTTACATCCGATGTCATTGCATCATCCCATAAGTTTTGCTAATTCATTTCGACTTCCGTCTTAACTCTCGGGCTAGGAATATTTGTTACTAGTACAACACTCTCTTTGTTTTTCAGAAAACGATGACAGCGTCATTTTCATACAGAGGAGAGCAGGGGCTAATGGGACACATTTTAAAATCTATTCTGTATTTCCGTTAAAACAACATAGTGTTCCCTCGCCGCTTCGTGCTTCATGTTTCGCGGCTTCAGTGCTTTGCCGGGTTTTCCAAAATATTCATCAAGAATTAAAAATGAAAACATACAACCATGTCGGCAGCCGCATTGTTCAAAGCAGCATAGTTTCATGTTGTTGCGCACGAGAGAAAAATCTCTGCATGTCAGACAAAGAGATGAGTTGACTCAGAGTACATACCACGGTCTCTCAAAAGTTCCCACAAACACAAGACTCTTCGCCTCTCTCAGAAAGCAATTTTGATTACTGTACTATAATGTTTTGTAATTAACTTTATTAATTAGCACCGACACGTTTAAGTAAATACGTATAATGTTGTAATTTTTGTCTTAAATGTCTGAAGTATAAATACTGTTTACATATTTAAAACATTCGTGTACCCAGTGCTGGCCCGTCGGTATTCGACGCCCTTGGACTTTATAAGAATAGTCGCCCCTAGCCCTCTTTCATCATACAAACTGAAATACTATAAATTCAATTGTGTATAATTTTATTGCATTTTCCATTACTTTAAAAACTTTAATAAGTAAAATAATACATGAAATAAATAATACATGAAACAAAAAACTTATTTTTTTTCTTTCTAATGGCTGCTGTTGGCTTCTGGTAATCGTAGACTTAGTGTGTTTCACAGGGATTGGTACCATTACCATCTAATTATCTCTATCAAGCACCACAGAGGGTGTGGTACCATCGCTACAAGTGAATTTTGACGCTACATTTTTTCTCTTGAAAGATGGAGTATCTGGGAGGAGTCACTATCATTGGGTCTGCCTATGTTAAGACAACTAGAATTGTTGAATTAATTGTGTGAAACGGGATTTATTTTTGCTCTGACGCCTGAAATTGAAGAAGGTTTGTCTAAGTAATAGTGTTGTAACATGCCCAAGCACTTATAAATTATGGCAAAATCCATAAATGCCCGGGCTTTTATGCATTTTTCATAGAAATACTGATGATTCTGCAACAGTCAAACGAATACTTATTAATAATTGGAAATACTTCAAACCTGATAAATATAATGTATTTTTTTGCAATTTATTTGGTAGAAATAGTTATTAGTCATGCCACCTGCAGATATATATATATATTTTTCTCTTTGTGTGAAATGATTTCTGTTTGAGAAACAGTTGAGTTGGCTTTCATATTTCGTTATAAATAGGTTAATAGCTAACTTATAACATATATTAGGTTGCATGGTTGCATACCACTGCCACCTAATGATAACAAAATTAAAACATACATAAACACATTTAAATTGGTTATTTTTTTCCTTGGCTTCATCTTATCGTTACTGCTGCTCTCTGAGGAAGTGATCCACCCAACTTTGGAATTGCATTTTCATTTGTAACAGTGCGTTCTTAATTTTTGAGCCACTGTGCAATTGGCATTGCAAACATCAAAAGTATCTTCTTTCTTTTTCAAGAAAGTTTCTAGAGCCATTCCCATTTTCCCATCTTCTGTTCTCAGTGGAATTTTACACCTCTGTAAATCAAAAAGGAGTACAGTGGTTTCGGAAACGTTCCACATTTTCCCGAGTCTATATACCAGTAGTACACCTCTGCTAACTTTCAAGAAAATATGAGATGGCAAGATTTGGACCCAGTATTGAATTGACATAGAATGATCCATCTGTTTTATGATCAATATCGTTAAAAATGTAGTAAGTTATGAGCCCTTTATACTTTTATCAATGAAATGTATATTGTAAAAAATCAGAAATGCTATTTTTAAGCTGTAATAATAATAAAAATCTCAAAATAAAAATAAAAAATATTTTGACTAATGCCTAGATTTTGGGCGCTTAAAAATGCTCTGGGCAAATGCCCATTTATAAACGTCCTGCCCAGTGGGCATTTTCCCGGCCCACATCACTAATAAGCAATAAAACTGTTGAATTTGTTTGCAGAACAGAAAACTAACCACTTTTCTAGAAAGTGTCGACTTTCAAAGTTACACTCTTGTATCCATCTTCCCCATACTAATGGGGCAGGGCTAAATGGGAGAGAAACAGAAAATTATTACATTTTGTAATGTGTGAAAGTTTAACTACACACAATAACTCATTTATGAATATGAAATAATCATGTCGATGATTTCATTTTACTTTTAATTGTTGTTGTTTTACGAGATTTTATTTAAGTTCATTAAAGAAAAATCGAACGGATACATTTTTGGCATTGGGAATTTTTGCCAAAATATATCTTCATTTGCTTTCAATTATCAATTCGATGATAAAGTTTACGCCTTTAATTTCTTCCATATGGTGACATAATTTTGATTTTGACTTGGCATGAATCTTAGCAACGACTCTGTCCCACATGTTCTCTGTCTAAATGCCTTATGAATAGTCCTTTTACATTCTTTTTTATTTGACAGATTGTATTAGTTTTCAATGGTTTGTTTCAAAACATTGCAAAAGTAATTTTTGAAATGTTACTAAATAGTTCCCTATGAACTGTGAAAAATTAAAAGCCCTTTGATAAAAGCACAAATGAGCATTAAAATGCCGACATATGTTTGGGGATTGCTTGGTATCAAAAATATGTACTGCTAGTTTCATCTTGTATTGCTGTCCTCCCACACTAGCAGTTCCATTAGCCTTTACACTGTAGCAGTTGGAATTTCAAGAACTCAAAACCACATGTCCATTCACACAATGCTTGATTTCAATTAATCTGTGATACAGTTGCTGCTTTAAGTATGTTTTTCATGAATTAAATATGTAGTTTAAAGACTTTTAAAAATGCTAATAGACGAGAGAGTTTTAGGTAATAGATTTATTTTGATGTGGCAAAAGCATGAACTAGTCTCTGCCCAAATTCGAAAATATGCTTTAGCTGATCTAATGTTGTTCAAAAAAGTAGTATCGCAAACCCTTGGTCTGTGCTGCAAAATCTACTTTAAAAACTGGTAGAACTTTTGACCCAAAAATAATGTATTGAACTTTTTGCGTAAAAATATTCCATGACCAACATGTCCACTTTTTCTTATGTTTTTGTTTTTACATAATAATTAGTACCTGAAAAAAAAAACATATGTAATGGATGAGACAATAGATGTATGGGATTGACTTTTCATTATTTAATTTTTTAAACGTTCTCATAGCGAATTGCACATGTGTGCAAAATAGAACACTAACTTTTAAAAAGTGAGGTTACCCTCCACTTAAAAAATTGAAATTTTAGTATGTGATCATCTTCTTCCCGTTGTTTACTGATGTTGATTACATCTCTTTAAAGGCAAGACAGGCAACTGATTGAAAATCTCGGGGGGGGGGGGGGGGGGGGGGACCGATTGAAAACAGGTCATTTCGCAATGCTCTCATTCATTCTTAGTTTGCTTGATATGTAGTGCTCACTTTAAAAATGCTATTTTTCCTTCAAAACATTTGTCCTCCATTGCAAGTAGATGTACTATGTACCAGAGCTCGAAAAAGTATATGGCCCAACCTGCCAGGGGCTCGTAAAAATTCCGATCGGGCATGAGTCTTCTAACCGTACGTGCCTGGCAGGGGGTGTCATTTTTTAATCAAATATATATCTCCAAAACTTAATTATTTCTTATTTCATTGAAAAACCACTGCATCTTTACCGGAGCTCAAAATTTGTTCTAAGGAGTACCGCTAAAATCATATTTAGACAAATATGAAGTAATTTAGAATAGTCGGCAAAGTCAGGAAGCTATCCGCCTTCAGTCGAGTGTAAGGAGAATATGTTTTAATTTTCCATGACAGTGCTTGCCTTGAGTTGAGTGGGAAAAAAGTGTTTGTGATTTTTTTCGGTTTGGGAAGAAGCGACCTTTCCGGTAAGAAGTTGAGGATATATCCAGTATTGTAAAATTTTGCATATTTTGACTTGTAACGATTTATTTGTAATGTAATTTTTTAATGATTTAGATTAACGTTAAAATAATCATTGATTCAGATATTTAGCTGTTCATTTAATTTATTGTCTGATTAATGCTATACAACACATTTAAATGTTTTTATTAATATGCAATAAAACAGCTTCTGGGCATGTAAAATTTTTGTTCGGGCATGTATTTTTTAGACAAACATCCCCTTGAAATTCCATAGAAACAGGGTTGACTGTATTCAAATGGACTACAACCAACAAATGAGAATCCATTTCTACAGGGTAGAACGGATATTTTGTGCATCTGAGAAAATAAACTTTGAAATATGTGAGTGCCACAGCATCATGTATACAAAGTAAAAGATTATTTGGCATAGGAAGAAGTATAATACAGGGGTCGGCGCGAGTCACTTTTTTAACTAAAAGTCACTTTTTTTTGCATTGGTCACTTTTTCAAAAATTGGTCACTATTTTCACTTTTTTGCCCTTTCTCTGGCAGAGAACCAAAAAAAGTTACTTTGTCTGTCTGTAAATTAAGAAAACATTGCAATTTTGCATAAAAATACGTGTGCCAGGGTTGAAGCTTCCGCGTATCCGCCATTTTTGGTTCTGTAAGTCCGCCGTTTTTGGTTCTGTAAGTCTGCCATTTTTGGTTCTGTAAGTCCGCCGTTTTTGGTTCTGTAAGTCTGCCATTTTTGGTCGTATTTTGAAATTCGGCGCGGCGTTGGCCCCGAGTGTGCCAAGTTAAGGTTTGATATTGCAGTGTGATGCAACCAGAAGGGGAGGGCTAGAGAGCCCATGACCTCTCCCCCCATCTAGAATGATAATTTTAACTGTTTTTATTTTTTTTTACTCGAGACGAGCAAATCCTAAGAAAATTAAGCGATATTTAAATTAGAATAGAAACTAAAAATTTGTAGCAGTTGCAGATCATATCACTCAGAAAATTAGCTTAATTTCTCTTTTCCTTCATCCCCCCCCCACACACTCCCGAACTAACTGTCACAATCATAAAAGAAAATTTTTGAAGGCGATTTCTCAACGAAAAGACAATACGCAATTTTGAGAAAATAAAGTTATATTTTTGTCAAGGAAATCATTAAATAATGATGCAGGGGAGGGGGAAATCTAAATTCTTTAAAAAAAAATTTAGATCTGAAAAATTCTTAGCAGTTGCAGATTATATATATTGCTCAGAAAATTACATTATGACCTCATTTTATTTCCATCCCTCCCCCCCCCCAAAAAAAAAGGAATTGCACAAAGTTCAGGTAGGAAAAAAAATAGTGCAAGAATTTTTCTGATTGTGCCACTCATACTGTCATTATGTATGACAGTTATACCGTATAACTAAAATGATAAAATCAGGGAATTTTTTGGAGCTCAATCAGGGAATTTTTCTTGAATTTTGTTACTACCATGAAATTACAAAAACAGTATCGAATAATCAAATGGTTTGTTTCCTACAATGGTACAGAAGATTAACACAGTAATTTCAGTCTGAATTAATTTGATAAAATATCAAATTTAGATTTATTTCAAGTGGAATTTTCTAATCTTTAAACAAGTATAAAAAATATTTAAAAACGAGCATTTGCAAAATAAATTTTATTCAATGTTGAACATAAATTAAAATTTGAAATTTCTGCCGATTTGAATAAATATTTATTCATTTATATTTTTAAATAAGTAACAATTTGAGAAAGAAATTAATTGAAAGAAATAACTTTTGTCTCTCTCACTCTTAGCCATTTATGGGTTTTGAAAAAGGTATTTATGAAGATAGTTACAGGTATAAAAATTCCTATTTTTGAATAGGGTATGATTTTTTTTTTTTTAAGTTGGGTAAAAGCTCTATTTATTCAGGTTTAGTTTTCAAAAGATGTCGAAACTGCTCTTTTTCAAGTTATATTTTGTTTAAATGAAAACACACACACACAAGTTTACATTTTAATGGTCACTATTTTGGTCACATTTTTTAAAGCTGTGGTCACTTTTTTCACTATTTTGAAGACTCCAAAGTGCGCCAAGCCCTGATAATATGAAACAGCAAGGAGTGAGACCTGTCCTTATAATACCAATATGTATCTGTTTTTACATTACAATTTAAACTGCCTGGGATTTTGTTAATTATAATAGCAGGGATGCACAAACTTTTTTGGGTGAAGGGCCAAAAAATTAGAAAGTATCAGGTTGGGGGCCAAAGTGACATAATGTTTTTTTCATAAAATACACGGTATATTTCAGTTTTTATTTAGAGGTAATATGTACAAATCACATGTATTAATAATTACTGTACTGGGGAACAGATTATTAAATAAAAGTTTTAAAAAATTAATGTAAATGAATTCAAACAAAATGAGGTATAAGATTTCTAAACAATTAATTGCACAACATTTATATATATCAAAGAAGTGATTAGTCAAATGGCAAAAAGGAGGAATACTAAATTTTTTTACAAAAATGTGTGCAAATTATGAAAATGAAACAAATAGAAAATAAAAAGGGAATTTAAACTTAGAAAAACACAGCATTATTCTCTAAATTATAACTTTCTTTATAATTTAGATAATTTTTCCTTGACATTTCATAATGTAAAATTTAAAATATATACCTGTATTAAGACTTAAAATGAGAAATTAATTAAAAGTGCAAATATAAATACAGAAGAAATAAACACACATATATTAAATGGCAAAATCCAAATGCTATGAGTCTGTACATCATGTTAAACGCTTGCGATTCAGAATTACTACTAGTCAATTTGGCTAGTAGAATTGTTTTTTTAACTAACCAATTACAAAATCTTATCAGTTAAATTGGCATGGTAATATTAAATTTATACATTGCTACATGGACAATAAAAAAAAGTTAAACTGATTCCTTTATCAAAAATCAACATATCATTATTTTGTTCCATGGCATATAATTAAATTTAAATCCTTTAATCACTAGTTTTCCTGCAGATTAGAAATTGATCTCTGTGAATTAATGTAAAAAATCGTTATTTATTTATTCATTTCCTAAATACATATCAACAATAAAATTTTCCTGAATATATATCAACAATAAAATTTTTAATTATTGATGATAAATTACACTTTATAAAGTAAAATAATTATTCATATTGATATTATTAATTCTGAAAATTAATGTTCAATTAATAAATTTTTATTCATTCATTACTACTAGTCAATTTGGCTAGTAGAATTGTTTTTTTAACTAACCATTTACAAAATCGTATTAGTTAAATTAGCATAGTAATACAGTACAGAACCTCTTATCCAGGAACCAGAAAACTGGGAATTTTTTCTTGAATTTCCCGCCATTTTTGAAAAGTTCGAGTCTTTTTTTTTTTTTGCCCATTTTGTAAAAATACGAATTTTTAAAAATGCCTTGAAAAATACGCATTTTTCCGTTACAAGTAACATATTCAGTGTTTATAAGTCGAACAATTTATTCTAAAAATGATGTTTATTTAGGGGAGGGGGCGTCAACTTGCAGATAAAAATTAGAAAAAAAATCTCCAACGATACTTGAGAAAAATCAGACCTTTCTCTATTTTATTTCAATAAATAAATATGAAAGAAATAAGTAATTAGATTCTTATACATTTATTTAATTGCCTCGTCAGTATCCGAAGACGATTTGCAACAAAAGTCAGACTATATGAAAGTTCGTAAAATTTCACGGCAGATTCGCGAATTTTCCGCAATATTGTGTGAAAATTAAACCACGTTTATTTTTGTTTTATATATTTTTTTATTTATTTATGAGCTGTAATAAGAATTCAAAAGCGATCGTATTTTTTTACTACGATTTTTCGTAAGTGTTTTTTTACAATTATTTTTTTTTTTGTTACAATTATTCTTTTTTATTTAACTATATTAGTGGGCCAATTCAAAAGGCTCGGCGGGCCAATTTTGACCCGCGGGCCATACTTTGTGCATCCCTGATAATAGTGTCGGCTGTGAGCATTATTTCTCAAGGATTTTTTCTTTTTTTTTGTACTCTTTTATATTACCTGATGTCTTACTTTTGAAAAAAGAAAAGATATCTACTGACAAATAACTTTATTCAGCATTGTTTCGTGTCAGGTGCAGATTTACTTTGGCCTTGAAGACAAAACTTTAACCCACTTAAATTTAATAGAAAATAACTAACTAGTAAAAATATTGTTAATGGAAATTTCATTATAGACGGATGCAGGCCACAGTCACGTTTATTTATTTATTTTTATTAATCGAAATCATCTCCATATTTTTGTTTAAAAAACTCGGCACAAAAGCCTGAATTCCTTTAAAATAATACCTCAATTTAAAAAAAAAAACAGAATCCTACAGTGTTTTATCTATCATTAACTTTTTACTTGCTAAGTTTGAGAATAATTTTCTTTTCTTTCTTCTTTTTTTTTTTTGCATTTGATATAACTTTTTAATATATTAGAACTATTTAGCGCTTAATTGTTTTTAATTATTTTAAAAACAAAATACAGTGGAACCTCGGTACCTCGACACGTGGATAAGTCGACTACCTCGGTAAGTCAACATTTCCTCCCTTAATCCCAGCCCTTTCATTTCCTCATCTCAACATTCCACATATGCCATCAGCTCACCTCAGTACAAGCAAAGTGCAGTTAAATTTTAATTTATCTATAATTTCATGTACAGTACTGTACATTTGTTTTTCATAGGTTTAAATAAGCAACCCTCTGTGTGTCTGGACCGGATTAATCCAATTTACACTGTATTTTATGTGAAAAAATAATTCGCTATTCGTACAAGTTGCCATTCGAGCTGCCTCCTGGAATGAATTGTGTGCGAATAGCGTGGTTCCACTGTACAGTACACTTCCTCGGGGAATGGCGAAAAGCATGGGACATTGTTTAGAAAACAAACCACATGTTTCTTTTCCCGAATCGCAAAAATTATTTTCTTCACAGTTCACATGACTAAACCAAATACAGTGGAACCTCGGTAGCTCGACGCGCAGATAAGTCGACTAACCCCTTGGTAAGTCGACATATCCCTCCCCTAATGGTTAGCCCAATGCTAAGTTCAATGGCCGAAAAACTCTCTAACTTGACACACAATTTCTAGGAACTCCTGTAAGTCGACCTCAATTTTGTATTCTTGATAACTTTTTCTTCCGGTATTTTTTCAGTGTACAATTCTGAGAATTTACAGTGATATTTCTTCGTCAAACAATCAATTCTTTTCTGGAATGTGTTCCTGGAAGATTACCCTTGTACCCTGGGGAGCCTCCTCATTACCCCATTTGTAAGGAATATGTGAATATTGACTCTGAACTGATGACTTCAGGTCCTCTAGAAGATAGAGACATTTTAGAAGCTATAAAATCAAACTGCAAATCCGTTAAATGCTGAAAACGGATCAAATTCGGACGAAGATGACAAAGTTTTCGGTCAGTCTAAGCGCAAAGCATTGAAAACTGAACGAACACAAGGAAAAAAAAAAGAATTGCGAATTATAGCAAGCTTAATAGCATTGAGGAATTTGTTTTCTGTTCAGAGGGGGAAAAAACAAACAAAAGTTACGTATTTTTTCTCATGAGGTATTCTGATTTGATGTACTATGCTTTTATATTTATTTAAGTATAACTTTTCAAAATAATAATAATAAATGGAGATAATTTCATTCACTGGAATAATCTTTTGTAACTTGAATGGTAGGTAAATAACAATATTGACCGATATTAGTAATTGATATTTCGGAGCCTCGGTAACTTGACACCCGCTTATCTCGACATGTTTTCATGTTCCCTTGGGGTGTCGAGTTATCGAGGTTTTACTGTAATTATTTAAAAGGGAAGGGGGAATATTAACTGTTTATTTGGAACAATGAGCTTAATTTGCTAGTTACCAGTAATCAGTGTTCCTAGCATGGGTGTTGCCCGGGGTGGTAATTTGTGGAATTCCCCTCCCCCCAAAATAGGAATGTTGTAGCAGTATGTAAATTTGTTGTTAGGTAGCTTGTTTTTATATAATATTTTTAGTAGTAGCAAAAAAAAAAAGTGAAGAGTTTGGTGTAATCTTTGGTAAACAACATTTAGGATATTTTAAAAATTTTGTCGTATTTCAGATAATACAGTTAAACCCCGTTATACTGCACCTCAGTATACTGCGGAATTGGATATACCGCGGTGACTATCATGTCCCCCGACGTTTAAACCACCCTTTATCATTGCCATTTAAAGGTGATTCCTTATTTACCATTGTAAATAAAGCCAGACGGAGCACACAAACATTCTAGCCAAAGAGCACCCATCCCCCCTCACCAGCCACACTAACATATAAAGCCCTGTTGTTGTGATAGGCATGATGTACACCTTTTTCATATTTTTCCTGTCTTTCAACCTAGAACATATAGCTTGATTTCAAAATCGTGTGCAAACGCCCTGAGTTGTTTCTCTTGACGTGGGCGGAACTCAATCTGTCGGGGACTGTTCAGTTCAATGCTTAACTGTTCAATTTTCTGAAATCAAGTTACGCATAACTTATTTTATAGCACTACCGACTTGCATTACAGGTTCTTTAGCATTCCTGAAAAGTAGACATATTCCCCAGTGAGAAGTGCGTTCCTCCCTTTCCAAATCTAATTTTTTCCTTAAGACCTCTCCCCCTTCACAATCCCACAGTGATAACATAAAGAGATTTTTAACCACCTTTTTTCAGTCACCTTCATAGTCGGCTTATAACCTATCGCTCGATAGACTGATTGTGCAGCTGAGATGTGTGCTTGCACAGCAATTATAGTGAAAGAAAAAATGATACTTTAGAGGAAAGAAAAGTTACGAGTCATTGATAAAGTTAAAAATGATGCAACAAAGGCGAGTATTATTTCGTGAATATGGTTCCGCGGTATAGTTTCAGTATACCGCGGATAGGTCATAATGCAGGTGCCAAACATGTCCCCGATACCCGAGTTTTAATGGGGTTTTACTGTATATTGAAATGGGACCAGTAAAGTTGTCTAATTCAAGTATATGTATTCTGTAAAATCTCTTTATCTCATTTTGGGAGTCATCCCTAACTCCCCTTGAAAGGATGCTACCCTAGGTCTCCCCCTAGTGCTGCTACTGCCAGTAATATATTATTTCATGTTCACCCAGCAATTGTAATGTTTTGTTAACAAAATGTTAACAAAACATTTTTAAAAATGTTAATTCACAAAATTTTAACAAAACATTTGTTTTTTGTTTATTACCTAATTTAACGAATACACCAATCACAAGCTGTCCTGTTGGCATGTGGGGCATGGGAAGATAAGAAGCAGAGTCTTTGTTTAGAAAAACATCTCTCTTTATTCGCGAACTCGGGGAGACGACGATGCGTCTTTTCTCAGTTACATCTTCGCAAGGAATGAACGTGGAGCATATACAATTTTCCATAGTAAACACATTCGCACATGCGCACAAACACTTAAAAACCATGAACTGAAACTATAAGGACCAATAGGAATACAGACTTTGTTAGGCCCTCAGAAGTTTCCAGAACATTCTTGCGCATCTGGAATATATATCTTCTGAAGGGACAAAGAAGAATCGGATCAGGAATAAAACTTACATCTTGAGACCGAGGATTAAATGGAATAAATGAGAATATCACAGTAATACAAAAATAGATTATTATATACAATATAACGGCCACATCGATCGTAAGGTAACTTAGATCGAAAATATACAATTTACAACACTTTCAAATTTATACATAAGTAGAGGCTTAGTTAAGAAATCAGCTAAATTTGTTTTTGTGGACACATATTTCAATTCAAACACTTCTCTTGTGATCAAATCTCTTATAAATCTATATTTTATATCAATATGCTTAGTTTTAACAGTTTCCTGAGTGTTCTTAGAAAAAAATATTGCTGCCTGATTATCACAATATTGTACAGGCTTAATCTCTTTACAAACACCTATTTCATTTACAACATCACAAAACCATATGAGTTCCTTAACACTATCAGTTAATGCAATGAATTCAGATTCCATTGAGCTTAAAGCTACAGACTTTTGTTTTGATGATTTTCAAGTAAATGGTATACCTCCAAAATACAATATATAACCACTACTTGAATGCCTATTCGTTAATCTGCTCCCCCAGTTGGCATCTGAGAAGGAATACAAAGTACAGTCTTTCACTTGTGACAAATTAATCTTATAATCCTTAGTAGAAAATACATAGTTCATAATATCAACAACATATAACCAATGCTGATATGTATATCCATTGCAAAATTGTGACATAATATTAACAGTAAATGCAATATCTGGTCTTGTTCTATTGGACAAATATGACAAACACCCAATAAGTGATCTATAAGAAAACTTTTTCATTACTTCATTTTCTACAATCTCTTCTTCCTTAATTTTCTCAGGTAAAATATTCCCCACTTTAAATGGCAATTTTACATGACTCTTAGGTAAATCCTCAAAGATTTTCATTAATTTCTCAATATATGTTTTCTGATGTAAATATGTATCATTACCACGTTTTTCAAAGTTCACTCCTAATAGATATTTTACTTCACCCAATTCAGTTATATCTAACTTATTCTTAATTAGATTGATAACATTTCTTAACTCAAGTTTCTCTTTGGCAAATATCACTATATCATCTACATACACACTCAATATTAAATTATCCATTTTATAAGTACAGTTACACCATTTCATCTTAACAAATCCTAAATCTAATAATATATCATCTAATTCTATGTTCCATTCACGACCACTTTGATGTAAACCATAAATTGCTTTCTTTAGTAAGCATACCTGGTTTTCACAACCTTTAACAACAAATCCCATAGGTTGTTTCATATATACTGGTTCTTTTAACTTCCCATATAAATATGCAGATTTTACATCAATTTGTACATGATACCAATTCAATAAAGACACTAATAAAATAAACAACAGTTTTATAATTGAAAAGTTTACTACTGGAGAAAATGTATCATTATAATCAATCTCAGGTCTTTGGCTGTAACCTTGAGCAACTAATCTTGCTTTGTACTTTTTAGGATTGTTTTTCTCATCAGTTTTTATGTTATAAACCCATTTACTACCTATCACCGTTGCATCATTTGGTAGATTAACTAACTCCCACACTTGTCTATCTCTCATCATTTGAATTTCTTCACTCATTGCTAAATCCCATTTTTCTTTTTCTACTGAGTTTTGTGTTTCCTGGTAGTTTTGGGGTAATTCAACATTGTATACTTCCTCTTGAAATACGTTATCTAATTGCTTATCCATGTAACTAAAATCCTGACATGTGTGGTTAGAGGATTCACTACTATCAGTTACATTAGGTTTAAAAGAAAATTTTTCAGGTTCAAATGCCAAGTTGTGTTTCTTACAATATTTCTCTACATCATTCATTGACCTTAGTTTCTCATTAGTAATAGGAGCAAACTAATATACGTCTATCCTATCCCCTGTTTTCCTAGGATTTTCTGCTCTTAACCATTCATTAATGTTAATTGTGTTCAATTTATTTTCTCCATTTTCTGTGTCGTCATGTGATGTATCTATTTCCTCACTGTCTCTCTGTGGAGTTTCTACTTCCGTTATGTTCCTCAAATTACTATGTTCTGAACTTAAATCAAAATTTAAATTCGAAAAACTATATTCGTGTAAACAGTGTTCTAAGACATTTTCAGAGACTTCAACATTAAAGACTCATATGAGAGTCCACACAGGGGAAGCACCATATTCCTGCGAACAGTGTTCAAAGTCATTTTCTCAACTTTCGCATTTGCAGAAACATATGACAGTTCACACAGGCGAAAAATCATAATCGTGTGAGTATTGCTCAAATGTATATTAATCAATCTTTTGACTTAAATATACATTTAAGAGTGCACACAGGGGAAAGACCATATTCGTGCGACTACTGCTCTAAAAGTTGTTCTGTCAAATCAAACATGACGAAACATATGAGAAGCCATTCTATTGTGGTTAAGTGAAAGGCCTTGCAAGATATTTTCTCAGGGCTTGCCAACACTTAAAAAGCATCTTCTGAAAAGAAGGATTTCTGTAAAATTTACGTCACAGTCTCGGCCGAATAACTGAGAGTCTAGAACCACAAAACTCATACTTCTTTGAAGCCAGTTTCTGCAGTGAGATGAGTCACAACTTTATGCAAGTTCTGCCTTTTAATGCTCATGCTGGTTCCTTGAGGACTGTGACCGACACAAAATGCTTCATATCCCTTCACATTGCTGCTGACTTGCAGTGGTCACTGCAGCAATTTCCTCTTGATGATAGCACAAGCAGCAAATCATGGTTTGCCGGGTGAAAATATTTTTTAATGATGGCTCTTGCACTCAGGGGCCGCCAACTAATATAAATGGGAAAAAATGTTTTAGATGATATTGCATCATAAAAGGCTGGGAATAATCTGTAAATTTCAGAAAATAGTTTAGTTGACATGCACAGTTATTCTGTGCATTCTATTTGTAAAAACTACTTAGTCTCACGAAGATATAGGTATTTCTCCAATTTCATTTTCATGTTTTAGCTTATAACGCGCAAAGGTTTTCACGAAACATTAACAAACTTTCAAAAAACTTTACGGACTACAAGTGAAGCATTATACTGAAATTTGAAATCAATACATGGAATATTTAACAAATTATTGACATTAAAAAATATTTTTTCGACACTGCAACAACTATTTAAATTTAAAGTAATAAATGAAAAAGAAACTGTTAGCAAAGGAAAGACTTGTAAAGCAGCAATGAATCATGAAAATTACTGTGATATTGGTCATCACTTTTTAAAATTGGGACCAATTTTCAAAAAGCATTGGGACGAGTTTAAACTCATTTGGTTTTGAAGAAAAAAAATTACCACACTAACATACAAATGTATGAAATGTACCAAATATGCCCAACTTGTGACGCATTTCTTTCGGAATATGAGCCGAGGGGTTGTAATGGTTGTTGTGACATCTTGTTCCCGTTAACATGACTGGTATGAGTTTTCCTTGATTCCTCCAACTCACTGTGCCAATGCTTTCATCCACCCTCAAAAGTCTACCAAGAGAACATATTTATTCTCCCATAACTAGGGTGACTAAACGTTCTCGAATTTCTAGGACAGTCCCCAAATTTGTATATCTTTAATGCTTTGTTAACTTAAACAATTTGGAGACGTGTAATGTCCCCAAAGTATAAATTTTCTGTTTTTCTCTATAAATTGTTTCTTGATTTGCATTCTCGATTTATAGGTTGTATTTTGTAGCATTTTAGATAATATTATGGCAATTATCAAATTGTTGCCTTATTATTACAATTTCTATCCGGCAGTGAAAATATGCTTACATTTTGTAGAAAATATGTTTAGATACCTTTTGAACTACATTAATGAAAGAAATTTTTCATAATAGAAGGAAATTGTATTATGGGGGTCCCCAAAAATGTCCCCGAAACATTTTTCTGGCGTCCCCAAATTGCCATTGAATTTAGGGTCACGTTCCCAAGTTAACGCTCAAAAGTATAGTCACCCTTCCCATTTCTATTTTTTCTAAAAAAGTAGACATTAATTTCCTCCAATAGTTATTAATCGTGGGAAAGCGTTAATCTTTCGGTCTCACTCTCCCGTTTCTTCCCCCTATCCTGTCGGCCGTTTTTAGAGGAATACCAGTATTAATTTACTGGGCTATATTTTTAAACGTGGAATTGGGAACGCCAGAAAAAATATCTGTGCTTAATTTTAGGGACAGTGCACATCAACATGTATTACTAAAGTACACTCAAAACTTGTATATCCGTAGAAATTCGAAAATTCAAAATTTTAAAAATCCAATACTCTTTTCTTTATATTGGATGTATAAGAAAGTAAAAAACGATAATCATTTGAAATTGTTGTCTTTCAGATCAAGTACAGCCATTCTTTCATAAACACTGTTAAAAGTTTTTCTAACAAAAAGTTGGCAACTATTTATTTGTTTACAGTTCACGGAGGGCGGATGCGAAACCGTTCAACGTAAGTGAGTGATTAAAATAACAGTAAAGAAAGAAAGATTTTTGTCTAAAATAGCCCTTTTATCCATTTTTAAAATTTTACTGTATAAAATTTGATAACTGGCAAATGTTTCATAGTAATATTTGTTATCATATATAGATGATATGAATCGTTCATTTCAAGTGGGTCAACCAGACTCAGACTCGCACCTGTGTTTGCATCGGAAATTTTACTTTATTTTGGTTTCTGTGTAGTATCCTCTCTGGAAATATTTTTTTTTAGATGCATAGTTGTAATTATAGCTACTTTTGGCAGATTAGTTCTCTACAAATAAAAAGAACCTTCTGCTGATTTTAGGTCTTTTTCAACTTCTGCATTTTTACTTTTCTTTCTCTTGTGTATTTATTTATTGTGTCATTCTTGAACTATGAAAGTACTGGTTTTCTTCCGGGAGATTTTTGAAGATGTTTGTTATTTCGTGTGTTTATGTTAATTTTGGCATGAGGATGTTAGATGTTTGGGTGTTTTTCCTCAATGTACCTTCAAAAATTATTCGTGTCACATGTTTTTGGCATAGGCGAGAAAAACGTCCCGGCGAAAGATAGGTTTTCCACCGAACTTGTCTAAATTAGGCTGCACTGTGTCCATTTAGGTGCATTTAGTCTTGATTCCACACTAATAGCTATCTACAAAGCATTTGCTCCTTACTGAATTTTCCTTAAGAGTTTCTGTTGACTGCATTCTGAGAGGGTTGCGATGTTTTGGGGTTGGATGGGGGACATTTGTAAAACTTCGATACTAACTGATGTTTTGACTTTAAGCATTTGGAAATGCCATTGGTGAATTTTAGGGATTGAACAGTAAAAAAACGGAAGAGTAAAATGACTGAAAGAGTGACAAAAGTAATGATTTGTTTTTTTAAATTCCAAAAGCAAGTGAAAGGGGAAAAAAATATACAACATAACGGAGAGATTTTTTCATTCTTAATATAATTTTAACTACTTATCAACCTGTATCTTAAACTGTCTCATTAAATATAGCAATTTTTATTTATAATATTAATTAGCAAATTTTAGCTATTCAATGCAATGTAGGTGAAATTAGAGGTAGTAAAAGTGGCGATTAAAGTAATAATTTCTTTTGGAGATTTCCTCAGTTTTTCCCTTTTATATTATATCTTACATTAAAACAAATATTTATATCTACTGATTAATAAATGTATTCAGCATTATTTCTTTTTCTCCCAGGTGCAGATTTACTTTGGCCTTCCACACAAAAGCTTTAAGCTTTATAAAACTTAAATTTAATGTTAAATAACTAACTAGTAAAGAATATTGTAAATGAAAATTTCATTACAGGAAGTGTCAAAATAGATTACAAGTTTCAGATAAAAAGTAAGATGGGAAGCACTTAAAAATAAACTTTTTTTTACAAAAGGTGATTAACAGTAATGCTGATAAAATGCTGTTGAATTTTAAGCCTGTTTTTGTGTTCAAATATATGAAGCACGAATACTACAAATGTATGAAGATATGCATTGCAGTCAAATTTTAGAATTTTTCCATGGTATTGCAAAGCAAAGGTCTCTGCTACTGGGCTTATTCTTAGCATACTAAAAATAATTTTGATGCGAAAATATTTCTTTTTTGGCTGATGAATCCGTAAAATCTGACCAGTTATAAATAATCGTATAGGGGCCAACCTTGATCGTTCCTGCCCTACATTAGTATATTTGATGTGATTTATCTTAATAAAACAAAATTTCAGCTGGTTTACAATGCTGTTTAATTCTTAAATAGTCCATGATTTCATATTAGTAGGTAGTTATTAATAAATTTCTTTTTCTGCAGCCATTAATGGAGTTGTAGTCCTGATCCACGTAAAGTGCTGCAGTTGTTCAGGGGGAGGCAAATCAACAATGTCCCGTGTTTGCGGAATTCAATAGAGCTACCATCAACATGATTCATTTTGCAGAATTGTACATTGCATGAGGGTAAGTTTCTTTTAGGTTTTGATCAGTTTTTATTTTTAGCTCTAGACTTCTGACGTGCCCATACCAGTTTACATGGGCGTTGCCGCAGTTTCCATGACTCATGCAGAGATGTCGGGGGTGGGAACACCTGCAGGCAGTGAATAAAAGTAGACAAACTATTTCAAATATTTTTACAGTTTGCATTAGATTCTCCGCAAGAATAAAAAATGTACAGGCTTTTACCCCAACAAGTTAAAAAAACAGAAAAATAAGTAAAAATTATTTGAGGAGCAATATATTAATTTACTTATTTGTTTTATTATTGCAAGCTGCGGAGGTTTTTTGGCCCCTGCCTCCCCCACCCCGCTTTGAAATCCACCCATTCTGAAAATCTGAGCTTAAGTGCCTATTTTGATTTATATCAATACCAGGAAAATTTGCGTGATTTTCATACACAGAGAGAATAAATGTGGAAACAATGTTTAGTTCATAACGGGCGCCATTTCAACCAATTTAAGTGATGCAGGTTTCACAAACCCTCCCCTTAAATTAAATGATAGTACGGTTTAAAACTGCGTTTATACAGCTTCAGTTTACAAAATTTTTCCTTGTCCGCCCCCTTTCTGCTAGTCTTGTTGTCTTTACACCTATGAAGTTACGTAAGTCTTTGAAAGCAAAAGGGAAGGGGTGGGGGTAATGACCCTTTGAGTTTCACTGTGTCTCATGGACCAGGTATAAAATGTAAAATACTCTGAGCAATGGAGAAAAAGAAATGTCTCTTAAGAAATTCTTGCCGCCCCCCAACACTTGTGGGCTAATGTTATCCCCCCCTTTTGACCCTGCTTCAGCTCCTCTGTGTAGCCCCACCTAAGGCAAATTTTGGTCACAGTTTTATTAACATTGTAAGAAACCTGTACTTCGTAAAAAATAAAGTATTACGTATTTTTTACTAGTCCTTCTGACACTTGTCTGTTGTCATATTTATTAATGCCAATCAAAAACTAATATAATAAATGTCTTAGTTTAAATGGGTCCAACATAGTTCATTTGCTTGTTCTAAATCCTCTATACTTATTAGTCAGTTCTTATTCTTAAATGTGTTTTGATGCTTATTTTTTTAAATGCAAAACTTTTAAAGAGCTTTTCTAAAATGTGCAATGCTGTTTTCAACCTTTTTGCTCTTCCCACCCTATTTTTAACAAATAAACAAGCTGTGCCCCGCATTAAGGCTGAGCGTAAAGAACGTTTTTTGGAAATTGTTTTTGCGTGAGGGGCTGAAGAGTTGTGGGGTGGCATGTGGAGCATACACACAAAATTCTAACTTAATCAATTAATATCTTCCAGTTCCAGTTTTGTGTCAAAAAACGTAAAAATTAGGTGAAATTCAACAATTCTGTAAATTTTCAAAATTTTTATTTTCTGTTTGTGATCATGACGAATATTTAGCAGAATGTACGAGAAACACAAATAAAAAAAAAATAATTACTCCATCAATATCTTCCGATTCCACTTTCAGGGGCAAATGTGTGAGATTATCCGAAAATGAAGTAGATTTTGGCAGAACAATTAATTTTCACGTTTCCTATTTTCCCTTAGCAATAGTGTTGAAAAGTAGTGCAATGATATGAAAAATTATGATTAAATTATAGACTAATCAATACTTATCTATGGGCTACACTTTTTTCTAAATTACCAAAATCTGGTGAAAATGGAAAAAAATCCCAAATTCAGAGATTCCAACTACTACGGTAAATCCGTAATTTCTACGGAATTTCATCCTTCACTGCGGACTACGTAAATAATAATCCATTCTACGGAAAATTCCGATTGCGATGATTTCTCCCATTTTCATTAAAGTAATTTTTTAAAGAATCGTTTTAAAGCTAAGTTCTTCATTTTTCGTAATCAATCCGAAACAGGAAGGGGGGAATAAACACTTTCAAATTACAGCGAAATCGCTTTTGAGACGACTTGCGGGCTCGCTTTCTACGAAGCGCGAAATTAGCGGCGGAGCATGTGCGTTATTTTGATTCTGGAACCAAACGGACTCAGATGTTATGGTGATTTTACTTTTTGTTCTTTCGGATAATTTTGAAAGCGAATTGAAAAAGTTCTGACATTGCGTTTTTTTAACTTCTTTGCTGTACTTATAATTAGGGCTGTAACGAATAGTGATTTGGTCGAATACCGAATATTCGGCCACTCCTTCCAGGCCGAGCCCGAATACCGAATATTTGGAGGCCGAATATTAAAATTTCTAGAATATCGTTGTAATAGAAAGTATTTGGCAAATTTAAAATTATTGACAAAGTCGAACGCCAATTACACACAATCTATGATGTATAATTTAATTTTGTTTGTTAAGAATTTTAGAACGATTTGAAATGAATCTATTTTCTCTATTGTTTTGAAAGTAATAAAACTAAGAATTTCACCCACAAGTGGAATAGAAATTACAGATTTTATGGTAGTAAGCATTAGTATTATGTTACTAATTATTTAATTCAAATGAAAGAACTACTACTGCTTAGTGAACTTTTACCTTGCTTAAAACTGTTTTATGGTGATATTTTAGAAGTTATAAAAGCAAATATTTTTATTTTATGGGGATTTTTACATACCTAGTTTTAAAAGATCTATTAAAATTTAATACTCTTAACTGGAATATATTTTTATTTTCAAAAACCCCAATAACTTATGCTATCTAAATATTCATGATATATTCTAGGCTTTTCACATTTCTCTCTTACCCAATATTCACAATAAATCAGTCTACCCAAACAAAGTCTGACTTCCACTTTGTCAATAATAATAAAATTAATTTGTTATATATCATAATTAACTATTGTCAGCTTTGGGAGCAAATGATAAATATAAAATACAATATTACAACTTTAAAATCTGTTTTTTCTCAGTCAAGCCTAAAACAAGGTTTAAAAAAAGTATTCTTTTCCTAAATTATTTTTATTTATTAAAACTATAAACTAATGTATCCTTTTGAAATAATATAATACAATTTTAAATGTTTAAAATCTACTAATTTCTTTATTTTTTTACATTTCTACTGCAACAGAACTATTCGCCCAATAGTCCATCAATATTCGGAAAGGCCGAATTTGACCTTACCCAGTATTCTGCCAGGCCGAATATTCATTCGTCTTGGTGATGAAATGACTATTCTGCCAAAGGGTCGAATAGGCCGAATACCGAATAGTGGCCGAATATTTGTTACATCCCTACTTATAATCACTTTGTGAATGATCAAAATGAACAGCGTTAAACGAACTGAAATTGTATGATTCCTCTTTTAGAAAATTGTGATGATGAGTTGTCACAAATCTAAAATCGTATGCGAGCAAATTTCCTTGTTTTAGAAAAATCAAATTTATTTGAAATTATGTCATTTTGCTCTAAGGACTTCAGCGTCGCACGGCAGCCGCGATGATTGCCGTCAAAGCGTACTTTTCAAAAATGGACGAAAAATATCCACCTCTGTTAGGAATACTAGAAATGTTTCTGACTAATGTTAAACCATTTTTTTCTTTACGAAACGAATATTTATTCTTAAACTTCTATCGATGTACATAAATTATATTTTTGTTTTTTATTTTAAAAACTTGTTAGTCGGAACATCTTTTTAATAAGTCATTTAAATCTAGATCATTACCTGCATGCCAGAATCAAATTTATTTTAAAAAACATGTTCATTTTTGAGGAATTAAAGCAAGTATTTTAAATTAGAAGGAATTTTAGCTTTGTATTTTGCAATTAAACTTCCACGAATTTAAGAATTGTTGCTTAGTGTCGTGAAATTTATAGAACTAAATCATTTTTATAAAACTACTAAAAATTCCCATGGCCACTACTGAAATCGTTGATAGCAATAAAACCCTAACCTTTTAAGATCCTTAACCGAAAGCGTCTTAGAAATCAAGAAAATGGATGAAAGGTTAGAAGCTACAAGATATAGCATCTTTAAGGATATACCGCAGGAGTATACCGCTCAGTATACCGCGGAATCGGATATACCGCGGTTACTATTATGTCCCCTGACGTTTAAACCACCCTTTATCATTGCCATTAAAAGGTGATTCCTTATTTACCATTGTAAATAAAGCCAGGACGAGCACACAAATATTCTAGCCAAAGAAGCTCATATCCCCTTACCACACGTACTAATAGACGAAGCCCTATTGTGATAGGCTTTTTTCATGCTTTTTCTGTCTTTCGCTTAAAACATTGTTTCTTTGAGAAGTGCGTTTCTCCCCTTCCACATCTATTTTTTTCTTAAGACCTCTCCCCCTTTACAATCTTATGTTGGTAACATGAAAAGATTTTTAAGCCCCTTTTTTCTCGGAATACAGTTGGTTTAGAACTTATCGCTCGATAGACTGATTGCGCAGCTGAGAGTGCGCTTCTTGCACAGCAATTACAGTGAATAAAATGGCAGCAAAAAAGAAAAGAAAAAAATATAGTATAGAAGAAAAGTTACTAGTAATTGATAAAGTTAAAAATCATGCAACAAAAGCGGGTATTATTTCGTGAATATGGTTTCACGATACAGTTTCCCTATACCGCGGTTATGTTATAACGCGGGTGTCAAACATGTCCCCCGACACCCGCGTTTTAACGGGGTTTTACTGTATTAAAATTAAAAACACGTTAAGTGGATTTTAGCGTTATACTAAGTTAAACCGGCACAACACTAACTCTCTGACTGGACCTTTCCGACCTAACTTTTATTTGGTCTTAATTCATGTTGCGATCAAAATTGGATCCACGTAGTTCACATTTATTGCTTGTGCATTAAAGATAAGCTTGAAACTTTTCAAATACGCATAATAACACAATTGTGTAGAGGTTTGAAAACGTCTACGTAAATGCGAGGTACAAGTTAATTACTCAAAATTTGGCTTAGATCTAGTAAAACTGAGCGTTAACTGCCAAGTCATTTAGACTGCAGAAAAACATTAAACATGTTAAAACTCAACAACTTTAATAAATAACAAAGACATAATAAAATTAGGCAAAATCAAAATAAACTTTTAAGCCTGCGCCGCGGGTAACAATCTACGCGGGCACACGATTGCTGTACAGCAAAAAGAGAGGCATTTATTCTGTTCTTCTCACAGCCAAGCAGTTATGCCACGAAACTTTAAAAAGTTCGTTAACGATGCATAATAACACAAGGCTGAGCAGGTTGCCACAGGATCATTAATTGCAATATGAAGTGTTCAATGAATAATGCTTTGATGCTAAGCCATCTGAAGAGTAAGAATAATATTGTAAAAATTTAGAAAAATATTAATTATAATTAGTGCTAAAGTTGCGAAGTATATTATACTCACACAGACAGAGGTATCTATGAAGTTTTGTTTGTAATAGAGGTTGTAAGTGAAACACATTTTACGTTTAAAATAACACTTTCTAACACTAAAATCAATTTTTAGATTTCTTTTAATGATTTAAATCAAGCTGGTTTACGATATCAGTACACTCTCAGAAACGCATGCTCAAATTTCACGAAACTTTCGTCGTATTTGACGAAATGACTTTGTGAAAAATGCTCCGATTAAACATTTCGTCAACTTGACGAAATTTGTTTCGTCATACATTTGGCGAAATAAATTTCGTCAAAAACAAAAGAATATTTCGTCATATACGTTTCGTCAAAAACAACGAAATTTTAGTCACTTGTTTCGTCATCTCTTTGATGAAACACATTTCGTCAAAAACAAAGAAATTTTAGTCGTTTGTTTCGTCGGGTCTATTTGATGAAATACATTTCGTCAAAATCAAATTTTCGTCATTTCGATTCCGTATTAACGACTTTACATTTCATTAAAATTGAAAAAAATTACGTTATTTTGATTCGTTAATTATCATGATAAATTTCGTTGTATTAAAATACTTTTAATCAAATTTCGTCATTTTGAGCACCTCATGGAACCTTAAATAAAATCTTGAATTTATTTTTAAGAGGGCAATTTAATATTTCTAGTAATTTGGGGCTTCAAATAATTACATTGAAAATTTTCGATTTTTTGAGTTGCGGCATTAATTGCTGAAATATGTATCATTCATTTTAAATAAATGTTCTAAAGGAGAAAATTTTCTATCATACAAGCATGTCATATTATATACGTTTAAATTTCTTATTTTAGGTCAATTGTAACAGAAATTTCTTACACAATTTTATTTTAACATTCCTACTTTCAAAACAATTTAAAAAGTTAGTATTCCTTCTAAATTAAGCATTTTGTTGACAGATAAAAGAAATTAAAATTTTTTTTAAATATTTTTTCCCCTCATAATCCTGCAAGCAATGAACTATCAATTTGTCTAAGTTCTATTTACTAATTCATTCAGAAAATTATTCCATTAATTTTAAAAACTTGGTTTCATTGAGTTGGTTATATGAATGTATGAATTTGTCACATGAAGAAATGCTTTTTAAGGGTTTTCATACCCCATAACACATTTAAAAGAAAAAAACACCAGCAATAATAATAAAAATTGACTTTTATTTTGTTGGTAAACATTTTTCTAGCTCATATGGAGCATTACAGCAAAACTGAAAATTATGGTATGAGCATCTAAATTGATAGGAACATGTATGGAGCACAAAAATCACGTTTGAAAATTAAAAGAAAGGAATTCAAACCATATATTAAGGGAAAAGCATGTTCATGATTGTCACATTTCAAGTGAATGCTTCAAATTTAGCATTATTAATAAACTTTTATTACGCTAAGAACATCGTACAAATTACGAAAACACTGAGCACAACAACATGCAGGTTAGAACGAAATACACAAGATATCGGAACACAGTTACAATCGGTTACAGTTAGACCTTGCACTTAAAACAATTTATGTCACATCTCCCCTTTTTAACAAGTTTCATATATACACTATTTACAAGTCAAGTCTTTTTATTGGTTTAACAACTCTCCCGGATCGTGTGGTCATAATGGGCTTGTTGACAGCATCCGGATCAGGATCAGGCGGGACTGGTACAGGAACAGGATCAGGATTCGGCGACTTGACACTAGAAGGCTGAATAGGAACTTCAGTTGTTGACTGGTTAATTGAAACATTACCTTGATCTGGCCTCAAGTGAATTCTATTCCTCCTAAGTTCACTTCCAGCAGCAGTTTTCACTAAGTATGAACGTGGAGCATCCACGTTCATACTTAGTGAACCCCCCCACGCAGTTCCCCCCCCCCCACGCAGTGTAGTTCCCACGCAGTGCACCCTCTCTTCCTCACCCCATGCGGGAACTCACCAACAGCTACAAATGTAGAAATGCTTTTGTCTCTACTCTATCATTTAGTATTTAGTTTGCTTGAAAATCACTTTCTCGCCCTTTCACAAATGCTTGACATTTACTATGCAATTTTTAAGCTGTCCACTTTTAATGCTTGATTTTTTTTAATATGTTGTAAAAATAACTTTTCCAGTTTCTGAACAGTTTTTGTTTTTTGAGCTATTTCTTTTATGCAATCCGTACCTATCACACAAAAGTAGGTTTGTCTTAATGTTCTTATACTTTATATTATCCACATTGGGAGGGGGGAGATATATAAAGTCAACACAAGTTTATAATTGTTATCTGTCGATTTCAAATAATAGTAATAAAATATAGTAAAGTTAAGAAATAGAAAGTAAATCACAAAATATGGCAAAGTTAAGTAAAAACAAAAAGTAAACACAAAATATGATAACGTTAGAAAACATGAAGCTTCAACATTACATTACACATTGAATTTCAACTACAAATATTATTTATGACGGGCAGGTCATTATGGTGCTAAATTCAGTAGTAGTACTCTTTCTGGTAGCATTAACAATGCTTAAGAAATAAATTACTATGCTTAAGAAATATAAATAAAATGTTATGAAGGTGGAAGTATGAAATGCAATAGTTAAAATTTGAAATTTAACCACTCTGAAGTATCTAACTTCAAAAGGCTAATTTCACTCGCAGTTACTGGATATATTATTTTCTGGGGGAAACTGACACATAAATCTTTCAAATCCTCATTATTTTAGCTTTGAAGATACAACATCCATTTTTAGATAATTAAGCACTGTGCAAAAAATTCACGAGCCAACCTGCACGAGGAAAGAAACATTTCAAAATTAATATATTGCAATAGAAAATTGAGCAAGTGACAAATAATGGGGACGGACAGTTGGGGGAAAAAATCCTTGGATATTCAAAATTTGGAGTAGATTTTTTTTATTAAGGTAGAAGATAGATTCAAAGAAGAAACACCTACTTTATAAAACTTTTAACAAAAACAATGAAGATAAATTATTCAAATGCACTACAGTCAATTTTGCATCTTAATTACTCGATTTTTATTCGTCCCACTAATATTTTAATAATGTTATTGTTATTATTCGCATAAAATTTAAGGAAAACTCCCAAAGTATATTGTAGCTTTAAAAACTAAGAAATAATAATTACAAACACCATCTACAATGAATTATTAACCTGGTTCAAAGTTACCATGACACTCAGGGTAACTTCGAACCGCATCAGAAAAAATTATATGAAATACACTATTTTAATAAAAGAATTATAGTTATGCAACACTGAACTATGAATTTTTTAATACTTAAAAACTCGCCGTTTTTAGTCCACAACATTACAAGTTTTCTATAATTTATGATATTGCAAGAAATGTTACACGAAAAAAAAAGAGTAGAAGAAAACATCAACATGTTTAGGACAAAAATCCCCATTACAAATTCATTTAGGAAAAAAAAAGTTGAAGAAAACAATTTTCAATTATTTAAGTAAACATATTCACACAAGTATATTAATTAAAAACAACTATTTAAAAATTTTCATTAAAATTTAACACTTTTAGCCGAGTACTTTTGCATTTAGCAGAGAGTTGGAGCTCATAAAAACCTTTCTATTTCCTGCTGGAGTAATATCTTTTGGAGACTTTGTTTTGTTATCTTTCTGTTCGACAAATCATTATTGGTGGTCATCAAAATGATACCTTGAAAAAAATACCATAATAATCAATTTTCACATTTAAAAAAATATCACTCGAAAATCATTATTCATACATATTCATCAGCAATTTAATGATAGTATGTACTTTGTAAGCAAAAATTATAAGAAAACAAAAGTAATATTAGGCACTTTGAGAAGAGCTATATTCTATTCTATACGTTTAATTTGAATATCATTCAACTATTCATTCATATGCACACTACATGCTTACAGCAACTTTTCACATATTCTCAGTATACACCTGAGTATCACAAATCCTATTACTTAAATTTAATAGAATGTCTAGTCATGTATATGCTTCTTTACAATTTAATTATATGTTTTTATAATCAAACTAGATAAGCATATTATATATATTCTAATGGTGTTATTTGCAAACTTTTGTTACATGCATAGAAAGTAGAAATAAAATTTTAGTTTTATGTAGAATATATCTATAATCAGTAAACAACAAATCTCAGGCTAACTTTCCGCCGGCTCAAAGTTACCCTGAGAAGCGAATAAAATTGCAATGTATTACTTGTTTGACATTTTACTAAATATTACTGAATAGAGAATCACATATGTACTAAAAAATTCACTATATTTAGAATATTTGGGAGATAAAATGCTTGGTAAATTAGTATAATGTCACTTACTTTAAAAGAATGATAAGTTTTAACAACTTTTAATCAGCATTCCAAAATAGCTTCCTAGCTGTAACTTTATATTTACTGAATTATATAATTAGCTGTGTACAGTTGCTAAACTTTTTATTGAAATAAAGAGAAGAAAAGTGATTTTAAAACTTTGCCAGAAGAGTAGCACTGAACGCGCTCAGTTTCATTTCAAGTCAAATATTCTAAGAAATATGAAGTGCTGCAAAGTTATCCTGCTTGACTGTATATAAGTTGATTGAAGGTTCGACAAGTTGTTAACTTGAACAACAAAATATACATTATTTTTAAAAAAAGGTTTAAAACATTAGCACTGCATTGCAGTAGGCAGTTTTAAATTATTATTGTTGTTTTAATTTTTGCGAGTAAAATACTATTAATGTGATTTCACATTTCCCCACTTGGCCATAATAGTAAACATAAGGCAAACATAGTTAGGCCTAACAGAACATTGAACAATATTAATTCAATAATATGTGGTTATTAAAATACAAGTATACAATCACAGACTTTGACAATTCTAAAATACTAACCTTATAGCTCTTTTTCGCCCACATCTGATGTAATTTGTCACTTGAACGACATCTTCGCCAGCACAGCTACGTAGAAGTCTTCCAAAACGAAAACGCCATTTTCTTTAGATTGGGTGATCGGTGAGCGTTGAGCGAGGAAATATTTCGTCAAATTTCCGAGAGTTCGCATGTCGTCAAAAGTCAGGTGATCGAATGAGGAAAGAATCGTTGTAAATGACGAAATTTGTCTTGAGGATTCAAGAATCGTCAAAAATGAGCGTTCTATTTCTGAGAGTGTATCAAGCGAATTACGAACTCTGCAAGGAACTTGACAAACAGTGCTGTGAAGCTGTGATAAATGTAAAATTATGAAATATTCGATGGAATATAAGCATTTTCACTAAATGGCTTTGATACAACTGTACATGAGACATTAACCGTTTTTTATTGAAAACTTCTTAGCCCTATGGGGTCATTCATAAATGATGTCATGATTCGATGGGGGGTTCAAGAAGGTGTGACAGTTTGTGACAAGGGGAGAGGGTAACAAGAAGTGTGACATCGTACATTTTGATTTTTATAAAAATATTTAAAATCAATAAATTAAACTTATTTTATGCTATGTAATACAGTATTATAGATCTCATAAAATGATTCAAATTTTTATGGTATAAGTAAAATGCTCAAACATTAAGACAATGCATCAATTTAAAATTTAAAGAATACTTCTTATTGGTATGTATACTTAAGTTTAGGTTACTTGTAAAATCCCCTTATTTTACGTTGTTTTGTGAGCAAACGGGTTGCTCCGGAGTCATCTTGAAAATGTGTCAAAAATCAACAAGTTAAATGCCTGAAAAACAGACTTTGTACCATGAAAATACAAGCTGGAACCTCTTAAAAGTGTCTATATCATGATGTACATATCTCTATGTGTATGTGGTTTTAGAACGAATGATTGTTTTATTTTTGTAGACATCATTGTCCATTTTTTGACATCACGATATTTTATTTGGGTACAAAGCTTCAATATTTTACACTTCTCATGATTAAAATGGTTTCCTATTTTCAAATTCTTTTCTTTATTTTCAGCAATTATCCGGACTGTGGGGCATGAAACTGCATGACATCAGGCTCTAATTATGCAAACTTTCACATGCTCATACATCTGAGGAAGTTTATCGATTTGAAGGTTTCAAGAAATGCAACCCTAGGACAACTTCCTCAAACTTTAAGCTTTCAAATGAAAAACTGAAGCCAGCCAACAAAAACAAGAGGGCTAAAACTGATATATGCTGAACATGTAGATGCTTCGAACCCAGACTCTTTTTTCGTGATGCAGAAAATTATTATGTCCAACGTTTCTTCAAAGGCATTTTCTTTCTCTTCCCATTTGAAGGCACATATGAGAGCCCACACAGGCGAAAAACCTTATTCATGTGAATGTTGCTCGAAGGCATTTTCTAAAACTTCGCATTTGAAGATACATATGAGAGTTCATACAGGGGAAAAACCATATTCGTGTGACTGTTGCTCGAAGGCATTTTCGGACGCTTCAGCTTTAAAGAGACATATGAGTGTCCATACTGGGGAAAAACCATATTCGTGTGAATGTTGCTCGAAGGCATTTTCTAGAACTTCGCATTTGAAGATACATATGAGAGTTCATACAGGGGAAAAACCATATTCGTGTGACTGTTGCTCAAAGGCATTTTCAAATGCTTCAGCTTTGAAGACACATATGAGAGTCCATACAGGCAAAAAACCATATTCCTGTGAATATTGTGCAAAGGTGTTTTCTCAAGCTTCACATTTGAAGACACATATGAGAGTTCATACAGGGGAAAAACCATATTCGTGTGACTGTTGCTCGAAGGCATTTTCGGACGCTTCAGCTTTAAAGAGACATATGAGTGTCTATACTGGGGAAAAACCATATTCGTGTGAATGTTGCTCGAAGGCATTTTCAAATGCTTCAGCTTTAAAGACACATATGAGAGTCCATACAGGCAAAAAACCATATTCCTGTGAATATTGTGCAAAGGTGTTTTCTCAAGCTTCAAATTTGAAGACACATATGAGACTCCATACAGGCGAAAAACCATACTCCTGTGAATATTGTGCAAAGGTGTTTTCTCGAGCTTCACATTTGAAGACACATGTGAGAGTCCATACAGGCGAAAAACCGTATGTCTGTGAATACTGTGCAAAGGCATTTTCAGATGCTTCAGCTTTAAAGACACATATGAGAGTCCATACAGGAAAAAAACCATATTCCTGTGAATATTGTGCAAAGGTGTTTTCTCAAGCTTCAAATTTGAAGACACATATGAGACTCCATACAGGCGAAAAACCATATTCCTGTGAATACTGTGAAAAGGCATTTTCACATGCTTCAGATTTAAAGATACATTTCAGAGTCCACACAGGGGAAAGACCATATTCATGTGACTACTGTTCTAAAAATTTTTCTCTGAAATCAAACATGACAAAACATATGAAAAGCCATTCTATTGTGCTCGAATGAAATGCCTTGGAAGCTAATTTCTAAGTGCAAAATCTTGCCGACACTTAGATAGCATATTCTGAAAAAAAAAAAAAGGAATTCTGTAAACTTTTATTAAATATGCCTTTCCATACCATTAAGGACTGATTTAGACACGTGCACATCACATTATCGAAAATTTGCCTCAAAATATTTTTTTACCTCAGAGTCGCAATAACTGAGAATCCAGAACCACAAAACTCGTACTTCTTTGAAGGCAGTTTCTGCAGTGGGATGAGTCACAAATTTATGTAAGTTTTCCATTTTAATGCTCATACTGTCTCTTCGAGGACTGCGACAGACACAAAATACTTCATATTCGTCCATATTGCTGCTGACTTGCTGTGGCCATGGCAGCAGTTCCCTTTTAATATGATAGCGCAAGAGGCAAATCATGGTCTTCTGGGTGAAAATGTTTTTTAATGATGAAATAAATGACAGCTATTGAATTAGTATGGAATCAATGACACATGCGCAGAAAGCTTACAAAAATAAATACGTTGTTGCAGCTGCCATAAAACCAACCTTAGGAAGGCTATTTCTTCAAAATTTTTTTGAATTCTTACTTGTAAGAAATCGTACCCTTTTGTTTAATCATATTTTTTAAGCTCTGCTAGGGATCTGTCAAGGGTGAACACTGACTGAAATTCCATCCGTGTGAATATTCTATTGTTCAAAAGCCTGTTCTTATAGACTAGAATGGATTTTGTTAAAGATTTTATGGAAGGGCCACTATACGTTTTATTTTTGTTTGATCCACAAACTCACTCTTTTTGCATAGAAAAGAGCCTGTTATTATTATTGCTATTTGTCTTTTCTGATTTTTTTTTTTAAGCGGGTGCAGATTGTATTTTAAATTTTTATTCACGATATTTTGCAAGCTATTTTGTTAAAAATTATTGTAATATTTGCAAAGTATTTTCTACTTTGTAATGGTGTGTTACTTTGCTACTTTATTTTTGTTTAATTATGGTTAGTTATATAAGATTTTACACATGGAAATGGAATCCTTTGCTGCTGAATTTACTTGTGAAATGTTTTAATTTTACTGCTTTTTTTAGTGTTGATTTGGAATTTTAATTTATTCAGTAAATGAATTCATATATAAACGTTTTTGTTCATTTTGTAATCGACATATTTTGATAAACGTCTTTTGCAATGCCAAATAAATCATTAAATTACAAAGAAAAAAAATGAATTTAATATTATTGCCGTCAATTTTCCTAATGAAATCCAATGGATCAGTAGGTTAATTTTAAAATGTTTTAAAAGCTGAAAATGTTTTTTTTAGTAAGATGGGGAAGGGACTTCTGCAAATGTCTTTTGTTTTAAAATTATGCTGTCATTTTCCAAGTGAATATTTAAAGTGTCATTTTAAATATAAAACTATGTCATGTCACAGTAGAAAAATAAAAGATATAAATATTAGTAGGTATAAAATTATAGAAATGATTGAATAATAATTTTCTAGTTTAATGAAAGAAGTTTTTAATACTGAAACAGAAATAAAGAAGTAGATTATAAATTTTACACGATATCTTTTGTTTATCGATGAATTTTTTTCTTATCTTGCATGTGGTTAAAATTCATTTAAAGTAATATTTTTGTGCCTGTATTAAAAATAAATCCAATATATTTTTCTTGCTTCTAATTCGGTTTCTGTGTGGAGTTATTAACTTTTACAACAATATGCAATAATATTGCTAATTTTGTGAAAGGGAAGAAGCGGAAGAATCTGTGGCTTCTAAGGGGCCACAAGTCGAAAAAGATTGAGAATCCCTGGTCTAGTGACATGACAATTTTCGTCATATCCAGTCAGAATAAAATCCTTAAAAATATTTAAACGAAAGACATGTACGAGAAATATTCAAATAATAGAGAGAATTTGAATTAACTCAAATAATTTGTCGAAATTTTCAAAGAAAAGCTGTGTTTCTTTTATTATATGGCAATAACAAAATGAAGTTTGAAATTTTCCCTTATTTGTTGAGAAGTTACGCATAATGAGAAATAATGATTCATCCCTCTTGACGGTATTATCGCCGAAAACTAATATGCACTACATTCCATTGGGGTTCATGTGTGTACCAAATATAGTTCCATTTAAAACATTATATTTTCAGTTAGAGTGGATACAAAAAAGTGTTAAATTAAAATGTAATTTTGCAGTAAAGCCACACTGTTAATTTGTTTATTTTAACTGCCCTCGAACAGTTTATAGTCCCTGGCTAAATGAATAGATGCAGAACACAGTTCTCGTAATTTCATACTAAACTCAGTCTGATGCAAAAACCCATTTTTCCCCCTTATTTGGTCCTGTTTCTATATATAATGTTCATACTTTACCAGTAAAAATTCATTCGCTATGGCATTTAGGAGCCGTCAATTAATTGAAATGGGAGTAAAATGCTTTAGGATGATATTGCATCGTAGAAAGCTGAGAATAAGGTGTAAATTTCTGAAAATTGTTTAAATGACATGTGCAGAGTTTCTGTGCATGTTATTCTATTTGCAAAAACTGTACTTATACTCACGAAGATATACACTCTCAAAAATAGAATTCTCATTTTTAGACGATTCTTGAGTCGTTAAGAAAATTTCGTCATATACAACGATTCTTTGGCCGCGCGATCACGTGAATTAAAAAAGTGACAACACAAATTTCAGCAATTTGACGAAAATATTACTGGGAGCTTTTTTCACGAAGCCATTTCGTCAAACACGATGAAAGTTTCGTGAGATATGAGCATGCGTTTTTGAGAGTGTTGGTATTTCTCCAATTTCATTCTCGCGGTTTAGCTCATAACACGCAGAGGATTTCAAAATTGATAAAGGTAACTTAAACTTTAAATTTTGTATTTTACAAGAAATTTATCTGCTTTTTTTTAATACTTAATGAAAAAAGGCTACTATCGCATAAGTCGAGGTTTGAAACCGCACCAGAATCCATACTATGCCCGTGCTCTGCCGACTAGGCCATTACATCGCTGTAGGTGGGAACCTAGTTTACATTAAGTTAATTGCAAAAGAATCAATACTTTTCTGAATATTCCCAATTAATCTTAATAGTGTTAAATTGGGCTCTACCCTTAAACTGTGTAAAAGTCATGTTGGCAATTGATTTCATTAGGGTTAATTAGGCTTACCCTTATATCAGAAATACAGCTCAGCAGGCACAGCGCTGGAGTATAGAATCGTACGGTGCGGGTTCGGATATCTACCTATGCGATGTTGGCGTTTTTATTAAACTGATAAATCACCAAGCCTTTTGCGTATAAATTAAGCTTCAATTTTTGTATTTTACAAGAGATTCATCTGCTTTTTTTGAATATTTTATGAAAAAAGCTGCTATTGCACAAGTCGGGGTTCGAACCCGCACCATAAGCCGCAATATATAAGTGCTCTGCCGACTAGGCCATTACATCGCTGTAGGCGGGAACCTAGTTTACCTTCATTAAGTTAATTGTAGAAGAATCAATACCTTTCTCAATATTCCCAATTAATCTTAATAGTGCTAAATTGGACTCCATCCTTAAACTGTGTAAAAGTCATGTTGGCAATTGATTTCATTATGGTTAATTAGGCTTACTTTTCTACCAGAGTTACAGCTCAGTAGGCAAAGCGCTGGAGTATAGAATCGTACGGTGCGTTTTCGGACCTCTACCTATGCGATGTTGGCATTTTTATTAAACTGATAAATCACCAAGCCTTCTCCATTAAAATTAATAAAGGTAAATTAAGCTTCAATTTTTGTATTTTACAAGAGATTCATCTGCTTTTTTTGAATATTTTATGAAAAAAGCTACTACTGCAAACATCGGGGTTTGAACCCGCACCATAAACCACAGTATGCCAGTGCTCTGCCGACTAGGCCATTACATCACTGCGGAACCTAGTTTAAATTCATCAAGTTAATTGTAGAAGAATCCATAGTTTTTGGACTATTCCCAATTAATCTTGAGAGTGCAAAATTGGGCTCCACTCTTAACCTGTGTAAAATTCATGTTGGCAATTAATTTTATTATGGTAAATTAGGCTTGCCCTTGTATCAGAGCTATAGCGTCGGCGGCACAGCGCTGGAGTAGAGAAGCGAGCGGTGCGGGATCGAACCTCTACCAATGCGATGTCAGGGTGCGTAGCGGTTTTTAAAAGTGCTTAATAGTGCTTGTTTTTGTATTTGATTTTGAAAGCTTTTAAAAGTGCTTATTTTTCAATTGACGCCCGTTTCCTTTCCTGAACGTCTCTGTTGCTGCGGTTCAGATAGACAGGCGGCTCTGAGCAGAACTGGTTTCTCTTGAACAATACGTAGATTCAATGCTCAAAGATTTCTTTCAGTATGTAATCAACTTGATGTTTGAGAAGGTCCGAAATATGAGGGTTTTTTTTTAATACTGTGATGTAAAAAGATTTCGTTTTTGCGACCGCAAATTTTTTGTGAAGCTTTCGTTTTCAGGATTAAGATTTTTCTTTGCTTTTATTTTGAATTAAAATAATAAATAATATTTTCCTATTTAATTTGTTATAGTCTTACTGCATTCCCTATACTGTCCACGTAATCGATATTGCAAAAAATTTGCGAATCTGACATTAGGCCAACAATTAATCACTTGGTTTTTGGCTTTTAAATATGGGATTTTGGTTTTAATTCTTCATCAAATTGTTATTGAATCAATTGTTAATTGCATTGAAAAAATTTCTTGCCATAAAAGGTTTATTTTTCATTGGTGGCTTGTAAAATAAAGAATTGAGCTCTTTGTCAGAAACCAGTTTTTTGTTTATATTATGTAGGTATGTAATTTTTTAAAATTATTATTATTATTATTATTTGCTGTAATGTTGTAATTTAAATTTTGTTATTTGTATTGAGAAGTTTTCGCAATTTGTGGGCGGGGTATAATGTGCATAGCTTAAAATTATCTTTTTTGAGTGCTTAATTTTTTTTTTGAGTGCTTAAAAGTGCTTATTTTTCATTAAAAGAACTTGCTACGCACCCTGGATGTTGGCATTTTCATTAACCTAGTTTTCATTAACCCTTCAAGCGTGGACCTCGTTTTACTTGTTTGCGCGAAAAAGAGGGGGAGAAAATTTCTTGAATGCAACTTTCTTTCCAAGAAAGCTCTTGTGGCTTTGGTTCTAAAAGCGTGTGCCTGTTTTTGCCTCCCCCTTTAGGGCGGGTCTCTACTGTCAATCAATAAGCTAATCCCTCCATTGTAATGTCGAACCCTTTCACAGCCCGGTATTCACACCCCGGTTCTATTCTCAGCGAGTACATTCTTGTTTGCTGGTTCTATTTTGAAATTTCCCTAAATGTTGAAAAGTTAGAAATGAAAACATCATAATGTTTCATTCATTTGAACATGAATTACTAAAATTTTAGAAAATTACAGTCGCAGCTTTTGTTTCTATGTAATATCAAACTACAGTTGGCTATTTATTATACATTAAAAATAAGTTAGTTGTAACTTTTAAAAAATGATTCTATTAGACTGATTACGAATAATAAATATGAATCAAAACAAATTCAGAAAGCAAATTTTTTAAAGCAAAGGTATGGGTGCAATACTGTAAATAAAATTACGTTTATTTGATAAGTAACGTTTATTTGATGAAATATGGTTTAAAATTTGATGGAAACGAATTATGCATATAACTCTGCTAACCTGACGTGTATATATTTTATAAGCACTTAAGTCATAGGCATCGCTATAATAAAGAGGTATTTAGAAACACCCTAAAATAGCCCTTTTTCCTTTATCAAAAGTAGCTGTAGTTTGATTTTGCAGTGATAAAATTTTCTAAAAACAATTTAACAACAAAAACAAAACTTCACGTTAGAAACGACGCGCTAAATAACTGTTACGTAGATGTGGCTCGTGTTGTAAAAAAGGTTGAATAACACTGATTTGTATATTACGGCTAATAAACGATTTATTAAAATATATTTCTTAATGTTACCTAAAAAAGCAAACTTAAATTTTTGTCCCTGTTGTATAAATAGTGGTACCATTATATATCATGTGGATGTCAAACACAAGTACCTTTTGAAGCTCATCTTTCAAAATATATTCATACGTTACCTAACATGCATCAGATATTCGTAAATAGCTTATATAGACAACTTTCTAATACTGAAAAAGGTTGCATGTGAAGGGATTAATTTTTTTCTGCTGTAATAATTACTTTTTACTAACGTCTTTTCATTTAAAAGACACGGATTTGAAAAATATGTAAGCAAGGATTAAAAATACTGCAATGGTTGTGACACATAAAATCATCCATCTAACCCAGAAAACAAGTTTTATTAAATCCATAATCAATCTGAAAAATTTTGCTCGTTGAAAACTAAAAATTAAAAATGAGAATACAAATTGAATGTACATATATATACATAAGAAGAAAGTCAGAAATTATTTTTTTTTTTAATCTGAAATCGTATGGTTTTATGTTAACGAAGTGATATTATAAAAGAAACCTAAGCAGGACTTTGATTACAGAAATAAGTCATCAAAAATTCCATAATGAAGCGCGAAGAAATTTTTTTTGTTGATTCTCGTAAATTCAGTTATTCAGTATTCTCAAAGAAATAATAGTAATGAAATAAATGTGTCAATAATAATAATAATAATAAATGAAATATTTATATTTAGATAGCAATCTTATGACTACGTTAATTTTTCATTAATGTGATATTAGAGCAAATATAAGCAGTAATTCAGAACCAAAGTTAAAGCAACCCGAAATTTCATTTTTAAATACTAATAAGAGAGAACATTTAATTGTCAAATAATATAAGAGAAAACGAAGAAAAATATATATAGAAAACAATGAATACTGCACGGAAAAAGACTACGTCCAGAAAATGTGCAGTATGCTGCTCGAAAGCAAATGATTACTATTATGATGTAATGAGCCATGTAAAATGCTAAGTAAAGAACCATCTTTACAAAATAAAATAAAATAAATACGAAAACCTAATAAAAAAAGAAATATCCTCAACATTTTTGATTTTTATTTGCATTTATTTACATTTTTGATTTTGATGAGTATTTTTAAATTACTAATAAAAATTATTATTTGTTTTTTTCTCAAACTGAAAAAAAAAAAAAAAAAAAAAAAAAAAAAAAAAACTATGTTTCTAAACATAATTTTCCTAAAAAAGTGATTCGAACGGATAGCTTAATAATATCAATTGTTTTGCTCTCGGAACTAACTATAATTCTACAGAAGTGGTGCACACACTGCCTAGAGGTCTGACTCCCTAGCACCCTTGATTTTTTTTCGATTGACAACAATCCTATGTATAGTGCGTAAAATGGCGTAAATTGAAACAATAATAGTGGACTTTTTGACCCCCGCCCCCTTGAAAAATTCATGTGTGCGCCACAGTTCCACAGGATATAAAACGGAAATATAATACTTCATCATCAAAGTGATATATATATATATATATATGTGTGTGTGTTTGTGTAGGTGTGGGGGGGGGGGTGGAATAAATCTGCCGTAATCATGGTCTACGCGCACACACGCTCATTATATACAGTAGTGTCACTACTGGGGGGGGGGGGGCGAGATATCCACCACCTGCAGGACACTTTTTGGGGGGCATTAAGGGATCCCACACGAAATAAATTAAAAAGATTTTGAAGAAATACATGTACAGTAGAGCCTCGATTATCCGAGGTAATGTGGACCGAGGGTACCTCGGATAATGGAAAACTCGGATAACACGAACTCTGTCCAAATCTAAAGTGAAACATGGGTTGAAATGAATGAAAATATCGTCTAAGATGTAAAAAAAAAGGCATTTACTGTACATTTATTATGAAATGAAAAAATGACGTTACATGCACACAAATATCTAATTTTATATGCACACATCAATAGAATACATGTTCCAGTTAAAGTTGTCTCTTGAAGAAGTCTATATATATAGTATATATATTGTTTTCTGTTTAACGGTTGTTCTAGGTCTTTATATCACCTGAAAATAATTGGATGACTGACGTCAGTCAGTGACGGAACATAAGCTATGGAAAGTTAAGTCAATAATTGATTGTTAGAAGAAACTGTTGAAATACCTTGATTTTTACTTTTTAAAATTCCCTTTGTTGGGCACAAAACATTTAAAGCACTATATCCGATACACCTTAAATTTAAAAATTTTTTGTAATAGTAGCTTCATCTGGAATTGAACTAGGCTTTGTAATACATACAGTGCCTGATTACCGCACAGGCCAACTAGGCAGCGGCCTTGGGCCCCCAAATTGTAAGAAAGATTTCTGAAAATATCTGTTATAAGATTTTTTTTTACAAAATAAAAAGATTTTAACTTATTTAAATGGTGAGCTAAGACTATTTGCATAAACAAGGTAAACTATGCAAAATCAGATCAATATCTTCATTGACTATCATGCTAAATAGTATCTTTTACTTGCTGAGGCATCTCGACGTTTTTTATTTATTTCATATTATAAACAGTAAAATTTGAAAATGCAAAATGGGTATTCAAAAAGTTTGCTTATTCAATGAATAACGCAAGAATAATAATGAATAAAAGCAATATGGAATGCAGAATAGTAGTATGTCGTGTCAGTAGGTGCTTCCCCCCCCCCCCCCTTGCCAATTGGGTCTGAACCCTAATAGAATATCTCCAAGCTTATTTAACTTTATACATTATACCCAGTATTTTTACTTTCCGTGCCATAAAGGGAGCCAATATAATGTTGTGCCTTGGACCCCCGACCGTCTTAATCGGGCCCTGAATACATAAAGGAGTGGGATCCAATGAAAAATGATATGAAAATAAAAAGTAATAAATTAAATAATGGTCTTTGAACTGGCGTAGAATGATTATGTTGTCCTTATGCTTCCAAAGTTTATTAAAATGGATGTAATTCCCAGCAAAATATAAAAATTTAATTTTTTGACAAAAGTTCATTTGTAATGCCCCGTTTTTTCCCCTTACTACTGAAAAAAAAAAATATATATATAAAATTTTTGAAAATAAATTTTCATATTTCCATTGTTTCTTCATATGAATTATTACAAAAGTGTCAAATACAAAAGTCCTGCTTTATTTTATTTTCTTGAAGCCTGTTACTGTGCAACTGCAACACACAAGGGTGTAAAGAAAGGGAAAAAGAACTAATGGGAGGTGCTGATAAGTGTTTGACAGCGAGCTTTTTCTTCAATTCAACTAGGTTTACAGTGAATGGTTTCCGAGAATTTCTTTTATTTCCACACCTTTTCAGATAGAAAGCTCTTTCGAGTGTACGTAGCAACATGTGTTTGACCTTGACCTTGACCATCTTCATTTCAAATTAATTTTTCTGTATTAGCGCAAAAGGCATGATTTCATTTATTCTTCTGTTTGCCTAATAGAAAGATGTTTCATGTGTAAAAATAATATTTTGAAAAAAAGCTAAATAAGTCTCATTTAATTTCTTGAATTCTTAATGCTTTTGAAGCTGAAACGTTTATTGGTGGTCGCATTAAGCTGCAAAAATACATAAATGAATGAATGAAGAGATCTTCATTTTTCTACATGAAATGGTTGGATTGATAAGACTGTAAATGTTCATCACTGGAGCGTTACCCCTATCAAATGTTGTTCATTGATATAATGAAAAAATGTTAAAAAAATTAAATAATCCATCAAACTAAAAACAATTTTTATAAAATCCGTTAGAGAAGCGCATAGTTTTAACCAATTAATATTTAAATTACCTAGGCTGTGGAATTGGAGTCGGGCTGATTTTAGGGGGCTTAAAAGTAGTTTTTTCCCCAAAAATTTTTACTGCTATATGTCGTTAATAAAGCCTTTTTATCAGGAATCTGAGTCAGTCACGTTTTTGAGTTGCAATGCTTCAACACTTGCTCCTACTCTGCTGCATGCTTCAAATAATTTTAATAAACTCACTATTTATTTCTTTTTTGTCAATTTTTTAATATGACCAAAAATTTCAAAGTAAGAAAAAAAAATCGGAGCAGTGTAGAGTAGCAAAATATTTTTTTTTCTCTCCGGTTTGCTCCAGTTTCGAAAATCTCTTTTCACTCAGCGTTTTAACTTGGAGGGGGGGGGGGGGGGAAGCCGCAAATCCCATGATCTATATTCTACATATGAACAGTTATGTAGTTTCAGAAATACTCAACAAGTTTATACTTCATACTTTGCCTTGATTTTTTTATTAAACTGTTCAATAATTATCAGGTTCCATTATCGTAGCAAGACCCGGATTTCAGGGATGGGTTCTTCGGGGAGAGGGAACTAATTTCATTGTTTTCCAAGAAAAGTTGGAGAAATTCTGGACGATTTCAGGGGATTATCCCTCCCCCCCAATCTACTCCAGTGTCTGGTGCATGTAAAGAATCGATGTAGACCTTCACAGGAAGTAATAAATGCATCGTAGGAACTCCACTATAAATGTATTTTCAAATTGCCTTGAATTTTACAAATTTTCGTAAGTTTTCTGTACAATCTCATCCATGTGAGGATTGCGTTTGCTTTTTCCAACTTAGCACAGTAGCTGCAAAGTGCCACAGGAATCAATCGCTGCATGTTGTCCGTAAATAATTTTAATGCTGAATGTTTCAGTTTTTAGCTGCTATTTATTTATTTATTCATTATTTGTGGTTTTCTATAACCTGATGCATATAATAAATTGTGATTGAAAGATTGAAGTGAAAAACAATGAAATAGCTCATTGTGTCACAAAAATATTCCAAGAGAAAAATGAAAGTCAAAAATACATTAAATAATTAAAGATTGAAAAATAAGAAAGTTGAAACTAAGGTTTTGAGATGAGAAATATGTGTGTAACAGTATGTCTATGTGTCTCCTTCATAATTTTGGAAGAAATAACCCAATTAGAAGCACATTATTTTGTGGTTCAAAGGCAAGGGCGTAACCAGGGGGGGGGGTTTGGGGGTTCAAACCCCCCCCCATTGGGTATTTAGTTATTTATTCATTTTTCCTCTCAACTTGGTGGAAATCATGTCAAGTCAATCGGGTTGTGGGCTTGGAAAAACCTTTTTTCTTTTACTTCGTGTGAACAACATAGGCGACAAGATGTGGAATTCCCCTCATCCCTTTCCTCGGGCAAAATCGTGGAGATGGACGTTGAAGGACAAGACCCTCGGGGTGGCCCGGAGCACGGTACACCGCTAGTTCATATTCGTTGAGAAACTGAAACTAAAACGGAGAGTCACGTGATAAGGGGGGATGCATCTGTCAATCGTCATTTAGGGGTGTCAATCGTCTGCACTTGTTGTAGCCAACGGAATTGGTGGAGGGGTGGCTATTGCTTTCGGTAACTAAGCTTCCGAGAAAACCGGGGGATGTGAGAGCTTGTTGGGGAGGGGGGGGGGGTTAAGATGCAACGGGATAGTCTTTTGTATCTATAGCCTTGAAAGAAAATCACAAAATAGTTACAGATGTGCAATGTCTTTCTTTTCTTTTTTACCAATGTACTGTGAGAGTCATGTGCTTCAGTTTCTGCAGTTCAAAAATTCAGATTCATGCATCACTCATTTAGTATCAAAATGCGTAGCATTTTCCTTCCCTAACTTACCTTTTCAGTTTAATAACAGTAATATTAAAGGATTATAAACATAATTTTAAGTGACTTCTGCTGACTTATATTATCAATATTCCTACAAAATACCAATTAACGTACAATATGAAAGTACTTAATACATATATATTTCTAATGATATTTTTATATTTATGTGTATATATTGTTTTTTATTCCTCTTTGCGCTATTGCACTGTAATTAGGTAAGTTTTAATATTTTCCTTCCGATCTTGAGTTAGCAAACGGAAACTTTCTAAATTGGTATTGTTTTTGATATGAAAAGTCATTCAGCGGGAAAAAAATAAAATCAAAACTTTTTAAAAGGGTTATTTTAACATTAGGGAGATGGGAATGAAACTGGTATTGAAATTAAAAACTTCTTGAAAAGGTTTTACTGTATTAAGATTTTAATGTGTACATACTAATAATGAAAATGCATAAAAACTTTTTTTTACGAAAGTCCTGTTAAAATTTTTGTAAAATGGTATTTTGCTCGCATAAGCGTAACCAGGGGTTTGGGGGTTCATCCCCCATTCGGTATTCAGTTATTTAGGCACATTTATTAGGCATACAAAAAAAATTCTGGCTACTCCTTGCAAAGCACATATCTATTTTTTCCCTAAGAAAAATAAACACATATGCATATGATTTTATTTCCTCTCTCTGAAGTGTTGTGATCATGACCAAAGTACGCAGCTCATATTACAGCGGTCTTTTCATCTGGTTATAATCAACCCCCTTATCACCTTTAGGAATTTTACAGCGAAAGGTGGCTTCAATCACCATATCACACACAGACAGACAACAGATATCCTTTCAATCACTCCAGAGGGTTTTCTTTCCTTCTTGATGTCTTTTTTACCCAAAGGCAGCAATTTGGGAACACAATCGCACAAGTTTCCTGGAAAATATTCTCCTGTGATGGAGGTTTGTTTTCTGATAAAATGGTGCTGTAGGCGCTGGGGTCTGAAAATGAAGGACCCCTAGCCAACAATTGTCCTAATGGGCTAACCCTCAAGCCAGGAAGGGATGCTTATCAAGGAAACTTAAGAAAACAGCAGTTTTTATTTATTCTTGTCCAAACACCCATTTTGGTAAAATCGTTTTTGTAGATGGGCCGATTGGAAAACTGATGAACTGTATTTGCATTGCATTCTCATTTACAGATGTTCTCTCATCTCTTATATTTTAAATGTTTTTTTTTCTTACGGTCCATCACTAATTGCATTACGACTCTGGAAATCATCCGTTCAACGTTTCCAAGCTCACTGCTACGATTTAATGCTGCATTTTAATTTACAATCAAAGTATTATTTATATTTTAGCTAAATTTTTAATTATTTTCGATATATAATAATGTTTGCACTCCAGCGATGGATACGTTCGTCATCCAAAAAGAAAAGAAAATTTGATTCAGACGCTTCCACTTCTGAGGTATGTTTTGCTATAGATTTAACAAAAATTTTAGAAATTTATTGTGGGGATGTGTATTTTCGTAGGGAAATTTGGATTTTTTTCTCTCTAAAATTCCACAATTTCCCAATTTTAATATTATGAATACCTGGACTTAGAAGATTGCTTAGCGCTAAATATTGAATTTTCTATTGAATTTTAAATAAAAAATAAATTAATAGTCTGGGCTCCCCCGAAAAAGATTTCTGGATACGGCCTTGGCTCCAGGGGAAGGGGGACATGTTAAGGAAGGGCAGCGTATTCAGCAAGGTATCCGGACAGGAGGTAGGTCCAAAACCATAGGCGAGGATTCAAGGGCTCTCCCCTGGAAACTTTTTGAAATCTTTCTTGTCAATGCAATTTCGGGATTCTTTGGTGATATTAGAGGAAACAGAAAGGAGTTTGGTTACTCTGTCCCCGGCAATTTTTTTCAAAAGAATGTCTTAATACCTTTTAGGTTACTTTTGGTGTCGCTCGTGATATTATTCGATGTCCTTCCCCCGAAAGTGTTTCTGAAAGTAAAGTGTCTTAAAAGCGTAATTTCTCTTTTCTTTCTTTTTTTAAAAACTGTGATCCGATATTTTTCGCCCGGGGGGGGGGCGGAGTTGACTTGCTCCGAGGGGGTACCCCCCCCTAGTGATGCCTGAAATAAACACGGAGTATATCTGTAATGACAAGTCTTTATGACTACTAAATTTTGAATCCTTTTGCACTGCTTATTGGTGTTTAGTCTGTACATTTTTAGTGTGACCCCCCCCCTTCCCCCAACCCTAGTTACGCGATCTCACAACGATACGTCATCCTCATGGCTTTTCTAATTAGAACAATTATTTGCCTATTTTGGGCAGTAAAAAAAAGAACCTAACAGTAATATCTAAGAACATGAACAAAACCGGGTTTTTTTGCTTTGGATTTATAAGGTCAATTTTTGAGCAATTCAAAAAAGCTTTACACTAACATTTATGGAAGAAATTCTTTCCTTTCTTACTTAAAAAACCAAAAATACCGACTTCATTTTTTAACATTTAAAAATCACATAAATGCTGAAACTCTGAATATATTTGTTGTTCTTTTGTTTTGAGAAATACAAAAAGTTTTCAACAAAACCTGAAATAGCTTGACGAAATTTAGGATGGATTGATTGAATCAAAACTCAACAAAATCAAGTCTAATTTATTCCTTATTCAAAATAAATAGCTACCGGTGTTTTTTTTTATCAATGTCCTTTTATTTTATTTTATTCATTTAGTTATTGTCAACAAATTAAACCATAACTTAGCGAAGTATTTTCACTGTCCCTTCAAGTTCGTGGTAGTATTTGGATTTCACTGTATAAAATAATAAAAATAGCACAAGTATGGGCATGGTCAATAAAAATCACTTAAATACAAACACTTTTATTCTATATTGTGTGACCCGAATACCCCTTCTACTATGGAAGGTCAGCACGCGGTCCATTTCTGTGAGTGACAAGGGAAACACCCCCAGTGTCAGCAGTTGTCACCTTTGAAGTTGAAAAGAAGGGGAAAGCACTACGAGAAACTACGTCGCAAACGCTTTTGGACCAGAAATCTCATGGCAGAATTCTACGTCGCACGCGCTTTTAGATACTTCACTGGGTGGCAGAATTCTACGTCGCACGCGCTTTTAGGTACATCACTGGGTGACAGAATTCTACGTCGCAAACGCTTTAAGGGTTAAACTTTATATCAATAAATTGGGCCTCCTTTGCGTCACGCTTAACCCTTGGAAGAGCGCTGGAGATTTGAGACCTATGACGCGGGATCGGATCCCTACAAATTCGATGCTTGCTTTTGTGAATAAACTGTTACATTACCAACCTTGCTACGCAAAATAATTAATGGTAAATTTGGCCCCAATTTTCGTAGATTAGAAAAACTTCCACCATTTTTTATAACATTTTGTGCAAAATAGCTAATAATGCGCAGAACGGGATCCGAACCCTCTTCATAGGCCAGTCGGTTCACGTGCTCTGGCTACTAGGCCATTAATTCGTTGCAGGTTGGAGCCTAAATTACTTTCATGAGGTTGAATGTAGAAGAGTCCATTATTTACCGAACCTTTCAGCATTAATGTTAATATTGCTTAATTAGGCTCTACTCTAAAAACTGTGTGATAACCTAGTTGGCATTAAACTTTATATGAATAAATTGGGCTCTCCTTTGCGTCACGGTTATAGCTTATTTGGAATAGCGCTGGAGCTTTGAGACGTATGGCGCGGGCTCAGATCAATACAAATTCGATGCTTGCTTTTGTGAATAAACTGTTAAATTACCAACCTTTCTAGGTAAATTAGCCCCAATTTTCGTATTTTACAAAATCTTCCCCCATTCTTTTAACTATTTTGTGCAAAATAGCTAATAATGCGTAGAACGGGATTCGAACTCGCTGCATATGTCACTCGGTTCCCGGGATCTGCCTACTAGGCCATTAATTCCTTTCAGGTTGGAGCCTAAATTACTCTCATTCGGTTGAATGTAGAAGAGTCCATAATTTACCGAACCTTCCACCATTATCTTAATATTCCTAAAGTAGGCTCTACTGACTTAACGGTGTATTAACCTAGTTGGCATTAAACTTTATATGAATAAATTGGGCTCTACTTTGCGTCACGGTTATCGCTTAGTTGGAAGAGCGCTGGAGCTTTGAGACGTATGACGCGGGATCGGATTCCTACAAATTCAATGCTTGCTTTTGTGAATAAACTGTTAAATTACCAACCTTTCTACGTAAAATAATTAATGGTAAATTAGGTCCCAATTTTCGTATTTTACAAAAACTTCCACCATTTTTTATAGCATTTTGTGCAAAATAGCTAATAATACGCAGAAAGGGATCCGAACACTCTGCATAGACAACTCGGTTCCCGTGCTCTGCCTACTAGGCCATTAATTCGTTGCAGGTTGGAGCCTAAATTACTTTCATTAGGTTGAACGTAGAAGAGTCCATTATTTAACGAACCTTTCAGCATTAATGTTAATATTGCTTAATTTGGCTCTACTCTAAAAACGGTGTAATAACCTAGGCTGCATTAAACTTCATATGAATAAATTAGGCGCTTCTTTGTATCAGGGTTATAGCTTAGTTGGAAGAGCGGTGGAGCTTTGAGACGTATGGCGTGGGTTCGGATCCCTACAAATTCGATGCTTGCTTTTGTGAATAAACTGTTACATTACCAACCTTGCTACGTAAAATAAGTATTGGTAAAATAGGCACCAATTTTCGTATTTTACAAAAAACTTCTCCCATTTTTTTAACAATTTGAATTCGAACCCGCTTCCGATGCCACTCGTTTCTCAGGCTCTGCCTACTAGGAAATTAATTCGTTGCGGGTTGGAGCCTAAATTACTTTCATAAGGTTGAATGTAGAACAGACCATAATTTACCGAACCGTCCAGCATTAATCTTAAGGGGACAGTGGACGTTCAAAAATTTTTTTTTTGAATATTATCCAATTGTTTTCATATTTCGCACAGATATTTGTGCTATTATTATAAAACTTTCTCTGAAGTTTGAAGAAAAAATATTAAAATTAACAGTATTTATTAATTAATTTGTAATTAAATTTGACGAATAATCAACAACAGAAAAAAAGTTCCCTGCCCATAAATTTTTAACATATACTTATATTCTTGGTACACATCATACATTTACATATACATGAATAAAATTAAATGCTAATTGGAATTTTAAAACAAATTTAGGCAGTCAAAAAAAAAAATATTACTTTGGAACAGTAAATTTTAACGCAAAAGTTCCAAACATAAATCTTTGAAAAATTAAGTTATAAAATATATTACACGTAAAAACACTTATTTTGCTTTTCACTGAGTTAAGAAGACTTTGAAGTACTACTGCAAAAAATTTTTAATAAATGCGACAAATTTTTATGCGCAGGGAGCATTTTGAACTTAATAAAACACAAAAAAATCACAATCTGAGAAAAACGAGTTTTTCTTGTTAAATCATGGTAGAACAGTACAACTATGAGAAATCTTGTCTTTATAACATTGCTATATAATTAGTGAACACTGCTATTATTTTTGCAATGAGTTATAGGTAAACTAAGTGATTTTTAATGTATTGTTACCGTTATTCAATAAAGCCCATAGAAGCCGAAAAGCAACCACAAATCAACTTCTCCAAAAACTTTCATTCAAAAAAATATTCCCACTAAATTTGTTATATATTTCAATCCTTTTTATTGCACTGTTATATAAAAATTGAATTTTACTTACAGATAAGTAATACATATATTCATCCACATGTTCTCGAGTATCAGGTAGCATTAAAAAAATGCCCCTCTTATCAATTTGACTACTTGTTCATTACTCCCGCAGTGGACTAGTCTGTAGAAGCTCTGTTCCCGCAAAACACTGAATGTGAAGCAACATTGACGGCAGTCAGTGTTTGGGAGGGTGACAACCTCTTGCAGCTGGTTGCAGCGGTCCGTGTATGATAAAAGGAGCTGGTGCACGTTGAGTAGGTCGTGGCTCCAATGTCCTCCGAGTGAAACGATACCTCTGGGGGTGATCGGACTCTTGCCTACAAGGGCCCCATTAGACTCGGGAGCAGCATATCCATTCTTCCTTGCCATGCACGAGGACACGAGAACTTGTTCGTTATAACTAAAATACAAATATCTTACCGATGTAAGGCACCAGCGCCATAAAATCCATCAGTGACTTGGCTTCTTTTAGCTTTTTTCTTATTTTTTATTTCTTTATAATGTGCAGACGACCTACGTTTAAACTGTGTAAGTCGCCTGTGGTCTCTTTTTGCAGCAAGTAGCAATGTTTCTTTTTTCGGCGTGGCAAGTTTATTTCCTCGGTAAAGTTGTAACGTGTTCACACAGCCGAAGTTAAACTCACTTATTGCAAATGTTACACATAATTCAAGCCCTTTTCTGGAAACAAATACCTCTTTTGGGCATTTGTTCCAGATTAAACTATGCAAACTTTCATTTGCATTTTGCGTTTTGCCGGAAATGCAACGCCTGAGTAAGTCATCAGCAGCAAGATGCTGATATATTGGCAGTATCTTTTCTACTACACTTTCAGACAACTGTGTCTTCATATGTAAGTGGCTCTTCGGGATTTCATTACAGGCCAGTGCTCGTTGGTAAAAGCACCATGATGTTGCACCTGTGGGACACTTTCTATGCTGTGGTTTTGCATCGGTGGACATGCAATGAAAAAGGGTTGCTAGAACGGCAGTTTTCATTTTTTGTATGTCCGAGGCATTATCAGTTATAGCTTTCCTATAAAAGTTTTGAAGTTTTTGTATAACGGGTTTGCTTAAGTTGCCTTTTTTCTTCCCTCCAAGAGTAACCTTTTTAATTCGCCATTCCTTTACCTTGTTGTCCAATGCTGTGCCCAACCTTTTAGCAACATGGTTTATGCATTCTTCTTTGGTAATTTTAACATTATCACCATAAATGTTCGCATCGCACAAACTTTGAAATGTTTTAGAGTCTCCATCACTAATCATCTTTGAATAACGCATTTTATTTGTTTGAACGGACCGTTGCCAAAGTTTCAGCGCTGCATGTACCTCCATGCTCCCTGAAGAACCGCTAAAATTCCTTTGACATACAGGTTCATGTTGTTCTTTCCAAATTGAGAACTCTGCGGAATCCTTTCCCAAATCTCGAGCAGTGTTGACGCATTCCATGCAGTGCTTTGACATCAGCTCGAAATCTACAACTAAATTAGTTAACGAGTCGATTACAATCCCTATGCCATAAAGAGAAGTATGGCCTCGTTTCATCCATGTCCCGTCGTACGAAACAGTAATGTTGAGAATGTCTTCATTTTTCAGACTAGGATTGCGTTCTATGTATGCACTTCGAATTTTATTTTGCGACACCTGAAGCACATTTTCCTTAAAAGTAGCGTTCTGACTACACAGTTTCTCTAAACACTTCGAAAATGTTTTTCGATCCATAGTTGGCATCTCCATAGCAATTGAAAATTTCTCCATTGCAGCGTGTCCTTTGTCTGTGTTTAAAAAAGCACCAACGAGTTTTTCATTCACGTCAAATCTTCTTGTGTAAGGTTCTTGGTGACTGGAAAACGTGGCTCCAAAATCTTTTCCGCAAGATCCACAAAATAGAAGTAATTTCATTGAATAGCCATATGTTTCACCAAAACTAACATTCAGGGAGTGCATTCCACACTCATCACATGGCATATTTCTTAGTAGAGGGGAAAAACATTTTTCACTCATAAGAACGTATCCAGAAGCTTGATTATCTTCACTATGTAAATTATGATTTCTGAAATTATACTTTCCTGAATTAGAGTTTGCAGCAGATGTTGATGCAACGCTTTCTTCCAGAACGGTATCAGGGATCGAATTTCTAAGAGAAGCATTTTTGCTTTTAGCAGCAGCTATCGCTTTGCTGCGTTTAGTCGGTCGCCCCTTCTGCTTCCTGTAGCGAGAACTAATCGAATGCATAGTTCCAACAAATAATTAATATACTTTATTGGAGATATATATAAAGTTAAATGAAAATAAAAAGTAACTAGTAAATTAGTTCTGAAAAGAACTTTTTTTGTGGTTATGCAGGTAACGAAAAAAGTAAATAGCAATTTAAGCAAGCGAGAATCGAGAATGTAACACAATGTAAACACACCACGGATGGGAGCGAAACACAGTTACAGTTAATCTGGTGTTGCCAAGATAAAAAATACAAATACCATTTTCCAAATTCAAAATTAATGACACCAAATGACAAATACACCGGACCGTTGCTGCGATTTTGACAGCTGTCAAAGTGGGCGTGTTCGTTTGTTTACAAAAGGTTACAAGCAAATAACTCGAGAAATATTCATTGAAATCAAAATTTTTTTTTTCTACTTATGACACATAGTTCCTATTAATTTTCAGCAAAAACCTGAAATTTCGAAAATTTTGATAATTTTTGACGGTTTGAAGGTCCACTGTCCCCTTAATATTGCTAAATTAGGCTCTACTGAATTAACGGCGTATTAACCTAGTTGGCATTAAACTTTATATGAATAAGTTGGGCTTTCCTTTGCGTCACGGTTATAGCTTAGTTGGAAGAGCGCTGGAGCGTTGAGACGTATGGCGCGGGATCGGATCTCTACAAATTCGATGCTTGCTTTTGTGAATAAACTGTTAAATTACCAACCTTTCTAGGTAAATTAGGCCCCAATTTTCGTATTTTACAAAATCTTCCCCATTTTTTATAATATTTTGTGCAAAATGGCTAATAATGCGTAGAACGGGATTCGAACTCGCTACATACGCCACACGGTTCCCGTGCTCTGACTAGCTATTAATTCGGCGCGGGTTGTGACCTAAATTACTTTCATTAGGTTGAATGTAGAAGAGTCCATAATTTACCGAACCTTCCACAATTGTCTTAATATTCCCAAAAGAGGCTCTACTGAATTAACGGTGTATTAACCTAGTTGGCATTAAACTTTATATGAACAAATTGGGCTCCCCTTTGCGTCACGGTTATAGCTTAGTTGGAAGAGCGCTGGTGCTTTGAGACGTATGGCGCGGAATCGGATCCCCACAAATTCGATGCTTGCTTTTCCGAAGAAACTGTTAAAATACCAACCTTTCTAGGTAAATTAGGCCCTATTTTCATATTTTGAAAAATCTTCCCCCATTTTTTATAATATTTTGTGCAAAATAGATAATAATGCGTAGAACGGGATTCGAACTCGCTGCATACGCCACGTCTTACGTTCTTTGCGTCACTACTGCATTCTGTTCTTACTGGTGAAATTTTCTTCCTTTTATTGGAATTTAAGGAACGTTTTTTCTTCTTTTCAATTTTTTTTAACTGATTCTTCTACATCTCCACATACGTCCCGAGGAAAATCAGTGTTAATAGTAATTTCGTTTCAGCGACACTTTCTTCACCTGCGGCAAGACTAGGATCAGGGGGTAAGCATACAAATACCGCCTTCTTCAGAACATTCATCCGAGTCAAGAGTTTCAGAATTATCGCAAGCTTGTTGAATGGTTAAAAACTTAACTAATTTTTATTAAATTAATTTTTCATTTAGCATGAGTCCGATCCCAAAACATCAACTTTTTCGAGCAGAATGAATGAACAGAGTGAAACGAAAATTTTCAACTTTTTAGCATAAACTATTAGTAGGGTTGCAGGTTTGTCGCTCCACGAATCCCCACGATGTTTTTCGCGAGTTTTAAAGCTTTTTCTTAAAACTCGCGAATTTTTCTTTTTTTTAATTATTTACTTGCAAAATGTCTTAGCTTTTTGAATTTCAGAAAGCCAAGATAAAATCTGTGAGCACCTAACGTCTAAAAAGGCTCTAAACTTATGCCAAGAAAAAAAAATCAAAATTATTTTTTGGAAACTAATTATAAACATAAACTTCGCTAAGCAGCCTCAAAAATTTTAAAATCATTCTGGAATACTTTTCTACATCACTCCTTTACCCTATTAGCACGTGGCCTTAGGGCTGCCCTCCCCCGGGCATGGGTAAGTGAAGTCATTCTGGAATAATTATCCTAGTCAATAAAAATATTTAAATGTTTTTACCGAAGTTAATTATTTTTCCACTTTCAACAATATCCCAGTGTTTGAGGATGGAGAACGACTTTCATGGCAGATATACTATATTTTATTATATTTGTTTTGCGAACAGTTCACGAAATTTGCTGCAAATTTCGGGATCTTTTTCCCGCGACAAACTTGCAACCCTAACTATTAGTAAAGCAGCAGATACAAAACATTGTTCTACGTTCTACGAATTCTTCTCCTAAAATTCAAGAAAAGGCACATGTTTTGTGACGTAGAAAACCCTCCTGTACAGCAGCATTCACTCGCAGACAAAAGAACGAAAAAAGGCTACCCAGGGACTGCCAAGGCTCCCATATCGGGAAAAACAGGTTTCAGCGTGTCTAGTTTGTTGGAAGAACGTTAGCTTAAATACAAATTCGATACCAAATTAAATGAAATGCTATTGGTCCAAAATATTCCCAGCGGCCAATCCAATTACAAGTGGCATCATGACAATCGGAAGCTTATGGTTTTCAATTTGGTTTAACACCCAAATTTACAGTTTTTTACATGTTCCGTCAATAAATAAATTAAACTATTAAGATATAAACGTGGAAATAAAGAGGCAGAAACACACATCAATATACGGAACGGTAAACATTTCACATTGATGAAGCAAAGTGCTATAAATTAAGGAATCAAATTCAATGTAACCACCAAGATATGCGAAAAGCAGCTATCCCTAAACGTGAAGTTTCTTGAAAGGAACTTTCTTTTTTCAGTCTGGAAATTTAGATAAATTCCGTAGACTGATAATTTTTATTTAGGTATGTACGATGTCTCTATTGGAAAAAAAGTTCGTAAGTGAAGTTGTTTTTCACAAATTTTTAAAAATACTGGTAGTAACACAAATTTATTTAAAAGTACTGGTAGCATGCGCAATGAAAAAAAAACTTTTTTACTTAATATTAAACTTGAGGAATAAGTGAACAAGAATCCAAAAATTTCCTCTGTTATCGAAATCGTTTATTTGTAATGTTTGTTCTTAACATAATTATTATTTCCAGGGTGTGATGAAAATACGATTTTCCCCCCTGTCCATATTCCACATAAAATTAGGTTTCGGTACCATCCATCATTTCACGAAATCAAATTAGATCGTGCACCAATACTTGTAAACACACTCGTCAGACGGGATGGAACGCTTCATTTATTTGGACGAAGTGGTTTGCCTCAACGACATATTTTCGTACTTTCCTAAACAAGAATATGTCATTTTCCAAATAGAAAAATTAAACATTAAGCAAAAGCATTTTCCTTTCCGATGTGTGTGTGGCCCTGAAAAGGGCGATTTTCTATTTATTTATTTACTCCTTGTTTGCGTTCACAAACCCCTACTTTCATTATCCAAAATATCCTCATGATAATGGATGCAGAAATTTTTCTGCAGTTTTTTATTTGTTATTTCCTCCATTTCATGATTTCTGTTTAATTCCTGTGCAAAACTTTGCATTTCGTGCATGTGTATAACGAACTCAACTAAATCTAATGTTGTTCGTATTATAGATGAAAACTTCATTATATTAAAAAGAAAACGTTCTTTTCAGATCTATCTTCATATCTAAAAGAGAGGAAAGCTTGTGTTAAAGATAAATAGCAGCAAATTTGGTTAGATGCCATATTTCGGTAAGTTATAAAAAAGAACGTTTTTAAGCGTTCAAAGGTGTGCTAACTTAAAAAGCATATTCTATAAGTCATTTCTATTCATAATCAGGATTTAATTGTAACTCTTCAAAAATTTGGAAAAGTTGTTTTCGCTCAGTTATAAGGTGCACTTATCTCATATGATATTTTACAAGGTCTAAAATGTGATAACTTCATATGTGCGAAAGATCTTTCTTAATGTACGAATGCTTTCTTAAGAGGAAGGAGTAAAATCAAATTACGTCTCGATGAGAAACGTCGCATAGTAAACTTTCAGGCTACTCGATAAAAGCACGTGCAACGCATATACATACAAATTGTAACTATCAGAGCACATAACTACCGTTTTAAAGTCTAGCAAAAGCTAAACTCAGACGGAACAGTAACTATCAAACAAAATTGCTTTAAAATATGCAACAAGACATTCTCTTTTAGATATTTAGGTGGTCCTGAAAAGGACCTTTTTTTTTTTGTATTTTCACTCGGCTCACCTCGAGCGTTCAGCTTGAAAGTAATACTTCACCTCGTCGATCTCCACTGTGTTATCCTCTTCTCCAAAATGCTCCATATTTTCTGCCATTTCGAGAAGGTTTTGGAGCACCTCCATTTGCAGTCTCTCAAGTTCTTCGTCTATAGCGAGCATAAAGTCGAGGTATTCTCGTCTTTGACGATAGGAATCCATTACAGCTGTAAGAGGAAGCAAGTGAAAAATAGATGTTTGTTGGAAGAACCGTTTCCTCTCGCTTGCAGTAGCCATCCTTTCTTTCCATGGCTTCTGCTTGCAGCCAAATAAATACAAGTGCCTTTGGAACAGTCTCTGCAGCTAAGTACCTTTCTTTCCTATTACAAAAAGACAAAAAAAAAAGTTAGTGTTACTCAAACTGCAATTGCCACTTTGAAATCCACATAATTTCCAAGTTGAGCTCAGAAATTTTTACACATTTCAGTGGGTTTCAAAGGAATCATTACTTTTACATTAAAAAAAATATAATTTAAAGTCATGCATAAAAGTGCAGGCAAGTTTGTTTGCTTCAGGTTCTTGCTCATGTGCAATTTTTGCCTCAATATTTAACTACACAGTTCTAGCAGAAACAGAATGCACAGAAATTAAATAGGCAAATGGCAGAAAGTGAGCATAACAGAGTGAACTCTCATATAGCTACAGCAAAATGTAACATGAAAATACAAATGGAAAAATTTCACTTATTCAAATTACACCTTGAAATGAGAGCCAAACATGCGTGCCAGGGCAGATGGTGCCAAAGGTCAAAGATTGTCAGTGAGTCGAAACTAAAATGCTGTCAAAATTAAAGAATATTCTCTCAATTGATTCTGAACTTGCATGACACGATAGCAGAGTAATCCATTCAAAACAGTATAATATAGTTATTAGAAACTATTTAATTTTTTCAAGTAAAATATATTTCCTAATTAGCTTTTCAGAAAAAAATAATACCAAATATTCAATAATTACAATTAATTAATATTTGTATTTATGCATTGGATATTAGAACCCCCTGAAATCCGGATCTGACTTAATGCAGTGGCTACTGACTTACTGATGTACTTACTGCAGAGGTGAAGAGAGGGGGGACAGGGGGTCGGTGTTCCCCTGCCTTTTTATTTTAATATAAGCGTCCCCCCATATTTTTTTTTTTTGTATTTTCACTCGGCTCACCTCGAGCGTTCAGCTTGAAAGAAATCCTTCACCTCGTCGATCTCCACTGTGTTATCCTCTTCTCCAAAATGCTCCATATTTTCTGCCATTTCGAGAAGGTTTTGGAGCACCTCCATTTGCAGTCTCTCAAGTTCTTCGTCTATAGCGAGCATAAAGTCGAGGTATTCTCGTCTTTGACGATAGGAATCCATTACAGCTGTAAGAGGAAGCAAGTGAAAAATAGATGTTTGTTGGAAGAACCGTTAGCTTAAATACAATTTCGATACCAAATTAAATGAAATGCTATTGGTCCAAAATATTCCCAGCTGCCAATCAAATTACGGCAAGTGGCCTCATGACAATCGGAAGCTTATGGCTTACAATTTTGTTTAACACCCAAATTTACGTTTTTTTTACAAGTTCCGTCAATAAATAAAATAAACTATTAAGATATAAACGTGGAAATAAAGAGGCAGAAAAACACATCAATATACGGAACGGTAAATATTTCACATTGATCAAGCAAAGTGCTATAAATTAAGCAATCCAATTCAGTGTAACCACCAAGCTATGCGAAAAGCAGCTATCCCTAAACGTGAAGTTTCTTGAAAAGAACTTTCTTTTTTCAGTCTGGAAATTTAGATAAATTCCGCAGACTAATAATTTTTATTTAGGTATGTACGATGTCTCTAATGGAAAAAAAGTTCGTAACTGAATTTGTTTTTCACAAATTTATAAAAATACTGGTAGTAACACAAATTTATTTAAAAATACTGGTAGCATGCGCAAGGAAAAAAAAACTTTTTTACTTAATATTAAACTTGAGGAATAAGTGAACAAGAATCCAAAAATTTCCTCTGTTATCGAAATCGTTTATTTGTAATGTTTGTTCTTAACGTAATTATTATTTCCAGGGTGTGATGAAAATACGATTTTCCCCCCTGTCCATATTCCATATAAAATTAGGTTTCGGTACCATCCATCATTTCACGAAATCAAATTAGATCGTGCACTAATACTGGTAAACAAACTCGTCAGACGGGATGGAACGCTTCATTTATTTGGACGAAGTGGTTTGCCTCAACGACATATTTTCGTACTTTCCTTAACAAGAATATGTCATTTTCCAAATAGAAGAATTAAACGTTTAGCAAAAGCATTTTCCTTTCCGATGTGTGTGTGGCCCTGAAAAGGGCGGTTTTCTATTTATTTATTTACTCCTTGGTTGCGTTCACAAACCCCTACTTTCATTATCCCAAATATCCTCATGATAATGGATGCAGAAATTTTTCTGTAGTTTTTTATTTGTTATTTCCTCCATTTCATGATTTCTGTTTAATTCCTGTGCAAACCTTTGCATTTCTTCTTGCATGTGTATAACGAACTCAAGGAAATCTAATGTTGTTCGGATTATAGATGAAATCGGCATTATATTTAAAAGAAAACGTTCTTTTCAGATCTACCCAGCTAAAAAACGACTGCAGAACAACTGTAGAAAAGCGTAAAAAATTACAGACGTTTTAAAACTTCTGCAGTTTTCTTAAACATTTTAAAGTTCCTGTACTTTGGTAAAAATAAAAAGTGCAGACGTTTTAAAACTTCTGTAGTTTTCTTAAACATTTTAAAATTCCTGAACTTTGGAAAAAATAAAAAGTGCAGAGATTTTAAAATTCCTGTAGTTCTGTTGAATGTTGCAAACTGCCTGTACTTTGAAAGAAAAAAAAAGTACAGACGTTTTAAAGTTTCTACCGTTTTTTAAATACTGCAAAACAACTGTATTTTGTCATTTTTTTATTGTGCAGTTACACTTCATTTTTTTTATTTCATCACATAACCAGCAATAGTAATTTTTTTCTAAACTTTGATTGTAACTTCAACAAAGGTGCATTTATAAAAGGAAGTACAATACCTGATTCATTAGTGCTCACATTTTGTAAGCTGAAAGTTAATGACTAAAGCACCTGATCGTCAAGAGAAAAAATGTTCAAAACAATGTATTGCATATGGTGTAATTTTTAGATTATTTTATCAAAAGATGGTAATGTGTGACACTGTTGCAATACTAATTAAATTTTAAATATTTCTTTAATAACACTAAAGTTTGCGAAAAAATTATTGGATAGAAGCTCTGATTGGAAAAATAATAATATCTTAATTTGTTGAAATTTCAAAAATGTAAGATTAAACAAAGTGTTTAATGAAAAAAAAAAAAAAAACGTTGACATGAATTAATTACTGAAGTCTTTTTTTTTTTTTTTGAAATGGTTTCTTTATTATTCTTAAGTAAAAAATGCACGAAAAAAAAATCAAAATCATATTGTTTAATAGAATATATTGTTGGTAAGAGAAAAACAAAATTTTCGAAACAAAGAAAGGACTGATAATTGAAGGAATTTTGAGGAGGATCAAAAATGTATTTAAACAATTTTTATTATAGTACACAAATTACAGCATACAGAAAAAAAAGGGAAATCAAATTTGTGTAATGGTACAGAACATGCATGATTTATAATTGGTGTAAAACTATCTCATGTGTGTGCCAGGGACATTATAGCGTGATTGGACGAGATCCCGTACTATGGAAACATTTTTAACACTTCTTTCCGGCATCCCCAACTATCCATCACCGTGGCCGCATTCCTACCAGAATTTGTTCGGAATTTGCTTTGTTCAATCCTATTGACTATTTTATTAGCATTCCTAATTATTTGAGAAAGTTGATTTGATTTTGAAGATTTCATTTCACTGTAAGTACATTTTCTTAATTGTATTTTTATTTTGCTAACTTCAAGAAATATTATCCAATTATTTATTATTTTTATAAATTTTCTTTCATGCCCTTCATGATCAAAATTTAAAGAATATAATACGATTACGTATTTTTTTAATTTTTGCATTCTTAACCAGATTTGCCATGTTTGTACAAATGCAATTTGCATAACTTTCCTGCTTTTTTTACCGATTTACATACAAGCCTTATCCCATTGGACTTTCATAATGCTCGTCAATAAATAGAATTATTTTTGGACATTAAACTTAAATTTTCCGATGATAATTGGTTAATAATTTTCTCTTTCACATGAGTATTACTAAAAAGAGTTGCTTACTTTTCATGCTCAAAATGCATGTTTTTTTAAAAAGATAAAAAATATAAAGAAATTAAAAAAAAAAACAAAAACTCCAAATACGACAGTTTCACTTTACATTGATTTGAAATTGTAAACGTAAAATTTGAAAACAAAAATGACTGCTTTCAAAACATTTTGATGATGATCCATAACTTTTACAAAATGAACCGATTTTGATGATTTTTTCTTTAATCGATAGAGGGTCGTCTAATTCAAATATCGCTCATCAATTTTACTACATTTGTTTTTTAGTTAAAATTCTGAGTTTAGTTATTTTTTACCTATGAGAAGTTATAGGTGAAAAAAAGTATTTTTTTATTTTAATTGGAAATGGTTGGGTTGATTCTTCTTTGTTGGTAATTTTACTAACAAAGATTGTTTGAATGACACGTTTTCAAAAACTTTGATTAAAAACGTTTGTTGACATTAAGCTGTAATATTAAAGGCAATTATAACAAAAGTTTGACTGAAAGCTTCTCTGAAGAAAAAATTAAGTCCAATAAAGTTTGTTTGCTTTAGTGACCTTTAAAAGTGGATTTCAAAACGGAATTTATCATACAAGTGGTTAGTTTTTTTGGAAAAAAATAGAACTGACTTCAAATTCTAAATTGCGCTAAAAAGTGAAAAAATAATTAATTCTTTAAACAACATCGATACGACTTTTAAACGTAATTTTTGAAGTCTGTACAAAATTATGACAGTCTAATTATCATTACACTATGATGTTATTTTGCATTGAACCTGTTGCAAACTCTAGGCCATTTATGTTTGTAATTGATTCATAGTTACAAAAGTAATCATAAAGCAAAATTCATCATAATTTTGCCCCTGACTTCAAAAATTATGTTTAAAAGTCGTATCGATATTGTTTAAAGAATTAGTTTATTTATCACTTTTTAGTGCATTTTATAATTTGAAATCGGCTCTATTATTTTCCAAAAATTATTTCAAAAACTATTTATCTCATTTTGGGTATCACCCTATCCAACTCCCCCCCCCCCCCGTAAAGGGTGTCCCCATGACGGACCTGTCTTTATGTTTTTAAAAATGTTTTTTTAGTTAATTCCAGCACCGAAAAGTGAAGCATTTGAATTGCGCTATGAAAGCATGCTCTGTATATAAAACAAGAATAATATATATATTATATATATACCTCACAACTCAAAGAACTCAAATCGGAACTTAGAATATGTGCTATTTGGTTCATAAAACAGCTTAGGAGTAAGAATCCTCAGTGGCAAAAATAACAGAGTTGAAAAATAACAAAAAACAGTATCTGGGGAAATTAATTTTTGAAGATTTTAAAGCATTATTTCCGCATAAATAAAACAATTAAAAATAAACGAATTCAAAGTTATTCAAATTAAAAGCTGGTATTTTTAGATTGAATCAGATTATGAAAATAGTAGCTAATTTCATTGTATACCTTTCTGGGACACTTAAATGATTCGCTTTATTTATGCATTTAAAAATTTATTTATTAATTTTTATGACTGAATGGATATTCCTTCCTCTAAAATAATGCAGCAGGACACAGTAACGAGCCTGCGTTTAACGAGATTCCTAATTTAATATAGGAAATGCAGTTTTTTTGGTTGGTATAAATGGTTTAAAAGCGTTCGAGTGTACTCTTTAACAGGATAATTGTTTTTTTCTGGGGATATAACAAGGAAAAAAAAATTTTTGGGAAAACCCGAAGTAATGACAGAAATAATGAAAAATAATTATTTAAAAAAAAAAGAAATGAAAAGAAAATCATCAGTAGTCCTAACCATTCCATAATGTTTCAAACGCTTTTCCAAATTTCTCAGAATAAATAGCATAACTGCCACAGAAGCACAGAACCAACAGGTGCAAAAAAGAGGGACCGGCCGGCTAAACCGGTTCCCCTTTTGTCTAATTCCGGGAACAGAAGGGGGAAAATACAAAGAACGTATAGCAGCTTAAAAAATCCCGTGATTTCCTGTGCCTTTTTCTAGTCTTTCAGAGCCAGGCATAAGACAAGTTATTTTCAAACCACTTGGAAAAAGCAGCAATAGATGTAAGTTGTTTTTATATTTTTTTCACGCTGAATTCCGCTATAAGGACAATTACTGTAAATATATCGTTTAGTTTTTTATTTGGAACTTAATGGGTTGGAAAAAATACGTATTTTTAAAGTCGCTCTTTTAAAAATTTAAAATTACTTTTTAATTTTAAAAACTTCTGTTTCGAAAAAGGGCTATGGATATGTATAGGAGTATCTCTAAGCATTCACAAAATTGTATTGGTTTTTAAAAGCTCTGGTCGTTTAAAAGATGGAGGAAGGGGGGGGGGGGCATGCGTCGACTTTCAAGCGAATACTTCAGCAGCGGGAATTACTATTTATCAACATATAAAGGAAACGCAAATTTTTAAAATAGCAACCACTGCCAAACGTTTTGATAAAATTTTAATTCTAATTTGGGTAGAATAAAATTGGATTCTAATAATATTTATATATCAAGGAAATTTTTAACTAATAAAAATTAAGGTTGAGTTTTTAAAGCTCAGAGATTTACATCTATGCACATGGCATATGGTTAATGATACACAAAATTATGGTTTCACGAGTTTCATATGCATGAGATGTATACAAGTTAAGAAATACGGAATTTTTCAGAGGGTGAAGCTTAATGTAAGTATGATTCCCCGGACTCGCACCCCCTATTGTTTCACTATATATTAACTAGCCAATTTGTTATAAATAACTAGATCCGTGGAGATAAATATAATTTACATTATTTATTATGTTCATTAGAAATTATTTAATAAAAGCAACATTTTATCTTTAATTTTTTAAAGATTGTATCTGTAATATTAAGAATATAAGTAATATGTATATATGTATATGATTGGTGTGTGTTGAATCCTTAGTAAATTAAAAGGGCATTTGTTTTAAATAATTTCTTATGAATGACTTACGAATTATATTTCTTGCAATTATAGATTTCTGATAGGGAATTGTCACAAAAAGCGTCGCATGTTGAAAACCAGATATCTCTGCCTATCTTTTTTATAATTATAATTGCATTTTAAATATCGCTCTTTAGTATGTAAGCATACTTTTCTCTTAAAATATTTTAGTTACTGTTTCAGAGATGCCAATCAGTATGGATAGTTGTCACTACGGAAAATAGCGAAAATTTTCAGTTTTCTATAGAATATGGAAAATGTCAACATTTTAACGAAAATTAAGAATTTTTACTTATTGACTTTCGAAAGCAGTACTGCGGAATATGATACTTGGTACACTAATAAATTAGAAGCATGATTAATAACTGAATTGCTTAGAAAATTAAAATTAAAAAAAGTGTTAATTAAATAGAAATTACGTCTATAGCGAGCATAAAGTCGAGGTATTCTCGTCTTTGACGATAGGAATCCATTACAGCTGTAAGAGGAAGCAAGTGAAAAATAGATGTTTGTTGGAAGAACCGTTAGCTTAAATACAATTTCGATACCAAATTAAATGAAATGCTATTGGTCCAAAATATTCCCAGCTGCCAATCAAATTACGGCAAGTGGCCTCATGACAATCGGAAGCTTATGGCTTACAATTTTGTTTAACACCCAAATTTACGTTTTTTTTACAAGTTCCGTCAATAAATAAAATAAACTATTAAGATATAAACGTGGAAATAAAGAGGCAGAAAAACACATCAATATACGGAACGGTAAATATTTCACATTGATCAAGCAAAGTGCTATAAATTAAGCAATCCAATTCAGTGTAACCACCAAGCTATGCGAAAAGCAGCTATCCCTAAACGTGAAGTTTCTTGAAAAGAACTTTCTTTTTTCAGTCTGGAAATTTAGATAAATTCCGCAGACTAATAATTTTTATTTAGGTATGTACGATGTCTCTAATGGAAAAAAAGTTCGTAACTGAATTTGTTTTTCACAAATTTATAAAAATACTGGTAGTAACACAAATTTATTTAAAAATACTGGTAGCATGCGCAAGGAAAAAAAAACTTTTTTACTTAATATTAAACTTGAGGAATAAGTGAACAAGAATCCAAAAATTTCCTCTGTTATCGAAATCGTTTATTTGTAATGTTTGTTCTTAACGTAATTATTATTTCCAGGGTGTGATGAAAATACGATTTTCCCCCTGTCCATATTCCATATAAAATTAGGTTTCGGTACCATCCATCATTTCACGAAATCAAATTAGATCGTGCACTAATACTGGTAAACAAACTCGTCAGACGGGATGGAACGCTTCATTTATTTGGACGAAGTGGTTTGCCTCAACGACATATTTTCGTACTTTCCTTAACAAGAATATGTCATTTTCCAAATAGAAGAATTAAACGTTTAGCAAAAGCATTTTCCTTTCCGATGTGTGTGTGGCCCTGAAAAGGGCGGTTTTCTATTTATTTATTTACTCCTTGGTTGCGTTCACAAACCCCTACTTTCATTATCCCAAATATCCTCATGATAATGGATGCAGAAATTTTTCTGTAGTTTTTTATTTGTTATTTCCTCCATTTCATGATTTCTGTTTAATTCCTGTGCAAACCTTTGCATTTCTTCTTGCATGTGTATAACGAACTCAAGGAAATCTAATGTTGTTCGGATTATAGATGAAATCGGCATTATATTTAAAAGAAAACGTTCTTTTCAGATCTACCCAGCTAAAAAACGACTGCAGAACAACTGTAGAAAAGCGTAAAAAATTACAGACGTTTTAAAACTTCTGCAGTTTTCTTAAACATTTTAAAGTTCCTGTACTTTGGTAAAAATAAAAAGTGCAGACGTTTTAAAACTTCTGTAGTTTTCTTAAACATTTTAAAATTCCTGAACTTTGGAAAAAATAAAAAGTGCAGAGATTTTAAAATTCCTGTAGTTCTGTTGAATGTTGCAAACTGCCTGTACTTTGAAAGAAAAAAAAAGTACAGACGTTTTTAAAGTTTCTACCGTTTTTTAAATACTGCAAAACAACTGTATTTTGTCATTTTTTTATTGTGCAGTTACACTTCATTTTTTTATTTCATCACATAACCAGCAATAGTAATTTTTTTCTAAACTTTGATTGTAACTTCAACAAAGGTGCATTTATAAAAGGAAGTACAATACCTGATTCATTAGTGCTCACATTTTGTAAGCTGAAAGTTAATGACTAAAGCACCTGATCGTCAAGAGAAAAAATGTTCAAAACAATGTATTGCATATGGTGTAATTTTTAGATTATTTTATCAAAAGATGGTAATGTGTGACACTGTTGCAATACTAATTAAATTTTAAATATTTCTTTAATAACACTAAAGTTTGCGAAAAAATTATTGGATAGAAGCTCTGATTGGAAAAATAATAATATCTTAATTTGTTGAAATTTCAAAATGTAAGATTAAACAAAGTGTTTAATGAAAAAAAAAAAAAAAAACGTTGACATGAATTAATTACTGAAGTCTTTTTTTTTTTTTTTGAAATGGTTTCTTTATTATTCTTAAGTAAAAAATGCACGAAAAAAAAATCAAAATCATATTGTTTAATAGAATATATTGTTGGTAAGAGAAAAACAAAATTTTCGAAACAAAGAAAGGACTGATAATTGAAGGAATTTTGAGGAGGATCAAAAATGTATTTAAACAATTTTTATTATAGTACACAAATTACAGCATACAGAAAAAAAAGGGAAATCAAATTTGTGTAATGGTACAGAACATGCATGATTTATAATTGGTGTAAAACTATCTCATGTGTGTGCCAGGGACATTATAGCGTGATTGGACGAGATCCCGTACTATGGAAACATTTTTAACACTTCTTTCCGGCATCCCCAACTATCCATCACCGTGGCCGCATTCCTACCAGAATTTGTTCGGAATTTGCTTTGTTCAATCCTATTGACTATTTTATTAGCATTCCTAATTATTTGAGAAAGTTGATTTGATTTTGAAGATTTCATTTCACTGTAAGTACATTTTCTTAATTGTATTTTTATTTTGCTAACTTCAAGAAATATTATCCAATTATTTATTATTTTTATAAATTTTCTTTCATGCCCTTCATGATCAAAATTTAAAGAATATAATACGATTACGTATTTTTTTAATTTTTGCATTCTTAACCAGATTTGCCATGTTTGTACAAATGCAATTTGCATAACTTTCCTGCTTTTTTTACCGATTTACATACAAGCCTTATCCCATTGGACTTTCATAATGCTCGTCAATAAATAGAATTATTTTTGGACATTAAACTTAAATTTTCCGATGATAATTGGTTAATAATTTTCTCTTTCACATGAGTATTACTAAAAAGAGTTGCTTACTTTTCATGCTCAAAATGCATGTTTTTTAAAAAGATAAAAAATATAAAGAAATTCAAAAAAAAAAACTAAACTCCAAATACGACAGTTTCACTTTACATTGATTTGAAATTGTAAACGTAAAATTTGAAAACAAAAATGACTGCTTTCAAACATTTTGATGATGATCCATAACTTTTACAAAATGAACCGATTTTGATGATTTTTTCTTTAATCGATAGAGGGTCGTCTAATTCAAATATCGCTCATCAATTTTACTACATTTGTTTTTTAGTTAAAATTCTGAGCTTAGTTATTTTTTACCTATAAGAAGTTATAGGTGAAAAAAAGTATTTTTTTTATTTTAATTGGAAATGGTTGGGTTGATTCTTCTTTGTTGGTAATTTTACTAACAAAGATTGTTTGAATGACACGTTTTCAAAAACTTTGATTAAAAACGTTTGTTGACATTAAGCTGTAATATTAAAGGCAATTATAACAAAAGTTTGACTGAAAGCTTCTCTGAAGAAAAAATTAAATCCAATCAGTTTGTTTGCTTTAGTGACCTTTAAAAGTGGATTTCAAACGGAATTTATCATACAAGTGGTTAGTTTTTTTGGAAAAAAATAGAACTGACTTCAAATTCTAAATTGCGCTAAAAAGTGAAAAAATAATTAATTCTTTAAACAACATCGATACGACTTTTAAACGTAATTTTTGAAGTCTGTACAAAATTATGACAGTCTAATTATCATTACACTATGATGTTATTTTGCATTGAACCTGTTGCAAACTCTAGGCCATTTATGTTTGTAATTGATTCATAGTTACAAAAGTAATCATAAAGCAAAATTCATCATAATTTTGCACTGACTTCAAAAATTATGTTTAAAAGTCGTATCGATATTGTTTAAAGAATTAGTTTATTTATCACTTTTTAGTGCATTTTATAATTTGAAATCGGCTCTATTATTTTCCAAAAAATATTTCAAAAACTATTTATCTCATTTTGGGTATCACCCTATCCAACTCCCCCCCCCCCCGTAAAGGGTGTCCCCATGACGGACCTGTCTTTATGTTTTTAAAATGTTTTTTTAGTTAATTCCAGCACCGAAAAGTGAAGCATTTGAATTGCGCTATGAAAGCATGCTCTGTATATAAAACAAGAATAATATATATATTACATATATACCTCACAACTCAAAGAACTCAAATCGGAACTTAGAATATGTGCTATTTGGTTCATAAAACAGCTTAGGAGTAAGAATCCTCAGTGGCAAAAATAACAGAGTTGAAAAATAACAAAAAACAGTATCTCGGGAAATTAATTTTTGAAGATTTTAAGGGGGGGGGGCATTATTTCCGCATAAATAAAACAATTAAAAATAAACGAATTCGAATTATTCAAATTAAAAGCTGGTATTTTTAGATTGAATCAGATTATGAAAATAGTAGCTAATTTCATTGTATACCTTTCTGGGACACTTAAATGATTCGCTTTATTTATGCATTTAAAAAATTATTTATTAATTTTTATGACTGAATGGATATTCCTTCCTCTAAAATAATGCAGCAGGACACAGTAACGAGCCTGCGTTTAACGAGATTCCTAATTTAATATAGGAAATGCAGTTTTTTTGGTTGGTATAAATGGTTTAAAAGCGTTCGAGTGTACTCTTTAACAGGATAATTGTTTTTTTCTGGGGATATAACAAGGAAAAAAAAAATTTGGAAACCTGAAGTAATGACAGAAATAATGAAAAATAATTATTTAAAAAAAAAAGAAATGAAAAGAAAATCATCAGTAGTCCTAACCATTCCATAATGTTTCAAACGCTTTTCCAAATTTCTCAGAATAAATAGCATAACTGCCACAGAAGCACAGAACCAACAGGTGCAAAAAAGAGGGACCGGCCGGCTAAACCGGTTCCCCTTTTGTCTAATTCCGGGAACAGAAGGGGGAAAATACAAAGAACGTATAGCAGCTTAAAAAATCCCGTGATTTCCTGTGCCTTACTAGTCTTTCAGAGCCATGCATAAGACAAGTTATTTTCAAACCACTTGGAAAAAGCAGCAATAGATGTAAGTTGTTTTTATATTTTTTTTCACGCTGAATTCCGGTATAAGGACAATTACTGTAAATATATTGTTTAGTTTTTTATTTGGAACTTAATGGGTTGGAAAAAATACGTATTCTTTAAAGTCGCTCTTTTAAAAATTTAAAATTACTTTTTAATTTTAAAAACTTCTGTTTCGAAAAAGGGCTATGGATATGTATAGGAGTATCTCTAAGCATTCACAAAATTGTATTGGTTTTTAAAAGCTCTGGTCGTTTAAAAGATGGAGGAAGGGGGGGGGGGGGCATGCGTCGACTTTCAAGCGAATACTTCAGCAGCGGGAATTACTATTTATCAACATATAAAGGAAACGCAAATTTTTAAAATAGCAACCACTGCCAAACGTTTTGATAAAATTTTAATTCTAATTTGGGTAGAATAAAATTGGATTCTAATAATATTTATATATCAAGGAAATTTTTAACTAATAAAAATTAAGGTAAACTGAGTTTTTAAAGCTCAGAGATTTACATCTATGCACATGGTATATGGTTAATGATACACAAAAATTATGGTTTCACGAGTTTCATATGCATGAGATGTATACAAGTTAAGAAATACGGAATTTTTCAGAGTGTGAAGCTTAATGTAAGTATGATTCCCGGACTCGCACCCCCTATTGTTTCACTATATATTAACTAGCCAATTTGTTATAAATAACTAGATCCGTGGAGATAAATATAATTTACATTATTTATTATGTTCATTAGAAATTATTTAATAAAAAAGCAACGTTTTATCTTTAATTTTTTAAAGATTGTATCTGTAATATTAAGAATATAAGTAATATGTATATATGTATATGATTGGTGTGTGTTGAATCCTTAGTAAATTAAAAGGGCATTTGTTTTAAATAATTTCTTATGAATGACTTACGAATTATATTTCTTGCAATTATAGATTTCTGATAGGGAATTGTCACAAAAAGCGTCGCATGTTGAAAACCAGATATCTCTGCCTATCTTTTTTATAATTATAATTGCATTTTAAATATCGCTCTTTAGTATGTAAGCATACTTTTCTCTTAAAATATTTTAGTTACTGTTTCAGAGATGCCAATCAGTATGGATAGTTGTCACTACGGAAAATAGCGAAAATTTTCAGTTTTCTATAGAATATGGAAAATGTCAACATTTTAACGAAAATTAAGAATTTTTACTTATTGACTTTCGAAAGCAGTACTGCGGAATATGATACTTGGTACACTAATAAATTAGAAGCATGATTAATAACTGAATTGCTTAGAAAATTAAAATTAAAAAAAGTGTTAATTAAATAGAAATTACCACCAAGCTATGCGAAAAGCAGCTATCCCTAAACGTGAAGTTTCTTGAAAAGAACTTTCTTTTTTCAGTCTGGAAATTTAGATAAATTCCGCAGACTAATAATTTTTATTTAGGTATGTACGATGTCTCTAATGGAAAAAAAGTTCGTAACTGAATTTGTTTTTCACAAATTTATAAAAATACTGGTAGTAACACAAATTTATTTAAAAATACTGGTAGCATGCGAAAGGGAAAAAAAAAAACTTTTTTACTTAATATTAAACTTGAGGAATAAGTGAACAAGAATCCAAAAATTTCCTCTGTTATCGAAATCGTTTATTTGTAATGTTTGTTCTTAACGTAATTATTATTTCCAGGGTGTGATGAAAATACGATTTTCCCCCCTGTCCATATTCCATATAAAATTAGGTTTCGGTACCATCCATCATTTCACGAAATCAAATTAGATCGTGCACTAATACTGGTAAACAAACTCGTCAGACGGGATGGAACGCTTCATTTATTTGGACGAAGTGGTTTGCCTCAACGACATATTTTCGTACTTTCCTTAACAAGAATATGTCATTTTCCAAATAGAAGAATTAAACGTTTAGCAAAAGCATTTTCCTTTCCGATGTGTGTGTGGCCCTGAAAAGGGCGGTTTTCTATTTATTTATTTACTCCTTGGTTGCGTTCACAAACCCCTACTTTCATTATCCCAAATATCCTCATGATAATGGATGCAGAAATTTTTCTGTAGTTTTTTATTTGTTATTTCCTCCATTTCATGATTTCTGTTTAATTCCTGTGCAAACCTTTGCATTTCTTCTTGCATGTGTATAACGAACTCAAGGAAATCTAATGTTGTTCGGATTATAGATGAAATCGGCATTATATTTAAAAGAAAACGTTCTTTTCAGATCTACCCAGCTAAAAAACGACTGCAGAACAACTGTAGAAAAGCGAAAAAAAATTACAGACGTTTTAAAACTTCTGCAGTTTTCTTAAACATTTTAAAGTTCCTGTACTTTGGTAAAAATAAAAAGTGCAGACGTTTTAAAACTTCTGTAGTTTTCTTAAACATTTTAAAATTCCTGAACTTTGGAAAAAATAAAAAGTGCAGAGATTTTAAAATTCCTGTAGTTCTGTTGAATGTTGCAAACTGCCTGTACTTTGAAAGAAAAAAAAAGTACAGACGTTTTAAAGTTTCTACCGTTTTTTAAATACTGCAAAACAACTGTATTTTGTCATTTTTTTATTGTGCAGTTACACTTCATTTTTTTTATTTCATCACATAACCAGCAATAGTAATTTTTTTCTAAACTTTGATTGTAACTTCAACAAAGGTGCATTTATAAAAGGAAGTACAATACCTGATTCATTAGTGCTCACATTTTGTAAGCTGAAAGTTAATGACTAAAGCACCTGATCGTCAAGAGAAAAAATGTTCAAAACAATGTATTGCATATGGTGTAATTTTTAGATTATTTTATCAAAAGATGGTAATGTGTGACACTGTTGCAATACTAATTAAATTTTAAATATTTCTTTAATAACACTAAAGTTTGCGAAAAAATTATTGGATAGAAGCTCTGATTGGAAAAATAATAATATCTTAATTTGTTGAAATTTCAAAAATGTAAGATTAAACAAAGTGTTTAATGAAAAAAAAAAAAAAAAAAGTTGACATGAATTAATTACTGAAGTCTTTTTTTTTTTTTTTGAAATGGTTTCTTTATTATTCTTAAGTAAAAAATGCACGAAAAAAAAAAACAAAATCATATTGTTTAATAGAATATATTGTTGGTAAGAGAAAAACAAAATTTTCGAAACAAAGAAAGGACTGATAATTGAAGGAATTTTGAGGAGGATCAAAAATGTATTTAAACAATTTTTATTATAGTACACAAATTACAGCATACAGAAAAAAAAGGGAAATCAAATTTGTGTAATGGTACAGAACATGCATGATTTATAATTGGTGTAAAACTATCTCATGTGTGTGCCAGGGACATTATAGCGTGATTGGACGAGATCCCGTACTATGGAAACATTTTTAACACTTCTTTCCGGCATCCCCAACTATCCATCACCGTGGCCGCATTCCTACCAGAATTTGTTCGGAATTTGCTTTGTTCAATCCTATTGACTATTTTATTAGCATTCCTAATTATTTGAGAAAGTTGATTTGATTTTGAAGATTTCATTTCACTGTAAGTACATTTTCTTAATTGTATTTTTATTTTGCTAACTTCAAGAAATATTATCCAATTATTTATTATTTTTATAAATTTTCTTTCATGCCCTTCATGATCAAAATTTAAAGAATATAATACGATTACGTATTTTTTTAATTTTTGCATTCTTAACCAGATTTGCCATGTTTGTACAAATGCAATTTGCATAACTTTCCTGCTTTTTTTACCGATTTACATACAAGCCTTATCCCATTGGACTTTCATAATGCTCGTCAATAAATAGAATTATTTTTGGACATTAAACTTAAATTTTCCGATGATAATTGGTTAATAATTTTCTCTTTCACATGAGTATTACTAAAAAGAGTTGCTTACTTTTCATGCTCAAAATGCATGTTTTTTTAAAAAGATAAAAAATATAAAGAAATTCAAAAAAAAAAACTAAACTCCAAATACGACAGTTTCACTTTACATTGATTTGAAATTGTAAACGTAAAATTTGAAAACAAAAATGACTGCTTTCAAAACATTTTGATGATGATCCATAACTTTTACAAAATGAACCGATTTTGATGATTTTTTCTTTAATCGATAGAGGGTCGTCTAATTCAAATATCGCTCATCAATTTTACTACATTTGTTTTTTAGTTAAAATTCTGAGCTTAGTTATTTTTTACCTATAAGAAGTTATAGGTGAAAAAAAGTATTTTTTTTATTTTAATTGGAAATGGTTGGGTTGATTCTTCTTTGTTGGTAATTTTACTAACAAAGATTGTTTGAATGACACGTTTTCAAAAACTTTGATTAAAAACGTTTGTTGACATTAAGCTGTAATATTAAAGGCAATTATAACAAAAGTTTGACTGAAAGCTTCTCTGAAGAAAAAATTAAATCCAATCAGTTTGTTTGCTTTAGTGACCTTTAAAAGTGGATTTCAAAACGGAATTTATCATACAAGTGGTTAGTTTTTTTGGAAAAAAATAGAACTGACTTCAAATTCTAAATTGCGCTAAAAAGTGAAAAAATAATTAATTCTTTAAACAACATCGATACGACTTTTAAACGTAATTTTTGAAGTCTGTACAAAATTATGACAGTCTAATTATCATTACACTATGATGTTATTTTGCATTGAACCTGTTGCAAACTCTAGGCCATTTATGTTTGTAATTGATTCATAGTTACAAAAGTAATCATAAAGCAAAATTCATCATAATTTTGCACTGACTTCAAAAATTATGTTTAAAAGTCGTATCGATATTGTTTAAAGAATTAGTTTATTTATCACTTTTTAGTGCATTTTATAATTTGAAATCGGCTCTATTATTTTCCAAAAAATATTTCAAAAACTATTTATCTCATTTTGGGTATCACCCTATCCAACCCCCCCCCCCCCCCGTAAAGGGTGTCCCCATGACGGACCTGTCTTTATGTTTTTAAAAATGTTTTTTTAGTTAATTCCAGCACCGAAAAGTGAAGCATTTGAATTGCGCTATGAAAGCATGCTCTGTATATAAAACAAGAATAATATATATATTACATATATACCTCACAACTCAAAGAACTCAAATCGGAACTTAGAATATGTGCTATTTGGTTCATAAAACAGCTTAGGAGTAAGAATCCTCAGTGGCAAAAATAACAGAGTTGAAAAATAACAAAAAACAGTATCTCGGGAAATTAATTTTTGAAGATTTTAAGGGGGGGGGGCATTATTTCCGCATAAATAAAACAATTAAAAATAAACGAATTCGAATTATTCAAATTAAAAGCTGGTATTTTTAGATTGAATCAGATTATGAAAATAGTAGCTAATTTCATTGTATACCTTTCTGGGACACTTAAATGATTCGCTTTATTTATGCATTTAAAAAATTATTTATTAATTTTTATGACTGAATGGATATTCCTTCCTCTAAAATAATGCAGCAGGACACAGTAACGAGCCTGCGTTTAACGAGATTCCTAATTTAATATAGGAAATGCAGTTTTTTTGGTTGGTATAAATGGTTTAAAAGCGTTCGAGTGTACTCTTTAACAGGATAATTGTTTTTTTCTGGGGATATAACAAGGAAAAAAAAAATTTGGAAACCTGAAGTAATGACAGAAATAATGAAAAATAATTATTTAAAAAAAAAAGAAATGAAAAGAAAATCATCAGTAGTCCTAACCATTCCATAATGTTTCAAACGCTTTTCCAAATTTCTCAGAATAAATAGCATAACTGCCACAGAAGCACAGAACCAACAGGTGCAAAAAAGAGGGACCGGCCGGCTAAACCGGTTCCCCTTTTGTCTAATTCCGGGAACAGAAGGGGGAAAATACAAAGAACGTATAGCAGCTTAAAAAATCCCGTGATTTCCTGTGCCTTACTAGTCTTTCAGAGCCATGCATAAGACAAGTTATTTTCAAACCACTTGGAAAAAGCAGCAATAGATGTAAGTTGTTTTTATATTTTTTTCACGCTGAATTCCGGTATAAGGACAATTACTGTAAATATATTGTTTAGTTTTTTATTTGGAACTTAATGGGTTGGAAAAAATACGTATTCTTTAAAGTCGCTCTTTTAAAAATTTAAAATTACTTTTTAATTTTAAAAACTTCTGTTTCGAAAAAGGGCTATGGATATGTATAGGAGTATCTCTAAGCATTCACAAAATTGTATTGGTTTTTAAAAGCTCTGGTCGTTTAAAAGATGGAGGAAGGGGGGGGGGGGCATGCGTCGACTTTCAAGCGAATACTTCAGCAGCGGGAATTACTATTTATCAACATATAAAGGAAACGCAAATTTTTAAAATAGCAACCACTGCCAAACGTTTTGATAAAATTTTAATTCTAATTTGGGTAGAATAAAATTGGATTCTAATAATATTTATATATCAAGGAAATTTTTAACTAATAAAAATTAAGGTAAACTGAGTTTTTAAAGCTCAGAGATTTACATCTATGCACATGGTATATGGTTAATGATACACAAAATTATGGTTTCACGAGTTTCATATGCATGAGATGTATACAAGTTAAGAAATACGGAATTTTTCAGAGTGTGAAGCTTAATGTAAGTATGATTCCCCGGACTCGCACCCCCTATTGTTTCACTATATATTAACTAGCCAATTTGTTATAAATAACTAGATCCGTGGAGATAAATATAATTTACATTATTTATTATGTTCATTAGAAATTATTTAATAAAAAAGCAACGTTTTATCTTTAATTTTTTAAAGATTGTATCTGTAATATTAAGAATATAAGTAATATGTATATATGTATATGATTGGTGTGTGTTGAATCCTTAGTAAATTAAAAGGGCATTTGTTTTAAATAATTTCTTATGAATGACTTACGAATTATATTTCTTGCAATTATAGATTTCTGATAGGGAATTGTCACAAAAAGCGTCGCATGTTGAAAACCAGATATCTCTGCCTATCTTTTTTATAATTATAATTGCATTTTAAATATCGCTCTTTAGTATGTAAGCATACTTTTCTCTTAAAATATTTTAGTTACTGTTTCAGAGATGCCAATCAGTATGGATAGTTGTCACTACGGAAAATAGCGAAAATTTTCAGTTTTCTATAGAATATGGAAAATGTCAACATTTTAACGAAAATTAAGAATTTTTACTTATTGACTTTCGAAAGCAGTACTGCGGAATATGATACTTGGTACACTAATAAATTAGAAGCATGATTAATAACTGAATTGCTTAGAAAATTAAAATTAAAAAAAGTGTTAATTAAATAGAAATTACCCTGACACTGTTTTTAACATTTCTATTCGCTAAAGTTTGACTTAAAAAAATAATCAAACGCTCATACATTCTAATATCCAATACAGACCATTTCTTATCGACCAAATTAAATGCTTTCTTGGTTATTATTATCTCTCGCATTTAATGTTTGGATTCATAAGATATTTACCTAGTAAATTCGTTGGAGATTTATTGGACGTTGTCTTCGGGAAAGCAGTTCTCTCCCAAAGCTGTATCAAACTAATAAACGCTAAAAATAGTTACAAAACCACCTCTGCCTGATTATACACTGAAGTACACTGTTAGCAGCTTTTCGTCAGAAATTAAAAAGCTGCCACAAAGCTCTGGCTTTTTAATTAATATATTTTCTTATCTTATAAGAAATAGTTAAGTAATTTTGTTCATTTTTCTTCATTCTATTTTTTTATGAATTATATGTACTAATTGTATGAATTCTATTGAAATTAATTAATTTTGTCTACTTATTTACGAACATTATCATTCATTAATCAACTACACTTATTAATCATATTTCTTACAAGCATAGGTTTCAAAGAGCTGTCAAAAACTGTTGCATGCTAAATCCCTGCCTATCTATAATGATGGAAATATAAATAATGATTGCATTCCTAAAGCATTTTTTTTTCTAATTTTATAGTATTGTGAACTAAGCATAATTTCTTTTGAAAATGATTTTATTAACAGTTAGATGCCATCCGGTATTAATTGTTGTAGCTGTGGTATAAAGTTAAACTGCAAAATAATTTTAGTAAAACCAAAATTAATACTAAAGGTATTTGGAACGCTAAAACTAGAAGAAATGTTGCTCTAATTTTGAGCATCGAATGTACATTAAAACTTCAGAAAAAGAAAAAAGTAAAGGTATTTGGAACACTAAAAACTGTGCAAGAAATACTGTACTAATTTTTAGTATGTAATGTACAGAAAAACTGCAGAAGAAAGGAAAAAAAAAGTAAAGGTATTTGGAACACTAAAAACTGCAGAAGAAGTACTGTACTAATTTTTAGTACGGAATGTACAGAAAAACTGCAGAACAAAGAAAAAAAAAAGTAAAGGTATTTGGAACACTAAAGACTGTAGAAGAAAAACTGAAGTTTATATTTGTACAGTTTTCGTGTTCCAAATACCTTTACTTTTTTTTTAAAGTTAACCTGCAGTTTTTTTTTGGCTGGGTATCTTCATATCTGAAAGAGAGGAAAGCTTGTGTTAAAGTTAAATAGCAGCAAATTTGGTTAGATGCCATATTTCGGTAAGTTATAAAAAAGAACGTTTTTAAGCGTTCAAAGGTGTGCTAACTTAAAAAGTATATTCTATAAGTCATTTCTATTCATAATCAGGATTTAATTGTAACTCTTCAAAGATTTGGAAAAGTTGTTTTCGCTCAGTCATAAGGTGCACTTATCTCATATGATATTTTACAAGGTCTAAAATATGATAACTTCATATATGCGAAAGATCTTACTTAATGTACGAATGCTTTCTTAAGAGGAAGGAGTAAAATCAAATTACGTCTCGATGAGAAACGTCGAATAGTAAACTTTCAGGCTACTCGATAAAAGCACGTGCAACGCATATACATACAAATTGTAACTATCAGAGCACATAACTACCGTTTTAAAGTCTAGCAAAAGCTAAACTCAGACGGAACAGTAACTATCAAACAAAATTGCTTTAAAATATGCAACAAGACATTCTCTTTTAGATATTTAGGTGGTCCTGAAAAGGACCTTTTTTTTTTGTATTTTCACTCGGCTCACCTCGAGCGTTCAGCTTGAAAGAAATCCTTCACCTCGTCGATCTCCACTGTGTTATCCTCTTCTCCAAAATGCTCCATATTTTCTGCCATTTCGAGAAGGTTTTGGAGCACCTCCATTTGCAGTCTCTCAAGTTCTTCGTCTATAGCGAGCATAAAGTCGAGGTATTCTCGTCTTTGACGATAGGAATCCATTACAGCTGTAAGAGGAAGCAAGTGAAAAATAGATGTTTGTTGGAAGAACCGTTAGCTTAAATACAATTTCGATACCAAATTAAATGAAATGCTATTGGTCCAAAATATTCCCAGCTGCCAATCAAATTACGGCAAGTGGCCTCATGACAATCGGAAGCTTATGGCTTACAATTTTGTTTAACACCCAAATTTACGTTTTTTTTACAAGTTCCGTCAATAAATAAAATAAACTATTAAGATATAAACGTGGAAATAAAGAGGCAGAAAAACACATCAATATACGGAACGGTAAATATTTCACATTGATCAAGCAAAGTGCTATAAATTAAGCAATCCAATTCAGTGTAACCACCAAGCTATGCGAAAAGCAGCTATCCCTAAACGTAAAGTTTCTTGAAAAGAACTTTCTTTTTTCAGTCTGGAAATTTAGATAAATTCCGCAGACTAATAATTTTTATTTAGGTATGTACGATGTCTCTAATGGAAAAAAAGTTCGTAACTGAATTTGTTTTTCACAAATTTATAAAAATACTGGTAGTAACACAAATTTATTTAAAAATACTGGTAGCATGCGCAAGGAAAAAAAAACTTTTTTACTTAATATTAAACTTGAGGAATAAGTGAACAAGAATCCAAAAATTTCCTCTGTTATCGAAATCGTTTATTTGTAATGTTTGTTCTTAACGTAATTATTATTTCCAGGGTGTGATGAAAATACGATTTTCCCCCCTGTCCATATTCCATATAAAATTAGGTTTCGGTACCATCCATCATTTCACGAAATCAAATTAGATCGTGCACTAATACTGGTAAACAAACTCGTCAGACGGGATGGAACGCTTCATTTATTTGGACGAAGTGGTTTGCCTCAACGACATATTTTCGTACTTTCCTTAACAAGAATATGTCATTTTCCAAATAGAAGAATTAAACGTTTAGCAAAAGCATTTTCCTTTCCGATGTGTGTGTGGCCCTGAAAAGGGCGGTTTTCTATTTATTTATTTACTCCTTGGTTGCGTTCACAAACCCCTACTTTCATTATCCCAAATATCCTCATGATAATGGATGCAGAAATTTTTCTGTAGTTTTTTATTTGTTATTTCCTCCATTTCATGATTTCTGTTTAATTCCTGTGCAAACCTTTGCATTTCTTCTTGCATGTGTATAACGAACTCAAGGAAATCTAATGTTGTTCGGATTATAGATGAAATCGGCATTATATTTAAAAGAAAACGTTCTTTTCAGATCTATCTTCATATCTGAAAGAGAGGAAAGCTTGTGTTAATGTTAAATAGCAGCAAATTTGGTTAGATGCCATATTTCGGTAAGTTATAAAAAAGAACGTTTTTAAGCGTTCAAAGGTGTGCTAACTTAAAAAGTATATTCTATAAGTCATTTCTATTCATAATCAGGATTTAATTGTAACTCTTCAAAGATTTGGAAAAGTTGTTTTCGCTCAGTCATAAGGTGCACTTATCTCATATGATATTTTACAAGGTCTAAAATATGATAACTTCATATATGCGAAAGATCTTACTTAATGTACGAATGCTTTCTTAAGAGGAAGGAGTAAAATCAAATTACGTCTCGATGAGAAACGTCGAATAGTAAACTTTCAGGCTACTCGATAAAAGCACGTGCAACGCATATACATACAAATTGTAACTATCAGAGCACATAACTACCGTTTTAAAGTCTAGCAAAAGCTAAACTCAGACGGAACAGTAACTATCAAACAAAATTGCTTTAAAATATGCAACAAGACATTCTCTTTTAGATATTTAGGTGGTCCTGAAAAGGACCTTTTTTTTTTGTATTTTCACTCGGCTCACCTCGAGCGTTCAGCTTGAAAGAAATCCTTCACCTCGTCGATCTCCACTGTGTTATCCTCTTCTCCAAAATGCTCCATATTTTCTGCCATTTCGAGAAGGTTTTGGAGCACCTCCATTTGCAGTCTCTCAAGTTCTTCGTCTATAGCGAGCATAAAGTCGAGGTATTCTCGTCTTTGACGATAGGAATCCATTACAGCTGTAAGAGGAAGCAAGTGAAAAATAGATGTTTGTTGGAAGAACCGTTAGCTTAAATACAATTTCGATACCAAATTAAATGAAATGCTATTGGTCCAAAATATTCCCAGCTGCCAATCAAATTACGGCAAGTGGCCTCATGACAATCGGAAGCTTATGGCTTACAATTTTGTTTAACACCCAAATTTACGTTTTTTTTACAAGTTCCGTCAATAAATAAAATAAACTATTAAGATATAAACGTGGAAATAAAGAGGCAGAAAAACACATCAATATACGGAACGGTAAATATTTCACATTGATCAAGCAAAGTGCTATAAATTAAGCAATCCAATTCAGTGTAACCACCAAGCTATGCGAAAAGCAGCTATCCCTAAACGTGAAGTTTCTTGAAAAGAACTTTCTTTTTTCAGTCTGGAAATTTAGATAAATTCCGCAGACTAATAATTTTTATTTAGGTATGTACGATGTCTCTAATGGAAAAAAAGTTCGTAACTGAATTTGTTTTTCACAAATTTATAAAAATACTGGTAGTAACACAAATTTATTTAAAAATACTGGTAGCATGCGCAAGGAAAAAAAAACTTTTTTACTTAATATTAAACTTGAGGAATAAGTGAACAAGAATCCAAAAATTTCCTCTGTTATCGAAATCGTTTATTTGTAATGTTTGTTCTTAACGTAATTATTATTTCCAGGGTGTGATGAAAATACGATTTTCCCCCCTGTCCATATTCCATATAAAATTAGGTTTCGGTACCATCCATCATTTCACGAAATCAAATTAGATCGTGCACTAATACTGGTAAACAAACTCGTCAGACGGGATGGAACGCTTCATTTATTTGGACGAAGTGGTTTGCCTCAACGACATATTTTCGTACTTTCCTTAACAAGAATATGTCATTTTCCAAATAGAAGAATTAAACGTTTAGCAAAAGCATTTTCCTTTCCGATGTGTGTGTGGCCCTGAAAAGGGCGGTTTTCTATTTATTTATTTACTCCTTGGTTGCGTTCACAAACCCCTACTTTCATTATCCCAAATATCCTCATGATAATGGATGCAGAAATTTTTCTGTAGTTTTTTATTTGTTATTTCCTCCATTTCATGATTTCTGTTTAATTCCTGTGCAAACCTTTGCATTTCTTCTTGCATGTGTATAACGAACTCAAGGAAATCTAATGTTGTTCGGATTATAGATGAAATCGGCATTATATTTAAAAGAAAACGTTCTTTTCAGATCTATCTTCATATCTGAAAGAGAGGAAAGCTTGTGTTAATGTTAAATAGCAGCAAATTTGGTTAGATGCCATATTTCGGTAAGTTATAAAAAAGAACGTTTTTAAGCGTTCAAAGGTGTGCTAACTTAAAAAGTATATTCTATAAGTCATTTCTATTCATAATCAGGATTTAATTGTAACTCTTCAAAGATTTGGAAAAGTTGTTTTCGCTCAGTCATAAGGTGCACTTATCTCATATGATATTTTACAAGGTCTAAAATATGATAACTTCATATATGCGAAAGATCTTACTTAATGTACGAATGCTTTCTTAAGAGGAAGGAGTAAAATCAAATTACGTCTCGATGAGAAACGTCGAATAGTAAACTTTCAGGCTACTCGATAAAAGCACGTGCAACGCATATACATACAAATTGTAACTATCAGAGCACATAACTACCGTTTTAAAGTCTAGCAAAAGCTAAACTCAGACGGAACAGTAACTATCAAACAAAATTGCTTTAAAATATGCAACAAGACATTCTCTTTTAGATATTTAGGTGGTCCTGAAAAGGACCTTTTTTTTTTGTATTTTCACTCGGCTCACCTCGAGCGTTCAGCTTGAAAGAAATCCTTCACCTCGTCGATCTCCACTGTGTTATCCTCTTCTCCAAAATGCTCCATATTTTCTGCCATTTCGAGAAGGTTTTGGAGCACCTCCATTTGCAGTCTCTCAAGTTCTTCGTCTATAGCGAGCATAAAGTCGAGGTATTCTCGTCTTTGACGATAGGAATCCATTACAGCTGTAAGAGGAAGCAAGTGAAAAATAGATGTTTGTTGGAAGAACCGTTAGCTTAAATACAATTTCGATACCAAATTAAATGAAATGCTATTGGTCCAAAATATTCCCAGCTGCCAATCAAATTACGGCAAGTGGCCTCATGACAATCGGAAGCTTATGGCTTACAATTTTGTTTAACACCCAAATTTACGTTTTTTTTACAAGTTCCGTCAATAAATAAAATAAACTATTAAGATATAAACGTGGAAATAAAGAGGCAGAAAAACACATCAATATACGGAACGGTAAATATTTCACATTGATCAAGCAAAGTGCTATAAATTAAGCAATCCAATTCAGTGTAACCACCAAGCTATGCGAAAAGCAGCTATCCCTAAACGTGAAGTTTCTTGAAAAGAACTTTCTTTTTTCAGTCTGGAAATTTAGATAAATTCCGCAGACTAATAATTTTTATTTAGGTATGTACGATGTCTCTAATGGAAAAAAAGTTCGTAACTGAATTTGTTTTTCACAAATTTATAAAAATACTGGTAGTAACACAAATTTATTTAAAAATACTGGTAGCATGCGCAAGGAAAAAAAAACTTTTTTACTTAATATTAAACTTGAGGAATAAGTGAACAAGAATCCAAAAATTTCCTCTGTTATCGAAATCGTTTATTTGTAATGTTTGTTCTTAACGTAATTATTATTTCCAGGGTGTGATGAAAATACGATTTTCCCCCCTGTCCATATTCCATATAAAATTAGGTTTCGGTACCATCCATCATTTCACGAAATCAAATTAGATCGTGCACTAATACTGGTAAACAAACTCGTCAGACGGGATGGAACGCTTCATTTATTTGGACGAAGTGGTTTGCCTCAACGACATATTTTCGTACTTTCCTTAACAAGAATATGTCATTTTCCAAATAGAAGAATTAAACGTTTAGCAAAAGCATTTTCCTTTCCGATGTGTGTGTGGCCCTGAAAAGGGCGGTTTTCTATTTATTTATTTACTCCTTGGTTGCGTTCACAAACCCCTACTTTCATTATCCCAAATATCCTCATGATAATGGATGCAGAAATTTTTCTGTAGTTTTTTATTTGTTATTTCCTCCATTTCATGATTTCTGTTTAATTCCTGTGCAAACCTTTGCATTTCTTCTTGCATGTGTATAACGAACTCAAGGAAATCTAATGTTGTTCGGATTATAGATGAAATCGGCATTATATTTAAAAGAAAACGTTCTTTTCAGATCTATCTTCATATCTGAAAGAGAGGAAAGCTTGTGTTAATGTTAAATAGCAGCAAATTTGGTTAGATGCCATATTTCGGTAAGTTATAAAAAAGAACGTTTTTAAGCGTTCAAAGGTGTGCTAACTTAAAAAGTATATTCTATAAGTCATTTCTATTCATAATCAGGATTTAATTGTAACTCTTCAAAGATTTGGAAAAGTTGTTTTCGCTCAGTCATAAGGTGCACTTATCTCATATGATATTTTACAAGGTCTAAAATATGATAACTTCATATATGCGAAAGATCTTACTTAATGTACGAATGCTTTCTTAAGAGGAAGGAGTAAAATCAAATTACGTCTCGATGAGAAACGTCGAATAGTAAACTTTCAGGCTACTCGATAAAAGCACGTGCAACGCATATACATACAAATTGTAACTATCAGAGCACATAACTACCGTTTTAAAGTCTAGCAAAAGCTAAACTCAGACGGAACAGTAACTATCAAACAAAATTGCTTTAAAATATGCAACAAGACATTCTCTTTTAGATATTTAGGTGGTCCTGAAAAGGACCTTTTTTTTTTGTATTTTTGTATTTTCACTCGGCTCACCTCGAGCGTTCAGCTTGAAAGAAATCCTTCACCTCGTCGATCTCCACTGTGTTATCCTCTTCTCCAAAATGCTCCATATTTTCTGCCATTTCGAGAAGGTTTTGGAGCACCTCCATTTGCAGTCTCTCAAGTTCTTCGTCTATGGCGAGCATAAAGTCGAGGTATTCTCGTCTTTGACGATAGGAATCCATTACAGCTGTAAGAGGAAGCAAGTGAAAAATAGATGTTTGTTGGAAGAACCGTTAGCTTAAATACAATTTCGATACCAAATTAAATGAAATGCTATTGGTCCAAAATATTCCCAGCTGCCAATCAAATTACGACAAGTGGCCTCATGACAATCGGAAGCTTATGGTTTACAATTTGGTTGAACACCCAAATTTACATTTTTTTTACATGTTCCGTCAATAAATAAATTAAACTTTTAAGATATAAACGTGGAAATAAAGAGGCAGAAACACACATCAATATACGACCGTGTGCTAGCTGTGAGGAGATACTCGTCAGAAACAGTTTCGAAATCCCAAGCGATAGTGGGGATCTTGTTCAGCACCCAAATTGACCTTTTTTTCATGTTCCGTTAATAAATGAATTAAACTGCTAAGATATAAACGGAGATAAAACATATCTTAAGTTGGTGTTTTTTGTCAATTTCAGTTCAGTTCCAAATCTTCTCCTTGAAGTAATAAGAGAACTGGAACTACTCACATGGAAATTTTTTCGGACCTGTGAAAACGTGGAAAACAACAGAAAAGATAATCGACTTTTAATCATATTCAACAAAGAAAGATTTTGTTTGGGCAAAAATTTTTATTATACCAATCCTTTCAAGTGAAATAGCCACATCATATTGATTCTTGTGCTTCCTCACTTTATCTTTTTTTTTACTTCTATTCGCTACCAGTTGTTATATTTTTCAAAGAATTTGTGAAAGAAAAATTTACAAATAGGATTTTTTTATGCTAATCTACTAATTTATGTGAAAATAACTATTTTCTAACTATTAAATTTAAAAAACTTTTTTATTAAACTAAAATACTCACAGTTGAAACAAGAATATTTCTGTATTGGAACATTGATCGTGGAACAACTTTTCATATATCTTGTCCGGTTACTTTTAAATGGATCTTGATAACTATACATTTAACTTTCCTGAAAGGTATGCATTTTTTATAGCTAAATTAGGTTAGAGAGGCTAAGGTTAGGTTAGCAGAGCAGAGCAGAGCAGATGAATTGGGTCCACAGGGCCCGAAGGGCCCTTTTACCCGGTATGAGGGAATAGGTGGGAGGGAAGGGGTGTGTAGGAAGTCGATGTGAGCGAGACGAGCATGAAGACAGGCAAGGGAAGGAGGGAGAAGAGAGCGGGAAGGAGCCGACGACAACCGACCGGTTACTCGGCGGGGAGACTTGCGCACAGGAGCCGGAGGCTGTTCATGACCTGTGCTAGGACCGACCTGGTGCTGGGAGCGGCAGGCGAACTTTTCGTTGGCTTCGTCATCTGGTCAGGTGGCTTGGTGGCAAACCTAGGCTTTGGGCGTCTGGGGCAGTTCCAGTCGGATGCTTGGTGGGGTCCGTCGCAGTTGGAGCACTTTGACTGTTCTTTGTCGGGACAGGTCCTGGAATCGTGTTGACCGGCGCAGTACCTGCAAACCGGCTTTTTGTGGCATGACAGTGCAGAATGGTTGAATGTTTGGCAATTGTAGCATTGCGTAGTCGTTGCGCGGTTGCTTTTGACTTTCTCCCATCTGACGCGAAAGAAGCCTATCGTTCCGATTTCCGTGAGGTGTTGATTCCTTTCTTCATTTGGTGTTATAACTAGGAATAACGGGAGTTTGTGCTCCTTCCTTCTGAACTGGATGATCTTCGTTACTTCTATGTTGTTACCCCGGAGTGACTCGGCGATTTCCTCTTCCGGAAAGTCCGCAGGTAGTCCTCGTACTACTTTTTTGATGGGGATTTCTTCCTTTGTCTGCTTTGTCCAGTGTTCGAGCTGTGAGTCTTCTACGTATTTCTTGACTTTCTCGAATCCCTCTTTGGAGTCAGAATGGAGCCAGACTTCGTTTCTACGTATTGATGCCTGGAAGTGTGTCTTAGTCTTTTCGCAAATGTCCTTGATGGTAGTCGAAGGGTTGGTAAGATTCGCCAGTGCGATAGTGGGTGCCTTTGGTGCTTTAGCTGGCTTCTCTTTCCGTGGGCGATCCGCCTGAACTATATCGGCGAATGAGGGACGCGCCTTTTCCTCTTCGAGTACGCGGATCTTTTCTTTTAGAGCCTCGTTCTCACGTCGTAGATGCTCTGTTTCCTCGGAGATACTGGGGTCTTCCGTTGGTACGTTACATTTCTCTGCTAGGAGATGCAGCTTGCGACACACTTTTGTTTGGAGTTCAAATGTTCTTATCAATTGAACTTGCTCCCATGTGGTCATTGTGTTGATGCCAATAGTCTTGGCTTCAGCTGTGGCGTTCTCGATGATGTCCGCCAGATCCTTGAACTTGTCGTAGTCCTCTGATGAAGCTTTATCAATATCTTCCATTAGTGAGTTGATATCCACACCATGCCTCGTAAGGAGATCATCCATGCGCTTGTATTTCCTCGGCGTTCCATTGCTAATATCGGAGGCAGTGCTGCCGGAGCTAAGCTTTCGCTGCCGGGAAGGGTTGCCGTTCGGCCCTATCAGGGCTTTATTCTTGGTCATGTTAGTCGGGGGTTTAGCCCTGAAAAGGGCTCTAACATGAGAGAAATTGGCCGCGGTTGGTCTGACCCGCTAGCCCCGCTAGTGCTTACGCAAAAGGCGGCGTAGTGAGCCCGGCTACCTACGGCGGGTGGGACCGCAGAGAGAGTTCCGAGTCACCTCGGAGCTGAGCTGGAGAGAAAACACGTCCGACCAGTTCCGACGCTCGGCTGATGGTTAGGTTAGGCTAATAGAAATGGGGGTTTAAATACAACATCTGAAAAAATAAGAAATTACGTCATAAAAAGAATTTCTTCCGTTTTTTTTTCTTTAGTGGACGCAATAGGGTCACTAAACTAGCACATGTGCCCAGTAAAAATTAATAAGAATTTGGTATAATTAGGATTGTTAAATTAAAGTATGTTTTAAGTTGGTCTTTGTTCAATTTCATTTAATCGCCAAATCTTCTACAAGAAGTAATAAGAGAACTGAATCCCTTAATTGATCCAGAAGTTGGTTATTAATATTGTGAAAAAGCCGATTTTTGGTTATTAATTGGTTATTAATTTTGTGGTTATTGTGTGTATATATTTAGAATTTGTGAAAGAAAAATTTTCAAATTGGATTTTTTTATGCTAATCTATATTTTTGTGAAAATAACTATTTTCAGTCTATGGATTAAACTAAACTACTCACAGTTGAAACAAGATCCCCACTATCGTTTGGGATTACGAAACTTTCTGACGAGTATCTCCTTACAGTTAGCTTCACGGTTGTCGTTAACCGTTTACCTGCCAATGTTCCAAAAATGGAACATGAAATTTGAGTAAACAGTTTCCCTAAAAATAATGCTTCGATTACGTACTCTTTTTCTAAGCTTGTAAAGCATGTTTTGAACTATTTTTTTAAAGTTTAATTTGAATCTTTATCTATTTAACCTTTTTTAATGATTTTTTCAAATTTACGACATTTTAAGATTTTTGTCGCTTTTTATGTGCAAATTTACCAAAAATCGGATTTTTCCCAAAATTAATAACCATGGGCTTACAGTCTAGGGATTAAACTAAAATACTCACAGTTCAAACAAGATCCCCACTATCGCTTGGGATTACGAAACTGTTTCTGTCGAGTATCTCCTCACAGTTAGCTTAGCATTTGGCCTTAACGACAACCGTGAAGCTAGCTGTGAGGAGATACTCGTCAGAAACAGTTTCGTAATCCCAAGCGATAGTGGGGATCTTGTTCAGCACCCAAATTGACCATTTTTACATGTTCCGTTAATAAATGAATTAAACTGCTAAGATATAAACACGGAGATAAAACATGTCTTAAGTTGGTCTTTTCTCAATTTCAGTTCAATTCCAAACCTTCTACTTGAAGTAATAAGAGAACTGGAACTACTCACATGGAAATTTTTTCGGACCTGTGAAAGCGTGGAAAACAACAGAAAAGATAATAGACTTTTAATCATATGCAACAAAGAAAGATTTTGTTTGGGCAAAAATTTTTATTATAGCAATCCTTTCAAGTGAAATAGCCACATCATATTGATTCTTGGGTTTCCTCACTTTATCTTTTTTTTTACTTCTATTCGCTACCAGTTGTTATATTTGTCAAAGAATTTGTGAAAGAAAAATTTAGGATTTTTTTATGCTAATCTACTATTTTATGTGACAATAACTATTTTCTGTCTAGTTATTAAACTAAAATACTCACAGTTGAAACAAGAATATTTCTGTATTGGAATTTTGATCGTGGAACAACTTTTCATATATCTTGTCCGGTTACTTCTAAATAGATCTTGATAACTATACATTTAACTTTCCTGAAAGGTATGCATTTTTTATAGCTGAATTAGGTTATGCATATATTAGTATTTTTCTTCGTTCAATAACGCTATATGGATGAATTACAAATGAACCTAGCAATGACGTGTTTTTACATATCTGTCTCAGGAAGGGATTTTTTTCCCCTACCTCTTGGAAATTAAACATACTATTCCCAAAAAAATTCCAATCTCAATAAAACTTTGAATAAAAAACGGTCATCTCCATAGCATGCCGAATAAACGCTGCAATCCATAGTTTTCGCCGTTTATATTATTATTTATATGCCAAAAAACCATTCCCCTCAAGAGATGTGTGTGGTCCTGAAAAGGACCTTTTTTCTTATACAACACGTATTATTTGTGAGATCACTCGCCTCGTGTGCTCATTTTTAGGAAGTCAGCGAGATGTTCGTCGCAGATGCTTGCCTGTTCTTGGTCGTGTTCGTTTATAATTCTGTTGTGAATATTTTGAATCTCACGAATCGTGTTAAGAACCTCGTTGAACCTCGGATTTCCTTGCAACGCTTCCGCGAGGGACTGAAAAATATCCCTGGCTACCCGAATGTTATCCATCTCAACAGCAGGAAAAGTTGGTTTGACAAGCGTCTGGAGCCTAAGCAGCAGCAGCAGCACATGATTTGTTGCGGGCTTGCAAAGTATTGATGAACTTTTTTACCCGATGTACATAAACAATAGAACTTCACAGTGCAGTTCCTAAGCCTAAAAAGGCAAGCATCAAGTACACCCGGGAGGGTGCCGGTAAGGGTCGGTGATCATCTCACCGATAGAAAGCTTCCAGCGCCCGGAGGGCGCTGCGAAGCAACGCAATGGGCTCATCTTTGCGGAGGGGGGGCCGGGGGCCCCCGGAACGTTGATTGGCGCTCTCGCTCATCATTTTAGGTCGCCGAGGGCAGTTCTTGAAACTGGCGGGATAACTGCCTTCGCAGTTTGCGCATCTTGCTTCTTGCCCCAGAGCGGGGCAGTCGTTTTTTCTGTGTGCGCCGGCACAAACCACGCATCGCTCCTGCGCAAAGCAGGAGTGAGAGGTGTGGCCCCAGCGCTGGCACCTAAAGCATTGCAGGGGGCGGCTTCTTCTATTTAGCGGCTCGACCCTGGCGGTGAAACCGCCTACCACGATACGGGCGCTAAAGATTTTCTTATTATCGTCCGATGGGGGTAGATGGAAGCAGTAAATGGGCAGAAGACCCGCTCTTCCGTTGAACTGTCTGATCTTGATTGGCTCAAAGCCTGCACCGAAGAGTGACTCCTGTATCTCGTCGCAGGTCGTCTCAATCGGAAGGCCTTTCAGAAATCCACGGATAGGGGCTGTATAGCCTATCGACGGGGCGTGGAACTGTAGGTTCTTTTCTCTCGCATACCCCGTGATGGCAATCTGCTCGTCATCGGATTTCGGGAAAATCTGCATCTCGTCCCGGACGAGAGAAACTTCCGGGGAGGGGACCTGTCGCTTGGTTAGTTCATCCACTATTTCTTTTGGCTTTTCCGCGTCGAAGATGATGACCGGTTTTCTTTTCCGGGGTACAGGGGTCCGAGCGGCATTCCTTTTCGGTGGGGGTACAGGGGTTTTAGCTTTAGATTCAATGCCCTGTACCCGCGTGCGAAGACGTGCTTGAGTCTCCATGTCTTGGATCCGCGAGCGCAGCCGCTCTGTCTCCACGTTGTGGTCGTGCGTATGTATCCTTTGTTGGCAGACGGAGTAGGCCTTGTGGAGCGTGTCAATCACGAGCAGATCATTGCCATTTACATTCCGTTCGACATTGTAGAATTCGACACGTAGCTCGTCTAAGGCGCCGTTTATCTTCGGGATAAAGTACTGTCTGAGGTAAGGGATGTCATTTGATTCCACGTATCTTAACAATTTGCAGATGGGCAAGCCATGTGACTTACAAACCGTGACAAAGAAGCCGTCAATGTGTTTCTTGACTGTCGTGTCGGCCGGGTTAATATCCGGGATCAATTTGAGCGGCTTCGATGCGGGGACCGATGTCGCGGGGTTATCCCCGCGGGCCCTGAGAAGGGCCTCGGTGTCCCGGTCCATCTCATCCGCCCTGTCGTCCATCTCGTCGTCGCTCCTGGCAACGGGTTTTGGAGAGGTCTTTCTTGAGCGCTTGCCCATGTCTCCTCTGACGTGTGTCTGTCCTGTCTGTCTGGAGCCTCGATTCGATTCGTAATATTTGTCGACAGGGACAGGCCACAGGAGGCCTTTTGCCTGTAACTCATAGTAGGGACTAGGCTTCGCTAATGGTAAGTGAGGGGTGGCTGTAGCCTTCATCGGGTCATTACATAGTAATGCCAAAAAAAAAAAAAAAGAAATAAAAAGGAGAAGGATGAAGAGAAGGTAATGAGTCTCATTACGGGTTGTAGATCAATTTTCCGTCAGGTTGATTTTCCCTCGCAGTGGTTAATTTTTTCTTTTATGATTTTTTTGATATTTTCTTATTTTATATTTTTTCTTTGTTTTGATTTTTTATCATATTTTTTTTTTTTTTTTTCCACATATACGACATAAAGAGAGAGTAAAACAATAGAAACAAATTAATTCAGAGCAGGCGCGGCTCTATCGAGCCAAATATCTAGTTGCGGGTTAGGCAGTGGGTTATGTGCGGTACCCAAGGAGTCATAATTTATATGCATAGTTTCTGAGGGGTACTTGTACTTTGTACGTCTGTTGAAATAGCTTTGTTGTCTTCTGATTTCGTTGTTTTCGTGAGTTTCTACTTTACTATAGAAATTTATGGCTCTTTTGATGATATGCCTCGTGATCGAGTCGGTCATGAGTTCATGATGGATACTTTTCCCTTTCTCGAACCAATGGGCGTCAGCGATACTTCTCAGTGTTTGGTTCTGGATCACTTGGATCTTATTTATCGTGGTTTTTGCAGCATGGCCCCACAAAACAACACCGTAGAGAATGGTGGGTCTGAATATCTGGTGATAAAGAAGCCTCTTGTTTTTTAGGGAGAGCCTACTTTTGTACCCGAGAAGCGGCTTTAAAATATGCGTCTTATGTTGGGCATTTTTCACAATATTTTCAACATGTTTGTTGAAGTATAACCCTGCGTCGAGCGTCAGTCCGAGATACTTAACTTCTTTTGAGTAAGGAATAATTCTGTTTTTAATTTTGATCTTGGGGGGGTTTTTCTTCTTGGGGTGCTTTTTGAAGTGTATTATTTTGGTTTTGTCGGGGTTAATCTCTATTCGCCATCTGTGGTACCATTTGAGTATTTCATCGATGTGTCGTTGCGCTTGTTTAGCTGCGAATTTTCTCCCATGGTTTTTAGTCAATATTGCTGAATCGTCGGCAAAAAGAGCGGTGAGTGTTCTATTATTTTTGGGGAAGTCATGGGTGTAAACGTTAAAAAGTACTGGTGAGAGTACGGCACCTTGGGGCGTTCCTGCTTCGATATTTTTCTTTTGGGATAGTGCATCTTTGACTTTAACCTGGAAAGTACGTCCCTTCAGGTAACTTTTCATTAGAGCAATGGTATGGTGCGGGAAGTCAGTGTTAATCATTTTGTTGATTAGACCCTCGTGCCATATTCTGTCAAAAGCCTTTTTGACGTCTAGAAATATTCCAATGGTGTTTTGATTACTATTGAAGCCTTCATTGATGTAGTTTATAACTCTCAGTAGTTGTTGTTCGGTTCCGTGTTTTTCTCTGAATCCGAATTGCTCGGGGGGAATGATGTCATTTTCTTCTATGTGTTTGTTAAGGATGTCTTTCACCACTTTTCAATATTTTTGATAGGTGAGAGGTGAGGCTGATTGGCCTATAGTTTTGTACATATCTAGGATCGCTTCCAATTTTGTATATGAGGCAAATAATGGCATTTTTCCAGGCTTTCGGGAAGTATTTCCTTCTAAGGCAGTTATTGAAGATTTTTGTTACGTTGGTTAGGGTATTTACGGGCATATTTTTAAGCATTTTATTTGTTATTTGGTCATCCCCTGGTGTCTTTTTGTTCGATCCATTTCTTATATGATTAGCCACTTCAGCAGGCGACGTAAATGGTATATCTTCATGGTCTGGGGGGTTTTCGAAGAAATCTCTGTTTTCCCGATTTACTCTGGAGATAATTCTTTCTGAGTAAGCGGTTGCGCTGTGCATAAAATTTAGTTCGAAATTGTCGGCTAGTGCCTCGGCTTTTTCCTGATTAGTATAATTGACCCCGCCGGTTCCAGTTATGGGGGGAATGCTCTTGTATGGTTTGTTGAAGGCTCTGACGGCCTTAAAGATCGAGGCATTGGTAGCGCTTAGGTTAGAGAGGAACTCAGTCCAGTTGTGCTCCCTAAACTTCGCAATATGCTCTTTTAATATTTTTTGCATCCTATTGAGCTCTGTTTTGACACTGGGGTCCATGGTATTCTGCCAGTTCTTTTTAGTTCGGTTTTTCAAAATAATTAGCTTCCTGATGAAGGGGGGGGAGCTTGAGTGGGTTGTTTTCGATGTTCATCGTTGTTGTGGCTTGGTTGTAGGCCTCGATGATATTCCTTGTAGTTTTGGTAACGTTCAGGTCAATATCTCTGTTGCTAGCAATTCGGGGGTTCCCGTCAGTAAGTCTTTTTAAAATCTGGGTATATTGACTCCAGTTCGTAGTTTGAAATGTAAAATTTTTCTTCGGCAGTTGGTAGTTCATATTTAGCATGAGTAGCACTGGGTTGTGATCTGAAGATAACTCATTTATAGTCATTATTGAGAATGGCCAGTTGTTGTTTTTTACTAGTGCGATATCAAGCGTAGAGGGCGCACCGTGGCTATAGTGGGTGGGCTGATCTGGAGCAAGTACTTGAAAGTTGTTGTTTATGATGAAATCTCTTATTCGGTTGCCATTCCTATTCGAGCGGCCTCTATTCCAATCACAGTGCTTTGAGTTAAAGTCCCCGAATAAAATCACGTTGCTTGAGAAGCTACTAATATCCAGGAGGTCATTTTCATTGATAATATTTTCAGGCGGGGCATAAACCGAAGAGACAACAATATTTTGGTTGTCCCCGATGTCTAGGAGAATTGAAGTATTTTCTACCGTAGTGGTATCGACTATGATTTCATGATGACAGAGATTATTACGGATGTAGAGTGCGGTACCCCCTCCCCGACCCGTGCCTCTATCTCTTCTATATGAGCTAAAGTTCGCAATTCTATGGGTTCTATCTCCCGGCTTGAGGTGTGTTTCCTGAATGAGAATAATATCTGGGGAGTATTCCATAATGAATTGTTCCAGCTCACTCATTTTCGTCCTACTAGCGCTGTTGGCGTTCCATGAAACAACACGGAGGCTACACAAAGGGGCCATAGTTTTAGGAGAGGTGCTTGTTAAGGTTTTGGACGAGTTGTTGCAGGTCTTGCATCATGCTTGTGACTAATTGGGGTAGTAAGGCAAAAGATTCCATATTATTTTTAACGAAGTTATTTTTATCATTAGTTTCTTTTGGCTTGGCCTTGTCTGCATAGGTATTTCCTGCGTTAGTTGTAGGGTTACCAGAATTACTCATAAGCTCATTAACGTATGGTTTAATCATCTTGGGTTTGGGTACTGGCCTTCTTTCACATTCTCTGTTATTTGCAAGGTGGTCCTTACCACAATTGGCGCAAGTGGGTTTTTCGTTTTTGTCACGAGTGCAATCCCTGGTCCAATGATTTTCACCACAAACAAGGCAGACTGGGTCAAGGGTGCATAAATGGCTGCTGTGGCCAAATCGTTGGCATCTGTGGCATTGGGCAACATTATTTTTCCTTTTTAACTGTTCCACTTTAATTCTGAAGTACGAGATGCTCTCTTTTGTTATATATATTTTTGTTAACTTCATTTTTGGGTAGTTGGACTAGAAAAAGTGGAAGTTTACTCTTGTCTCTGCCTCTGGTCATTTGCTGGGTTTTGTTTAAACTGAAACCTTTACCCTTTATTTCATTGTTAATCTCTTCAATGTTAAAGTCAACGGGAAGTCCCCTAATGACTACTTTTAGTTCTTTATCTTCCTGGAGTTGTCTTGTATGTGACTGAAAGTTGTGTGCATCGGCATAATTTTTTATCAGTCGATAATTGTCTGCGTTTTCAGTTTCAATTTGGAGTTCGTTATTTCTTTTTATTTTAGCTAAAATCTTACTACCAGTTTTTTCCGATAGCTCTTTCAAGATAGGGGCGGGGTCGGGGATCCCAACTAGCGTAATGGGCGGAGCTTTATTTTTCCTGTGGTTCAGTTGTATGCTCTTATTGGCTGTACTGTTTTGTTCGCTAGTGCTTGCTTCAATGTTTACTTGCGAAGGGGCATTAGTCTTCTTTAGCTCTATGTTGCTGGGTCTTTTCAGCGGTGGTTTTTTCTTCTTATTATTTTGATTCAGTGGGCTATAGTTACTAGCCAAAGGTATTTTTTTGTTTGTGCTTGATTCAGGGGGCGGTTTGCTTTTCTTAGGTGGTTCGGAATCAGTGCTGCCGTTTTCAATAGGTCTTTTGTTGGCTTGTTCGACAGCCGTTTCCTTGTTTTGCGATAGTCTAGTGACAATTTCAGTAAGATTTGCTAAATCTAAAGCAAGTTTTTTGTTTTCTTTATCTTGTTTATCTAGTTTGGTCTTGAGTTTTTCGTTTTCATTAGTATAGCTTATCAGTCTTTTATCGATCGCTGCTTTTGACTGTTCAAGGGATGTTACAATCCCGAAGAGTTTATTGCAACGTGCGTTGCATAATTGATCAAATAGCTTATAGAATTTTCCTATATTTATTTGCGTTTGTTCCGAGTTTCCTAATTTTTTAAAGTTCATTTTCTTTTTAACATTATCGAATTGTTTGGTAATTACGCTAAATTCTTCCTCATCACGGGCATTATTTATCTGGCGAGAGATCCTATCCTCATTAAAGCCTAGTTCCCTACAGAGTAAACTAAAAGGGCATCTTACCACCTCCTGTGACTTGTGTCCCACGACGACCTGGTGAGACTCCTCCTCCATTTCCTCGACTTCCTGGTAGTCCACGACTGGGTTGGCTGAATCCATGCCTAGGATCAGTAATATGGCACTGAGAAGTACCCTTCACCTAGGACTTCCTAAGGGGGATCCGCGGTCGATACCTGACCCTAACCGTTCGGCTCTGCCGGCGGAAAGAGCCCGATCTCCAACCGCCTGGTTGGGAACGGGACACGGACGCGGTGCAAATCCGGTCCAGCAGCTTCTTGCTTCAACGTCTTTCCTCCTCGGCTGCCTCGTCTTCTGTTCGTCTAGATGTTTGTTGGAAGAACCGTTAGCTTAAATACAATTTCGATACCAAATTAAATGAAATGCTATTGGTCCAAAATATTCCCAGCTGCCAATCAAATTACGGCAAGTGGCCTCATGACAATCGGAAGCTTATGGCTTACAATTTTGTTTAACACCCAAATTTACGTTTTTTTTTACAAGTTCCGTCAATAAATAAAATAAACTATTAAGATATAAACGTGGAAATAAAGAGGCAGAAAAACACATCAATATACGGAACGGTAAATATTTCACATTGATCAAGCAAAGTGCTATAAACTAAGCAATCCAATTCAGTGTAACCACCAAGCTATGCGAAAAGCAGCTATCCCTAAACGTGAAGTTTCTTGAAAATAACTTTCTTTTTTCAGTCTGGAAATTTAGATAAATTCCGCAGACTAATAATTTTTATTTAGGTATGTACGATGTCTCTAATGGAAAAAAAGTTCGTAACTGAATTTGTTTTTCACAAATTTATAAAAATACTGGTAGTAACACAAATTTATTTAAAAATACTGGTAGCATGCGCAATGAAAAAAAAACTTTTTTACTTAATATTAAACTTGAGGAATAAGTGAACAAGAATCCAAAAATTTCCTCTGTTATCGAAATCGTTTATTTGTAATGTTTGTTCTTAACGTAATTATTATTTCCAGGGTGTGATGAAAATACGATTCCCCCCCCTGTCCATATTCCATATAAAATTAGGTTTCGGTACCATCCATCATTTCACGAAATCAAATTAGATCGTGCACTAATACTGGTAAACAAACTCGTCAGACGGGATGGAACGCTTCATTTATTTGGACGAAGTGGTTTGCCTCAACGACATATTTTCGTACTTTCCTTAACAAGAATATGTCATTTTCCAAATAGAAGAATTAAACGTTTAGCAAAAGCATTTTCCTTTCCGATGTGTGTGTGGCCCTGAAAAGGGCGGTTTTCTATTTATTTATTTACTCCTTGGTTGCGTTCACAAACCCCTACTTTCATTATCCAAAATATCCTCATGATAATGGATGCAGAAATTTTTCTGTAGTTTTTTATTTGTTATTTCCTCCATTTCATGATTTCTGTTTAATTCCTGTGCAAACCTTTGCATTTCTTCTTGCATGTGTATAACGAACTCAAGGAAATCTAATGTTGTTCGGATTATAGATGAAATCGGCATTATATTTAAAAGAAAACGTTCTTTTCAGATCTATCTTCATATCTGAAAGAGAGGAAAGCTTGTGTTAAAGTTAAATAGCAGCAAATTTGGTTAGATGCCATATTTCGGTAAGTTATAAAAAAGAACGTTTTTAAGCGTTCAAAGGTGTGCTAACTTAAAAAGTATATTCTATAAGTCATTTCTATTCATAATCAGGATTTAATTGTAACTCTTCAAAGATTTGGAAAAGTTGTTTTCGCTCAGTCATAAGGTGCACTTATCTCATATGATATTTTACAAGGTCTAAAATATGATAACTTCATATATGCGAAAGATCTTACTTAATGTACGAATGCTTTCTTAAGAGGAAGGAGTAAAATCAAATTACGTCTCGATGAGAAACGTCGAATAGTAAACTTTCAGGCTACTCGATAAAAGTACGTGCAACGCATATACATACAAATTGTAACTATCAGAGCACATAACTACCGTTTTAAAGTCTAGCAAAAGCTAAACTCAGACGGAACAGTAACTATCAAACAAAATTGCTTTAAAATATGCAACAAGACATTCTCTTTTAGATATTTAGGTGGTCCTGAAAAGGACCTTTTTTTTTTGTATTTTTGTATTTTCACTCGGCTCACCTCGAGCGTTCAGCTTGAAAGAAATCCTTCACCTCGTCGATCTCCACTGTGTTATCCTCTTCTCCAAAATGCTCCATATTTTCTGCCATTTCGAGAAGGTTTTGGAGCACCTCCATTTGCAGTCTCTCAAGTTCTTCGTCTATGGCGAGCATAAAGTCGAGGTATTCTCGTCTTTGACGATAGGAATCCATTACAGCTGTAAGAGGAAGCAAGTGAAAAATAGATGTTTGTTGGAAGAACCGTTAGCTTAAATACAATTTCGATACCAAATTAAATGAAATGCTATTGGTCCAAAATATTCCCAGCTGCCAATCAAATTACGACAAGTGGCCTCATGACAATCGGAAGCTTATGGTTTACAATTTGGTTGAACACCCAAATTTACATTTTTTTTACATGTTCCGTCAATAAATAAATTAAACTTTTAAGATATAAACGTGGAAATAAAGAGGCAGAAACACACATCAATATACGACCGTGTGCTAGCTGTGAGGAGATACTCGTCAGAAACAGTTTCGAAATCCCAAGCGATAGTGGGGATCTTGTTCAGCACCCAAATTGACCTTTTTTACATGTTCCGTTAATAAATGAATTAAACTGCTAAGATATAAACGGAGATAAAACATATCTTAAGTTGGTGTTTTTTGTCAATTTCAGTTCAGTTCCAAATCTTCTCCTTGAAGTAATAAGAGAACTGGAACTACTCACATGGAAATTTTTTCGGACCTGTGAAAACGTGGAAAACAACAGAAAAGATAATCGACTTTTAATCATATTCAACAAAGAAAGATTTTGTTTGGGCAAAAATTTTTATTATACCAATCCTTTCAAGTGAAATAGCCACATCATATTGATTCTTGTGCTTCCTCACTTTATCTTTTTTTTTACTTCTATTCGCTACCAGTTGTTATATTTTTCAAAGAATTTGTGAAAGAAAAATTTACAAATAGGATTTTTTTATGCTAATCTACTAATTTATGTGAAAATAACTATTTTCTAACTATTAAACTAACTATTAAACTTACTTCTATTAAACTAAAATACTCACAGTTGAAACAAGAATATTTCTGTATTGGAACATTGATCGTGGAACAACTTTTCATATATCTTGTCCGGTTACTTTTAAATGGATCTTGATAACTATACATTTAACTTTCCTGAAAGGTATGCATTTTTTATAGCTAAATTAGGTTAGAGAGGCTAAGGTTAGGTTAGCAGAGCAGAGCAGAGCAGATGAATTGGGTCCACAGGGCCCGAAGGGCCCTTTTACCCGGTATGAGGGAATAGGTGGGAGGGAAGGGGTGTGTAGGAAGTCGATGTGAGCGAGACGAGCATGAAGACAGGCAAGGGAAGGAGGGAGAAGAGAGCGGGAAGGAGCCGACGACAACCGACCGGTTACTCGGCGGGGAGACTTGCGCACAGGAGCCGGAGGCTGTTCATGACCTGTGCTAGGACCGACCTGGTGCTGGGAGCGGCAGGCGAACTTTTCGTTGGCTTCGTCATCTGGTCAGGTGGCTTGGTGGCAAACCTAGGCTTTGGGCGTCTGGGGCAGTTCCAGTCGGATGCTTGGTGGGGTCCGTCGCAGTTGGAGCACTTTGACTGTTCTTTGTCGGGACAGGTCCTGGAATCGTGTTGACCGGCGCAGTACCTGCAAACCGGCTTTTTGTGGCATGACAGTGCAGAATGGTTGAATGTTTGGCAATTGTAGCATTGCGTAGTCGTTGCGCGGTTGCTTTTGACTTTCTCCCATCTGACGCGAAAGAAGCCTATCGTTCCGATTTCCGTGAGGTGTTGATTCCTTTCTTCATTTGGTGTTATAACTAGGAATAACGGGAGTTTGTGCTCCTTCCTTCTGAACTGGATGATCTTCGTTACTTCTATGTTGTTACCCCGGAGTGACTCGGCGATTTCCTCTTCCGGAAAGTCCGCAGGTAGTCCTCGTACTACTTTTTTGATGGGGATTTCTTCCTTTGTCTGCTTTGTCCAGTGTTCGAGCTGTGAGTCTTCTACGTATTTCTTGACTTTCTCGAATCCCTCTTTGGAGTCAGATTGGAGCCAGACTTCGTTTCTACGTATTGATGCCTGGAAGTGTGTCTTAGTCTTTTCGCAAATGTCCTTGATGGTAGTCGAAGGGTTGGTAAGATTCGCCACAGCGATAGTGGGTGCCTTTGGTGCTTTAGCTGGCTTCTCTTTCCGTGGGCGATCCGCCTGAACTATATCGGCGAATGAGGGACGCGCCTTTTCCTCTTCGAGTACGCGGATCTTTTCTTTTAGAGCCTCGTTCTCACGTCGTAGATGCTCTGTTTCCTCGGAGATACTGGGGTCTTCCGTTGGTACGTTACATTTCTCTGCTAGGAGATGCAGCTTCCGACACACTTTTGTTTGGAGTTCAAATGTTCTTATCAATTGAACTTGCTCCCATGTGGTCATTGTGTTGATGCCAATAGTCTTGGCTTCAGCTGTGGCGTTCTCGATGATGTCCGCCAGATCCTTGAACTTGTCGTAGTCCTCTGATGAAGCTTTATCAATATCTTCCATTAGTGAGTTGATATCCACACCATGCCTCGTAAGGAGATCATCCATGCGCTTGTATTTCCTCGGCGTTCCATTGCTAATATCGGAGGCAGTGCTGCCGGAGCTAAGCTTTCGCTGCCGGGAAGGGTTGCCGTTCGGCCCTATCAGGGCTTTATTCTTGGTCATGTTAGTCGGGGGTTTAGCCCTGAAAAGGGCTCTAACATGAGAGAAATTGGCCGCGGTTGGTCTGACCCGCTAGCCCCGCTAGTGCTTACGCAAAAGGCGGCGTAGTGAGCCCGGCTACCTACGGCGGGTGGGACCGCAGAGAGAGTTCCGAGTCACCTCGGAGCTGAGCTGGAGAGAAAACACGTCCGACCAGTTCCGACGCTCGGCTGATGGTTAGGTTAGGCTAATAGAAATGGGGGTTTAAATACAACATCTGAAAAAATAAGAAATTACGTCATAAAAAGAATTTCTTCCGTTTTTTTTTCTTTAGTGGACGCAATAGGGTCACTAAACTAGCACATGTGCCCAGTAAAAATTAATAAGAATTTGGTATAATTAGGATTGTTAAATTAAAGTATGTTTTAAGTTGGTCTTTGTTCAATTTCATTTAATCGCCAAATCTTCTACAAGAAGTAATAAGAGAACTGGATCCCTTAATTGATCCAGAAGTTGGTTATTAATATTGTGAAAAAGCCGATTTTTGGTTATTAATTGGTTATTAATTTTGTGGTTATTGTGTGTATATATTTAGAATTTGTGAAAGAAAAATTTACAAATAGGATTTTTTTATGCTAATCTACTATTTTATGTGAAAATAACTATTTTCTGTCTAGGGATTAAACTAAAATACTCACAGTTGAAACAAGAATATTTCTGTATTGGAACTTTGATCGTGGAACAACTTTTCATATATCTTGTCCGGTTACTTCTAAATGGATCTTGATAACTACACATTTAACTTTCCTGAAAGGTATGCAGTTTTTAACGCTGAATTAGGTTATGCATATATTAGTATTTTTCTTCGTTCAATAACGCTATATGGATGAATTACAAATCAACCTAGAAATGACGTGTTTTTACATATCTTTCTCAGGAAGGGATTTATTTTCCCCTACCTCTTAGAAATTAAACATACTATTCCCAAAAAAATTCCAATTTCAATAAAACTTTGAATAAAAAACGGTCATCTCCATAGCATGCCGAATAAACGCTTCAATCCATAGTTTTCGCCGTTTATATTATTATTTATATGCCAAAAAAGCATTCCCCTCAAAAGATGTGTGTGGTCCTGAAAAGGACCTTTTTTTTTATACAACACGTATTATTTGTGAGATCACTCGCCTCGAGTGCTCATTTTTAGGAAGTCAGCGAGATGTTCGTCGCAGATGCTTGCCTGTTCTTGGTCGTGTTCGTTTATAATTCTGTTGTGAATATTTTGAATCTCACGAATCGTGTTAAGAACCTCGTTGAACCTCGGATTTCCTTGCAACGCTTCCGCGAGGGACTGAAAAATATCCCTGGCTACCCGAATGTGATCCATCTCAACAGCAAGAAAAGTTGGTTTGACAAATGTCTGGAGCCTAGCAGCAGCAGCAGCACATAATTTGTTGCTGGCTTGCAGAGTTGTCGATGAACCCTTTTACCAGATGTCCAGATGATAGATCTTAACAGTTAAAATTCATAATTCCGTGAGGATGCTTCGAGTCTGCGTCGAAGACGCAGCGGTTAAGTGTGCCAATCGTTCATTGGCTGGGGAAGGGGGTGTGCGCGGCTTCGCGGTTTACAGTGATTTCGTCAGTCGTATCGTAGATTCGTTGGTGTATGGCACCAGCTCCTGTGGGTTTTTTTTTTTTTTTTTTCCTTTTCAGGTTTTAAACACACATTAATTTTTGATTAAATATGACAGCGAAATATAACGTTTATTAATTTTTGATTAAATATGAGAGCAAAATATTTACATTTATTCGTTTTTGATTAAATAAGAGAGTAAAATATGTACATTTTATACAGAAATGAGCGCCCTAGGGGCGCACGATAGAAAATGCGGCACGGGCCGGCGAGCGACACGGGAGGACCCTACGGGGGGTCGAGCAGCGGGTTAGGCAGGGGATTATGACGGGTGCTCAGTGAATCATAATTTATAAACTGTGTTTGGTGGGGGTAAGGGTATTTTCCGTATTTGTTTAGGTATGCGGCCTGTTCCTGTATCATGGGGTTGGGATGGAAGGGGATGAGGGAGTAAAAATTCCTGGCATACTTGATTAGTTGTCTTGAGACAGATTCAATGTTTAGTTGGTGATGCAGATCTTTGCCGCGGTCATATCTATTGGCTTGGGTAATTTGCCTGATCAGCCTATTTTGAATGACCTGGAGTTTTTTTATGCTAGTTTTGGCGGCGAACCCCCATATGTTCGAGCCGTACAGTAGGGTGGGGAGGATAATGGTTACGTACATGAGTTTTTTATTTTTAGGAGAGAGGCGGCTATGATATCCGAGTAGGGGGCGGAGAGATTGAACTTTGTGTTCGGCGTTTTGGACGACCTGCTGGATGTGCTTGTTGAAGAATAAGCCCTGGTCAATAGTTATGCCAAGGTATTTAACGGATGTTGCATATCTGAGCTGGGTATTGTTGATGGTAATTGGTTGGGGGTTGGGTTTCCTGTTGCTTTTCTTGAAGTGAATGATTTTGGTCTTATTGGGGTTTAGTTCGATACGCCATTTGGCGTACCAGGAGGCAAGGTCGTCAAGATAGTTTTGTAGGTTCCTTGCGGCAATTCTTTTTATGTGGTGCCTTGATAGGGCAGCGACGTCGTCGGCATAGAGGGCAAGCATGATGTTGTTGCATTTTGGAATATCGGCAGTATAAATATTAAACAGGGTTGGGGCGAGTAGGGATCCTTGTGGGACGCCACAGTGCATATGTCGTGGGAGGGAGAGGTTTTTGCCGAATTTCACACGGAAGGATCTGCCCGTGATGAAGCTAAGGATAGTGCAAGTGAGGAAGTGAGGGGTGTCCAGATCGATCAATTTGATAATGAGGCCTTTATGCCAGACGCGGTCGAACGCTTTGGTTAGGTCAAGAAAGGCCCCAATGGTGCACCTGTTTGAGTTTAGGCCTTCAGTGACGTGGTTGGTGACCCGAAGCAGCTGGTGAATAGTGCTGTGATTGGTCCGGAAGCCGAATTGTTCATCAGGTATTATGTTGGAATCGGATAGGTGCTCTTCGAGTAAGTTCCTGATGATCTTTTCGTATATTTTGGAGAGGGCGCTAAGTAAACTGATAGGCCGGTAGTTTGCCGGGTCAGTTTTGGAGTTACCAGGTTTATGAATGGGGACGACAATAGCGCTTTTCCATGCTTTTGGGAAGTATTTTAGTTGAAGCGATTTGTTATAAATTTTAGTCAGATTAGTTAGTAGGTTGTTGGGCAAGTACTTTAGAGAGAGGTTGGTTACCCCGTCCATGCCTGGGGATTTTCTATTTTTTAACTCTTTAATAATTGAGGCGACGTTCTGGGGCGTGATGACAGGGGGGGGGGGCAGGGGAAGGGGGGTTGAGCACGTAGTGTGAAATTTTTTCATTGATACTTTCTTCAAATTCATTGTTAGGGTGGGGAGGGAAGGCCTGGAAAGACATGCCGATAGTATCAGCGAATGTTTCGGCTATGGTTTCATGGTCGGTGATGAGCACGTTATTTACTTTGAGGTGGTTAGAGGTTTGGACGTCGCTTTTAAACAAGTTTATGGCTTTATATAACGATTTATTTTCAGGCTTGAGGGTTTTTATGAAATTCTCCCACTTGCTGTTTTTATAGTGGTTTATCAGGGTTTTGATGTCGTTTTGTATTCGGTTTATTTGGGGGTTCAGATGGTTGCTTCGGGTGGCTCTTCTTTCTTTTCTTAGTTTATTTTTTTGCGTTATAAGACGTCTGATGAAGGGGGGGAGGCGCATAGGGTCATTCTTAATATTTACCCAGGTGGTAGAATCTCTAATAGCGTTAGAGATTGCCTCAGTAGTGTTCTGTATCTCATTGTCGATATCAGACTGGCTAATTAAATTAGGGTTTCCGGGGACGGTATTTCTAAGAATTTTGTTTACTTTAAACCAGCTTGTGGACGGGAAGGAGATGATTTTCTTGGGGAGGGAGTAGTCGAGGCCTAACATGAGTATAATGGGGTTGTGGTCCGAGGTGAGGACGTCGATGCTTTCAATCATATGAGGCCAGTTGTTGTGCCTCGTAAGGGCAAAATCAATGATTGAGGGGGCGCCGAAGCTAAAGTGGGTAGGGGAGTCAGGGGTGACGATGCGAAAGTCCTTCCGGGCAGCATAATTGAGAAGAAAGTTACCTTTCTGATTGTTAGTAGCACAGTTCCAGCTGGTGTGGTGGGCGTTGAAGTCGCCCATAAGAATCGTGTTATGTGAAATTTGGGATAGAACGTCCAGGTCATTGGTAAAGATGTTGTTAGTAGGGTGAGCGTATACCGAAGCAATAGTGAGGGAGGTGTCGTCCCCAATCTTAAGAGATATGCATGTGTTTTCGATGGAGGTGGTGCTGATCGGGACCGTTTGGAAGACGAGGCTCCTTCTGATATATATGGCGGTGCCGCCGCCAGTGCCGATACCGCGGTCGGTTCTGACACAGGAAAAGTTCGGTATGTTGTACCTGACTCCGGTCTTAAATCTTGTCTCCTGGATCAGAATAACGTCAGGGGTATAGTTGTGGGCGATGTTATTCAGTTCGTAAAGCCTGGTTTTGGTCAGCCCATTGGCGTTCCAAGACATAATTTTGAGTACACGATGGGCCATGATGAGAGGGCAAAGGAGGGAGAGCAGGAGGGCGGGTAGAAGAATTAGAGGTCGTCTAATTGTTCGGCCAGCGTCTGGAGTGCACGAATAATCGTGGTGAATGATTGCTTGATGTTATCTTTCTTGGGCTGGGTAGGCTTAGTGGCTGCGGCATAAGATTTTTCATTTGAGGGGGGGGCGCTAGGTCCTGCATTTTTATCGATGGTTTGGAACTCAAGTGCCCTGCGATTCCAGACATTTTGATTTTTGTCCTCCTTCGTGTTTGGTTTGGGGCTTTTGACGCAGTCGTACGAGCTGGAAATGTGGGCGTCACCACAGTTGCAGCACTTTGGGACACTGTCCGCAGGCTTGTTACATTCACGGCTGAGGTGGGGTCCAGCACACTTTAGGCATCTTGGGTTTAATGTGCAAAGGTGCTGGGAGTGACCCCACCTTTGGCACCTGAAGCACTGGGTGACTTTCCCTTTTCTTTTGAAAGCCTCGACTTTAACTTTAAAGTAGGAGATAACCTCGAGATTGTAGAAAAGTTTATTCTTGTCGTTTTTTTCAAGGCTGACGAAAATAAGGGGTAAGGGGATCTTCTCCTTCCCCTTCGTCATCCTAGACATTTTTTTGTGGAACAAATCCAAGAATCTCGAGTTCTTCTGCTAGCTCTTCAATTTTATAGTCTGTGGGGAGACCCTTTATCACCGCCCTGAGCAATCTATCCTCTTCGAGTTGGCTTGTGAAGGTTTGGAGCCTTTGCTCATTTGTGATTTCCCTGATTGCTTTATGTTGGGAAGAATCTTGGGGTTCGAGAGTTATCTCATTGTTTCTCATAGTGCAGGTTATTTTCTGGTTTAGGTCTTGGGAGATCTTTTCAAGTAGGGGTTTGGGGTTTGGGACGTCTACAACCGTGATCTTTGGGGTTTTATTTCTTTTTTTTTTTTTTTTTGTCTTTTGGATTTGAAATTGATTGTTTACAAATACCGATTCGCTGATTTCGTTGCTCAAGTTTTCTGCATTTGCAGTCGGCTCGCCTTTTCGTGCAATTTTGTTATTTCTTTCATTTGTGTTCGTATCGCAGTCGTCCGAGCACACGCGCTTTTTCCCTGATTGTGCCGGACTGTTTTCGCGTTGTTCTCTTTCTAGGGAATAGAGTCTATCCTCAAAGCTGGCTTTGAGTTCGTCTAGCTCTTTTTTTATTTCATCATAGTTTTTTTTGTAGCTTTGCTCCCTAACCATTATCTCATGATTTGTTTGGTTTAGGCTTGCAATTTGCTGCTTCTGCACATCAACTTGTTTTAGTATAAGGTTACTTTTAGCGGTGTGGGCAGCATTCAGACAATTTCTTAGCTGGGTCAAAAACAGGAAGTCCCCTTTTCCCTCGGGGAGGAAACTACTGTTTTCTAGGTTTGCGTATAGATTATTGATTTTAGTTATTTGGGTCTCAATTACTTTAAGATCTTTGCTTTTACTTAGGGTTTTGTTTACTATTTCAAGATAAAATTTCCTACTCTGGACAATCTGGTTTAGGCTCAAAGACAAACTCACCATTTGGAAATCCTCCTTCCTGTGGCGTGCTGGCTGCGGCGTTTCCATATCTGCCTCCATATCCGTAACGTCATCTCCTAGGGCCTCGTATGGGTTCGAGACGGCTCCGGCCATTTCGTTGTCGTTTTGATCCATCGCCTGTTAAGCGGTAATACGGCTCTGAAAAGAGCCCTTTTTAACAGTTCTTAAGGTGGGGGGAGCCCGCTTTCGTAGACCTGACCCGATCCGTTCGGCCCGGCCGGCGGAAAGAGCCCGATCGCTAGGCGGGAGGTAGTGCGGGGATAGGACGCGGCAGAACCGGTCCTGAGCTGCTGGGTAGAAAGACGTCCTTCTCCTCGGACGCGCCCTGTGGGAATCTCGGAAAAAACCTGTGTCTCTGGAGCCTAAGAGAAATGGGGGTTTAAATACAACATGTGAAAAAAGGCGTGAAATACTATTGGATGATAAGGCACTGACATCCATCACCACTCTGACTAATTAAATCCCTGCATTCTTTCCATTATCAACAACGGCTACATTTAAAAAAAATTCCGACAAAAAAAGTTCTCTATTTAAAGATGTTCTATTAAAAAATTATGGTAGATTTTGGTACAATTTCAAAATATTAAAAAATAAATTCTCAACTCAATATTAAGAAATTACGACATAAAAAGAATTTCTTCCTTTTTTTTCTTTCTTTAGTGGACGCAATAGGGTCACTAAACTAGCACATGTGCCCAGTAGAAATTAATAAGAATCTGAATGAGAAAATTAATAAGAGTTAGGATTGTTAAATTAAAATATGTTTTAAGTTTGGATTTTGTTCAATTTCAGTTAATCTCCAAATCTTCTACTAGAAGTAATAAGAGAACTGGATCCCTTAATTGATCAAGAAGTTGGTTATTAATTTTGTGAATAGCCGATTATTGGTTATTAATTGGTTATTAATTTTGTGGTTATTGTGTGTATATATTGAGAATTTGTGAAAGAAAAATTTTCAAATTGGATTTTTTTATGCTAATCTATATTTTTTGTGAAAATAACTATTTTCAGTCTATGGATTAAACTAAACTACTCACAGTTGAAACAAGATCCCCACTATCGTTTGGGATTACGAAACTTTCTGACGAGTATCTCCTTACAGTTAGCTTCACGGTTGTCGTTAACCGTTTACCTGCCAATGTTCCAAAAATGGAACATGAAATTTGAGTAAACAGTTTCCCTAAAAATAATGCTTCGATTACGTACTCTTTTTCTAAGCTTGTAAAGCATGTTTTGAACTATTTTTTTAAAGTTTAATTTGAATCTTTATCTATTTAAGCTTTTTTAAAGATTTTTTAAAATTTACGACTTTTTAAGAGTTTTGTCGCTTTTTATGTGCAAATTTACCAAAAATCGGATTTTTCCCAAAATTAATAACCATGGGTTTACAGTCTAGGGATTAAACTAAAATACTCACAGTTCAAACAAGATCCCCACTATCGCTTGGGATTACGAAACTGTTTCTGTCGAGTATCTCCTCGCAGTTAGCTTAGCATTTGGCCTTAACGACAACCGTGAAGCTAGCTGTGAGGAGATACTCGTCAGAAACTATCGTAATCCCAAGCGATAGTGGGGATCTTGTTCAGCACCCAAATTGACCATTTTTACATGTTCCGTTAATAAATGAATTAAACTGCTAAGATATAAACACGGAGATAAAACATGTCTTAAGTTGATCTTTTCTCAATTTCAGTTCAATTCCAAACCTTCTACTTGAAGTAATAAGAGAACTAGAACTACTCACATGGAAATTTTTTAGGACCTGTGAAAGCGTGGAAAACAACAGAAAAGATAATAGACTTTTAATCATATGCAACAAAGAAAGATTTTGTTTGGGCAAAAATTTTTATTATAGCAATCCTTTCAAGTGAAATAGCCACATCATATTGATTCTTGTGCTTCCTCACTTTATCTTTTTTTTTACTTCTATTCGCTACCAGTTGTTATATTTTTAAAGAATTTGTGAAAGAAAAATTTACAAATAGGATTTTTTTATGCTAATCTACTATTTTATGTGAAAATAACTATTTTCTGTCTAGGGATTAAACTAAAATACTCACAGTTGAAACAAAAGTATTTCTGTATTGGAACTTTGATCGTGGAACAACTTTTCATATATCTTGTCCGGTTACTTCTAAATGGATCTTGATAACTATACATTTAACTTTCCTGAAAGGTATGCATTTTTTATAGCTGAATTAGGTTATGCATATATTAGTATTTTTCTTCGTTTATTAACGCTATATGGATGAATTACAAATGAACCTAGCAATGACGTGTTTTTACATATCTTTCTCAGGAAGGGATTTATTTTCCCCTACCTCTTGGAAATTAAACATACTATTCCCAAAAAAATTCCAATCTCAATAAAACTTTGAATAAAAAACGGTCATCTCCATAGCATGCCGAATAAACGCTTCAATCCATAGTTTTCGCCGTTTATATTATTATTTATATGCCAAAAAAGCATTCCCCTCAAGAGATGTGTGTGGTCCTGAAAAGGACCTTTTTTTTTATACAACACGTATTATTTGTGAGATCACTCGCCTCGAGTGCTCATTTTTAGGAAGTCAGCGAGATGTTCGTCGCAGATGCTTGCCTGTTCTTGGTCGTGTTCGTTTATAATTCTGTTGTGAATATTTTGAATCTCACGAATCGTGTTAAGACCCTCGTTGAACCTCGGATTTCCTTGCAACGCTTCCGCGAGGGACTGAAAAATATCCCTGGCTACCCGAATGTGATCCATCTCAACAGCAAGAAAAGTTGGTTTGACAAATGTCTGGAGCCTAAGAGAAATGGGGGTTTAAATACAACATGTGAAAAAAGGCGTGAAATACTATTGGATGATAAGGCACTGACATCCATCACCACTCTGACCAATTAAATCCCTGCATTCTTTCCATTATCAACAACGGCTACATTTAAAAAATTTTCCGACAAAAAAAGTTCTCTATTTAAAGATGTTCTATTAAAAAATTATGGTAGATTTTGGTACATTTTCAAAATATTAAAAAATAAATTCTCAACTCAATATTAAGAAATTACGTCATAAAAAGAATTTCTTCCTTTTTTTTCTTTCTTTAGTGGACGCAATAGGGTCACTAAACTAGCACATGTGCCCAGTAGAAATTAATAAGAATCTGAATGAGAAAATTAATAAGAGTTAGGATTGTTAAATTAAAATATGTTTTAAGTTGGTCTTTGTTCAATTTCAGTTAATCTCCAGATCTTCTACTAGAAGTAATAAGAGAACTGGATCCCTTAATTGATCCAGAAGCTGGTTATTAATTTTGTGAAAAAGCCGATTTTTGGTTATTAATTGTGTGGTTATTGTGTGTATATATTTAGAATTTGTGAAACAAAAATTTTCAAATTGGATTTTTTTATGCTAATCTATATTTTTTGTGAAAATAACTATTTTCAGTCTATGGATTAAACTAAACTACTCACAGTTGAAACAAGATCCCCACTATCGTTTGGGATTACGAAACTTTCTGACGAGTATCTCCTTACAGTTAGCTTCACGGTTGTCGTTAACCGTTTACCTGCCAATGTTCCAGAAATGGAACATGAAATTTGAGTAAACAGTTTCCCTAAAATTATTGCTTCGATTACGTACTCTTTTTCTAAGCTTGTAAAGCATGTTTTGAACAATGTTTTTAAAGTCAAATTTGAATCTTTATCAATTTAAGCTTTTTTAATGATTTTTTCAAATTTACGACTTTTTAAGAGTTTTGTTGCTTTTTATGTGCAAATTTACCAAAAATCGGAATTTTCCCAAAATTAATAACCATGGGTTTACAGTCTAGGGATTAAACTAAAATACTCACAGTTCAAACAAGATCACCACTTCGCTTGGGATTACGAAACTGTTTCTGTCGAGTATCTCCTCGCAGTTAGCTTAGCATTTGGCCTTAACGACAACCGTGAAGCCAGCTGTGAGGAGATACTCGTCAGAAACAGTTTCGTAATCCCAAGCGATAGTGGGGATCTTGTTCAGCACCCAAATTGACCATTTTTACATGTTCCGTTAATAAATGAATTAAACTGCTAAGATATAAACACGGAGATAAAACATGTCTTAAGTTGGTCTTTTCTCAATTTCAGTTCAATTCCAAACCTTCTACTTGAAGTAATAAGAGAACTGGAACTACTCACATGGAAATTTTTTAGGACCTGTGAAAGCGTGGAAAACAACAAAAAAGATAATAGACTTTTAATCATATGCAACAAAGAAAGATTTTGTTTGGGCAAAAATTTTTATTATAGCAATCCTTTCAAGTGAAATAGCCACATCATATTGATTCTTGTGCTTCCTCACTTTATCTTTTTTTTTACTTCTATTCGCTACCAGTTGTTATATTTGTCAAAGAATTTGTGAAAGAAAAATTTAGGATTTTTTTATGCTAATCTACTATTTTATGTGACAATAACTATTTTCTGTCTAGTTATTAAACTAAAATACTCACAGTTGAAACAAGAATATTTCTGTATTGGAATTTTGATCGTGGAACAACTTTTCATATATCTTGTCCGGTTACTTCTAAATAGATCTTGATAACTATACATTTAACTTTCCTGAAAGGTATGCATTTTTTATAGCTGAATTAGGTTATGCATATATTAGTATTTTTCTTCGTTCAATAACACTATATTTATGAATTACAAATGAGCCTAGCAATGATGTGTTTTTACATATCTTTCTCAGGAAGGGATTTATTTTCCCCTACCTCTTGGAAATTAAACATAATATTCCCCAAAAAATTCCAATCTCAATAAAACTTTGAATAAAAAACGGTCATCCCCATAGCGTGCCGAATAAACGCTTCAATCCATAGTTTTCGCCGTTTATATTATTATTTATATGCCAAAAAAGCATTCCCCTCAAGAGATGTGTGTGGTCCTGAAAAGGACCTTTTTTTTTATACAACACGTATTATTTGTGAGATCACTCGCCTCGAGTGCTCATTTTTAGGAAGTCAGCGAGATGTTCGTCGCAGATGCTTGCCTGTTCTTGGTCGTGTTCGTTTATAATTCTGTTGTGAATATTTTGAATCTCACGAATCGTGTTAAGAACCTCGTTGAACCTCGGATTTCCTTGCAACGCTTCCGCGAGGGACTGAAAAATATCCCTGGCTACCCGAATGTGATCCATCTCAACAGCAAGAAAAGTTGGTTTGACAAATGTCTGGAGCCTAAGAGAAATGGGGGTTTAAATACAACATGTGAAAAAAGGCGTGAAATACTATTGGATGATAAGGCACTGACATCCATCACCACTCTGACCAATTAAATCCCTGCATTCTTTCCATTATCAACAACGGCTACATTTAAAAAATTTTCCGACAAAAAAAGTTCTCTATTTAAAGATGTTCTATTAAAAAATTATGGTAGATTTTGGTACAATTTCAAAATATTAAAAAATAAATTCTCAACTCAATATTAAGAAATTACGCCATAAAAAGAATTTCTTCCTTTTTTTTCTTTCTTTAGTGGACGCAATAGGGTCACTAAACTAGCACATGTGCCCAGTAGAAATTAATAAGAATCTGAATGAGAAAATTAATAAGAATTAGGATTGTTAAATTAAAATATGTTTTAAGTTGGTCTTTGTTCAATTTCAGTTAATCTAGAGATCTTCTACTAGAAGTAATAAGAGAACTGGATCCCTTAATTGATCCAGAAGCTGGTTATTAATTTTGTGAATAGCCGATTATTGAGTATTAATTGGTTATTAATTTTGTGGTTATTGTGTGTATATATTGAGAATTTGTGAAAGAAAAATTTTCAAATTGGATTTTTTTATGCTAATCTATATTTTTTGTGAAAATAACTATTTTCAGTCTATGGATTAAACTAAACTACTCACAGTTGAAACAAGATCCCCACTATCGTTTGGGATTACGAAACTTTCTGACGAGTATCTCCTTACAGTTAGCTTCACGGTTGTCGTTAACCGTTTACCTGCCAATGTTCCAAAAATGGAACATGAAATTTGAGTAAACAGTTTCCCTAAAAATAATGCTTCGATTACGTACTCTTTTTCTAAATTTGTAAAGCATGTTTTGAACTATTTTTTTAAAGTTTAATTTGAATCTTTATCTATTTAAGCTTTTTTAAAGATTTTTTAAAATTTACGACTTTTTAAGAGTTTTGTCGCTTTTTATGTGCAAATTTACCAAAAATCGGATTTTTCCCAAAATTAATAACCATTGGTTTAAAGTCTAGGGATTAAACTAAAATACTCACAGTTCAAACAAGATCCCCACTATCGCTTGGGATTACGAAACTGTTTCTGTCGAGTATCTCCTCGCAGTTAGCTTAGCATTTGGCCTTAACGACAACCGTGAAGCTAGCTGTGAGGAGATACTCGTCAGAAACAGTATCGTAATCCCAAGCGATAGTGGGGATCTTGTTCAGCACCCAAATTGACCATTTTTACATGTTCCGTTAATAAATGAATTAAACTGCTAAGATATAAACACGGAGATAAAACATGTCTTAAGTTGGTCTTTTCTCAATTTCAGTTCAATTCCAGACCTTCTACTTGAAGTAATAAGAGAACTGGAACTACTCACATGGAAATTTCTTAGGACCTGTGAAAGCGTGGAAAACAACAGAAAAGATAATAGACTTTTAATCATATGCAACAAAGAAAGATTTTGTTTGGGCAAAAATTTTTATTATAGCAATCCTTTCAAGTGAAATAGCCACATCATATTGATTCTTGTGCTTCCTCACTTTATCTTTTTTTTTACTTCTATTCGCTACCAGTTGTTATATTTTTAAAGAATTTGTGAAAGAAAAATTTACAAATAGGATTTTTTTATGCTAATCTACTATTTTATGTGAAAATAACTATTTTCTGTCTAGGGATTAAACTAAAATACTCACAGTTGAAACAAGAATATTTCTGTATTGGAACTTTGATCGTGGAACAACTTTTCATATATCTTGTCCGGTTACTTCTAAATGGATCTTGATAACTATACATTTAACTTTCCTGAAAGGTATGCATTTTTTATAGCTGAATTAGGTTATGCATATATTAGTATTTTTCTTCGTTCAATAACGCTATATGGATGAATTACAAATGAACCTAGCAATGACGTGTTTTTACATATCTTTCTCAGGAAGGGATTTATTTTCCCCAACCTCTTGGAAATTAAACATACTATTCCCAAAAAAATTCCAATCTCAATAAAACTTTGAATAAAAAACGGTCATCTCCATAGCATGCCGAATAAACGCTTCAATCCATAGTTTTCGCCGTTTATATTATTATTTATATGCCAAAAAAGCATTCCCCTCAAGAGATGTGTGTGGTCCTGAAAAGGACCTTTTTTTTTATACAACACGTATTATTTGTGAGATCACTCGCCTCGAGTGCTCATTTTTAGGAAGTCAGCGAGATGTTCGTCGCAGATGCTTGCCTGTTCTTGGTCGTGTTCGTTTATAATTCTGTTGTGAATATTTTGAATCTCACGAATCGTGTTAAGAACCTCGTTGAACCTCGGATTTCCTTGCAACGCTTCCGCGAGGGACTGAAAAATATCCCTGGCTACCCGAATGTGATCCATCTCAACAGCAAGAAAAGTTGGTTTGACAAATGTCTGGAGCCTAAGAGAAATGGGGGTTTAAATACAACATGTGAAAAAAGGCGTGAAATACTATTGGATGATAAGGCACTGACATCCATCACCACTCTGACCAATTAAATCCCTGCATTCTTTCCATTATCAACAACGGCTACATTTAAAAAATTTTCCGACAAAAAAAGTTCTCTATTTAAAGATGTTCTATTAAAAAATTATGGTAGATTTTGGTACAATTTCAAAATATTAAAAAATAAATTCTCAACTCAATATTAAGAAATTACGCCATAAAAAGAATTTCTTCCTTTTTTTTCTTTCTTTAGTGGACGCAATAGGGTCACTAAACTAGCACATGTGCCCAGTAGAAATTAATAAGAATCTGAATGAGAAAATTAATAAGAATTAGGATTGTTAAATTAAAATATGTTTTAAGTTGGTCTTTGTTCAATTTCAGTTAATCTCCAGATCTTCTACTAGAAGTAATAAGAGAACTGGATCCCTTAATTGATCCAGAAGCTGGTTATTAATTTTGTGAAAAAGCCGATTTTTGGTTATTAAATGGTTATTAATTGTGTGGTTATTGTGTGTATATATTGAGAATTTGTGAAAGAAAAAATTTCAAATTGGATTTTTTTATGCTAATCTATATTTTTTGTGAAAATAACTATTTTCAGTCTATGGATTAAACTAAACAACTCACAGTTGAAACAAGATCCCCACTATCGTTTGGGATTACGAAACTTTCTGACGAGTATCTCCTTACAGTTAGCTTCACGGTTGTCGTTTGCCGTTTACCTGCCAATGTTCCAAAAATGGAACATGAAATTTGAGTAAACAGTTTCCCTAAAAATAATGCTTCGATTACGTACTCTTTTTCTAAGCTTGTAAAGCATGTTTTGAACTATTTTTTTGAAGTTTAATTTGAATCTTTATCTATTTAAGCTTTTTTAATGATTTTTTAAAATTTACGACTTTTTAAGAGTTTCGTCGCTTTTTATGTGCAAATTTACCAAAAATCGGATTCTTCCCAAAATTAATAACCATGGGTTTACAGCCTAGGGATTAAACTAAAATACTCACAGTTCAAACAAGATCCCCACTATAGCTTGGGATTACGAAACTGTTTCTGTCGAGTATCTCCTCGCAGTTAGCTTAGCATTTGGCCTTAACGACAACCGTGAAGCTAGCTGTGAGGAGATACTCGTCAGAAACAGTTTCGTAATCCCAAGCGATAGTGGGGATCTTGTTCAGCACCCAAATTGACCATTTTTACATGTTCCGCTAATAAATGAATTAAACTGCTGAGATATAAACACGGAGATAAAACATGTCTTAAGTTGGTCTTTTCTCAATTTCAGTTCAATTCCAAACCTTCTACTTGAGGTAATAAGAGAACTGGAACTACTCACATGGAAATTTTTTCGGACCTGTGAAAGCGTGGAAAACAACAGAAAAGATAATAGACTTTTAATCATATGCAACAAAGAAAGATTTTGTTTGGGCAAAAATTTTTATTATAGCAATCCTTTCAAGTGAAATAGCCACATCATATTGATTCTTGTGCTTCCTCACTTTATCTTTTTTTTTTACTTCTATTCGCTACCAGTTGTTATATTTTTCAAAGAATTTGTGAAAGAAAAATTTACAAATAGGATTTTTTTATGCTAATCTACTATTTTATGTGAAAATAATTATTTTCTGTCTAGGGATTAAACTAAAATACTCACAGTTGAAACAAGAATATTTCTGTATTGGAACTTTGATCGTGGAACAACTTTTCATATATCTTGTCCGGTTACTTCTAAATGGATCTTGATAACTATACATTTAACTTTCCTGAAAGGTATGCATTTTTTATAGCTGAATTAGGTTATGCATATATTAGTATTTTTCTTCGACGCTATATGGATGAATTACAAATAAACCTAGCAATGACGTGTTTTTACATATCTTTCTCAGGAAGGGATTCATTTTCCCCTACCTCTTGGAAATTAAACATACTATTCCCAAAAAAATTCCAATCTCAATAAAACTTTGAATAAAAAACGGTCATCTCCATAGCATGCCGAATAAACGCTTCAATCCATAGTTTTCGCCGTTTATATTATTATTTATATGCCAAAAAAGCATTCCCCTCAAGAGATGTGTGTGGTCCTGAAAAGGACCTTTTTTTTTTTTATACAACACGTATTATTTGTGAGATCACTCGCCTCGAGTGCTCATTTTTAGGAAGTCAGCGAGATGTTCGTCGCAGATGCTTGCCTTTTCTTGGTCGTGTTCGTTTATAATTCTGTTGTGAATATTTTGAATGTCACGAATCGTGTTAAGAACCTCGTTGAACCTCGGATTTCCTTGCAACGCTTCCGCGAGGGACTGAAAAATATCCCTGGCTACCCGAATGTGATCCATCTCAACAGCAAGAAAAGTTGGTTTGACAAATGTCTGGAGCCTAAGAGAAATGGGGGTTTAAATACAACATGTGAAAAAAGGCGTGAAATACTATTGGATGATAAGGCACTGACATCCATCACCACTCTGACCAATTAAATCCCTGCATTCTTTCCATTATCAACAACGGCTACATTTAAAAAAATTTCCGACAAAAAAAGTTCTCTATTTCAAGATGTTCTATTAAAAAATTATGGTAGATTTTGGTACAATTTCAAAATATTAAAAAATAAATTCTCAACTCAATATTAAGAAATTACGACATAAAAAGAATTTCTTCCTTTTTTTTCTTTCTTTAGTGGACGCAATAGGGTCACTAAACTAGCACATGTGCCCAGTAGAAATTAATAAGAATCTGAATGAGAAAATTAATAAGAATTAGGATTGTTAAATTAAAATATGTTTTAAGTTGGTCTTTGTTCAATTTCAGTTAATCTCCAAATCTTCTACTAGAAGTAATAAGAGAACTGGATCCCTTAATTGATCCAGAAGTTGGTTATTAATTTTGTGAAAAAGCCGATTTTTGGTTATTAATTGTGTGGTTATTGTGTGTATATATTGAGAATTTGTGAAAGAAAAATTTTCAAATTGGATTTTTTTATGCTAATCTATATTTTTTGTGAAAATAACTATTTTCAGTCTATGGATTAAACTAAACTACTCACAGTTGAAACAAGATCCCCACTATCGTTTGGGATTACGAAACTTTCTGACGAGTATCTCCTTACAGTTAGCTTCACGGTTGTCGTTAACCGTTTACCTGCCAATGTTCCAAAAATGGAACATGAAATTTGAGTAAACAGTTTCCCTAAAAATAATGCTTCGATTACGTACTCTTTTTCTAAGCTTGTAAAGCATGTTTTGAACTATTTTTGTAAAGTTTAATTTGAATCTTTATCTATTTAAGTCTTTTTAATTATTTTTCAAAATTTTCGACTTTTTAAGAGTTTTGTCGCTTTTTACGTGCAAATTTACCAAAAATCGGATTTTTCCCAAAATTAATAACCATGGGTTTGTAGTCTAGGGATTAAACTAGTACTCACAGTTCAAACAAGATCCCCACTATCGCTTGGGATTACGAAACTGTTTCTGTCGAGTATCTCCTCGGAGTTAGCTTAGCATTTGGCCTTAACGACAACCGTGAAGCTAGCTGTGAGGAGATACTCGTCAGAAACAGTTTCGTAATCCCAAGCGATAGTGGGGATCTTGTTTCAACTGTGAGTAGTTTAGTTTAATCCATAGACTGAAAATAGTTATTTTCACAAAAAATATAGATTAGCATAAAAAAATCCAATTTGAAAATTTTTCTTTCACAAATTCTCAATATATACACACAATAACCACACAATTAATAACCAAAAATCGGCTTTTTCACAAGGGATTAAACTTAAATACTGACAGTTGAAACAAGAATGTTTCTGTATTGGAACTTTGATCGTGGAACAACGTTTCATATATCTTGCCGGTTACTTTTAAATGGATCTTGATAACTATAGATTTAACTTTCCTGAAAGGTATGCATAAAATTTACTGTAGGAATACTATCAAAACATTATTGTCTATGCTAAAATACTGCTAAATAGTTAAAATCCATAAAATAGTAATGCTTACATGGGACGCACGAGCAAACAAGAACTGGGAAGCAGTTAGAAAACTACCAGCCTCTTAAACAAATATAACTCAATTCATGATTTCTAAATAGGAAAATTTATTGAACGTGTGAATGACAATTATTGAATGGGACAAATTACGAATGTATTACCGATGATTTAGGGAAACTATCTAATAATTTGTACACAGATATTCTAGAAAAAATATTTCAATAGCCAGAAGAATCCGGTGGGGGGGGGGGGGACTACGCCAATATAAAGTAATGCTCAAAGTAAGAAATATAACACCATCTGAACCCTCCTATTCTTTGCAATTTTTTTTTTAGTACTAACGAATAGAAGATAATTCAAGAACTTGATTCTACTTATTTTGCTTTAACTCACCGGCGGTCTAGGCCGTGATATCACGCCATGAGAAATCTTTCTTGAGATGGTCGAAGCCGTGATATTACGAAGCACTTTTTCTGCGTCGAAATGGTCAGTAGCGTATATTTGCGAGATTCTTTCCCCTCTTTCCAAGTAGGCTCCCTGGTGCGCCGGAGGCGTTGCTTTTCCGCCCCTTTTCTCACATACGCACACAATGACCATTCATTCCCTTTGTGCTTTCAAGTTTCAGCATTCAGCCACTACCCCCTGTGGGGGCATTGAAATCAGCTTGCAAGTACAAGAAATCCTTCTTGATTACAACGTTTAAAAATGCCACAATAGCAAGTGAAATTTTATTCTTAAAACTGAAAAAATGTATATATCTGTCCTATGTCGCATCTTGTCAGTTTCTGTTTGGTTGTGTGGTCAACGAACGCAATTTAATAAAATTATTTATAGGTCATCGCATTTAATGAAATTACGAAGTTTGAAAAATTAAATTTTATTCGGGTGAGAATAAATTGATCCTGCTTTTAAAAAAAAAAAAAAAACCCTCATTTCTATGGAGGATATACATTGTATATGAACAAGATATATGCACGGAAATTAAAATCAGTAGCTTATAGTGGCGAGATGAGAAGATTAAGTTATAGTGAAGAGGTTTTACATTGGGTTTTTATTACAATCCCAGTCAAATTTGCTGTGCATTCCGGGCCGATGTCAAGATGGAGCAGTTTTCCGAAAAATAAGCGATAGCCAATTCCGATTTAGAGATGTAAAAGAGAAAGAGAGGGGGGTATGGGGAGAAGGAAAACATTCTAAGTCTTCAAAAAAATAATCAAAATTGAAAAAATATTGCAATATAAAGAAAGATTTTTTTTTTTTGTTAAATTCAAAAAGATCATTCGTTTTAAAAATATTATAGCAATACCGGCCAATCTGCATTATCAAGATTACCTTTAGATTAACTGAATTGAACAATTCAAACATTTTTTTAAGACAAAACATTTTAAAAACCCAAGCAAGCCTTAGTGTTTCTAAGTGGATAAATAAACGTGATAGCTTCATGGGTTGACACATGGGGCGAAACATTTTTAAAAAATGGAGAAGGATTTTCCACATCCTTCATATTTAAAAGAAATAAAAGGAGGCATAGGGACATAACCAAGGGGGGGGGGGGGGCATGAGGTCGATTTCTTCCACTAACGTCATAAAGCTGGCCAAGAATTGCGTGTTTAGGACTTGACTTCAATTTCACAATATTGCCCGCAGAGAACACCCGATACCCTTGTCTTTTAGCGTTACTAAAAATATACTAATATTTGTTTTTAAATACTGTACAAAAAACTCACGTGTAAACCCCGAACCCTCTTTCCTTATCTTGATCACCTAAAATCACATTTTTAGAACCTCAATTTCGAACCCCCTGGGACAGAACTTCCCAAAACCCCTCTAACATATCCAAGATCGATTAAAATTACGTTATTAGGTATATATGTATATATATATATATATAAATACACGTTTCAAAATGGAGGGACCGCCAAACACATAACCCCCTCCCCTCCCTCCTCGATATTTTTGTACTCGCAACGACCCTGTCAGGTCATTATCAAGATAGAGAGCCGTTTTCAAAAGTTTTTGTACTTTTTATAACATACGATTATTTCCATGCCTGAAAAGAGCTTCGCTGTTATATACATGTATATTATTGCAGAGCGAACAAAAACTTCATTTTCCTTTCAATATACCCTAGCGTTGAAAGGTTGTGTCTTGATAAGAAATCCATGTGCAGAAAAAATGGAATTAAATTAAAATTAAGGTTCCTTATGGGACACAAAATATAAAATTTTCGAAACTGGGGTTCTTTTTTTTTTCAATAGTCCCTAGTGTTGAATACTTGTGTGCTGGCAGGAATCTAAGATATTTTTTTTATAGTTATTATTATTGTTATTATCTATAGATAAATAGGCAAACCCAGAATAGTTATTAACCATTTTCTCTTTTGCTTTTCAACCCATTTTCTTACTTTTTTTTGTTTTGTAGCAGAGTTTTTTGTTGACGAGTTTCAGAGATGTTAGTTAACAAACTTTGGGAACAGTTTATTATTAGTTAATTATTTCCCCTTTTCGTTTGTCAACGAAAAGGGAAAGGCAAGCCTCATTTATAATTGTAATGTTATATTGTTAAAGATAGCAGATGAGATAACATGTCTTGATTGAGTAAATTATTAATTAGGTAATAAATATAAAACTTATTGTTAAAAAGAGCTTGATGCCCTTAAGAAGTAATAATAAAAGTAAAGAGTTTGAGTAAAAGCTTCTTTTAAGCAATGAAATTAAAAATGAGAGCAGTGTATGGAAGCAAACATTGAAATTTTGTTCAATTGCCACTCAGCTTAGTACGAAATAGGCAGAAGTACAAGCTGGCTACATTGATGAGCGCAATTGACCCTGTGCCGACAATTAATTAGAACACGCTTTCTTTGAGTGTGGATGATCAAAATAAACTCAAGGTTATCATCGCCAAATTTTGTGAAGAATACTTATATAATTATGGGGGGGGGGGGTTTAAAAAAAATGTTTCATATGCTAAATTTAATTAGTGTCGAATTTCGACTATGGGGCAAACTGTAATCATTATTATTTTACTAACTGCCCTATCATCGAAGATTATATATTGCTACCTTGAATACGACAAAGAGGAAACGAAAAACTATAGTAATATTTAATATTTGCCCAACATAAGAATTTTTGGGACCCATGAGGAACAGGAAGAATTAAATTCTCTCAATTTTTGGTACGTGGATTTCTCTCGTCAATGCGCAACTTTTTCGCGTTAAGGCATATTGAAAATAATAAAACATCAAAGCTATGGTTTTCGCTCCGCAATAAGGTATGCACAAGGGCGCACATTTTGAAAAAAAACTTGAAATTAGAGACTTTTCTACTCAGCAGCCTCATTTTGAGGCCTACTTTTCGTATATTTTAGGAAAAAGAAGGGCTGCACTCCTCTTGTTCTAAAAATATGCGTATGTGTGTATATATATACAATGTCTGTGTGTGTAAAATGTCTCATTCTTGCTTTATACTTCTAAGACGGACATAAAAGGAGTAGATGTTTTGTTCTGAGTCTCCTTGTACTTCAGTCCTATTAACTCTTTAGTTGTCAAATAACAAAAGTAAGATTATCTAGCATACAAAGTAAGCGTACCACCTACGTTTCATACTGACACTTACGGACACCCCTTTAGTTCTCGCGAAGTGGATAAAAAGTATTTTATTCTAATAAAACTATCAGGGTTAGTAATAATCTCAATTTCAAAGGCTATTGACACGTATTTGTTTTCCTATTTATTTGATTTAGATGCTTACCGTTTCAAGAATTTCTAAAATTCAGCAGAATGCAGCAGATAACAATTGTCATCATAGTTAATGGTGGATAGTTAACTGTGCAACTCAAAACTGTGTTGCACTCTTTATTTTGCTTTATTTAATATGTTTTCAAGAAATTCAAAATTTATCTATACAAAAGTGAAGAAAAAAAGCACTAACATATCGTGTGAAATGTATTTAGTATATTTCATCTGGCTGTATACATAATGATATGCATATAATGATAAAATTTCAATATATATATAATGATGAAAAATGATAATTAAATTCCATTACTGTTTTAAGAAACTAATAGCTAAAATGTAATACATAAACTACAATGCAATAAGGAAATAACTTAACGTGACTACGTCAGTGTGGTATATTTATATGTATATATTACGGTGAATGTCCGAAATCGGAAAATGTCGACGTACATCAAATAGAGAATGTCAACAATCACCATCTATCAGACTGGAGAATGTCGACATTCTCCAATTTCGGACATTTGCCGTAACATATACATACGTATAAATCAGAAAAACAACGTAATAAAAGAATAAATTGCAACAGATTCCAGACACGTGTTTCGGCGTTACAACGAACCTTTTCTATCACCGAATGAAAATTATCATTTCGATGGCAAGCGGAGCACCCTGCAAAAGTTAAAGCTTTTAAAAATTTATGGTTTTTATAACTTCATTTGTTTTAAAGATTATTATTTTAACACTTTTTTTGTACTATAATAACCTGAAAAATAATGTAATAAAATCATAAATTTTTAAAAGCTTTACCTTTTGCTGAGTGTTAATTGCCCAAATATTTCATTTCTCTCTCTCTCTCGCTATGTATTTTCTACTCTTTGGGGTAATTTATGTTATTTTGATTAAAAAAAAAAGAAAACTGTCGGCGCTCCCTATGAAGCTATCCTGTTTATTTCTGCATTATTTTTTTTACACTGAGACTTGCTCGGGTTTCTATTGCATAATAAATGCATTTCTGTTTTGCTTACATGTTTGAAATGCGTGTTTAAGCGGCCTTTAGTTAGGAAATCTTTATAATACAGAGCCGCTCATATTCCTAAGTAATATTTTTTATAATTGAATTTTCTTTATAAGTTTTGCAAAAAACATACTTGCAGTTTTTAATTATTATTATTATCATTTTAAAGCTCTGCAGGTTTTTTTTTACATCTCTCTTTTTTACAAGTCGAAATTGGCGACTCTTTTTCCAGATAACTGAAGGGATGCACCCCCCCTTGATGAAGATCCTGGTTACTCTTGACTTGATATAAAAAAATGAGACGTTGATTCTCTTATTTACGTATTATCAAGAAAAGTGAAGATTGCTCTTATTTCAGTTCCTATTCTCTTCTGCTTCCTTGTACATATATATATGTGTGTGTGTATATATATAGTATAGCTAACACCAACAGGAGAAAAATATTTGTCCGTAGTAGTGAGGTATCCAGTTGCTGCTGGGGAATCAAAAACTAATCGCCTAAGAGGGGTGTCCATTAGGAGGAGTTTTACTGTATATATAAATGTGTGTGTGTTTGGCGTCGCACGTCTGTTAACCACAACGCGTCAAAACAAAAAAGGTAATAAATACAGAAAAAGCAAAAGCAGCAGTACAAAACCTTTATATTTTTTCTTGTGCCACGAGTATAGACTATGTATGTTAGTCCAGTCATATAGCTTAGGGACCGTTCAGAAATGGTGTCACACGTCTTTTCAATGTATTTTACCCCCTCCTCCGTTTGTCACATATGTCACGCTATATTACATTAGCATAAAATAGGTTTAATTTGCTGATTTTAAAGGTTTTCATACAAATCAAAATATTCGATGTCACTCTTCTTGCTGCCCCTTCCCTCCTCTTGTCACAAACTGTCACACTTTCTTGAACCTTCTCCCCCCTTGAAGCGTGATATCATTTATGGATGACCCCTTAGATGCCTTCTGGTGTAGTAATTGAAAATACTTAGAAGCAATGCCAAATTCCTCTTTATAGCAATCGCACATATATTTATGCTTAAACGCTTTTTAAACTTTTTTGTTCAAAGTAAAGGAGCAGTAAATTCCTAATCAAAATCATTCTCCTCACGCTTCAAAGAAAGAGCTCGTGTTAGGGAAAAACAAGAAAATAGTTCCCAAATTCTTTTTATGTAAATATATTATTTTGTGTAATAAATTTATCGTATTAAAACAGTAACGCTTATGTGTGTATTCACTAGTGGCTTAACCCGACACTAGTTTCGGGGGAAATACGATCGCTCGCAGCTAATTTTATTGTTTTGCGAAGGTCCCTCAAAGTATCTACTCACAAATTCGGTGGGGGGGGGGGGGGGGGCATCGCCTTTTTTTGTACCAGTGGTATTCAGAGTAAACAAGAAAACTAAGCAAGACATTGGGCACTTTTCCAATTCATGTCGAAAAATACTCAAACTTTTAACTTTAAATAATTTACCCTTTAATGATTTTAATGTTACCCTGTCATCTTGAGCCTATTGATATATCTACAGTTTCATTAAAACAACAATAATAAAGCAAATTGCATTTTATTAGCTACGCAAATACTTCTGTATACTTTATATTTTTCTCTTGATCAATATTACACAGGTTATTTGTTAGAATAAAGAGAATGTGACAAATGCAATTTTGCCCTTTAGTTTTGTTTCACAACAAACACTTTTTCCAGGTTCTGTAATTGTCTTACAGGCTTTGTAGAAACTTCATCTGGCACTGTCTTTTACGAGCTGAAAGTGGCATAAACTCGAATCGATATGTAGAAATTCTATGCATGGAAAAGATAATGTTTTGCAAATTTATAGTTGACTGTTTTAAATTACGGAATTTGAATTACTGGAAATCAATGTACCTCAGTGTCAAATTATGCGAACATTCACAGTGAAGTGAATTTGTATAAAGAACATACACACAAATTCGGAAATCAACAACTCCGCAAACATATATATATCGATTGAATTAGATAGACAGATAATATAAAAAGGTCCTGTTTATATCTTTCTCAGTCAATTATTATTACTTATAGGGCATGCAAATATTTACAATTATTTTTAAATGCATTTGGAAGTTTCTAACTTTAAGATATTTGTTCCAAAATGATAAGTAGGGAAACTTGATCCTAGTAAATGCATGACTTCTGACTTATACTGAAATATAGGTTTTAATCGAGAAATCATGTCATGTAGATATTTAAACCAAAGAAAAGAAATAAAAAATTATTGATAAATTGCTTTGGCTATATAAGTTCGTCTTAGAAGCAAAGATTCCACACCATTACTTTCTAAATCTGCAAGCGTGGCTTGGACAAAGGGAAACTTGTTTCCTAAAGAAACACGTTTAGCGGGGGGAGGGGATTCTAAACAGCTGTCCCTTTCGTCAATTACAATTATTTCCACTTGACCACCACACACGCCTACATGGAGGGGAAAGAATTTTCCTTGAAAAGCCTTCAACCGTTTTGGAAGACTCTCGTCCATTATTGAAGGAACCATTTGAAGGTGACAAATTGACCTCTGCGTGACCGTGGGTTAGTTAAGTACATAACTTCATATGTGTTTAAACTATGCATATCAGTCGCTGTAACATATTACATGTAAAGTGTGTGAGTTTAAAACTAGTAATTATGGAACGTCGTCAATTCAAAAAAAAAATAGTACACATGCAAGTTAATAACGATATTCGAGTCTTTTCCTAAAGAAAAGCCCAGCCCTGGAAAAAGTTCTCAATAGCGAGCAAGGCAATTTTATCGTGTTTTTCACTCTTGTCTTGTCATATATGTTACGTTTCTTTCTTTTTTTTTTTCTCTTTAGAGCTTAACATTACAAACTTACTGAAATGAACAGGGGCTAAGTCGCAGACCTTATACGGCACTAACCCAGATTGGGAGGGGGAGGTGATCCCCCACTAGGTACTCATATTTTTACTAAATTTTGGGTTATTGCGGCATTCAGAAATTTGATATCTTGTGATGACTTTCATAGTAGCGCCAACATTTAAAAAGGGGTTACAGTGTTGGTTTTATTCGTAGGGTAAAGTTACCCGATATGATTTCCGTGTCAAGTCAGCACAATGATTTGACTTTTTTTTTTTTTTTTTTTTTTTTTTTTTTTTTTTTTTTTTTTTTTTTTTTTTTTTTTTTTTTTTTTTTTTTTTTTTTTTTTTTTTTTTTTTTTTTTTTTTTTTTTTTTTTTTTTTTTTTTTTTTTTTTTTTTTTTTTTTTTTTTTTTTTTTTTTTTTTTTTTTTTTTTTTTTTTTTTTTTTTTTTTTTTTTTTTTTTTTTTTTTTTTTTTTTTTTTTTTTTTTTTTTTTTTTTTTTTTTTTTTTTTTTTTTTTTTTTTTTTTTTTTTTTTTTTTTTTTTTTTTTTTTTTTTTTTTTTTTTTTTTTTTTTTTTTTTTTTTTTTTTTTTTTTTTTTTTTTTTTTTTTTTTTTTTTTTTTTTTTTTTTTTTTTTTTTTTTTTTTTTTTTTTTTTTTTTTTTTTTTTTTTTTTTTTTTTTTTTTATAACTTCTTTAAAACTTCATCAAATTTCATGAATGAGGCATCATTTTAAAGCTTTCTTTAACCACTACACTGGAAAAATAGACCCGCGGTCTAAAAATGTACTGCTTTTCTTAAATTTGAAGTTTAAAATCATTTAAGAAGAGGTCCTTTAATGGATGCCAAGTTTTTGTGGGACATACTCCAATTAATCAAAACGTTAATTAACGTTACAAAACTCCAATTAATCAAAACGGCACCTTCACAAAATTCTGTGCTACCAAATCTTACTTTTCAAAGAATTATTCACTAAATAAGCAAAATATAAGAACTTCGTTCTTTTCTTCTTTTAATTTCATATATGTAAATGCTGAATTTTTACAAAATTTGCAGATTTTTCACAAAAATCTTTTTAAAATTCAAAAACTTAAATATTTTGACACAGAGGTTTTTGGGAGAGGCAGGTTCAAGATAAATGGGTTTGACAGTACAAAGTTTGAAAAGATTACTTGAAAAAAAATACAGATAAGAAGGAAAAAAACAGTCACTTACAGAAATTAATTTTTAACAAATTCTGAAAAATAAAAAATTGTCAGCAAAAAGGATAGTGACAAAGGAATTGCAGTATTAAAAACATCTATTATACTCAATCGACCGACTCGCTTTGGCGGTGCATAATTAATTTACAGTAAAATGTTGCACAAATATCGACTATCTTTTTAAAAAACCTTTGTTAACTTTAGTAAATGCTTAATGTTCTATATTGTATAAGAAAATGATCTTAAAAAATGTAATAATATTTGTTTTCAAATCTGGGTAGTAATTGTAATGCCAAAAAACTATCTCCAAAGGTAGTCTCTTGTACTTTCCAAATGTAGTTTGCAAAGAGAATGAGAAGAAGAAAAATATTCTAATGACAACATTTTAAATTACAGTTTCAAATCAGTTTTTATTCTGGTTATTTTCGTGGAGTAGAGTTATTTTTTCAATCTACAAATCATACTAAGAAATAAAGCAGTTCAAAGAAAAGATGATCTGGAAAAATAAACTGGTTTAGAGATAGAAACGGAATTTATGAAGCAGCAAAAATTAATTTTGTGTTTTTGAGAAAGCAAAGGACAAATAGTTAAAACTCCGCCAACACTAAGAGCAATTATCTTGCGACTTAACAAGAAAAGAAAGTTGCATTTTTCGCATTTGTACTTTTATTTAAAAGCAAAATTGTGCTGTCACCAGCTAGTGGTGCTTTTTAAATCTTTATAGGGCCATTTTTTAGTAGTATCAGTATATCAAAATATTTTTCGGATTTTGGTTCGTTTCAAAGAAGAAATTCATATAGGACATTAAATAAGATTAACATGATTTTTTGTACCCCCCCCCCCGGGGGGGGGATGTTCTAATATGGGAATATTGATGCATGTGGTGGTAAATATGCTTCCTAGCATCTTTGCAAGATTCTACCAATCAGAAAGGGTAAAATAGCTTATTGTAATCATCTATAACAACATGATTAGGTGGGAAGCATGCTTCCCACCGCCTTATAACGGGTTAATTCAAAGTTTACATAAACAGAAAAAATTAACATAAAGTTCAAAATCAAGTATGCAAAGGTCTAGAATTTTAACCCTCCGTTCTTCAGTTTGTACAGAAATACAGATGTGACTTTTGTGCTCAGTATAGCATTTTCTGGTAGTTTTCTAATATTTAACACCAGGGGTTAAGAACCTTTTTGCACCTAAGAGCACATACCAGAATGTCGGTCGAATGGTGGGCACCATTTATTTTTTTAGGATAAATTTATTTTTGGTTTACACAGTTAATAATACACACTATATACAATGCACAAAAAATTTGATTTTAAAAATTAATTTAACATATGAATATCATTAGAAAAATAATTGATTACCAAATTGCTTGAAAAACATACGAAGTATAAAAATTATTTCTAAAATATATAAAATACAGTCAATGTGATCTTTGGCATTGCATTTCATTGGCCAGCACTTCATAATTGGGAAAATATGATGAAATTTATGCTCGAAAGCCATCGTCAAGGTGTTCGTCTGTAAGTCGTAATATATGTTTCGATTCTATGATGTTCATAGTCATTTGTTGTTATAGGGTTATTCATAGTTTTATATGGCTCTTTATTCATATACTCTAGATTCTAAATGTTCTCAAGTTTAAAATGGAAAACCGAAATATTTTACCGTTGGCCACAAGCAGCGGGGGCACCTAGACCGATGGACGGGCATAGGGTTGGGACAATGTTTGAGACAATGAATTCTCTTTCGATGGAAGAGATGTTATAAATCTTGTTGAAACTTACTCAACAAGAATAATTTAGTCAAGCTGAATTAAGAAAAATTGAAAGAAATGACAAATACAAGAGTAGAGTTTAAAGAAATAAAGTAAGGATCATGAGTCGAGTAGTCAAAAAGTCAATCCACTAAATTCATCAACCACACAATGAGTTCAATCATGTCTGACTAAGTAAACTGGGGATTAATACCCCTGCTACTGATGAAGAAGATTGTGGAGAGATCGGTGATACCTGTAGATCAGTAAATTAAATTCCAAGGTCAATAAGAGGAAATTACAACCTTTTTTTGCTTTTAACTATAATAATATGCTTGAAAAATTCACCTAATGTAATAGACAATTGAATCTCTTAAATATCTTTATTAAATATTCAAGGACAATGAAAAGCAATTTTATTTATTATTATACACACATTGGAAACAAATTTTGAATCCTGAATAGTGCTCCTGTTATGAGTTTTTGAAAGGGCACGGCGCCCTCCCCCTTTTTTAAAAAGCGCTGATGCGCAAGGCCCTGTTTAGAACAGAAAAATGTCTTTTTTTTTCTTTAGAGTTTGAGAAAAAAATGGATAGGACGAAGATTTTAAGGCACGACCAATGCATGGGCGGCGATTGTTCAAAAAATTAGCCATCGGCATCTGTAGCCGATGTCAACTTAAAAAAAAAAAAAAAGTCCGTCCATCGGCCTTAAAAAACATCTAAATGCTCTCATCCTTAGGGACGTAAAATTTCCGGAAATTTTGAGGTGGTGGAAAAAAACCAGTTTTTTTCCGGGTTTTTTTCTGGAAAAATTGGAAAAAAAGGAAAAATTGATTTTTTACAAGTGCAAGTAGATTTTTTAAAATAGTTTTTGGGATTGGGGGTGTTTCTATTGAAACAAAATGTGTAAATGTTTTCTTTTCATTATATCTTTGTAACCTTTCTGATCCTGACCTTTTGTATAATCATTACAATAACATTTTCTATTTTAAACTGCCGTTAAAGCTTTTTTTTTTTCAAATAAAGAAAAGTAACAATATTACTATAGTTTGAAAGAAATATTTAATTGTAATGTACACTCCATAATCTATTTACACGATCATTCCTTTTAACTAGATAAATGCTGCCAATTTAAAGAAAGAAAATGTGGCTGTCATTATAAATATCGTCAATATCAAATCTTTCATTGTTTAAAAGTTTGTTTTGAAAAAAACAAATTCTTGCAATAAATTTTTTTTGTCTGTAAAAAGATTTTATTTAGTTTTAATTTATTTTCCAGTCTAAATACAAACCAAAACTACATTAGTTTCTGTTAAGCTTTCTAATCTAAACTCAAACCAAAACAGTATTTGTATTGGTTTACGTTTAGAATTCTAAAGCTGAAGCAAAGCTTAAAATACTGCTTAGTTCACATAAAATTGGTTGCTATTCGCTGGAATTTGGGATTTTTTAATGAAGAATCCAAATCCAGTATTGCAATGGAATGTGAATGTTCATCATCCAGCAGTGTTGCTTCAATAAATTTAGATACTGATTCGGATTAAAGTTAATCACAAAAATAAAATTAAATTTGAATCCAAAGTTAATCATAAATTTTAAAGCAACATTTTTTTTATTGATTTATCATTATTTTTAATGTAAAAGTAATTAACTCAGAACAGAAGTAACGGTTATAAGGCAAGTAGATTTTAGCATATGTAAATTTTGTAAATTATCAAATAATTTTTTTTGCAAAGTTGTTTAGTTTTTTTTTCCCCACAAAGTTTGCTAATGCATTTATGTGTATGTATGTATACAGGGTGCAAATCAAAGTGCTTAGGAGGCTTTTATCTCAGCAACCGTTGGTCACAAACATATACTTCCAGTTATAAAAATGTTTAAAAATTGTAAGCATTTATGATAATAACATTTTTAAACTAAAAAAAAATCAATTTTGTGAAAATTACAGAAATTAACTTTTTATACAGTCATCCATTCTTTATAGACATATTTTAGTAAAAGTTGACGCCCGCACATCCTAAGGAACATAACGCAAAATGTTTCCCTTCTGCATGACAAAAATAAACAGAGATATTTAGTTTCAATGTTTGGGATTTTTTAAAGATATTTTGGCCTGCATTAAGGGGTTGGTTAAAAAATTTCAATGAAGTATTCATTCTATTCATTGTTCAATGAATACTTCATTAGGATTTTTTAACTGACCCCTTAATAAAGTCTGAGAAAATTAGAAAGAATTCCAAGCTTTGAAACTAAATATCTCTGTTCTTTTTTCTCGTACAAAAGGGAAACTTTGTGTTATGTTATATTTAAATATATAAAATATTTAAAGAAAAAAATATTAAAAAATATAAAATATTCAAAGAAAAAATATTTAAAAATATAAAATATTAAAAGGAAAAAATATTTAAAAATATAAAATATTCAAAGAAAAAAAACTGGAATGTAACTATTATAAATTTCTGAATGCATTATTTTATACCAGAAATTTCAAAATTCAATTTTTCCGGGTGGAAATAAACCCCTTCGGAAAAAACCGAAAAAAAACTTTTTTCCCCCAAAATTTCCGGTTTTTTTCCGACCATTCCCATTTCTACTCATCCTTATACGTAAGATCGTTCCTCGTGTACGTTAGTTTGTTTTTCTATAGAATCTTCATTTTTCTAGCCGAATATAAACGATGAACGTCGATAAAACGCGCCATGGACTCTTTGGATAGCAACAATACATCGGACAAGGATAAACCTGATTTACATTTAGGTTTAATTATTATGCAGACTTGCCCCAAACATGCTCGCTAAACCTGGAAAATCCTGAATCGGCGGGACCGTGGCGATTCTGGACTTTGATTAAGAAACGATGTTTATGACAAAATAAATGCATCATAAACATGCTTATGAATTAAATAATAGAATTGGAATAAAACATTATTATGAAATTGTTAATTCACTATTAAATCACAGTGAACTTTTTATAAAAATTGGCATCGTGAAATCGGCCATTCTCAAATACAACAACGAAAAATACAACAACGAATTGCACGTTAATCTTAAATTTATCTACCAGATACTTTTCTTTACAATATTTTAAACATTGCACTATTTTAAAGCAACGCATCTTCAAAATGGCACGAGACAATTTGAGTGCTCAAGAATCGTTAATTTTACAAGTTCAAACAAATCCGATCAAAAAATAATAGCCCGATCAGGAAATCGTCTTATTTCTTCTTTCTTCTAGACACACGAAAGCAATTTTCGGTACTTTAAATTCAGAAGTAAAAAGAAATGAAAGTCTAAAAGACGTTTTTCCACACGAGAAACATAGGCGTTGCATCTAGATGCTTTTCAAGGTCGACAAGCCGATGTTTTTCTCGATGTTATATCATAGGTGGCCGATAGCGATGGCTAGTTTGTTTAACTATTGGCGCTGATGCATCTGGAGGGCCGCGGGCCCTAATACTTATTCATTTAGTGTACAATTTAAAAGGTATGACTGTATTTCTCAATGTTAAAAATTTATGCAAGTCGCTTTTAAAAAAAATTTTTTTATTTAAACAGAAATGAGAAAAATTACCGGATCTTCAAGGTTCTACCTGTATTACTGTTTTATAAATATATATAAAAAGAGAATGATTTAAATGAAAAGAAACTTTAATAAACATTCTGCTTGTTTTAATGGTTTAAAGCGAATGTTTGCTATCGGCCGAGGGAAAAGGAAAATAATCGGTAATCGGCCATCTTCGAACACTCGGTTTTCCACAAATTTTTAAATTGCGTAGTAAATATGAAAATTGACAGATGTTAAACTGAATTAAATTGCATTATATGTGTTCATGGAGTCTGAATTTGAACACTATTGTTTACATTGCCAAAATTATTGTGCAATATAAGAATTTGTGGAAAACCCCTTATCTTTTTTCTCCAATTTGAGAACTTGCTAAATACGGCTCACTGTATGGTCTATATCTCTTTGAAAAATATCAATATTCAACTGAAACTTTTAGATAAGTTGCTCCATAGATCTCACTACCAAATTATTAAAAAAAATAATTAATACCTTTCACGCATGCGCAATCACATTTGTTTTAATAAAACTGCTGAAATCTCATCGACTGTGTATTAAATTTTCTCCACGTTTTGGTACCATACTTACTTTTTATTTGCCAAGTTGTCTGCAAGTTTCATGTAATTTGAGATAGAACTTAGCGAGTTATAAGCAAAACACTTGCAAAAAATTCCAATATTTTAAACAAATGCTGATATCTTCATGGTTATTACTGCTATTCTGACGAAAGCGGTTGTAAGCATTGCGTATATAATGAAAAATGTATTGCGAAAGTTACAGGACATTTCAATCATTTTCTGATACAAGATGTTCAAAAGTGTTGTTTTTCTTCTTTAATTATTTAACCGCTCCCTAATTATCCCTAAGCCTGAATTTTGTTCCTTAAATGTGAGTTTAAGTATGTTCTCTCCATGGTACAAAATACAGAACAGCAAGTTTACTATTTCTTCAGACTTTAATGTCTAAAATCCAAAGTGTCCCAATACTTTTTGGTAGACTGTGTACATATATATATATATATATATTAGGGCTCGACCGATGGCATTTTTTGGCCGATGGGCCGATGCCGATTGTTGGCCGATTGTTCCGAGATAAGCCGATGGCCGATTGTTCTCCTCTTCCATCGGCCGATGGCCGATGCCGATGGCCGATGGAAAAAAAGTCGCTTTAAACCATTAAAATATGCAGAATGCTTGTCAAAAATGTCAAATCATTTATTTATTTTTCTGTTTATAAAAACAGAAATGCATTATTCAAGCACCGTAAAACTGTTTGGGGAAAGTTTACGTAATAATTAAAACTAAAAAAAATCACTCGCGATTCTAGTAAAGTAATTAAACTATTTGGAGGTTAAAAAAAAATATGCTATATCAGAGGATATTTAATTCTTTTTTCTTATCTTTGCAAAAAAACTCAAGAACTATTGTTTCGGATTGGGTCTAATTCCCTTTCCTTTAACATTTTCTCTTTATAGCAACTGCACTGCAAATGCCAAGTGCAGCTGCTTTTATTTTCTTATTTTTTTCATGGGGAGAAATGCAGGTGTTATAATACAGACTAACAAATAATGTGGGTTTGTATCTTTAACAAAATTGTCAACCTCTCAGATTTTTTTCATAATTCTCACCATCGCCCCCCGCACCCCCCCCCCCCCCCAGTTTTTAACAGAAAAGTCGGAACGATTTTATTTTCATTTTTCATTATAAAAGTTATTTAAACTAAAAATAGCTCTTTTTCTAAAACAAAAATAAAATATTTAAAAAATTCGTTCTCAGTAACGCTCCCCTCTTCGTAACCAAGAAATATTGAATATTGCTTTAAAAACATAGACGTGAGAATTTTTTGTCATTACAAATGAATGCTGGGTCTTAAGAACTAATCTTGGCTTTTTTTTTCTTGTGAGTTGAAAATTGCACTGAAATACTTCACATGTTCTTTGTATTTTCATCAGAACAATATGTAAGGTCACCGAAATAAACCAATATTTTGAGCACCAGCAGTTTTCTGTTGACAAATAATCTTCTGGAAACACGTGATCGTTTATAAAAATTAAGATGTATTTTGAAAAATATATATATATATTTATATATGCGTTGTCAATTTTTGAAAATCAAGAAATTGTAGCATTTTTTCAAGATATTATGCCACCCTGTTGCGCGAACTCGTTTTTTAAGAATTAAATTTTGGAAAATTGCAAGTCCAACTCGGACGCATGAAATTTCGATCAATAAACATTTAAACTGAAAGCAGACGCAACGAGATTGTTGTGCAATAGCAGAAAAACTGTCAACTGTCTAACACCTGGCATCAAAGAAGCCAAGAAAAATGCGCTAAAAAAACGAAGTAAAAACGGGGATAAATTAATATAATTATCGTATGAAAAAAGTTAAGATATTTTGAAGAAAAATATGCATTGATCATTTGAAAATTAAGAAATTTTAGCATTTTTATTAAAATGTCATTAAATTCTGTCGCGCGAACTCCCTTCTTGAGAATTCAATTTTTAAAAATTGCAAGTCGAACTTGGACACATAAAATTTTGATCAATAAACATTTATACTGGAATTTTTTTCTTATTCTTGACCAATCTTTTCTATGTCGTAAACTAAAAATGAAATAATGAGAATAACCACACACTAAAAGCAGGTGCAACGAAATTGCTCCACAATTGCAGAAAAACTGTAACACGTGGGATGGAACCAAAAAAAAAACGCGCAAGAAAAAATGTTTACGCTGGTAAAAATTAAAATTATTATCGTAATTTGATTTAGTTGACTTTGTATTGCATACAATTTCGGAATAATGAGAAACATGACAAACTAAAAGCAGATGGTATAATATTATTGCACAATGACATCTAACACACTAAGTCATTATTAAACGAAAAACGGACAAAAATGAGGCAACAAACCTAGTGCGAAAACAAATAGCACTCATAAGACGCCTCTATTACTTTTACTTTAACATATTCTATTTCGCGAGCAATCTGTTCAAAGAGAAATAATTTTAATAATGAGGTTTTTTGGGCAGCGATCGCTTAAACTATTTTTCCGAATTTTTTATCAAATACTTTGTACAATGACATTATTTTTGCGCCTTTTTAAACTGATCTGCTGCCTGTTATTGTATGGAAATAGAAATCTAGCTATGGAGAAGAAAGAAAGTTAAAGACAAAATGTTTTCTGGAAAGTTGCAAAAAACATCGGCCTTGCATCGGCTTTTAGATGTTTTTTAAGGCCGATGGGCCGATGTTTTTCTAAAGTTAACATCGGCTGCCGATGCCGATGGCCGATGCCAACTTTGCTGAACAATCGGCGCCGATGCATCGGTCGAGCCTTAATATATATATAAAATTTCCTTATATAAAAGCGAGCCAAATTACTCACCACAGACGTCTTCTTTTAAATTTTTGCCACAAATAGTGCTGTAGGTAAACACTAGTTTAGTTAATTTGGATTATGTAAGTAGTATTTTGTTAAAGGAAAGTCGATATTTCAAATCATCGTTTTTCCAACTCTTCTCGCCTTGAGTAAAAGATTTTTTTGTTTGTAAATGTATGATAGAAAAATATTAATGGACATAGTTCTTTATTGCAAGTTTCAGAATTCAGAATTATTTTAAAGTAATTAAATTCTTAACAGTAAAATATCAATTTTGAGTGAGAAGTATGTACTTGAATCTGTGATAGGAATAGCTTCTCATATGTATTAAGATATGGTATTGTGCTTGACTATAGAAGAAGCCGAATTTGATTCCTCTCCTAACCTGGATTTAAATTTTCTCTTTTGTGTTGAAAAAAATTAATTCTGTACAGCTATAATATTAGGCAAGGGTTTAATGAGAGAGTCTAGCGAAATTAAGCACACAAACACGAAAATGGAAATCAGTATTCTAAAATGCATTCAGGTTGTGTAACAAAATAATTCTGAATCTAATTTTAATAAAATCCATCAAAAGAAAGATTTGAGCTTCGTTTTACATATATTACAGTAGCAACATAAATGGACATAGTATAGGTGCAGTTAATAGTACTGCGTCTAATTGGAAAAGGCCAATAAAGACCGTCCTTTTTAAATAAAAGCCGGCCGGTCTGGCCTTTTTTTTTAAAAAAGCCGGCTTTTTTGCAGCCCTGTTGCCTCCACTCGCAGAAATACAAATACAACTACAAAAGTGACGACCAGCAACAGGCTCAGGGCTCAGCTAGGCTGGTCCTAGTCAATTTAGTAGTCCCCAATGATGATCTTAAAAGTTTTTACCCCACTGCAATTAACAGTTGCTTCCGGTAAACTATTCCAACTGCTTACAACCCTATTGAAGTAATGTTTCCTAATTGCAAGATTAGTCCGAGATTTGAAAAGCTTAAAACAATGACCTCTGGTTCTACTTTCAGCACATAGCTGTAGCCCGTCAACATTTCCCATTTTAATGAGTTTAAACAACTGAATCATGTCCCCTCTAACTCTCCTTTGCTCAAGACTATACATATTGAGCCTTTTAAGCCTAACTTCATAATCTAAGTCTGAAAGACCACTTACCAATCTAGTAGCCCTTCTTTGAACACTTTCCAATAAGGCAATATCCTTTTTTAGGTATGGAGACCAAAACTGAATAGCATACCCCAAATGAGGTCTTACCAAACTTCTGTATAATGGCAATACAACTTCCTTAGACCTGTTCGAAATAGCCTTATTGATGAATCCAAGCATCCTGTTAGCTTTGTTACTTACTATTTGAAGTCGTGACTAATCAATACTCCTAGATCAATAACTGCTTCTGCTTCCCTAATGACGGAACCTTGTAAATAATAGGCTGCAGGTTTTTTCCCATGACCAAAATGAAGCACTTGATATTTCCCAATATAAAAGACATACCCCACTTAATTGCCTACCTAGAAATTTCATTTAAATCCTCTTGAAACTGATTGACTTGTTCCTCTGTGTCCACAACTCCCATGATTTTGACATCATCAGCAAAAATATACTCCGTGTAATATCATTAATAAAAATATTTAATAATATTGGTCCTAAAACTGAACCTTGTGGATCCCCACTCAAAACATCAAACCACTGAGAATAATTGCCCTTCACTACTCTCTGTTTCCTCCCATTCAGCCAGTTTTTAACCCAAATTAAAGTTTTTCCACCAGCACCTATATAAGGAAGTTAAATCCTCTTTTAAATAGCAATCCATTATGTTTTCAAATTAGAATATCTGCAGGGGGAACAAAATAATCAGTAAACCATTGCAAACCAAAGTTTCATCGGAACTCTGTATAAAAATAAAAGCTGATCTAAATCTGAAAAAACTTACCCTCATACAATGTAAGGTTCTGCAATATGAATTATGTTCATGGTCGCTTTAGTTAATTTTGCTAACAACATGGGGCATTGTTAATTTGCCCCCATCTGAACAACGGCAGCACTTTAAGCGGCCCCAGACCAACTTTATTGACACTGCAAAAAGAAAGAAAAATTTAATATTAATATGCAGTCACAAACTATTCTAGAATTGAATAGCATTGTAAACCATCTGAAACTTTGTTTCATTAAGATAAATCACATCAAAAAACACTAATTTAGGGTAGGGAAAGGATACTATCAGCCACTACACCAATTATGTATAACTGGTCAGATTTTATTGATTCATCAGCCACAATAAATATTTTGCACCAAAGCTATTTTTAGTATACTAATCATAAGCTCTGTAGCAGAAACCTTTGTATTTGCTTTGCAACACCAAGGCCGTAGGCAAGGGGGGGGCCCGACGGGCCCGAGCCCCCCCCCCCCCCCCCCGAAATACTTTCGAAATTTTTAACTAGTCTGAAAAAAAAAATGTTAAACAAAAAAAAAATATTTTGTTCTTTGAACCAACCTGTTTGGGAGCGGGGGGGGGGGGGGGGAGGGTCCTCTGTTTTACAAATGGGGAAACGATAAGACGGCGCTTCCAAAATTTAGGGTCAAAAACCAGATCTCAAAAAAAGATGCTTTCCCTCAATTCTCCAGTCGATAGGTTCCCCGGATTGATTCCTTGCCTAAGGGCAAGGGCTACATATGGTTCTAATCACCCAACCACACAGCAAGAACAGCAAATGTATTGATCCCTTTTTGGCAAAATGCAAGCTATGGAACCACATCTGCCCTAAATATACGTACAACAGTTTAGGTGCTTTGTCTATCCTTGCCCGAAGGTTACATTTGTGGAAATGGCGACACTCCCATTGTTTGCACTGGCTGTATGGTTTTCGCGCGCTTTTCGCTGACTTATCGGGGATTGTTATAGTTTTCCCGCGCTTTTTATTTTGCCCTAGCCGTAGCCCATATTGTAGAAGTAGGAGCTAATGCCTAATGGACCGCGTCGTCTACGATTGCGGGATGTGGATATTTGTGCTGTTATTGCTGGGACAAATCTTTATTTTTCTTTTCTTTTTTCAACTAGCAATTCGTAAATCGAATCAACATAGAAACGCTTCCGACAAGGTGGCGGAGGGAGGGCTCTTGCCCCTTTGCGGATGCCTTGACCTTGCCTTGCGGAACATAGGCAGTTGAGTGGGCTCTTGTGCTCTTGCAAAAGTCTCCCTTGCTTGCCTGTGCACAAATTTTGATTATGAGTAAAAGAAAAGGTGAAAGTATTTTGTCCTATTTTGGGAAGAAACCCTGTAGAGATGAACAGCAGAAAGGGTATGATTATTTTTATGTAATTTTTTCAAAATATTATTTTAGCTGCCCCTCCTTTTTTTTTTTTTTTTTTTTGCAATTTTAGTTTTAACTTTTTATTTTCTTCCTCACATGCTGAGAAACTGCTTATTAATCTTTCTTTTTTCATTTTTTAACTTCATAGGGGATGATGTCACACTACTTCGAGAAATTGTGACAAGGAGATAACAAGAAGTGTGACATTACACATTTTGATTTCTATAAAAACATGTAAAAAAATCAGCAGATTAAACTTATTTTTGTTTTTCATAATTTTATTTTAAAGTTTCATTGATTTCATTTTATATTGAAAATACCGATGCTTATTAAGGTTTGAACTCGGTCTAGTTAAAATTTTAAAAGAAAATCTTCTTAGGTATTTACTTTTAAGATAAATAAGCGCGGGCCATTTTTTAGAATTCAATTATTTTTTTTACTATTATGCACTAATTATCTTTTTTCTATTTTAACCTTAATCTCATTTTATACTCACAAATGTCATTAAAAGTTAAAATTAAAAATGCGATTCTTTAACGTAAGTACTTTATTTCTGAACTTCAAGTACATGTGCTCATATAATATAGCGTGACATGTGACAAAGGGGGTAGGGGTGTGTTGAAGAATGACATCTTGTGATCAAGGGGGGAGGGAAGGGGATCAAATATATTGAAAGAAAGTGTGACACTGTTTATGAATGGTCCCATAGAGCGTTTACAATAACATTGTGAAGGTGAAAAATACCGCGACAGAATTATACTTTTACTTAGCCTAGTCATAAATTTACATTGAACATAAAACATCTTGATTGGTTCTTCTTATTATATCGCTCATGGGCTGCAATAGTGGCACAACTCAAAAAAAACTCTCGTTTCGGACTAAGAACAGATTGTAAATATGAAAATACACATTCTTTTCAGCAGCAATACTAGCACAACTCCTTAAGTCAAAATTAGGCCTCAAGATTTAATAATAACTAAAGCATTTCTTACGAATTTTTCTTAGCAATGAAAAGTTTAAACCCACTGATCTCAAAACATGATTTTTTGAGTTGTGCCGCAATTGCAGCCCATGAGCGACATATGTTTCGGAATTAAAAAGAACCCCTTTACCAATTCATAAAGATTTGAATTACAAAATGTAAGCAATCCGAGTGAGTGTAAATGACTCAAATTACATACAATTGCGAGGGGGAACTGCCCCCTCGGAGCTAACCAACTGCCCCCCCCCCCCCCTGGAGAAAAAAATCCAGTTCACAGATTTTTAAAAAAATGAAAGGAAAAAGAGATTACACTTTTAAGACATTAGTTTCAGAAACACTTTTAGGGAAAAGACATCGAACACTGTCACTAGCGACACCAAAAGTAGCCTAAAAGATAAGAATTTATTTCGAAAAATTTGCGGGAGAAGACTAACCGCACTCCCTTCTGCTTCTTCTGAAATCACTAAAGAATCTCGAAATTGCATTGTTAGGAAATTTTCAAAAAGTTTACTGGGGAGAGCCCTCAAACTCCTTCCTGCCTCCAGTAACATTGACAAAGATAGACTGAAACTTCATTTTTAAGGTATCCGTACACCCTTCGAGACCAAATTTTTGAAATTTCTTGAATTTTAAATTAAAAGTTACATTTTTTATTCATACATGATCGAAAACTTATGTATTACTCAATAAATTCCCTTTTCGTCTATTTGAGGGAAATTTTTTGGGGAAAAATAGGCGAAATATAGGGAAAATGCCACTGTATCGCAAAACAAGTTAAGTCAATAACAAATGCATTTATTAACGTTCTGTAAATTTGAGATCAATGTTAATAGACTTCTCTAGGGAATAGACTACACTCATGATAATAATCCCTTTATTTATAAAGCTGTAGTGGTTGCAGTACCTATACACATGCGAAATCCCAGAAAATCCCCCCACATGCACCTGAAAATTGGAAATTATTGAACTTACAAACATGTATATAGTCTATTTCCTAAAAAACATTATCTAGAATTAGTCTGTAAAATTTCAAGGTCTTTGAAACGTATGTTTTTGAGATATCGTGTTTTGCGGTAGATGAAATAGCAGAAAAATCAATTTCGAGCAAATGCAGAAAATAAATTTTAATTAGAATTATTACTGCAAAAACAGTAAAAAGTAAAAAAAAAAAGTTTACTTGATTTATGAAGTTCAGACTTTTAATAAATAATTGGGTTTAATTTATTTTTTAATCGTTTCAGCATGTATTTTTTAGCAGACTATAAAATAAACAAGCCTAAAACTGCACTTCCGGTACTTAAACCTGTACTTCCGGTCATGAAAGTTGATGTCATTCCACATTTAAAATAGCTGTAACGTCACTTCCAAGTACGATAGAAACAAAATTAAAACTGTTTTAGAAAGCTAAAAGTTTAAAGTTTTGTATTAAAGCAAAATTGAAAAATCGATATTCTAATCAAAAATCACGTTTTAAAGGTGTACGGATACCTTAAGACTGCAGTTTCGAAAATTTTCTTAGGGGAGAACTTCTGAAACTCCTTCCTCTAACGTCCCGAAAGGGCCTAAAATTGCATTCTCAGGAGCCAAATTGCGAAAAAATTCCGGGGGGGAGGGAACCCCCGGACCCCCCTTTCAGAGGTAGTCTAAACATTATGGTTGTAAGATCAGTTTCAAATATTTAAGATGCAGAAGCGTCCACAAAACACGGTCCTATTTACACCAAAGATAGATCATTTCTAGTTACATCTATGTATAAATATAAAAAGGTAGTGATTTTGGAAGCATACACCGCCCCTCCTTATTCTTAACATGACCCCCCCCCCCCCCCCCGGAGCAGAAGGTCTGAAAGAAACACTGCATGCAATGGAAGGGCTGGTAGGTATGACGTCCCCGAATTTTTTCGCAATGTAGCATATATTCCTCCCTGAAACTTTCTTCAACATAAAAGTGTTTCAAAGTTAGGGCCCCGCCCGAAAAAAATTTCTGGCTACGGCCTTGTGCAACACCATGGAAAATTCTAAAATTTGACAGCAATGTGTTTCTTCATACCATTTGTATTCATCTTCATATGTTTCAAAACAAAAAAAAAAGCTTAAAATTCAACAGCATCATTACTGTTAATCACCTTTAGTAAAAAAGAAATAGTTTATTTTGTCCAGCTTTCCATTTTACTTATTATCCGGAACTTATAATCTCTTTTTGACACTTCTAATGAAGTTCAGACTAAAATTATGAGGATAAAGCAATGTCATAAAGTGATGGGGGGGGGGGGAGATTTTCCCAGGCATACTATCACAATATTAAAATTGCTGAGTTAACATGAAATAATATATTACTGGCAATAGCGGCACTAGGAGCGAGACAGGGGGGGGGGGAGGACATTCTTAGGAGGGGTGTTGAGATGATACTCAAAATAAGATAAAGTGCTTTTAAAGAATACATATTTTTGAATTATACAACTTTACTGGTGCTATTTCAATGTTTATCCAAAAATTAATGTAGTTTATCTACGGCAAATTAAATAGAATTTCTTCAGTGTTTTGGTACTACTAAAAATATTAAATAAAAAAAGCTACAAAAATACAACTTTACATAATGCAACATTTTTTTAGGGGGGCAGCATAAATTACCTCCCTGGGTAACACCCATGCTTGGAAAACAGATTACTGGCAACTAGCAAATTAAGCAACTTTCTCAAATTAAACTCTAAGATTTAGCCCCTCCATTTTTAAATAAATATTTTGCTTTTAAAATAATTAAAAAACCGATTAAGTGCAAACCAATTCTTATTTATTAATTTATTAAAAATGAATCCAAATGCAGAAAAAAACAGTAAAATTATAATCTGAAACTTAGCAAGTAAAAAGTTAATGATTGAGAAAACACTAAGTTTTGTCTTTTTATTGAGGCATTATTTTAGAGATATTCAGGTTTTTGAGCCAAGTTTTTTTAAAACAAAAATATGGAGACGATTTCGATTTTAAAAAAATTAAAAAATGTGACTCTGGTCTGCATCTGTCTGTAATGAAATGTTAATTTACAATATTCATTTCTAGTTAGTCATTTACTATTAAATTTAAGTTGCTTAAAGATTTTTCTGCAAGTCCAAAGTAAATCTGTACCTGGGAGAACCCAAAACAATGCTGAATACATTTATTAATCAGTAGATTTTTTTTTTAATGTAAGACATCATGTAATATAAAAGAGTACAAAAAATGAGAAAATTCCAATGGCAATTGTTAAGAAATAATGCTCATTGACAGGAAAGACAGTACTTTGAACAGCAAAATCCCAGAACTTTTAAATTGTAATGTAAAAACAGATGCACATTGGTATCATCGGATCAGGACTTGCTCCTGCAGGTAAGAAATGTAAGGTGAACCTGCAGGACTCTCCTGCAGGTTCACCTTACATTTCTTGCTAAGCCAACTAATCTTCTGCTTAGTGTAGATGATGTTGTGGAACTTAATATTTCAAAGTTTATTTTTGCACAAAATTTCCTTTCTACACCGTAAAAAATGATTTACCTGTGTTAGTTGTAAAGAATTTGAACACAGTCGAACCTGTTTCTATGGAATTTCACAGAAAGGAAAAGACATTCGAGATGAGGAGGTTTCCAGATAGAGGCTTCAAGTTATAAAAATGGGAAATCAGAACTAGTCAAAAGTTAATTATATTCTTTTGATAAACTTTCTTTACATTAATATTGCTGAAGATTTTGTTGTACGGTTTACTGTTTTAATTAGTTTTAGCCTGAGGCATAGGGGCAGCCTTCCGTGTACCATGGGACAAGTCCGGGGTTCGATTCCTGGGCTGGGCAGGGTCTACTCACCCTTTCACCCGGTAGCAGAAATTGTGCAGCGCGGCAGCAGATTTATCTTGAAGCTTGCAGATTAATTAGCCACCTTACAATTTTTTTCAAATTAAAAATGCGACCGGGGAAAAAAGTTTTCCAGTTTTTTCATTTTTCCTCCAGGCTAAGTACTAACGCTCTATTAAAAAATTAAATAATTATAATATTTATTTATCGTCTGCATGTATTATTGTAACAACCGCAACTATTTTAAAATGCATAGTTTGCTATTATTTATGTTTGTAAATGTGGTTCCATATCTTCTGATGCCGCAGATAAATTTTGACTTCTGAAACTTGTGCTGCAGATTGATACAGAAAATTCTGCTACTCGGCCCTTTCATACCTTCAGTGGGGTCGATAAAATGAGGACCCAGCATGCTCCGGTATTTAAACATGGGGTGTTTATGCCCTCGTATTTGTACTTTCTAAATGTCAAGAAGAGAATGATAGGATGAAAAATGTTCCAATGTCAACATTTTGAATTACAATGTCTCAAATCAATTTTCACATCAATATTTTTCTTTCAACTGAGCCAAGAAATGATACTAGGAAATCCAGCAGTCCAAAGTACGCAAAAGATGATCGGAAAAAAACTGGTTTAGAGATAGCAACGGATCGACAATTTATGAGGCATCAAAAAAATTAAGTGTTTTTAAAAAAACAGAGGATGGATATTTAAAGCTCCCCCACCACCAAGGACAAATATCTTGCAACTAAAAATGCACAGAAATTTGTACTGTTCCATGCTAATCATTTAGGTCGCACCTGTATTTTTCTTTAAAAGCAAAATTGAGCTGTCACCAGATGGTGCTTTCGAATTTGCTTTACCTAAATTTCAAGATCATACATTAACAGAAAAATTAATATAAAGTAATAAATCAAAGTGTAAAATTTTAACCCTCCATTTTTCAGTTTGGCTGTGGATCTGGGAAAACTGGGATGGACACCGTTAGCCATTTACTCCAAAGGGCTGTCTTGCTGCTCAGTTTAGCTTTTAATTTTAGCCATCGTCTCAATGATGAGCGCACACACGTACCTTTACCGCAGGGTACGTTTATTTAAAACGGCTCGATTTAAACCCAGTAATCTTTTGTTAAAAAATCATTGATTAAAATTATTTTTGATTTTTTTTTTTAAATTCAATTTGCAATTTTATATAAGTAATGATCTAAAAATAAAATATGTTGCATTTACAACCTCTGTTTCATCAGAAATGCCTCATAGGTCCCTCCTGTATACCCTATTTTCCCTATTTTGCGTGCGCAAGACATTTCAGCATTTTACAATTCCGGCAGGGACTGCAATTTATGCTTCTCCCACATCAAAAATAAACATTGATTTTTCTTGTTTATCAGCATTGTTGAAAGTCTTTAAACTCTTTTTAATTGATGAAAAAAAATACTCAAAGCAGCAACTATATCATAGATAAAAATAATACAAATCAAGCAATTGTTAACACATGTTAATTGTGTGAATTGACATGTACTTTGGAATCCTTGAAATGCTACAGTGTAAAGGTTAATGGGACTGCTAGTGTGAGAGGATGGCAATACAAGATGAAACTAGCAATACAGATATCTTTAAATCATGCTTTAGATGTGGTAAAAAGCTCTTTTCAGCAATTTGTTTTTTCAGAAAAATAAAAAACCAAATTTTGATAAAATTTTAACTAATCAAATTAAAAACAAAACAAACTCTCTGTAAAATTCTTAACAATAACAATTTTTAAAAAATATATTTTTTCAAATTAGAATATAAGGTCAGTAATATTTCAGAAAAACAGAAAATTTCTTTCACAATGTGTTGTTATAAACCATTGAACACAGAATATAACCCAGTAAGTGCTGTTTTAGCATCATAATTTTATCAGAAATAAACATATCATCAAAACAAAAATAATCTTACCTAACACCGGCAAGATCCGCAAATCTAAAGGATGATCATGTAGGAAGTGTTCTGGCATGCTAGTCAACTTACCACATTTTTTAAAAAAATGCACTCCATGGACTTTGCATTTTCTGGAAAGAAAAAAAAAGGGAAATTAATTTATAATGCAGACTTAGTATCCAGTCATAGTGCTGTGCAACTTTTAAGAAAAATAATAATGCAATAATAATAATCAAATTTATGATTTGATGTAGACTTGTTTTATTATTTGTTTAACACTTTTACAAGGTGCAGGATCATAGAACATTTTCGATGCTGGTTCATATAATCTGTTGAGCTGAATAGATGCTTTTGTACTCAAATATTGCTATGATTCAATGTAAATTTATTGTTATTCAAGGTTAATCTTTTTTTTTTGCTTTTTTCCATAGCAGAAATGTATTTTCATTTTTTAGGTGCAACACATTTGAACTAAGTATGAAAATACTATAGTTAAAAACATGTGGACTAAGGAGAAAAATAACTACTCGCAAAAATAAACAAATTATTAAATAGTTGTGAAACATTTTTCCAAAGTTAAACAAGCAGAACGGTGATGGAGAAATTCAAGTATTAAAAATCACATCTACACAATCACATGTGTGTAGTTGCATATACAAATATTTCCTTTTTCCTTTCCCCGATTAATCAACAATTGGTTAAGAGGTGATTTGCTCATATAAGTACCGTAAAATGAATCAGTTGCCCCTTCCCCATATGAGGTCTGAGATAGTTAAGTGCCTAAATTCTGCTTGGGAAGGACAAAGGTGTCTGAGTGGCCATAACATACTTTTCTCCACCAGACCCCTACCTGTTAGCCGAGGCTTTAGGATTGCTTACGCACGGGGAGAGGTAGTGGGGTCTACAGATTTTACATGCACATATCCCCAAGTATACATGGTGGTCTTCAGTGGGTATCGAACGCGCGACCTTCCAGGTGGAAGTCCGACGTGCTAACCACTAGGCTACCACAGCCCTTATGGCCATAACATACTGTATAAAAGTTTACAACCTAAACTCAGTGTGACTCGGTTTTGGAGGGGAGTCTAGTAGATTAAATGGTCAGGTTGCATACATGTAAAGAGCAAAGTTAGTATCTTTGCCAAGACTGGCAAAAACTGGAAAAAATTAAACAAAAAAGAGGGAGGGTGGCAAAAATGCTCATTTAAAAATAGGTCCACAATTTACAAAGAGTGTAAATAAAAAACTGTTGAGCATTATTGCATTGAATATCTAAATTTTTCTAATTAACATTAAAATAAAAACTGCTATTAATTGAAGCAGTCTTACAGAAATAGTAAAAATTTCAAAAAAAAATTTTTGAAGATTGAAAAAAAAAAAATTCCATAACTTTTCTCCCTTTTGCTTGCTATTGGAATAAAGAACAAATAATTACTTTTGGTCACTATTTCAGCGATTTGACTTTTCTTTTTCTCTACAATTCAAATCCTAAAATTCACCAATAGCATTACATCAGTTAGTATTAAGGCTGTACAAATGTCCCCCACCTGACCCCCAAGCATGGCAGACCACTCAAAATTTGGTCAGTAGAAACTGCAAAGGAAGGAATTTAGTTACTGTTTTGTAGAAAGCTATGGTATGGAATCAAGACTAAATGCACCTAAATGGACATAGTTCCAGGGTTGGAAAAAAACCTTGTTTTTTTTTTAAAATAACCAAAGTAACTGGTTTTTTTGGTTTAAATAGGATTTGTAGGCAAAACAATTTGACTTTTGAAAATCATGGAGATTTTAGATCATTAATTGTGAATAAATGTTATTAGTAATAAATTTGCCGATAATTAATTAAATAACTAAGTTAAAACCTTAAATTTTAATTTATTTTTTCAGAAAGTTACCTAGAGTGAAACATGCCTATGTAAAGTGAAACGCGTACTTACAGTGCAGCACTTTAGTGGTCAACTTATAGGGAGTGGAGATTTTGTTTTTGTCTTTTTTGTCATCTCTTACACTATGCGTTTATTCACTTGTGACTAATTAAAATATAACTTCATGTATTAACTTTACTCTAAAATTAGTAATTGGCTCTTTTTTTATCGAAATTACCGAAAAATATCATTAGATAAATTTAATCTGAATGACTTACAATGTATTCTATACAACTTAAAAATTAAAGCACTTAGTTAAAATAACAATAAATATCTTATTAATTATGCGAGTTACTTATTTGATGGAAAATATTCCCTAAAATTACCTAATTTTTCGAAATGGCTACATCAATTAGAAGAAAAAGAAGAATCTTATTTAGAGAACAAAAGAGTGCTCATAGTAGTTTTTTCGGATGGTTAACATACACAGAGGTTTAGGCAAACTTTATATTGATGTCTCATCCATCCAGACAAATATTGGTCAAACATTGTAGCATAAAAAAATTATCCTGGAGAACGTATTTAAGTTTTTTTTAGTCTTTTCAAAATTAAACAAATAAATACAGTAATAATTAGGACAGGCAACTTAAAGGTTTTTTTTATAATACTCCCACCCAAATTTGGCATACATAAGTGGTCAAGTTACAAAGGTATCCCTACATTAAATAATATAGGACTAATTTTGTTCCTGACCAAAAGTGGTCAACTTTACAGGTTTTACTGTATTAACATATTACAATACTCTACTTATACAGACCTTTTTGCAAAGTATTAAAGAAATAATTATTTTGCGGGTTGAGTTTTAACGAAAGCATATTTTACTAAATCAATAAAAAATAAGCAAAAATGAAAGATATATTAAAAATAATGTGTGTTGATTTACAGTATCCTTAATATCAACAAATGATTACAAGTCTTTTACTATAGATATATTTTACTTTAAAAATAAAAGAAATCAATCACTTACCGGATTTAGCAATGATAACACTTAAACAAATCAGTAGGGCTCGACCGATGGCATTTTTTGGCCGATGGGCCGATGCCGATTGTTGGCCGATTGTTCCGAGATCGGCCGATGGCCGATTGCCGATTATTCTCCTCTTCCATCGGCCATCGGCCGATGGAAAAAAAAGTCGCTTTAAACCATTAAAACATCTAGAATGCTTGTCAAAAGTGTCATTTAAATCATTTACTATTTATTTTTATGTTTATAAAAGCACTAGTAAGCCCGGCGGTCATACGAAATGACCGCTGTTCTAGGTATTATAGATTGTGATTAAAATGATTTGTGCAAAGGTGTCTGCTAATTCAAACTGAATTACCCAGGTCAGGCTGCGAGGAAGCCCCTTTGCTTACTGCCCCACACTACTATATATTTTTTCACTATATAACCAAATCGTTTGTGAAAAATATATATTTATCGTCGAAAGAACTTCTTGAAAATTTTATTATGCTCTTCAAAACAAAAGTTTTAACGAAACTGAAAAAAAGAGCGCTGCCACTCTAATAAAAAAAAATATAAAATTACAATAAATAAATCAGTTAAAAAGAAAGAAGGGATTAAATTAAATTCGCGCATACATTAATTTTTAACGGAAATTTCAAAATACAGCGAAGCCTCACTCAATATGCTAGAGAAGCGTTTTAATTATTATTAGTATATTTGTTACATTTTTACAACAATGGCAACTGCGTTGATTTGTTTGTTCACACGGCAACTGTAATTATATGGTTGGAAACGACGGCAGCAATGCAAAAATAAAATAAAACGGGTCAAGAAAATCATTGAAAATTTTTTAAAAATGAATTTAAAAAAAATTAATTGAGTCACAACTTTTATTTTTGCGGCGATGAGTTTCTCGGATCGTAAACATTAACCGTACCGAATGTGGTCCCGATCGGTAAAACGGCTGGGATTCTATAGCGGACAGACAGACAGACAGAATAAGCCGCTTATATATAAGATAAATGCATTATTCAAGCACCGTAAAACTATTTGGGGGAAGTTTACATAATAATTAAAACTAAAAGAATCTCTCGCGATTCTAGTAAAGTAATCAAACTATTCGGAGGTTAAAAAAATTAAAAAATGCTATATCAGAGGATTTTCAATTCTTTTTTCGTATCTTTGCAAAAAAAAAAAAAAAAAAAAAAAAAACAAATATTGGATCCGCTCGGGTCTAATTCCCTTTCCTTCAACATTTTCTCTTTATAACACCTGCACTGCAAATGCCAAGTGCAGCTGCCTTTATTTTATAATTTTTTTCATGGAGAGGAATGCAGATATTATGACACAGACTAACAAATAATGTGGGTTTGTATTTTTAACGAAACTGTCAACCCCCCCCCCCCCCCCAACCCCCGTTATAAAAAAGCGGGAACGATTACATGTTTATTTTTCATTAAAAAAGTTATTTTAAGCTCTTTTTCTGAAATAAAAATAAAATATTAAAAAAATTCTCTCGCAGTATTACCCCTTGTATAGTATATCCCTTGTTCATAACCAAGAAATACTGAATATTGCTTTAAAAACATAGACGTGAGATCTTTTTGTCATTGCAAATGAATGCTGGGTCTTAAGAACTAATATTATTGTTTTTTTTTCTTGTGAGTTGAAAATTACACTGAAATACTTGACATGTTCTTTATTTTCATGAGCACAATGTAAGGTCACCGAAAGAAACCAATATTTTGAGCACCCGCAGTTTTCAGTTGACAAATAATCTTCTGAAAACACGTGATCGTTTATAAAAATTAAGATGTATTTTGAAAATATATATATTTATATACGTTGGCAATTTTTGAAATTAATGAAAATGTAGTATTTTTATTAAGGTATTGTTCCACCCTCTATCTCAAACTCATTTTTAAAGAATTAAATTTTTCAAAATTGCAAGTCGAACTTGGACACATAAAATTTCGATCAATAAACATTTATATTGAAAAATTGATTCATATTTTTATCAATATGTTCTATGTTGTACAAGAAATATCCTAAACTGAAAGCAGATGCAACGATATTGTTGTACAATAGCAGCAAAACTGTCAACTGTCTAACACGTGGCATCAAAGAATCCAAAAAAAAAAAACACTAAAAAAAAACGAAGTATAAAAGGGGAAAAATTAAAATAATTATTGTATAAAAAATGTTAAGGTGCATTTTGAAAAAAAAATGCATTGATCAATCTGTGAAAATAAAGAAATATTAGCATTTTTATTAAGATGTATTAAATCCTGTCGCGCGAACTCGCATTTTGGGAATTCAATTTTTAAAAATTGCAAGTCGAATTTGGACACATAAAATTTCGATCAATAAATATTTATACTGGAATTTTTTTCTTATTTTTGACCAATCTTTTCTATGTTGTAAACTAAAAATGATATAATGAGAACAACCGCACACTAAAAGCAGATGCAACAAGATTGCTGCACAATTGCAGAAAAACTGTAACACGTGGGATCGAAGAAGCAAAAAAAAAAACCGCAAAGAGAAAAAAGTTTACGCTGGTAAAAATTAAAATTATCTTACTTTGATTGAGTTGACTTTTTATTGTTTACAATTTCGGAATATTAAGAAACATGACAAACTAAAAGCAGATGGTATAATATTATTGCACAGTGACATCTAATGCACTAAGTCATTATTAAAAGAAAAACCGACAAAAATGGGGCAACTAACTTAGTGCGAAAAACAAATAGAACTCATAAGACGTCTCTATGACTTTTACTTTAACATATTCTAAAAGCGAGCATTCTGCTCAAAGAGAACTATTTTAATAATGAAGGTTTTCGGGCAGCGATCGCTTAAACTAGTTTTCCGAAATTTTTATCAAATACTTTTTTGTAGAATGACATTTTTTTGTGTTTTTTTTTAAACTTATGTGCTGCCTGTTATTGTATGGAAATAGAAATTGATCTATGGAGAAAAAAAGAAAGTGAAAGACAGAATGTTTTCTGGAAAGTTGTCCTTGCGAAAAACATCGGCCTTGCATCGGCTTTTAGATGTTTTTTAGGCCGATGGGCCGATGTTTTTCTAAAGTTAACATCTGCCGCCGATGCCAATGGCCGATGGCAACTTTGTTGAACAATCGGCGCCGATGCATCGGTCGAGCCTTACAAATCAGCAACATTGGCTTAGAAATTAACACCATTATTTTTTTTTTAAAATACAAACTTTCTTTTTCCTGATTAAATGTATTTATAAAAACAAAAATAATTTTATAAAAGTAATACAATGCACAAACTTTATTTTTCCTAATTAAAGATTAAATATATTTTTTAAAAAATAAGAGAGTAATTTAGAAAAAAAAAGAAAAATTTGCACTGATTAAAAAAAAGGGTTGTTAATTTACAAATTCAGTAATTCATTATTTATCTAATGCTTTGCTTGTAATTTCTGCATAAATTGAATTTTGCAATTTTTTATAATGTGTAAAATATATGAAAAAAGTTTTTGTTTTTTTAAAAAGTGTTACAGTCGAATTTCGATAACTCGAAGTCCCAGGGGACCCCCTAAAATATTCGACTTATCCGAAGTTCGAGTTATCGAAGTTTCCTCCCATTCCTCGGCACTTGATGTTCGACATGGTCTAAGTGGTTTGATATGTGCCATAATACTACAGTTGTACGCGTTTCAATTTTTTGATAGCCTATGTAAACAACAAGAGAAGAATGGGGTGAAAAGGTTTATTAAAAGTCAGAATATTTGGCCTCTTACATATTAGTATACATACCATGTAAATCTCATTTGAAAAAAGCAGTTAATTTTTGGCACTTCAGGAACTTGATGATTCCTTGATCTGCAGGCTGATGTTTTGCCGTTGTGTTTGCCGGCAGGAAGAGCAACTTAATCGCGGACAATATCTTTCAAAATCGTAGATGAAGTGTTTGGAGGTATGCCGTACTTAGAAGCCACATCTTTCTTTTTCAACTGAGGATTTTTTTCAATCTCCAAAATAAGCTTTGCATTTTGATCTAAAGTAAGCGTGATCAATTTCCGTTTAGACATTCCGGTTACAAAATGCTGATTAATTCAACAAGCGCAATTCAAAGAACGCAACTGCAACGTCACGGAGTCAAAGAAAGAAGAGCAGCCAGCTGGGAATCCTTATCAGGAATGTGCAACTCTTTCTACACGCTGCCGGGAAGGACCCAACCTCACAAAACAGGTGCTCTCGCCCCCCCCCCCCTACAATCTCCAAAGTGAACCCACCCCCAAGACAGTGACCATCTTTGTTCAGTCCACTCCAACTTCCCCTTCCCCCTTCCCTCCACAATCTCTTATCTCTGTTTATCCTCTCGGACAATGGAGGGGAGGGGGTGAAGGGTATTCTAAGAATGTGTGACATAAGTGGATGCCATTGCAATTCACAGAAGGAAGACATGAGTGGACTGGCATTTGAACTTTTGAACTGAATCGTTTTTTTTTTCGGGGAAATCTATCGCAAAAACTTCGACTTAGAAGATGTTCACTTCGAGTTATCGAGACAGTGTTTTAAAGAAAAGTATAGAAATGATTCGGGACTTGATTAAAAGTTCCAGTTAGCGGATTATTCGACTTATAGGAAGTCGAGTTATCGAAGTTCGACTGTATCTGTAACATACATTTGCAAATTGGTTATTATGAAGATACTTTATTCTTTCTAATATATATTCCTTAACTAAAGGAATTACAATTGCAGTATCATTTAATTTTTATAATGACTGAGAAGAGTTTTTCTCAAATTAGCTTTTTCTGAGCTAATTTTAGAAAAACCCAAATAGTCTAACATGTAGATAGGAGATGAGAAAAATGTGCACTAATTAAAAAAAAGTTTGTTAATTCACAAATTCATTATCAAGTGTTGTGATTGTAATTTCTGCATAAATTGGATTTTGCAATTTTTAATAATGTGAAAAATAAATGAAAAAATATTTGGTTTAAACCAATGTGGTTTAAACCAACCAACACTGCATAGTGCATCTATTTTATGCACTTTCGGAGGCAAGCATATATTTGCTGGGACGGTTTTTGCCAGTTTTTGTCTAAGGCAAATACTCGTAATACGAATAATTTTTGAAGGTACAGTGAGGAAAAAAACCCAATCAGCTAACTGCCTAAGTGAAGTGCCAAGGATAAACACAAATACCCGAGATAACAATCATCCGCAAACGTTTCCCGGTAGAACACTAATACTTTCATTGTTTAATATTGACACAATAAATAAATACATATGCAAGAAATAAAAAGAAAAAATGCAAAAAGTGAAAAAGGCCTAAAAAGCAGAAGTTTTTATTTTTTGCAGAGAAATAATCTGCTATAATTACAATTATACATTGAGAAAACTTATTTCCTTACACCTAAAAAACATATTTCATAAAGAAGATTCCACAAAAACCAAACTGAAGTAAAATTTACGACAGTGACGTCCTTAAATAATGTCACACTTTTTTTTTCACCTATATTTGACCTCCTCCCTCTTTTGTCACATGCCCTGCTATGTTTCATAAGCATGTCACACTTCTTGTTACCCCCTCCCCTCCCCTTGTCACAATTTCACAACCCCCTCTCCCCCTCGAAGTGTAACATCATTTATGAATCTTGATCACTTATGATGAGTCTGGATATCCCACATTAAAAGATTGATTCACAAATCCTCTAGATATTTTAACAAATATTCACATTAAAATATTTACCGGTTATTAAATTTTATACAGTAAAATTTGTTAAAATTGACTAAAGGGATGTTTTAGACAAAAATATGTTTTTAAATAAATGGAATTTTAATCAATCACTCAGGTTGAAAGGTTTCGCATCTGCCCGACATGAATATAAAATGAATTAGAAGTTGCCACAACTTGTTAAAAAAATTCTCCAACAGAGTTTATGAAAGACTGGCCCCACTTGATTCGTGCGCATCATCGTTTTTACTTTCTGCTACATCCAATAAATCGATGAAAGTATCCATACTTTTCGTAAAACTTCGAAAATTTCTCTGAAAGGAAAATAATGCTGTCCACTCTTTGAGAAAAAATAGTAATGGCTAGGGTGACTATATTTTTGAGCTTCAATTTGGGGACATGTCCCCAAATCCACGGACAATTTGGGGACACCAGAAAAAAAAAAAAAGAAAAGGGCTAACGCTTTCTGTAGTAGTTAGTAACAAATCAAAAAACAAAATTTGATTGCTCATTTATATTATTATTATTATTTTTGACGTATTACCATCATACATAGTACATCAAACTTATACATTCATGAAAAACTTTTTTCAGAAATTGTTTCCCAATACTGCGAAAAAGTTGTCGAAAATATGCGTACACATTCTAAAATAAATATATATATTCCGGTTCCATGTTTCTGTTGAAATATGCAAAATTCGCCAAAAGTTATGGAAATTTGCAAAAATGTAATACAGGGTTCCCGCCAAGAATATGATACAAAAAAAGTGAAAAAAGTCACCATTTAAGAAAAAAAAGTGACCAAAAAAGTGATCAATTAAAAAAAAAAGTGACCAAATGAGAATAAGCTTTGCATTACCACTAAAACACTTGTAGAAAAAATGTTTACAGGTTTTTAAGCATAGAAAAATATATAATTACATTTATTTTCTTCACATGCAAAAGTTCCATCTAGAACTATACGAGCCTACTTTCATACATTCCAACTTCAGATTTATACTCTTGCTGTCTCTCTCTCTCTCTCTAAATTCTCATTTAGCTTTAGTTCTTGATTACTTCAAATGTACCATTTTCTACGGTTAATACATATTCATTCACTCATCAATTAATTTACTTGTTCATGAATTTGTACACTTATTTATTTTTTCACTCCTTCATTTATTTACCCATTCATTCTTTCACTTATTCATTCATTCCTTGAGAAATATCCTTAAAAATCTTGGTCAACAAATTTCATAAAAAATAGGCTTGTTTAGTTCAGGTTGAACTTCGTATTTGTTGTTCTTTGGCCTAACATCTTTCCAATAAAGTTTGTTCGAAGCAAATCTGTCAGTTAGATCAGGATTTATATAGGATTGAATCTTCCCCGTACGTGCTAATGTTAAATTTTCTGAACTGTTCAAAAATGAACAAAAATTGTTCAAATCTAAAAAAATATTTCACACCGAGAGCTTCTTCCAATAAGCTTGTCCATGAGAACTTGGATCATATGCCTAGTGTTTACATAATATGCTTTATTTTTGCCCATAGGTGCTAATGTTAAGATTTTTTGAACTGTTCAAAATTAAACGAAAAATTTTTCAAATGAAAAATTAAAATATGGAAAGTAAAATCCTCACCAAGATCTTTTGAATTGGTCAATTTCCTCAAAAGCTATTGGGAGGGGGGGGGGGAACCAATAGACACAAATTTTGCCCATTTCAAAACCCTACTTTCAAATTTTTCATTTCTTATTTAATTACTTCTTTGACTTTTCTTCATTTTTAATGATATTTTTATGATACATTAAGCCTTCTTTCACACTTTATTTTTTGGGAAAGTAGGCTAAAAACAACAGAAGTTCAATCCTTAACTAATCTTCCATAAATAAACATCACCATCATCTCAAATAAAAAATCATTTAAAAAAAAACAATGGTTTTTCATCAGACACAGAAAGAAAGCAGCCATACATATATATGCCAGGGGTGACCAATTATGCTAGCAATTTACAGAATCAACTTTATTCTTTAATGTGCGAAACAAGAAAAATTATTTAAAATGTTTGATCACAAAAATAAAATTAATTATAGGTAATAAAAATATTTAGAATATCAGAGGAGCATGAGCAAAATATTTGAAACAATTAGATAAATTAAAGGTATGTATATACAAGGAATATTATAATCCCTTATTAAAAAATTTAATTCAGAATATTCTTTGATGCCAAAATTAAAACACCAAAAATAAGTACAGTGAAACCTGTGTAAGTTGACCACTTGCGGTGCAGCACTTTAGGGGTCAACTTAGACAGTTGGCCAAGTTACAGAGGGTGAGATAGAAGGTGCAAGGCTGATTCTGGTCATGAAAAAAAGTGGTCAACTTAAACAGGTGGTCAACTTACAAAGGTAAAGGTAGTCAACTTTACAGGTTTTACTGTACTTCAAATGCATGCTAGTGCAAGGCTCAAAAGAGAATGAAGCAGTTTAATATTTCAAAATTTGCTTTCATTGGGATTACTACAGAAATAAAGTTAATTTGAATATTATTCATATTTATGTCAAATTACATATTTTAGAGCAAGTAAAAAATAAAAATCTTTCGGTTGACAACTAAAGAAGCAAATAAAATCAATTATAAGCATAAAACACAGTAAAAGGGTCAATGCCTTGTTAAATCAAGCAAGGAAATCGCTAAATTAAATGCATTCTGTTCAAGAAATGATTTTGATTATAATCCTTTGTCCAAAGCTAATTTAGAAAGTACAGATACCAAAAGTAAAATACTTGAAAAGTATACTTTAAGTGCTTAATTATCCTGTAGCAAAAAGTTTTTAATTTGCAAATCATTCAAAGGTTAAAAATGAAAATGATAAGATAGAATAGCCATTGAAAAGCAAAAAGAAAATCAATACAGTAGGAATGCTCAAAAATTTTAAATGTTAATATAAAAAATTCAGAAAAGAATGCTTCAAAAATTTAGCGAACCATCACCCCTGGTATATAAATGGTAGTATTCTGTAAAAGTTCCAATTTAATCAGTCTTAGATTTCTTTTGAAAAAATGTTGTGATTAGGGAAGATTTTCTCTTCTGTATTTTTTTTTTTTTTCAATTTCATGTGCCCCTTTGCTCTTGAGCACCCTCTATCATTGTCCGAACAAGCTGTATTTCTGTAAAATCTTTATTTCTAATGCCCTCTTTTAACTTTTCATTTGCTTCATCAAGTAGCTTTGTGGAATCTATTTTATTTGCATTTTTCGTGGTGTTTATAGGAAAAGTTTGGTGGTTATATATCACTTTATGAGATACCCCCCCCCCCCCCAAAAAAAAAAAAAAGTGATTTTAGGTGACAATTTGCTACAAAAAGTGACTTTAAGTGACCAATGAAAGAAAAAGTGATTTTAGGTGAAAAAAGTGACTTGGTGGGAACCCTGGTAATATTTGACTACTTTCAAATTTCTCATTGCGCTAGATCGGTTCCCAACCTTTTCTCATTGCAGCCCCATTTTTAACAAATAAGCATCCCGGAATCCCAAGTACGTAAACATATACAAACACACATTTTCACGCAAGCATTTTTACACGAAAACGAGATCAGATTTCAAGCTGGCTCTGTATCCAACCTTACATTTGTAAATTGTATGTACTATTGTTTTTATGTATGAGCTACTACTATGGAAGTTATATTTTTTCAAACCAAGCTTATCATCTAGCCTGGTTATCTAGCTGTCTCATTTTCAAAATCATTTTTATAGAATCACCGCTTTTCTATGCCATTTGAAAAAATTGGTAAAATTATCCATTAAAATTCTTAATAAATGATGCAATTATTATTTCTTGACCCATTAAATACTTTCAACAATGCAGTTTAATAATATTAATTTCTTATCAACCACATTATATTTTCTTTGAATTTATAATTTTATACATTTCAGACTCATTTTCATACAAGTTAAATACTGTCAGTACATTAAAACCTATTACAGAAAAAAATTCTCCAAAATATCTCTTCAACTGAAATAAAAATTCAATCACAATAGGAGGGAGCATCAACTATCCATTTAGTTTTACAAATAACTGTGCAAGTCACCAAGGGGGAGTTACATCACATCAGTTCCCAACATAATGCTGAAAGTAAAAATAGAATATAACAATTGATACAAAAAAATGTGCACAATTTTAAAATCAGTTCTCAACTAATTGCAGTAGAGAGAACTGAAACTTTTCTTGGGGGGTCTTTAGATGTGTATTTGCCACCATACTGGAATTGCACAGATGGGGGACCCTAAAAATCACCCTTGGTTGTGCCCCAGTCTTCTTGAAGCACATAACATAGTGCTGACTCCAGGATGAAAGGGCCGCCAGGGGGAACTCCGAAAAGGGCACCATGTTTTCTTCAAAAAGGGCACCCTTGAGTTGTGCTTTAAATTTTTTTGCTCCCCCCCCCCCCCCCCCCCCGCATTAAAGCTCCTTTGCTTAAATTTTTACAGGTAAAAAAATTTAAGCGTTTAAAAAAAAAAAGCTTGCAAGGTTAGCAAGGTTGCAAACTTTGCATGTGTACCTCAAAATATAGTTTTTCATTTTGAAAAATATATACATATATATGGTATCACTTATGCGCATTTTTATATGTATTCTGCTGCAGAATTATGAACTACTCAACAAAAAAAAATTTTAGGTCTTGGTGACATTTCTCCATGACCAAGTTTGGAAGGGGATTACCAAAGTTGCAACAAATCCGGAAAAGACTCCCCACAAAAGTACTCCCAATGTGGCCGTACAAGTCTTAACGTTGGCTTTGACTATTATTAGCAAGTATTTCAGGTGACGGTAACCTCGGATTTCAAACTTAGTGCTATTTTAAACGTCAAGTTTTCTTGCGTCAATCATAGAGCTTTCAAATTTTTCCTTAATCATTTTGTTTCTAATTCAATTGAAACATTTTTTTTTTCTTTTTAGAGGAGGGGTGGGGTGGGAACTTTGGAGAAAATAGCTTTTTAATTTTACTCAAAATATTTTGTCCTTTTTACCATTAAAAAATAAATTATATCAGGTGATAAAAAAAATGCTGCACAATTAATTATATGCAAGAAAACACTACAATTACATAAGATAATTTTTCACAAGCAAATGGGAGCCACATGCTAGTACAATCTTTACTTCTTTTATTCTTCTGTGGGCAAATTTTATGAGAGGAAAATAGTGTGCAAATTATGCTTGTATTCAACACCTTATTTAATTTGTTAATTTTTTTTCTAATAAAGCCATAAATTTCGGGAGGTGGGGTTCAAAGTCTTGGAAATAAATAACTATTTAGGCCCAATAAGCGTTTTGCTGTTCACTGTTTAGAAAATAAAAAGAAATATTATAAACCTAAAGCAGATGGTAAAAGATTGCTGCCGGATTATACGCAATTCGCTAAAATTAGCATATGATCGTTTCCCGCGTGCAAACGAAGAAAAGCATATACATGAGACCAGGCTTGGAGTCGATTACAAAGAAACGTAATCGATTACAATTACGATTACAAAGGGAGAAATTGAGAGATTATGATTACGATTGTAATCCTTTGCTAAAAAGTAATTACGATTACGGAAGCGATTACAGTCGTTGAAAAATGTAATCGATTACGATTATGACATCCAATTACGATTTTGATTACGATTAGATTAGCATAAAATTATCCGATATTATGCATACAACTTATTTTTGCAATAATGTCACAAATCAAAAAGTAATGATTTTTAATTAAATTTTTGATTTAATAAGAGATAACTGAAATGATGATGAATGCAATTATAATGAAATAATTTCAACATCACAGTTCTTGAATTATGACGTCGTTGCAGAAATGAGAAATTTGTAATATATATATATATATATATATATATAAAATAAGGAAAGGCACATTCCTAACTTTTAAAATTCATGTGAGGGATAACTACATTGATCGTATTTTGTATATAAAAAAAGACGATGCACTAAATGTATATAATGCATAAGTGATTTACCTGGTTCATTGTTATTTTGTGTGCGTACAATCAAAATTTTAGCTGGCCGCAATTTCTAAAAATGTAGTATATTTCTCCATTGTATTTATTTTCTAGTTTAAATTGTGCAAATATTTCATGTAACACCAATTAATTTACTGTAAATAATAATTTTGTATGATTCTGTATGAAATCACTTATAAGAGGTGTATGGATTGCACAAGATAACAAAATATTCAGATAGTGTAAGAGATAAATAATCCTTTGAAAATAAATGCTGCATTTTAAATAATTTCAAAAAATTTGAACATGAACATTCAAATAACTCTTAAAAAATTAGTAATCGTTAAAATGTAATATGAAGAATAATTATAATATGAATGACTATAATATTTTAATATGATTTCTTGTGGGAATTTTTTTTTTCCATGTAACTGTTTTAATAAAAAAATAAAGGGCAAGTAATTTTACAATACAAATTTAACGTACAAGATTAAACTGAAATACAAAATTCAGTTGAGGTAATTCTAAGAAGGAAAAGATAATTAACTGTTTAAAGTAATTCCTAAATATGAATTCATGCATGTAAAAAACAATTGTGAGAATGTCTGAACATAATCTCTTTTTCTTGTACATGCCTATTAATTAAAAAGAATATTAGCATTAAAATATAAATAAATTTAAGATTTAAATGTATGTATTTTTTTAAATATTCGAAGAACATATTTAAAAAAACAATAATAATCACACGTTTCCAGGATTAAGATTTCATACATAAGCATAGAGCATCATGTAACACCTACTCCTAAATTGCTGAAGTGTAAATGTGATATTGTTTGGAAAAATTCTTCACTTCCGCCATTAAAGAAAGGAGAAAAACGCCAAAAGGCATTTCGTGACATTCTCTTTCCACTAGATTTTCGGGGGGCAGTCTGCTTCGAATATTGAAAGGGAAAATGGGGCGTCCATTTCATGCTGGCTCCAGACTCTCGCCTATTGCTCAACCGTTTGCATATGTTTTGAAGGGGTAATTTGTGCTTCCCCTTTCTTATCTACCCCGAAATCTTTTTGACTTGCGGACAGATTACCGCTCTTTTAACCGAAACTGGACGACGCGAGGAGACCCCCTTGAGAGCCCCAAGGCGATGCGAGTGACATATCCAGAAGTCCTGTATCTAGACCCTTTTTTCTCGGGCTCTCCAGCAGCCATTCCCCGGGGAGAGTGGAGCCGCAATTAAGAATTCTGAGAAACCGCAACAAGCAGGACAAGAAGCGTTTCTGGCAGACTATATGGTCCTGCCATCAAGGGTCTGCGACCGCCACAGAACCTTTTATATTATGATCGCCCGTAGGTTACAAACCACTTAGGATAGGATAGGTCGCCTCAGTACACAGCTTGAATCCTTTTTCTTGTAATCTTATCTCTTCTATTCAATGGTAGAACTAAAAATTTCAGCTTTCAGCAGGTCAAGATTACACGATTACAGGACCAGCAGATTACGGATTTTTTCCTTAAGATTACGATTAAAATTACGGGAGAAAAGGGATTACGGGATTACACAATTTCGATTATGATTATAAGAAGATGCCACTGTCAGATTACGATTATGATTACGATTTTGTCAAAATGTAATCGATTACAGCCGATTACGATTACGTAATCGCGATTACTCCAAGCCTGCATGAGACACAAATACTATTTTCAGCACATATAAACTGATTAGTATGTAGAAATCAAAATGTTTAAATTGAAAGGAAAAGCAAAGCGTATTTGGCTTTGAAAATAGTATTTAAATGTTTTGTCTAAAGTATAAATTTTGCGAAATGACGCCGACGTCGTTTACTGTTTTATTTTATTATATTTTCAGTAGTGAGGCTAAATGCTAAACCCAGAACAAGTACACATCATGGAACCCCAAATTCGTAATCCCAAGATTTAAAAAAAAAAATTTAAAAAAAAAAAAACGGCTCTTGATTTCAATGAAAAATCGGGAAGCATATTTTAGTTTTTTTTTTTTTTTTTGTGGGGGGGTGGGGGGAATAAGCATTTTAAAAATATGAAAAAATGAATTGTAATGAGCATGTTTAAGATAAAAATGTACAGTTTTCATAATCGTGTCAGAAAAAGTTTTCATATTTGAGATCGCGAATTCTGAAAAAGGGTTCGTTTTCGCGATTCCGAGTTCTTATTAATTATTGCTTTAATTCTAAGTTAATATCATAACGTTTTGCTTTTTTTTTATTTTTTGTACTTTTATTGTATTTATTATTGTGTTTTAGACTGAGCTCTAAATTTTACGCAATACAGAAAATTCGTAAAATTGAAGTGTGGGCTTTCTTTTTTTTTTCCAATAATCTAATCTTTTGTAATTAAAAGACTTTAATAAGTGGCTAGAGCATATAAAATCATGTCAGAATTTGAGTAAATTCTTTTCTTGTATTGTTTAATTAATGAGGTTAAAAAAAACGGGAAAAGTCTGCATTTTTCGATGTTATGTCACGAGCGTAAGACGTCCTTTACTTCGTTTTTTGTGCCAAATTTCTCGACTTATAAGCGAGTATATACAGTATTAAAAAATGCTATTAATGAATGAAATGCTAATAGCAAATTATGAGTTCGAATGCTATTTGCAAAATTTGTTGAATCAGGGCCCACAATCCGGAGCAATCGCCGCTCCGATTGTTCCGGATTTGAAGTCCCTAATTATGTTTTAACATAAAAAAATGGTTTTTTTTTGCTCGATTTTTTTTTTTTAATCGGGAGTTTTAAGAATTGCCGCACATCACAGGTAGCGGGCCGCAAGCAGTCCATCCTGACTATAAATAGCATAATTTAACTAGCAGATATAGGGCTACAAACACCTGTAAAGTGAAAAAAAGGCAGGTGATTCATCCCCTTACAGAACTACTGTGATATAACCCCCCCCCCCCCCTTGGCGACTTTTTCGTTGGCGCCAAGAAATCGTCGCCAACAACAAGATTTTTATGTCGCCAACTTCAAACACAATACAACACTCTTGGCGATGATTATATCGCCAACAATGTTACATCATACACATAGCAAACATGTCAAGAAAAATCACTAAAAAACAGTAAAATACCAAAAATTGCAAATTATATCAGACACAATATCAACGCTACTATGTAAAGCACGTACAGCATTTTTCAAAAGCAATTCAATACATTAACGGATCGATAATTACTCGAAAAATAGAATTATGTCCTTTACAAACACTCAAAGTTGAATAAAAACCCTTTCTTTAAAGAACACGCAATTTATGCCCAATAATAACTACTGCAATGATTCATTATTGAATAAAATGATATGCACTCTTTAATGAAAAACATAATTAAAATATCGCGCAATTCAACGCAAAACGAATGTTTATTAAAGCTGTGGGAATTTTAAAATAAGAGACTTCATTAGAAAATATATAACATTGATCAATTAAAGCACATATTACATCAATCTATTGGAAGCCTACACTAAAACTAGCATAAAAACTAGACAATAAATTTAATAACGGTCATCACTTCAAGTACATTTTGTCTTAAACTATTGGAAACCAACATTAAAAATACCATAAAAACACTTCGTTGAAAGAACACGCATTTCATGCACAATAATGACTATTGCAATTAATTATCATTACATAAAATGACATGCATTATTCAAAGAAAAACATAGTAAAAATATCGCGCAATTGCACGGAAAACTTCAAATACATTTTACATTAAACTAACGGAAACCCACTTTATCAAAACTAGCAACGCCCCTAATTACTACAGCTAATATTTTAGAACAATTGAAAATTCATTGTTTTATAACCTTACAAACACATAACATAAGCAGATAATAAACTAACAAAAATAAAGAACTCACTTTAAACCAGTTGGCTTTTCAATGTTAATCCCAAATAGCATCAAACTTACAATCCAATACGACGAAATGGTCCGAAAATTACCACTTTCTTTTTCTTTGCTTTTAGTCACAATTAACCAAACTTATGCACTTATCAACCAAAACAATTTCGTACTTCAGATAGCAAACTACAAACCACGTTTCCGTCAGATTCGAAAAATGGCGCCTTAACAAACTAATATGAATTCATTTATCTCGCCATAATACAAAACAATTGAACTAAATTAATTCACTTTAACACTTTACATTCTTCCTTTATCAACAGGAAATTCTTCCTTTATCAACAGGAAATATCTCCAAACTTTAGCGATGAAATTAACTACTAAAAAGCTACCTATTAGTTAAAGAGAACTTTCTAAAGGTCCAACCATCACACTCTAAAAACACCCATTGCATAATCAGGGTTGCCACACATTACCTCAGCCAACATCGATGGCGCTGGGTAAACGAAAAGATATCGCCAACCGAAAATCATTACAAATTGGCGCGCTAGCTCGAATGTCGCCAAGGGAGGATTATATCACAGTAGTACCCCCAGTTGTTCCAAGAAGCTGAAGGGGAGAAGACAATAATGCTCTGGCGTTCTGAGAAAACTAGTGGGGACAAATAAAGGTGGGGGGATCCTCTGGATTAAAGTTTTCCTACTGCACTGCCTGCTTTGAAGTCCATTTGGCCGATGTGTCATGGTCTGAATAGACCGCAGGGCGCATAGAAAAAAGAAGAAAGGAGCCGCGGGGCGCAAAAAAGATTGAAAAGGGCCGCCGGGAGCGGCGCCCTGCCAAAATGGCTTAGAGTCAGCACTATAACATTTTTGTGATTTCTCGGGGGAAAGGGGCTTAAAACGAGATTGGGCACAAAGGACATTTAGCATGGTGATGCATTCATAATAAACTTTCCACATTTATCAACAACATTAAATGTAGAGCATCAGAAGATCCACCTAAAGTACATCACTTTTAGGGGTAAACTACAGCACAAGATTTCATTCATAAATGATGTCACCCTTCGAGAGGGGCAGGGGGTTCAAGAAATTGTGACAGTAGATCACTTCTATAAGAGGTACGCAATTGTTCAGAGCTTGAGAAAGAGGAAAAAATTACCGAGACAAATTTGTCCCAGCCCAGTGTTTGAAGGAAGTTGTTTCTTTTGTTGTTGTTGTTGGGGGGGGGGGGGGTATATGTCATCCCACCCGTATGCAAGATGTAAAAAGCAACTCAGATTTAGAAAGCTTTTTCTTCATTTTTTTTCTTTTCAAAATTTTCTCTTTGGAAACAAATTTTGCAAATTCCGTGCAAATTTTTATGAAGAAAACTTAAATTCTATGAATATTGGTACAAAAGATAGTGAGATCTGAAGAAGGCATTGCTTAACTCCAAGGTAAATTATTCCTGAAAAGCAGGAAAGAAATTTTTCTATGCTACACCGACACTTTTTTCCTGATAAAAATATAAAGAACCTAAGCTAAAAGCAATGAATTCATTCTTTGTTATGTTCTTAAATGTATAAAAATGCAGTAGTTTTAATTAAAAGTTATAAATGAACAACTACACAAACTTTACATGGACAGCTGTTAAAGCTTTTGAGAAATAATTTGCATTCGCAACCAAAAGCATTATGCATTACAATTAAATCACAAAAAAAGAACGTTCTAACAATTACGTAATATCAATACCGATGAAACAGTCAATAAAAGCCATATGCGGGAGGTCAAGAAAAAAGGAACTCACCTGCAAATTATTTCACAGAAATGTTTCTTTATGCTACATTACAAAATGCTTTAACCCTAAAATTTGCTTTGGCGCTTCTGATGCTAAAAAAGATCAGAGATATGGGCATAATGTTTCTCCTCTCCGTCAACACTAATAAAGATGAAAGATATAAACGCACGTTTACTCCTCTCCACATCAATTGACGGAGGATTTGTATACGCCGCTGAAGTCTGACGTCACAACATGGCGCTGGGCAGCAAGAAATGAAGCGCTCGTTTTAAATGCTGTATCGCTTTTAAAGAATGGCCTCTTTTTACGATATAACCCAATTTTTTTTCCGAAAATTTGCAGTTAATAGCGAGGTGAAAACCGTTTAAAATCATCACAATTTCAAAGTTTTCGTATGGTACGGAAAATGAGGATATTGGAGGAAATGTACGAACCTCTATATGCGTGATACAATATCTACAGTTTTGGAAAATAACTATACTATAGTCGATGCATTATATAGAAAACAGAATTACTTATGTCGACGAAGTTGTAATTGCAAATGGAAATTAGTTCATTTGACAAAGCTGCTTTATAGCTAAATTTAAGCTCTATTTATTTTGTTCAATTCATAGGCGTAACCAGGGGGGGTTTGGGGGTTCAACCCCCCCCCCCCCCCCCCCATTGGGTATTTACTTATTGAGGCACATTTAGGGACACAAAAAAATTTCTGGCTACGGCCTTGCAAAGCACATATTTTTTCCTCCCTAAGAAAATTAAACACATATGCATATGGTTTTATTTCCTCTTTCTCTGAAGGGTTGTGATCATGACCAAAGTATGCAGCTCATAATAAAGAGGACTTTTCATCTGGTTATAATCAACCCCCTTATCACCTTGGGGAGGGGGGGTTTACAGCGAAAGGTGGCTTCAATCACCGTACCACACACAGACAAAGAGATCCTTTCAATCACTCCAGAGGGTTTTCTTTCCTTCTTGATGTCTTTTTTACCCAAAAGCCCCTACCCTAGCCAACAATTTCAATAATAGATTAAACCCTCAAGCCAGGAAGCTCATCAAGAAACTTAAAGAGCTGTTTGTACTTATTTATGACTTCCTGTCCAAAGTCCAAACACCCATTTTGGTAAAATCTTTTTTGTAAACGAGCTGATTGGAAAACTGATGAACTGTATTTGCATTGCATTCTCATTTACAGATGTTCTCTCATCTCTTGTATTTTAAATTTTTTTTTCTTATTATGGTACATCACTGATTGCATTACAACTCTGGAAATCATCCGTTCAACGTTTCCAATCTGACTGCTACGGTTTAATGCTGCATTTTAATTTACAATCAAGTATTATTTATATTTTAGCTAAATTTTTAATTATTTTCGACACATAATGTTTGCACTCCAGCGATGGACACGTTCGTCATCCAAAGAAAAGACAATTTTATTCAGGCGCTTCCACTTCTGAGGTATGTTTTGCTACAAATTTAACAAAGTTTTTAGAAATTTATTGTGGGGATGAGCCTTTTTGTAGGAGAATTTGTTTTTTTTTTTTCTCTAAAGTTCCACTATTTCCCAGTTTTAATATTATGAATGCCGAAGATAGAAGATTGCTTAGCGCTAAATATTAAATTTTCTATTGCGTTTGAATAAAAATAAACTAATACCCATACAGCACAAGATGGTCCTCAGGATGTCCTGAGTACTCTTGTCAAGTCCTGAGGGGTGGTCCCAAGAATGTCCTGAAATCCCAATTCGAGAACCTCAGGACGATCTCTGACCTGAAAAATGTCCCGCCAAGGACCGCCCTGATAACGTCCTCAGAGCGACCTGAGGCATTAAACGCACGGAAACTCGAGGACGAACGGGATTTTGGGGACATAGTCAGGACTTGAGGAACCTTATGAGGATAGTCACAGGACTTCTAGGACATCCTAAGAATAATGACAGGATTCTTTGTCGTCCCCAGTCGATCCCAAGAACATCGTCAGAACTAAAATATTCCCCACCTAATCCTAACGCGCGACCACTCGGGACAACTTGGGATTTTTAGGACAAAGTTAGGACTTGGAGAACTTTATGAGGATAGTCAGAGGACTTGTAGGACATCCCATGAACAATGACAGGATTCTTTGTCGTCCCCAGTCGATCTCAAGAACATCGTCGGAACTAAAATATTCTCCACCTAATCCTAACGCGCGACCACTCGGGACAACTTGGGATTTTTAGGACAAAGTTAGGACTTGGAGAACTTTATGAGGATAGTCAGAGGACTTCTAGGACGTCCTATGAACAATGACAGGATCCTTCGATGTTCCCAATCCATCCTGAGAACACTGTCACAATCAATACTTAGCACCTAATACTGTCTTGAGTTCATCCTCAGGAGATCATCACTAAGACTCGTAGCACCCTGCCAGGACATACTTTGAACAATGACAGGATGAATGCCGTACCCAGCTCATTGCAATGCATTATTGAAATTTATATAAATTAGAAAACCAGCAGACACAAGTAAAATACAACCAATTGACAGGCATGACTGGTCAGTCCCATTGTTAGTTAAGAGCCTCAGCTTCTTTACAAATAAAGGATGCAAATAAGCAAACACTAAGCACTTGCTTTCCACGTAAGTGCAACAATGGAACAAGGAGTCATGACATAAATTTTTGTTTTATACTTGTGACAGCATTTTTTCTTGTTTATCTGAAAAAATTTCAAAACCATAACAATTATATTCAAATTTCCACAAAATACTTCATGCAATATGTACTTAAATTGACGTTTGTGTGTGTGGGGGGGGGGGGGATTTTACCAATTTACTCTCCCTGCCCCCTTTTTTTTTGTTGTTAAAGAAATTACTTGACCTTCATGTTAGTATTAAAAAAATAAATGTTAGTTTTTATTATTTCTGATAGTGAATAACAGATTTTACATTATTTTGATGTGGTGAATTGAGATTTGTATCAAATATTTATGCAACTTAAGAATTTTCATTTAAATGAAATAGAATTTTACAAAAGATTTTTAATTGAATGAAATAAAATTTTAGAAAAAAAAAACAATATTAATAATAAAATAAATAAAACAAATATTCAAATTAAAAAAGTGCATTTAGATATGTTCCGAGTTAAAACATAAAATGTTTGAACGGCAATAAAAAAAATCAGCATTTGAAATTCGACTTTCAATATTACGGTTAATATTAATAAATCTGAAAACATACTTTTAATTAGACCATTCAAAACAAATGCAAATGGCTTATGAAAAAAATTTATTTGAAAATATAACAAAAAATACATTACAAGTCATACATAAATTTAATCTCTTTCTTTGTTTCAAGCAGTACTTTCAGTAACCATCATTTTAACATTTCCTAAAAAGAAAGAAGTTATGAATAAAACTTAATTTACAAGAACATTGTTTTTTTTTTCTCTGTGCACCAATGTGGATAAAGTTTTACATAAATGAAACTTACATAAAAGAGAAGCATGATTTATGCATTATTTTTGAATAATAATAAATAAAATAGTAAATACAGTGCCACAAACTTTTTCTTTTTTATGGAGGATTGTTCCTAAATTTCTTCCTTGAAAAACACAAGCAATAAAAAGTACAATTACATAATTTGCATGTTGTGCATTGAAACCGTCCCCCCCCCCCTTTAAATTTTTTTTACTATAGGTATTACAGCACAACGGTAACCATTTCATTCCAAAACAATATTTTTCAAGCAGCGTTGCTGATAAATACCAAACAAGAGCCCGTGATCGAATACGCGCCCCTCCCCTCTTTTCCCGCAAATTTCCTTTACGTAAAAATACCGATTAATCGTGCTGACCGCCCTTCAAACTTGGATTGTCATTGAAATTATAAAGGAGAAATAAAAGAAATAATTTCAAAAATAGCGAAAACGATTCTTTTGCAAAAACTGGCCATTCCCGAATATGAGTAGGTAAATTGCTCATTAACGATCTTAAATGCAATCACAAAATATTGTTTGCATTGTATTAATTACAGCTTTCATGCTGTGTTTTAAAACTATATTTTCTTTTTTTTTTTTTTTTTTTTTTTTTTTTTTTTTTTTTTTTTTTTTTTTTTTTTTTTTTTTTTTTTTTTTTTTTTTTTTTTTTTTTTTTTTTTTTTTTTTTTTTTTTTTTTTTTTTTTTTTTTTTTTTTTTTTTTTTTTTTTTTTTTTTTTTTTTTTTTTTTTTTTTTTTTTTTTTTTTTTTTTTTTTTTTTTTTTTTTTTTTTTTTTTTTTTTTTTTTTTTTTTTTTTTTTTTTTTTTTTTTTTTTTTTTTTTTTTTTTTTTTTTTTTTTTTTTTTTTTTTTTTTTTTTTTTTTTTTTTTTTTTTTTTTTTTTTTTTTTTTTTTTTTTTTTTTTTTTTTTTTTTTTTTTTTTTTTTTTTTTTTTTTTTTTTTTTTTTTTTTTTTTTTTTTTTTTTTTTTTTTTTTTTTTTTTTTTTTTTTTTTTTTTTTTTTTTTACAATCCCCTTAAAAACTTCAATGGCGTGCGGTTTGCACAATACCCACCACCACTGGAGCTCGCATCCTTTTTTTGTGTGTGGGGGGGGGGGAACTGACTTTGTTACGCTTTGGAGAGGGAGGGTCCACAGCTTTTGGGGAGGCGTGCGTTAACACATTTAATGGACATGTTTTTACTTAACTTTACATTAAAGTTGAAACCGTTTTTAGTTAAATTAAAGTTACAATTAGCTTTGCAAAGATGTCTAAACGCCTACTTTATTTTCGGAAAAACCGCCCCCCCCCCCCCCCGAGAATTTAAAGCAATATCGGGAAGTTTCAAATTTCTAAAAACTGGGATCGTTTTTTTTTTTTTTTTTGAAATAGTAATTTTAACACATCAAAAATAAATACATTTTTATGAAATTTTCATTATAATAGAATTATTTTCCCCAACATTACTGTTAAAGCATATTAAAACAGACAACATATTTATTTCGTAATGTTGGTACCTGTAAAAAATGTTTCTGTTGAGAATGAAAAAAAGGAAGTTGTTAATATTTTTTATTTACATAGGGATCATTCATAAATGATGTCACGCTTCGAGGGGGGAGGGGGTTTCGTGAAATTGTGACAAAGTGTGACAAGGGGAGGGGAGGGGGTAACAAGAATTGTAACATCATGCATTATGCAACATAGCGTGACGCATGACAAAAGGGGGGGGAAGGGGTCCGCTGAAGTGTGACATATTGTGACAAAGGGGGGTAGGGGGTCAAATATATGGGAAAAAACCTTGGCCTTTTTAAAAAAAAAAAATTTTTGTTTTGAAATGTATAATAGTGCTTTAAACAGTGTTTCTTGTCAAAAAATTACCCCTTCAACTGTGTCGTTAAAGTTGTAATAAAATGCTATGAATAAAACAGATATATTATTGCTTATAATAATTTAAATCAACGAGTAAAGAAAAAAAAATATTTTGAATTTTAATCTTATTTTCTGGAAAGCAACCAAATCAAATAAATTTTTAGAATCAATAATACTGCAATAAAAAAGCCTATTGAATTTACTAGTTAATTTTCTCAATTATAGATTTGATATAAAATGTTATGTTTGACGCTTGGTCATGTATCTAAAATAAAAATAATATAGCGTTACAATGTTATATGTTCTGTAACAATATTTTAAGACTGAAAACATCTCAAAATTCCCAATGTTCCCAAATTTCCCAGTTCCTTCCCGAAAATTTACTGGCTTTTAGCAAACCGAAACCAGTCGCAAACCGAAACCATCGAACTAAAATAAAATGAACCAAATATAATAAAAAGAAATCACAAACACATTCTGAATCTAAAAGTAGTCCATGATCCTATAACCAGCTTCACAAAAATTGATTATATCGGTTTAAATACTCTTAAAAAAACCCTTTTAAATAATTTTATTTGTAACACTAAATTATGTTGCGAATCACCCTCATGGCAAGACATTTTACATGCGCGCCATCTCGCGCCAGTGGAATCGTCCGGACAAACTTTTACTATGGAGATTCGTCTCCTTCTATTTACTCCGTGGCTAAAAAGAAAGAAAGAACTCAGTGGCTGAGCGGTCAAATCGACTGGCTCCGGTGCCTCCCTGCGCGGAGAGAAAGAGGCGTGGGTTCGATTCCCACCTTTGCCCTGGGTGTATTTCCTTCTTTGTATATTAAAAGCTGTTGTGCTGTCTTGTTCTATCTGTCAAATTGGACGAGAGTTTGAGGCATATCCTTGAGAATAGCAAATAAACTCGAATATTTATGTGACCTGAAATGGTCACAAACAAACAAACAAACAAAAAGAAAGAAAACGGCGTGATCGTGCATCTAAACAATTCTTCTTCGGAGTTTTATTTCGTGATCGGATTAAGATGTGAGTATGTTTTCTTATTTGTTGGGTACTTAATTTGTTGAGATTTAATTTTAGCATGGGGTAATATTTTAAGAACGATTCATTTTTGTACTTCTAAAATGCTGGCAGTGAAAGATTTAAGGGTTGACTAGTATGTACTGTATTATTAGTGATATAGCTATTTATTCATTTAAGTAATTTACTATCGTGTTATTTCACTAGTAGATGTTCGATTTTTCCGCAAACACGAAATTTTTATTTAAAAAAATATTCTGATGATTTTACCTCGAGATTACCTCGTATTTATAGATGCATTTTTAATTTTCTCTTTGTGTCGTTATTTTTTAGTTTTCAAATTTTGTCTGTTGCATTTATTTAATAAAAACTTCCATTTTTTCGAGATTAAATTTCTTTATTTTGTAAAATATTTAGATAATTATAGAGGTTGCATTTTTTTATTTTGTGTTTGTTAATGTTTCTTTTTTTAAAAATCTTCTCTTGAATATTAATTTCGTTTATTAAATTAATTTTGAAACTGAATCGATTGACTCTGTATTTGTTTTTTCTTTTTTAATTCGCTTTTAATTTTTGCTATTGTATCACTTTTGTGAAATTTAGATGCATTTTTTTTTTTTTCAATTCTTGAATTTTATTTTTATATTGATATGTATTTATTAAATTTGAGTGTTAAAATTACTTCTTTTTAATTTGATGTTTTCAGATTTCCTTTTTCTCGTACTAAGATGCAATTTTAATTTTTAAGATTCCAAGAAAAATCTTTAATTTTGCTTTATAATTTAATTAGGGTTTTTTTAAAAAATTCGTTATCATTTATCTGATATATAGTATCATATTTAATTTTGTTGCTGTGGTACTTTCTTGAATATTATCTATTGATATGTGTTTAGTTTTTAGGGTACTTAATTTAGGGATTTCTGTTTAATGTTTTCAAGAAATAAGGTTCCTTTTCTATCATTAAATTTTGTTTGTTGCTATTAGGACTTCTTGAATTTTATCTATTGATATTCCCATTGATTTTGAGGGCTGTTCATTAATGATGTCACTCTTTTCCCCATATATTTGACCCCCCTCCCCCCTTTGTCACATATTAAGGCAGATTTTACTTCTCTATTAACTATTTTGTTTTTAGTTAAATAAAATTAGAGACCTTTCTTTAAGAAAAAGTTGTTCAGTAGTTCACAAAACCAAACTGGATTCTATACTTAATCAATATAAAATATCTTCATCTGTTTTTTCATTTTTATTATAGATATATCTAGAAGTGAATCGGTTTTTAAATTCTTTTTATTGAAGATGACTATTCCTTACTTTCACCACTTTGATTCACATTGTTATTGTTTTTATAGTTACATGAAAACACAAGTGCAATTTGTGATGAAGAAGAAAAATTAATTATGTTTTTTGAAAATTTTGACCTGATTGTTAAAAAAATAAGCAAAATAGAGTTGTTTTGTGATGGCGAAAGAGCTGTAAGAATGTAAAAACAAAATTTTCTTTTTTATCTGATCAGGTTATCATTTTTGCTATGTGTATTTAATTGTGCGACTGAAACATTTAATATCACCTGTGGATTGAGCTATGAATTTGGAAAAAAAAATTAATCAACCATTTTAATTATCAGTTGATAAAGTTGTCTCCGAGAGAGGGTAGATTTCTTGCCAAGGAACTAAATCAAAAGCTTTAGCAACCATATGGTTCACCAGCAACACCTTGCAGATTTAGAACTATCCACTACCTGAACCGTTAATTTTAATAATTTAATGAATTTTATTTTAAAATCGATAGCTATAAAAGTCTCAAATATAAATAAAAGCTCGATTTTAAATAAAAAACAGTTAAAACATTGTTATAATAATCCATTTTTTAATATAATTGATGTTAAGGGGTACATTGAATTTTTTTTTTTTTTTTTAAGCTTTATTAAAGTTTTCTTGTCAAGATGGAGGCAAATGAAATGCTGAAGGGATGACCTTGATTATCTGAGCTTTACACCTGAAGTGGCAAGAGCCCAACAAAAAAGACTGAAAAATTCCTGCCTTGCAACAGAAGCTTTCAAAATTGATTTTTTGTAAGTATGCTTTTCCTTGTAAAAACATTTTTTAAAAAATGAAATAAATATAGAAATATGGACAGGTTTAACTGTTGAATTTTGTCTGGCATATTATTTAACTGTCTAAAAAGATTAAGGGATTCATAGAAGAAAGGGTCTTCATCTTGCATGTTACTTTGTTTTTCCCTCTTCTATTTTCGAGTACCTCTGAACCAATTTGATGCATTTTTTAAATATGTTTCTCTTGCAGCATAATTTATATTTGCATTTTCATATTGAAATTTATTCATCCTCATTGACTTGTATATTTTTATTAATTGTCTTGAGAAACTATTTAAGAATGGTTTAGCATTTAAGTTACCTTTTTTAAGGTCATGTACAGAGAACAATTTTTTCTAGAAGAAAACTTTAATAAATAATAAGAACAGTTAAACTTAGGGCTTAAAAATGTACTAATGCAGCAAAAAACTCTAATATTCTGTTTAATTAAACCTTGAAAGTTTTTAAAATATTGTTAATAATTTACCTTGACACTGTAAGCAAACACATATGAATATGTATATTCTATGTACAAAAATATAGAACTTAACTGTAACTTACATTAGTTGTAATTTTTTCTTTTGAAAAAACAATTTTTCAACCGACTTTCAAAAGAGGTTCTGGCTGATTAATTTTTCTATTTCAAGCCCTTGTTAAACTTACAAGCTTCTGTAACATTTCTCATAGTTTATTATATTTTTATAGTGATAGTTAATGAAATCCTCAAGTCTGATTTTGTTTTCTATGGCTTATTGCAGGGAAAAATTGATTTGTTTCTTTTATTGATTTCTTAAAAAATTAGCATTATCCAGCTGGTGTTTTCATGTGAATGGATTGCTGTATAACGACAGTTCTCAACATGAGGGCATACCCCTTGGGAAGGTGTAGAAGAATTTCAAGAGTGTAAAAGTAACTGCAGTTTCCTCGATTTTGTGGTTACAATATAAACTATAATGTTTTTTTAACAATACAGCACCTATTTGTACACTCAACTATCTACTACTATTGTAAATGATTCCTTTTTTGCAGACAAGTTTCTTCAGAAGTTTTGGTGTTCTTAGTGCAGTTTTCATACACATATCTATGAATACAGAATTTCAGCAATACCATACATCAGTGATTCTCAACCACTGTGTCATGGCACTTTAGTGTGCCGTCAAATTTTAGAAATCTACGTAATAAAAATTATAATGCTTCTTATTACAAGTAAAGTTTGTTTAAATAAAAGAAGAGTACACTATAGAAGAAAACTTGTTTGTACAGTTAAATACCATGTTTTTTAATTTAAATTAATTAATTATTTTACAGTGTTTTATAGGTAAGTAAACAACTTTTTAACTTATCGTTTTCTTTGTGTGCTGTCAAATTTTGAAAACGTCCATAGTGTGCCCCGACAAAAAAAAAAAAAAAAGGTTGGGAATCACTGGCATACATGACCAAATATTCAGCAAAGGTGGATGTGGTAATAACCTGAGATATGCTTTGTCACAGCTACAACCAAATGTTCAAAAACTTGTCAAGAACTAATTAATGTTGTGAAAATGACAGCTGCATACCAACCTCACCTACACCCTTGATTATCTCAAATACATTTGATCTATATTTTAATTTTTTGGCAACTTATAATATTAATAAAAGCTTTTTGTTTTTTCTGTTGTAGGATGGAAAGATGCTTCTTGTGTGGCGGAGATTTCAAAATTTTTACATGATTCAATTATTTTGGAAGTTATTTTAATAAAAGATGGTTTAGAATGGCTTATTTAAATTTTTATTTTAATAGTTTACATTTTTCCTCTTCTTTCTTTATTTATTCCTTGTGAACTTAATTTAATAATTAAAAATTCATAATTTCTGTTTTCTTCGTAAAGGGTCACTACCAATCCCAAAGTAACAAGCATTTACTTACCTACTTGATCTTTCATTTTATTTTTTAGGTGAAACACATATGAAATAAAATTTTAAAATAAAAATTGAAAAAAACTATAGAAAAGGAAATTTTTTATAAAAAAATTGGCTTAGTGATTAGATATTTATTAGTAATGAATAAGGAATTTGAATTTAGCTTTAAAAATAGTGATGCAAGTTAAGCCATCTCTTTTTATTTTTAAATTATAATTTCTGTTTAGTGTATTTTTTTAAGGTCATAAATAAATAAAAATCAATCTGTAAAGTATATAAATACCAGTCAGAACAAAGATTCTAATCCAATTGGAACAAAGATGTTTCGGAAATAAAAATGGATTTGTTTACATTTTTTAATGCGAGATTGCAGTAGTTGCACTGCTGTATGTCTCAGTATTACTTTATTGTTCTTATTTATTCATTCATAAACAGGATTTTTTTTTTTTTTTTTTTAATTTGGAATATATGAACTAAATCTTGTTTGATCATTTAAATATATTTTGCAAATTTTCATTCACTTCCAATCTTTGTAAATATATGCAGCGTCCGAAAAATCCCGGGGCCAGGTCGCCTGGGGGACTAGTTTTTCAGGTGGCGCCAAATGAAAATATAGCTGGCTCCTAAAAAATTTTCATTGGCACCTAAGATTTTCGGATTTTTGTCGGACTCTGAATATATGTATATATACACATACACTGTGTGTACATACAAGTTTTATATCTTCTGAAAGCAATAGTGGTAATTTATTGCTAATAATATTGATGCTACGGTATGTGGTCAACTTCATTAAATATTTTCAGTCTTGTGATTTTTGAAGAGTGGTGCTCCTGCTTCTTAATTTTGGTTTTGTATTGTATATATAAATTAAGTGTTCTTATTCATGTAACATTAAATGTTCTAAAAATAGTAAAAATAAAGCTTGTATGATAATAAGCAATTTTAGTCTTGTTTTATTTATGTTTTGTACCTAGTTGAATGATCCTATTTATATAAAATTTGTTGAATGCATGATCATACATTTAAAATGTATATAATATGCTCAAAATAACTAGAAAATTCAACTCTATATGCAAATTAAAGTGTATTAATCTATATAAACTAAACCTGAATCAAAGTTGTATGTTTCTAATTAATATAGTGCAAAAAATCTTACTTAAGGATTAAAAATGACAACAACAGCATTTTACAATCTAGACATTCAAATGCAAACTGCTTCTTTTCCTTAAAAGTGGTAAATGTGGATAGGGGCCATTTCACAGTATTTTCTAAAATTGTAGAGTCCGCAACATGACACTTTTTTTGTTATGACTATGTAATTTCCAGTTTAATTATCGCTAAATTTTATTTTCAAATAATGTGCTCAACACATTATTTGAAAATAAAATTTGGTGATAATTAAGCTGTAAATTACGTAGTTATAACAAAAAAAGTGTAATGTTGCGGACTCTACGTTTGGACAAAATACTGTGAAATGAGCTTAAATGCCACAAATTTGCATCAAACTTGATAGGACAAAAGTGAACTTGCAGGGGATTTGCAGCAAGTTTGATACAAGAAAGGTCAATTTGATATTACAAAGCTTGCGTTCCAACTAGTTTGCTACAAATTTGCAGCAAACTTAGTAAACTAGCAAAGAGTTTGCAGCAAATTTGCACGTCAATGGTAAATTCACGAGGAACTTGCTGCAAATTTGATTTAGCAAAGCTAGCTTTTGTACCAGTTTGTCTCCAACTTGCAGTGAACTTGACGTGACTTGCATGACAAGTTCACTGCAAGTGCGAAGTGTGGTGACTTAGGCACTTGCGTAAACTTGCTACAGTCTTGCTTTGAACTTTCAGGCTTGCATTATGAACTTGCTGCAAGTTTACAATTTTGCAAAGCTAGGTTGCTGCAATTTTGTTGCAAATAAAAATTGCTATCTGGGTCAGTCTTCCATTAAAGAAATAATTATCAATATTTCGCATTGTCAAACTTTTAAAACTATGGAAACAAATATGTTTCAAACCTTCACCAGCATAGGGGATGGAGTAAATGTTTATCACTTACTTCATCCCCCACCTTACCCGGGAAAGAGATATTAACTATCCTACACTTTACAATCATGCACGTTTTCTCAATTTTGTTTAATATATGAAAGAATGCATTAATGATTACATATAATTGCATTTTTTGTAAATTAGTAATAAGGATGGGTATTTAAGACTAAATAAACTTATTGTTAACTTTTGTGCGAACTCACTGTAAAATTATACTCAAAAGACATTTTTCAAAACCTTTTTTGTTCTTTTGAAATGGAAAGTAAAATGTATCATTCATTGGGGCATGAAATAAGACTATATTTCAAAACATTTTCTGGCAATCTCTTAAGCCGGTGCTATAATTGGCTTATATGATTTCAAAATACATTTTTCTGGACACAAAATAATTGTTCTATCTATGCACAAAAACAAAATTTTGCTCCAAAACATTATTTTTTTTTTACTTTGTTGAAGTGGGGGGGAAAACTTTCTTATCAATTTTAAAATAAGAAATATAATTAAACTATTTCTTAAATCTGTTTTTACTGGCAAGGGACTGTTTTTAAATTTATACTGCAATGAATTCATAAGATTTCAGGATACATTCTGCTGCTTTTCGCCCATCTACACATCTACAATCATGTACACGCACCCCACATTTATTACAGATTCCCTTGTCAGATCATGCCACAGTCCACTTCCATTACTGTCAAAAATATATAAGACTGAAGTTTACTACCCCTTTCATCCCAGGTGCCTCCTCAGCTAGTACAATAAGTAAAGAGTGTAATCTAAACTAGAGAGAAAGATTGAATACCAAATGAAACACATTTTATTGCATTTTTTCTTTACAGTGTACATGGATATGATAGTTAATTTTAAAAATTACATTAAATTATCACTAGTAAAATTAAAACCCTGATGCAGTTAGCTATATCATCCTGCACCAGGGATGAAATTCAACTAGTAGGTAGGAGTTCTTTTCATTTGCAGATTTACTGAAAGCAGAAATATGAAATGGCATTAAAAGCAGAGAGCTGCAAGTCCTGTGACACTGAAAATAATAATAATAATAATTTAATATTTAAACAATTGCTTAGGTTAATAGACAAGGACAAAACTTCATCAAAATGAAACAAAAAATATATGGATTTTAAAAAATAATAAGAACTATAGCTGGCAATACAGTAGCTCTAAAGGTAATTATGTAGCAGTTAATTTCAATAACATATATATGGGTGTAAGCTAAACTGTAAAAAAAAAAGAAAAAGATAAGAAAGAAAGAGATTATTGGAACATACTTTAATGCAATTTTTTTCTCGTCAGTATACATAGATAGGACAACATGAATCTTTATACAATTTATTTTCTTCATATCCAATACTTCTTCAAAATCACCAGTAAAATTAAAACCTTGGTACAGTTAGCTTATAACATTCTGCATAAAGGCTAAAATTCAACTAGTACTTGCAGATTTGCTGAAAGCAGAAAGCTTAAAATAAAAAAGACCAAATAAAGTTTAAAATTGGAAAAATATATAAAGATCTTAAGTGCTAAAGCATCAGGAAATAACAAAAATAAAAAAATGCATAAATGCAGCACATATTTGGTTACAATTTAAATAGTTAAATTTTCAAATTGTCTTGGTTATTGGGCACTGATTGGGCATTTCAAATTACATTACGTTAAATACTACAAAAGAAGAAATCATGAAAATAAATAACATTGAAAAAAACATAAAACTGTTTGAAAATTTCAAGAAATTCTTCAGCTAAAAAAAAGAAAAAAAAAAAAAGGAAAGAATGACATTCCACAACATTGCAGAAATAATCCTTTTGATAGTAGCATCAAAATATAAAAACTATTTAATCATTTTAAATGAATGATTTGGACAGACATTAAATTTCGGCAGCAGGAATAATCCAGATTTTCTTCGTGCACAAAAAATTCACAAGTAACACAAACCTAAAAGGAATATAGTGCAACACACACAAAGTTTAACTCAATACTTTTCGGAGAAAGTTTTTAATCCAGAAAATAGCTAAAAACGAAACACAACGAAGTTTTAGTTACGTAAATAATTCATCACGCTTCTTTGGCATACAGAAATCTCCAATGATAAATTTTTATAATCATGCCGAATGATTTTAATTAAATAACAACACGTACATATCATACAAGAAATTTTTCAAGAAAATTCCAATTGGACTTTTCTTGGAACTACTGTGATATAACCCCCCCCCCCCCTTGGCGACTTTTTCGTTGGCGCCAAGAAACCGTCGCCAACAACAAGATTTTTATGTCGCCAACTTCAAACACAATACAACACTCTTGGCGATGATTATATCGCCAACAATGTTACATCATACACATAGCAAACATGTCAAGAAAAATCACTAAAAAACAGTAAAATACCAAAAATTGCAAATTATATCTTAGACACAATATCAACGCTATTATGTAAAGCACGTACAGCATTTTTCAACAGCAATTCAATACATTAACGGATCGATCATTACTCGAAAAATAGAATTATTTACTTTACAAACACTCAAAGTTGAATAAAAACCCTTTCTTTAAAGAACACGCAATTTATGCCCAATAATAACTACTGCAATGATTCATTATTGAATAAAATGATATGCACTCTTTAATGAAAAACATAATTAAAATATCGCGCAATTCAACGCAAAACGAATGTTTATTAAAGCTGTGGGAATTTTAAAATAAGAGACTCCATTAGAAAATATATAACATTGATCAATTAAAGCACATATTACATCAATCTATTGGAAGCCTACACTAAAACTAGCATAAAAACTAGACAACAAAATTAATAACGGTCATCACTTCAAGTACATTTTGTCTTAAACTATTAGAAACCAACATTAAAAATACCATAAAAACACTTCGTTGAAAGAACACGCATTTCATGCACAATAATGACTATTGCAATTAATTATCATTACATAAAATGACATGCATTATTCAACGAAAAACATAGTAAAAATATCGCGCAATTGCACGGAAAACTTCAAATACATTTTACATTAAACTAACGGAAACCCACTTTATCAAAACTAGCAACGCCCCTAATTACTACAGCTAATATTTTAGAACAATTGAAAATTCATTGTTTTATAACCTTACAAACACATAACATAAGCAGATAATAATCTAACAAAAATAAAGAACTCACTTTAAACCAGTTGGCTTTTCAATGTTAATCCCAAATAGCATCAAACTTACAATCCAATACGACGAAATGGTCCGAAAATTACCACTTTATTTTTCTTTGCTTTTAGACACAATTAACCAAACTTATGCACTTATCAACCAAAACAATTTCGTACTTCAGATAGCGCAAACTACAAACCACGTTTCCGTCAGATTCGAAAAATGGCGCCTTAACAAACTAATATGAATTCATTTATCTCGCCTTAATACAAAACAATTGAACTAAATTAATTCACTTTAACACTTTACATTCTTCCTTTATCAACAGGAAATATCTCCACAAACTTTAACGATGAAATTAACTACTAAAAAGCTACCTATTAGTTAAAGAGAACTTTCTAAAGGTCCAACCATCACACTCTAAAAACACCCATTGCATAATCAGGGTTGCCACACATTACCTCAGCCAACATCGATGGCGCTGGGTAAACGAAAAGATATCGCCAACCGAAAATCATTACAAATTGGCGCGCTAGCTCGAATGTCGCCAAGGGGGGATTATATCACAGTAGTACCGAAGGATTTTAATTAAACGTTTTCATATCATATAAGAAATCGCCCAAGAAAACTCCAATTAGACTTTTTTTAATGAAGGAAAAAAAAAACACATACCCACAGATAAAACATGCATATCATAAAGGAATAATCCAAAAAAAGCCCAATAAATTTTTTTTCAATGGAAAAAACACACATACACAACACAAAACATGCATAACATAAAGAAATTATCCAAAAAAATGTCTGCTAAAATTTTTTCAATGAAAAAAACACACATACACATTTTAATTCAAGAAAAATGAAAAGTATCCATACTAACCACATAATTAATCGCAACACAACATGAAAACGAGCAGGAATAATCTCTAAATGTGAAGTACATCCTCCGCCACTCAGATACGTAACGTAAAATGATAACGAACGAGCAGGAATAATCCATGATTGGCGATATTTAAGTATTCGCCAATCATAGGGTTGCCTGGCATTTTTCGCCATGGATTTTTCCTGCATTAAATGTTTTTCAACAGTGACTAAGCAAAAATTAAATTTCCAGAAAATTGCAGAAGTAATCAGTATTGCTTGTGACAAGAAAAATCAAACATGTTCGTTATATAGCAAAAAAAAAGAGGGGGGGGAACACAAGACTTTAACTTAAAATCAGTATGAAAACAATCTAAACAAACCCTGAAATTTCAACAAATTTTGATGCTTTGCGTAACAATTAATCAATCATAATGGCTTGGTATAACTAAATTATCGTAGCCTTATTTCATTTCACATAATTTAACTTTAAAAAGCTTTGAGATAGATCTCATAGACTATAAAGGAGAGATATTCGCATCAACAAGAATTACACAAAATACACTTACCGTTACCATTCGTAAAACGACATAAGCAAACCATGGAGGTCAGGTGGTATTTTCCCGCCTTTCTATTATTGCCTCAGGCAATCGTCTTTCTTACTTGCGTCTAAAACGCAGGAAGTGTGACCTGAAATGGTCGTAAACAAACAAACAAACAAACAAACGCAGGAATGCGTTGAATCTCACGAAGCAAAATGTAAACAAACCGCATTATCAGCGCATGAGCGACCTGTCTCCTTTCGCATTCAAGACCATCTGCCTTTGAAGATAACGTTTTTTCCCCTTTTTGTCGAAGATCTTTTTTTTTTCATTAATGATCTATTCATTTTATACAGACATCCAGTAGTGCTTCATAATATATATATTTATAGACACGCGCAGAAGTTATTTAAGTTTTAAATACATCAGATTAAATTTATTTTGGCTCAAATTTTCTCTAAATCATTTATGCGTACACACTTTTTAATTATTAATCAAAAGTACAGTTTGAATATTATTGTGTTGCACCTAAAATATTTTTTAAATGAAAAAAGAAGACTTTTATCCATTCATTTATAAATTTTAAACTACTTCAGAATTTAATTTTCAATCTCATTATGTAGTATAAAATATACTTAAAAAATAATTGATAATTCAAAATTTTATAGATCAATAATTTTCTAATATCAACTCTTTTATTTAAAAAAAATCAAGCACTGAAATTCATTCAATAGTTAGTCATATCCAAAATGCTGCGAAATTTTGAACATTTTATAAACTCAAAAAGAAAAAAAAGTTTTTCAAAAACTTTTTCATTTTCTTGATATTTCTTTGAAAAATAACACACACACAGTTATATATATATATATATATACACACACACACGTGTGTATGCGTGTGTGTGTGCTTCTTTTTTCCTGTCTTGCGACAAGCAAAATATTTGGCACTTTGAAAAAAATACAGCAATGTTTCTGGAAAAACTGAACTTCTGATAGTGATGTTACAGTCTGGTCGTTGTCATCAAATTGCGTGTTGGCCGTTTTCATTGAATCATTTGTAGGATTTTTTTGAGATAATGTATATGTAGCACGTATATATTATATGTGGGGGGGGAGGTGTTCATCTAATTAAATAATTTACATTAGAAAATTTCACATTAGAACAGATTTTTTAAAATTGAAAATTACCCATGTGCTCTTGTATGTGACATCGCAGTCTATGAAAAGCAATGTACAGATTTCCCCTAGGCTAATGCATATTTTTAATTCTTGATATTCTAATTAACGTATTAATTTGTCTGGGGGTTATAACATCCACTATCCCCTTTCGCTACGCCTTTATACCGACCAACATAAACACTCAGTTTATTTATTACAAAAAAAAAAGCCAACATGCAATTTGACAAAACTGGTTTAGAACATGAAAAAAATTTAATTAACAAAATAAGAAGCATTAAGCGAAAAAAAAAGAGCAAGGGATAAAAAACAAGGAACCTCTTTTTCTTCAATTTTGATTGATATCTTTTCAACTACAAGTTCACGTATTTTGCATTCAAAAGGACCCAAGCTCCGAAACACGTGTCTACCACTTTTATCAGCACATTGTCCTACGCGTTGAGTGCTGAAAATCTGTAGTGTTTGTTTTATTTGTGCCTAAAAGTTTTAGGAAACCGGCAAATAACGCTATTGTTTTTTTTTTAAGTTTTATTTTACTAAACACCTAAAAGAATTTTTTTTTAAAAAAAGGGGGAGGGGAGAAGGGAAAGAAAAAGAAGTGCATCTGCTAATCATATGGAAATAAAAGAAATAAATAAATAAACACAATTAATTGTCCGAGATTGAGAAAAAAAATTAATTAATTAATTGAATAAAATAAAAAAGGTAATTGTTAGGAGTTTGGTCGTCGAATTAGTGGACTGTATATTTTTAAATTACTTTTTTATTTGACATAAAAACACAATAATCACACAACATAAATAATCAATGATAGTTGCCACCGCTTGCAACGGGTGGATTTGAGTTGAGATAAGTGCTGAAGCATTGGTGTCCAGCAGCGTTCTGAGAGTCCTTTCAATAAAACTCGCTAGAGGGAGCTTTATGTCCCTCCGGAACGGAACATGCCGCCCGGGGATGAAATATGTAATATTATATGAAATATTTCATCAATAATTATAAACAAAATAGTAGAAAATTATGACACTTGACAATACAATGCAAACTAATTAACATAAAATAACAAAGTAAAAAATATGAATAAAATATAAATACAATACTGAATATATTACAGTTTCAATTTACTTCATTATCCTTAATTGGTAATAAACAAATTTTTCTAATACTGCGTAAAAATATGCCTGAAGCAGTTTTTAGCTTGCATGCCCGGATGTTACCATCCTTACCAGGAATTATTTCCATAATCCGGCCAAGAGCCCATTTACAGGGTGGAAGATTGTCTTCCTTTACCAATACTAGAGCTCCTATCTTAACATTTTCCCCTTTAAACTGCCATTTGCCGCGCTGCTGCAAATGATTTAGATAGTCAATAGACCAGCGTTTCTAAATATATTGTACATATTTGGTAATACGTTGCCAATGGGATAATCTATTGTCAGAAATATTTGTAACATTAGGTTCGGGAATTCCGCTGATTGGGCGGCCAATTAAAAAGTGTCCCGGAGTTAAAACCTCAAATTCGTTTATATTATCCGATAGAGGAAATAAAGGACGGGAATTTAAGATTCCTTCGATTTGAATTACAATAGTTTCAAAATCCTCTAGGGTGATTTTATTGTTACCCAATGTTCTGTGCAAGTGATGTTTGAAGGACTTTACTCCTGCTTCCCATAGACCACCAAAATTGGGAGATCGAGGGGGAATAAATTTAAACGTTATGAATTCATGAGCCAAAAAGTTTGCTAACTCCTCAGTTGGAACCTTCAATAATTTTTTGAACTGATTTAATTCTGCAGCAGCACCCTTAAAATTTGTGGCATTGTCCGAAGTTAGAGTATTTATTTTGCCTCTCCTAGCGCAAAATCGTTTAAGTGTGGCGATAAATGCAGCAGCGGATAAGTCACTTACTATCTCTAGATGAATTGCCTTTGTAGACATGCATATAAATATGGCCACATAAATCTTTAAGTAAACTCCCTTTCTCTGATTTTTGTATTTTATGTGAAAAGGGCCACAAAAATCTACACCTGAATTCAGAAAGGTGTGATTAGGTGTCACACGTTCCGAGGGAAGGCTTCCCATTAGCTGGTTAATTTCTTTAGGTTTTTGCTTGAAGCATGTGATACAGGTATGCACTATTTTTCGGGCAATGCTCTTAGCTTTAACAGGCCAATAATGCATACGAACCTGATTAACCAACCCTTGAGCACCTACGTGTAAATACTTTTTATGAAAGTACTCAAAAATTAGTTCGGTAAGCTTGTGATCACTAGGTAAAATCAATGGGTGTTTGGCATCAAAAGGCAATTTGGAATTATCCAGCCTACCCCCTACACGCAGTAAAGAATTTCTATCCAAAAATGGATCTAAATATTTTAACTTACTTGATGATGGAACATTTTGTCCCCTTTTGAGAGCAGATATTTCACAAGAAAACTTACTTTCTTGAGCTTCTTTCACCAAAATTTCCTCACTAAATTTTAATTCTTTGGAAGTTAAAAATGTACTCTTTGTCCCTTTATTAAGGGTATTATTAATGAATCTGAAAATAAAACTACATATACGAATTAATTTCATAAAATTGTTAGTACAATTAAATAGGTTATCCCAAAAGTCACTGGCGTGAGAGATAATTAAACTGGTGTCTGATTTCAGCTGTAGTTCATAATCAAGGTCAGTGCATACAGGAAGTTCCCTAGGGAATGAAATTTCTTGCTTTAAAAAGTCTGGACCACACCACCATAAGTCATTGTTAACTAGATCCTTGACATAAGCACCTCTGGAAATAATATCGGACGGATTGTTCTTGGAGGATACATGGTTCCAATAACAATTATCAGAGAAAGACTGTATCTCTGTCACCCTGTTAGCAACGAAAGTCTTTAGCTTATGAGGAGGCGTATTAATCCAAGAAAGCACAATGGAGGAGTCTGTCCATAAAAATATATTATCAAAGCGTAACTGCAGAGTTGGGAGAAGTCTTTTGACCAGTCTGGCTAACAGTAAAGCGGCAGATAATTCCAATCTAGGAATGGTGACTGGCTTTAGAGGGGCAACTCTAGACTTGCTGCACAGAAGTCTCGAATTAAACTGTCCAGTCTTTGAAATGCATCTTAAATATAATGCTGCTCCATATGCCTTGCCAGAAGCGTCTGAGAATCCATGCAGCTCTAACTTATCAATATTGTCAGCCAACACATATCTTGGAATAACAAGGTCGTTTACTTCCGTTAAATTAAACAAAAATTGTTGCCACTCTCGAAGAGAGTTTGGAGGTAACTGTTCATTCCAGTCAAGTTTTAAATGCCATAAAAATTGCATGAATAATTTTGCTTTCGTGAGAACAGGGCCAATTAGACCTAAAGGGTCATAAATTTTGGCAATTTCAGATAAGACCTCTCTTTTAGAATACGTGTCCTTGGGATTGATATTAATTTTGAAAACAAAATTATCAGTCAGTGGTTTCCAGAGCATACCCAAAGCCTTTACAGCTACTTGTTGTAATTGTGAATGTTCGTTAAAAGTGTATTCAGATATATCTGTATCTTGCATTAATTCCGGATGATTTGATACCCATTTATGTAGCTCCATGCCCCCTGTTTGTAAAATTTGGATCAATTGAGATTGTAATTCTCGAGCCTTTTCTATGGTGGGCGCACCTGACAAACAATCATCCATGTACATATCTGTGCATATAACTTCTGCTGCTAAAGGGAAATGAATATTTTCTTCTTCAGCAAGAGCCTTCAGGCAACGCGTTGCTAGAAACGGTGCACAGACTGTGCCGTATGTCACAGTACATAAATCAAATATTTTGATCGGAGCATCTTGACTCGGTTTCCAAACAATTTTTTGTAAATCTCTTTGAGAAGAATCAACAATTATTTGCCTATACATCTTCTTTATATCAGCACAAAAGGCATATTTGTGTTTTCGAAATCTAGCTACAATTGAAAATAGGTCTTGTTGAATTGTACCCCCGTTTAACAAAACAGAGTTAAGAGAATGGCCGGTTGATGTGCTTGCACTTGCGTTAAACACAACCCGGAGTGGAGTAGAAATCTTTTCTGGTTTGTACACCGCATGATGGGGAATAAAATAAGAAACATTTTCCGTGTTTTGAGTCTTAGCTTCAGTCATATGACCCAAATGTTCATATTCTTCCATAAATTCTCTGTATAAATTGGCCATAGTCTTATTTTTGTCTAACCTGGCCCACAAGCTATTTAGTCTCTTAACTGCATTTTCTTTGGAAGAGCCTAATAATAATTCCGCCTTAGGTTTCATTGGTAGTTGCACTATAAACCTCCCAGTCTTATCACGTTTATACGTGCTTCTAAAGTGTTCCTCACAAAATAATTCTTTTTTTTTTTTTTTTTTTTTTTTTTTTTTTTTTTTTTTTTTTTTTTTTTTTTTTTTTTTTTTTTTTTTTTTTTTTTTTTTTTTTTTTTTTTTTTTTTTTTTTTTTTTTTTTTTTTTTTTTTTTTTTTTTTTTTTTTTTTTTTTTTTTTTTTTTTTTTTTTTTTTTTTTTTTTTTTTTTTTTTTTTTTTTTTTTTTTTTTTTTTTTTTTTTTTTTTTTTTTTTTTTTTTTTTTTTTTTTTTTTTTTTTTTTTTTTTTTTTTTTTTTTTTTTTTTTTTTTTTTTTTTTTTTTTTTTTTTTTTTTTTTTTTTTTTTTTTTTTTTTTTTTTTTTTTTTTTTTTTTTTTTTTTTTTTTTTTTTTTTTTTTTTTTTTTTTTTTTTTTTTTTTTTTTTTTTTTTTTTTTTTTTTTTTTTAGTATACTTTTCAAGTATTTTACTTTTGGTATCTGTACTTTCTAAATTAGCTTTGGACAAAGGATTATAATGAAAATCATTTCTTGAACAGAATGCATTTAAGTTAGCGATTTCCTTGCTTGATTTAAGTGGGCATTGACCCTTTTCCTGTTTTTCATGCTTATAATTGATTTTATTTGCTTCTTTAGTTGTCAATCAAAAGATTTTTATTCTTTACTTGCTCTAAAATATGTAATTTGACATAAATATAAATAATATTCAAATTAACTTCATTTCTGTAGTAATCCCAATGAAAAGCAAATTTTGAATTGATAAACTGTTTTATTCTCTTTCGAGCCTTACACTAGCATGCATTTGAAGTACAGTAAAAGCTGTAAAATTGACCACCTTTACCTTTGTAAGTTGACCACTTTTTTCAGGAACGGAATCAGCCTTTCACTCTACCTCACCCTCTGTAAGTTGACCAACTGTCTAAGTTGGCCACTAAAGTGCTGCACCGCAAGTGGTCAACGTACACAGGTTTCACTGTACTTATTTTTGATGTTTTAATTTTGGCATCGAAGAATATTCTGAATTAAATTTTTTAATAAAAGATTATAATATTCCTTGTATATACATACCTTTAATTTTTTTAATTGTTTCAAATATTTTGCACATGCCCCTCTGATATTCTAAATGTTTTTATTACCTATAATTAATTTTATTTTTGTGATCAAACATTTTAAATAATTTTTCTTGTTTCACACATTAAAAAATAAAGTTGATTCTGTAAATTGCTAGCATAATCGGTCACCCTTGACATATATATGTATGGCTGCATTCTTTCTGTGTTTGATGAAAAACCATTGTTTTTTAAAAAATGATTTCTTTTTTGAGATGATAGTGATGTTTACTTACAGAAGATAACTGAGGATTGAACTTTCTGCTGTTTTTAGCCTACTTTCCCATAAAAAAATAAAGTGAAAGAAGGCTTAATGCATCGTAAAAATATCATTAAAAATAAAGAAAAGTGAAACGAGTAATTAAATAAGGAATGAAAATTGAAAAATTAGAAAGTAGGGTTTTGAGATGGGGCAAAATGTGTCTGTCGGTCCCCCCCCCCAATAGCTTTTGAAGAAATTTTCCGATTCAAAAGATCTTGGCAAGGACATCTCATTTCCATATTTTACTTTTTTATTTGAAAATTTTTTCGTTTAATTTTGAACATTTCAAAAAATCTTAACATTAGTGCCTATGGGCAAAAATAAAGCATATTATGCAAACACTAGGCATATGATCCAAGTTCTTATGGACAAGCTTATTGGAAGAAGCTCTCGGTGTGAAATACTTTTTTATATTTGAACAATTTTTGTTGATTTTTGAACAGTTCAATAAAATTAACATTAGCACCTACGGGGAAATTTCAATCCTATATAAATCCTGATCTAACTGACGAATTCGCTTCGAACAAACTTTATCGGAAAGATGTTAGGCCGAAGAACATGTACCGATATGAAGTTCAACCTGAACTAAACGAGCCTATTTTTTAATGAAATTTGTTGACCAGGATTTTTAAGTATATTTCTCAAGGAATTAATGAATAAGTGAAAGAACGAATCAATGAATAACTGAATGAGTGAAAGAATGAATGAGTAAATTTAATGAATGAGTGAAAGAATAAATAAATGTACAAATTCACGAACAAGTAAATTAATTTATGAGTGAATGAATATGTATTAACCGTTGTAAACAATACATTTGAAGTAATCAAGAACTAAAGCTGAATGAGAATTTAGAGAGAGAGAGATAGCAAGAGTATAAATCTGAAGTTGTAATGTACGAAAATAGGCTCGTATAGTTCTAGATGGAACTTTGGCATGTGAAGAAAATAAATGTAATTATATATTTTTCTATGCTTAAAAACTTATAAACATTTTTTCTACATGTGTTTTAGTGGTAATGCAAAGTTTATTCTCATTTCGTCACTTTTTTTTTTAATTGGTCACTTTATTTTCTTAAATGGTCACTTTTTTTGTATCATATTCTTGGTGGGAACCCTGAAAACATAAGAAAATACGAATTTTAATTTTATGAAATACCTTTTATTATACTTTTCATTATATTTTTAGAGCAAGGGTTGCACAATGCACGCACACAGGTCATTGCAAAGCAGCTCTAAACGACTCAAAACGGACTAAAAGCAGGTAGATTCGGTTCAAAGAGCTTTCGAGTGTTGTATTTCATACTTTAACCACTAAATTGGTTTGCGCGTACAGCGTACGGGCATTGATATTTCCACCTTTCTTGTTTTGATTTGCCCGTATTTTTAAGAGATTGAAAGCGAGTCTTTAGTATTAGAATATTTAAATAGATCGTGAGATCTGTATTACAGTCTTTCCTGTATATAGTTTGTGATTGCAAAAAGCCAACATTTAGGGGTGTTTCTGTTTCAAAGTTATAAAATAAAAAAATGCTTAAATTCATTATTTATGAAATTTTTTAAAAAATTCTTTCATTTTCCTTTTAAATCAAGTTAGGACTTTAATTATATGCAATAAAAAGTATGCCTTTTTTAGGAGCATTTGTGGTAACAAAATTAACCAGTTAAGGGGTTAACGGTCAAGTAATTGTTATTCTATCGAGTACCTAGTTAGAATTCAACAGTTTTATAACTGACTTGTCTAGTTATTTCATGAAATACATAGTTATTCTATGAAATAACGGATTTTACACTTTAACGGTAACATATATATAATATAATATATTTTCCGGTTCTACTTTTGGGTCTAATATGAGAAATTCGCCTATAATAATGCAAAATTTTATATTATTTAAATTTTTTTTTAATTTTTGCTGGTTTCTTCGCATTAGCACGGAAAAAGGGGGAAATGGTAGAAAAAACACAAGTTCGAAATTCAAAATAAATCAATGAGTATCTTCCGGTACCATGTAATCCACACTTTTTTCGAAATCAGTTAAAACTAGAAATATGTGTTTTCAAATTTGGTAGGTGTGCTTCTTATGCGAGTCCACAACTTTTTTGCAGTATCGAAAAGACAATTTACGTTAAAAAGACGCTTCGTCCTAATATGTATGTTCATTTATTATTTCATTATTTTATTTACGTTAGCAATTTAAAATTATCCCATTGCAATATTATTTTTACGAACCACCGGTCGGGAAACGCTGCCTTAACCCCTTAATTGATTTGCCCGTACGACGTACGGGCTACCCAAAGTTGGCCCCAACTGGTTGCCCATACAGCTCACGGGCATTGAAATTTCCGCCTTTCTTGTTTTGATTTGCCCATATTTTTAATAGATTGAAAGAGTCATTCAGGGGCATTAGTGTTTCAAAGTTATAAAATAAAAAATTGCTTAAATTCATTATTTATATAATTTTTTGAAAAACTCTTTCATTTTCCTTTTATACCGTTAAGACTTTAATTAATGCAATAAAAAATACGCTTCTTTTAGCAACGTTTGTGTTAAAAAAATTGACCATACAAGGGGTTAAGATAATCAACACCAACAAGTATCAAACTATTTCCCCCTTAAGTGATAACATTTGTTAAAGGTTATTAAGTAAACACTCTTAAAAATAAAAGAAAAAACTGATATTTTAATAATACATAAGTTCACAAACTTGTTTATCCCTTACATTGCATTTATATTTCAATGTTCTAAAACAGCAAACAACAAAGTTTCACCCAAACTGCTCCACAAAAGAACAGAGGTAGAGAAAAATGTCGCGTGAAAGTTACGAAATATAATCTAAAACAACATGGATAAGAATTATTCCTTCTATCATGTAAAATTTCACTTTTATATTTTAACATTAAGTGGCAAAGAACGCTTAGCTACGGCCTTTGCACTAACACGACGGATCTTGAGCAGCACTTTACTGAGTTTATCCACTTCGACTTGTAAATTACTTTTCTCCTCCAACCTCCTTCCCTGTCAGCACTGGGTTTTACACTCTCAGAAACATATGCTCAAATCTCACGAAACTTTCGTCACATTTGACGAAATGGCTTCGGGAAAAAGTGCTCCGAGTAAACCTTTCGTCAAATTGCCGCAATGTGTGTAGTAACCTTTTTAAGTCACGTGATCGCGCGAGGAAAGAATCGTTGTCAATGACGAAATTTTCTTGACGATTGATGAATCGTCTAAAATGAGGGTTCTATTTTGGAGATTGTAGGGGTGCCTTGCGTCCGGGGGCGAGTTAGTGGGGCCCACGGATTTTACACGTATCCCCAAGTGCACATAGTGGGTCTTCAGCGGGTATCGAACACACGACCTTCCTAGTGGCAGTCCGACGTCCTAACCACGACGGCGAAGGGACTATCGAAAAACATCGTATAATCGATTTACCCTTCTGGCTAACATTAAGAATTGGACCCACACTAAAGCGTCGCATAAACGATGCTCTACTATATCAGTTTTTACCAATCACCAGCACAAAAGGATAGGTACCTACATACACAATTTATGAAACACATTTAATTAACATATAATTAGCTAATTCATAGGTTTATTAGATAAATGACTATCAGGTAAGTACTTTGGTAAAATTTGTGTTAAAGGGGGAAATACGTGTAAAACGGCGTATTAAGAGCAATTCTCATGATTTTTTTTTAACGTATAAAGAATAAGTATATTTTAGTGAGATTTTGAAGTTATTTTATAGATATATTGTAGAACATTTACTGACATTTTGAAACATTTTTCTTGAAAAATCCTGGAGATATCGGCTACTGCACACTGTAAGTCGTCACCAAGTCGGCAGTTTGCGCACATCCTGGAGGTCACAATTTTTATCTGAAGTCAATTTTTTTTAAGTCTACTTTTTTATAAGTGTGTCTTCTAGTTGAACTAAAATCATCACAAAACATGGAAAATTTCTATTTTTTTTTTTTTTTTAGAATGGGAAAATTAGGTACGATTTTTAACGTTTTTTTGCACTTTTTTTTACAATAAAAAAAGAAAAAAGAAAGATATGTTTATGATTCTAGTTCAACTAAAGCGTGTATATATCAAGAAAATGTGTGCTAAATTTGATAAGGATTGATCAAAAACTCTGCGAGCTAGAGTGTACGCAAATTCTAAAAAAGTAGTTTTGAAAAAAAGAGTGGTACTGAAGGTAAATTTAAGGCAGTAATGAATCAATTTTTTTATACTTATAGATACTAATACTTATAGAAATTTCCATCCACAGTCTCAGTTGTTAAAAGAAATAAAAGGACATCTGCTAACGTTCTCTAATACCCTTCAGGTCATTCATGAGGGACTACCAGCTGAGCTGCTCCAAAAGGCGTGCTCGCTCAAATGCTTATAACTTTTAAACGACTTGGAATTTTGCTTTGAAATTTTCAGGTTATATTATTGAATAGTTGTAAAATCTATTTATGAAGAGATTTTTCTTTTTTGAGACCTTTAGACGTATTTCCAGCCGCCCCCCTCCCCCAAGTACATCATGTCTAAAGATTGGTGATAACTAACTTATTTGAGTTTCAGTCTCACAGTCCTCTCTTTAAATTTCACGTACACCTATTTTTTTCTTTTGTGTTGAAGGGGAACACTTGTAGATCGCAACAGACCTTCGGAGCCCATATAGACCAGCTAGGGAACCACTGCAGAAAATTCAGGTCCGTTTTCGAAACCTTCACAAAATTCCAATTAATGAAAACGGACACTTCACAAAATAAAAATCAATCAAAACGGTTCCTTCACAAAATTCCAATTAATGAAAACGGACCCTTCACAAAATAAAAATCAATCAAAACGGTTCCTTCACAAAATTCCAATTAATCAAAACGGACCCTTCACAAAATAAAAATAAATCAAAACGGTTCCTTCGCAAAATTCCAATTAATCAAAACGGACCCTTCACAAAATTAAAATCAATCAAAACGGTTCCTTCACAAAATTCCGAGCTACCAAATCGTAGTTTTTACAGAATTATTTTTTAAATGAGCGGAAAAAAAAATAATAAAAGATTGAGATCTGTACTACACACATTTTAATAGTAGTAAAAGAAAAATATCAAAAAAAAAAAAAAAAAAAAAAAAAAAAGAAAGAAAGAAAGAAAGAAAGAAAAGAAAGAAGGAAAAAGCGTTAGAAAACTGAGATGTTCAGTTTATATGCTTTAAAAACATAGGAATACTTCATGCTTGAAAAATAAATTGCGTCAATGAATTTCCGTGGGTTTTCCTTTTTTAACCGACTTCACCAAAGGAGGAGGTTATACATTCATACTGTATGTATTTATTATTTTTTTTTATTTGTTTGTTTGTCCACCTATAACGTATCACCGGAGGAACCGTGGGTTTTCCTTTTTTAACCGACTTCACCAAAGGAGGAGGTTATACATTCATACTGTATGTATTTATTTATTTTTTATTTGTTTGTTTGTCCACCTATAACTTATCACCGGATGAACCGATTTTCTTTTTTTTTTAAAGTCGATCAAGGGTGGTTTCCCATAGGGGATCCTTCATAAATGATGTCACGCTTCGAAGGGGAAGGGGGGTTCGTGAAAAATTTTCTGACAATTAGCAGTTTTAGGTTTCATTAAAAAATAATGTCATGGATTATTAGGCTTCTTTTGACAAAATAATTTTAGTAATATGACGGGGTTATTTGTACGTAAAAAAAAGAACAAAAAATAAGTCTAACATCTTGTTTTTATTTTTTTAAGTAATTCGCCTACATACGCCATTCATTTCTTAAAGAAGGGTTTCAGTAAAAAAAAAGTGCGATTTAGGTTTCCGAGTAAATTTGAAAAATACATAATTTGCTTAAAAATAAGAAAAGAAGTTATGTTATGAATAAATAAAAATATCACTGCGTTGTAATGATAAGCTAAATTTCTTTGCAGAAAATTCCCTCATCATAGCAATGTTACACCCACCAGTGTAACAGATTACATCTCTTATATTTCAAACGGACGAAGTATTTCACTAAGAACGAAGAACTGATGTTTGTAAAAGGGCTACTTAATCTCTTCAGTAGGGAGTGTTTTTTTCTTTTTTGTTTTCATTTCTTTTTTTGGCTGATATTCAAATGTCAAATTTGATGATACGAGATCTGGAAACAAAATATAGCCGTGCCCGTTTGATAAAATATTTTTTCATTCTTATATATCAGTTGGAGATTAACCGTCCAAGGACAATAAACGGAGTACTTGAAGCATCTTTTCTCGTCTGCAGCTTCTTGTTCGACGGGGGAACTGCATCTACTTATTTTTAATTGCTCCCCCAGAATGCATTTTGAGTATTTAAATCAGGTGAGGCCCGAGCTATGGGTCGCTTTGGGAGCTCTAATTGTGACGTACGTGATTTCGTCCATTGTAAGAAATTGGAAAAAGAAGTTCCCACCGGGTCCCTTAGGATTACCGATCGTTGGGTATATGCCATTCTTAACGAAGAAGCCGCATGAAAAACTGACGCAACTGTCAAAAAAGTATGGAGAAGTTTTCAGGTATGTGACTGACTCATAACTCAATTTCCACCTTATCGTCTTATTATTGATAGAGTTCGCCTGACAGGCAAAATTCGACCGGAATAATTTAACTTAGCATTGCAAAAACATCATTTAATTATACGAGTATTATTCATCAAATTAGCGGTGATTATAGCGTGGAGTTTATTTTGATGATAATTCACTTAAAGCAAACGTATTGTAAATCATTGTCGCCGCAGGGCCAACGGCGCTCATAAACGTAGCCACTTGTACTTCTGCCGATTTTGTACTAAGTGGAGTGGCAGTTGAATAAAACTCAAATGTTTGCTTCTATGCCCCTGGCATAATTTTTCATTTTATTGTTTCAAAGAAGCCTTCTCTCAAATTCTTAGTATAATTGCTTTCAATGTTACTGCTTAATGACAACAAACTCTTTTTATCAACTTTTTTACTACCTAATAATTTACACAACCAAGACATGTTGCCATCTGCTACTGATAACAATATAACATTACAATTATAGATGAGACTTGCTTGACAAAAGAAAAAGGGAAATAATAAACTAATAATAAACTGTTTCCAAAATTTTTAAATTGATATCACAAAAACTCGTCGATAGCTACTAAGTAAAAAAAAGGTAAGAAATTCGGGCTGTAAAACAGAGGAGAAAATGGTCCTTAACTGTTTTGTCTTTGCCGATTTATATATAGATTATTATTATTATTTTATAATCAGCACTTGCTCCGGCTCCGTTCCGATTTCTAAGCACTCCGTTCAGTGCTCCGAGTAATTGTTATAAGTATAATACCGCTTATCATTCTCATTTACTTAATTTACTAATAAGTAGGTATATATCTAATAAAAAATTAGATATTTACTGACAATTAATTTCTCAAAAACTATTTAATACTATTTCCAATATTCCGTGTTTCGAAAGAAAAAAAAATGCCGCTAGAAAAAAAAATGAGCCAGAGCTACGAAACCATAGGCGTAACTAGAGTTGGTGAAAGGGGGGGGGGGATCACCCTAAAAATGTACAGAATAAACACCAATAAGAAGTGTAAAAGAGTTGAAAATTTACTAGTCATAAATACTTGTCTCTAAAGATATACTCCGTGTTTATTTCAGGCATCTCCCGGGGGAGGGGGGGAACTACCCCCTCGGAGCGAGTCAACTCCTCCCTCCCCCCCCCCCCCGGCAAAAAAATTCAGATCACAAGTTTTAAAAAAAGAAAGAAAAGAGAAATTACGCTTTTAAGACACTTTACTTTCAGAAACACTTTCAGGGAAAGGACATAGAACACTATCACGAGCGACACCAAAAGTAACTTAAAAGATATAAGACTTTATTTTGAAAAAAATTGCGGGGGGGGGGGGGGGAGATTAACCAAACTCCTTTCTGTTTCTTCTAATATCACCAAAAGTATCCCGAAATTGCATTGCTAGGAAGATTTCAGAAAGTTTCCTGGGGAGAGCCCTTGAAACATTGCCTCCAGAGTTATCCTAAGCATTATAGATGTAAGACCAGTTACAAAAATTTAAGTTGCAGAAGCCCCAAACACCCACTCCTCTAACTTCACCAAAGATCTAAACATACATCTACTATATATGCATCAAAACGCTATTATATATGTAAAAAAATTCATATTAACATCATTTCTAATCATATATATCTATTAAATGTATATATAAAGGGTATGATTTTGAAGCATACACTGCCCTTCCTAATTCTTAACATGCTCCCCCTGCTCCGGAGCCAAGACAGTATCCACAATTTTTTTTCGGGGGGGGGGGGCAGACTTCGACACACTTATGTAAAGCAAAGTTTCAGGGAGGAATATATGATACAATGCAAGAGATTTCTGGGGGCTGCCCGTGGGTTCCCCTTCCCCTCTGGATACGGCCTTGATTCACAAAAACATTAAACATTCCTTACTAGATCTATTAGTTTATTTTTTAATTCAAACGCAATAGAAAATTCAATATTTAGCGCTAAGCAATCTTCTATGTCCAGGCATTTATAATATTAAAACTGGGAAATAGTCGAATTTTAGAGAAAAAAATCCAAATTCCCCTACAAAAATGCTCATCCCCACAATAAATTTCTAAAAAATTTGTTAAATTTGTAGCAAAACATACCTCAGAAGTGGAAGCGTCTGAATCAAATTTTCTTTTCTTTTTGGATGACGAACGTGTCCATCGCTGGGGTGCAAACATTATTATGTATCGAAAATAATTAAAAATTTAGCTAAAATATAAATAATACTTGATTGTAAATTAAAATGCAGCATTAAACCGTAGCAGTGAGATTGGAAACGTTGAACGGATGATTTCCAGAGTCGTAATGCAATCAGTGATGGACCATAATAAGAAAAAAAAAAACATTTAAAATATAAGAGATGAGAGAACATCTGCAAATGAGAATGCAATACAAATACAGTTCATCAGTTTTCCAATCGGCTCGTCTACAAAAAAGATTTTACCAAAATGGGTGTTTGGACAGGAAGTCATAAATAAATACAAACTGCTCTTTAAGTTTCTTAATGAGCATCCCTTCCTGGCTTGAGGGTTTAACCCATTAGGACAATTAGACTTTAGGACTCCATCACAGTAGAGAATATTTTCCAGGAAACTTATTACTTGTGCGATTGTATTCCCATATTGCTGCCTTTGGGTAAAAAAGACATCAAGAAGGAAAGAAAACCTTCTGGAGTGATTGAAAAAGGATCTCTGTTTCTGTGTGGTACGGTGATTGAAGCTACCTTTCGCGCTGTTAACCCCCCCCCCCAAGGTGATAAGGGGGTTGATTATAACCTTATAACCAGATGAAAAGTCTTCTTTGTTATGAGCTGCATACTTTGGCCATGATCGCAACCTTTTCAGAGAAAAAGAAAAAAAAATCATATGCATATGTGTTTAATTTTCTTAGGGGAAAAAAATTGTGCTTTGCAAGGCCGTAGCCAGAAATTTTTCTGTGTGCCTAAATGTGCCTAAATAAGTACATACCCAATGGGAGGGGGGGGTTGAACCCCCAACCCCCCCCCTGGTTACGCCTATGTACGAAACTGAGCATTATTGATCAGATTTGATGACTTATGATAGTAGTATTAACCAAATGGGGATAAGCTAGTAGCATTTAAAGGAACCTATTCGATTTCACGAATAAATAGAATTTAACTATCCTTTTTTTTTGGTTAAAAAGAAAATTAGAGCTGTCGAGCACAACAAATTTTCCTGCTCCTGCTCTACTCTGGTTTCGAGAAAAATCTCATTGTTTCTCTGCTCCAGGCTCCACTAGAGATCTCGGACTTTTATGTTTACCTTCGCTACCTATTCCCTTTCTTTTTTTTTTTTTCTGTTTGAATTTATAGCTATTTATTTTGGCGAGACTAAAAGTAATTTCAACATGCAACGGATATAATGCAACTAAAATGTCGGATGAAGTCGCATCTTAATTTAAGGTGCTTTCTCAGCAAAGGCGACAAAGACAATATTCCTGTCTTTACTCATCTGCGCAAAGCGCATAGCCCATCTTTGAAGGTAAAAATACATTCTGCGCTTGCGTAGATGAGAAAAAACATTGACATTATATGGGAGTCAAATATATTGAAAAAGAGTGTGACATCATTTATAATCGATCCCCATGCCTGTAGTTTATCCTTACATGTTTCCATTTTCTCAACAGCGTTCGCTTAGGCTCTGAATTGGTGATAGTGTTAAATGGATCAAAGGCTATTAAAGAAGCATTTGCAAAATCAGAAATGCTGGCCAGACCTCCCACATCTCCATTTGATTTGTTCAGAAGTTCTGATATTGAAAGTAAGCATTTTCTTCTTTTTCTCTGAATTCTAAAGTGATCCAGCCGAATAGTATTATTCCTGGCTACTTAGAGACAGAAAAAACAAAACGTTTTTAAGATTAAAGTACTAGGTGAAATCGAAAAATAGCATGCGAACTTACACCTTATCAACTTTTGATGAGATAATGCGCGCCTAACATGGCAGGACGCCAAATCCCAATAAGAAACCTGCTTATCTTAGTTACAATCTCAAGAAAGTCTAGAAATACTAAGAACAACGATTAAAAAAAAAAGAAAGGAAGGAAAGAAAATCGCCTTTAAACTCTATACGCTGAGATATGATGCCAGTATAGACGTAGGAGAACTAACAATTTAAATAAATATATTTTAGTAAGTTCTTCCTTTGATGGATAGAAGCTTGACTAAAATATTGAAGCAGTAGCAGTGCGGCTACGGGTTCTAAAAATTCCAGGGGTTGAGGGGAGGGGTTCTCAAGCTCGAAGTTTTGAACGAAGGCAAGGTCCTAAAGAGGTTCAAATTTCAGAACTTGGCCCTCTTCAGTCTTAATAACATGCTGTAGGTTCTGATTTATATTTACAAAATAAAATTTTTTATGAAATTTCAAAGAAAAATGTTTATTTACTTTGCAGCGAACCTAGATAATAGTTGAAACGAAAAAAAAGAGCGGTTTTTCTAAAGGATTCATTAAGATTGAAAAAAGGAATGGAACGAATTTGCTCAGTCTTATTTAAAAAAAAAAAAAAAAAAAAAAAAAAAAAAAAACAATCGTAAAAACGGATTTCACAAATCTGAAGCGTTAAATTCACAAAATTCCGCTAATGAGCGGAAAAATAATATGTGCGACGATTCACTGTGCCAAGTTATCATTAATATAAACGAAAGAGTAAAATAGACATTGCCATATTAAACATTCTTAAACTATAAACATTCTTAAACTCAGCTGTTACAGGACTCCAGCTTATTTTCGAAGGAAGTCAAATACTTTCCACATTTCTTTTTTACTTTTCCCATGTTAGCAGAAAATCCAAATAACTTTAACAGGAAGGAAGGTATTTTAAACATTAACAAATTACGGCTTTAAGTGTCTACGAATGTACCAATCTCAGAATTTTAATCAAAGAGGATAAGCCAACCAGATGCCCTGCCTATCCAATCTGGATCAAGATACACAAAGGAAATTAAAACCACACTGCTTTGAATTCATTTATGCTCTGGAGAATCTTGGGACATCTCAATCAAAACATTAGCCAGAAACATTCTCAATAAACTGTCTCCCATAAGCCCGGAATAAAAAATGTATTACTTAGTTTAATTAATATCAATTAAAAATAATTATTGCAGAAAATTTTGAGCATATTGTGATTTATTGCAATCCATGTAAATAATGCACATGCACTTTTTGTGTAAATAATTGTTTTAATGCATATTTAGTGCTGTAATAACAAAACGTAAAAATTGAAGAAATAAGTCATTTTTATTAATATTATTACCTAGGTAAAACAAATTTATCCATTAAAGTTTTTAAAAAAATTAATGCATATTTTTAAATTTTTATCGCATATTTGCATGCAATTTTAAATGATTTTTGAGTGCGATTAATCCGGGATGTACTTATAACGTACGCTAATTCCTTAGGTCCTTTTTTCGTCAGTGGTGTACCTATATGGCAAGAACAAAGGAAGTTTGTAGTTCAATCTATGAAAGATTTAGGATTGGGAAAATCTAAAATAGAAGGACACATTCAGGTAAGTTCTGTTTCATTTCTGACAAAAAGTACACATGCAAATTTAATTTTAACCATAAATTCTGAATTTCCTTTGAGATCAGGTGGATAATGATGCAGTGTGTACCTCACTTTGTTCACTTGTTAGCATCTCCCTAAATATTTTGTTAGCCATCACGATACAAACTTCATATATATATATATATATATATATATATATATATATATATATATGTATCTGTTAGTGTTCGGCAGTAGTTAACTAGAAGTAGTTAACTACTAGTGGCAACTACTAGTTAACTAGTAGTTAACTACTAGTTGTAACTACTTTTGTTTTGAACTAGTTAACTACTAGTTAAACTACTTTTTTCCCAACTACTAGTTACAACTACTTTCAAAATTCTAACTACTTTCGAAAAAAAAAAATTAAATCTGTTTTTTAAACATTAAATTATTTAAATTTTTAGCTTATGAATATTACTCACACAAATGTATTTTTTATATTATGTTATATAATGAAAAAGCACTCATGGAAAATCATAATATTTATTGCAGTATTTACGCAAATTAGAAAAAGCTTTCTAATATATAGTCAATAAACAGCGCCCGCACCAGCACATGCACAATGAAGTTTCATTTAAAGACCAAATCTTCATTATGGAGAAACTTCACTTCTACCCCAGTACCATGCATACGTTTGGGATACCATAAAACACAAAAAGAAAGAAAAAATACTGATATTTAGGATTTCTTTTAGAAGAAAATGCTGATTTTTATGATTCTTTTTTAGACAAAATATTGATTTTTAAGATTAAAAAAATATATATCAGCTTCTTCCAAATTATTAAACTATAGATATTTTTATTATAAATTTTAATATGTTCTGAGTTCAAGTAATTCATTAGAATTTTATTTCACTATACGAGGTGTGATTGGAAAGTTTTAAGAATGGACTTGTAATTTCACAATAGCGGTATTTACATGCTACTGTGATGCATCTCCTTTAAAATAGTCCCCTTCTGACTGAACACACAGATTCCAAAGGTGTTTCCACTTTTGGAAACATTCCTGGAATTTTTTTTTCCTCGATTGTGTTAAAGACGCTCGCCAGATTCGCCTGGATGTCTTCAATGGAGTCGCTTCCCTTTCAGTGAAAATTTCAGTTTAGGCAACAGGTAGAAGAATTATTGACCAAATTTAACATTCCTGTGCTTCCACAACCGCCCTATTCTCCTGATATAGTTCTTGCGGACTCCTACCTGTTTCCTAAACGGAAAATTTCACTGAAAGGGGAGCGATTTGACTCGACAGTGAAAATTTCAGTTTAGGAAACAGGTAGGAGTCCGTAGGGGAATAGGGCGGTTGTAAAAGCACAGAAATGTTAAATGTGTTCAAAAATTCTTCTACCTGTTTCCTAAACTGAAATTTTCAGTGAAAGTGAAGCAATTTGACTCGATTGAATACATTCAGGCGAATCCGGCGAGTGTCCTTAACACACTCGAGAAAAAAAAAAAATTCCAGGAATGTTTCGAAAAGTGGAAACACCGTTGGAGTCGGTGTGTTCAGTCCGAAGGGGACTATTTTGAAACAGATGCATCACTGTAGAATGTAAGTACTGCCGTTGTGAAATTACAAGCCCATTCTTAAAACTTTCCAATCACACCTTGTATGGTCGCCTTAATGCATCTGGTCCTTTAGGGAAAGATGGAATAGCTTCGTTAAGGTGTCAAAGAATGACATTTTATCAGAGAACATTAAGTTTTCGGACATGCTGACTACTGCAAAAGCATCAAGAGCACCTTGGAAAAGATTTTTTCTACTTTTGGAATAGTGCACTGTGCAGTCAAAATTAAGAAACAGATTGGGGGTTGATAAGGCGTCAAAACTGGTATTCTTGATGAAACATCTAAATAGTAAAAATGATTAAGCTGTAGTAAACATTTTATGTGATATTTGCCATCTCTGTTTATATATTCAAGAAATTTGTATGTACTCAAAAAACTATAGTGCTCCAGTCAACTTATTTGTATACATTCAAGAAATTACAATACATTTAGCTCAGAAATATAAGCTTTCTATTATATTTCTTGTTCTCTCTTTTTTAAGCATACATTTTTTATATAATATAATTAATTAATAGTTAATTTTGAACTAGTAATAAATAATTATTTTAACTTAAATATCTTAAAATTCTTTGAAGACATAAATAATCAACTGAATTTGTTACTAAGTGTGCGCAAACATATTTTGCTTAAAAAAAAAATTAAAAAAATTTGATTTAAATAAAAAAAGTACTATTTTTTTTTTTTTTAAATTTAAATAAAAAAAATCACCAACCCTGCCTTGAACACAATTTAAAAGAATATAATCTAAATTCCAAAGCATGCGCGTTACAAAGATATGTTGTTAATGAATGGGGGTTGGGCAGAGGGAGAATTTTAAGTTGATATTTAGGGTAAACCCCTTTATTTTACAACAACTGCCGAAAAATTGCTATTTCTTAAAAACATAAATTATTTATTTTATTAAACAAATACATATTAAAATAAAAGTTTAAATTTAGAGAAAAAGGTTTTGTCTTTATTCATATTCTCTTTATATATTAATTGTTCAGTGGAAATATTTATGTTCAGTGGAATTATTTGGAAATATTCAATCTTTGAATGTTTTACAGAAATTTCTTTAAAATTGAAAAATGATTCAAAATAATATTGAGTTGAATTATTAGGATTAAATATTTAACTACAAGCCTAAAAATCGAAATTCAAATGAATTATACTTAAAAGTAGTTAACTAGTAGTTAACTACTTTTGGAAAACAGTTAACTACTAGTTACAACTAGTCTCAGAAAAAGTAGTTAACTACTAGTTGCAACTACTTTTGTTTGGAGTAGTTAGTAGTTGGTAGTTAACTACTTTTTCACGAGTAGTTGCCGAACACTAGTATCTGTATATATACAAATCAAGATGTTGAAGTTTCTATTTTGAACATGCAAAATTTAAACGCAGTGTACAACTCTTTACTTGGAAATTCTGGCTTGGTTAAGAACCTTAGGAACTCCTATTCTATCTATCATAACGTACAGCACTTTGAAGTTGGTGCTAATTATTAAAAAAAAATAGAGAATAAAAAAATAATAAAAATAAAAAAGAAAACCTAAATACATATCTTTCTTATACACACACATAAACCAACAAATGCCAAAACTTTCAACTATTTCACAACGTTGTGGAAAGCCAGTTTATTTAGAAAACAATAACGCCATTCATTTTTTCACATTTTTACAAACACATTAATTTATATTGCAATGCATCGAATACAAAACAAACATGCTTAGTATTTTACAAGTGTAGAGTGGTTAAACATTTTGCAAACAGCGCAAACAATCCATTTAGAATTCCCAATGCCGAGTTTCTGTGCCCGAACATTAACCATCTGTTATTTGATGGCAAAAAATTACGACCTCATTCAAACTCACACTTCAGTTGTATGCTAAAATTACCATCTCATAGCGCCAAAAGTAGTATAATAACTTGTTTTTTCTTTCTAATGGGGCTGCAGTATTGGTCCTCAACCATTGCAGACCTAGTGCGTCCCCAGAGAGTAATACCAACTCTTTCAGCGGCACAAAGAGTGTGGTACCATTGCCACAATATTTTGACGCTCAGTTTCCCATAGATGGCGGTACCTGAGCTCTGGTTTGATGCAAACAGTACTAGGAATTTAATTTAGTCGAGAGTACCCATGCCAAACGGATACTCAAGGGATTTTTAACATGTCGCATAATCATACAACATGGGCGCATACGATTTTCTGCCTCTTGAAAATCCACCGACTTGGTTCAGGTTTGAACCTGCGATTTTGGGAGAACGAGGCCTACGCCTTACCACTACACCACCCTGTCGACGAAGTAGTATAATTAAAAATAAGAAATTAACTGCTTTACAAACTCATATACGTTATTCTATACCTATAAAAAGAAAGGATATAGATTATAGACACATAGAGGACTTTTAAAATGATAGCTCAATTGAATTCCATCCTTCATTTTCTGAATCAATTTTTTTTTTTTTTTTTGTTTCAGGAGGAAATTCGTTATTTCCTCGAAGTGCTGAGGGATACTAAAGGTCAGCCGATAGATTTGAAAGAGCCCCTTACACCTAGCATGTCCAACAACATCGCTGCTTTGGTTTTTGGATCACGAAATGAGTATACGGATCCCGAAAGAATTCAATTCGACGAGGCTTTGGACGAAACGGCGCGTGCAGCTGGGCAGACTGCCACTCATATATTCTTCCCGTGGATACGATACGTTCCTTTTATTCTGAAATGGCTGGGTTTAGATAAAGCGGTGAAAACCGGTCTAATAATAGAAAGTGTTTACAGGTATGAATACAATTTTTGTGTGCTTTTCTACGACAGTGGAAATTATTCAAATTGGACAAAATTTTGGTGATGAATGTTCTAATCAGTTTTCTTTTGCAAGTAAACCTAACCTATAATGCAAGTTTATGCATTTTGTAACCTATAATGCAAGTTAAGATGTTTAAAACTAACAAGTTCTCCCGCGTCGTTTCTCAACCTTTTCAGAGTGGCAACCCCCTAAACTACTCAAAACATGCATAAAAAGCCTTGCCGACCCCTTTCATGCAATATTTTCTCTGCACAACACTGAATTTTGCAGCATTTGTTCCAAATGTAAGGTATTGTTTAATAAAATAATATTTTTTACTTTGTTTTGTAAAATTACGAACCCCCTTATACCTAAGCGCGATCTTCTTGGGTGTCGCGACCCCAGGTTGTGAAAGAATCCCTTTGGTCCTTTCAAGACGATGAGTCAGAGAGTTGAAGTTACAAGGTCAAAAATTGAGAAACTCATCAGTGATGGCTGGAAGATCAATTTGCAGTGAATCCGAAGCCGTTGTGGTATACCTGGTAATGAAAGAGCTGATCAATTATCCAAACAGGGATGTGATTTTATACAGCCCTCTTTCTTTCCGCTTTACGGCCAAAATTTTTCATCATTGTAAAAATATCAAATAATTTTATAATGAACTCTCAGGTTTTTGATGCTGTGGGCAAGGCATGGTCCAATCTTCTTCACAATCCTGTCCCCATGTATCTTCCTCGGCAGGTTTTTCTGCTAACTTTAGAAACACTGGTGGACATGACTACCTCCGAGGACACCTCCATCGCATCGGCATCACTCACAGACATACCCGACTGCCCCCTGTGCTCTTCAGGAGATATAAAGAACATTTACATTTAACAGTTGGTGCCGAAATGGCCAACACTTTTTCCCTTTTTCTTTCATCTCGCAACTATCTTTCCAAGGCTGCACGAAGGGAGCTGGTCTATACGACAGATCACCAATGTAATTATGAGAAGAGAAAAAAAAAGTTCAGAAACGATGTTCTACATTGTTAGTGTAGATAACTGACAAGTACGGATGATGACAAATATTTAGCCGCATAGTTTATCAATATTCGGCCAGACGAAATAGATTATAAAGTCACTATTCGGCTAAGCCGAATATTTGACCAATGGACAGAGTGCAAAATAGTAGATGAATATTTGTTGTTTCCTTAAATCAGACCCCTTTAAGAGCTAAAAACATACTTAAAAAAGGAAAGCTGTGGCTCCTTTGGTACACAATCTTACTTGTACTTACAAAGCTAAATTTTGAAGCATTCAATTATGATAAAAACATAATTTTTCAAATAAAACGTTTTTTGCTGCATCATTATTTTTACAATTATAATTTGGTCACTTTGCGAGCTCCCTTATACCTAAGCGCAACCCCCAGGTTGAGAAACGCTGGTCTACAGTAATTAGTTTCAGTGTTCTCCTAAATACTGATAGCTGGCTGATTCGAACTTTCAGAAAGAAGGTGCAGGAACATATGGAAACCCTGGATCCAAAACATCCAAGAGATTATATTGACAGTTACCTCATAGAAATGGAGGCCAGGAAGAAGAAGGACCCAAATACCAGCTTTACTTGTAAGTAGTTGTAATTGCTAATATTATTAGTGGATACCTACGGATTTGCCATTGAATAGTAAAGGAAATAAAGTAAATTGTTTTATCTTTATTTCAACTCAATGTTAAGTCCTCCAGCTTTCCCGCCTTTCCCTAGATAAAAAAACAAATTAATTTATTATTTTTTTTATTCAATGGGGCTTCAGGCGCTGAGAGGTCTAAGAGACTTGCTCCGTCTTGGCTTTGTAAGGAAACCGGTGTACCCTCGTTTTTCGCGGTTAATGGGGACCAGAAATTTCCGCGAAAGTCGAAAAACAGCGAAGTAGGATTCGCCCCTAGGAATTTTCGTGTATGTTGGTACAGGAATGTTTTAAATGTGTAAACAGTATTTATACTTTACACATTGGAGACAAAAATTACAACAGTATACGTGTTTACTTAAAGGTGTCGGTGCTAATTAATAAGGTTAATTACAAAACCTTATAGTACGGTGATAAACATTAATCAATACTGCTTTCTGCGAGAGGCGAAGAGTCTTGTGTTGGTGGGAGCTTTTGAGAGCTCGTGGTATGTACTCTGAGTCAACTCATCGCTTTGTTAGACTATGCAGGGATCCTTCACTCTCTCGCATCAACATGAAACAACGCTCCTTTCCGCAATGTGGCTGCCGATATAGTTGTATTTTCTCATTTTTATTTTTTGATGAATATTTTGGAAAAACCCGCGAAGCACTGAAGCCGCGAAACATGAAGCGCGAAGTGGCGAGGGAACACTGTATTCGATTCCCGCCACTTGCCCTGAGTATATCTTAGTCATCTCTCTGTGTTGTAATATTCTGTCATGTACTGTCTTGGACTGTCTGTGATATTGGACGAGAGATTTATGCATATGTCCTTGAGATCATAATAACGAAGTCTAAAATGTATGTGATCGTAAATTGTCTGCAGCAATATGTAATTTATCCAAAGTTTACCATTTTGTGTTCCGTTTCTAGATAGAACTCTGATTGGCAGTACGGGTGATTTGTTTGGGGCTGGAAGCGAAACAGTACGAACTTCAGTCGGATGGTGCATGTACACGATGGCTGCTTATCCTGAGGTGCAGAAGAAAGTGCAGAAAGAAATTATCGACGTCATAGGATCGGAAAGGAGCCCGGAATTCCCTGATCAAAAGAACATGCCATTCACACATTCAGTTTTGCTGGAAATTTCCCGATGGCAAACTACAGTGCCGCTAAACATCTTACGATAGTGAGTGTTCTCAATTTCTAGCTAATTTATTGCCAAATGTATGCAGAGTACATAGGTATGGAATCAGAATACTACTTTTAAACGGCTGAGGGATGGGAGATCTATTTAAACGTCAGTAAATATTTCACGCACACGCATGCACTCCCCCCCCCCCACACACACACCGCCTTTGATTCTGACATTATAAACAGTGATTTCATTGGAATTTAAAAAAATATATGAAAATTGTTAGTAGAAGATAATTAGGGCAGACAATTTTTCCTTTTTCACAAATGATTCTATTGTGTTAATGGATACCTAATAGCTAAGATTGTTTTCTCAAATGTTACCTCATGTTTGCTGCACCACAACTGGTTTCAATTTTTTTAAAAATAAACTTCACTTGACTATTGTACTCATTGGAGGGGGAACAGACCGTCGTTTCGGGATGATGAGAGGTCAACCACTCCTCCTGATTCTTAGAAGAAATTTATATATTTATGCATGTACAATGTATAAGTGTGTATACATTTAGTTCGCTTCTTCTACATTATATATTGAGCATGCATTTGACCACCCCTGGAACCTCGGAAACACTTGAAATGACGGTTATGGCAGAAAGCGATCTTAGGGTGCTCTTACACCAAAGGCGAGAAAGACACTATTCCTGTCTTTTCTCATCTGCGCAAGCGCAGAGCATATATTTGAAGGCAAAAATGCGCTCTGCTGTTTCCCAGACGAGAGAAGACAGGAACATTGCATTTGCCGCCTTTGGTGTGAAAGCACCCTCACGCCCACTCGAAACCAAAACCAAATTAGCCAAGTGGACAAAAATGCATTCTTCCGCCCTCTGTCGGATCCCTCTCAAGGCAGTAATTATAGATAATACATACTCCAGGGTTCACACTGGGGAAAAATACAAGGTGGGATTTCCCACCTTGACCAAAATTTTAAGTGGGATTTTTAAAATTTAAGTGGGAACTTTTATTTTTGTTTTTGTCTTTTAAAATATTACTAAATTATCCGATCATGATCCAATACAAACTATGTAATAAAAGATGATTATCCAAGCTATGCTCAGCAAAGAAAGAATAAACATCAACAAGGTTCACACAAAACCCGGATCCTTCACAACATTCGCGATAACAAAAATGGGTGCTTTATAAAATGTTAAACATGAAAAAGATCTTCTGGTATTTTGGTTATTTAACCAAAATTCTTTGATGTGGGACTTTTACAAAAAAATTCTAAAATTTAGTTTAATATTTCCTCTATTTTTTCTCATCATATGTCATTTTATCTATTGATGTTTTTCAATGAAAACAGTACATTTTAGAAACCAGCATTCTCTTGTAACCTTGTGGCCAAAAAAGATTCCCTTTTTCCACTCCTGTTTTTGATTTTGTCGTCTGTGAATAGAATGAATGAAGCTAAGTCTGCATTCACAAAGGGCTTAAATTGTTCAATCATCCCAAGGAATGAAGAAGTTGTCAATCTTTCCCCCATGTTATTATATATGATAAATAGGGTTCCTAGATTCTTCTTTTCGTTAACGAAGATAAGATGGCAGTTGAAAACTAACATACTCCATTTAGTTTGCATTAAATTATCAGTTTAGAATAGTAGTTTCGTTTCGCGATGTTTTGAACGCGTGTCCGCTAGTTGCGGGAACAGAGCGCAAACGAACTTTTTTTGAGTGGGATTTCAAAATATACTGCGGGAATCGCGCGATCGCGTGGCCTAGCGCGAACCCTGCATACTCGCATGAAAACGGTAAATATTGCAATACATATTTGAAAATTTTATAAGATCATATCTTCAGATGTCCGCACTCTCAGAAACGCATGCTCAAATCTCACGAAACTTTCGTCGTATTTGACGAAATGGCTTCGTGGAAAATGCTCCGAGTAAACCTTTCGTCAAATTGCCGAAATGTGTGTAGTCACTTTTTCAAGTCACGTGATCGCACGAGGATAGAATCGTTGTAAATGACGAAATTTCCTGACGATTGAAGAATCGTCGAAAATGAGGATTCTATTTTTGAGAGTGCGTCATGGTGTTTTAATAACACCCGGCTTCTGTCAAAAGCGTTTATTTAAAAATAATCGTGTTTTACATTAACTTTCCAAATTAAACAATGGAAATAGTGACATGAAGAATTTACTGAGACTAAGTTCGACCTGCTCACATTGCGGCTTTTGAACCATTACAACCCAATAAGATCAAACGAAAAACGCACTATTTTTAAAAATTATGTAAATTTCAACTCCTGTAGCAGCTTAAATAGCTTGCACTTTATACAAACATCAATTTAATTTTAAATATAAATTTCTGAGACTCTAGTATCGGGTTTCTATGTATGCAGAAATTGAACCCCTCATATTAAATACACATGGGGCACCTAGAAGTAAAGGGGTGTAACAAAATTGAAAATTTGTAGATAACTAATGCAAATGATAGGGAAAGTACCGTTCTATATTGTGGCAATAAATGTTAGTGGTAGCCCTGAAAGTGGTGCTCCCAAACGTGATTTAGAAAATAATGAACATTAGAACTCCCATAGCATGCGAACTTAGAACGCGTTTTACTCGAAATCGTTCTTTGATCACTTACTCTTTTAATCATATCATTTGCTTTATATTTTATGATTTCTTCGCTGTTTCGACAAGTTAACAAAATGATAATAATTACTAAATAAATGTCTATTTCCAACAGCACCACGGCAGATACGATCGTTTGTGGTTATGACATACCAAAAGACACCATTGTGTTGGGTAATATCTATTCCGCACACCACGATCCCAATAACTTTGAAGATCCCCAGACATTCAAGCCAGACAGATTTTTGGCTCCAGATGGAAAATCTGTTGTGAAATCTCCACATCTTATCCCATTCTCCGTAGGTGAGTGTTACGGTTTGGACGATATTGTGTAATACCTGATTTTCTATGACCGTTTATAGACGGCGTTCTGGAAAAAGTTGATAGTTTCTACTGTCGATACCATCAGTAGAGGCAGCCCTGACGTCACCTGCGTATGCAGTAGACTTGGATCATACGCGTTAGAGACTATGTGACTTCAGGGTGGCCTGAGGTTGATCGTGACGTTTGCTTAAAAACCAAGCCGCAAGTCCGTCCCATAAAGAAAGGAAAAAGGTATTGCTACAGTGAATAAAAATGTATAGGTAGTTATTTCACGAAATAACTATATGTATATAAAACAGCTCGTTTGTGTGCACGGTTTTTTGTTAGTACGTTTGTGTGTATGTTCGTATGTTCGCTATACAAAGGCAATACACGGGTGAAATGAAGTCATCCCTTCAGAAAGGTAACGCGCGAAATCCCAATCAAAAATTTCAATTAGGGTTTTTTTTTAAATTCAAACTTAAAGGTTTGTTTCAACAATAGAAAACACCAACTCATTTTGTAAAATCTAATATCATTCTGAAGCTGATAAAAAACTGCGTGGGGTAGAATTTGTTCGACAACTCCAGAATAAAAGAACGTGGCTTATCTCCCAGAATGTCGTCTTTCTTCTAACGACGACTAAGCAAAGCTCTTGTTGTCAAACGTAGGTTTTAAAGAGAATGAATCCCGATAGTTCATTGTAAAAGTAAACCGGGATTTTGAGCTTAATTGTTTATTTTCTGCCACCAGGCTTTATGCTGTTTAACATGTACGGGTCTGATGTATTTTCACCATATTGTTATTGTAGCGGGAAACTTTGCTAGTAAAAATAATTTAAAAGTTAAGGTAAGACAAGGTAAAGGTTACATCTGTGAACTTACTGTATTTAGAGATTTGTAAAATGATTTTTCCCGGATTTTGCTACGATTCAAAATTTTAGATTGGCAACACCTCAAAACTTTAGTTTTGGACTTGGTTACTTTTATCTGAACGCAGACGATACAGTAAATGATATCATGTATTGTAATGTGCCTGAAATATCACTGCATTTAATTCCTTTTATAAATAATTCTAGGCAAAAGAGTCTGTCCGGGAGAAATGATGGCAACCATGGAGATATTTCTCTATTTCACTTCTATTCTGCAGAAATTCGATGTGGTCTTCCCTGATGGATACAAGCCAACTTTCGAAGGAGAGCTGGGAGTCACCTACGCCACAAAGCCATTTAAATTACGATTTATTGCTAAGAACTGAATCAAATAAAATATTTATTATACATTGTTGTTGTGAATAAAAAGGTTTAATTTTATCTGAGGTGGTGGTTTCTGTAGTAAAATATGCAAGTCGCTTTAAACATTTATAATGACTATGAGTACGTAACAATTCAGAAAACATATTTTGGAGTATTGCATATTTGAGCTAAATTTTCATCGAACAATATTTCACAGATATTCAGAGTTCATGGAATTGTCGTGATAAGAAAATTGAGTCAGTTAAGAAACGAATGCATTGAAAACATTTTAATGCATAATACGGCTTGCGATTCCTGTTTTTAGGTTTCTATACTCTATAATCATTTTTTACGGTTGAATCCTCCGGTAATGACCTTTATTTTCCCCCGTCACTTAAAAATTTTTCACAAAACGCAAATTACAAAATTTGCAATAAAATAATTTTTATAAAAAAAAAACAGAACCGACTTCAAATTATAAATTGCGCTAAAAAGTGAAAAATAAATTCATTCTTTAAACATGATCGATGTGACTTTTAAACATAGTTTTAGAAGTCGGTGCAAAATTAGGATAGATAAAATCTTTTGTAATCATGAATCCCCAGTTACAAATATATATATTTTCGCAGAATTAGCAACAGTTCCAATATGAAGTAGCAAATGGTATAATGGTAATTAGACTCATAATTTTCCACCGATTCTAAAACTATGTTTAAAAGTCACATCGATGTTGTTTAAAGAATGAATTTATTTTTCACTTTTTAGCGCAATTTATAATTTGAAGTCGGCTCTGTTTTTTTTATAAAAATTATTTTATCTTATTCTTTTTAGTGTAACATTTCTTATATAAATACTCTATTTTTTAAAAAATCCATATCAAAGGGCAAAACTTCTTTCAATTAATGGCACTAAAAACTAATCATTTGTATGATAAATTCCTTTTGAAGTCGATTTTAACAAACAAACGGATTGGATTAATTTTTGCCATAGCGAAGCCTTCAGTCAAACTCTTGCTGTAATTTCTTTTAATATACTATACAAAGCCCATGACAACAAACATGTTTTCAACAATGACTTTTATATTTATTAATAGATTTCCCAACAAAGAAAAATCAAGCCAAGCCTTTCCAATTAAAATAAAAAATATTTATTTTTCACCCGCGACGTTTCTTCTAAAAAACAAATGTAGTCAAATTGATTTGCAATATTTGAGTTAGACGACCCTCTATCGATGAAAGAAAAAATCATCAAAATCGGTTCATGTAGTCAAATATTATGGTTGGAAAAACAAAAAAACAAAAAAAAAAATACTACATTTCTGCCCATAACTTTTTTTCTAATTATAGAATATGGTCAAACGAAGGTACGAGACCTATGGGAAACCACCCTCGATCGATTAAAAAAAGAATCATGAAAATCGGTTCATCTGGTGAGAAATTATGAGTGGACAAACAAACAAAAAAAAATCGACATACATACCGCATGAATGTATAACCTCCTTTCTTTATGAAGTCGGTTAAAAATAAATAAATACACTGGACAACAACGAAAATGTATCTTGAAAGTATCAAAATGTTTATTAATTTGACTTGCTAATCATGAATATAGCAATAAAAAAGGGAATTTGGCTCTAGTTTTTTTGTTATGTTGAGATATTACTTTGTATGGCCGGGATAAAAGAATGCAATAATAATGAATTGTATGTCTTGTGTCCAATTAATTTATAAGGAAATAAAGGTAGCAACATCAAGTACTAATGCAGACCAGTCCTACCAATACCTACAGTACGTAATAAATGTGTACATAACAAAAATGACAACATAGAGTCTTGTGATTGCTTTGCTCTCTTTAAATCATGGGAGCAGAAAATGGCATCCTTTTTATTTTACCAGTAACCCACAGAGAAAGCGTTGTTGCACAGGTGATACAACATACGTGGGGTGCCCATTTTCTATCTTGGTCACCTATTTTACAACCAGAATAGAGGAAATATACCTTACAGATTGCATCAGCAATCAGTCTTTTTCTGTGATTCAAATGTTACGTTACCACAAATGTAATAAAAGTTATTGAAATCATTAATGCATTCTCGCGACATAAAGTTGCAAATAGCTGAAAAATGAAGCAAATGAGATTATAAAATGACTACACGTAAATATAAACGCTCAGCCTTCAACAAAGTAAAGTACCGCACTATCGAGAGGACAAACACCTATACTTCTTATCAAAAATACACCATAAAATACATAATGAGCCTGATGTTACCTTAACATATTATAAAGAGCTGTCAGCTGTGCAATACTTTCTGTGTGGTATTACATTGGCAAATGAACAGATGAAATATAGAGAATAAAATCCTTGAATTTTTCCTATGACATTTGTTTATTTTTTGAAATTCTTTTGCTTTTTTTCTCGAAATATTTCTTTTATTGAACGTTTTATTAAATCATATATTCACAGAGACATCTTAAAATGAAATATTACTTATTTTTATGCACAATAAATCAGTTTATTCTTTAAAATGTTTTAACAAAAGTGACATTAAAGCATTATGTACACTATATCTTTGCACCCCAGAATCTCTGAAAAAGAGCCAAAACACAGTTTTCATGGTGATATTCGTTTTTATCACGTTGAATTCATTAAGAATTGGGTGTTTTCAACTTGGATACACGAACTTCGTCAAAAATTGTTGCCCAGTGACATTAACCAAAAAAAAAAAAAAAAAAATTAGTTTAAAGACCAAAAATGTTTTTCCTTTTTTTTTCTTAATTTTTATTCAGTTCTTTTGTTTTATATTATGTATTTTTATGAACAATCAATTGAGCTCTACAAACACTTAAGCGCTAAAAAATACATAAGATTCATTGGCAAGGGTGAATGCGGCATTTTTTTTTTTTTTTTAATTTCAAAGACATTTTTGTGAAAAAGTTCAAAATTTAAAGGGAAAATGTTTTTTTTTAAATTATTTTTTGCCAGCTTACTTAATAAATAATTCTTTAAAAAATAAGATTTAGTAGCTCGGAATTTTGTAAATTGTCCAGTTTAATTGATTGGAATTTTGTGAAGGATCCATTTTGATTGATTGGAATTTTGTGAAGGGTCCGATTTGATTGACTGGAATTTTGTGAAGGGTCTGTTTTGATTGATGGGAATTTTGTGAAGGGTCTGTTTTGAGTAATTGGAATTTTGTGAAAGTTCTGTTTTGATTGATTGGAATTTTGGGAAAGTTCTGTTTTGATTGATTGGAATTTCGTGAAAGTTCTGTTTTGATTGATTGGATTTTCGTGATATTTCTGTTTTGACTGATTGGATTTTCTTGCAAGCTCTGTTTTGATTGATTGGAACTTTGTGAAGGGTCTGTTTTGATTGATTGGAGCTTTGTGAAGGGTCTGTTTTGATTGATTGGAACTTTGTGAAAGGTCTGTTCTGATTGATTGGAACTTTGTGAAGGGTCTGTTTTGATTGATTGGAACTTTGTGAAGGGTCCGTTTTGATTGATTGGAACTTTGTGAAGGGTCTGTTTTGATTGATTGGAACTTTGAGAAGGGTCTGTTTTGATTGATTAGAACTTTGTGAAGGGTCTGTTTTGATTGATTGGAACTTTGTGAAGGGTCTGTTTTGATTGATTGGAACTTTGTGAAGGGTCTGTTTTGATTGATTGGAACATTGTGAAGGGTCCGTTTTGATTGATTGGAACTTTGTGAAGGGTCCGTTTTGATTGATTGGAACTTTGTGAAGGGTCGGTTTTGATTGATTGGAACTTTGTGAAGGGTCCGTTTTGATTGATTGGAACTTTGTGAAGGGTCCGTTTTGATTGATTGGAACTTTGTGAAGGGTCTGTTTTGATTGATTGGAACTTTGTGAAGGGTCTGCTTTGATTGATCGGAACTTTGTGAAGGGTCTGTTTTCATTGATTGGAATTTTTCAAAAGGTCGGTTTTGATAAATTAGAATTTTGTGAAGTGTCCGAAAACGGACCTGGTGCGACCCCTGATTGGTCAAAAGATATTACACAACTAAATTGTTTTGTAGGTCACTTTCTTCATACTCAGATTTACAGTTTCATAGACATTTTATACTAATCATTTAACAACTCGATAAATAAATCTCATGGTAAAGTCACGCATAACCACATTTGCTCTCAGATGATTCGTGACAATTTCATTTAAAAGTATTCATTAAATTAACATACCTTTATTTCTTCGTATTTAATTGATTAATTTTCCTGGCATTGAACTCTTATCGCTAGAAAGCTTGCTTCCTCTTTCACAAAGAAGATGTCACTTCAGCATCTAAACAGAATCATTACGAACTTAAAGCAAATATTTTCATCAAGGCTAAACATTTTAGTATTCGAACATTCATTTCAGTATTCAAGCAAAGAGAATATAGTTATTCTTGTTTTTACGTTAATTATAACGATAAATATAATGTATGTTCAAATTTTAAATTTTCACAAAAATGATCTTAAAATTCACAAAAAATGGACACTTCAAAATGCGGGATCGACCTTTGCACTGTTTTAATACATACATATGATTTGGTTGATATATTTTTAATATGAAATATCGGTGTCGCATATATTGGTTCTGAGAAAGATCATAGCCAAGAAACGGATGGTTGACAAATACACTGGTGTGCAAAACTTAAGCAACACTTGTTTTTCTGGCCATAACTCCTCGAACAATTATCTGGAGAGACATGAAATTTAGAAATGAGAGAGAGCAGTTTTGTACTTAAGGGATGATGAAAGCATAACTGCGTAAAAATGAATACAAATTATACAATGTGGAATCAAACAAAAATAGGCTTTATTGAACTCATAATTACACATGATTGTCTATCCGAGAGGAAGAACAGGACGCAGATGTTCATTAGTATGGGATAGGTCTCCCCGTGCTGCAATGATTGCTTCGCATCGCCTCCCCATACTCAGCATCAGATTGCCCACCTTTTCTTGGGGTAAGAGTGCCAATGCCTCAATCAGTATCCGTTTCAGTTCTTGGGTGTTCCCAGGAGGATGTAATCGCGCCGCAATGCGTCTCCCTAAAGTATCCCACGCATGTTCAATAGGACTTAAATCAGGGGAGTACGCTGGCCAATCCAATCGAGTGAGATCTTTACTTTCCAGTAGATGCTGAACAGATTGTTTCCAATGTGGGCATGCATTGTCATCCATAAAAATGAAGTCTGGTCCAATGGCACCTCTGAACAGACGCACATGGGGAAGGAGTACCTCCTGACAATAGCGATCTCCTGTTACAGAACCTCTGTCGAAAATGTGGAGCTCAGTCTGCCCGTTCAACATAATGACTCCCCAGACGAGAACTCCAGAACCACAGTAACAGTCTCTTTCCACGATTTTACTGAGATGAAACCGTGTCCCGACCTCTCTCCAAATCAACTGGCGTCCAGAATCGCTTGTGGCACTGAAACGACTCTCATCCGTAAAGAGAACATGACTCCACTGATGAGAGGTCCAGTTTTTGTGCTCCTTGCAGCACTCTAAACGGCGGCCCCGATGGCCTGCTGTCAAAGAGATGCAGCGAATAGTCCACCTTTGTAAAGGCGTCTGGCCACAGTAAACCATGACACTTGCTGCCCCTTTGCTCTACACAGTTGCTGGGCAATGACGCTTGCTGACTGGTTCCGGGTTCTTTTCTCCTGCGGGACGATATATCGGTCATCCACTGCAGTTGTTTTCCTGGGGCGGCCACCACCAACCTTTCTGACAGCTGTACCTGTGGTTCGGAAGGCTTTCCAAGCGAGCGAAACGACGCTTTTGTTGATTCGGAACTCTTAAGCTACACTTGCAACACTTCCACCCTACTCGAAATTTCCGATCATTCTTCCCCGTGTGAAGTCGTCCAGAGGATTCCTTCCAAAAAGAGTTCACGAAAGAAATCCCTTACACATACAGCGAATGTCTTTAATTGCATTTCCATCCTTCCTTTTATTGTACTCTTAAGGTGCGCGCGCCAACAGGACGCGTTTTGCATACGCTCTCATTGCCTCTGACCCTTTTTCACTGATATTTGCATCCGCATGACCTTTCTACTGAATTTCATGCTCATTGTACTAATCGCAAGAGCTCTTTTTCTGAAATTTCATAGCTATCTTCTTAAAATTTACATCGTTGCTTAAGTAGATCGACAGCACAGGTTTCACTGAAAAAAAAAAACGTGTATTGAGAGATGCCTGTGATAGCAAAGACGTTACCAAAGCAGCAGTTTACCTTACGCCAGTTAGTATCCTCTCCTCACACATGTAGAGTGCCCGTTCATAAATGATGTCACGCTTTTTCCCCAAATATTTGACCCCCTCCCTCCCTCTGTCACAAAATGTCACACTTCAACGGACGACCCCCCCCCCTTTGTCACATGTCATGCTATGTTGCATAACCAGAGATGTCACCCTTCTTGTTACCCCCTACCCTCGTCACACTTTGTCACAGTTTCACGAACCCCCTCGAAGCGTGACATCATTTATGAGTGATCCCCAGGATTGTGTATGGAGTAAAGTCACGTGTAGAGTGCATCGCTTATTGATTGGATCGACCCTTGTTTGACGCAAGCGTACGGGATATCCGACTCTGATATTTGAAACAGATAAATTAATTCTGTGTGTATATTTTTAAACAACTGGAAGTTTTCAAATACGTCGTTTTTTTTTTCTTTCCACATCTTGGAGGCCCTTTCCTTGTTGGCATTAATTCTTTTCAAAGCCACGTGAATTGCTGGCCATTTGTTAAACCCTTAACTGGTTTGCCCGTACGGCGTACGGGCTACCCAAAAATGGACTTAACTGGTTTGCCCGAACAGCGTACGGGCATTGATATTTCCGCCTTTCTTGTTTGAGTGCCCGTATTATTAATTGATTGAAAGTCATTCAGGGGCATGTGTTTCAAAGTTATAAAATAGGAAAATGCATAAATCCATTAATTCTGAAATTTTTAAAAAAATTCTTTCATTTTCCATTTATATCAAGTTAGGACTTTAATTATATGCAAAAAAAAAAATGCTTTTTTAGGAACACGTGTGGTAAAAAAATTGACCAGTTAAGGGGTTAAGAGTCACTTGATACGTGGTCAGCATTAACCCTAACACGCTGCAGTCGGACGGCACCAGATAGCGCCACCACAACTACGCCACCTCCCTTTTTGGACCCGAGATTGAAGAGGAGGGAAATTTTCTTCAGCATTAGGCCTTACGGATGTCTCTTGTATCCTTGGAGCTGCCTCAGGACTTCAGGGTCCACAGATTTTACATGCAGGCATTAAAATACGTTGTATTTTTTTTAATTTACATCCATTTTCAAACCATGCTAGCTAGTTTAAAACTCAGATTTGACATGCCGGATAACGTTAGTGGGGTGTATTGTGGATATCTAAACACCGGTTGGATACCGGATATCCGATGCTTGCTGAAGGAGTCGGTCCTATTTGTTCCTAGCCATCGTTACGCAAATGCCTCATACAGTAAACAAAACCCTCTTAACCAACGAAAATTTAATACCTATATTATAATCTGAAGCTGCTATGCAAAATTATTTAGGGAAATAGATTTTATTTCATTAATATGGTTTTAAAGGATCTTTCTACTTGTATGGCATTTTTCTACAGATTTGCGATTTTCAGTTTGTTTTATTTATTTAGGTAATTCGTACGCTACCCTCCCCCCCCCCAAAAAAAAATACAGTAGTTAATTCCAAACATAAAATGTCAAAAACAACAAAAAAGGGAAACATCTGAGCGGAAGGAATGAAAAATTGAGATTTCTACTAAACATATTTCAATGCCAGTAAAAAAAAAAAAAAAAAAAAAAAGAAAGAAAGAAAGAAAAAAGTGTTAGAAAATTAAAATGTTTAGTTTATATGCTTAAAAGAGCATAGAAATACTTGATGCTACAAAAATCAATCGCGCCAATCAATTTCCGTGGGTTTTCATTTTTTCGTTAAAAAGAGTTTACTTTTATTTAACTGTTATCACATAGTGTTATTTTAATTTAAGTACTATATTTTAAAATTTTAGATTCAGTTCTGCGTCTTGGTAGTTTTCCATTTTTTTGTATATTTTTCTGACAATTTGCAGTTTTAGTGCTGAGTAAAAAATAATATTATAAGGCTCTTTTTTAACAAAATTAATTTTAGTGATATGTGGTGATTTGAACGTAAAAGAAATAAAGTGTAACATCTTACTTTTATTTTCTTAAATAATGCGACTTAAATATATACGACACTCATTTTCTAAAGAACGGTCTCAGTCAAAAATTATATTATATTTAAGTTTCCCGAGTAAATCTTCAAAATACATAATTTACTTAGAAAAAAAAAGAAGTTATGTCATGCATAAATAAAAATATTGCTGCGTTGTAATGATAAGCTAAATTTTTCTTTGCAGAAAATTCTCCCATCATAGCAATGTTACACCCCAACCCATGTAACAGATTACATCTTTCATATTTCAAACAGACGAAGTATTTCAGTAAGAAGGAAAAACTGATTATTGTAAAATGGCTACTTTATCTCTTCAGTAGGGAGTATTTTTTTCATTTCTTTTTTTTTTTTTTTGGCTGATAATCAAATGTCAATTTTGAAGGTGCGAGATCTGGAAACAAAAAACAACCCCGCCAGTTTGATAAAACATTTTTAATGTTCATTCTTCTGTATCAGGAAGAGATTAATCTTCCAAGGACACAAAAGGGAGTATTTGAAGCATCTTTTCTCGTCTGCTGCTTCTTGTTCGACAGGGGGAACTGCAGGTGCTTCTGTTTCAATCACCCGGCCAGAATGCACCTTGAGTATTTAAATCAGGTGAGGCCCGAACTATGGGTCGCTTTAGGAGCTCTAATTGTTACGTACGTGATTTCCTCCATTGTAAGAAACTGGAAAAAGAACTTCCCACCGGGTCCTTTAGGATTACCGATCGTTGGGTATATGCCATTCTTAACGAAAAAGCCGCATGAAAAACTGACGCAACTGTCTAAAAAGTACGGAGAAGTCTTCAGGTATGTGACTCATAACTCAATTTCTGCCATATCGTTTGTAATAATAAATTTAGCATTGAAAACTTTATGCTAATTATATAAGTATTGTTCATAAAACTTGGAGATTATAAAGTCGAGTTAATTTTGATCATCCTCACTTAAAACAAACCAGTGGTGTAGTCCTGAAAAAAAAGTTGGGGGGGGGGGGGGACGCGTATGCACACGAAGATAAGCAATTGATATCAAAAGTGGGGGACGCTTATGTTATAATGTAAAAAAATTGGGGGGACGCTTACATTAAAATAAAAAGGTAGGGGGGCGCCGTTCCCCTGCGTACCCCCTCGACTACACCACTGAAGCAAACATATTGTAAATCATTGTCGCCGCTTGACCTATTGAGCTCATAAACGTAGCCGCTTGTACTGCTGCCGATTTCGTACTAAGTGGAGTGTCAATTGAATAACACTCAAATGTTTGCTTCCACACACTGTCATTATTTTTCATTATATTGTTTCAGAGAAGTGTTCACTCAAACTCTTTTTATAATTGCTTTTAATGTTATTGCTTAATGACAACAAACACTTTTTTTAACAATGAGCTTTATATTTACTACCTAATAATTTACTCAACCAAGACATGTTGCCATCTGCTATCGATAACAATACAACATTATAACTATAAATGAGGCTTGCCTGACAAAAAGAAGGGGAAATAATTAATTAATAATATACATTCCTAAATTTATTATTTATATCATGCACTAAAACCCGTCCATAGCTACCGAACAAAAAAAAGTAAGAAAATCGGTTGAAAAACAGAGGAGAAAATGGCACTAAATGTTTTGTTTTTGCCTATTTATATATAGATTATTATTATTATTTTATAAATTTCTATCAGAGAACTGCAACAGCGACGCTGGTAAATGGTTCCGTTATTAGTTCTAATCACTTGCTCCGGCTCCGTTCCGATTTCTGAGCAGTCCGTTCCGTGCTCAGAGTAATTTTATAGGCATATGTTGCTTATGGTTTTTATTTACTTAATTTATTAATGGCTATGTATAAAAAAACAGATATTTATTGACACTTTATTTCTCAATAACTATTTAATACCATATATTCCGTGTTTCGAAGAAAAAAAAAATTCACCTAAAAAAATTGAGTGACAGCTACAAAACTGGGTATGTTGATCAGATTTCATGACTTATGATAATTAGCAGTATTAACTAAATGGGGATAAGCAAGTAGCATTTAAAGGAACCTATTCGAGTTCACGAATAAATAGAATTTAACTATCCTTTTTTTGGCTAAAAAGAAAATTGGAGCATTCTAGCACAACAAATTTTCCTACTCAGGCTCTACTCCGGTTTCAAGCAAAAACTCATTGTTTCACTGCTCTGTGTTCCTGCTCCACTCGATATCACTGACTTTTATGTTTACTTTCGCACCCCAGTGGCGGATCACTGGGAACCCTCAACACACGTCAAAAATTGAAGTGAAAAAAAAAAAAAACAATTTATAAACAACTTAAAAAAATAGTAAAAATATTTAATTTTATTTACACATTAATATAAAATTTTATTTAGTTACATAAAAATTTCCTTCTAACATTCATTTTTGCAAAAGCATCAATTATTTTGCCAGAATCTACATTGCTTAAAATGTCTTGTTCTAGGTACAGTATTGCTAAGTTACTTAATTTCTCCTCCCGAATGGTATTTCTTAAACAATGTTCTGCTGTTTTAAGAGGAGGGGGAGCGACGCTCCCCCTCCCCTTTCTCTCTTTTTCTTTCTTTTGGAATTTCTTGCTTTTTGGCGAGATTAAAAGTGAAATTTCAACATGCAACGGACGACACGCAACCAAAATGTCGGATGGAGTCACGCTTTCACACCAAAGCCGACAAAGACAATATTCCTGTTTTTTCTCATCTGCGCAAGCGCAGCGCCTATTTTTGAATGGAAAAATATGCTCTGCGGTTGCGCAGATGACAAAGAGAGGAATATTGTCTTTGTCGCCTTTGGTGGGAAAGCACCCTGAAAATTTCGACTATCAAATGGTATATCGCTAGCACTTGAGCGCAAAAACTCGCCATCGGGAATTGAACTTTATTATGGTTGTCTGTGCGCTTAGGGAGATTTTTAATCACTATACTATTTATAGTCGCCTGCACAACACTAAGAATATTTGTTTTACATTTGCTTCAAAATAAATTACTGAAAAAAAAAGCAATAAATAAATTATTTCGCTTGAATAATGAAATTTACTTTTCAGAAAGCAGATGTAAACGTATTTATTAGCTATCTGTGATGTAAAAGTAATTTCTCATCTATGAAAGAGGGCATAATTTGCTCATGCATAATAAATAGAAAGTTTATTGTACTTCAATTTGAGCATTTTTGTAATGCTTCAAATTTAGGAAAAAATAATGACATGTTTTGGATATAGTTTTCTATTCCAATTATTGATTGTGAAGCAGCGAGCTTGAGCAACGATAATTTCGATAGTTATTTTCCTATTACTGTTCTTGGTCTGAAGCTATATTAACACTATGGGGGTCATTCATGTCACACTTCGAGGAGGGAGGGCGGTTTAAGAAAGTGACAGTTTGTGACAAGGGGGGGGAAGAGGGTAACAAGAATTGATGGCATCACCAGGGATGTTAACAGGAGGAGGGGATCATGGCACAAGCTGCGCCATCAAAATGGGGGGGGGGATGTTCTCTGCTTGCATCGGATATCCGGGATCCGACTGATTTTCAAATATCCGGAATCTGAAATAGCCATTGCACGAAATATCCGATTCGTTTATCCGGCATGTCAAATTTGATTATTAAAATTTAAGTCGCTTCCATGTTTTGAAAATATATGTAAATTACAAACTTCGGACGTATTTGCGACCTCTGAGCTGCGGGGTGTTTAAAAAGGTGTATAGAATTTACAAATTTCAAACATCAAAGCTGGATACATTCGTCAGGCAAGGGATACCGGATATCCGGTACCTGGAAAAGTCATTAACCTCTTGAGACCCCACAATTAAGCACAAACAGTTTTGACGCAATTTTTTGGTTTCCTGATTTAAAAAATGATTACAAAACAAAATAACTAAATATTTTTTTAAATTTTAATTAATAATTAGTTTAAATAATAATTAATCCCCAATTTCCATGTTTTCCATGTTTAAAATGAAGTAAACTATCTGTTGATGAATTTCAAAAACAATTGGGTGTTTTAGCTTTCAAACTGCACAAACAGTAGTTTTAATAAACAGTATTTTAAAATGTATTCAATTGGGTACCGAAAGTCTCGAGAGCTTAAACTGGTGAAGAAACTTACGCCATTGAACTTGGGTTAACCCCTGGACATCACAAATTTTAGTTTCCATGAAAACATTTAAAATATGCAAATTAAATTTATTTTTAAAGTTTTTTTAAAAATTCTGCTGAGTTGATTTTAAAGTTTCATTGATTTCACTTTGTGTTAAAAACATCGATACTGATAAATGTTTAAATATACTTCTAGTTAAAAGTTTAACATGGTCTTTATATTTACATTTTTAAGGGGTGGCATTTACACCTTTTAAGATAAAATAGCACCGGTAATTTTTTTCAGGAATCGATCAATTGATATTTTTTATTATTATATACTAATTATCTTTATTCTAGTATCCCATTTAAAAAAATAAGTACACAGCATATAATAATAATTATTATTATGCTTACAAATGCCCTCAAAAGTTCAAAAATAAAACTAGAAATGTGATCCATTCCGCAGTGCTTTGTTTCTGAACTGCAAGTACATATTATGTATTCAATTGGGTAAGCTAAAATATAGCGTGACATGTAACAAAGGGGGGTTGTTGAAGTGTGACATTTCGTGACAAAGTGATGTGGAGGGGGCTCAAATATATTGATAAAAAATGTGACATTTATGATCGATCCCCATGCCTGTAGTTTATCCCTACATGTTTCCATTTTCTCAACAGCGTTCGCTTGGGCTCTGAATTGGTGATAGTGTTAAATGGAACAAAAGCTATTAAAGAAGCATTTGCAAAATCAGAAATGCTGGCCAGACCTCCCACATCTCCATTTGCTTTGTTCGGAAGTTCTGATGTTGAAAGTAAGCCTTTTCTTCTTCTTCTCTGAATTCTAAAGTGATTCAGTCGATTAGTATTATTCTTGACTACTTAGAGACAGAAAAAATAAAACGTTTTTAAGGTTAAAGTACTAGGTGAAATCGAAAAATAGCATGCGAACTTACACCTTATCAACTTTTGATGAGATAATGAGCGTCTAAAATGGCAGGACGCCAAATCCCAATAAGAGACTTGCTCATCTTAGGGGTAGATTCAACTGAGACGCGTTCGATCAAATCCAAAATGACTAAATTTTCAACTCGAATTCGACCATTTTCAAACTGATAGAATATTGGCATTCAACTTGTTTCCTGGACTTCGATCAAAACGCGTAGGGTTGCCATTGACTGCTTTTCTCTCTCGGCGTTACGTCACATGCCCGAAACTTTAAGCGGAACCAATGAAAAAATTGAATGAGAAAGCTAAGCTAATTTAAGTGTAACATTATCTGTTGCTGTTTTGTTTATTGTTTTGGTTTGATCCGTTTGTTTTTCTATGCTGCTCCCTGTGTTGCTTTCTCTGCTGATTGTTAATACAGTCTCGCTCGGTTGTTAATAATTTAAGTCTAGGGACCTAATGGAGGGAGGGGACGATCGTATTCTGGCAGAACATCCACAAGTGCCATTGTCACTCTGGCAATTTTCCTCGATACTGTTGATTATAATATGTAGTGAATACTTCAAAGGTAATAGTTTGTATTCTTACTGAATTGTATCTTTCCATAGGAGAATCTATACCTTTCTTTACTCGGTAAATTCGTTCAATTCTATTTTATATTTCCTCCCAGTAGTCAGTTTTTACGAATGGCGAATAGCAGCAGGCTAGGAAATAACTTTATCACACAGTTAGAATAATTTAATTCAAAAAACATATAGGCTATTAAAACATGGGCAAAGAAAAAAAAAAAAAAAACGCCTGCAGACGATTTAATGAATTTATGCTTTTCAATGACAAATTCGCATTCTTTTTCTTTTTTCCTGTCAATAAAAGTATTGAACTTTAAAAAGCACTGTCCACAATAATTACTCAATTGCATTACAGTTAAAAAATGCTCCCTTGAAATTCGATCGTTTAGATTTTCTTAAACTGATTGATAATCATTAAGTTACAGTTTTATTTATTTATTTCTTATACATTAATAAAAATGAAAAGAAACTTCCGGTAACTCTACGGGATAGATAACCTGACGTTTTTTGTGTGCCAGTTTTCCTTCCAGCTTATCGCACAAAAATAGAAATGTCTCTCTTATCTGAGCGATATCTTTGAATAAATTTTCGTTCGCTCAAATTTAATGGATTGCTTCGAATTTGCAAATATCATGGAAGTCTTTGCATTCTGCGACCTATGATCACCAAAATGGCCGCCATTACTGTAAGAAAATCAATCAAATTGTGAAAATGATCGAATGAAAGCAATCGTGTTGGTCACGTGGTTAAAAATGATCGCCGCGTTTCAATTGAATCGGAATTGCATGATTTTGATCGAAGCGTTCGATTGAAAACGGCAAAACGATCGAAAAGCGTTTCAGTTGAATCCCTGCCTTAGTTACAATCTCAAGAAAATCTAGAAACACTAACAACAACGATTAAAAAAAAAAAACTGACAATATAAATACAGTGGAGCCTCGCTATTCGTACACAATTCGTTCCAGGAGGCAGTTCTAATGGCGAATTATTTTTTCACATAAGATACAATGTAAATTGAATTAATACGTTCCAGACCTACAGATGATTGCTTATTTAAACCTATGAAGAACAAATGTACAGTATTGTGCATGAAATTATAAATAAATAAAAATTTAACTGCACTTTGCTTGTACTGAGGTGAGCTGATGTAAGTGGAATGTTGAGAGGAGGAAGAGAAATGGTTGGAAGAGAAGTCCACTTCCATAAAAACATCTGGTAACATCATCCCTTCAGATGTTTTCTCCCTTTCTGCTGTTTTTTCTTTTATCTGTCTTTTTGCACTAGAAGAATCTTGGGTTTCTTTCTCTAAAAATCTGTCTAATGTTGTCTGCCTTTGACGATTTTTCAGAATTTTTCTCAAATGGTCAATAACATTGTCGTTGAACAAGTTGATGCTCCTGTTGATCGCAGCAGTGTTAGGATGCCATTTTTCCACCACTCTCTGTGTTTTCTGCGAGTGGTAACACAGCTCTTTTAGTAGTTTCTGCAAAGGAAATACTTTCCTTACTACTTTCCTCCTCTGAAGAAGAAAGTTCTTCAACCACTTCCTCTTGCTGCTCCCCTTTGAAAGTTAAAATTGTCAGTAAAATCTCAAAAAGTATTACAATTTAAAAAAAAACGTAAAACGCCAAACAATTTCCAGACGAGTTCAAAAAGAGCGTAATTTCTCGATTTTTTCTTTAAAAAAGCCAAACTGGCAACCCGCGCCCTTGGCGCCGTCCGAATCACGGGGCAAGCGTACGAATGACGAGTTTAATTTTACTTGAAAAAGTTGGACGAATAACGAGTTATACGAGTAGAGAAGAGGACGAATGGCAGGGTTCCACTGTAAATAAACTTTAGGAATTTCTTCCTTTGCTAGATAGAAGCTTGACTAAAATATTGAAACAGTAGCAGGGCGGCTACGGGTTCTAAAAAATCCAGGGAGGGCGGGGTTTTATATTTTCAAAATAAAATTTTGAAGATATAAAATTTTGAGCCGTTTTTGTAAAGGAAGCATTTCGATGGAAAAAAGGAATGGAACGCCTTTGCTCAGTCTTATTTTAAAGAAAAACAATCGTAACAACGGATATTCCACAAATCTGAAGCGTTAAATTCGCAAAATTTCGCTAATTAGCGGAAAAATAATATGTGTGACGATTCACTGTAACTGTGGCCAAGTTATCATTAATACTTGAACGAAAGAGTATGAGAGACATTGACATATTAAACATTCTTCGAACTGAGCTATTACAGGGCTCCAGCTTATTTTCGAGGGAACTCAAATACTTTCTGCATTTCTTTTTTACTTTTCCCATGTTAGCAGAAACTCCAAATAACTTTAACAGGAAGGAAGATATTTTAAACATTAACAAATTATGACCTTAAGTGTTTACGTATACACCAATCTCAGAATTTTAATCAAAGAGGATAAGCCAACCAGAAGCTGATACCTTCAAATCCGAAGCTGCTGCCCTGCCTATCCAATGGGGATCAAGATCAAGATACACATAGGAAATTAAAACCTCGCTGCTTTGAATTCATTTATGCTCTGGAGAATCTTGGGACATCTCAATCAAAACATTAGCCAGAAACATTCTCAATAAACTGTCTCCTATAAGCCCGTAATAAAATATTTATTATTTAGTTTAATTAATATCAATTAAAAAGAATTATTGCAGAAAATTTTGAGCGTATTGTGACTTATTGCAATCAAAGTAAGTAATGTACATGCACTTTTTGTGTAAATCCTTGTTTTAATGCATATTTTGTGCTTTAATAACAAAACGCAAAAATTGAAGAAATAAAAGTGATTTTTATTAATATTATTAATCTAGATGTGGCAAATTTATCCATTAAAGTAAAAAAAAAATATTAACGCATACTTTTTAATTTTTATCGCATATTTGCATGCATTTTTTAATGATTTTTGAGTGCGTATAATCCAGACTGTACTCATAATGTATACTGGTTCCTTAGGTCCTTTTTTCCTTAGTGGCGTAAATATATGGCAAGAACAAAGGAAGTTTGTAGTTCAATCTATGAAAGATTTAGGATTGGGAAAATCTAAAATAGAAGGACACATTCAGGTAAGTTCTGTTTAATTTTTGACAAAAAAAGTACACATAAAAACAATAGCTCGAAAATTATATTAAAAATTCCAATCGGGCATGAATTTTCTTCCCTTACATGCCCGGTGGGGCTTGTAATTTTTTAATAAAATATGTATTTCTTTCTGAAACTTTATTATTTCGTATTTTATTGAAAAATCACCGCATCCTTACCGGAGCTCAAAATTGATATGTTGACGGACATGCATGTCAACAAGAAAATTGGCAATACAATTTAAATTTTTCAAATTTTGACTTGTAACGACTTATTATGTAATATTTATTTATAATGTTATTTTTAATGATTTAGATTAAATTAAAAAAATTCTTGATTCAGATATAAACCTGCGAATTTAATTTTATGTTTGATTAATGCTATCAGACAAATTTAAATGATTTTATTAATATAGAATTAAACAACTTCGGGGTATATAAAATTTTTTCTCGGGAATGTATTATTTAGACAAACATGCCCGGCAGGGCATGTAAAAGTTTTAAGATTTTTCGAGCCCTGATACAAACTTAATTTTAACCATAAATTCTGAACTCCTATGAGCTCATGTAGATAATGATAAATTGTGTACCTCACTTTGACGACTTCTTAGGATCGCCCTAAATATTTTGTTAGTCATCACGATAAGTACTTCATACATATATGTGTGTGTCTGTGGATATATACAAATGAAGATGGTGAAGTTTCTATTTTAAGCATGAAAAATGCAGACATGTAACGCAGTGTACAACTCTTTACTTGGCAAGTACAAAGATAAAACAACGTAAAAAAGCCCAAATTCAGAATAAAAAGTAACGCAAATAGCTATTTAGAAGCTGCAATGGAGCCTCTTGATCAGTGCAAAAAAGGAACGCTCAACACGCAGCTGGAAAGCTGATAGTGAACAGGCAAGAACTCTATAGTGGCAGCATATGGGCAGCGCCGAAGGCGCTCTTTCCCGGTCTGAGCGGGGTAAAACATGGCTTGAGAAAGGGTCAGGAGTGGGCATCTGGCTTTGAGAGTTATGGTCTGAAGGGGGATAGCAGAAAAAGGAAGAAGGGAAAAGTAGAAAAACTTCGTCGACTTGACGGGTTTTGCCTTAGCAGTATGAGCGATGGCATGTAGCCGGATTAAATACCATTAGAGCATAGGTTGAGCGGAACGTTACAATTCATGAAAATTAGAATACTTGAATAAATGCAGATTAAAATATTAATATATAAATGACTATTTACAGCACGGTAAGGATGATGTACGTGTATAAAACGAATAGCATATAATACAGGTATCAAGTGAAGAGCAAATAGGATGAATGTACAACACCGATCGTCGTCCAATAGGAAACGTCGGCCAAAAGTGGGCGGAGCTAGCCGTCTTCCGGCGGCCTCGGCGCGTGATTCCTGTGCCGGGTCGGATCGTTTCTATTTCTCCTTGGGCGGAAGACATGAGCGATGTACATGGTGTCAGATGGGAACTTGGTCCGACCATGGTTGAGTACGAAGTCGAGCTGATCCCGCACTAGATTATTGGGATGCCACTCGAGCTTCGTGTAGAAGTTTGTGGTCACTCTTCGCACATGTGGGATAATATAGTCAATTTTTAAGTCTTTGTGTAAAGAATCATTACTCACAAACCATGGGGCTCCGGTAATTCGCCTCAGAAATTTATTCTCGAGGACTTGTAATGGGAGTATATTTGTTTTTGCCGTGGTTCCCCAAATTGGGCAGGCGTAGTCAAATGTGGGGCGTATGACCGTTTTATAAAGGCGAGTTTTTGCGCGAAATTCTAGCCCGCTATTCTTGTGTGTGAGGCAATTCATAAGTCCAATATTGCTTTTTGTTTTGCCACAGATGGCTTTGGCATGACTGGCGTATGTTAGTGCGCTGTCAATTGTTACTCCTAGGTAGGTAACTGTGTTAGAGTATGGTATCACAGTGTCGTTTACTGTGACCGGTTTCACTTTTTTCTTTTTACAACCGGTTGTGAAGGATATTAATTTTGTTTTTTGAGGATTAATTTTTATTCTCCACCTGGTAAAGTATTCCTCAATTTCGTTTATATGTCTCTGCAAAAAGAGCTGCGCATATGGTCTGCTGGGCGCTATCGCTAGGACCGCCGTGTCGTCGGCGAAAAGATAACTTTTCGTGTCTTCGTTCTTTGGGAGGTCGTACGTGTATATTGTGTAGAGAGTTGGCGATGCTGCAGAGCCTTGCGGGACCCCCGCCTCTATATTTCTTCTTCCAGATAGGGAGTTTCCTACTTTGACCTGAAAGGTCCGTCTCTGGAGGAAATGGAATAAACAAAGAATTAAGTTATGTGGAAATTTCAGCATTATCAATTTGTAGAGCAGGCCTTTATGCCACACTCTGTCGAACGCCTTTTCTATGTCAAAGAAAATTCCAAGCGCGGCTAACTTCTTGGTTTTGGCGTGAATGATGTCGTTCGCTATCCGAAGTAGCTGGTGTGTGGTAGCGTGCTTATTTCTGAAACCAAATTGGTAATCAGGAATAATATCGTTTACTGAGCAGTGACGCTGCAGATGGTATTTGATGACTTTCTCCACTATTTTTGCCGTTATTCTTAGTAGGCTAATCGGGCGATAGTTCTGTGGAAACGTCAGATCTGAGTCCTTCTTTGGTATCGGGACGATCACCGCGTTTCTCCAGTCATTAGGGAAATAGCCGAGTCTAAGTATTGCATTGGTTATTTTGGTTAAGTTGATAACCGCATTGAGTGGTAGATGTTTCAGGTGGGCGGGGGCAATGCGGTCGTCCCCAGGGGATTTCCTTTCTTCTAGCGCCCCTATAAGAAGCAACATCTGTATGGTTGAGTTTGCAATGTCGGTTGTGTGAGGTCTTGGGATTCTGAAAAAGTTCCGTACTTCACGGTTAACAGACCTGATCGTCTCTTCACAGTATTCATTGGTATTAGGTTGAAACTGACTCTCCAGTGAGTCAGCTATGGCATTTGCTTTGTCCATTTCAGAGAAAACCAAGTGTCCCGTACTACCGTGCAGTGGTGGCATCTGGTTTTTACGGTTAGTTATAGCCCTTGACATCCTATACATGTCTTTAGGGTCTTCGTTCAATGATTCTAGCAGACATGTGAAGTTTTTATTCTTTATTTCTTTAGTTCTTTTCCTAATATCGTGTTGAAGTTTGTTAATCATGTTTTTGGTAATAGGGTTTTTCGTAATAGCCCAAACTTTTCTGAGCCTATTTTTTCTTTTAATCATGTCCCTGACTTCCGTGGGAAGTCTAGTAGGGGTCGAGTTCACCACTCGAGTGAACTTAGCTGTCTCTAAGGCAGTCTGGATGTTGCTGGTCAATTCCTTTACCTCTCTATCAATATTTTCAGTCGATGGGATATCTAAAATTTCCTCCGTCAGCTCGTTGACGTTTTTGGTGAAGAGCTGCCAGTTTGTCGTAGAAATAGTCCGGCTGGCAGACGGAAGGTGGGTCCCAAAACTGAGTTCGAGCAGCACGGGGTTATGGTCGGAATTTAGCTCTGATAGTGAAGTGATTTTAAACTGATTATTTACGTTTTTTGAGATTGCAAGGTCTAACGTGGTATTAATATGATTTGCGAAGTGGGTGGGAGAATCTGGATAATAAATATTTAAGTTGTTGTCAATGAAGTAGTCGTGCAGCGTTTTGCCGTTAGCATTAGCGCGTCCATTACTCCATAGACTGTGTTTGCAATTGAAATCGCCTATTAATATGCATTTTTCCTTGAAGTTAACCAGTGCGTCAAGGGCAGTAGTTGAGAGCTTATTGTTTGGTGGAATATAAATAGAGGAGATTAGGTATTCCGTGTTATGGAAATTGATGACCGCCGAGCAGTTTTCAATTTCCGGCGCATCAATCTTTACTTCATAGCATGAGAAGCCTTTGCTGATGCATAGCATAGTTCCCCCTCCTCTGACATTTCGGTCCGTTCGAAATATATGAAAGTTAGGGAGCCAGAATCGCTCTGCTCCCCCAAAGTGTGTCTCCTGTATGCAGAAGACGTCGGGAACATAGTCCTCGACGAAGGAAGGTACCTCACCCATTTTCTGGGTGAGGCCGTTCGCGTTCCATGACGCGATAGTGAGCAAGAACGGATTATGCATGCCGGAAAATGGCACTGACTTCCTTTAGCTCTTCCGCCACTTTTAGGACGGACGCGCATACCTTGTCGAGCATGTTGGGTACTCTTTGAACGTCACTGAGGATGGTAGTGACGTCCTTGACCTTGGCAGCCATAGCATATGAGGGGGGGTTATTACTCTCTTGCTTTGCCTTTGTTGATGGGTCTATCTTCCGTGCGGACTTTAGTTGAGGGCTTTGCCGCTTGGGATTGGGCGGCTTGTCCGTCCTGGTCGTAGTTCTTCAGCACTCTGTCCGGGGGACGCTTTGGACAACCCCGGTAGTTTGCAGTATGGGCGCCTTGGCATAGCGCACATTTCGCAGGCGTTTTGGGTGACTTTTTGCACGCCTTTGTGGGGTGATTCTCCCCGCACTTAAGGCATCTATAGTCGTTCGTGCAGTGCTCACTGGAGTGGTAGTACATTTGGCAACGATAGCACTGTTGTAGGGAGGACTTCAATTTCAGCGGCTCCACTGTGATCCTGAAGCTACCTAAATCTCTTAATTGGTACATTTTGTCGTTGTGTGCCGTGCGGTGAAGGTACACTAAATACAGAGGCAGGGCTCTGCGATTTTCCCTCTTCATCTGTACAACTTTTATGGGGCTAAACCCCACTCGTCTGAGCTCTTCCGCGATGAAATTTTCCGGAGTGTCTGCCGACAAACCCCTGATTACCAGTTTAAGGTTTTTCTCCTCATTCACCGGGAAGGTATGGTGTGGAACATTTGACTCATTAAAGAATTTAATCAACGATCTGTATGCGTCAGTATCAGGCGAGATTACCTGGTGTTTCTGACCATTGAACTTCATCATGACCTTTTTCCCTGTTATCTCATTTAATTTTCTAACAAACTCAACCGAGTTGGTGATATTTGAAACTATTATTGGCGGTGGTTTGTTCGACTTTTTCATCTTCGCAGTCTGGAATTCACCGGAGGGGCCGGGTTCATGAGTCCCATCGTCTGCGTGTACTTCAGTGTCCATGCATCCCTCTTCATCAGTTAATTTCTGGGGGGTTTGGTCACTGCTGCCTGTCTCTTGAATGCACTCCTCGGAGGAGATCACCTGGAGTTCAGGAAACTGATCCTCGTGGCTCAGTTGAGTACGGTTTCTATCTCTCTTGGGATATTGTATTGCTTGATCACTAGCGCTTGGGATCCCTTGATCGACTGGGACAGGACTGTCGCTTGGGATAACATTGGCGCTTGGGATTACTTTAGCACTTACGCTTGGGTTCGGCTCATTTACTTCAGACTTGTCGTTAATTCTTTTGGAAGCCTTGTCTGAGTTTGTCCTCGTTCTTTTCTTATTACCCTTCTTCTGCTCCGTTCTGAGCAGCCGAATTTGGTTTTCAAGGTCATTTATTTTATTTAAATGCAGTTCATTGGTAAGGTGGAGTAATTTGCTGCTTGCCATCTGGGCTACAGCAACCGCTTGTAATAAATCTCCTACCAAGGCGGGCTCTTTGCTAACAATGGTACCTAAATGTGCTACCCAATCATTGGCTTCATCATACAATGTTTGGAGCTGCTCTAGGGACAATGAGTTGTCGGTTAGTTTGGTTACTAGCTCAAAGATTCGGGGGTCCTGGCTGTTAGTTGGGTTAGGATAGGAAGCCATGCTTACCCTTGATGTGGAGTCTGATGAGATGTGTGGATGTAGTTCATCAGTGACGTCCATCATTATGCGTTGTGGATCACACTGTAAATAAGGGGAACTCCTCCAGTAGGGGAGTGCTTCTCATATAGCCCTTAAAAGGGCTGAAGCGGGTTCAACCCGAATTCGCCGGGACGAGTTGCCCGATCGTGATCGCGGCAACTGAACGGGCTAGTTCGGGAGAGGGAATCTTGATCCGTTAGTCTAATGGGGTCAAAGCTGTACCCATGGGCACGAGTATCAATGCACGTCCGTTGTGTGTGGAGTCTAGAATCCTATGTGACAGGCAAGAACCAGAGAGACAACCGGTATTTATACCATATGTGTCGGATTAGCGATTGACCAATCAGAGGCCAGGAACAAGGCAGGAGCAAAGCCCCAGAGGAAAAGGCGGGAAACGAACTGGAAAAGGCAGTTCTTTGCCACCTTTTCCATGTTCGTTTCCTGCCTTTTCCTCTGGGGCTTTGCTCCCGCCTTGTTCTTGGCCTCTGATTGGTCAATCGCTAATCAGACACATATGGTCTAAATACGAACCCATACGAGGCCCTAGGAGATGACGTTACGGATATGGAGGCAGATATGGAAACGCCGCAGCCAGCACACCGTAGGAAGGAGGATTTCCAAACGGTGAGTTTGTCTTTAGCCCTAAACCAGATCGTCCAGAGTAGGAAATTTTATCTTGAAATAGTAAACAAAACCCTAAGTAAAAGCAAAGATCTTAAAGTAATTGAAACCCAAATAACTAAAATCAATAATCTATACGCAAACCTAGAAAACAGTAGTTTCCTCCCCGAGGGAAAAGGGGACTTCCTGTTTTTGACCCAGCTAAGAAATTGTCTAAATGCTGCCCACACCGCTAAAAGTAACCTTATATTAAAACAAGTTGATATGCAGAAGCAGCAAATTGCAAGCCTAAACCAAACAAATCATGAGATAATGGTTAGGGAGCAAAGCTACAAAAAAAAACTATGAGGAAATAAAAAAAGAGCTAGACGAACTCAAAGCCAGCTTTGAGGATAGACTCTATTCCCTAGAAAGAGAGCAACGCGAAAACAGTCCGGCACAATCAGGAAAAAAGCGCGTGTGCTCGGACGATTGCGATACGGACACAAATGAAAGAAATAACAAAATCGCACGAAAAGGCGAGCCGACTGCGAATGCTGAAAACTTGAGTGACGAAATCAGCGAATCGGTATTTGTAAATAATCAATTTCAAATCCAAAAGACAAAAAAAAAAAAAGAAATAAAACCCCAAAGATCACGGTTGTAGACGTCCCAAACCCCAAACCCCTACTTGAAAAGATCTCCCAAGATCTCAACCAGAAAATAACCTGCACTATGAGAAACAACGAGATAACTCTCGAACCCCAAGATTCATCCCAACATAAAGCAATCAGGGAAATCACAAATGAGCAAAGGCTCCAAACCTTCACAAGCCAACTCGAAGAGGATAGATTGCTCAGGGCGGTGATAAAGGGTCTCCCCACAGACTATAAAATTGAAGAGCTAGCAGAAGAACTCGAGATTCTTGGATTTGTTCCACAAAAAATGTCTAGGATGACGAAGGGAAAGGAGAAGATCCCCCTACCCCTTATTTTCGTCAGCCTTGAAAAAAACGACAGGAATAAACTTTTCTACAATCTCGAGGTTATCTCTTACTTTAAAGTTAAAGTCGAAGCTTTCAAAAGAAAAGGGAAAGTCACCCAGTGCTTCAGGTGCCAACGGTGGGGTCACTCCCAGCACCTTTGCACATTAAACCCAAGATGCCTAAAATGTGCTGGACCCCACCTCAGCCGTGAATGTAACAAGCCTGCGGACAGTGTCCCAAAGTGCTGCAACTGTGGTGACGCCCACATTTTCAGCTCATACGACTGCGTCAAACGCCCCAAACCAAACACGAAGGAGGACAAAAATCAAAATGCCTGGACTCGCAGGGCACTTGAGTTCCAAACCCTCGAAAAAAATGCAGGACCCAGCGCCCCCCCCCCCTCAAATGAAAAGTCATATGCCGCTGCCACTAAGCCTACCCAGCCCAAGAAAGATAACATCAAACAATCTTTCACCACGATTATTCGTGCACTCCAGACGCTGGCCGAACAATTAGACGACCTCTAATTCTTCTCCCCCCCTTTCTGCTCTCCCTCCTTTGCCCCCTTATCATGGCCCATCGTGTGCTCAAAATTATGTCTTGGAACGCCAATGGGCTGACCAAAACCAGGCTTTATGAACTGAATAACATCGCCCACAACTATACCCCTGACGTTATACTGATCCAGGAGACAAGATTTAAGACCGGAGTCAGGTACAACATACCGAACTTTTCCTGTGTCAGAACCGACCGCGGTATCGGCACCGGCGGCGGCACCGCCATATATATCAGAAGGAGCCTCGTCTTCCAAACGGTCCCGATCAGCACCACCTCCATCGAAAACACATGCATATCTCTTAAGATTGGTGACGACACCTCCCTTACTATTGCATCGGTATATGCTCACCCTACTAACAACATCTTTACCAGTGACCTGGACGTTCTATCCCAAATTTCACATAACACGATCCTTATGGGCGACTTCAATGCCCACCATACCAGCTGGAACTGTGCTACTAACAATCAGAAAGGTAACTTTCTTCTCAATTATGCTGCCCGGAAGGACTTTCGCATCGTCACCCCTGACTCCCCTACCCACTTTAGCTTCGGCACCCCCTCAATCATTGATTTTGCCCTTACGAGGCACAGCAACTGGCCACATATGATTGAAAGCATCGACGACCTCACCTCGGACCACAACCCCATTATACTCATGTTAGGCCTCGACTACTCCCTCCCCAAGAAAATTATCTCCTTCCCGTCCACAAGCTGGTTTAAAGTAAACAAAATTCTTAGAAATACTGTCCCCGGTAACCCAAATTTAATTAGCCAGTCTGATATCGACAATGAGATACAGAACACTACTGAGGCAATCTCAAACGCTATTAGAGATTCTACCACCTGGGTAAATATTAAGAATGACCCTATGCGCCCCCCCCCCCTTTATCAGACGTCTTATTACTCAAAAAAATAAACTAAGAAAAGAAAGAAGAGCCACCCGAAGCAACCATCTGAACCCCCAAATAAACCGAATACAGAACGACATCAAAACCCTGATAAACCACTATAAAAACAGCAAGTGGGAGAATTTCATAAAAACCCTCAGGCCTGAAAATAAATCGTTATATAAAGCCATAAACTTGTTTAAAAGCGTGGTCCATTCCACTAACCACCTCAAAGTAAATAACGTGCTCATCACCGACCATGAAACCATAGCCGAAACATTCGCTGATACTATCGGCAAGTCTTTCCAGGCCTTTCCTCCCCACCCTAACAATGCATTTGAAGAAAGTATCAATGTAAAAATTTCACACTACGTGCTCAACCCCCCTTCCCCTGCCCCCCCCTATCATCACGCCCCAGAACGTCGCCTCAATTATTAAAGAGTTAAAAAATAGAGAATCCCCAGGCATGGACGGGATAACCAACCTCTCTCTAAAGTATTTGCCCAACAACCTACTAACAAATCTGACTAAAATTTATAACAAATCGCTTCAACTAAAATACTTCCCCAAAGCATGGAAAAGCGCTATTGTCGTCCCCATTCATAAACCTGGTAACTCCAAAACTGACCCGGCAAACTACCGACCTATCAGTTTACTTAGCGCCCTCTCCAAAATATACGAAAAGCTCATCAGGAACTTACTCGAAGAGCACCTGTCTGATACCAACATAATACCTGATGAACAATTCGGCTTCCGGACCAATCACAGCACTATTCACCAGCTGCTTCGGGTCACCAGCCACGTCACTGAAGGCCTAAACTCAAACAGGTGCACCATTGGGGCCTTTCTTGACCTAACCAAAGCGTTCGACCGCGTCTGGCATAAAGGCCTCATTCTCAAATTGATCGATCTGGACACCCCTCACTTCCTCACTTGCACTATCCTTAGCTTCATCACTGGCAGAACCTTCCGTGTGAAATTCGGCAAAAACCTCTCCCTCCCACGGCATATGCACTGTGGCGTCCCACAAGGATCCCTACTCGCCCCAACCCTGTTTAATATTTATACCGCCGATATTCCAAAATGCAGCAACATCATGCTTGCCCTCTATGCCGACGATGTCGCGGCCCTATCAAGGCACCACATAAGAAGAATTGCCGCAAGGAACCTTCAAAACTATCTTGACGGCCTTGCCTCCTGGTACGCCAAATGGCGTATCGAACTAAACCCCAATAAGACCAAAATCATTCACTTCAAAAAAAGCAACAGGAAACCCAACCCCCAACCAATTACCATCAACAATACCCAGCTTAGATATGCAACATCCGTTAAATACCTTGGCATAACCATTGATCAGGGCTTATTCTTCAATAAGCACATCCAGCAGGTCGTTCAAAACGCCGAACACAAAGTTCAATCTCTCCGCCCCCTACTCGGACGTCATAGCCCGCTCTCTCCTAAAAATAAAAAACTTATGTACGTAACTATTATCCTCCCCACCCTACTGTACGGCTCGAACATATGGGGGTTCGCCGCCAAAACTAGCATTAAAAAACTCCAGGTCATTCAGAATAGGCTGATCAGGCAAATTACCCAAGCCACTAGATATGACCGCGGCAAAGATCTGCATCACCAACTAAACATTGAATCGGTCTCAAGACAACTAATCAAGTATGCCAGGAACTTTTACTCCCTCATCCCCTTCCACCCCAACCCCAAGATACAGGAACAGGCCGCCTACCTAAACAAATACGGAAAATACCCTTACCCCCACCAAACACAGTTTATAAATTATGATTCACTGAGCACCCGTCACAACCCCCTGCCTAACCCGCTGCTCGACCCCCCGTAGGGTCCTCCCGTGTCGCTCGCCGGCCCGTGCCGCATTTTCTATCGTGTGCCCCTAGGGCGCTCATTTTTGTATAAAATGTACATATTTTGCTCTCATATTTAATCAAAATTTATAAATGTACATATTTTGCTCTCATATTTAATCCAAAAAATAATTAAAAAAAAAAAAAAAAAGTGTGTTTGAAACCTGAAAAGGGAAGAAAAAAAAAAAAAAAAACCCCACAGGAGCTGGTGCCATACACCAACGATACTACGATACGACTGACGCAATCACAGTAAACCGCGAAGCCGCGCACACCCCCTTCCCCAGCCAATGAACGATTGGCACACTTAACCGCTGCGTCTTCGACGCAGACCCGAAGCATCCTCTTGGAATTATGAATTTTAACTGTTAAGATCTATCATCTGGACATCTGGTAAAAGGGTTCATCGACAACTCTGAAAGCCAGCAACAAATTATGTGCTGCTGCTGCTGCTGGTTCTTGCCTGTTCACTCTCAGCTTTCCAGCTGCGTGTTGAGCGTTCCTTTTTTGCACTGATCAAGAGGCTCCATTGCAGCTTCGAAACAGCTATTTGCGTTACTTTATATTCTGAATTTGTGCTTTTTTACGTTGTTTTATCTTTGTACTTACATTTTAGCACAAAGCTTTTTGATCATTTGTCTTATATCTTTACTTGGAAATTCCTGCTTACTTAAGAACCTTAAGAACTCCTATTCTATCTATCATAACGTGCAACACTTTAAATTTGGGGCTAAATTATAAAAAAATAGATAATAAAAAAAAACAATAATAATAGAAAAAAGCTATATACATCTCTCTCTTACACACACACACATAAACCAGCAAATGCCAGAACTTTCAACTATTTCACAACGTTGTGGAAAGCCAGTTTATTTAGAAAACAATAACGCCATTCATTTTTTCTCATTTTTAACAATCACATTAATTCATATTGCATTGCATCGAATGTAAAACAAATATTCTTACTATTTCACAAGTGTATAGTGGTTAAAAATTTTACAAAAGAGCGCAAACAATCCATTTAGAATTCCCAACGGCAAGTTTCTGTGCTCGAACATTTTCCATCTTTCACTTGATGGCAAAAAACTGCGACCTCATTCAAACTGACACTTCAGTTTTATGCTAAAATTACCATCTCATACCGCCAAAAGAAATATAACTAAATATAAGAAATTAACTGCTTTACAGACACTTGTTCTGTATTATATATCTGTAAAAAGAAAGGATATAGATTATAGACACATAGGTGACTTTTAAAATGATAGCTCAATTGAATTCCATCTTTCATTTCCTGAAGCAATTTTTTTTTCCGTTTCAGGAGGAAATTCGTTATTTCCTCGAAGTGCTGAGGGAAACTAAAGGTCAGCCGATAGATTTGAAAGAGCCCCTTACACCTAGCATGTCCAACAACATCGCTGCTTTGGTTTTTGGATCACGAAATGAGTATACGGATCCCGAAAGAATTCAATTCGACGAGGCTTTGGACGAAACGGCGCGTGCAGCTGGGCAGACTGCCAGTCATGTATTCTTCCCGTGGATACGATATGTTCCTTTCATTCTGAAATGGCTGGGTTTAGATAAAGCGGTGAAAACCGGTCTAATAATAGAAAGTGTTTACAGGTATGAACACAATTTTTGTGTGCTTTTCTACGACAATAGAAATTATTCAAATTGGACAAAATTTTGGTGATGAATGTTCTAATCAGTTTTATTTTGCAATAACTTAAGATGTTTAAAATTAACAAGTTCTCTCGCATCGTTTCTCAATCTTTTGAGAGTGGCAACCCCCTAAACTGCTCAAAACATGCATAAAAAGCCTTGCGACCCCTTTCATGCAAAATTTTATCTGCACAACACTGAATTTTGCAACATTTGTTCATAATTTAAGGTATTGTGTTTAATAAAATGATATTTTTTACTTTTTTTGGTGATATTACGAACCCACTTATACCTAAGCGCTATTGGGGGTCGCGACCCCCAGGTTGTGAAACGATCCCTTTGATCGTTTTAAGACGATGAGTTAGAGAGAGTCGAAGTTACAAGGTCAAAAATTGAGAAACTCATCAGTGATGGCTGCAAGATAAACTTGTAGTGGATCCGCAGCCATTGTGGTATACCTGGTAATGAAAGAGCTGATCAATTACCCAAACTGGGATGTGATTTTATACAGCCCCCTTTCCTTCCGCCTTAACCGGCAAAATTTTCCATCATTGTAAAAGCTTAAAATAATTTTATAAAGAATTCTCAGGTTTTTGATGCTGTGGACAAGGCATGGTCCAGTCTTCTCCACAATCCTGTCCCCATGTATCTTCCTGGGCAGGTTTTTTCTACTAACTTTAGAATCACTGGTAGATATGACTACCTCCGGGGACACCTCCATTGCATGGGCATCACAGATCGACTGCCCCCTGTGCTCTTAAAGAGAGATAAAGAACATTTACATTTAACAGTTTGTGCCGAAACAGCCAACACCTTTTCCCTTTTTTCTTCATCGGGCAACTATCTTTCCAAGGCTGCTTTGCGTTGGGCTGCACGAAGGGAGCTGGTCTATTCGACCCATTCCCCCAACGTAATTACAAGAAAAGAAAATAAAAAGTTTAGAAACGATGTTCTACATTGTTACTGTAGATAACTGACAAGTATTCGGATGATGACAAATATTCAGCCGAATAGTTTATCAATATTCGGCTAGACGGAATAGATTACGAAGTCACTATTCGGCTAAGCCGAATATTTGACCAAAGGGCAGAGTGCCGAATAGTGGACGGATATTCGTTGTATCCTTAATTGAGACCCTTTTAAGAGGTAAAAAGATACTTAAAAAAGGAAAGTTGGGGCTCCTTTGGTACACAATCTTGCTTGTAGTTACAAAGCTGAATTTTGAAGCGTTCAATTATAATTTAAAATAATTTTTCTTATAAAGCGTTTTTTACTTCATCATTATTATTACTATTATAATTTGGTAATTTTGCGACCTTGTACGTAAGCAAAACCCCCTGGTTGAGAAACGCTGGTCTACAGTAATTAGGTTCAGTGTTCTCCTAAGTACTGATAACTGACTGATTCGGACTTTCAGAAAGAAGGTGCAGGAACATTTGGAAACCCTGGATCCAAAACATCCAAGAGATTATATTGACAGTTACCTCATAGAAATGGAAGCCAGGAAGAAGAAGGATCCAAATACCAGCTTTACTTGTAAGTAGTTGTAATTGCTAATATTATTAGCGGATGACTCCTACGGATTTGCCATTGAATATTAAAGGAAAGCGCCTATTGTTACCATCGGGTGTTTTGTAGGGTAAACTAACCTTATTATTGCAATCGACGTGTCTATTTTACGAAAGAAATCATTTAGTATTTGAATTATTTTCATCTCTTTCTTATCTCAAAACTCAAGAGGAAGAGAAATAGCGTCATCTAAAAATCATGATGTCATTGGCATCGTCAGAAGGAGGCGTGGCTTAAACCCACTACAAGGTAGGATCGGTCAATATGCTCATCTGCCTTGAGGCGGAGTTGGAAATTAGAGGGTTAAATAAAAGTAAAAGCTTTGTTCCAAATTATGAATTAAAGAAAATTCACTTAATTTTTAAAATTATGAGAATTATTTAAAAATATGGTCTGAGAATCTTTTAAACCCTTTTCAGAATTATTTTTAAGCTAGTGAAAACTTTTTAACTGTGAGTCACGCTCTGTAGAGCCATTTTGAAAGTTTAATTATGTTTGTAACAGTCTTAGAGCTCATTGTTTTTTTTGTTTGTTTACGACCATTTCAGGTCACATAAATATTTGAGTTTATTTGCTGTTCTCAAGGATATGCCTCAAACTCTCGTCTAATATGACAGATAGAACAAGACAGCACAACAGATTTTTTTTAATATACAAAGAAGGAAATACACCCAGGGGAAGGTGGGAATGGAACCCACGTCTCTTTCACTCCGCGCAGGGAGGCACCGGAACCAGTCGATTAGACCGCTCAGCCACAGACCCTTAGAGCTCATTTCAAGCAAAACATGTACAGTTGCCATTTTTTAAAATATAATTTTGTTTGTTTGCGGTTAGTTTTTGGAAAATTCAAATAACTCATATTTTTTACTATTGCAATACTAATCATATTTTTTGTTGTAAACCTTAATCGCATTTTAAAGAAATTAAATACACGTATTATCATTATTATTGTTATGCTCAAATTCAAAAATAAAATTGGAAATGTGATCTGTAACGTAGTTCTTTGTTTCTGAACTGCGTGGCGCCTTGGAAAGACCCAATAATACAGTGTCAAATGTTTGGAAAATTTTTACCGACTTTATATGAATGTACATAACTGTACATAGTTTCCTTAAATAATCCTGCTGAGTTAATAAATAAGTAACTCTCTGTGATCTACTTGCATTTCATCTTAGTCTCATCTTCAACTTTTAGTTCTAAAGACACGCTATTCTCTTTTTGAAATCGTGACAATAGGTCTATGAGGTCATAATAACGAAATCAAAAATGTATGTCACCTGAAATAATCTGCAGCAACATGTAATTTATCCATAGTTTACCCTTTCTTGTTCCGTTTCTAGATAAAACCCTGATTGGCAGTACGGGTGATTTGTTTGGGGCTGGAAGCGAAACGGTACGAACTTCAGTCGGATGGTGCATATACACGATGGCTGCTTATCCTGAGGTGCAGAAGAAAGTGCAGAAAGAAATTATCGACGTCATAGGATTGGAAAGGAGCCCGGAATTCCCTGATCAAAAGAACATGCCATTCACACATTCAGTTTTGCTGGAAATCTCCCGATGGCAAACTACAGTGCCGCTAAACATCTTACGATAGTGAGTGTTCTCAATCTCTAGCTAATTTATTGCCAAATGTATGCAGAGTACATAGGTATGGAATCAGAATACTACTTTTAAACGGCTGAGGGAAGGGAGATTGTGATCTATTTAAACTTCAGTAAATATTTCACACACACGCATGCACTTGAATACACACACCGTTTGTAATTCTGACATGGACAGTGATTTTAATAAATAAAAAAATGTAAAAATTGTTAAGACACGGTAAAAAATTTGCTTTTAGCTGCCACCATTTTCGGTGGTACTGAACACAATTTTTGGTGTTCAGTTGGTGTAAGGTTGAAAAATATTCATTTTTGATGCACTTTAATTATTTTTTTTTATGTGGTTGTCTCGTTGTCTGAAAATAGCCAGTATAACGTTTCTTAGCACTTGTCATGGCTAATTACAGATGGTACATACTCGTACGAAAACAGTAAAAGAATGAAATGCATTCTTGAGAATTTTATAAAATCCTATCTTCAGATATCGTCATATTGTTTTAATAAGACCCGGATTCTGTTAAAAGCGTTTATTTGAAAAGAATCGTGTTTTGTTCCAAATTTAACAATAGAAATAGTGGAGTGAAGAATTTACTTGGACTAAGTTTTTCCAGCCCATTGCGGTTCATGCTCCATTAGAACCCAATAATATCAAACGAACAACCCGCTATTTTTCTTAAAAATTATGTAAATTTAAGCTTCTATAGCAGCACAAGATGATATTTGTTCTAAGTTTCTAAGTCAATAAGAACGCCAGTTATAAGCTTTTTAGTGCAATTTCTTAAGGCTTACCTTGATCCAAACATAATAATTAGCAGTTTCCTCAACTCTGGGTGAATAGTGTTAGCTTAATTTCAATATAAAACTTATTTTTCAAAATAGACAGACATCAGTTTAGTTATCAACGGAAAAACAACAATAAAGCATACCTTCAATTTAACGTTTTTCTCAAATTAGTAATAAATTTTAAATTCGAAATTGAACTTGGTAAAAGTATTGTCTCGCCGATTTAACGATTTCCTTTATTTAGCAATAGCATTTAAATAAATATCGCCAGAAAAGGAATACGTGTGGTTTATACTAGATTTCAAATAACATGGCGAATATGACACGCTACAATTTGACTTTTTAAATCAGTCATTGGTGATAAATCGGAACACACTAATGAAATTGTGCTTACGTTTTTTAGGTACGGTTAAAATTCAGCACGAGCAGCGCAGTGTGGGTACCGCTAGTAATTAATAAATAAATGTGTATTTCCAACAGCACCCTGGCAGATACGACCGTTTGTGGCTATGACATTCCAAAGGACACCATGGTGTTGGGTAATTTCTACTCTGCACACCATGATCCCAATAACTTTGAAGATCCCGAGACTTTCAAGCCAGACAGGTTTTTGTCTCCAGATGGGAAATCGGTTGTGAAATCACCAAATCTAATCCCATTCTCCGTAGGTGAGTGTTACGTTTTGTACGACATTGTGTAATACCTGATTTTGTATAACCGTTCATCGCCTGCGTTTTGGAAGATGTTAACCGTTTTCACTTTCGATCCCATCAGTAGAGGCAGCCCTGACGTCACATGACTTTTTCATGCGCGGTAAGCCGGGTTTACACGATACAATAAAACGTAACGATTTGTCTGCAACGACAAGTTTCACCGTTTTGGCGGAAAACGGGAGTGCCGTTCACACCTTGCGTCTTTTTACTTCAACGCGGCTTCTCCAAAATTAGCAGTCTAGCTTTGTGTTTCATAGCGTTGTGTTTTGTGTGTTGTCTTACATCACGCAATGGAGGAGATACTTTTGTGGTCCTTTTGTGCTTTTTGCCTTGCAACAAGAGTAAAAAGGAAAAGAAAACCTGAAACAAAGTGGTGTCAATGTTGGCTAAGAAGGCGAAGAGGTTTTCTCATGTGGAATTGTTAAAAGAATTAAGGAGTGACTTTCTTTGTATTTAGCAACCAAATCGACATAAGCTAGATCTTTTTTGTTTCTATCTGAATAGTCTTTGCTCTTTACCTTCCATAAGCAAGGGGACCTTCTGTACCTTTCAATAAATTCTGACAAAAACTCACGAGAGGCTTGACGCGTCTGATATTCTAGTTGATGTCACTACGCAAAAGCACTTCTCAAGAAACACCACTATGCCCTAGAAAACCACTATCAAGTTAATGAAATAAAACAAAAAAGTGAACCGCACTGCTCTGTAGACCGTACAACAAAAGTGAGGTTAGATTGCAACGGTAAAATGGAGCCACCGTTTATATGCACGGACTTGTCGCAGGCCTGTAGCCAGACTCTGACTCCAGGGAGGGCAATCTTTTGGACAGGAGGGGTAGACTAGTTTTTCAATTTTTTTCTAACGTGTTAGAATTTATGCTCCGTTTTGGGCGTTTTCTGAAAATTTAAATTAATAATTTATTTAATAATTAATGCAATTATTTAATTTATTAATTGATTAATTAAACAATTAATTAATGAAACTAATACTAATTTAATTCAATACTGAAATTATTTGATCTTAAAAGAAATACTTGATTAAAACTTACAAAAGGCAGAATTGAATTTTTAAAGCTTATTCTAAGAATGTCTTTTGTAAATTAATAAAATATATGAAATAACATAAAAAAGTGAACATTGTTTAAAGATTAGTTTATAGTGAACGATCATTCAAAGTAAGATATTGAAGCATAAAGCATGTATGGGTATGTTACAGTAAAAAACTGGACTGTCCATGATCCTTTCATTAGTGCCTGGTTTAAATTGAAAACAGGAAAAAAAAAAAAGCTGAATAAAGGAAAATGTTCATGTTTTTTATTTTTTCTAAAATTTGAATTAATGGATAAAGGTGCATGGGAACAGGGTTTTTTTGATATGACTTCACGTTTCAACAAATCAAAAAGTAAAAAACAGAAATACCATAGATTATTAAGGTCCAAAATTAATCACGCTAGGACGGCCAAAGCATTTTCCAGGTCGGGCATTGCCTGACCTGGCCCCCCTCTGGCTACGGGCCTGACTTATCGCTACAATCTAGAGAAATTGATTGAAATTTGCACCAACCTGGCTCCAATTCCGAAATAACGTAACGACTTCTGATTTACACGTTCCATCTTGCATTCAACGTTTTGTCGATGCAGACAAATCATTACGTTTTATTGTATCGTCTAAACCCAGCTTTAGAGAATATGTGACTTTAAGGTGGCCTGCGGTTGAGCGTGACGTTTGCTTATAAATCAAGCCTTGAGTCCCAACCTCCCTTCCAAAAGAATATAAATAAATAAAAATAAATTGCTGCAGTGAATGAAAATTTGTAAGTAGTTCTTTGACGAAATAAAAATACGTATATAAAAGAGCTGTTTTGTGTGTATTATTTTTTGTTGGTACTTTCGTATGTTCGCTATACAAAGTCCAATATACGATTTAGAATAAAATCTGTTGTGAAATTCAATCATCCCCTTAGAAAGGTAACGTACGAAATCCCAATCAGAAATTTCAGTTCTTGTGTTTTTTACTTCAAATTTTAAGATTTGTTTCAACAACAGAAAAAATCAACTCATTTTCAAGAATCTTATATCACTCTGAAGCTGACCAAAAACTACGTGGGGTAGAATTCGTTCGAAAACTCTTAAATAAATAAAACGTGGCTTATCGCGCTGAATCGGATGTCGTCTTCCTTCTAACGAGGATTAAGATAATCCTTTATTGTTTAACGGAGATATTAAAGAGAATGAATCCCGATAGTTCATTGTAAAAATAAATCCGTAAGTTTTAATTTTAATTTTAATTGTTCATTTTCTGCAACGAGGCTTCATTCTGTTTAATATGAATGGTTCTGATATATTTTCACAATATTATTATTGTAGTGGGAAACTTTGCTAGTAAATAATAATTTAAAAGTTAAGGTAACCCAATTTAAAGGTTACATCTATAAACCTGCTGTATTTAGCGATCTGTAAAGTAGCTTCCCCATATTTTACTACGATTAAAAATTTTAGATTGGCAATACCTCAAAACTGGAGTTTTTGATTTGGTTACCTTCACCTGAACGCAGACGATACATTAAATTTTATCTTTGTAATGTGCCTGAAATATCAATGAATTTAATTCCTTTTATCAATCATTCCAGGCAAAAGAGTCTGTCCGGGAGAAATGATGGCAACCATGGAGATATTTCTCTATTTCACTTCTATTCTGCAGAAATTCGATGTGGTCTTCCCTGAAGGATACAAACCAACTTTCGAAGGAGAGCTGGGGGTGACCTACGCTACAAAGCCATTTAAATTACGATTTATTGCTAAGAACTGAATCAAAGAATAAACGTCGATATTTATTATACATTGTTTCTGTGAATAAAGAGATTTAATTTTATCTGAGGTGGTGCTTCTGTAGTTCAATAAGCAACGGGATGTTGCTTTTCCACATTGATAATGACTATGAGCAGGGCCGGCCCGACGGTATTCGGCGCCCTTGGACTTTATAAAAATAGTGGCCCCTAGCCCTCTTTCATCATACAAACTAAAATACTATAAATTCAATTGTGTATAATTTTAGTGCGTTTTCCATTGTTTTAAAAACTTTAATAATTACATACATGAAAGAAATAGCTTATTTTTTTCTTTATAATGCTCTACTGTTGGCTTTTGGTAATTGCAGACGTAGTGTGTTTCACAGGGATTGGTACCATCTAACCATCTCTATCAGACGTTAAATTCTTTCACTTGAAAGAGGGAGTATCTGGGAGGAGTCACTATCATTGGGTCTGCCTATGTTAAGACAACTAGGATTGTTGAATTAATTGTGTGAAACAGGGATTTTTTTTTTTTTTTTTTGCTCTGACGCTGAGGCGCCCCCAGACGCTGGCGCCCTTGTATTTTGCACACTTTGCACATTGATAGGGCCGCCCCTGACTATGAGTATATGTAACAATTCAGAAATTATAGTTTGGAGTATTGCATGCTTTTACTTGTTTTTCATCGAACAATATTTCAAAAATATTCCAAGTTCATGGAATTATAGTGACGACAAAATTGAGTAAGTTAAGAAACAAATGTATTGAAAACATTCTAATGCAGATCTTTAACTTGCGTTGGGTCTGTTTCTTAGGCTTCTACACTAAAAAACATCTCGCAAAATTTACGGTTTTAAATCAGCAGCTGGGTTAGTTGTAGAAAACCGTAAAAGTTACGAAGTAAATCCGTAGTTGAAACGGTTTTTACCGTAAAGTTATTTCCGTGTGGTAAAAAACCGTTGTGACTACGCATTTATTTGTAATTTTTAAGTGTTTCCACAACCAACTCAGCAGTCGGTTCAAAACCGAAAATTTTACGGGATGTTTTTTACAGTTTAGGCATTTTTTACCGTTGAATCTTCCGGTAATGATCTTCATTTTCTCCCATCACTTCAGAATTTTTCACAAAACGCAAATTACAAACTTTGCAAAAATAAATAAGTATAAACCATAAAAATGATTAGTTTAAAGGCAAAAATGTTTTTTCTTCTGTTTTTCTTTATAATTTATTCGGTTTTTTTTTTTTTTTTAATTTCTGCACTTTTATGAACAATCAAATGAGCTCTACAAATACTTCAGTCCTAAAAATACATAAGAATCCTTTGCAGTGTTCGATAGAGCATTTTTAACAGCGTCCGTTTTTTTTTTGTGAAGTTTAAAAACATTTTTTGTGAAAATTCAAATATTTTTGTGAAAATTCAAATATTTTTGTGAAAATTCAAATATTTTTGTGAAAATTAAAATATTTTTGTGAAAATTCAAAATTTAAAGTTGATGATAAATATTTTTATTAGTTTCTGCCGCTTCTTTAATAAATAATTCTGTAAAAATTACGATTTGGTAGCTCGGAATTTTGTGAACAGTCCGTTTTGATTGATGGGAATTTTTTGAAGGGTCCGAAAACGGACGTGAATTTCCTCAGGCGCGACTCCTGATTGGTCAAAAAATATTACACAACCAAATAATTTTCTAGGTCAGTTTCTTCATATTCAGATTTACAGTTTCATATACATTTTATACTAATCAGTTAACAACTCGATAAACAAATCTCATGGTAAAGTCACGCATAACCACATACGGCCTCAGATGTGTCATGACAATATCATTTAAAAGTATGTTACAATGGCATGAACAGTTAGAAAAAAGTACCAAACAGATAGCTATGGTTTTGACATCACTAGAAAACATTGAGAACCGTATGAAACGAGAAATAGAAAAAAGCTGATAAAGAAAATAAAATCCAGAAAAACTCTGAAATAGACTACAGAAAGGAAACCAAAGCACGACACTTCCGGCAGCAAAGGTGACGACATAGATTTGAAATTATCAGATTATACAGTTTCTGAGGGTCACTGCGTTGGTTGCAGATAAGAATTATTTACAGTTTGACCACGAAGTTCTGACACTTGGACGCTTCTACGCATGGCAGAACAGGAAGAATCCATTTAAGTTTTAGGGAAGTTCGTTTGCAGGTGCGTTTATTATCATTCGAATCATATGTTTGCTTCTCTGCTTATTCAAAGCAACTACATTTATAAACTGGCAGATAGCATCAGTTCGGGAGAAATCAAGTATGCTAAACGAACTAAAACGAGAACAGAAGCGGCTCATTCCTCATACCACCAGTTCCTCCCTTGAACATGAATGGATTCTTCTTGTCATTCTGCCACTCAGATACTTTTTTTTTTTTTTTTGATGGTAGAACTGTACTCCAACAAAAGAAAAGATGACCGGGTAAGACATCTAAAGTGGTTCCATAAAACCTGTATAAATTCTTGTCAAGCTTCTTGTGAAAAAATTTGGTAAAATTTTACGAAAAATGAAAGATTTTGAAACTGTGCTCTAAATTTTATTTATTCGAATTTTCGTAACTCATTTTTAGTGAAAAAATTTCATAATTACGAATTTCTGTATGTTTTCTATGAACGAAATGTGTTAGTGTTTGCCATTTTACCTTCATTTCGCTTTCTTGTATTGGATAGCCATCTCTCCTAAGCTAGAAAAAAAAATGTCCATTTCTCAATTTATAATAATTTTAGCCTGATTTTTGCCCAAAATGAAATGGGTATCTGTATAATAATTTCAAATATGCATAAATATTTCTTTTATTTGCATTCTAAGAATTTTCATTTCAATCTTAATAATATGGCCATCTAACCTAGAATTACCCTAATAAGAATTGGAGACCACATGGTTAACTCCAATTAAAGTTCTCATTAGTTTTTTTTTTTTTTTGCTATAGACAAAATTCGTGTAACCAGACTCGCGATGCCTTGCGCAACTTTTAATAGTCTTTCTTGGAAACTGACGTTTCTAGGAAAAACTGATTGGGAAAAGTTGTGCTAAAGCGCAATAAACTATTATTTGCAAAAAAATATAACTTTCACACATCTGCGATCAACAAGGTAATGTATACATAGAACGTTTAAAATACAAAACATAATATTTAAATTTATTCCAATAAATGTAAAATGTGTCTAGTTAAAATATTCAATTTCATGTATGAAACGTGAAAATTCTTGTTGTCTTCATTCGAGTGGAGATTTTAATCTGATGGGAATTTTAAAGAGGCTACGGCCTTTATTCTAAAAGGAATTTTTACTCTAGAACGTTGGTTTGGAACTGTTCTGACTTATAACGAGATTTTTAGATAATGTTGTTTTTATTTTAAAGGAGATTTCAGGGACTGTTTTCCTTATCCACTTGGAAAGATTTTGTGGCACGGTTGACCATTTTCAAGTGGCGATTTTTATGAAGTGTTGTGATTTTAAAGTAGATTTTGAGGGACCGTTAACAGCGGTCGCTCCAGAAGAAATTCAGGTCCGTTTTCGGACCCTTCACAAAATTAATAGCTAGCAAATTGTTCTTCATACAGAATTATTTGCTAATAAGCTTCAAAAAATAATTAATATTTTTTTCACTCTATGCTTAAATTTTGAATTTTCTCAAAATTATTTGATTTTTAAAAAAAATCTTTTGAAAATTCACTAAACTAGACCATGAAAAAAAAGCTGGATCAGCCCCTGGTTAATCTTAGCCTAATGGGGATTTTTGGAGATTGTTCCCCATTTCCTAGTGAGAATCTTCAACTAAATTTATCCTTATTTATTAACAAAAAAATTTTGGACATAAGTCAGATGACCTCACTTCTTATCTCCGCCATGCAATGTTCGAGACAGCTCATGGAACGCCGGACAAGCCAGTTAGTTTAAAATAATTAAGAACTTTTAAAAAAAGGAACTTTGTGCACAGGTTAACTGTAAAAAATTAAGAGCACGTAATAAAAGCACAAATGAGCATTAAAATGCAGACATATGTTTTCCGGATTGCTTGGAATCCCTTATTCAATGCAATAGTGGAGCTTCTAAATGCAAATTATGGTAATGCTCAATTCAAAATTATTTCTTTCGCTAAATTTATCAAAAGTTTTATCGTTTTATCAATAAAATACAGCCAGTAATTTGTTTCCATACTAAAAATTGATAGCATTTAAAGTGCTTGCGATAATCTGCTTTAAAATAATGATAAGATCAAAAGGCTTCTAGATGCTTCTTTTGGCTTCATTTGGATGTTTTTGCATCCAGTAGCTCCACTATGGCATTGAAAAAGGGCTTCCAAGCAATCCCGAAAGATATATCTGCATTTTAATGCTCATTTGTGCTTTTATTATGTGCTTTTAATTTTTTACAATTAAGAGCTTGAGCTAAACGAGAGAGAGAGAGAGATTTATTAACAAATTTGATGTTGGTGCATGCGAACATAGTCACTTACAGTTCTAGACGGAGCTTCTTTTTTTCTTTGACTCCGTTCCGAATATATCGTCTGCATCTGAAAATTAATTTTGAGAAATCTCTTCTACGGCAAATTGGCGACCAAACTCATTTCGTCATGATGGCAATTTAAATCCAATTTTTATTTATGGAGAGTTTTTTTGGAACATTTATCATAATTTATATCACGTGACCTTTATTAAAATTTTCTTATGTGAGTTATTAATTCATTGTCTAGGCATAAAAAAGAAATTACTTAGTTTCTTAATAGATAAATCTCATTTATTCAGACAGAGAATAGCACCATGACCTTGGCGCGTTGAAGGAAGAGGAATTGCAGGAATCATTGATTTTTTGGCGTGAAGAGCGGAAGAAAGTACGTACGGGTAAAATATCGCGTTCGAATGTTTCTTCCTACCCCATTATTACAGCAGACGCTGCTTTGAAAACATACCAAAAACTGAGTGCAAATGCGAACTTAAAAAACAACCAATTGAGTTGGTACTCAATGTTGATAACAGAACTGACGTGAGGAAAAGGAATTTCAAAAATATAAAAAAGCCTATCTAATCTAAACAATAGTAAAAAAAAAAGATAATAAGAGATAAAGATTACTGAGGAAGAATTAAGGTTTGATTGACTATGTCACGAACAGTCATCCAGCCACTGAGGTTCAGTGCCTGAGTTATTTGCATTAACACCTTAAACATTCGCATTGACATTTAACCGTTGGATTTTGAAGTATACACACTGTTCAGAATGCAATTTATGTCGCTAAATAATATCAATACAGAGCTGTTGGTCGCACTAGTAAGCTTAACTTTCGCGTATTTCATAATTACCTTCGTCAAAAATTGGCGAAGTGGTTTACCACCGGGACCTATAGGTTTGCCAATTGTTGGGTATATCCCTTTTTTGACTCGAAATGTGCATTTAAAATTTCAAGAATTGGCGATGAAGTACGGAGAAGTTTTCAGGCAAGTTTTTGTTTGGTGTTCTTTATTAATTAAAAACATATATATGTTCAAAAAATAAGAATTTACTTTACAATGAGACATTAAAAATTAAAATCAACGTAAAATTCAAAAAGAACAATCAGTTGCAATTTTTACCGCCATTTATGTATTTTACATTGAATTTTTTAAAATGGGTTTATGGTGCTCTCTTTCTTTCAAAATCAAATATTAACTTCTGTGTCAAATTGACAAAACGATTCTGAGTTCTGATGTTCCTAAATGGAAAAAAATGTTTCTATTCAAGAACATCAAGATAGGAATCATAGTTCAATAAGGAATCATAAATTAAGAGGTATTGAAGGTATTGAAGAAATTGCAGGTTAAGGTATTAAAGAAATTGCACATATTTTTTTTTTTTCAAATTAAAGAATTAAAAATGTTTTCATGCAAATATAGTTTATCGAATAGCAAAAATAACTAGACTACTGATTAAAAAAAAGGGAGACGTTTCTAAACACTATTTTTTAAGTAATGTATTCTAATAAGATTGCTATTGTAAAGTGTAAAGTATATAAAAGATTTAAAACCTGTGATGACCTTAGGAAATGAAACATTTTGTCTTTGTGCAGAAGCAGAAAAGATAAAAAGAAACGTTATTAAAACAAACTTGCAATAAATATTATATAGGGTCAGTTGGGGTAATTGTAAACATGGGGTAATTGCAAACAAGCTTCATAACTACACTTTTGGTGGTTTTGAAAACTTAACTGCTTGTGAGTGATAAACTGACAGCATAGAGAAGACATTGAAACAGTTTCGTTAAGTTTCGAAACAACTGTGGAGGCGTCACTATTGTTTAAAAATGGCACAGTGAAAAAAGTTGTTTAACAAAATTTAGTGATCTTACATTTTCCTCTCCAGCTCATCTACAAAAACGATGTAAGCGGTTTCAACCATTTTTATTTGTCATATGGAATGCTGCTAAAAACATTTAGTCATGAATTTAATCTTCCCTGTTATTTTTCATGTGCAAGTTAGGTGTTTACAATTACCCCATATATTTCGTACTCTGGGGTAATGTAAACACTTAAATTTATCCTATTTCCAATATTTTGGGGGGACAATAAGTAATATAGTTTGATGTAAATTACACTTTTGTGTCTATTTTATATAACTGTTGTTGTTGTTGCTAATGCCACTTGGAAATCCAAGCCCCCCTTGCAGGGCGACCATGAATTAAGGAAACTCCTACTGATTATTAATGAGCTCCGCTAGAATGATGTACACCTGGTTCAGAGGGGCTAATGATTTTGAACCAGCTCCCAGATGAGAGATCGTCACCTAGGTTGGTCCCTCAGCGGAAATTATTTCTTACTTGGTGGACATTTAAAGCGGCGATGTATTTTACGTGCACAGCTCCCTTTAGCGCACTCGGTCTCAGAATAATCAGTCGCGGGAGGTGGTCACCCTCCCAAGCGTTTACCATGGCCAGTTGTGCTTCACTTTCGGTGCTCTGTGGGATCCAAGCTTAACCGACCGACCCCACTGCGGGACAAATTTTACATAAATTTGTCGCATTACTTGATTTTTTGCAAGATATTTCACGTTAAATGCTCTAAGCGGGCTCATAACATAACTCAGCGGACCACATGCTGCCTGTTGGCCGCAGATTGAGAATCATTGCTCCAGAACTTCTTAAGCCTTCAAGCAGACTGTGTATGAAACAATTTTCCATTTGCATCAACCTTATTCGAAAATAAATCAGTTTACAATTACCGCAGATCTCTGGGGTAATTGTAAACACACTGGGGTAGTTGTAAACACCAGCTCATTCGCTCACAAATAGTCATAAATTCAAAATTTTTGCACACATTTACTCACAAGAAGCACAGTAGTGGCTCAATGCTCAAAATCTTATATCTAAATTCATTCAAGATGTAGAGAACGATCAAAAGTTAACACATTGAAAAAGCGTTTACAATTACCCTAACTGACCCTACATGTGTTTCGAAGTTACAAGGAACACTTGCTTTTTGAAGAAAAGGTTTTGAGCTACGGAAGAAGCTTCATCATCACGAATGCCTACGTTCGGAGGCTTTTTTCCAAAACAATGAAATAATTACTAAATGCATATTTTTTTAAGTTAAAAAGTAATTAAAATTAAGAAAACAAACAAAATAATAGCTATATTTTTATAAAATTTAGAAAAATTGGGAAATTTTAGAAAAAAATAGGCGAATTTATAGTTTACGCCAAACACTCTATACTCATTTTAATTGGATATATTTTAAAATCCTTAATAATATAGGTTTCTATATTACTTAACTGTGTTCTGAATTAAAAGTTTTATAATAGGTCCAAAATTGAGAAAAATATCGCAATTTTGCAGGAATTCATACGCTTTTCTCCGAAGAAAACACAATATTTCACAAATAAATGCCTGTAAACTTTTTAAATACTGACATAGAGCTTAGATTTTAGTTCAAAACACAGATAGTAATGTGTAAAACAATACTTTAAAAAATCACAGTAATGGGAATAAAACTTTTCGAGTTATAAGATCTGCCGTGAACAAAAATATCGAAAAAAGTAGTTTTTTCAGAAAACGCATTTTAAATTCCACTTATGTGCGTGCGATGCGACTTCTGGTTAACTTAATTGCGTGTAACTTCGTTTTTATGTATCGTAGAAACAAAAACGAAACATTTTTGAAATCTTGAATATTTATTCTTTTGAAATATAAAATTTTAAAAAGATCGATTTTTTCGCAAAAATCGTATTTTTGGTGCAGGCCCCTTAAAGCCTAAAAACATTTTCTACATTGAAAAAGGGATTTATTTTAACTACAAATCACATGCATTGACTATGTATTTGCAAATTTTAGCTTTAATAGCGAAGGTTTTACAGTTTACGATATTAGCTTTGCATTTTATTTCCCAAAACATTTGACTCCATTTATAAATAACTCTAAACTCCTGTATAAAAGACCTATTTTTAGGTGATTCAGGGAGGCATAAGATGAAACAGGAGCAATTCGCCTTTTAAAATCAAACTTCTGCACAGAAAAATTACACAAAAGTGAAAGACAGTGATTAAATAACAATAAATTGTTAAATTATTAACTGTTACCAGACAGCTAACTTACTAGTTCCCAGCTGAAAAGCCCAGTTTAAGGCAATCCTAAAGCGTACAAATATGCAGGACCCGATTAACATTTTGAATCACTATAGGCACAACTCATGTTTGGGGGCCCCTAGTCGAAGAAATCCATTACGCCTCCTGGTTGATTCCAGCTAACTTGAAACCAATTCGTAAAAAATAAAAATAATAATTTAAAACATTTCCCTAATTGTATTATGCATCATTAGAAAGCTTGAAACTGCACAAGTCTGGGGAGACATGGAAATGGCCCTAAAAACCTGACACTAATTAAGTGGTATAAGCTCAATAGCTCCCCTGTGCCTGGTCAGCTCGAGGACTATCTGCAATTCCTGCAGATGAAATCCCATTTCTATTTGTAAATTCATACCAGTGGTATGTCAAATTCCTTTTGTAAAGTATTGTATGAATTGAAATTACATCTTACATTAATTTAGTGCTTAAAATTCTTAGTCAAACTGATTTTTTAAACTTTATAATTATAAGATGAATTATTAAATCTTAATACATTGTGTGCGTGACACGTACTAGTACGTTTTCTGACGATTGATACTTGAGCGCGGGACACGTACTAGTACGGGTTAGTGTAACGGTATGAATTCCTTGTAACGCTTTTAGAGAAAACAGTAGTAGGCTGATAAACACATTTTTCGCTATTCTTTGTACAAAATGAAATGGAACAGAGCATGTCAAAACACCTTTCCAGTGATATGCAAAATCACAGCAGACGGCCCATGGCCGCTCATTAGTTTTGTGATTGCTATTTTCATTTTTCTTATAATGTAAGAATGAATGTAAATAATATAATTCGAAATAATTAAAACTATATATTTCTATTTGATTTTTCATATTTACGACACCATTATAAATTTATTCACTAAAAATTTTATTTTTTGTTTACAACAATCAAAATATTTTATATTTCAATATAAAATACGAGAATTTTAGCTTAAAAATTGAAACAATTTTCGATTTATTGAGATTTAACTGAATAACTAAATTTGCAGACAAAACCCCCCAAGTTCGGCACAATTTCGCCGCGAAATGTACCCGCACAGATTGTGTTAAAACACACTTAATGTGACTTTTGTGATTCCATTACAGTTTACAAGAAGTAAAGTTATTACAGATTCCATACATAGACTTAACATTCAGTGCAGAAATAACATGCCTGTCGTAGAACGTAACATCCGTTACATCCAGTAACGTTTGTTACACGACATAATTAATATTTTATAACGGCAAAATACGACTGAATTTTTTGTTAAAGGTTCTGAAAAATTGCCTGTATGTCTTGTAATGTTATTTTAGATTACTTAAACGAAGGTACTTAATAGAGTCACAGACTTTCACAACTACTGACACTATAGTGCAGATGATGTTCCATTTTTTTATGTAACGTCCGTTACAGTCAAAGAATTCTATTTTTTGCTGCCTCAAAAAGCATAATGTAAATTTTCAAATATGTACAGTTTATCTTTATATTAGTTTTATTAGGAAAAATGTTGATTGTGAAATATTAGTATGCATTTTAGATGTTTTAAATTATTTTTTGTGTATGAATGTAACTTCCGTTACAATGTAATTCACCTCCTAGAAATTTCAATGTATGTTCAGCATTAAAATCTCGCTTGTGTCTCACAAAATGCGTTTAAAATATGAGCTAAAAATATTTTTTTATATATTCAAGTTATGTTGAGTTTTCAATTTACATGGACTTTATATTTCCACTTGTTCCACTGAATAGCGCTTGATAATGACTCAATGTACCAAAAGAAAAAAAACACTGACACTTTGCTCTTTTGTTCTTTTCTCATGAAAGAACAACAAAAATAAATAAACAAATAAATAAAATAAAACAATAATAATTATTATAATGAATAAATAAACAAATATTGTTCTTATTCGTTCAAAAAACTTTTATCAAAAGAATGTTGAAACTAAGTATTTTTCCTGAAAGAAATATCGAAAACAGGAAAGATAGCAGCGCAAAATCTTGATATAATAGGTATGCACTTAACAAATTTCGATTGTTTAACAGTTTATCATTAGGAAAATGGAGAGGGAGGGGGGGGGGGATAATCGATTTGTTTACTTCGTATTTTTCGCTAAATCAGGCAAGATAATAATTTTGTTTAGTTGGCTAAGTACAATTGCACTAAAAATAGCAGTTTCGCTTAATTCCCCGAGAAATTTACGCATGGGAAGTTTTAACTAAAAGTAAATGGTCATAAATGCGCGTTTAGATATGATACACTCTGGATATTAAGTGCACTCTGGATATTAAGTGCACTCGAATATTAAGTGCACTCTGGATATTAAGTGCACTTGAATATTAAGTGCACTCGGATATTAAGTGCACTCGGATATTAAGTGCACTCGGATATTAAGTGCACTCGGATATTAAGTGCACTCTGGATATGAAGTGCAGTCGGATATTAAGTGCACTCTGGATATTAAGTGCACTCTGGATATTGAGTGCACTTTGGATATTGAGTGCACTCTGGATATTGAGTGCACTCTGGATATTGAGTGCACTCGGATTTTGTGTGCACTCGGATATTAAGTGCAGTCGTACTAACGCGTACATTTTAAGTGTCGGAGTGCACTTAATACGAGTGCTTATGCATTTGCATTCAGGTTTTTAAATGTTCTAAATAGTTTTCAAAATGAGCTCATGTTCATAATTGTTCTTAAAAAAAAAAAAACTAATAAAAAAATGAACAATTTTTTTTTTTTTTTTTTTGTTTCAAAAATGTAGAAATTATAGAGGTGTTAAGGGAAAGTGTTAAAAAGCAAAACTATAATAATTTTACTCGAATTACATGTTTTACAATAAAACAAGGCAATGGGGGAGAATTAAATTAAAGCTACAAAAGTACCGAATTGTATGAAGTTAAGATATACTTAAAAAGTGTTGGTCTCGTGGTGAAAAAAATTTACGGAAATTCAGCATCGAAATTTACCGTTACCCTATTGCCGATTTTTCATTTCTTTTTCCTTTTCTTTTCTTTTATTTTTTTTGGGGGGGGGGGATTTCAGATAATATATAATTTTGGATAAACGAACGCGTGGCTCTAATTACTAATAGTTGCTTTTGTGATCAAGAAGAATCCGTATTATCAATCAGGTCGCTGCTATATTATTTATAATATTTTTTCAATGGCCCGTCCAAACCAAGGGGGGGGGGGGGGATTCTAATACACACTGTATAGTATTCTTTTTAAAATCTTACATGTGGATTCTTTCTGAAACATTTTTTTTAGCAACAGCGATGATAATTCATTATTTTATCCCTTTTTTTACCAGTATACGACTAGGCTCTGAATTAGTTGTGGTGCTGAATGGGACCAAATCCATAAGAGAAGCTTTTGCTAAATCCGAGTTCCTGGGCCGGCCACCCATCTCCGCATTTTCAATCTTTGGAAATCCTGACAACGAAAGTAATTCTCATATTCTTTTTCATTCATGCCTATTTTCACCCCTCCCCCTCCAATACCTTTGTCCCCGAGCATGATAGTTCAGTACCTCAGAGCAAAGAGAAGCAGACCGAGCATTAGGATTACTTTTAGGCTGCCAATATGAAAGCGTTTCTAAGGTGAACTGTCTGAACTTTCAGTCAAACATGTGGTGACCCCAATAATAGTGTTAATTTAATTTTTTGTGATTGAGGCAAAGTCGCCAAGTACCGTACCCGCTTCATTTACTGACCACAATCTTTTGCTTTTGTTTTGAGAGATGGTTTCTACTTTGGCAACAATGAAATAGGCCCTCTACACACTCAAAAATAGAATCCTCAATTTCGACGATTCTTCAATCGTCAAGAAAATTTCGTCATTTAGAACGATTCTTTCTTCGCGAGATCACGTGACTAAAAAAAGTTTCTCCACAAATTTCGGCAATTTGACGAAAGGTTTACTCGGAGCATTTTCCACGAAGCCATTTCGTCAAATACGACGAAAGTTTCGCGAGATTTGAGCATGCGTTTCTGAGAATGTATATTACCATTATTTTAATGTGAGAACCATAGGTACTACGCAGATGCGCCCCTTCCAATAAATTATTTCTATAAAGTTAAAAATTCTGCACAAAACTCTAGAAGGGGTTTCAAATAATGAAGACATATTAAACATAGAAAACGCTTATATTAAGAAATAGGGTCAGTTGGGGTAATTGTAAACATGGGGTAATTGTAAACAAGCTTCATAACTAAACTTGTGGTGATTTTGAAAACTTAACTGCGGGTGAGTGGTGAACTGCCAACATGGGGAAGACGTTGAAAAAGTTTCGTATGTTTTGAAATAGCTGTAGAAGCGTTACCATTGTTTGAAAATGACATGGTGAAAAAAGTTGTTTAACAAAATTTAGTGATCTTACATTTTCCTCACTAGCTCATATAGAAAAGCGATGTAAGCGGTTTCAACCATTTTTATTTGTCAAACGGAATGGTGCTAAAAACATTTAGTTATGAATTTAATAATCCCTGTTATTTTTCATGTACAAGTTAGGTGTTTACAATTACTCCAGAAATTTCGGACTCTGGGGTAATTGTAAACACTTAAATTTACCCTATTTCCAATATTTTGGGGGAACAATAAGCTCTATATTTTGATGTAAACTATACTTTTGTGTCTATTTTATAAAACTATTGTTGTTGTTGCTAATGCCACTTGGAAATCCAAGCCCCCCCCCCCTTGCAGGGCGACCATGAATTAAGGAAGCTCCTACTGATTATTATTTAGCTCATGAAGTACACTTGGCTCAGAGGGGCTTAATGATTTTGAACCAGCTCCGAGACGAGAGATTGTCGCCTAGGTTGGTCCCTCATACGAAATTATTTCTAAAATAGTGGACTATTTGAAGCGACGATGTATTTTACAGGTACAGTTCCCTTCAGTGCCCTCGGTCTCAGAGTAATCAGTCGCGGAAAGTCGTCACCCTCCAAGCGTTGACCACGGCTAGTTGTGCTTCACTTTCAGTGTTCTGTGGGATCCAAGCTAAACCCACTGATCCACTGCGGGACAAATTTTACATAAGTTTGTAGTATTACTTGATTTTTTGCAAGATATTTCTCGTTAAATGATCTCAGCCCACTCATAACATAAATCAGCGGACCACATACGGCCTGTTGGCCGCAGATTGAGAACCATTGTTCTCGAACTTCTTAAGCCTTCAAGCAGACTGTGTATAAAACAATTTTTCATTTGCATCGCTGTTTACAATTACCCCAGATCTCTGGGGTAATTGTAAACACACTGGGTAAACACAATTACCCCAGAGATCTGGGGTAATTGTAAACACGAGTTCATTCGCTAACAAATAGTCATAAAGTCAAAATTTTTGTACACATTTACTCACAAGTACAGTAGTGGCTACAATGCTCACAATTTTATCTCTGAATTCATTCAAGAGGTAGGGAAGGATCAAAAGTTAAAACATTGAAAAAGCGTTTACAATTACCCCAACTGACCCTACAGTGTGTCAAAGAATTTTTAAGACTAGGTTTATAAAATAAAATGGAAACTAGAAATTATACATTTTTTTAAGAATTGTTATTAAAAATAAGCTCCTTCGGCTTCAATACATTTGTTACAGCCGTTTAACAACGATTCGAATTCCTGTTCCAGCTCACATTGTGGGACTGCCTCCAAAGCTCGCATCGAAGCTGCGTGTCAAAGAATTTTTAAGACTACAGCTGGAACTAAGTGTATAGTGGCGCTATCTATGTTATCGAGCATTCGTGAAACTTTTTAACTATCAGCTGAATCACTGCCAAAACCTCAGTTCATTTGTTTAATAATTTTTTACTTTGTGACATTGACTCTACAGCTTGGACGACAGCTTTGGAGGCAGTCCCACAATGTGACCTGGAACAGGCATTCGAATCGTTGTTAAACCGCTGCAACAAATGTATTGAAGCCGAAGGAGCTTATTTTTAATAAAAATACTTTTAAAAATATAATTAGCAATTTTTATCTTATTTTATAAACCTAGTCTTCAAAATTCTTTGACGCACTGTGTCCCATTGAATTCATTACAACGACTGACTTGTCTGATTCTGTTAATTAATAAAGTTCCGTTCTGTTTTTTGAAGATTTGATAAGTTGTTCGCAACAAAATGTATTTGAAATAAAAGAATCTTAACCCATAAATAGGCATTCTCTTAATGTCAACGTTTTTATGATTATGATATATTTTCAAATGATTTATGTAACAGGTCCATTTTTCATCGGTGGAGTCCATGTGTGGCAAGAGCAAAGAAAATTTGTTGTTCACGCCATGAAAGACCTTGGGCTGGGAAAGACCAAAATTGAAGGACATATACAAGTAACTAAGAATTTTATATCTATTTTTTATCGATAAATATTACTACGAGTTCGTTGGATTTTAAACTCCTTGAACATACAGAGCAATTTATTCACCAGTTATTTACAGTATGTACGGATTTTAAGTATACAAAAACCTCTCAGAAAGTTCACACATCACCGTAAAACCATCGGTTATCTCGTATTTACTCCCCAAATACGAGTAGAATCAAGCACGAAGCTTACAGCCCAATGGCTCAGACTGATATGCACTCGCCAAGAGACAGAAACTGAACTGAACTTCTCTCCAGAGCTCCTTATACAGGGTGGGGCAAAAGTAATAATCCGGTTTTGAAGGGTTATAAAAAAAAAACTAATACAGTTTGATACTTAAAACTTTTTATATTTGAAACTGTATTTAATACCATTTTTGACATTAAGTTTTGAATATCACTTCAACAATATGGCGGCCATTAGCAGCAATTCACTGATGAAGTCTATTTACTGAAGTTTTGAGAAACGTTTCTGCACATTTCAAGGGGTATGGTGGATATTTCTACGATAATTAGATCCTTCAGCTCTTCTAAAGTATGCGGGTGATGTGTCCAAACTTTCTCCTTCAAATAAACCCCACCAAAAAAAAAAGCTTAGGGACCGTAACATTACGCGGGATATTAAAATGCGCACAAAGATGCATTCTATTCCTCTACGTGGAAAAATAGACTGCATCAGTTTATTGCTGCTGATGGCCGCCATATTAATGAAGTGATATTCAACACTTAAGTTAAAAAATGGTACTAAATACAGATCAAAATATAAAAAGTTTTAAGTCTCAAACTGTATTAGCTTTTTAAATAACCCCTCCCTGTACTATAACCATCGCGGATCACGAGACACGAATAATTCAGAAAATTCTAGCAAAAACTAGGATTATCTTTCATAATCGTAAAGTCGCCAAGATGGCGAGAAAGAATAAAATAAAAATCTCAAAACACAAGTTCGTAACAAAATGCATGTGGTTATTCTAATTTTACTTCGAGATTTTCGTTTTACTAGCTGCAAGTTTTTTTCATTCATTTTTGTCACAAAACTGCATAATGGGGCAATAAAAGGACTGAAAATAAGTAAGTAGCTGCTATTATCAAAGCCGAATGTTATTTGTTAAAGCTAGTAAACTTGTTCAAAGATGCGTCGATGTCTGTAACATCTGTTACCGTAGTACAAACAATTGTAAACACAGTTATAAATCCACGAGCTAGCTTTTATTAAGAATCACATAACGAACCCCACCTACTTACAACCTCGTTTTAATTTTCTTACCAGGATGAGATCAGCCACTTTCTGGAAGTGCTGAAAACCAGCAACGGAGAACCCATCGACGTAATGGAACCACTGACTCCGAGCATGTCGAACAACATATCCTCCTTAGTTTTCGGAAAGCGATACGACTACAAGGATCCAGAGAGAATGCTGCTTGATCACAGCTTAGACGAGGTCTCCAGAATAGCAGGACAGACTGCTGTGCACATATTTTTCCCCTGGATCAAATATGTTCCATTCATTGTCAAGTTCTTCGATTTTGAGAAAGCTCTTACTTCAGCTAAGTGCATGGAAAACATTTACAGGTATTTTTTCTGATGCTTATTCCTCTAGTAATGAGTTAATTTATTTGAAAAAAATAAAACTTTTATTATTTATTTCTCATGTGCACTTTTCACAGGCGAAATCAGGAGATCGTTTATATATTAGGATGAGTCGGAAAAATGCAAATTTTTTTAAGCCGTAACACCGCAGAAAAATTTGGGTTGAAAAAAAATCGGTTTTATCTTCCGGTCACGTAAGTCCTCTAAAGTTTCCCAATATTTGGGAAAAATTGCATTTTTACGGTAATTTTTTATATATTTAAAAATGGCCCCTTCTCGAATGTAATAGATCAACTCCTTATATATTAGAACCCCACAAAAAAATTTTTGCATATGACTTAAATCCATCAATATTTTCCGGTCGAGCATAGTGTCCAAACTTAATGAAATTGTGAAGGAAAACAATTACAATTATAGGATGATTCCAGCTCAAGGGTGGAAAACACGATCAACTTCTCTGTTCCTTCCTTTATTATATAAATATTCCAAAAAGAATTATTTTAGACCATTAGTAATATTTAACAACATACAGTCCTACCATCAACTAAAGCTACCTGCCTGGCAGTGTGCCAAGAATAATCCATTCATGTTCAAGGGAGGAACTGCTGGTATATGGAATATGCCGTTTTTGTTCTTGTTCTAGTTCGTTTAGAATACTTGATTTCTTCCGAACTGATGCTACATGCCAGTTTATAAATTCAGATGCTTTCAACAAACAGTGAAGCAAACATTCTGATTCGCGTACTAAATAAACGCGGGAAAACGAACTTTCCTAAAACTCGAATGGATTCGTTCTTTTCTGCCGTGCGCAGAAACTTCCAAATGTCAAAAGTCCGTAGTTGAACTGTATTTATTTTCCTCAGATTTTCCGAATTTTGACAAGCGTTAAAGCACATGTGCGACCAAATGTACACCAATTTTATTTCTTGTTTATCCCCTTTATATTTTCCCCAATTCACAACCTATCCGCTTACACTTTTTGCATTTTTTTCGGCCTACCTTAATATGTAATGTATCATTATTAAATATTTAATATTTAATGCCTTTACATGTATTTTTTTGGAAAACTAAAAATTGAGAGTAAAAAATTCGCGGCCTGGAACGGGGACCATTGAATATATAGTTGATAGTTACAATGTCTACATATTTTCAAAAGTGCAATTTCATGACATATTTCAGGACCGTTCGGTGATACATCGTACATTGATTCTGCCGGATATCATATATCCGGTGTCCCCTGTATTACGTAACTTAACGGATATCCGGCACTTGATGTTTTAACCTTGTAAGTTTTACACACATTAATTTTTAAACATCCCACAACTTCCAAATGCATAGTAAGTTTGCAATTCACATATATTTTTAAAAGATTTTAATTAATTACATTTTTAAAACCAAGTTTGACATGCCGGATAAAAGGGTATTTCGTGCAGTGGCCGGATCGAATTCTGGACATTTAAAAACCTGTCGAATACGGGATATCTGATGCCTTCTGCGAGGGGGGGGGGGGATCGAATATGCTCTCGCCGAATATTCGATTAGATTATGAAATCATTATTCGGTTAAGCCGAATATGCGGTCACCGGGCCAAGTACCAAACAGTGGTTTAATATTCATTACATCCCTAATTATAACGGAGGTCTCTATTAATACATTCGACAATGAACAAACCGTTTGTTCGAAAATCGAAACCCACATAAATTATGTATACTGGTGTGCAAAACTTAAGCAACAATGTCAATTTTAAGCAGATAGCTGTGAAATTGCAGAAAACGAGTTCTTGCGATTAGTAGAATGAACATGAAATTTAGTAGAAAGGTCCCGCGGATGCAAGAATCAGACAAAGCGTCAGAGGCAATGTGAGCGTAATGCAAAACGCGTGCTGTTGGCGCGCACACCTTAAGAGTACAATAAAAGGAAGGATGGAAATGCGATTAAACATATTCGCTGTACGTGCAAGTTTTTTTTTTTTTTTTGCGAACTATGGCTGAAAGAAATCATCTGGACGACTTCACACGTGGAAGAATGATCGGAAAGTTGGAGGCGGGTCGCAGTGGGACCAGTGTAGGCGAAGAGTCCGTAATCAACAGAAGCGTCGTTTCGCGTGCTTGGAAAGCCTTCCGGACCATAGGTACAGCTACCAGAAAGATTGGCGGTGGCCGCCCCAGGAAAACAACGGCAGTGGATGACCGATATATCATCCTGCAGGCGAAGAGAACCAGTCGGCAAGCGCCATTGCTCAGCAACTGTGTGCAGCAACGGGGCAGCAAGTGTCATCGTATACTGTGGCCAGACGCCTTCAAAAAGGTGGCCTATTCGCTCGTCGTTCTGAACGCTGCATCCCTTTGGCAGTAAGTCGTCGTCGCCGCCGTTTAGAGTGGTGCAAGGAGCACAAAAACTGGACCTCTCATCAGTGGAGTCATGTCCTGTTTACGGATGAGAGTCGTTTCAGTGCCACAAGCGATTCTGGACGACAGTTGATTTGGAGAGAGGTCGGGACACGGTTTCATCTCAGTAACATAGCGAAAAGAGACCGTTACGTTGGTTGGAGTTCTCGTCTGGGGAGGCATTATGTTGAACGGGCGGACTGAGCTCCACATTTTCGACAGAGGTTCTGTAACAGGAGATCGCTATTGTCAGGAAGTACTCCTTCCCCATGTGCGTCTGTTCAGAAGTGCCGTTGGACCAGACTTCATTTTTATGGATGACAATGCCGTCCACATCGGACACAATCTGTTCAGCAGCTACTGGAAAGTGAAGCTATCACTCGAATTAATTGGTCAGCGTACTCCCCTAATTTACATCCTATTGAACATGCGTGGGATGCTTTAGGGAGACGAATTTCGGCACGATTACATCCTCTTGGGAGCACCCAAGAAATGAAACAGATACTGATTGAGGCACTGGCACTCTTACCCCCAGAACTGGTGGGCAATCTGGTACTGAGTATGGGGAGGCGATGCGAAACAATGATTGCAGCACGGGGAGGGCATATCCCATACTAAGGAACATCTACGTGCTACTCTTCCTCTTGGATAGGCTATCATGTGTAACGATATTATGAGTTCAATAAAGCCTAGTTTCAAGGCATATCTATTCATCTCTTTCTTGGGAGGTATTGGAAGACGTAGGAACATCTACGTGCTACTCTCCCTCTTGGATAGGCTATCATGTGTAACGATATTATGAGTTCAATAAAGCCTAGTTTCAAGGCATATCTATTCATCTCTTTCTTGGGAGGTATTGGAAGACGTAGGAACATCTACGTGCTACTCTTCCTCTTGGATAGGCTATCATGTGTAACGATATTATGAGTTCAATAAAGCCTAGTTTCAAGGCATATCTATTCATCTCTTTCTTGGGAGGTATTGGAAGACGTAGGAACATCTACGTGCTACTCTTCCTCTTGGATAGGCTATCATGTGTAACGATATTATGAGTTCAATAAAGCCTAGTTTCAAGGCATATCTATTCATCTCTTTCTTGGGAGGTATTGGAAGACGTAGGAACATCTACGTGCTACTCTTCCTCTTGGATAGGCTATCATGTGTAACGATATTATGAGTTCAATAAAGCCTAGTTTCAAGGCATATCTATTCATCTCTTTCTTGGGAGGTATTGGAAGACGTAGGAACATCTACGTGCTACTCTTCCTCTTGGATAGGCTATCATGTGTAACGATATTATGAGTTCAATAAAGCCTAGTTTCAAGGCATATCTATTCATCTCTTTCTTGGGAGGTATTGGAAGACGTAGGAACATCTACGTGCTACTCTTCCTCTTCGATAGGCTATCATGTGTAACGATATTATGAGTTCAATAAAGCCTAGTTTTGTTTGATTCCACATTCTATAAATTGTATTCACTTTTACGCAGTTATGCTTTCATCGTTCTTTAAGGACAAAACTGCTCTCTCTCATTTCTAAATTTCATGTCTCTCAGATGATTGTTCGAGGAGTTATGGCAAAAAAAGCACCTGTTGATTAAGTTTTGCACACCAGTGTAATATACTAAAGCTCACTAACAGAGAAAAATATTTCGATAATATTTTTTAATTGAAAATTATAATGCATAAAGACATATGCACAGACGCCTTGAGCTACTTTATTCTTTGACTCCTTCTTCCGAAATAAGGAACTGAGTTTATAAATGCAAACTAAACATTTTTACTAATATATTTCGTATTTTCTCTTTTTAGGAAGCAAATCCAGAAACATAAAGAGACTCTGGATCCAAAAAATCCACGTGATTTTGTAGACAGCTATTTGATTGAAATGGAAGATAGGCAGAAAAAAGTTCCCGATACTTCATTCACAAGTAAGGAAAAATATACACTACGTTTACCTTTTCGCATGGAAACTAAACGGGAAGAGAGCCAAACAGGCTCGTCGTTTCAAATCTTACAGAAGGTGGGAGTTGCGGCGTTCAGATAAACGTCAAATTTTCAATCTCCAGTGTCAGAAATCGTCAATTTAAACTTTCAAATCTGTGTGAGATATTGTATAAACTACTTCACAGACGTGTAATTTTCACAGTAAGTTTGCTTATCGTCTTAAATGATAATTAGTTCTGAGTAGTATGAGTAGTACTTATTACTAAGTGCAACTGAGTAGAAAGCCATAATAGTGGTAAGGCGCAGGCTTCGTACGCCCAAGATCGCGCGATCAAACCTGGCCCCAGTCGATGGATTTTCAAGATGCAGAAACTCGATCTTACATCTGCGCTACCCTGCCGGCTAAAAAACCATTGTTTACAAAGAAAAATCCACTATTTGCAGCAACATTCATCAAATTGTAAAATATTGTGCTGTAATAGTATTGTAAATATAAATATCTAGCTTTACATTAAGCACAATGAAATCAGATTGGGATCAAATTAAAAAGCTTTTTTAACTCGAAAATTTGGTACTAATTGGGTAAAAAAATTGGAATTTTTTTTAATTTGAAGAGGTATGTTTCCGTTTTATAGGGGCTGGCGATGGTTCAATTATTTATTTATTTATTTATTTGCTGAATCAAACTAATGTACCATTTTGGATTGCCATATGTGATGTTTAAAAAAATTTCCAAAAAGAAACTTCGCACATAAAAGAGAGCATAAATCTAAAATGAAAAACAAGTAATACAAAAAAAAAAAAGTAAAGTCAATTCCTACTTAGGTCAGCGAAGAAAATTTTTATTTTAGTTACTTTTTATTAACATTTTTTCGTTTCTAATTTATGAATCACACACACTAGTCAGTACGAGTATAATTTGGCGAGTTCTTCTAAAAAATCAAATTTCGTGTGCTAAATGCTTTAAAAATAGTGACCTGGCTACAATACTTCCAATAGAATCCATATATAAACTAAAATTAATTAATTAAATATTTTTTTCGTGTTAACATAAGCAGAATGGGAATCAACGAGCTCTTCTAACGAATCAAATTTCGTGCGCTAAATGCTTTAAAAATAGTGACCTATGACTTCAATATTTCTAATGGAATCCACATAAAACTAAAATTTATTGAGGTGGCATAAAATTTGACCCCCATTCTTTTTAATTTTTTTCGCCAAATCAAACTACTATACTGTGGGATTCCTAACATACAGTGAATAACACCTTCTAGATTAATTGAACATTTATTACGGACAGGTACAGAGCACATTAAAACACAGCGGTTTAAATGTTGACGATGTTTAAATATTTTAATCATCATTTAAATTATGGGTCTTCAACCCGTGGCCCTCCGAAGACATTTTAGTGGCTCGGCCAAGCCTTTTGGGTGCAATGAAAATGAAATTGTCCAAAAATTAAAAGGGAAGGAGAGAGAGGATGAAAGAAATGGTCGAAAACGTTTCAAAAATTCACTTATAAAGAGAATAGGACTGTGTACAAGGGCGTAAAGTTTCTTTGTATATTTTCAGACTACCACGAGAGTAAAATTATAAAGGAAATGTTTTGCTCGCCATTTTCAGTATAACAATATTCTATCTGAGCTTCAATTATAAATTGTAGATTTTCAGCAAAATAATTTTTGAAATACCTTTATTGATTGACTATATTCGAAGTACGCGTCACAGGGTGGATCTTAGGAGAGCCCACCCCATTGGCGTGGTTGGCGATAAGTACGCAATCTTGGTAAACCAGATTCGATAGAAACCCAGCTTCTATCGGTCTACGAAATGGACGCCAAATTGGCGATTTTGAAAAGCGGTGGGCTCTCCTAGGAGTTTACCCGCGTCACAAGGCACGCGCCGTCGCTGCGTTGCCGAGAAATTGTGTCCGAGACCCTTCACATCTGGCAGCGGCGTAAAGACCGTATTCTATCTCGCGCATGCTCAGTACCGTTTTTATTTTGTAAGCAAACTGAATTTCGCGCGCAGTTCGTTCTACTTAACAATGATAAAATCAATACAATATAAAATCCTTGGTGTGAATCAAATAATCATTTTAATTCCAATTATTACCAATTATTTGCTTTTTCTGCGTGCACTAACTGCAATGTATATGAATATCGATTTTTTATTTTCGTCAAAAGACCTCAAATGATGTGTTAACAGTCTTGCAAAACGACCCATCAATGTAGTCTTGAAGAAAAGATTTTTGCAACATCTTATCTGTGGATGCAAGTGCTTCCATCAAAGCTTCATTCTGCCTCTTTCATTTGCTTTTAGATATCAAAAAGGCATTCTTTTTCCTTATGCTTTGGGGTACTTGGAGTACCTGAAAAGAAAAAAGTTTGCATCTGGAATGTAGCTTGGAAAATATGAAAAATACCTGAGAATTCAAACTTTACTTTATAACATTCATTATTTGAAATTACTCGCATGACCGTAGGACCATCTTAATATTATCCAAATTAGGTAATAAATAATTGCTCATAATACTTTCATTTGACTTCGAGAAACTGGCCCCTCATTTTGTACGACACTTGAGTTTTCTTGAAATATGATGTCATACACACTTCAAGAATTGTCATTGTCTCTTCTGTAGAACAATAAGACAATTCATTAAATTTTCTACCTCACTGTTAACCAGGGTTGGCAGGTTTTTGACATGCGACAGTTTTAACCATGGTTAAAACTAGGGATGTAACGAATAGTGATTTGGCCGAATACCGAAAATTCGGCCATTTCTTCTAGGCCGAAGCCGAATATTCGGTCAATGTCTTCGGCCGAATACCGAATATTCGGCTGCCGAATATTAAAATTTCTGGTAAACCGTTGTAATAGAAAGTATTTGTCAAATTAAAAATTATTCACAAACACCAATTACACACAATGTATGATGTGTGATGTAATTCTGTTTGTTAAGAATTTAAAACTATCTAAAATTAATCTATTTTCTCTATTGTTTTGAATGTAATAAAACTAAGAATTTCACCCGCAAGTGGAATAGAAATGACAGGTTTTAATGTAAGCATTAGCATTATTTTACTAATTATTTAGTTCCAATGAAAGAACTAATATTGCTTAGTGAACTTTTACCTTGCTCAGCTCAAAACTGTTTTATGAAGGTATTTTAAAAGTCAATATTTTTATTTTATGGGATTTTTTTACATGCCTATTTTTTGAAGTTCTATTAAAGTTTAATACACTTAACAGGAATATATTTTTTTTTTCAAAAACCCCAATAACTTATGCTATCTAAATATTCATGATATATTCTAGGTTTTTCACAGTTCTCTCTTACCCAATATTCTCAATAAATCAACCCACCCAAACAAAGTCTGACTTCCACTTTGTTAATAATAACAAAATAAATTTCTCATATTCTCCATAATAATTAAAGCTATATATTATTGTATTCTTTTGCAATAATTATAATACAATTTTAAATTTTTTAGATGTACTAATTTCTTTATTTTTTTACATTTCTTCTGCAACAGAATTATTCGGCCGAATATTCGGCTAGGTGATGAAATGACTCTTAGGCCAGGCCGAATACTGAATAGTCGTCAAGTATTTGTTACATCTCTAGTTACAACCAACGTAAAAAACCTCCCTGTCAAAAACGTCAAAAAGTGTCAAAAACCTAATTTGTAAAAAAAAAATCAAATGATTTAGCAGGATTGTAAAGTGAAAGAAGGGATTTTTTTAGGAGAAGGGGATATATGGTGAAGACAGATTTTTTTTTATCAGAACATTCATAATTTTCAGATTGACATTTATTGCCTTGTATAACTTAACCCCCCCCCCCCCTCCCGTTGGCTACGACTATGGAATCAAGCAAAGGAACTAACTAAATTTTATACAAATGGGAGAGTATTTTCTTATGAGAAAATTCTTAATTTTCAAATTGTTATTTATATGTAAAACTTCAGACAATTTCGGGCTGGGGGGGGGGGGGGGGTCTTAGCCCCCTGACGGCCTTGAATTATACAATTTTTTTTTTTTGAAATAATAGATATTTTATTCATTTTTACTACTCGCATCGGCTATTGTCCTAGTGAAATCATAACAAAATCAAGAAATTGAATGTTCAGTATCAAAATAAAATAAATTAACAGATTCGAAAAACAAATATAGAATTTTTGCAAATAAAAAAACTTACCATCCACGTGCAACTTTTCGGCAAGTGTCATCCACGAATTATCCTTTTCTTCTGCAACTCGGAAATCCGTTCGACAGGCATTATACAATCATGTACATTCGCCGACGAAATTTATAATTTCTTCTTCCATTTTTAAAGCAAATATCAATTAAGAAACAGCGAGACTACAACAAGCAAAAACGAAAAAAGAGTTGCAAGCCAAATTTTTGCGCGGAAACGTAGCGCAAACGAATCATCGATTCTGATTGGCTACTATGGTTGGCAACGGACACAAAAGTTGAATTGTGTTCAACTCTTGAACACAGGGAGGCGAGCAACGGCAACAAAATGTATCCCATGTACTGCGCATGCGCAGAGGCGTGGAGACGCAGATTTCGTCTCCGTGTCCATAGGTGTGAAGCCAGCATTATTGATCTGGCCCTAGGACGCAATTTATCTCCACCCCCCCCCCCTCCTCCCCGAAACGGAAAAGTACCTTTCAAGAAGGTACGTACTTAAAAGAACGTATACCTGAATTTGACGGTCCTTCGATCGTCGATACTTCGTTGAGCAGTCATCAGGGGGATATGTGGAGTTTTGTTCACACAATACTGTTTTACGTACTCTACTAAATTGAGTATCTGAAAAATTTCGATAAGAAAGCGATTTTTTCTGTTGCCAATCATTTGGCGCCAAAGCTTAACTAAACTAAACTAATGTTTTCTCGTGTTCCTCATGTTGCCAAATATCATCCAAAATTTTAAAACGGCTTCACCTTTTCAAAAATTAAAGTATCTCTCGAGTATTGTGTGCTAGAAGTCCATTCGGCGAAAATTTTATCTTTGACGAAATTTGCGGAGTATAATACATTTTGAATTTATCATTATTTTTATTTTGGGGGGAGGACATATCAGGAATATCCGTAAATAGTTTGGCTAAGAAGATAAAATTCAGGCCAATTTGATTTCGTTATCTTAAGAAATATTCCAATTGGCGACCGAAAACTTAGTAATTATGCATAAACTCTTAGATTCGAAAATATCGTGAATAAGCTCAGATATTTTTTAAAAAAAGCACAATTTTCTTAATGATTCATTTTATTCAGGTTTATGAATTACAGGATTCAAGATAGTTTGTATCGAATATTCAGAATTTTTGGGGACAGATGTGAATTTAAATGTACAGTTTATTTATTTCAGTGATTGAAACCTGATCCCACCTGAAGTTCAAAAGTCCTGAGTTCAAATGTTTTCCCGATTAGACAGCATGAGATTCTGGGAATTAAAGCCGCCAACTTGTCACATATCGCATTCATCTCCAGGGGTATGCTTATGCTTTCTTGATCGACGCCTTCTTCTAGTGGAGCGACGGCCCCCAGACCTTTTGCGACGGCCAGTAGAGCTTCGTCGTCTGGACCTCGATCTTTTTCTTCCTCCCGATTTTCTGGATCTTGTTCTGCGTCTATCTCCAGATTTTGTTCTGCGTCTACGTCTAGCTCTTTCCGCCATCTTATATTTGCCATCTGCCTTGATCAAACCACCAGACTTGACGGCATTCTTGAGGAATGTTGCGATTTCATTAGTCTTCTCCTTGATGTTCAATTTATGCTGGGATGCTAAAACGTTCTTGATTTCTCGCACCGATGATCCCTCCTGCCCTTGAAGTTGTTTAATGGCTTTCAACACATATTTGCCAATTCCTTCCGTTCTGAGAGCACTTTTTCCAGCATCTGAATCTTTCGGCATTGACGTGCAGTTGACCGGGGTTTGGGCAGATAATTCTGCGTTCATTTCAGTATCTTCGTGAGACATACTATCCATAACGAATAATTTTAAATTTCTGATGAAAAAATTTAGTGTAACAAATTCAGTGGTTTCAATTCGAATGAAAGAAGTCTATAATTTTGAAAGAATGTCTCGTGTTAAAGATTGAGATTTCATGCATCTGTGTTATGCATAGCAACTGATATTAACATAGCAACCTCTTTTTTACTCAAAATACTAGTAATTTCTTGAAATTTGTTCATGATAATATAACAGCCTCTGAAATTAATTTTCAAATTTGTTGAAGTATTAAACGTAACAGTCCAATACTTGTATGATGGGAACGCATTTATGTATTTATTAGGATACTAGCTGTACCCGGCCACGCAGTGCTGTGTGTGTCTGGTTTGATGGAAAAGCAAGGGAAAGCACATATTTCTAATATGTTTCATTTCACAATGCTTGTTGTTTCATTGCTTAAAAATATAGATTGTCTGATTTACCCATTCTAGAACACGCAATATATAATTGGCCACGTGAGAAGCAATCCTAGTCTAGATCTAAACTGCTCAATTTGATTGATTGGTCTTGAGCTTTGTTTTTTTGATAATGCTTGCGGGCATTTTTTTTTTTTTTTTTGTCGTTCTATTGTCTGTAAAGATTTTTATTTTGCCTGGCTCAGCACATTGAAAAATTCCAACATAAGGCTTATCCAAACAGAAGAAACACAAACACAAAAACTCTAAATTAAAAATTTGTCTTAAAGTTCCTCTTGATCATTAAGTGAAATATACTAACAAAATATTTCAATACAAACATAAAAAACACAAAATTTTAAAATCAAAATGAAAATAGCTAAATTAAACTGTTGCCATTCAAAATAAGTAATCTTTGTTTCAAAGTTCCCCTAATCTTCGAGTGCAAAAATACAATCAGAAAAAACACAAAATTATTAAATCAAAATGAAAATAGCTGTACCCTGCCACCCGTTGCAATGGCTCATTCTCCTTAATGAAACACTAAAAAACGAAATAATTAAATCAGAACTACAATAAACAATAAATGACATATAAAAACACGCACGTATTCGAACGTAAAGTTTTGGCAAAATTTCAAAGCAATCGGGGAAGTACTCTCGTAGATTTGAGGTGTTGAACAAAAGAACACTTACATTTTTATTTATATAGATTAATCTAACACTATTAACCCGGAGTTGAGGAAACTGCTAATTTTTTTTTTTTTTTTTTTGTAGCAAGGTAAGCTTTAAGACATCGAACTAAAAAGCTTATAACTGGCGTTCTTATTGGCTTAGAAACTTCGAACAAATTTCATCTTGTGCAGAAAAATCAAAGCTTTGGGCCGATATATTATATTAATATGTGCAAGGTTTCTTTCACCCCCATATTGGGGTATTTATGTGGAAATTTGCGTAAAATTGGAATAAAAAAGGAACTACCTGTCGGATTTTTTTTTTCTAACTGGTCTATAAACCATCCTCTTGAATCCCTCTGTCTACTGGCCAAATTGCAAAGTAATCGGTGAAGTACTTTCGGAGATTTGCGGTTATGAACAAACGAACACTTAAATTTTTATTTATATAGATTATTAAAAAATATTCCTTGAGATTTAAACAACTCATCATTGCTAGACTGTCGAGCCTTTCATGGGATTTTTTTCTTTTAATTAATTATGTTTAATAAGAATAGTGATTAAAGTGCACAATATTTACTAGAAAAATTATGATTGCATTCTACTGTGAATACTCCAGTGCTTCATTAATTATTGTGAATTATGAAAAGAACGCCTCTGAGCTTTTCCTGTGATTATTGCTTTTTTTATGATGTCAATAAGGTATTTTGTCCAACTTTTAAATTCATTCTTTCGTTGCCTTCTCTCTGTTGACAGTTCCCTGTTGAATATTGGAACTTAGACTTTCACGGAAGGTGTCCATAAATCCAAACATAATACTTTCCGCTCTAATAGGCCGTGGTCTACCTAAGAAATTTTTGAGTGACGTTTCGCCTGACAGGTTTCAGGCTTGTTCAAAGTAGAATGAGGCCTAGGCAGAGATCTGGTCCTTATAATTTTGAAAGTGAACAAATTATGGATTCCATTTCTTCAAAACGCACCAATCAATGCCAAGAACAAAGAAGATGAACCAATCAGAAGCAGTTTCAGTTAGCCTGAGATTGGTGTTTTACCTATGAGGTTTAACCTCTTAGAGCCTTAGCCCGTGTCTGACATGGGTGAAAGTTACCAGCAATTTGCTCATGCCCGTGTCTCACACGGGTGATCTTATATCTTGTAGTTTGATTTTAATATTTTGAAATTCAAATTAAACATGTAATTAAATCGTTTACCCTTTGTTCGTGTTATAATATTTTTTATGAAATTTTTCTCTCAACCCCCAGAAAAAAACTATATACTATACCTATATATTCCTATATATTCATACTATACCTATATATTCATTCACCGTCAAAAAAAAAAAAAAAAAAAAAAAAAAAAAAAAAAAAAAAAAAAAAAAAAAAAAAAAGGTCACTTTTTACCAGTTTTTCCGTGAAAAACTCATGCTTTAAGCACATCTAATACTTGGTTTATAAAAACCACCTTGACTTCATTCTCACTCTGAAGAAGATTGAAGCATGTCAGGCGAAACGTCAGCCAGCAATATCTTGGTTGAACCACGGCCTATTAGCCCGGAAAATATTATGTTTGGATTCAAGTTCACTGTTCATATTTTTTTCGGGATTTTTCTGTTACTAAGAGTGGAATGCGATCCTGTATTACATAGAAGAGAATTAGAATCATACTAGCTGATCTCCCGCAGAACATCTGCGGGCTAAGTTAAACAGTCAAACTAAACATGAGACTGATCACTCGATATAAACAAACTAATGTGTTGCCACTCCAAATAATCGGAAATTAATCACATTAAAATCGTAAAAAGCGCTTAAAATTCGAAAGGCTTAGGAAAAGATCGCTTGATATAAACATAAGAATTAGCGCTCGATATAAACAAACTAATGTGTTGCCACTCCACAGAATCGGAAATTAACCATATTAAAATCGTAAAAAGCGCTTTAAAATTCGAAAGGCTTACGAAAAGATCGCTAGATATAAACATAAGAATAAGCGCTCGATATAAACAAACTAAGGTGTTGCCACTCCAAAGAATCGGAAATTAACCATATTAAAATCGTAAAAAGCGCTTTAAAATTTGAAAGGCTTACGAAAAGATCGCTAGATATAAACATAAGAATAAGCGCTCGATATAAACAAACTAAGGTGTTGCCACTCCAAAGAATCGGAAATTAACCATATTAAAATCGTAAAAAGCGCTTTAAAATTCGAAAGGCTTACGAAAAGATCGCTAAATGAGAGAGAGAGAGAGCGCTCATTCTTATGTCCAGATGGAGTACATAAGAATGAGCCCTCGATATAAACAAGCTAAGGTGTTGCCACTCCACAATCGCAAATGGAAATACTTTTTACGAAATAAAAATAAATTTGTTGAAGTCCTCGTAAGTAACGATAATAAATACAAATATTATGTTACTTTTCTATGCTAATCATTCGACAAATTTTTAAATATCGTTTTACCATAGTTTGTTTTTTGCATACTGTCAGTATCGTATCGTACCGCAAAATTTAATCGGAACTGGTCCACGTTAAGTGAAATATATATATATGTAGATTAATTTTACAGGTAAAACACTGATTGGTAGCGCAGGGGATTTGTTTGGAGCTGGTAGTGAAACGGTGCGGACGTCTATAGCGTGGTGCTTGTACATTATGGCTGGATATCCTGAAGTTCAGAAGAAGGTTCAGAGAGAAATTCTAGACGTTCTGGGACCGGACAGAAGCCCAGAATTTTCAGATCAGAAGAATATGCCATATACGCATTCTGTTCTCTTGGAAATATCCAGATGGAGGACAACAGTTCCCTTAAATATTTTGAGATAGTAAGTAAAGAAAAAAAATCCCGAAAAGCACAAACTTGTAAAGTATACGGCATGCATGTTCTGAGTTACCAGTAATTAATTATGATTCGAAATTATCATTTCTATTATTTTATTTTTAATTATTGTAGTCCGTAAATTATTTGACCTGTGGGTCGCTAAGAACCAATCACAGTGAACCTCAATTGTCATTACTGCTCATAATTACGAGAAGTGTTTTAATCTCCTGGAAAAACAAGTTTTTTTTTTTTTTTTTTTTTTTTTTTTTTTTTTTTTTTTTTTTTTTTTTTTTTTTTTTTTTTTTTTTTTTTTTTTTTTTTTTTTTTTTTTTTTTTTTTTTTTTTTTTTTTTTTTTTTTTTTTTTTTTTTTTTTTTTTTTTTTTTTTTTTTTTTTTTTTTTTTTTTTTTTTTTTTTTTTTTTTTTTTTTTTTTTTTTTTTTTTTTTTTTTTTTTTTTTTTTTTTTTTTTTTTTTTTTTTTTTTTTTTTTTTTTTTTTTTTTTTTTTTTTTTTTTTTTTTTTTTTTTTTTTTTTTTTTTTTTTTTTTTTTTTTTTTTTTTTTTTTTTTTTTTTTTTTTTTTTTTTTTTTTTTTTTTTTTTTTTTTTTTTTTTTTTTTTTTTTTTTTTTTTTTTTTTTTTTTTTTTTTTTTTTTTTTTTTTTGCTCGAATTCTAAGAGAAAACATTGAAAATTATTCTAAGTTCAATAATAGTTCCATTTTCTTCTCGTAGATGGCGTCACAATCGGTTTTACATCAAGTCTTAAACTGAAACTAAAAAGTGTTGCCATTCCAAAACTATAAACTTTTTAACGGTTTTCGCAGTATTGAAACAGTGCTGTAGTAGTTCCACTATTTGCCGCTAGGAGGCGGAATAATAGGGTTAAAACCTAAATTAAAGTGTTGCCATTCCAAAACTATAAACTTTGGAAAAACAACTCAACTCTGCTTGAAAAACGCCTGAGGGCATACAACTCAACTCCGCTCGAAAAACGCCTGAGGGCACGCCTGGGGGCATTGGGAGGCGGTGGGACCACGCCCCCTTCCACCGCCACCGCCTCTTGGGGTAGAACGCCCATTATTCCCCTACTGATGTCTATGATGTTATGCAAATAAAATACAAATTGATCTCTAATTTTAATTCAAAACAAAACTAATTTTTTTCTCGACAATGCATCAAGTATCCTTATGTTACCCGAAAATAGTAAAAACCACTGAGAATAATTTGTATAAGATTTCTTTTATGTTTTTAATTTAATTATTAACATTGTTTGTTGACGAACTGTATAGTTCTTCAAATTTGAACAATAAAAGTTTTTGACGTTTTTTTTCAGTTTAACAGTTTTAACCTCTGAAATTGAGCATTTGATTAAAGTTAAATTATTGTTTTCAAAACAAAATATATATTGCATGCTTTTTTTTTCACACCGTATTATATATATATTTGTAATTTTGCGCTTCGGTATTTTTACGTACACAACGGCTGATCTAAGGGGGGGGGGGGGGCGATGGGGCGATCGCCCCCCCCCCCTTGGGCTGATTCAAGTGGATACTACAACGACACTCCTAAGTGAGTTTTTACTCTTTGTGCCTCAGGACCAGCCATTTTTTTATGTTCTTGGAATCCCAGCCTAAACGCCCTTCAAGTTCTATGCTTTCCCCCTGTTCCTTTGTCCTTTAGTATTGCTGAGTTGCTAATCCTCGGAGTAATGGGAAAGAGATTCCCTGCTCTTTTCTTCTACCCATCAAACTGGTGACAGCTAGCCAACCCTTAGCACGTGGTGTAAATTCCTGCAGCATTTACGCTAAAACCTGGAGTCTGAAACATTTCATTGAACATTCATAATTACAGATGTTTATATAAATTGCACATACTCGTTGATGGTTTTTTTAGTACATATTTAGTATTACATTTTGAAAATTTTAGAAAATATATTACTAATAATTGCTATTATTTTGTAATTTAGACATATCAACTCAAATTTAGAAAATGTATTTACAAGCCTACATTTTTCTTGAGAAAGCTTGAAGGAAATCCTAACTCGGTTAAAACTTGGCTAAGAAGCAGAATGAGTGATGGTAGACTCACTGAATTAGCGTTTTATTGCATATCCATAAAGATATTACATTGCACGTTGAAAAAATTATAGACAGATTTGCGAAAGCAAAAAAACGTGAGCTTGTGTTCCTTTTATAAGGGCTTTGAATAAACGTATATGCATTGAAAAAATGTGCTAGTAAAATTTTAAATATCACTACACTAGCATTTTTTTTTTTTTTTTTGTTGTTCCTGCTGTTTGAAAAAAAGGGGGGGGGGGATCGCAGGGACTTGAAAAGGAATGAAGAATCTCCTCCATCCATCCTTACATTGAACCCCGAGATTTCCAAAATCGCCCCCCCCCCCCCTTGAAGATTTTCTAGATCCGCCCTTGGGTGAAGGGTTGTCCAAAATTATTGGGCACATTACATGTTTGAAAAAAAAGGAGCAAAATAAAGAATATAAGGAAAAGTTTTCATGTTTGAATTGTGTTGCGGAAGTTAATCTAATGAAACATAATCATTTGATAACATGATACCTCCCATTGTGTTGTCTCTCTCTCTCTCCTTTTTTTTTTTTTTTTTTTTTTTTTTCAAACATGATTTCTGCTCCGTAATTTTTACCACCCTGTATAATGAAAAGAATAGAAATAATTACACTTAGAAAATAGTTTATTATGAGTCACTTAATAACTATTAGAGTTGTAATGTGTAACTTGCTATATTCCTAAATATCACGTCTTAACTCTTTATAAGGCTGGTCCAAAATTTCTGGTTTCCTTTTAGTAATGGTAGATCAATATATTTTTTTAAAATATAGACCAAAAAATAAAATTCATACTGGTCATTAAAAATACAATGCGTTTTACCTCCCCACCCGCTAAAATAGTTTACTATAAATTTTTAAGTTGGTGAATTATGTGTGAAGTATACTTTAATCACCGCCCTATTAAAGGGTTAAAAGAAGTTACATATTTATGAATATGTGAAACAAAAGAAATGTGAAGTTGTTTTTAAGTTAATATTCTTATTATTTAAAAATTATTATTTCAATTAATCAAGGTAGAAATATCATAACATATGGTGTTTTAATACATTGTTTTTAAGCACTTCAATAGCTACAAAAATTGAAATTTTGTAATATAAGTATTTTATTTTTACAAGATACATGTAGAGTTCATTCTTCAGCGGGGAGCACTGCCTGGATTGTTGTTTTTACTAAGAACTGTCGCCCTTTTTGCCACCAAAGGACAAACCTAGACTGAATGGCCAGTCATTCCAAAATTTTCCAGGGGTATATATTCAATGCATATTATAGGAAAAAAACAAAATACATAATCACACGTATAAATACAATGCATTTCTAAAAGTCAAGGGGGGGGGCATTGACCTCCACTCCTGATTGATCAAATGCCGCGCATGTTGAATGTCGGGAAACGACGCTCATTTTTTTTTTAAATAAACTTTTCCCTTCCCAAAACTCATATAAGTAGCTTCCATTTTTTCCGTTATTTCTGCAATGCAATACCGGCATAGGAGAAATAACAGGGGAAAAATGGAAGTGACTTAAGGGTCATTCCATTCAAGTGATCCAAAATCTGAGAAAAAATTGAACTCGCCTTTTTTTATTTTCTTCAAATTTGGCTTATCAGCTGTACCTCTCAAGAAAATTAAAAATCCAAATTTTTAGATTTTTATCTTTTTTTGTTTCTGAGTTATCAGACTTTGATTTTGTAAAAAACTCACATTTTTACATGGTATGCTTCAACACAAAACTGGCTCGTCAACAAATAGAAATAAAAAGTTCTAATAAAAGCATAATGAATGCCGTTTCAAATGATATGCATCATCACTAATTTTATTAAAATTTTAAATTAAAAAAAATGACCTTAAAATTTAAATTTTTCGAAAAACGTATAATGGAAAATTTTCAAAATATTCTCACATATTTCTGTCTATTTTATCATCGTTTATGCAAAATTTCAACTTGGGATCTCAATGGGATCATATTTTTTCAACCTTTTGAATGTAATTTGATTTACACCAAAAAATGAACATTTTTGTGATGCAAGCTATTTTAAGACGATGGTTCCTTAAAGGCAATGATTTAGTTAGTCTGCTAAACACATCTATATTTATCCCCCCAAAATTTATTTGGGGGGAGGGGGGCAACAAATACATGCACATTTTTGTCATATCATAGCTCCCTATTTTAAAATATTGTTTACAAATAATTCAATAACTATTTAAAAATGAACAACTTGACTTATTTTATGTATTAATAATAATTTTTTTCAGACTTATTCTTTGTTTTCAGACATATTTTAATGATATATTAATGCATAGTCCCCTTAACTAAATGCCTTCCGAAATGGAGCGAACCCCATTACCCTACCGGCAACGATTTTCTCCCACTGACAAAGAAATCACCACTAGAGGGCACTACCTATTTGCTATTGGAAAACGGTGTTTTACTTGTAAACGCTTGGTAAATTGCGAAAAAAAGCGGTAAAAATTGATCTTTTAAAAAAATCATTTGATTTTTTTTTCATATTTAATCATATGACTCAATAATTACATTTTTTTCGCTCTTACTTTATGATGCAGTAAAACAGTGGGAAATTAAGTGATATTATTAATTTTTGATATCTCGTTAGTCTAAGAGCATTTTAACGGAGCATAACTTAAAACTTTTATTTCATTAAAGAGGTTTTCTCCTAATTGTAGGTATTTTAAAAGAAAAATGTTGTTACACAAATTAACAGAATTTTCTTTAATTAATGATTTAAATGAATAATTATTTATGCAATTCATACGTGAAGAATATAATACACATAATTTCAACTGGCATTTTTACCGATGTAAGGAAACAAATAAAAATCCAGCTCTTGACTTTTAATTTTAATATTTGTTTCAGAACGATACTATGCTTAAAATAATTAAAGATTTATTTGGAGCATTTTGAAAATTTTTGAGAAGATGTAATGTATCACTTCCATGATCGATTAACAACAAAGCTATACATGCGATATATATTTGAATAGATAGTTATATGGACTCATTTGTTTTAGAAAAGAAGAATGTCTTATTATTATTATTATTTACTTATAGTGATCTTGAAAATTAAAATTTTTTCCCTGAATTTTGAAAGTCAAGATTTTTGCAAAGGCTCTGAAAAGATGTTCAAAGTTTTGAAATGCTTTTAAGTGTACTTAGAGTATGAGATATATTTTCTCGCAATCTAATATTTTCCAAGAAATCATTGCTTCAAAAAAAACGAGTAGAACGATGAGGACGTTAAATTGGGAAACTTGGAACCAAATTCTTCATTTAGGCAAGTTATAAAAATTTTGCATTAAAGTTAAGTTTTTATTCTTATAATAGAATCAAATATTAATTTTATCATAGAATCTCCTCTATTCCCGCCCCCCCCCCCCGAAAGAAATAAAACCAGTCCTTTTGGTTACAATAAATAAAATTATTAATAAATAAATAAAAATTATACATAAATCAAATAAAAATGGTTAAATATGTGAATAATTACAATTTATTATGAATTGCACTGAAGTGATAATTTAGGCATGAAGAATAGGACAAATATTACTTCCAAATTATTCTCATTAATTCATCCATAGAATTAAATATGTTCTTGAAATATGATTAGAATTCGATTCTATGCATGAATAATAATTTGTATTTCCTTCCTTTCTAACTTTCATTATTTCTTATTGATTCATACATGTCTTCGTGTAACTAGTTACATTTTTTAATAAAAAATCAATAAGTTCAATTTAATTAATATTTGCATAACATAAAATGCATCATAATATATAATCAACGGTATTCCAAGGACAAGCTACAGTAAAGATTGGACAACATAATAAATAATGTATATTTATATAAAAATAGTTTTGCACTATATTGTTATTAATTAATTGATTTTTTAATTTTTTTTTTGCCAAAGAGACGTTATGAAAGACACACACATAATAATAAGAAGAAGAATAATTCCCTTGTCTTGATATAGCGGAGATCCATTTTTCACGCAAACTAATGTCCGATTGAAACTAATTTTTTCTTTTACTGAATTTGTTGTGAAAAATGTAATAACACAGTAAACCATCTTTCATTTAGTAATACTGGTCCTGAAAAGCACCGTTTTTATTCAAAAGAATTAAATTACTAAAGGAAAAAAGAAGAAATAGCAATGAAAACCAATTTTCTACCCTTCAAACTAATGCAAAGAGCGCGGTTTGCAATAGCAAGATAAGTAGCGTTCCTGGTGGGAGAAAAGGTAACTAAAATCCGCGGCCAACTTTCCCCGCAAATCACTAGGCATCTAGTTAAGGGGGCTATGTATTAATGATATGACGGGAAAAAAGTATTGAATTAAATTCATCTGAAATAGTGAGGGAGGAGCACAGCTAGCCTGATTTTACAACTTTTGGTTGTTAGTCTTGATTTGCGCTTATTAGCATCCATTAGACAAAGCAAGACAAAAAAAAAAAAAACTATGTAGCTTACCCCAAGGCCGTAGCCAGAAATTTTTTTCGGGGGGGGGGGGGGACCTGGGCCCGTCAACCCCCCCCCCCCGTTCTGGAAACATTTTGAAAGCAAATTGCTTCGGGTGACAAAGATATATGTTCGCATTTGAAAGCGTCCCCCCACCTTTTTTTCCAGGACTACACCACTGGAAATAGGCCTATAAAACTCTATATTTTCTTATTTAATATGTATTCACTAAACGTACATAAAACCATACCTCAAAGCTGAGTAACTTGCTTCAATTAAATAAGTCGTTTAGTTTTTTGGATATCAAGCCCGCTAAACAGTCACAAAACATCCATGAAATAGGCTTAGAAATCTATTTTTTAATTTAATTAATTTATTCTTTTTGTTTTATTCTTTTTTTTTTAGTCTTCATTTAGTAAACGTATATAAAACTATGCCTCAAAATTGAATAATTTTGCTTCAATTTAAAAAGTCGTTTAGTTTTTTAGCTATCAAGCCCTCCCCAGACAACCACAGATATCCCTCAGACATCCAAATAGATCCATAATACATCCTGATATCTTCTGGATTTGCTGGATAGCTCATGGATATCCATACATATCCAAATCCTGGACTTGGATTTCTGGATATCCCTGAGCTATCCAGGTAGTAACATGTTTTGGATATGGACCTTTGGACAACCTCTGGATATCCCAGGGATATCCAAGTCATGGATTTGGATTTCTTCATATCCCTGAGACATCCAGATAGTAACAGGTTTTGGATATCTTTGGGAAGACCTTAGGACAGCCTATGGATATACATGGATATCCAAATCATATCCCTGTGAGGTCCAGAATTCCTTATCCCTGAGATGTCCAGTCATCGCTAAAATGTTTGACTTGTAGATATTCTTTACTTAAATATGTTGTAGCTATTACATCATTAATAATACATACACATAATGTGTGTTTTCATTTTGTATGAAACTGTGAATTCAAGAATTGACTGCAACTTTAATGAACTTTGCTTGAACTTTGTTTATCAAAATCGCGGCTTGTACGACACGTTGATCAAGTTCAATTTGGATATAATTTTCAGTTTGTATACTTCTTTCTAATTTTTTTTTTTCATGTTATTAGGCTTATTATGATGAAATAGAATTATTTTGTGTTGAAATGATTTAGTTCTTTGTTTTATTTTTTTTGCCACGATTGCTTTAATTTCAGTGACGTAGTGGTTTTGTTGACTAGTTTTCAAAAATCAAATAAAAGGAATTAACTTCGCAATTCTATTAAATATTCGAATAGTAAAGATTGTTTTAATAATGTGAGCGATACTCTTGTCTAACGCAAATGCTTACTGATTATTATTTCTAATAATGAGTCGGATTTTCCTCCCGGAGATTAATTTTACGTTTTGATAGTATAAAATATGTTCAGTATCAACTCCCCAAACACTGTATGAAGAAACCTTCATCTTGTAGGAAGATTTAACCAACTGGTCAACCGAAAATAAAATAACAATGCTACATTCTGTAATTAATATTTTTTAAATACTAAAAACTCAATGAGGCAAGGTTGTTACAAACCTTTTTGTTTAATCACAATTCAAAATGAAATGTCTGGTATATTGATGCTGAAAATGGCATATGGAATTGTACCAAATATTGGTACTGTCCGACTTTGAAGAATAATTTTGTTACTGATCGACCTTTGTCATTATGGCACTGGGAGTAATCCCGAGAGACGGCTGACACTTCCAGATTCTGATACAGTTGAACCTGTCTATCTCGAATTTCAAGGGAAGGAAAAAAAATTCGAGATGAAGAGGTTTTGATAAAACTATTAAAATTTGCAACTGAAACAAAGACTATATGTTGTAGGTTAAAAATCTTCTGCCTTAGTTTTATTAAGCATTTTACTGTAATATTATACAGTCGACGCTCGATATAACGACCATCTGCGTCCCACAGAAAAATGTCTTTATAACGAGTGGTCGCTATAAGAGATGGAATTTTCCTCTAAAAATATACATGCATCATGCATATTAAGTGTTTCCATCAAAATTGGTAGTTTTTAAAAGATTCCAACTAAATTATTTTTGGAATTTTTATGTTTGGAATTAGAATTTAGAAAAAAATATCAGTGCAAAATATTATAACAAAATATGAAACAGATTTTAAAGTAGAAAATATAGGGAAAAAAATTAAATTCACATTTCTGGAAGCAGAACTTCTGAGCTGACATGACGCCTGGTATGCAGAGGCGTAGCTAGGTAGAGGTAAGGAGGGACAGCTGTCCCCGGGCGCAGCATCGAAAGGCGCCAAATTAATGTTAATTTGTTTTATTTTTTAATGCGAAAAGAAAATTATTTGAACTGAAGATCTGCAAATCTTATTGGGAATAACCAATGTAGAATAAGAGTGCGTTGGAAATTAGAAAAATAATTTTACGAAGCCAAATTGTCCCCATTTTCCCCTTAGAAGTGAATGGTCGCTAATAAGAATGAAAGTTAAAAGGGCTGCTTTTCAGAACTATTTATCATTTAGGAGGCATAAAAGTTTTTAACTCCCTTTAGGGCCGCCCCTAGGTCCCCAGGGGCACAGGGGGGCGCATAATCTTCAGTTGTCCTTGGGCGCTGAAAACCCTAGCTACGCCTCTGCTGGTATAGTCCCTGTATCGGATTAGACGATTCAGAAAGATCGCTATACCGAAAGCAAATTCACATAGTTCATAGGGATAAAGTTGGGACTTTTACCACTGGTCGTTATAACGGAATGGTCTTTATAATGTGTGGTCGTTATACAGAGCGTTGACTGTACTAACGAATTTTATACTCGTAGACAATAAAGAAATAGTATTCAGCATACCCTTTTGCAAGCCTCTCAAAAACAAGACAAGTACTAAACTTTTTTTAGCAAGTACCAGAAAAATAGTCTTTTAGTGTTTTTTGTTGTCTGGTTGTTTTCGCCTCGATTATACTTTTGAGGGTAGCGATCGCTGTAAATCCACCTTGACCAAAATTTTCCTGAAATTCGAGGAAAGTTAATGTTTCAATAGCTTTCTCTGGTTCTTTTTACAGCGACTTTCGCAACATCTTTGTTTTTCTCAACCTCCCCTTCTACTTCCGAATCACCTTTTATATTCTCTACGATTTCCGCATCAATTTTGCTAGCTGCCGAAAGGTCACTCGGCTTCGAATTCCAAAATGGCAGCAAAACCAGAATTCGAGATATGGAGGTTTTGGGGAAAAACATTTTGAGATAAACCTGAAAAAAATACATTGAATTTAGGGTATAAATGCAGGGAAAATATCAATTTTCGAGATAGGGAGGTTTTCGAGAAAGACAGGTTCGAGATAAACAGGTTTGACTGTATAACAAATATTCTGGTGCATAACGCTTTCCTTTATAACATGCAAATATTACTGTAACAGCATTCTTTTCATTTTTAGTATGCTTGCTGTAATGTAACTCACTCCCTTAGCTTTACAAAAGGTCTGAAATGTTTTAAAAAGTACTATTATATCTTAAAATCGTTATCTAGATGGAACAGTAGATGATTGTTTATTCATGGATCACAGTAACAGTGTTGGTGAATTCGATTATGTTGTTAAAGACATGTAACAGAAGATGATTATGACAAAACTTTTTCATATTTTTATTGAGTGTGACAAAGCGCTGTCACATTTCTCTTGTGTTGGTTAAAAACGAATGGAAGCACAATTGCACTGCTGTTTCTTACTTTTTTGTATTAATTGAAAACAGTGATATGCATATCAATTGCAGCTTTTTGTTTTCTTAGTACCTAAACATTACTTTTTGAAGTGTCTTTTATTACTTAAACAAGAACTACTTTAATTTGAAACACTAAACTAATCACAAATTCACAACACAACACAATACAAATATAAAATAGGAGATTAAATATGCAAGAGAGTTTCTGAGGTGTTCGGTAATGTTCCATGATATCGAGATGTTCGATGTTCCAGTGTTGGCCTCAGCGGTTCGACTCTCTCTGCAGTTCTGTTGTTCTTCCTACTGTTGCCACTCACATGTTTCTATTATACATATGCTACATTATTCCCCCCTTTTTTTAAAAGAAATAAAAGGAAACAGATAGCGCAATATATAGTAGAGAATTCAATAGTTGAATTCTTTATCGAATCGTCTGGGTGGTCGTCTGTGACGAGTAGAGCGTCTTAGTGGCAACTGTGGAGATGGTTCGGATGATTGATCTTCATTATCATCTACAGTGCTATCCAGCGAAGAGTCGTTGGGATGCCGCTCTTGAATATCAACTAGGGTGTCCTCATCTGCGTTGTCGTCTAACTGGGTTTCAGAAGAACTTGGAGGATGTATAGGTGATTCTCTCCTTCGCAGATGATCAGCATGTACTCTAAGCTGTCCATCAGTTCTGTAAGATAATGGTCCTGTTCGATCAACAATAGTGGTGGGTGTCCATGTTGAATCTGTTCCGCGACGAAGCCAAACGTTTTCACCTATGTTAAAGTCACGTTCTTTGCATCGTTTGTCATGATAAAATTTAGATTTTAAGCTTTCTACATCATTAACAGGATCTGGTTTTAATCTATCAAAAAGTGTAGGAAGTTCCCGATTAAGGAAAAGTTTTGCTGGCGTAGAACCTGTCGCTCTATGTATTGAAGTACGGTAGGAGAATAAAAATACTTGTAATTGATGTTCTTGATCTGAAAATTTTCTGTGAGTCTTTTTGAAACGTGTTTTAAATGTTCGTATTACTCTCTCAGCAAGACCATTACTTCTAGAGTGATATGGTGTCGTTTTTATATGCTTTACACCATTCATCTCACAAAATTCTTTGAACTCGGAAGAGGTGAATTGAGGCCCATTGTCCGACACTATTATTCTACAAATTCCATACGTTGCAAAGAGTTTACGAAAGCATTTAATTATATCAAAAGAAGTGACAGTTCGTAATTTAAAAACTTCTAGCCATCGCGAATGTGAATCGATTATGAAGAGCCAATTCTCTCCGTTTAATTGAGCTAAATCCAAGTGAATTCTGTCCCATGGTTTTCCAGCATTGTTCCACAATAACAATGGAGATTCGCAAATTTTTGGTTGATAAGCGTTGCAGTCGAAGCATGTTTTAATCAAATTTTCAATGTCTCTGTCAATAGAAGGCCACCATACTGACATTCTGGCTACCGATTTCATCGCAACTATGCCAGTATGGGATTCATGTATTATGTTCATTACTTGAGATTTTAAGCTCTTGGGAATGACGATTCGATTATTCAGCATAATAATTCTTTGCTCATACGACAATTCATTCCTCTTTTCGAAGTAGGGATAAAGTTCTTGGTCTAGATTTTTCTTTTGTGGCCAACCACGTTCTATGTACAAAATAATTTTTTTCAAAGCAGGATCTTTTGAAGTTTCATTGCGCAGAGTGCGGTGTGTTAGTAAAAGTTCACGTATGCAATGATTAACTACTCTGTAAACTGTAGAGCTATCTTCAAATTCACTTACTTCTTTCTCAGGCAAGGGTAAGCGAGATAAAGCATCTGGAACGCACATTTGTTCTCCTGGTCGGTGTTCTAATTCATAGTCGAATGCTCCAAGTGTGACTGCCCATCTTGTTAATCTTGAAGCAGCCAAACGAGGAATTTCACTGCGTGGACCCAAGATTCTTTCTAGAGGTTTATGGTCACTTTGAATTGTGAAATGGTTTCCAATGAGGTATTTGTAGAACTTCTGCAAACCAAACATAATAGCCAGAGCTTCTCTGTCAATACTAGAATAATTTCGTTCTGCTGGATTGAGTGTTCTTGAAGCAGCTGCTATTAATTTAAGTTCACCGTTGATGCGATGCTGTAATATAGCACCTACTCCACGACTGGAAGAATCACAAGCCAAAACAATTGGTTTGCTCGGATCAAAATGAGCAAGAATTCTAGGTGAAGAGATTTCCTGCCTGACTTTCTCAAAACATTTTTGGTGTTTTTCAGTCCACGCCCATGTAGACGATTTTGTTAACAGTTCATGCAATGGTGCGCACAATGTTTGTAAGTTCCTTACGAAACGACTGTAATAGTTCACAGAACCCAGAAAAGATCGTAATTCAGAAATATTAGTAGGAGCTGGTTGTTCATTAAGAGCACGTATTCGTTCTTTGTCCGGTAGAATACCATCTTTGCTAATAATATGTCCTAAAAATTTTATTTCCGACTTAAACAGTTGTAATTTAGAAACCTGTGTTTTCAAACCTATGGTGCGAAACAAATTAAAAACTTTTCTTAATCGTTCTTCCAGTTCTGTTATGTTTTTACCTCCAACTGCTATGTCATCTTGAAACCAAGTAACACCTTCCATTCCAATTAAAAACTGATCCATTAATTTTTCAAATATAATTGGAGCTACAGAAATCCCAAATGGCATTCGGCAAAATCGATAATATCCTCTGTGTGTGGCAATGTTGAGGTATTTACGCGAGTGTTCGTGAATTTTCACTTGCAAAAATGCATCCTTTAAATCGATTACACTAAAAACCGTGCATCCATTTAATTTCGTGACAATGTCATCAAAAGTTGGATAGGGGTATTGTTCTTTAATAATATATTTGTTTATTGTCGATTTGAAATCACCACATAATCTGATCTCCCCATTACTCTTAGTTACGTAGACCACTGGTGAAGCGTATTCAATTTGTTCTTTTGTTGCATCAACTTGTTCAAGAGTTCCGTTTTCAACTAATCGATCAATTTCTCTATCAGCAGCAGACTTCAATGCATAAGGTACTGGTCTGGCTTTAACTAAAATAGGTTTACAATCTGGAGCAAGTTTAACTTCAGCTTCAAAACCTTTAATAGTCCCAATCTTTGTTTGATCAAATACCTCGGAATATTCCTTTAAAAGAGCTGCTTGAATATCCCTGATATTACTCGAAACATAATTTATTTCATAATTGGGTTCTAAGTTAAATTGTTGCATTAAATCTTTACCCAAAATAGGTGTACTCTTTCCAGGAACGACAGTCAAACGACATGTTTTTGTAAGTGTTCCAATCCTTATGTTTACATTTATGTCACCAACAGTTTTAATTGGTTTGTAAGGATAAGCAAAAAGTTGTTTTGCTTTTAAAAGTTTCGGTTTTCCGATTTGTTCACAAAAATATTCAGGAATTATTGAAGCGCTAGATCCAGTGTCATACTGAAAATTTATTTCCACATCGTTGATAAATGCTTTCACTTCATATTTACTTCCTTGTTGAATGCGATAAATATGATTAACAAATTCTGCTCTCCCAGACCGAACACAAACTTTCTCATAATGTCCTTTAGATTTGCACGCTTTGCAAATCGCTGACTCGGCTTTGCATTTTTCTCCCTTCGGGTGTTTACGATTACCGCAACGAATGCATGTCTGGCGTTTATCAATGATGAACTTTTTTTCTTTACCGTTGGAGTTCTCACTTTTATTTGTTATGGTTTTTCCCGTGTGTTCTGAAAAGGGCTTATAAGATTGAAAAGTTGCTTTCTTAGAAGGGAAATTTGGTTGAGCTTTAATTTTATGAATATCGTGTGGTGTTGTTGAATGCTCGTTTTTAATAACGGATTCGATCGTTTCTCGGTTTAATAAAGCAGACTCGTAATTAGATGCAGATTTTTCCACCTCATTCAAAGTAGCGGAATCATCGGGGTGCTCTCTAAATAAAAGTTCTTGAATTCGGGCATCATTTATGCCTAAGATTAGCTGATCTCGCAGACGTTCATCGAGAGTATTTTTAAATTTACAATTTACGGCAAGAGCTCGTAATGCAGCTACGTATTCAGCAACTGTTTCGCCGTGTCGGCGGAAACGTTGTGAGAATTTTGTTCTTTCAGCATGGATGTTCGTTGTAGGTTTAAAATAACCTTCTAAAAAGGAAGTTATGTCAGGATAGGGCACTTCATCCGGTGAAGTCGGGTCGAAATGATCCATCACAAGTTTGAATAAAGCTGGTCCCATGCATTTCAAAATCAAATCTCTTTTGTCATTCTCGTTGGTAATGCGACATACACGAAGTTCTAGTTCGAATCTGCGAAATAATAACGAAAATCGTCCTTACCCTGGATGAATTCTGCATATTTAAAACAGGATAAATTAGTTTGAATGTCCGCGTTCGTAGCCGTAGTACTTCCGTTTTCACTCGTCGCCATTATGAAGTGTCTTTTATTACTTAAACAAGAACTACTTTAATTTGAAACACTAAACTAATCACAAATTCACAACACAACACAATACAAATATAAAATAGGAGATTAAATATGCAAGAGAGTTTCTGAGGTGTTCGGTAATGTTCCATGATATCGAGATGTTCGATGTTCCAGTGTTGGCCTCAGCGGTTCGACTCTCTCTGCAGTTCTGTTGTTCTTCCTACTGTTGCCACTCACATGTTTCTATTATACATATGCTACACTTTTAAATTATAATTAGTTAATTTATAACAATTTCTCTTGTTTTCCAGTTTATATACAGTAAAATCTAGTTACAGTGAATATGGAAATTTCCGTTAAAATGTAACAAAGTTTTAGTTCCGCTTTAAAGTCCGATAGAATAATTTATTTTCCGTTATAACAAATCTCTGTTTCAACAAAGTATTTTCCTGGTCTCTTGGAGTGTGTTGTAATGGGATTTCACTGTATACAGTAAAACCTGTTAAGTTCCCACTTAAGAAGTTTTTAATTTCAATACCAGTTTCATTCCCATCTCCCTAATGTTAAAATAACCCCTTTTAAAAGTTCTGATTGTTTTTTTTTTTTTCGCTTAATAAGTTTTCATATCGGTCAATTTTTTCTTTCAAATGACACTTTAGACTTCTAAAGTTTCTATTTTTTTCAAGTTTCTTTCAATCTACGTAGTTATTTTTCTTTTTAATGGAAAAAATATTAGGAGAAGAATTAGAAAAGCTGTTTTGGTCAGCCTTTTCTCAAGGGTACCCTTTTCTCAACACTAAAAGTTCCAGGAAAACAGGTGGCAGAGAGGATTAGTCGGTTATTACGAGAACAATAATGACTGATCAAGGGAGAAGGGAATGTTTGTAGAGTCTGTTAGGGGGGTGTCTATTTTCTGTCTAATTTAAACGTTGTAAAATAATAAAATAATATCATCCCTAAATATTATAAAGTATATCCATTGTCAAACATAGAGCCTACCCGTTTAAGAAGTTTTCCCGCATAAGAAGTGTTTTGCTCTTGGTCCCCTGGAAAACTTCGTAAGCGGGTTTTATTGTATATAAGTGAAATAACTATACATTTATTTTGCACTTACCTTATAGTATATACAAAAAGCTCTTCAGTACTCAAACAGTTAACCAATAAATGAAAATTGTTTAATTTCGTAAATCATGTCTTTTTTTTTTCATAAACATGAACAGTAGTTAGTTACATGTAATATCTAAGTTTTATATTTGCGCATTAATTGAGACCAGTTATATTCATATAATTTATTTTTTTAATTATTTTTTTTATTTTTATTGGTAAACATTATTTTTAAATAATAATTAGAGTCAATTTATAACCATTTCTCTTGTTTTCCAATATATAGAGAGTACAATCTTGTTACAGCGAATACTGTTACAACAAAATTTCCATTAAAACAATTCAAAATGAAATGTCTAGTATATTGTTGTTGAAAATGGCATGAGGAAATATTGTACCAAATTTTGGTACTGTCCAACTTTCAAGAATAATTTTGTTACTGATCGTCCTTTGTCATTATGGCACTGGGAGTCATCCTGAAAGACGGCTGACACTTGCAGATTCTGATATAAATTTTTAGTTCCATTTTAAAGCCCAATATGATAATGTATATTATGTTATTAAAAAACATTTTTTTCAACAAAGCATTTTCCTGGTCCCTTGGAGTGGGTTGTAATGGAATTTCACTGTATACTGAAATGAAATAACTACACATTTATTCCACACAGCTTATATACAAAAAGTTCTTCAGTACTCAAACGGTTATCCAATTATGAATATTGTTTAATTTCAAAAAGCAAGTCTTTTCTTTTCCATGAACAAGAATTAGTTACATGTAAATATCTAAGTTTTATGTTCATATTTTTTAAGCCCATTTTTATATCCTTTGTATCATGTGCAATTGTAAATTTCAATCTTTTTTTTCCTCGAGAGTTTTTTTAGGCGAGGCTTTCTGGGAGTTCTGCTGCAGAAATCACACTGCCAAGAAAGTTTTGCTGATGAAACATCTACAACAGTTCAAAATCATGTAAAAATGTATGTTTTTATGAAAAAAATCATGTATGTTTTCAAAATGTAAATAAAGTTGTGTATATGAACTTTTTGCATTCATTTCTCCAAAAAAATGCATTGTTGTTAAAAGTTACACAAATTATATTTTAATTCCAGTAAATTTTGTTATTTTTAATTAAAAAGTACAGATAAATCAAAATGTACTTCTGTATACTGTATTAGTAAGTGTAAATGTTTACATTAAACTTGCACAAGTTGGCTTGCAAAAGTTTATATTAATTATTTAAAAAGGTAACTTTATCCATGATATAACTGACATATTTATTACATGAAAATTGAAAAAAAAAATCTCTTAATCTATTTACATGATATAAATGTGTACATGATTTTACTTAATTATGTATAAATCTTTCAATACTTAAAGCAGTTGTATACATATCAAATACACTCTGGACCAGACTGTGATGGTTTCTTTCTTTATCTCTTTCTTTTAGATGCCTTAAGTTTTTCAATTTACAGGTTTGTGAAATGTTGAGATAACTATGTTTATCAAAAGATTGCACATGTTCAAATGAAAAAAAATCTACCAGCATGTTCAAGGTTTTATAAGTTTCATTTAGTATTACTCTTTTATAGCAACTATAAAAGTTGTCCAATTATCAACAATACAGCCAATTAGTGATTCTTTTTCAGTAGTAAAAAAGAGAAAAAAGTCTTATTGCAGGTCTGAGAAAGAACCTTATGAGTTGGAAAATATATATATTTGAAAAAAACTTCTATTAAATTATAATTTTTAATATTTAAAAATAATAATTAACTTTACTAATACTAATGAAGCATTATTATTATTTTCTATTTTAAACCTGTAAAATTTAATAGTTTAAAAATTTCAATTTTTGTATAAATAAATAAATTATTTATAAATATCAATATTTTTACTGGTTTATTGTAGTTATTTTGTTCATAATTATGAGTAAACAAATTTCACTCATAAATTATGTATGTAAAAACGTCCTGTATAACTGCATTCAGCCTGTAAAATAAGGTATTCATAAATAATTTATTTTATTAATACAAAAAGTTGCAATTTTTAAACCTCTGTACAGATTAAAAATATAAAACAAGCATACCCAAATAATATCCCATTGGATAAGTTAGAAAATATATAGGTTTGAAAAGAAACTTGTATTAAATAATAATTTTTATTATTTTCTATTTTAAACCTGTAAAATTTAATAGTTAAAAAATTGCAATTTTTGTATAAATAAATAAATCATTTATAAATATCAATATTTTTACTGGTTTATTGTAGTTATTTTATTCATAATTATGAGTAAACAAATTTCACTTATAATTATGTATGTAAAAACGTCCTATATAACTGCATTCAGCCTGTAAAATAAGGTATTTATAAATAATTAATTTTATTAATACAAAAAAGTCGCAATTTTTAAACCTCTTTACAGCTTAAAAATATAAAACAAACATTATATCCAGATCATATCCTATTGGATATCTCAAAGACATCTAGAAGATTTAAAATAGACATCTATTTAACAGTTACAGGATAGCTAGAAGATATCTGGATATGATATCTTATGGACAGGAAAGAGATATCCACAGGATATCTGTGAGCCATCCAAAACCTCCCCTGCTTATCCCTAGGCTGTCCTATGCACGTCTGGATATCCAGACGTCCGTGGGCCGTCCAAACGTTGCAACCTTTTCTACCACTTCTGGATATTCCTGGATCAGTTGGACATCCCACAGATGTCCACAGGATAAGCTTCATATCCAACTCGTAATCCATTGGATATCTACAGGCTGTAGTGTGGAGATAGGTGGTTGTCTGGGTCCAACCAACGACCAAAACGTCCAAGAAATAGGCTTAGAAATATTTTTTTTTATTTTATTTATTTTTTGTTTTATTCATTATTTTTTGTTAGTGTTCATTAGACGTATATAAAACCATACCTCTAAATACAGCTGGGAAATTTGTGAGTTACCACAATTCAGAGGTTTCAGACATTTTATTTAGTCTTAAAACGTTGGCAATCATGTCAGTTATTGTGTTTGTTAAATATTGTGGAGCCTCATTAATGTTATAGTTCTAAAAATATTTACTCAAAATAAATTTTGCTTTTCCACTTTTTATATATTTTCATGCGTATTTTAAAACACACTTATATCCACTTTAGTAACAGTTTTTTCTTTCATGTCAAGTACTCATACGATATTTTTATGAAATAAAACATATTAATCAAAAATATTAAGGGACTTTCTAAATCTAGCTAACAAAAGGTTACATTCTAAACTGAGAAAAATATTTTATAAGCAGACCATGAGAAAAGCCATGCATAGCGAACTGCTTTTTAGCTCAATCAATAGTAAATTTAACCAAGAATGAATGAGAGTGATTTATATACTATATGATATCCATTTAATAGCTGCCACTGCCGGTTTTTAATTTTTTTAATGGTCCTTCCTAAAGATGAATTTTATTCCAAAAGAATGTAAAAACAGATTTTCTTTTAATTCCAAAAGAATGTAAAATCAGATTGTATTAAATATTCTTACATGACTTTTTTTTTTTTAAGTTTTTTTTACGAATGAAGTGTTCCTATTTTTCCCCCAAAGTGTTCCTAATTTTTGTCTCCCAGGGTTGGCAGGTATGGAATACTTTCATATTCACTTTCTACATCAAAAGTTCTTTTTGAAACGTCCAATGCTAATCACGCTATTAAATTAGGGTTAGTAAAGAATTCAAATTTCCTCCTAAAACCCAAAACTATTTCTCATAACTTCTCAAAATTAAACAAAAAATTCTTCAAATCAAAAAGTGAAGAATGAGAATGAGATATGTTTGTTGATCTTTCCTGTATTCTTTATTTCGGGTTATTATTCCTTCGTAAATCATTGGAATGGGAGGGATTGACTGATATACGTACAGTTGAACTTTCTTAATACGAACACGGTTCATACGAAATCACGGCTAAAACAAACACTTTGTTCATTACGTTTGGTTTACTATTTAATTACACCAAATATCTCACGCATATTACGAAGGCTAAAATACAAATTTCGGCTAAGACGAGCAAAATTTCTGACCTATTTACAAAAATTTTTCTCGGTTGCATATAATATTTTTTAAAAGAAATTGTTGGTTATTTTGAGTCATTGTAAAGCACCAAGTACGTATTTCGAATCCTACGTTCAATCTTTCTGAGTAGAGACTAATAAAGCTTAGGCACGTGTTGGCTTTCTGCTCCAGGGATCAAACCCTCTATCTTCGAATCATTGTTTTCGAAAGGGTTCTTCGGCAGGTATCATTGAAACAGGTTCTCACTAAGAAAATAACCACCCCCGTCTCCCTATTTTAGGCCCCTTTTCTGGAACATCGATAGGGCACGTTATTTCTCTCCTTAAATCAGTTTTAGAATCCCGAAAATGACAATATACAAATGATACTGCATTTTGCGCCGAGATATGTGTATGATACAATTTAATGTACCCAAAAGACAACTAACCATTAAGGTTTTTCTCCAAAATTGTTAAATTTTAAAAGGTAAGTTCACTTTTTCTCAATATAGTATTAAGATTTAGAAGTGTACATTAGTGAAAATAAGTAATTTGTTTTAACTATTTATTTTATTATTAAATTATTAAATTATTATTAAATTAATAAATTTTTTTTTTTTTTTTTTTTTTTTTTTTTTTTTTTTTTTTTTTTTTTTTTTTTTTTTTTTTTTTTTTTTTTTTTTTTTTTTTTTTTTTTTTTTTTTTTTTTTTTTTTTTTTTTTTTTTTTTTTTTTTTTTTTTTTTTTTTTTTTTTTTTTTTTTTTTTTTTTTTTTTTTTTTTTTTTTTTTTTTTTTTTTTTTTTTTTTTTTTTTTTTTTTTTTTTTTTTTTTTTTTTTTTTTTTTTTTTTTTTTTTTTTTTTTTTTTTTTTTTTTTTTTTTTTTTTTTTTTTTTTTTTTTTTTTTTTTTTTTTTTTTTTTTTTTTTTTTTTTTTTTTTTTTTTTTTTTTTTTTTTTTTTTTTTTTTTTTTTTTTTTTTTTTTTTTTTTTTTTTTTTTTTTTTTTTTTTTTTTTTTTTTTTTTTTTTTTTTTTTTTTTTTTTTTTTTTTTTTTTTTTTTTTCTGTTTTATGCCATCTTTGGTGACGTTTGGGTGGGAAGATTTGAGGGTTCTTTCCCAAAAAATTTCTGAAATTGTAGTCCTAAGAATGCAACTTTGGGCTTAGGGGATAGAGATATTTTTTTCCAAAACTTGTCTTAAAAACACATTTTTAGGTTATCTGGTGGTATTTGGGAAGAGGGTTTTGAGGGTTCTCCTTCAAAATTTTTTTTGAAATTGAAAGTTCTAAGAATGAAACTGTAGCCTCTTTCTTTGGTGGTGTTAATGGGTTGCAGAGTTTCTCGCCAAGTTTTTTTTTTTTTTTTTTTTTGTATCTCAAGTAGGGCTCGACCGATGGCATTTTTGGGCCGATGCCGATTGTTCCGAGATCGGCCGATTGCCGATTATTCTCCTCTTCCATTGGCCGATGCCGATGGCCGAGGGAAGAAAAAGTCGCTTTAAACCATTAAAACGTGTAGAAGGCTTGTCAAAAATCATTTAAATCATTTATTTATTTTTATGTTTATAAAAACGAAAATGCATTATTCAAGCACCGTAAAATTGTTTGGGGGAAGTTTACATAATAATTAAAATAAAAAGAATCACTCGCGATTCTAGTAAAGTAATTAAACTATTTGGATATGAAAAAAAAAATTAAAAATGCTATATGAGAGGACGTCTTTTTTCTTATCTTTGCAAAAAAAAAACTCAATAACTATTGGATCGGATCGGGTCTAATTCCCTTTCCTTTAACATTTTCTCTTTATAACACCTGCACTGCAACTGCCAAGTGCATCTGCCTTTCTTTTCCTATTTTTTTCATGGAGAGGAATGCAGATGTTATAATAAAGACTAACAAATAATGTGGGTTTGTATCTTTAACGAAATTGTCAACCCCCTCCTCTCAGATTTTTGTCATAATTCTTCCCCCCCCCCCCCCCCCCCCCGTTCGTTTTTAAAAGAAAAGCGGGAACGACTATGTGTTTATTTTTCATTGCGAAAGTTTTTTAACTAAAAATAGCTCTTTTTCTGAAATAAAAAGAAAATGTTAAAATATTTCGCTCGCAGTAACGCCCATTCTATGTTGTAAACTAACAATAAGCGGACAAGAAATATTCTAAATTGAAAGAAGATGCAACGGATTGTTGTTCAGTAGCAGAAAAACTGTCAACTGTCTAACACGTGGCATCAAAGAAGCCAAAAAAAAAAAAAATGTGCTAAAAAAACGAAGTATAAACGGGGAAAAATTAAAATAATTATCGTATAAAAAAAGTTAAGATGTATTTTGAAAAAAAAAATATGAATTGATCAATCTTTGAAAATAAACAAATTCTAGCATTTTTATTAAGATATTAAATCCTCTCGCGTGAACTAAATTTTTTAAAAATTGCAAGTCGAAACTTGGACACATATAATTTCGATCAATAAACATTTATACAGGAAAATGTTTTCTTATTTTTGACCAATCTTTTGTTGTAAACTAAAAATGAAATAATGAGAATAACCGCACACTAAAAGCAGATGCAACGAGATTGCTGCACAATTGCAGTAAAACTGTAACACGTGGGATCGAAGAAGAAAAAAAAAAAAAAACCGCTAAGAATAAAAAGTTTGCACTGGTAAAAATTAAAATTATTATCGTACTTTGATTGAGTTGACTTTGCATTGTTTACAGTTTTCGAATAATAAGAAACATGACAAACTAAAAGCAGATAGTATAATATTATTGCACAATGACATCTAATGCACTAAGTCATTATTAAACGAAAAACGGACAAAAATGAGGCAACTAACCTAGTTCGAAAAACAAATAGCACTCATAAGACGCCTCTATTACTTTTACTTTAACATATCCTATTTCGCGAGCATCCTGCTCAGAGAAATAATTTTAATAATGACGGTTTTCGGGCAGCGGTCGCTTAAACTATTTTTCCGAATTTTTTATCAAATACTTTGTAGAATGACATTATTTTTGTGCTTTTTTAAACTGATGTGCTGACGCTGCCTGTTATTGTATGGAAATAGAAATCTAGATATGGAAAGTTGTACCTGCAAAAAACATCGGCCTTGCATCGGCTTTTAGATGTTTTTCAAGGCCGATGGGCCGATGGTTTTCTAAAGTTAACATCGGTCGAGCCTTAATCTCAAGTTCTTCAGTTCATTCAGTTTGGGATGAATTTAAATAATAATTTGGATTCAGAGCTGCAAGTTTTTACAATATAAACTTCTCCATTATTTTCTGATTCTATCATTGTTACTAATGTAACATATCACAATTGACAATTTCTCCTACAATTGTTTCATCATTTTTCCATGCATTCAATAACACCTGTTTCCAGATGTCTCTTAACTTTTTCAATGTGGGGCCTGGGATGACTATAGTCCCAGAAAAAAATTTTCTTTTTGCAGTATTATTGTTAGAATAAATGTAGTATTAAAAGAAGATTTTTCCCATAGTACGGTAGCTGTACTTGTATAATTTCTTTTACGGCAAAAATATAGCACTAACATACTGACTAATATAAAACAACTATTGTGTAGCATAAAAAAAGTTATTCACTATTGACTAGTATAAAAATTATTGACTAAGAGACCGTCCATAAATGATATCATGCTTTTTTCCCATACATTTGAGCCCCTCCCCCCTTTGTCACTGGCCACGCTATGTTGCATAAGCATGATGTCACACTTCTTGTTACCCCCTCCCCTACCTTTCTCACAATTTCAGGAACTCCTCCTCCCCCTTGAAGCGTGACATCATTTATGAATGATCCCCAATATAAAAAAAAAATTCACTCTTGACTAATATAAAAAAGCAGAAAAAATGATAAAGTTGTATTTAAATCCTTATTTGTCTGCCATAGTCAAAGGGCTAAAATGTATTAAAGTATTTTATTTTTTTCCCTCTCACTATATAAACTTTCTAATATTTTTTTTTATTATTATTATTTTAATCTTAAATGCCATGAAACCAATTTACACAATTATAAACAAAGTATATACATATATATGTATATATATATATATATGTTTTGTAGTTTAATTCCCTCAAATGTTTTAACATGGGAGTTCTACGGGAAAGTCGCTAAATTTTGCATGAATTTGGCTTCTCTATTTGGTGCCAAATTTGGCGAAATATCCGTTGAGTTGTCGCCAATGTACTTAACTATGGAGTTGGTTTCAGTAATGCGTCTGGAAAAATATCTTGTCACGGAAAAGGAGTTAAAATCGGCATGCAACTGACAAGATCGCATAAAAGACCCTTTTTGGAACATCCGACTGCAAACAAAAGTGAGTTACACAAATGGACGTTGTACAATGTACAGGTCTTGCATACGAAGTTTCAACCCTCTACGACTTACCATTTTTGAGTTATGCAAGTTATTACATACGCATATGCATTACGCGCATACATATTTTAGCACTAACGCATAGCGAAGTTCTCCAAAACGGAATGTTTTTTCAAGTCGTAAGGGATGATCTAAGTTGATATTTCAGGTGGCCCGTAAGCAAGTATGAACATACTCACAGACATCCTGAAGAAACTAGACAAAATTGATTAATTTGATTAAAATCTAAATTTAGGCTGAAATTCGAGTGGGAAATTTTTCTTTTATACAATACAAGGAGGTAAAAATGCAGCTTTGTGTAAAAAAAAAACTGTACTTCGAAAACTCATATATCTTTACGTATGCCTTGCTTACAGCCAAAAATGCCACGTGGGAAATACTTAGTGTACTGTTACCCATGATTTTGTGTAGATTTTGTTTTGAGCCGCTGAAAGTAATATTTTTCCTTTTTAAATTTTTTTTTTTTTTTATTATTGATTTTATCAAGCCAGAACTAATGTTTCATTTATTTATTGTTCTAAGTACTAGAAAATTTTCCTAGAAAGTTAAAATAGTACTGTTTTTAAGTAGCGACTAGATAGTTAAACTTACTTTATGTATAATCTGCGTATGAAACACTTCCGAATGTTATTCCTTTCCCGAGAAATTAATGACTCTTACCGACAGGGTGGCGTAGTGGTAAGGCGCAGACCTCGTACGCGGCGGGAAAGTCGGCGGGATCAAACCTGGCCCAAGTCGGTGGATTTTCAAGATGCAGAAAATCGTCTGCGCCTATATCGTATGATTATGGGGGATGTAAAAGATCCGTTGAGCAGGCATTTGGATTGGTCGGCAAAATTTAAAATTTCCCCAGTGCAATCTGCAACAATTATAGCTCAAGTGCCGCCACCTGGGGGAAACTGAGCGTCAAAATTCTTTAGAGTGGTAATGGCATCCGCCGACAGCGGTGCTACTTGAAAGAATGGATGCCGATTTTCGGGGACTATGGTCATCTGCACTAGGTCATCTGAAAAAAGGTTAGTAACCATATGCAGCCCCGTTGGAATAAATAAAAAATGAAGGACTCTTCCCGATCTCCGCATTTCATCGGATGCGGAGACATCATACAGGATATCATCATCATACAGGAAGAAGGCCATATTAAAATCAAGGCATTCTTTATAACCACGATAATGTTACACCCCTTATGTTGGGGAAACACTTTTGCACGGACTTAATAAATGTAGCTTTCTATTAAAAGAAATAGTAACTATTTATTACTGTGCCGGTGCTTTATAAAATCAATTTATAAAAACCAAATTTAAAGGAATGGATTCAAACAATTGTATGTATAATCAGTACCGCCTCTTTTAAAAACCAAAAGTTCAGGTACTGAATTTACCTCGTAAAATGCGTCAAGAGGGACTAGCTTTTTATTTTGAAACAAGTAAAGCTCTGTTTATGCAGCTGGATTCAACCTAGCTTTTAACTCGGCTTCGCCGAAAAAGTCTGGTATACACTCCGACTCGCGACCCCAACTACATTTCTCCTCCAACCTCCTTCTCTGTTAGCACTAGGCCTTAAGAACGGCGCGAGGTAGTGGGGTCCACGGATTTTACATTCACTTGTATACCCAAGTGTACATGGTGAGTCTTCAGCGGGTCGAATATAGAACATCCGACCTTTCGGTTGGAAGTTCCAGTTCGTGCTCCGGTTTGAAAAAGGGGGAGAAATTTCTATCCTGAACGGTGCTATTCTCCTCTTTTGCCTATACGGTTGTGTATTTCGCTAAGCCGGGATTTTACTTTTACTCGAGCTGTTGTCGTGTCCTCGCGCTTGTAGGAAGAATGGGTACGCTGCTCCTGAGTCTGACGGGACCCTTAGGCAGGAGTCCGATTTCCACCTCTTTGAAAGCTCGCTCTTAATATTTTGAACCAGCTCCCAGATGAGAGACCGTCACCTGGGATTTGCACCCCCCAGAGCTATCGTTTCACTTGGAGGACATTGGATTTGGAAAAGAGCGCTGCCACTCAAAGAAATACATAAAAAGCGCAGACGCTAAATAAACTAAAAATAAAGGATTGAATTCACGAACATTATTTTTAACGGAGAGCAAATACAGCGAAGCCTTATCAAAATGCTAGAAACAATGATAATTTGATGTTGTTGTTACAATGGCAACTGCATCGTTTTTTTTTAAATTTACACGGCAACTAGAATATATTGTTGAATTGCACCAAACGATAAATAAATGAAATGAAATAATTTTTGGAAAAATATAGAACCGACTTCAAATTATAAATTGTTCTAAAAAGGGAAAAACAAATTAATTCTTTAAACAACATCGATGTGAATTTTAAACATAATTTTAGAAGTTGGTGCAAAATTAGGATAAATAAAATCCCTTGTAACCATAAATAAATGGCCCAGAATTAGCAACAGTTCCAATATGAAGTAACACATGGTTTAATGTGGTAATTAGGTTCATAATTTTGCACCGACTTCTAAAACTATGTTTAAAAATCACATCGTTGTTGTTTAAAAAATTAATTTATTTTTCACTTTTTAGCGCAACTTATAACTTGAAATCGGTTCTATTTTTTTCCACAAATTATTTTATTTTATTCTTTTTAGTGTAAATACATTTTTTATATAAATACTCTATTTTTAAAAAAATCCATATCAATGGGCAAACCTTCTTTGAATGAATGCCACTAAAAACTAATCATTTGTATGAAGAGTTCCGTTTTGAAGTCGATTTCAGCAAGCAAACTGATTGGATTAATTTTGCCACAGAGAAGCCTTCAGTCAAATTCTTGCTGTAATTTCGTTTAATATTATAGCCCATTACAACAAACATGTTTTTAACAATGACTTTTATATTTATTAATAGATTTCCCAACAAAGAAAAATCAAGCCAAGCCTTTCCAATTAAAATAAAAATTACTTATTTTTCACCCGTAACGTTTTATCTAAAAAACAAATGTAGTCAAATTGATTTGCAATATTTGAGTTAGACGACCCTGTATCGATTAAAGAAAAAATCATCAAAATCGGTTCATTTAGTCAACAGTTATGGATGAAAAAAAAAAAAAAAATATTACATTTCTGCCCATAACTTTTTTTCTAATTATCAAATGTGGTCAAACGAAGGTACGGGACCTATGGGAAATCACCCTCGATCGATTAAAAAAAGAATCATGAAAATCAGTTCATCCGGTGAGAAGTTATGAGTGGACAAACAAACAAAAAAAAAAAACGACATACATACAACATACAGTATGAATGTATAACCTCCTTCCTTTGTGAAGTCGGTTTAAAAAAAAAAGAAGGATTAAATTTATTATTGCAAATGCAGCGAAGCCTCACTCAAAATGCTAAAGAAACATTGATTATTAGTATTGTCAATTTGTTACAAAAATGGCAACAACTGCATTGATTTTAATTCACACGGCAACTGTATTATATATTGTTGGAACGATACCAACAATGCAAAAATAAAATAAAACTTACAAAAAATTGCGTTTTAAATTAATATCTTCGCTAATTAAAGCCCCACACGGATGAGACCGGGCGATATGGCTTCCCCAGAAAATTCCGAGTTCCCGGCTCGACGTCGGGCATCCTGCCGTTCTCGAGGAGATGAGGTGACAGACAGACACACAGACAGACGCGGACAGGTTTTAATAGTATAGAGAAGATAGATATCAAAGGGCAAACTTTCTTTGAATGAATGGCACAAAAATCTAATCATTTGTACAGAGTGGGGCAAAAGTAATGACCCGGTTTTGAAGGGTTATAAAAAAAAACTAATACAGTTTGAGACTTAAAACTTTTTTTACTTTGATTTGTATATAATGCCATTTTTTTACATAAAGTTTTGAATACCACTTCAGCAAGATGGCGGCCTTCTGCATAGAGATGGGAATGGTCGGAAAAAAACCGGAAATTTTGGGAAAAAAACCAGTTTTTTTCGGGTTTTTTCCGAAGGGGTTTATTTTCACCCGGAAAAATTGAAAACTTTGAAATTTCTAGTATAAAATAAAGCATTCAGAAATTTATAATAGTTACATTCCAATTTTTTTTTTCCTTAAATATTTTGTATATTTAAATATTACATAACACAAAGTTTCCCTTTTGTATGAGAAAAATGGACAGAGATATTTAATTTCAAAGCTTGGAATTCTTCCTCATTTTCTCGGACTTTATTAAGGGGTCGGTTAAAAAATCCGAATGAAGTATTCATTGAACAATGAATTGAATGAATACTTCATTGAAAAATTTTAACCAACCCCTTAATGCAAGCTAAAAAATCGTGAAAAAATCCCAAACGTTGAAACTAAATATCTCTGTTTATTTTTGTCATACAGAAGGGAAACATTTTGTGTTATGTTCGTTTGGATAGGCGGGCATCAACTTTTACTAAAATATGACTATAAAGACTGGGGGATTGTATAAAAAGTTAGTTTCTGTAATTTTCACAAAATAGATTTTTTTTAATTTAAAAATGCTATTAACATAAATGCTTACATTTTTTAAAAATTTTTATAACTGGAAGTATATGTTTGTGACCAACTGTTGCTGAGATAAAAGCCTCTTAAGGACTTTTATTTGCACCCTGTATATATACATACATATAAATGCATTAACAAACTTTGGAGGAAAAAAAACTAAGCAACTTTGTAAAAAAATTTATTTGATAATTTACAAAAGTGATATATGCTAAAATCTACCTGCTTTATAACCATTACTTCTGTTCTGAGTTAATTACTTTTACATTAAAAATAATGATAAATCGATAAAAAAAATGTTGCTTTAAAATTTATAATTAACTTTGGATTCAAGTGTAATTTTATTTTTGTGATTAACTTTAATCCACATCAGTATCTGAATTTATTGAAGCAACACTGCTGGAAGATGAACATTCACATTCCATTGCAATACAGGACTTGGACGCTTCTTTAAAAAATCCTAAATTCCAGCGAATAGCAACCAATTTTATGTGAACTAAACAGTATTTTAAGTTTAGCTTCAGCTTTAAAATTCTAAACGTAAACCAATACAAATACAGTTTTGGTTTGGGTTTAGATTAGAAAGCTTAACAGAAACTAATTTAGTTCTGGTTTGTATTTGGAAAATAAATTAGAACTAAATACTTTTTACAGACAAAAAAAATATTTTGCAAGATTTTTTTTTTTTTTTTCAAAACAAACTTTTAAACAATGAAAGATTTGATATTGACAATATTTATATTGACAGCCACATTTTCTTTCTTTAAATTGGCAGTATTTATCTTGCTAAAAGAATGATGGTGTAAATGGATTATGGAATGTACATTACAATTAAATATTTCTTTCAAACTATAGTAATATTGTTACTTTTCTATTTAAAAAAAAAAAAAAGAAAAAAAAAAGCTTTAATGGTAGTTTAAAATGGAAAATGTCATTGTAATGATTATACAAAAGGGCAGAGGATCAGTAAGGTTACAAAGATATACTGAAAAAAACATTTACACATTTTTTTTTCAATAGAAATACCCCCGATCCCAAAAACTATTAAAAAAATCCACTTTCACTTGCAAAAAATCAATTTTTCCATTTTTTCCAATTTTTCCAGAAAAAAACTGGTTTTTTTCCACCACTTCAAAATTTCCGGAAAATTTACATCCCTATTTCTGCAGCAATGTACTGATGCAGTCTATTTTTCCACTCTGAGAGAAAAGAATGCATCTTTGTGTGCTTTTCAATATCCGGCGTAATGTTACGCCCCTTAGTTTTTTTTGTGGGGTTATTTTGAAGGAGAAAGTTCCCCATACTTTGGAGGAGCTGAAGGACTGAATTATCAAGGAAATATGTGCCATACCTCATTGAAATGTGCAGAAACGTTTCCCGAAACTTCAGAAATGTGCTGAAGGCCGCCATCTTTTGCTGAAGGGGTATTCAAAACTTAATGTAAAAAAATGTGATTATATGGAGTTCAAAATATAAAAAGTTTTAAGTCTCAAATTGCTTTAGTTTTTTTTTACCCCGTCAAAACCAGGTCATTACTTCTTCTTTGTGTGCATTTCAATATCCCGCGTAATGTTAAGGTCCCTAAGCTTTTTTTTTTTTTTTTTTGTGGGGTTATTTGAAAGAGAAAGTTTGGAAACGTTACCCGCATACTTTAGAAGAGCTGAAGGACCGAATTATCGAGAAAATATATGCAATACCCCTTTGAAATGTCAGGAAAGTTTCCCAAAACTTCAGAAATGGACTGCATCAAGAAGTCTCAAACTGTATTAGTTTTTTTTTTTATATAACCCTTCAAAACCAGGTTTTTATTTTTGCCCCACCCTGTATGATAAATTCCGTTTTGAAGTAGATTTTAGCAAACAAACTAAATGCATTTAATTTTTTCCTCAGAGAAGCCTTCAGTCAAACTCTTGCTGTAATTACTTTTAATATTATAGCACAATGGCAACAAACACTTTTTTAACAGTGACTTTTATTATTAACAAAGAAAAATCAAGCCAAGCCTTTCTAATTAAAATAAAAAATACTTACTCGCAACGCATTTTCTAAAACACAAATGTAGTCAAATTGATGTGCGATATTTGAAGTAGACGACCCTCGATCGATTAGAAAAAAATCATGAAAATCGGTTCATCCGGTGAGAAGTTATGAGTGAACAAACAAACAAACAAACAAAAAAAAGAAACATACATACAGTTTGAATGTATAACCTCCTTCCTTCCTTTTTGAAGTGGGTTAATAATCAAAAGGTGGGAGGATGTTAATAATATTTTATTAATGTTTCTATTTTCCGTATGGCAACAGCTGTTTGCTCTCGTGATTGTTCATGTATGTAACAAACGTGAAAAAGTTTAAACAGAGTTCCGAATAAATATTGTTATTTTTATTTTCGTTTTAACTTTTATTTTCTGAAATATTGATATACAATCTTTATGGCAAGTACTGTGGAAAAAAAGCGATATGCTCAACTGGCACTTGACCTTCTACTTCAAAAGGATGAATATGAATACCGAAACAAACTTGGATCGGGTTCTTTCTCTGAGGTATTTTTGTTAAGAAATAAATCTAATAATCATCTGGTCGCGGCAAAAGTAATACCGCTGAAGAACAAAAGACCCACTTAAACAAAAGAGTGGCCCCTTTTGCGGCATCCAAATATATTAACAGTTTTAAATAAGTGGGAAAACGTATTTGGACTAATTTTTATTACTCCAGTAATGAAGTCTTCATTTTATGAAATCTTTTTTGTCTCAGATTTTTCTGATGAACGAGGATCATTTAAGGATTTCAAAACCTGGATGCATCAGCTCTATGCGCTGTTGAGTACTTACATGGACGAGGTCTGTCTCACAACGACATCAAATGGGATAATGTGATGGTTGATGACTAAGGCTCGACCGATTGTTCAACAAAGTTGCCATCGGTCATCGGCATCGGGAGCCGATGTTAGCTTTAGAAAAACATCGGCCCATCGGCCTTGAAAAACATCTAAAAGCCGATGCAAGGCCGATGTTTTTCGCAGGGACAACTTTCCAGAAAACATTCTCTGTCTTTAACTTACTTTTTTCCTAGATAGCTAAATTTCTATTTCCAGACAATAACAGGCAGCACAGCAATTAAAAAAAGCACAAAAATTATGTCATTCTACAAAGTGTATTTGATAAAATATTCGGAAAAATAGTTTAAGCGATCGCTGCCCGAAAACCTTCATTATTGAAATTATTTCTTTGAACAGAATGCTAGCGAAATAGAATATGGTAAGGGGGGAAATGCGTGTAAAACGGCGTATTAAGATCAATTTACATGATTTTTTTAACGTATAAAGAATAAATATATTTTATTGAGATTTTGAGATTATTTTAAAAATATATTGAAGAACATTTACTGAAATTTTCAAACATTTTTCTTGAAAAATCCGGGAGATATCGGCTGCTGCACATTGTAATCACCACCCGGGTCTGCAGTTTGCGTACATCCTGGAGGTCACAATTTTTATCTTAAATCATTTTTTTTAAATCTACCTTTTTATAAGGGTCCCTTCTAGTTGAACTAAAATCATCACAAAAAACCCCGAAAATTTCTATTTTTTTTTTAGAATGAAAAAATTAAATAAGATTTTTTTTTTTTTTTTTTTTTTTTTTTTTTTTGTTCTTTTCTAAAATAAAAAAAGTAAAAATAAAGATATGTTTATGATTCTAGTTCAACTAAAGCGCGTATATATAAAGAAAATTTGTGCTAAATTTGATAAGGACTGGTCAAAAACTTTGCGAGCTAGAGTGTACGCAAATTCGAAAAAAGTAGTTTCGAGAAAAACGCGTTAGAAGAGAAGAGTGGTATTGAAGGTAAATTTAAGGCAGTAATGAACCTTTTTTTTATACCTATAGATACTAATACTTATAGAAATTTCTATCCAAGGTCTTAATTGTTAAAAAAAAATAAAAGGACATCTGCTAACGTTCTCTAATACCCTTCAGGTCATTCATGAGGGACTTCCTGCTCAACTGTTCCAAAAGAGGCGCTCGCTGAAATGCTTATAACTTTTAAACGACTTGGAGTTTTGCTTTGAAATTTTCAGGGTATGTTATTGAATAGTTGTAGAATCTATTTATGAAAGAAAAAAAATTTATTTTTTTTTTAATACTTTTACACGTATTTCTCCCCTTAACGTAAAAGTAATAGAGGTGTCTTATGACTGCTATTTGTTTTTCACACTAGGTTAGTTGCCTCATTTTGTCCGTTTTTCACTTAATAATGACTTAGATGTCATTGTGCAACAATCTTATACCATCTGCTTTTAGTTTGTCATGTTTCTTATTTTTCCGAAATTGTAAACAATACAAAGTCAACTCAATCAAAGTATGATAGTAATTTTACCCGCTTAAACTTTTCTCTTAGCGGTTTTTTTTCTCCTTCTTCCATGTCAAGTGTTAGTTTTTTTGCAATTCTGCAGAAATCTCGCTGCATCTGCTTTTAGTGTGCAGTTATTCTCAGTATTTTTTTTTAGTTTGCAACATAATCAAAAAATGATCAAAAATAGGAAACAATTTTGCAGCATAAATGTTTATTGATCAAAATTTTATGAGCCAAAGTTCGACTAGCAATTTTCAAAAATTGAATTCTCAAAATGCGAGTTCGCGCGACAGGATTTAATAACATATTAATAAAAATGCTAACATTTCTTGATTTTCAAAGATTGATCAATGCATATTTTTTTTCAAAATACACCTTAATTTTTTATACGATACTTATTTTAATTTTTCCCCGTTTAAACTTCGTTTTTAAGCATATATTTTTTGTTTTGCTTCGATGAAACGTGTTACGACAGTTGACAGTTTTTCTGCTATTGTGCAACAATATCGTTGCATATTCTTTCAGTTTCGAAAATTTCTTGTTCTTTTATTATTAGTTTACAAAAATGAACATATTGATAAAAATATGAATCAATTTTTCAGTATAAATGTTTATTGATCAAAATTTTGTGTGGTTCAAGTTCGACTTGCAATTTTCAAAGACGTAATTCTTAAAAAACGAGTTCGCGAGACAGCATGGAATAATATCTTAATAAAAATGCTACACTTTCTTTATTTTCAAAAATGGACAACGCATATATATATATATATATATATATATATATATGTTATATATGTATATATATATATATTTTTTTTTTTTTCAAAATACATCTTAATTTTTATAATTGATCACGTGTTTTTCAGAAGATTATTTGTCAACAGAAAACTGCTGGTGCTCAAAATATTTTTCACGTTACAAAATATTGGTTTATTTCGGTGACCTTACATTGTGCTCATAAAAATATAAAGAATATGTCGGGTATTTTAGTGTAATTTTCAACTCGCAAGAAAAAAAGCTAATAAGATTGGTTCTTAAGACGGCCCGGCCCCTTCATTCATTGGTAATGACAAAAAAAATCTCACGTCTGTTCTTGAAGAAATATTCAGTATTTCTTGGTTATGAACATTGAGGGGGGGGGGGGGGGGGGAATGCGTTACTGCGAGCGAAACGTTTTTATTTTATAAAAAGAGCTATTTTTTGTTAAAATGATTTCTACAATAAAAAATAAACAGAATCGTTCCCGCTTTTCTTTCAAAAGCGGGGGAAAAATTAAGAAAAAAATCCGAGGTGGGTTGACAATTGTGTTAGGTACACACCCACATTATTTGTTACTCTGTATTATAACATCTAAATCCTCCCCATGAAAACAAAAATAAGAAAATAAAATCAGCTGCCCTTGTAATTTGCAGTGCAGGTGCTACAAAGAGAAAATGTTGGAGGAAAGGGAAAGAGATCCGATCCGATCCAATAGTTGTTGAGTTCTTTTGAAAGGATAAGAAAAAATAAATAAAAATCCTCTGATATAACTATTTTTATTTTTTACCACCAAATAGTTTAATTACTTTACTAGAATCGATAATGATTCTTTTGGTTTTAATTATTATGTAAACTTCCTCCAAACAGTAACAGTTTTATGGTGCTTGAATAATGCCTTTATATTTTTATAAACATTAAAATAAATAAATGATTTAAATAACATTTTTGATAAGCATAATTGTTAAAAGCGAATTTTTTCCATCGGCATCGGCCATCGGCCGATGGAAGAGGAAAATAAGCGGCAATCGGAAAACAATCGGCATCGGCCCATCGGCCAAAAAATGCCATCGGTCGAGCCCTATTGATGACAATAATGCTTTACAATTGGGCGATTTCACATGCCTCGAGCACTCAAAAGAAGCTATTGTGAGGTAAGTTATTTTTAACACTTTCACTCGTAATATTTTTCGTAAAAAAAAATTAACTAGATTGTACTTCAATAAAACTCACAACATTACAACCAGGGGTAGGATTGCAAGTTTGTCGCTGAAAAAAGAGCGCGAAATTCATGAGACACTCGTGGCAAATTTCGCGAAATGTTCGCGACAGTTGCGGCGATAACAAACATAACAAAATATAGCATATCTGCAATGAAAGTTATTCTTCATCCTAAAACATAGAGCTATTGTTAAAAATGGAAGGATTATTAACTTCGTTAAAATTATTTAAATATTTGTATTGATTAGGATCAAAAACTGCATGCTTTAAAAAATTTTGAGGCTGGTTGGCGAAATCGATGTTTATTGTTACTTCTTTCAAAAAAATAATTTCGATTTTTTTCCTTGGCACAAGTTTGGAGCCTTTTTAGACTTTGGGTGCTCACAGATTTTATCCTTGGTTTCTGAAGTTTTTTAAAAATCATACATTTCGCGGGTCAATAATTAAAAAAGAAAATAAAATAAGAAAATTCGCGGAGTTCAAGAGAAAGCTTTAAAAATCGCGAAAATCATCGCAGGTATTCGCGGTGCGACAAACTTGCAACCCTAACCATGGGTGATTCTGATCCGAAATTCTCCGACATTTCCGAAAATTTTCAAGCACCTGATCCGAAAGTTAAAAAAAAAAAAAAAAGGTTTTCCGAAATTTTTTTAATTTATTAATCTTAAGATTTCTTTGACAGTTAATATCTGTGTTTTCCCTTCAACCTTTAAACAATCAAAATATTTTGTACTACTTTAAAAAAAACTTTAAATGTAATATTTTTTCCCAGAGAAAAAAGACTTCTGGTACTGATATATTAGGCTATTCATATAATCCTTGGCGCATTATTTTTGATCTTATATATATATTTGCGTATGTACTGTTCGTTGAGTGGGTAAGGTACCTAAGTATACAGTTTTTTATTTTAAATTGATGACACATACCGAAAATTTTGTGTGAAGTTCCGAAAAATGTTTTTCGCTTTGAATCACCCATGAAATTACAACATTGATTTATATAATAAGCTGAAAACAAAGAATCGCTGGGGGGGGGGGAGGCAATGGAGATTTGTGCCTCACGGGATATATATGTCTCAGTGGTACATAAATAGCGATTGAAAACGCAATTAAAAACTCAGTTATTTTTTACACAGATCAATTCGGCATGGGGTTATTTGAATCTGCCCACGGGACATATATGTCCCATGGAGATGAGAGCAGACGGTTGCAACTCGAACTCGGTCCACACATCACGTGATTTCATCTTGGGCAGCATTGCTGCTCCCCTTAATATTTGCTGCCTAGAAAAGTAATTCGTTTTAGCAAAGATGAGAAAATGAAAATGTCTGTAAATTCGTCACTTAAATCTTGCTTAATATATGCCATGCTAGTTCATTCAGCTCTTGGAATAATGTGTGATTTGTTTTAAGCTTGAATAGTAAAGTAACTTAAGATTTTCGAGTGTTTGAGCTTCTAAGATGCTTAAAGAGCTTGAATCTAGTATGTAATGAAGAAAATAGCTTGTAATAAACATAAACCAAATATTTAATTAAATACCTGAGTTTTTTTTTCATATTAATGTCGTAAATGAATATGTAATCAAAGTTTTATTAAAATTTATGCAACTTCAATTAACAATTTCTTTAATTTTAGTATCCCTCTATGATACTAAACGAAATCTGAAATATTTGGATAATTAGAAAAACATTATAAGAAGCATTACGTTTATATATAATTCACGTATATAGCTAATATTGAATTATACCATTTTTACGAGTCATAATTTTTCTCTCTTGTTGTAAAAAACGGACAGGCAATTTGACAGAACTGATTAAAGTAAAGTTTTTCAATTTTGATAGATGTCTTTTCTTTAGCACTGAAAATGGCCCCACATAAGCCCAGAAACACGTGTCTACCACTGTTTTCAGCACATAGACTATGCGTTGAATGCTGAAAATTTGTACTGTTCTATCTATGTCTAAAAGTTTCAGGAAACCGGCAAAGAACGTTATTGTTTCTCAAAAAGTTGTATTTTACTAAACACCCACAAGAAATATACATGTACACATAAAAAACGAAATATGCCAAAAAATGAAAAAGAGAGAAATTATTTAAAAAAAAAAAAGAAAACGGGAAGGGGGAGGAGAAAAAGAAAAAATTCCGTGGTGTTGGTCAAACACCACAGAATAAAAGACGCTAATCAGATTTAAATAAAAGAAATAAATAAACACAATTAGTTGTCTGATATTGAGCAAAATAAATAAATTTATTAATTGAATAAAATAAAGTAAAGTAATAATAAAATAACTCTCTTGAGCAGTAAAAAACTGCACCATCTATGTCTGGATTTTTTCTCATTTTTAGTGCTTGGTAATTGAAACTAAAAAAAAATTAGCGGCATACGAGTAACTTTCAGGTTCATGAATCCATTTATCTTATTTAAATCTACTGCCCCAACTTCCACAGTAAGTTAAATTTTCCCATTAATTTTGTTTAGTTGTAGAATTAGGGCATTGTAGACAGAAAATAGAGTTAAAAAAAAATCAGTATGTATTTTTAATATAGCTACCATCTCTAAAACTTATAACGGGACATTTAATTATCTATTCAAATATGGAAGAGTGATATCAGCCCCAAAAAAACTATTACCCTAAGAAGTTGGGCAGTTACATACATTTTTAGGTCTTAAGTAGTTAAAATGTATCGTTGTCTTTATTTACTTGTAAAGAATGTTTTTGCCAGCATTTGAACTTTCCCATTCCGATATATCAACAACATCTTAAAATAAAAATCACAGATCCAATTATTTTCATCAAATAAATTGCATTTTAAAAATTAAATGCTCCTTTCCGAATTTTTTTCTACACTAATATAAGCTTTTCATTAAAAAAAAAAAAAATGCATGTTTTCCCCATTCACATATCATTGATTTGAAAACAATATCACGTTTTTAAATTTATGTTATAATATAAATTCATATTTTTCGAATTTTTGCAACGAAAAACACGTTTATTCTAAAACTGTACAGCTTTCGATTCTCTTCCTTCGCACTGACGTCATAAAATTTGTGACGTAGTAGAATGTAACCAATAAAACGGCAGATGAGTAAAACTGGTTGCTCCAGAATCCCTTTACAGAAGCTACGCTTCTATGAAGGGACTCTAGGTTGCTTTACGTTTAGTCGCCTGTTCTTTTAATGTTTGCTTTCTACTGTTTTAGCACGTGTGAAATGTCGCAGAAAGTAACATTAATTCTGCGAAGAGTAGTTACCTAGCATGGAATTTTTGAAAAGTACGCAAAATGTACTGGAGTATCTGTTTTAAATTTAATCTTTGTAAAAAAAAAGGGCTTAAAATGTGAAGTACTGGTATCTTTTTTAGTAGAGTAACCAAGTTAGTTTAAAATAATGCTAATCATTTTTTTACAATTAAACTTATCAGTTTGAAAGTAATCTGAATTAAATTTGAGAAAGATCTTGAATTAACTGATCAATCGATTGAAAATTTAGTTTTTTTCTTTTTTTAGTTGTTGCCCAGCACTGTTACAACCACATTTCTAAATGAGTTTCAATTGAATTATGATGGAATAAAACATTTTTTTTTATTTCCAATGGAGCTGCTATTGGTCCTCAACTATTGCAGACCTAGTGCGTTCCCCAGTAATTGGTACCATCTCTTTCAGCGGCAGTAGTAGAAAAGTGGGGCTATCAGGCAGTGGATTTTGTGGATTCAGCCAGCCTCAGGCCGTGGATTTCGTGGATTCATGAATCCACGAAATCCTCGCTCCTGAGGCTGGCTGAATCCACAAAATCCACGACCTGAGAGCCCCACTTTTCTACTACTAGTAGGGGGTGGATTCAACTTGTCAATCATGTGAGTTGTGTGTGTGTGTGTATGTGTTATTAGAGTTGGATGCAAAGTCCTTTTAATAGTAATTTATTGTTGTTATTACTTTTTAAAGACACATTCTCTTCTAAATTAGCAATAATATTAATAATATAATAATAATAATAATAAATTTTCAATAAATGTACGACTGATTTAATAAAATAAAAATTTTATCCAGTTCTACTCAACGTCCAAGCAACGGGCAAGCTGAGATCATGGTCGTTACTAAGCATTCGACTTTTATTTTATTTTTTTCATCTCTGTCTTTTAATTCTATTACTACTACAGGATAATTTTTTATTGTTGGTCTTTCTGTTCCGAAAGCATACACTGACAATTTTTCATTTCTAATGGGCTTTAATTTTAAGGAATCAGCCAGGGTATCTAAAATAAATCATTTTTCCGATCCTTGATCGAGAATCAACCTTGTTATTTTCGTTTTGTTTTCATTACAAGCCAAAACCGTACACGTTTGTAGCAAAGTACGAGTACTTTCCGAAACAGAAAAGTTACTCTGAGAAATTAGAGCGTTAGAATTTACATTTGATTCTGAATTCTCATCACTTGAATGGGAAACAATTGATACATTTTCAAATATTTTTTGTTCCGGATGATTTACAAAATCATTTCTTACTTCATTATTTTTTAAGCAGATTGATTCATGATGATTTCTCAATTGCATTTACCGCATGCACTTCTATCTTTACAATTACGGCTAACATGAAATGTTTTGAGACATTTAAAACAACGATTATTTTCTTTTAATTTTTTTTTTTTTTTTTTTTTTTTTTTTTTTTTTTTTTTTTTTTTTTTTTTTTTTTTTTTTTTTTTTTTTTTTTTTTTTTTTTTTTTTTTTTTTTTTTTTTTTTTTTTTTTTTTTTTTTTTTTTTTTTTTTTTTTTTTTTTTTTTTTTTTTTTTTTTTTTTTTTTTTTTTTTTTTTTTTTTTTTTTTTTTTTTTTTTTTTTTTTTTTTTTTTTTTTTTTTTTTTTTTTTTTTTTTTTTTTTTTTTTTTTTTTTTTTTTTTTTTTTTTTTTTTTTTTTTTTTTTTTTTTTTTTTTTTTTTTTTTTTTTTTTTTTTTTTTTTTTTTTTTTTTTTTTTTTTTTTTTTTTTTTTTTTTTTTTTTTTTTTTTTTTTTTTTTTTTTTTTTTTTTTTTTTTTTTTTTTTTTTTTTTTTTTTTTTTTTTTTTTTTTTTTTTTTTTTTTTTTTTTTTTTTCGTCGAACTCTACATAGAAACACGATTTCTTCAAAACAATTTGGAAATTGAAAAAAGTAACGGCGCACAGCGGCGTCACACATTTTACGAGCACGTGTCCCGACACACGCTCGGCAGATATTTAGCGGCAGCGAGGATCGAACCTGCGACCACCTGGCTCCCAGCCCAATGCTCAAACCACTAGGCTACCCACGGCCCATCTGCAGAAGCAATTCATCAACTAATAATGGCTGTGTTGCACAAGTGGGGGTGGTACAAAGTTTGCAATTTTCGAGCTATGTATGCAAAAGAGGAGATAAAGAAAGAAAACAGATGCTTGTACTTGTACAAACATGGAAATATATATATAAATACTTCGTTTTTTCGAACATTGCTCCACGAAGTTTAAAATAACTCAATGCACAGTATAAAATAAGGAAAAAATACGTATAGTATGCATACAAAAAGTTAGGTTTAATGTTGTAATGAGTCACTCTTCATAATTCTAGATACATAGAGCTCCGTCCTAGAAGGTTGGAGTTATTGATGACAAATCAGGATAAGAGATTGTTTCTGTGGAATATTTATAGACCACCAAAAATTACCACGATGAGTAATTTATGTAGTTAAGAATGTATTGCTGCGTTTTTTTTTTTTTTTTTTTTGCATCTTACTTTTTTTTATAACGCATTAAGTTTTATTTTGACGACTTTCGATGTAAGTTTCATTGTAATATTCCATCGGAGAATAAAACTTTCCTCAGCATAGCATCCTACGATCATTTGCTTCCCAGGAATATATGCAACTTAAGCGTTGAGTAGTCTTCTTTTCGCCTTTTCGCCCTCCCATTACACGTTTCATAACTATTTAAACTTTTAATCTTTTTACAAACTTTTAATAGATTTTTGATTAATTTACTCTTTTTTTTAATGCAACCTTTGTGGTGTTTGATGTTATTTCTCCAACTCTCAAGCAGTTATCCTCCAGCTTTCGCATTTGTATCCTCTTTAGCATTTTTATATTCCAACTTTTCTGTTAACACTCCTTTAATCCATATATATTATTTAATTAACCTGTTTTTCGATCGGTCAGCAAGATCTTCCTTTTTCCTTTATCAAATTCCATGGTTTACCCATCATTTTAAAGCTTATAGGGCTGATAATGACAAAAATAAATCCGAGGTTTAAAAATGTACCTCTGCTCTTAAATTTGAGATTTAAAATCATCTAAGAACAGGTCTTTTAATGGAAGTCCAATGGATGCTTTCTATCCTGGCGCCATCTGTTATCAAGTATAGAAACATGAAACTTTTCTGTTCTTATTGTGTAGCATATTGGACAATCTGTGTGTTCAACTTATTTAATCGCTATTCTCTAGACATTAATTAAATCTTGAATGGGCAGAGGCTTACCAAACAACGGTAACAACTATTTTAAACAATATGTTGGGCTTGTGCTAAATATTCAATGTTAGATTATAATGTCAGGCTTAAATGCTTAATATAAATAGCCTCAAGCTAAGGAAAGTCAGAGGGGAAAGGATTCAGCTATTTAACTTTTTTAACATAAAAAATATTGAAGGGCTATACTTAGTCCCAGAAAGTAGAATCCGACGTTAAAGTTTATTTAAATATTAAGCGTTCATGAGGAAAAGCTTCCAAGCAGCATTATTGTTTGACAGCAAGGACGACGAATTTTGGATTGAAACAGCACAAGATTTGAAGGTTTTGACTCAAGTGACTGTAAATTCTCGTATACACTATCGATTCAATTATAAAGTCTAAATATAAATTTTGTTTACAAGTCAAACTTCTTGTCACACACATGTCTATCTTTAATAAAATAATATTTGTATACTGAGGTGTGCCAACCAGGAAGGGGTCATGGCACAGACTTCGCCATTGAAATTTCTAATTTTGGGGGGTAACTTGGATGACTGTTTAGATGATTTGGGGGGTCCTGTAGTTTTTTAGGGGGTTGGGCACTCGTAGCAATATTTATATTTGTGTCAGGCTTGGAGTCGATTACAAAGAAACGTAATCGATTACGATTACGATTACAAAGGGAGAAATTGAGAGATTATGATTACGATTACGATTGTAATCCTTTGCCAAAAAGTAATTACGATTACGGCAGCGATTACAGTCGTTGAAAAATGTAATCGATTACGATTATGACGTCCGATTACAATTTTGATTACGATTAGATTAGCATAAAATTATCCGATAATATGCATACAACTCTCATTTTCACAATAGTGTCATAAATCAAAAAGTTATGATTTGTAATTAAATTTTTGATTTAATAAGAGATAACTGAAATGATGATGAATGCAATTATAATGAAATAATTTCAACATCACAGTTCTGGAATTATGACGTCGTTGCAAAAATGAAAAATTTGTAATATATATATATATATATGTATATATATAATCAGGAAAGGCACATTCAGTATTTTTCCAATATTTGAAACTCGTGTGAGGGATAACTACAGTGATCGTATTTTGTATATAAGCAAAGACTATGCACTAAATGTATATATAATGCATAAGTGATTTACCTGGTTCATTGTTATTTTGTGTGCATACAATCAAAATTTAGTTGGCTGCAATTTCTGAAAATGTACTATATTTCTCCATTGTATTTATTTTCTAGTTTAAATTGTGCAAATATTTACATAACACCAATTACCAGATGTGCATGAATTGCACGGGATAACAAAATATTTAGATAGTGTAAGAGATAAATAATCTTTCGAAAATAAATGCTGCATTTTAGAATAATTTCAAAAAATTTGAACATGAACATTCAAATAACTCTTAGCAAAATTAGTAATTGTTAAAAAGTAATATGAAGAATAATTATAATACGAATGACTATAATATTTTAATATGATTTTTGTGTGTGTTTTTTTTTTTTTTTTTTAAAATTCACGAGCATATAATTTTTTTCCATGTAATAACTGTTTTAATAAAAAAATAAAGTGTAAGTAATTTTACAACACAAATTTAACGTACAAGATGCAACTGAAATACAAAATTCTGCTGAGGTAATTCTAAGAAGAAAAAGATAATTAATTTTTAAAAATAATTCCTAAATATTAATTCATGCATGTAAAAAACAATTGGTAGAATGTCTGAACATAAATCATTTTCTTTTACATACCTATTAATTAAAAAGAATATTAGCATTAAAATATAAATATATTTAAGATTTAAATGTATGTATTTTTTTAAATATTCGAAGAACATATTGAAAAGAAGTAATAATAATCACACGTACCAGGGTTAAGATTTCATATATCTTAAGCATAGAGCATCATGTAACGCCTGCTCCTAAATTGCTGAAGTGTAAATGTGCTATTTTTTAGAAAAATTCTTCACTTCTGCCGTTAAAGAAAGGAGAAAAAAAAACGCCAAAAGGCATTCCTTTTTTTTTTTGTGTGTGTGTGTGTGCGTCTCTTTATGTGTGTAGGTGATAGTACTTTTTCCACTAGATTTTCGGGGGGCAGTCTGCTTCGATTATTGAAAGGGAAAATGGTCCATTCTTATTATGCCGTCGCCAGACTCTCGCCTATTGCCCAACCGTTTGAATATGTTTTGAAGGGGTAATTAAGGAAGCAAAATGACCGATGCATTTGGTCAGACACCTACCCCTTTCTTATCTACCCCGAAATCTTTGACTTGCGGACAGATTACCTCTCTTTTACCGAAACTGGACGACGCGAGGAGACCGGAGACCCCCACCCCCCTGAGAGCCCCAAGGCGATGCGAGTGACATAAAGATCCAGACCAGACTTTCTTTCTTCTCGGGCTCTCCAGCCATTCCCCGTGGAGAGTGGAGCCGCAATTAAGAATTCTGAGAGACCGCAACAAGTAGGACAACAAGCGTCTCTATTATATGGTCCTGCCATCAAGGCTCTGGGACCGCCACACAGAACCTTTTATATTATGATCGCCCATAGGTTATTTACAGTTAGGATAGGACTTCAGTACACAGTTTGAATCCTTATTCTTGTAATCTTATCTCTTCTATCCAATGTAGAGCTAAAAATTTCAGCTTTCAGCAGGTGATGATTACACGTTTGCAGGACCAGCAGATTACGGATATTTTCCTTAAGATTTCGATTAAAATTACGGGAGAAAAAGGATTACGGGATTACACAATTTTGATTATGATTATGAGAATATGCCATCGTCAGATTACGATTACGATTACGATTTTGTCAAAATGTAATCGATTACAGCCGATTACTATTACATAATCGCGATTACTCCAAGCCTGATTTGTGTTAATATTGCTATACCATTTGAAGTTAAATGTTGTTAAATTTGAGATTTAAGGCTCTTCGCTACCGTCCATCTTGTTTTTCGGCGCTAATGCTATCTCTACGGGAAAATCTGCAAAAAGTCCTACTCATAACTCGAGAAGTTATTTGAATATTTTCATGCGGTTTCTTTTAAACGATAGAGTGGACCTAGTTAACGGTTTGCTACTTTTCATTTTTTCTGTGGTGAACTTCAAAAATTTTTTATAACATTTTTAAATTTCAATTCATTATTTTTAAAACTTTGGAAAAAGATACGGGAAAACGGAAAAGTAGCAAACCAAGCTTGAATATTTCTCTTTAAAACCATATTTTAAGTTTATATCTGAGACAATTTGTGTACCTGTTATTAGTAGGAGTAAAAGTGTTGTTTTTGAAAAAGTTTGAAAAACTACGAAAATTCACGCCCCGTAACAAACCACACCTTGGCCCGCCCATTCGAGGGACCTAGCGTGCCTAGAGGGACCTATTCCCCTCTCGCTAAAGTGACAAGCAATCAGTCTCCTTTGTTTACAAGCTGCCCAGGAGGTCCGTCCATTCTTTACCGATCGCTTTGTATGTTTTGTGATACCCGTTCAGTTTTCGGTTCTGAGTTCAAGCGGAAAAGAAGTTTTTGCATTACATTCTATTTTCCTTAATGCTTGATGAAGAAAATCGTTCTATGATAAAATCGAATATTGCGTCTTTAACATAGCAGAAACCGTCGTAAAGAGTACTATAAAAATGCAGTTCGATCAATAAACATAACACCATTTTTACATTACGCTACTATGAATCAAAATTTTATGTTCATTAATGTTGTTATTTTCAATTTGAAAATTAAATGCTGAAGAGTATGTTAAAGAAATATCGATATATTGTAAGTGCAGATGAAAAAAATATTTTCATTTATTTATTTATGTGTGTTCCAAAAGTAATTTGGGGTGTTAAAAGTAATATAATTATCTCACAAAAATACAAAAAGGTTAAGAAACTCATTATTAGTGCTTATAAAATTGTTTTTAATAGCATAATGATATTAAATATTAAATAATAGACCAAATATTTTCTGCTATGAATGAACATATTTCCAGAAAAGAACCAGCGAAATATCTATACAACATTATATAATACTAGCGCTACCCGCATTGCCCTGCCCGTATTCAGAAGTGAAAGGACCAGTTGGTTCGCCATTTATACACTGGTATTTTTTTAATGTGTATACATTATGTTATTCTTTTAAGATGTATAGCATTCCACAGAATTAAAAATTAGCCTCCCACGGCAATCAATCAGCGATCCTACATATTTAAGCAACTTTATTTTCTTGTGAGAAAGACGCACACATAAAAAATGCAAAAAGAAACTATGATAAAACGCATTACGTTTGTTTAATTCAGGTACCCACACAAAGAGCACGATTATAAGGCCTTGGAATCGACACACACACAGACATACTTGCTGGTTTATTATTAGTAGAGATGTATGGCATTACATGCAAGTGCCCCTTTTAATTCATACTCTATGCATCCTAAACCGAGACCGAGAGAATAATTTAAACATTTTGGTCTTTGTATATTACCAAAGGGACGGATGCCAGATGCCCATCCCCCTCTAAGCAATGTCGAGTGCTGTAGTAACCCGTAAGCAAAATTAGTACTTTCTTAGGGCACCAAGAAAATGAGGGCCACCTCAGAAAAATTTTATTGTCTATTTTAATTGATAAATTAATTTAATTTGTAAAAATTTTCAAATTTTAGGGTAAAATGATTGAGTTCTTTATATGAGTCGTTTTGTTTCAAAACCAGCTACATCCAAAAAATGAAATTTTTCACGCGGGCAAAAATCTAATATCTAAGAAATTCGAATTTCTAGTTGAGAGCATTGGGATTAACTTTTAACTTGCTGAAATTTTGACACAAAAACAGTTTATCCTCGGAAGGTATTTAGAGGGAAAAAAGAAGAGCTAACAAGCATGGTCAATGGGGGGAGGAGGGGGGTTGTAACTAACCGGCACATTTCAAACCCACTTTTTAGCATGATGTAGCTGCTTTAGAAACTTAAAGAATTAACACCATATAAAGATTACTTTAAACTATTAGAAAGTCTAAAAAAGTTGAAATCGAAAAAAAAGTGGATGTATCTGGTTTTGAATCTTGACGACTCATATAAAACATCGAGTCTTTCTGTCTTAGGGATCATTCATAAATGATGTCACGCTTCGAGGGGGGAGGGGGGTAACATGATTTCTGACGTCATGCATTGTGCAACATAGCGTGACATGTGATAAAGGGGGGAGGGGGGTCCGCTGAAGAGTGACATATTGTGACAAAGGGGGGGGGGAGAGGGTCAAATATATAGGAAAAAAGCGTGACATCATTTATGAACGACCCCTTATCTCAATCCTGCAAATAAAGTACATGTCTATTTCGTTTTTATTTGCATGTTTGAAACAGCGAAAATGAAAGAAATATTTCCTAAATGACAACTTCGATCAATTTATTATAAGATTTTTCTACTACAGTAAATCCCCGTTAAAACACGGGCGTCGGGGGGCATGTTTGGCACTCGCGTTATAACATAACCGCGGTATAGTGAAACTATACCGCAGAACCATATAACAAAATAATACTCATTTTCGTTGCATCATTTTTAACTTTATCAATCACCCGTAACTTTTCTTCTCTTCTATACTATATTATTTTCTTTTCTTCTTTGCTGCTATTTTATTTACTGTAATTGCTGTGCACGAAGCACACATCTCAACTGCGCAATCAGTCTATCGAGAGATAGGTTATAAACCAACTGTGTTCCGAGAAAAAGGGGGTTTAAAAATATCTTTATGTTATTAATATGGGATTGTGATGAGGTCCTAAGAAAAAAATATATTTGGAAGGGGAGGAAAGCACTTCTCAAAGAAACAATGTTTTAAGCCGGCACACACACACACTCAGACTGGAAAATATATTTACTTTTCAGGAACGCTAAAGGATCTGGAATACAAAGGTAAACTTCTGAAAATAGAAGATAGTTAAGCAATGAACTGAACAGTTCCTGACAGATTGAGCTCCCCCCCCCCCCTCCCATGTGAGGAGAAACAAGTCAGATCAAGTCAGAGCGATTGTACCCAATTTTGAAATCAAGCTACTATATAGTGCCCTAGGTTGAAAGACAGAAAAAGCACGAAAGAGGTGTGCATCAGGACTATCACCATTGGGCTTTTTGTGTTTGTGTGTGTTGTGGAGGGATGGCAGCTCTTTGGCTAGATATTTGTGTGCTCGGTCTGGCTTTATTTACAACGGTAAATAAGGAAAAACCTTTAAATGACAATGTTAAAGGGTGGTTTAAACGTCGGGGACACCAATTTAATCATAGAAAAAAAATGGAGCTGCAATCACTAACCATTTCATGTCCAGAATTTTTAGAAAAGAAAAACTATAGCTGTGGGATAGGGCACGTGGATGATATTTCACTGAAAAAAAATTATTTTTAGTGGAGTAAAAATTTAAATTTTGGCATAGTTAAATATGAGAATTACTGTAATAAACAAAGTTTAAAATTATGCAATATACCTGTATATATATATTGAACAAAAACATAAATGAAAAAGGGGCCAAGTTCGATAGAACAAACAATCTTCGGAGTAGTCGGTGTCACCGATAAAAGAGCTGAAATATGAGAGGTGCCAACTTCCATAGCAGATATTTTAATCATAGCTATAGGAATGTACAGTGTTCTTCAATTCATTTAAAAACAACTTGTTACTTTCGGGATCATTCAAAATGATGTCACGCTTCGAGGGGGGGAGGGGGTTTGTGAAATTGTGACAAAGTGTGGCAAGGGGAGGGTAGGGGTAACAAGAAGTGTGACATCAGGCTTATACAACATAGCGTGACGTGTGACAAAGGGAGCGAGGGGGTCCGTTGAGTGTGAAATTTTGTGACAAAGGGGGGAGGGGGGTCAAATATATCAGAAAAAATCTTGGCATCATTTATGAACGGTCCCTTCTCTGGTATCCGATTCCTAACTTGGCAAGTTTTAAATGTCAATACATTATATTCAAAAAACTCCCCCAAATAGAAACATTTCTAACATACAGTTAGTAAAATCATGTGGCAAGCTATAATAGTTAATTGTCTTCTTATCGTGTTCTTGAACGTAACTTATCTTAATGAGCTACTTATTTTTTGTATTATTAGCCAGGGTAGTAAAATTGAAAGTGCTCTTCGTTTGAAGTCAAATTTTGAGCTATTTTGTTTTGATATAAGAGAAAAACAAAGAGGGACAAAAGAAAACAATTTTATGCCATCTTTGAACGTACCTGATTCCAATTTAGCAGTAGAACACTGTAGTTCCGTTACAAGAAATACAAGATCATGTATTTTTTCCCAAGTTTCGGATTTTTTCTTTTATATAAGCTTAATTGTCAACCTTGATGCCAAGTTTCAAGTTTCTAAGTCACTTATTATTAGTAGTTTTTGTTTTTGATGAGCGAGTCAGTCAGACAATGATAAAAATTACACTTTTTAGACCTTAATAATTCGATAACTATAAGAGTTACATCGATGAAATTTAATGTTCTAGGGGTTCAAGAGGCCCCTATTTGAAGCACAAAATTTCAAGTACGTAGGCCTAATAGTTTTTGAGTAATGATGTCGAAAGTAGCTTGAAATGGTTCGGGTAAAAATACACATTGGCCGGTGTCGCCGTCTTTGAACTTGGCGGACACACTGCCGTGTGTCTAGATATTCTTTAAGAAATGAAACTTAACTAAAACATCTATATGGAACACACTCTTTACCACTTTTGTGGAATTACGCATATATCCTTGCATTTTCTATTAATTTTAACCAAATTTAAAAAAACAACATTGTTTTTATTTCTGAATGCCTTTTTTTTTTTTTTGGTTTGCTTAAATATATAAAAAAAATCAAGGATATATACGCGTCATTAAGATTTCGATGTCTTACAAGATAAAATCATATTTTAAAATCGCTAACAGTAACAGTTACTAATTCTAGCAGTAGATTGAAAGAAAAAAAGTACTTCGAAAAATAATAACATTGTATTTTACAATAACTCATGTGATCATGTGAACTGAATTTAAAAAAAAAAAGGAAAAAGAAAGGAAGAAAGAAAGAAGTCGGCTTCAACAGCGTGCTAGTTTCAAGGAACAATTTGTGCGTTCCAAGCAGAGTCAAAGATTTTTCCGAGGTTGAGAAAAGAAACAACCCCGGGGGTCAGGAACAGTGTCTTTTTCTAGGAAAAGGGTAGATGTTTTGGACCCCGCTCCTGTGCCCACGTCCGACCGCAACTACCAGCAGGGGTGTCGCGGATCCCCTTCGAAAGATTTATAGCTGTCCATTGAGAGACATAGTGATTGACGCTGTCCATCACAAGAATAGGCCAATTACCAGCGCAAAGAGATTGAATAAGACACTCCCACATTGTTGCCACTATTTCGGAGATTTTGTCAGCGCTGAGTTTCCGATTTGGTAGTGAAGAGCCTTAAAATCATCTAAGAACAGGTCTTTTAATGGAAGTCCAATGGATGCTTTCTATCCTGGCGCCATCTGTTATCAAGTATAGAAACATGAAACTTTTCTGTTCTTATTGTGTAGCATATTGGACAATCTGTGTGTTCAACTTATTTAATCGCTATTCTCTAGACATTAATTAAATCATGAATGGGCAGAGGCTTACCAAACAACGGTAACAACTATTTTAAACAATATGTTGGGCTTGTGCTAAATATTCAATGTTAGATTATAATGTCAGGCTTAAATGCTTAATATAAATAGCCTCAATGTAAGGAAAGTCAGAGGGGAAAGGATTCAGCTATTTAACTTTTTTAACATAAAAAATATTGAAGGGCTACACTTAGTCCCAGAAAGTAGAATCCGACGTTAAAGTTTATTTAAATAGTAAGCGTTCATGAGGAAAAGCACCGAAGCAGCATTATTGTTTGACAGCAAGGACGACGAATTTTGGATTGAAACAGCACAAGATTTGAAGGTTTTGACTCAAGTGACTGTAAATTCTCGTATACACTATCGATTCAATTATAAAGTCTAAATATAAATTTGTTTACAAGTCAAACTTCTTGTCATACACATGTCTATCTTTAATAAAATCCTATTTGTATACTGAGGTGTGCCAACCAGGAAGGGGTCATGGCACAGACTTCGCCATTGAAATTTCTAATTTTGGGGGGTGACTTGGATGACTGTTTAGCTGATTTGGGGGGTCCTGTAGCTTTTTAGGGGGTTGGGCACTCGTAGCAATATTTATATTTGTGTTAATATTGCTATACCATTTGAAGTTAAATGTGTATTTGCATATTATGTTAGTCTCGCTATGTTAGTCACAATTAAGCTTTACTAAAACACTATTTTTTGTAATGTTTTCAAAATATGTGTCAAATTGGAACATGATAATATAACAATAGACTTTCACATAGATAATATTCGAGGAAAATAATTAGTTTTTTGTTTTAGTTTCAGAGAATTACGTCTATGAATGTTACACAACATCTTTAAGGTTGCAATTATGGTTATGTAAGTCACATTGATAAAAATGCATTCCAAATCTCAAAAATAAAATTAATAATGTCAATTTTTTGCATTTACCTTGAACAACCTATCGGTCCAAAGAAAATTAACACCCTGTTTATGGTATCATGACAAAAATTAAGCTAGGAGACTGAAAATGATATTAAAATATTTGTGCTCCTGTTATGTTAGTTACCATGGCATTACCCTCTTATACATGTAATGAAAATAGGAATCCGTCGTCGAACTCTACATAGAAACACGATTTCTTCAAAACAATTTGGAAATTGAAAAAAAAAACGGCGCACAGCGGCGTCACACATTTTACGAGCACGTGTCCCGACACACGCTCGGCAGATATCTAGCGGCAGCGAGGATCGAACCTGCGACCACCTGGCTCCCAGCCCAATGCTCAAACCACTAGGCTACCCACGGCCCATCTGCAGAACCAATTCATCAACTAATAATGGCTGTGTTGCAGAAGTGGGGGTGGTGCAAAGTTTGCAATTTTCGAGCTATGTATGCAAAAGAGGAGATAAAGAAAGAAAACAGATGCCTGTACTTGTACAAACATGGAAATATGTATAGAAATACTTCGTTTTTTCGAACATTGCTCCACGAAGTTTAAAATAACTCAAAGCAGAGTATAAAATAAGGAAAAAATACGTATAGTATGCATACAAAAAGTTAGGTTTAATGTTGTAATGAGTCACTCTTCATAATTCTAGATACATAGAGCTCCGTCCTAGAAGGTTGGAGTTATTGATGACAAATGAGGATAAGAAATTGTTTCTGTGGAATATTTATAGACCACCAAAAATTACCACGATGAGTAATTTATGTAGTTAAGAATGTATTGCTGCGCTTTTTTTTTTTTTTTTGCATCTTACTTTTTTTTATATCGCATTAAGTTTTATTTTGACGACTTTCGATGTAAGTTTCATTGTAATATCCCATCGGAGAATAAAACTTTCCTCAGCATAGCATCCTACGATCATTTGCTTCCCAGGAATATATGCAACTTAAGCGTTGAGTAGTTTTCTTTTCGCCCTCCCATTACACGTTTCATAACTATTTAAACTTTTAATCTTTTTACAAACTTTTAATAGATTTTTGATTAATTTACTCTTTTTTTTTACTGCAACCTTTGTGGTGTTTGATGTTATTTCTCCAACTCTCAAGCAGTTATTCTCCAGCTTTCGCATTTGTATCCTCTTTAGCATTTTTATATTCCAACTTTTCTGTTAACACTCCTTTAATCCATATATATTATTTCTCTAACCTGTTTTTCGATCGGTCAGCAAGATGTTCCTTTTTCCTTTATCAAATTCCATGTTTTACCCATCATTTTAAAGCTTATAGGGCTGATAATGACAAAATTAAATCCGAGGTTTAAAAATGTACCTCTGCTCTTAAATTTGAGATTTAAAATCATCTAAGAACAGGTCTTTTAATGGAAGTCCAATGGATGCTTTCTATCCTGGCGCCATCTGTTATCAAGTATAGAAACATGAAACTTTTCTGTTCTTATTGTGTAGCATATTGGACAATCTGTGTGTTCAACTTATTTAATCGCTATTCTCTAGACATTAATTAAATCATGAATGGGCAGAGGCTTACCAAACAACGGTAACAACTATTTTAAACAATATGTTGGGCTTGTGCTAAATATTCAATGTTAGATTATAATGTCAGGCTTAAATGCTTAATATAAATAGCCTCAATGTAAGGAAAGTCAGAGGGGAAAGGATTCAGCTATTTAACTTTTTTAACATAAAAAATATTGAAGGGCTACACTTAGTCCCAGAAAGTAGAATCCGACGTTAAAGTTTATTTAAATAGTAAGCGTTCATGAGGAAAAGCACCGAAGCAGCATTATTGTTTGACAGCAAGGACGACGAATTTTGGATTGAAACAGCACAAGATTTGAAGGTTTTGACTCAAGTGACTGTAAATTCTCGTATACACTATCGATTCAATTATAAAGTCTAAATATAAATTTGTTTACAAGTCAAACTTCTTGTCATACACATGTCTATCTTTAATAAAATCCTATTTGTATACTGAGGTGTGCCAACCAGGAAGGGGTCATGGCACAGACTTCGCCATTGAAATTTCTAATTTTGGGGGGTGACTTGGATGACTGTTTAGCTGATTTGGGGGGTCCTGTAGCTTTTTAGGGGGTTGGGCACTCGTAGCAATATTTATATTTGTGTTAATATTGCTATACCATTTGAAGTTAAATATGTATTTGCATATTATGTTAGTCTCGCTATGTTAGTCACAATTAAGCTTTACTAAAACACTATTTTTTGTAATGTTTTCAAAATATGTGTCAAATTGGAACATGATAATATAACAATAGACTTTCACATAGATAATATTAGAGGAAAATAATTAGTTTTTTGTTTTAGTTTCAGAGAATTACGTCTATGAATGTTACACAACATCTTTAAGGTTGCAAAATGGTTATGTAAGTCACATTGATAAAAATGCATTCCAAATCTCAAAAATAAAATTAATAATGTCAATTTTTTGCATTTACCTTGAACAACCTATCGGTCCAAAGAAAATTAACACTCTGTTTATGGTATCATGACAAAAATTAAGCTAGGAGACTGAAAATGATATTAAAATATTTGTGCTCCTGTTATGTTAGTTACCATGGCATTACCCTCTTATACATGTAATGAAAATAGGAATCCGTCGTCGAACTCTACATAGAAACACGATTTCTTCAAAACAATTTGGAAATTGAAAAAAAAAAACGGCGCACAGCGGCGTCACACATTTTACGAGCACGTGTCCCGACACACGCTCGGCAGATATTTAGCGGCAGCGAGGATCGAACCTGCGACCACCTGGCTCCCAGCCCAATGCTCAAACCACTAGGCTACCCACGGCCCATCTGCAGAACCAATTCATCAACTAATAATGGCTGTGTTGCAGAAGTGGGGGTGGTACAAAGTTTGCAATTTTCGAGCTATGTATGCAAAAGAGGAGATAAAGAAAGAAAACAGATGCCTGTACTTGTACAAACATGGAAATATGTATAGAAATACTTCGTTTTTTCGAACATTGCTCCACGAAGTTTAAAATAACTCAATGCACAGTATAAAATAAGGAAAAAATACGTATAGTATGCATACAAAAAGTTAGGTTTAATGTTGTAATGAGTCACTCTTCATAATTCTAGATACATAGAGCTCCGTCCTAGAAGGTTGGAGTTATTGATGACAAATCAGGATAAGAGATTGTTTCTGTGGAATATTTATAGACCACCAAAAATTACCACGATGAGTAATTTATGTAGTTAAGAATGTATTGCTGCGCTTTTTTTTTTTTTTGCATCTTACTTTTTTTTATATCGCATTAAGTTTTATTTTGACGACTTTCGATGTAAGTTTCATTGTAATATCCCATCGGAGAATAAAACTTTCCTCAGCATAGCATCCTACGATCATTTGCTTCCCAGGAATATATGCAACTTAAGCGTTGAGTAGTTTTCTTTTCGCCCTCCCATTACACGTTTCATAACTATTTAAACTTTTAATCTTTTTACAAACTTTTAATAGATTTTTGATTAATTTACTCTTTTTTTTTACTGCAACCTTTGTGGTGTTTGATGTTATTTCTCCAACTCTCAAGCAGTTATTCTCCAGCTTTCGCATTTGTATCCTCTTTAGCATTTTTATATTCCAACTTTTCTGTTAACACTCCTTTAATCCATATATATTATTTCTCTAACCTGTTTTTCGATCGGTCAGCAAGATGTTCCTTTTTCCTTTATCAAATTCCATGTTTTACCCATCATTTTAAAGCTTATAGGGCTGATAATGACAAAAATAAATCCGAGGTTTAAAAATGTACCTCTGCTCTTAAATTTGAGATTTAAAATCATCTAAGAACAGGTCTTTTAATGGAAGTCCAATGGATGCTTTCTATCCTGGCGCCATCTGTTATCAAGTATAGAAACATGAAACTTTTCTGTTCTTATTGTGTAGCATATTGGACAATCTGTGTGTTCAACTTATTTAATCGCTATTCTCTAGACATTAATTAAATCATGAATGGGCAGAGGCTTACCAAACAACGGTAACAACTATTTTAAACAATATGTTGGGCTTGTGCTAAATATTCAATGTTAGATTATAATGTCAGGCTTAAATGCTTAATATAAATAGCCTCAAGTTAAGGAAAGTCAAAAGGGGGAAAGGATTCAGCTATTTAACTTTTTTAACATAAAAAATATTGAAGGGCTACACTTAGTCCCAGAAAGTAGAATCCGACGTTAAAGTTTATTTAAATAGTAAGCGTTCATGAGGAAAAGCACCGAAGCAGCATTATTGTTTGACAGCAAGGACGACGAATTTTGGATTGAAACAGCACAAGATTTGAAGGTTTTGACTCAAGTGACTGTAAATTCTCGTATACACTATCGATTCAATTATAAAGTCTAAATATAAATTTTGTTTACAAGTCAAACTTCTTGTCATACACATGTCTATCTTTAATAAAATCCTATTTGTATACTGAGGTGTGCCAACCAGGAAGGGGTCATGGCACAGACTTCGCCATTGAAATTTCTAATTTTGGGGGGTGACTTGGATGACTGTTTAGGTGATTTGGGGGGTCCTGTAGCCTTTTAGGGGGCTGGGCACTCGTAGCAATATTTATATTTGTGTTAATATTGCTATACCATTTGAAGTTAAATGTGTATTTGCATATTATGTTAGTCTCGCTATGTTAGTCACAATTAAGCTTTACTAAAACACTATTTTTTGTAATGTTTTCAAAATATGTGTCAAATTGGAACATGATAATATAACAATAGCCTTTCACATAGATAATATTAGAGGAAAATAATTAGTTTTTTGTTTTAGTTTCAGAGAATTACGTCTATGAATGTTACACAACATCTTTAAGGTTGCAAAATGGTTATGTAAGTCACATTGAAAAAATGCATTCCAAATCTCAAAAATAAAATTAATAATGTCAATTTTTTGCATTTACCTTGAACAACCTATCGGTCCCAAAAAAAATTAACACCCTGTTTTATGGGATCATGACAAAAATTAAGCTAGGAGACTGAAAATGATATTAAAATATTTGTGCTCCTGTTATGTTAGTTACCATGGCATTTCCCTCTTATACATGTAATGAAAATAGGAATCCGTCGTCGAACTCTACATGAAACACGATTTTTTCAAAAAATTTTTAATTGAAAAAATAACGGCCACAGCGGCGTCACACATTTTACGAGCACGTGTCCCCACACACGCTCGGCAGATATTTACGGCAGCGAGGATCGAACCTGCGACCACCTGGCTCCCACCCAATGCTCAAACCACTAGGCTACCCACGGCCCTCTGCAGAACCCAAATTTATCAACTAATAATGGCTGTGTTGCAGAAGTGGGGGTGGTACAAAGTTTGCAATTTTCGAGCTATGTATGCAAAAGAGGAGATAAAGAAAGAAAACAATGCTTGTACTTGTACAAACAGGAAATATTATAGAAATACTTCGTTTTTTCGAACATTGCTCCACGAAGTTTAAAATAACTCAATGCACAGTATAAAAAAGGAAAAAATACGTATAGTATGCATACAAAAAGTTAGGTTTAATGTTGTAATGAGTCACTCTTCATAATTCTAGATACATAGAGCTCCGTCCTAGAAGGTTGGAGTTATTGATGACAAATCAGGATAAGAGATTGTTTTGGGAATATTTATAGACCACCAAAAATTACCACGATGAGTAATTTATGTTGTTAAGAATGTATTGCTGCGCTTTTTTTTTTTTGCATCTTACTTTTTTTTATAACGCATTAAGTTTTATTTTGACGACTTTCGATGTAAGTTTCATTGTAATATCCCATCGGAGAATAAAACTTCCCTCAGCATAGCATCCTACGATCATTTGCTTCCCAGGAATATATCCCAGATAGCATACTTACTTGCAACAAGTTTGATTTTTTCATGATATGATTTTGTTACGGCAACAAATGTGTAGCAAAACTGTTGCAAGGTTGACAACTTGAGCAATCACTTCCTTGCAACACAATTTTGCTGCAAAAGTGTGGCAAGTCTGTCGTTCAACGCATGCGCAGGCCATGGAGTGGAAGTTTGGCGGTAAAGAGGCGAATGTTGCATCTGGCAACACCCCCCACCACCCACAACGATATGCGAACAAGAAAGAAATCGGCGTGATCGTGCATCTAAACAATTCTTCTTCGGAGTTTTATTTCCTGATCGAATTAAGATGTGAGTATGTTTTCTTATTTGTTGGGTACTTAATTTGTTGAGATTTAATTTTAGCATGGGGTAATATTTTTGTACTTCTAAAATGCTGGCCGTGAAACGTTTAAGGGTTGACTAGTATGTACTGTATTATTAGTGCTATAGCTATTGATTCATTTAAGTAATTTACTATCGTGGTATTTCACTAGTAAATGTTCGATTTTTCCTCAAACACGAATTTTTTATTTAAAAAAATATTCTGATGATTTTAGATTTCATTACCTCGTATTTATAGATGCATTTTTAATTTTCTCTTTGTATCGTTATTTTTTAGTTTTCAAATTTTGTCTGTTGCATTTATTTAATAAAAACTTCCATTTTTTCGAGATTGAATTTCTTTGTTTTGTAAAATATTCAGATAATTATAGAGGTTGCATTTTTTATTTTCTGTTTGTTAATGTTTCTTTTTTTTTTAAATCTTCCCTTGAATATTAATTTCGTTTAGTAAATTAATTTTGAAACTGGATCAATTGACTCTGTATTTGTTTTTTCTTTTTAAATTCGCTTTTTAATTTTTGCTATTGTATCATTTTTGTGAAATTTAGATGCATTGTTTGTTGCAATTCCTGAATTTTATTTTTATATATTGATATGTATTTAATTTGAGTGTTAAAATTACTTCTTTTTAATTTGATGTTTTTAGATTTCCTTTTTCTCGTACTAAGATGCAATTTTAATTTTTAAGATTCCAAGAAAAATCTTTAATTTTGCTTTATAATTTAATTAGGGTTTTTTTTTTTAAATTCGTTATCCTTTACCTGATATTTAGTATCATATTTAATTTTGTTGCTGTGGTACTTTCTTGAATATTATCTATTGATATGTATTTAGTTTTTAAGGTATTTAATTTAGGGATTTCTGTTTAATGTTTCAAGAAATAAGATTCCTTTTTTATCATTAAATTTTGTTTGTTGCTATTAGGACTTTTTGAATTTTATCCATCTATTGATATTTCCATTGATTTTGGGGGCTGTTCATTAATGATGTCACTCTTTTTCCCATATATTTGCCCCCCCCCTCCCCCCTTTGTCACATATTAAGGCAGATTTTACTTCTCTATTAACTATTTTGTTTTTAGTTAAATAAAATTACAGAGACCTTTCTTTAAGAAAAAGTTTAGAATATCACAAAACCAAACTGGATTCTATACTTAATCAATATAAAATATCTTCATCTGTTTTTTCATTGTTATTATAGATATATCTAAAAGTGAATCGGTTTTTAAATTCTTATTATTAAAGATGACTATTCCTTCCTTTCACCACTTTGATTCACATTGTTATTGTTTTTATAGTTACATGAAAACACAAGTGCAATTTGTGATGAAGAAGAAAAATTAATTATGTTTTTTGAAAATTCTGACCTGATTTTTAAAAAAAAATAAGCAAAATAGAGTTATTATGTGATGGCAAAAGACCTGTAAGAATGTAAAGACAAAAATTTCTTTTTTATCTGATCAGGTTATCATTTTTGCTATGTGTATTTAATTGTGCGACTGAAACATTTCATATCACCTGTGGATTGAGCTATGAATTTGGAAAAAAAAAATTAATCAACCATTTTAATTATCAGTTGATAAAGTTGTCTCCGAGAGAGGGTAGATTTCTTGCCAAGGAACTAAATCAAAAGCTTTAGCAACCATATGGTTCACCAGCAGCACCTTCCAGATTTAGAGCTATCCACTACCTGAACCGTTAATTTTAATAATTTAATGAATTTTATTTTAAAATTGATAGCTATAAAAGTCTCAAATATAAATAAAAGCTCAACTTTAAATAAAAAACAGTTAAAACATTATGTTATAATAATCCATTTTTTAATATAATTGATGTTAAGGGGTACATTAAATTTTTTTTTTTTTTTTTAGCTTTATTAAAGTTTTCTTGTCAAGATGGAGGCAAATGAAATGCTGAAGGGATGACCTTGATTATCTGAGCTTTACACCTGAAGTGGCAAGAGCCCAACAAAAAAGACTGAAAAAGTCCTTCCTTGCGACAGAAGCTTTCAAAATTGATTTTTTGTAAGTATGCTTTTCCTTGTAAAAACATTTTTTTAAAAATGAAATAAATATAGGAATATGGATATTTTTAACTGTTGGAATGCAGTGTAAATGATGTGTAATTTCTCGCTTCATTCAAGAAAGAACCTGAAGAATTTTGTCTGGCATATTATTTAACTGTCTAAAAAGATTAAGGGATTCATAGAAGAGAGGGTCTTCATCTTGCATGTTACTTTGTTTTTCCCTCTTCTGTTTTTGAGTACCTCTGAACCAATTTGATGCATTTTTTAAAATATGTTTCTCTTGCAGCATAATTTATATTTGCATTTTCTTATTAAAATTTATTCATCCTCATTGACTTGTATATTATTATTAATTGTCTTGAGAAACTATTTAAGAATGGTTTAGCATTTAAGTTGCCTTTTTTAAGGTCATGTACAGAGAACAATTTTTTCTAGAAGAAAACTTTAATAAATAATAAGATCTGTTAAACTTAGGGCTTAAAAATGTACTAATGCAGCAAAAAACTCTAATATTCTGTTTAATTGAACCTTGAAAGTTCTTAAGATATTGTGAATAATTTACCTTGCCACTGTAAGCAAACACGTATGAATATGTATATTCTATGTACAAAAATATAGAACTTAACTGTAACTTACATTAGTTGTAATTTTTTCTCTTTTAAAAATTATTTTTATATGGTTAGAATTCAACTTTTTTTTTTCTTTTGAAAAAACAATTTTTCAACTGACTTTCGAAAGAGGTTCTGGCTGATTAATTTTTCTATTTCAAGCCCTTGTTAAACTTACAAGCTTCTGTAACATTTCTCATAGTTTATTATATTTTTATAGTGATAGTTAATGAAATCCTAAAGTCTGATTTTGCTGTCGATGGCTTATTGCAGGGAAAAATTCATTTGTTTCTTTTATTGATTTCTTAAAAAATTAGCATTATACAGCTGGTGTTTTCATGTGAATGAATTGCCGTATAACAACAGTTCTCAACATGAGGGCATACCCCTTGGGAAGGTGTAGAAGAATTTCAAGAGTGTAAAAGTAACTGCAGTTTCCTCGATTTTGTGGTTACAATATAAACTATAATGTTTTTTTAACAATACAGCACCTATTTGTACACTCAACTATCTACTACTATTGTAAATGATTCCTTTTTTGCAGACAAGTTTCTTTAGAAGTTTTGGTGTTCTTAGTGCAGTTTTCATACACATATCTATGAATACAGAATTTCAGCAATACCATACATCAGTGATTCTCAACCACTGTGTCATGGCACTTTAGTGTGCCTTCAAATTTTAGAAATGTACGTAATAAAAATTATAATGCTTCTTATTACAAGTAAAGTTTGTTTGAATAAAAGAAGAGTACACTATAGAAGAAAACTTGTTTGTACAGTTAAATACCATGTTTTTTAATTTAAATTTAATAAATTAGTTTACAGTGTTTTATAGGTAAGTAAACAACTTTTTAACTTATCTTTTTCTTTGTGTGCTGTCAAATTTTGAAAACGTCCATAGTGTGCCCCGACAAAAAAAAAAAAAAAAGGTTGGGAATCACTGGCCTTCATGACCAAATATTCAGCAAAGGTAGATGTGGTTATAACCTGAGATATGCTTTGTCACAGCTACAACCAAATGTTCAAAAACTTGTCAAGAACTAATTAATGTTGTGAAAATGACAGCTGCATACCAACCTCACCTACACCCTTGATTATCTCAAATACATTTGATCTATATTTTAATTTTTTGGTAACTTATGATATTAATAAAAGCATTTCTTTTTCTGTTGTAGGATGGAAAGACGCTTCTTGTGTGACGGAGATTTCAAAATTTTTGCATGATTCAATTATTTTGGAAGTTATTTTAGTATAAGATAGTTTAGAATGGCTTATTTAAATTTTTATTTTAATAGTTTACTTTTCCCTCTTCTTTCTTTATTTATTGCTTGTGAACTTAATTTAATAATTAAAAATTCATAATTTCTCTTTTCTTCGTAAAGGGTCACTACCAATCTTAAAGTAACAAGCATTTCTTACCTACTTGATCTTTCATTTTATTTTTTAGGTGAAACACATATGAAATAAAATTTTAAAATAAAAATTGAAAAAAAATATAGAAAAGGACATTTTTTGTACAAAAATTGGCTTAGTGATTAGATATTTATTAATAATGAATAAGGAATTTGAATTTAGCTTTAAAAATAGTGAATTTGATACAAGAAAGGTCAATTTGATATTACAAAGCTTGCGTTCGAATTAGTTTGCTACAAATTTGCAGCAAACTTAGTAAACTAGCAAAAAGTTTGCAGCAAATTTGCACGTCAATGGTAAATTCACAAGGAACTTGCTGCAAATTTGGTATAGCGAAGCTAGCTTTTGTACCAGTTTGTCTCCAACTTGCAGTGAACTTGACGTGACTTGCATGACAAGTTCACTGCAAGTGCGAAGTGTGGTGACTTCGGCACTTGCGTAAACTTGCTACAGTCTTGCTTTGAACTTTCAGGCTTGCATTATGAACTTGCTGCAAGTTTTCAATTTTGCAAAGCAAGGTTGCTGCAATTTTGTTGCAAATAAAAATTGCTATCTGGGATGCAACTTAAGCGTTGAGTAGTTTTCTTTTCGCCCTCTCATTACACGTTTCATAACTATTTAAACTTTTAATCTTTTTACAAACTTTTAATAGATTTTTGATTAATTTACTCTTTTTTTTTACTGCAACCTTTGTGGTGTTTGATGTTATTTCTCCAACTCTCAAGCAGTTATCCTCCAGCTTTCGCATTTGTATCCTCTTTAGCATTTTTATATTCCTTTTTTTTTTTTTTTTTTTTTTTTTTTTTTTTTTTTTTTTTTTTTTTTTTTTTTTTTTTTTTTTTTTTTTTTTTTTTTTTTTTTTTTTTTTTTTTTTTTTTTTTTTTTTTTTTTTTTTTTTTTTTTTTTTTTTTTTTTTTTTTTTTTTTTTTTTTTTTTTTTTTTTTTTTTTTTTTTTTTTTTTTTTTTTTTTTTTTTTTTTTTTTTTTTTTTTTTTTTTTTTTTTTTTTTTTTTTTTTTTTTTTTTTTTTTTTTTTTTTTTTTTTTTTTTTTTTTTTTTTTTTTTTTTTTTTTTTTTTTTTTTTTTTTTTTTTTTTTTTTTTTTTTTTTTTTTTTTTTTTTTTTTTTTTTTTTTTTTTTTTTTTTTTTTTTTTTTTTTTTTTTTTTTTTTTTTTTTTTTTTTTTTTTTTTTTTTTTTTTTTTTTTTTTTTTTTTTTTTTTTTTTTTTTTTTTTAATTATTTAAAAAATTACTATGTTTCATAGTCAGATTCCAATTTCATTCTTTAAAGATTTTTGAACATTTTAGATGAAATATGTTAATCTTTGTATTTTAAAATATTGTAAATTATTTATTTTATCGAGTAATTTTAAACAAAATTTTAATTATAAAATCTATTCAATTTTCTTTTAGAATTTAAATTCTTTACAATCCTTTGGATAAACAAAATAAAACTTCTGAAAAAAAAAAACTATATATTCATTTTTAATTATGCTCTTAAAGTAGTATAAGTTGTACTTCAATAAAGATTTTTCGAGTAAGTCCCCCCCGCTAAATTTTTTACTTTAATTAAATTTAACGAAATGTCATTTTATTTACGGTAAATTTAAAAAATTATTTTAAATCTATTCATTCTTTATGAATTAATTATACTTAATGATTAAAAAAAAATTTCTAAAAACTTTTCTTTAATGTGATGTAAAAATAAATGAAAAAAAATTAGGATCTCTAAAAAATAAGTAATGTAAAAAAGTTTAAAAATACTAGATACTTTAAGGAAAAAAGTAGCTGACTGTGAAAAAGAAAAAGGAAACCTATATCCATCACTTAAAGATTTTGGAATCTTAGAGAAAAATGGCTACTGGATATAAAATTTTAGTTAACTATAGCGTAATTTAAAATATTAAATTGGAAAAAAAATTAACAGATGATAACTTCGTTAAATTAAACAAGGTAAAAAGTTACTGACTGGTGAAAAAAAAAGAAAATGTAAACAAGTATTTCTAAATACACGGCATATCCTTTAGATGGAAAAGAGTTGACTGATGGGTGAAAAAGAGAAATTGTAAACCACTTTAAAGACGTTTTGGAATACATTCATAAAAAATGAAAAAGTTAGCTGACTGGGTGAAAAAAGAAGAAATTGTAAAACAAAATATTTCTAAAATTACTAGGGCATCATTTAGATGGGAAAAAGTTAGCTGACTGGTGAAAAGGAAACCTATATCCATCCACTTTAAAGATGTTTTGGAATACATTCTTAAGAAAATGAAAATAAATGGTCTAATCTGTTGGTATATTTGGAAAATTTATAAGATTATTCAGCCTATAGAGTATATTTTTAAAAGTATATAATAAAGGTGGAAATATTAAAATCTAAACAGAACTGAAATTTTAGAAGCTTCTGTAAAAACTTGTCGAGCCTGGAAAACTTTAAAACGCTTCTGAAAAAAAAAAAAAAAAAAAAATATTTTTTTTTTTAAAAGAATATAATTTGATTAATTTAAGATTTTTGAGGTAAGTTTATGCTAAATTTCTTGTAATTGTTAAATTAAACGTTTTTTTTATTAAAAAACTTTTATTGAGGTATTTTAACAAAATTCTTTAATTATATAAATTAAATTTTTAGAATTTACATTAATTTAAATTCCTTTCTGGATACTCTAAAAAAAAAAAAGATATCGAATCGTTAAATTTTTAAAATTAATTTACGAATCTCTAAAAAAAACTATAGGAAATTTAAAACAAAGTATTTCTAAAAAATACTCAACTGTAAAAAAAGTTGACGGGAAACCATATATCACTTTTAAATATTTCTTTAGCATATTCCTTTGATGGAAAAGAGTTGGCTGACTACGGATCATAAAGACTTTTTCATGTTAACGTATAGCTCGTGAACTTTAAAATTACTTTCAACCTTAAAAATTTGGAAAAAAAAATATTAACGCAGAGTGTCTACTAGAAACTATAACGGTAAATTGTAAAACAAAGTATTTCTAAAAAAATCACTACGCATATCCTTTAGATGGTGAAAAAAGTTACTGACTGGGGTGAAAAAAAAAGAAATTTGTAAAACAAAGTATTTCTAAAAATCACTACGGCATATCCTTTAGATGGAAAGAGTTGACTGACTGGGTGAAAAAGAAGAAATTGTAAACCACTTTAAAGACGTTTTGGAATACATTCATAAGAAAATGAAAAAGTTAGCCTGACTGGGTGAAAAAAGAAGAAAATTGTAAAACAAAGTATTTCTAAAAATCACTAGGGCATCATTTAGATGGGAAAAAAAGTTAGCTGACTGGATGAAAAAGGAAACCTATATCCATCCACTTTAAAGATGTTTTGGAATACATTCTTAAGAAAATGAAAATAAATGGTCTAATCTGTTGGTATATTTGGAAAATTTATAAGATTATTCAGCCTATAGAGTATATTTTTAAAAGTATATAATAAAGGTGGAAATATTAAAATCTAAACAGAACTGAAATTTTAGAAGCTTCTGTAAAAACTTGTCGAGCCTGGAAAACTTTAAAACGCTTCTGAAAAAAAAAAAAAATATATATATATTATATATATATATATATTTTTTTTTTGAAATAGAATTTAATATAGAATAGAAATAGAAAATGGAAAGAGAAATATATTAGAGATAGAAATATATTAAAGATAGAAATATATATATAGAAATGGTCTACTCTGTATATTTGGGAAAAAAATTTAGCATACAGAGTATAGTTTCCTAGTTATAACAAACTTTTATTGAGATATTTTCTAATAGAAAGCATTTCTTTAACAGCATATAGTAAAGATGTAAATTTTTTAAAATCTAGACAGAATTGAAATTTTAGAAGCCTTCTGTAAAAAAAAACTTGTCGAGCCTGAGAGCTTTATAAGCTTCTATTGAAAAAAAAAAAAAAATCAGAAGCGTTTAAAGTTTTTCCAGGCTCGACAAGTTTTTTTTTTTTTTTTACAGAAGCTCCTCAATCAAGTTTTTTTCAATGCTTCTCAGACCAGTCCAATATTGGCTCCATATTTGTGTTTTTTTAAATCAAAACATTTTTTTATACAGAAATTTTATCATATTCGTCTATCCATTCCGCATCTCTGTGACCTTTGCTGCAGTCCTTTTTCAATTCGTCCAATATTTTTAACAATAATCTCAACGTACAAAATTTTGAAATTAAACGATTTTCCGTATCCGGGATAATTTTGTCACAGTAGTTACACTTTATCGATTCGAGATTCAGTGTCAGATCTTTCAGCATATTTTCCCGGCACCTGTTGATTGTATAACACAATAGTTCGGCCGCCATTTTCGTGTCTTGTAAAACCATCGGAAACCTACGCGATACCGGTGCCGCAGCTGCTCGTACCAATTTTGAAGCGAGGACTGCGTACATTTTACGGATGGAATTGTTCATGCCGTCCACTTCGTCGATAAAATCTTGGAAATGAGGACAAGTATTCATGATCGCAGAAAAGCTCTCTAGTCGACGACGTGCTCTCTCTCTCTCTCGCGTCTCTCTCTCTATATATATAACACCTTCCCAAAGTCTTGCGAAATATTCTCATCGCGTCATCATGCGAACCGGTTCCCGCTAGCAGTGAAACAGGATGCGTGCGTCACACAGATAAATTGTTTAATTTTCAAATAACATTTCAAAAAAACTATTTTTTTTGTTTTACAATACCTGTCTATAATAATTCTGCGTTAATTGCGCCTATCGAACCACGTAAATTTGAACAAGACACAATTTACGTGGTTCGATAGGCGAAATTTACGCAAAACACACAATAAATACGGCATCCGTGAAACTTGAAATGCTTTTGAAACGGAATTTAAATATATAAATATATATAATATAGAATATATATGTTCTATTCTGTATATTTGGAAAAAAAAATGTATAAGACTATTTAACATATAGAGTATAGTTTCCTAGTTATAACATAACTTTATAGGGATATTTTCTAATAAAAAGCGATTTATTTAAAAGCATATAGTAAAGGTGTAAATTTTTAAAGTCTAGAGACAGAATTGAAATTTTAGAAGCTTCTGTAAAAAAAACTTGTCGAGCCTGGAAACTTGAAATTCAATTTCAAAAAAAAAAAAAAAAAAATTTTTTTTTTTTTTGAAGAGCGTTTAAATTTTTCAAAGCTTCTCAGACCAGTCCAATATTGGCTCCGTATTATGTCTTTTTCATATTTTCATTTCTATGTTGCTTTTCCATTTCTTAATTTCTATTAGTTTTTTCGTATTTTCATTTCTCTGTTGACTGGTTTTTTTTCTTCAGAAGAAGCGTTTAAAGTTTTTCAAAGCTTCTCAAACCAGTCCAATATTGGCTCTTTTATATATATATTTGTGTTCTTTTAAAAAAAGAAAGTTTGCGTGTGTGTTTTTTTTTTTTTGTCCAAAGTCTTGCGAAATCCTTATCGCGTCATCATGCGAACCGGTTCCAACTGCCCCGCTATTACAGAAATAGGATGCGTGCGTCACACAGATAAAATAAACGACCTCGCTATTACTGAAACAGGATGCTTGCGTCACACAGATAAGATTAAGGGGCGTGTGTCACGGGTATATATAGGGAGGATAAACGCGTCTGTGATCATTCAGACTGCTACTGCTACTACTGTCTCACGCTCTCTCTCTCTCTCTTCTCCTCTCTCTCGACTGTTCAACTCTACCATGGCTGCCGGACTTATTGCTGTAGATTTCGAAGGATATCGGAACAACTACGGCGAGTTTGTTGTGAAGGAGCTAGCCTACAGGAACGTCTACAACGATAATCACGGGCGGTGGACGTTCCAGCCACCGCACGAGTTTACTTTGCTGCAACCTCGCCGTCAGCTTGAAAACAAATGGATAAAATAAACAGAGATGCTGTTGAATGGGAGAAAGGAGATGTGCCGTATTCCTCGTTAGAGGTAATTGTTGACTTTTTCACTGCAATCAGCAAGAACGTTTTTGTGAAAGGTTCGGAAAAAAAACAATTTTTCGAAATGATATCAAGAAAAAAAGATGTCTTTATCGACATTGATAAAATTGACTCCACACCGATAGGCAATTAAGCTCATCAAGGTGCAGTGCCCGGAGCACACCCATTTTACGCCTTTTTGTGCAGGGAACAAAAGTGGAGGCACTTGCACATTTATTATTCCAAAACGAAGTAGACGTAATGTAAATTTGTCCATTTTGTACATCATTCTGTTTGTAAATATCTTTGTATATATCATTCTTTTTTTTGTAAATTTGTGCATCATTCTTTTTTGTAAATATGTTTGTAAATATATAGTTTTTTGTGTAAATATGTCTGTTTGTAAATAAATGAGAAAAAAAAAAGAAAAGACACATGCAAAGAGATTTTTGTTTTTCTCTTTGCGTGTGTCTTTTCTTTTTTTTAAAAAAACAAGTATAGATCCATTATTGGCCCTCAAGAGTCATCATATTTTTGATATTTAAGTTCTTTTTCATTTTGAGCGATAAGCATTATAGTGTCCATATAGATTGATTAATTTAAAATGAAATCTTTAAAGTGAATCGATCAGATGACGTGTGCTCGTTAAATGTCGAGTGAAACTTGGAAAAAAAATATATATAATGGTTGGTATTAAGCCATGGGGAGTAAAGAAAAAAAAGTTTCGAGCCATGAAAAGTTTTGTAATGTTTAGAATCTTTTATAGCTATGGAAAAGTTTGAAGATTCTAAAAAAAAAACTTGTCGACCTGGAAAACTTTAAACGCTTTACGAGAAGATAATGTATATAAAAAGTACATACCTCAAAATAGGAGATGTTAAACTTTACTAGATAATACACGTAATGAAATTTTAGAAGCTTCTGTAAAAAAAAACTTGTCGAGCCGTGAAACTTGAAATTCAATTTCAAAAAAAAAAAAAAAAAAAATTTTTTTTTTTTTTTAGTCTTGATTCTAAAATTCTCATTTCGTGTATTATCTAATATCAAACTCGTCGTAAAGTGTAATATATTCTTATTCTTAACAGTTGATGAAATTAAGACTATATGGTAATGTAAACATTAACCATACCTCAGCCCCTCTCCTATTGAGGTATAAACTTTTTTTTTTCTATACCTCTCTTTATTATGTATTTCTATTGTCTTTTGAATTTACAAAAACTCTGAGATTTCTTTAAAAAAAAGAACTTTACACAAACGTTCCTTCAATTAGTTTGGTAAATTGTCGACTGACTGTTGCCTTAAAGTATAAATTCTCAATTTTACTTGCAAAAAAATTTGGGGAAATGGGTTTGGGTTTGTTTAATCTAAAAAGAAATTAATGAAACAAAAACGCCCTTTTGCACCCTTTTAGTTTTTTTTATCTAATTTCAAAATATGATAAAAATTTTACCGGGGCAAATAATTCTAGAATTTTAGAATTTTATTTCAAAGAGAATGAGTACATCCCAAAAAATTTGTTTTAAAAAAAAAGATGAATTTAACGGTTTTTGATAACTGTGTGTTTTTTAATCAAAAAAATTTTTTAAGGGTTTTAATCTGTAGGCAAACAATTCCGCAATTTTGGGAATTTTTTCAAAGCAAAAATTTTAATTCATTTTTTAAAAAAGATCAAATTAACTTTTTTTTTGCTCCCTTTGTTTTTTTAAAAAAATTTTTTAAAAATTTTATTTTTAAAAAAAATTAAATTAAAAATTTTTTTAATATTAATTTTATTATATTTTTATATCGATTCGTGTAGGGGTTTTGGAAAAGCAGAAAAAAAAAACCCCCCCCTAAAAAAATAAACTTTTTGGTTACCCCACATTAAAAAGGTTCGAAAAATTTACAAACTTAAACATTATTTGGTAAGTTTTAATCTGAAAAAATATCTATTTTTTTTTCCCAGGGGGTTTTTTCTTTTTTTGAAATTGTGTAAATTAAGAATATTGCAGATAATATTACAAACCTTTTAAAAAAGAAAGAGAGTAAAAATATAATAAAAAAAGTAACATAACCTTTTTTCAAAATTTTATTAGGGGTTTAATGTTTACTTCCCAAAACCGTTAAAGAATATTTAAAGATTTTTGGTTTAAAAATTTTAAACCCTCCGATTTTGGATTACTTTTAATCCCTTTTTGAAAGTGTAATGTATCTGAAATTTTAAAATTTTCAAGACCCCAAAAACTTGATTTTTCGATAAAAAACGTTAAAACCCATGATGAACTTGAACCCTTAAATAACGGAAATTTCCAAATTCGAGAATAGATTTCCCGCTTGAATATACAAAAAAAAACCGGAAAAAATTATTTCTTTTTTGTTGAAATAAAAAATCGAGATTTTAAAAGAACTTCAAATTTCAAACTAATTGAAGGACGTTTGTGTAAATCAAAGAATCTTTTTTTAAATTCAAAAGACAATAGAAATACATAATAAAGAGAGGTATAGAAAAAAAAAAGTTTATACCTCAATAGGAGAGGGGCTGAGGTATGGTTAATGTTTACATTACCATATAGTCTTAATTTCATCAACTGTTAAGAATAAGAATATATTACACTTTACGACGAGTTTGATATTAGATAATACCGAAATGAAAATTTTAGAAGCAAGTTCTAAAAAAAAAAAAAAAAAAAATTTTTTTTTTTTTTTTTTTTTGAAATTGAATTTCAAGTTTCACGGCTCGACAAGTTTTTTTTTACAGAAGCTTCTAAAATTTCATTACGTGTATTATCTAGTAAAGTTTAACATCTCCTATTTTGAGGTATGTACTTTTTATAAAACATTATCTTTTTTTCGTAAAGCGTTTAAAGTTTTCCAGGCTCAAACAAGTTTTTTTTTTAGAATCTTCAAACTTTTCCATAGCTATAAAAGATTCTAAACATTACAAAACTTTTCATGGCTCGAAACTTTTTTTTCTTTACTCCCCATGGCTTAATACCAACCATTATATATATTTTTTTTCCAAGTTTCACTCGACATTTAACGAGCACACGTCATCTGATCGATTCACTTTAAAGATTTCATTTTAAATTAATCAATCTATATGGACACTATAATGCTTATCGCTCAAAATGAAAAAGAACTTAAATATCAAAATATGATGATTCTTGAGGGCCAATAATGGATCTATATTTGTTTTTTTAAAAAAAAGAAAAGACACACGCAAAGAGAAAAACAAAAATCTCTTTGCATGTGTCTTTTCTTTTTTTTTTCTCATTTATTTACAAATAGACATATTTACACAAAAAACTATATATTTACAAACATATTTACAAAAAAAAGAATGATGCACAAATTTACAAAAAAAAGAATGATATATACAAAGATATTTACAAACAGAATGATGTACAAATTTACAAAATGTCTATTTCGTTTTGGAACAACAAATGTGCTAGTGCCTCAACTTTCGTTGCTGCACAAAAAGGCGTAAAATGAGTGTGCTCCGGGCACTGCACCTTCATGAGCGGTAATTGTCCTATCGGTGTACAGTCTATTATATCAATATCTATAAACACATCTTTTTTTCTCGATATCATTTCGAAAAATTGTTTTTTTTTCTGATCCTTTTACAAAAACGTTTTTGCTGATTGCAGAAAAAAAGTCAACAATTACCTCTAACGAGGAATACGGTACATCTCCTTTCTCCCATTCAACAGCATCCCTGTTTACCTTTATCCATTTGTTTTCTAGCTGACGGCGAGGTTGTAGTAAAGTAAACTCGTGCGGTGGCTGGAACGTCCACCGCCCGTGATTATCGTTGTAGATGTTCTTGTAGGCTAGCTCCTTCACAACAAACTCGCCGTAGTTGTTACGATAGCCTTCGAAATCCACAGCAATCAGTCCGGCAGCCATGGTAGAGTTGAACAGTCAGAGAGAGAGAGAGAGAGAGAGAACGAGCGTGAGACAGTAGTAGCTGTAGCAGTCTGAATGATCACAGACGCGTTTATCCTCCCTATATATACCCACACACGCCGTGACGCAAGCATCCTGTTTCAGTAATAGCGAGGTCGTTTATTTTATCTGTGTGACGCACGCATCCTATTTCTGTAATAGCGGGGCAGTTGGAACCGGTTCGCATGATGACGCGATAAGGATTTCGCAAGACTTTGGACAAAAAAAAAAAAAAACAGTCAACAGAGAAATAAAAATATAAAAAAAAGACATAATAGAAATACGGTGCCAATATTGGACTGGTCTGAGAAGCTTCTGTAAAAACTTTAAATGCTTCTTTGAAAAAAAAAAAAACCAGTCAACAGAGAAATGAAAATACGAAAAAGACGTAATAGAAATTAAGAAATGGAAAAGTCAACATAGAAATGAAAATATGAAAAAGACATAATACGGAGCCAATATTGGACTGGTCTGAGAAGCTTTGAAATTGAATTTCAAGTTTCACGGCTCGACAAGTTTTTTTTTTTTTTTTTTTTTTTTTTTTTTTTTTTTTTTTTTACAGAAGCTTCTAAAATTTCAATTCTGTCTCTAGACTTTAAAAATTTACACCTTTACTATATGCTTTTAAAGAAATCGCTTTTTATTAGAAAATATCCTTATAAAGTTATGTTATAACTAGGAAACTATACTCTATATGTTAAATAGTCTTATACATTTTTTTTTTCCAAATATACAGAATAGAACATATATATTTCTATTTCCATTTCCTATTATATATATATTAAATTCCGTTTCAAAAGCATTTCAAGTTTCACGGTTGCCGTATTTATTGTGTGTTTTGCGTAAATTTCGCCTATCGAACCACGTAAATTGTGTCTTGTTCAAATTTACGTGGTTCGATAGGCGCAATTAACGCAGAATTATTATAGGCAGGTATTGTAAAACAAAAAAAAAATAGTTTTTTTAAAAAATGTTATTTGAAAAATTAAACAATTTATTTGGGAAACACTCTTATCTGTGTGACGCACGCATCCTGTTTCACTGCTAGCGGAAACCGGTTCGCATGATGACGCGATGAGAATATTTCGCAAGACTTTGGGAAGGTATATATATATAGAGAGAGAGAGAGACGCGAGAGAGAGAGAGCACGTCGTCGTCGACTAGAGAGCTTTTCTGCGATCATGAATACTTGTCCTCATTTCCAAGATTATATCGACGAAGTGGACGGCATGAACAATTCCATCCGTAAAATGTACGCAGTCCTCGCTTCAAAATTGGTACGAGCAGCTGCGGCACCGGGATCGCGTAGGTTTCCGATGGTTTTACAAGACACGAAAATGGCGGCCGAACTATTGTGTTATACAATCAACAGGTGCCGGGAAAATATGCTGAAAGATCTGACACTGAATCTCGAATCGATAAAGTGTAACTACTGTGACAAAATTATCCCGGATACGGAAAATCGTTTAATTTCAAAATTTTGTACGTTGAGATTATTGTTAAATATATTGGACGAATTGAAAAAGGACTGCAGCAAAGGTCACAGAGATGCTGAATGGATAGACGAATATGATAAAATTATAAACAATGTATAAAAAAAAACACAACTATGGAGCCAATATTGGACTGGTCTGAAAAGCATTGAAAAAAACTTGATTGAGGAGCTTTTGTAAAAAAAAAAAAAAACTTGTCGAGCCTGGAAAACTTTAAACGCTTCTGAATTTTTTTTTTTTTTTTTTAAATAGAAGCTTATAAAGCTCTCAGGCTCGACAAGTTTCAATTCTGTCTAGATTTTAAAAATTTCAATTCTGTCTAGATTTTAAAAAATTTACATCTGTACTATATGCTGTTAAAGAAATGCTTTCTTTTAGAAAATATCTCAATAAAAGTTTGTTATAACTAGGAAACTATACTCTGTATGCTAAATTCTCCAAATATACAGAGTAGACCATTTCTATATATATATTTCTATCTCTAATATATTTCTCTTTTATCTCTAATATATTTCTCTTTCTATTCTATATCAAATTCTATTTCAAAAAAAAAAAAAAAAAAATATATATATATATATATATATATATATATATATTTTTTTATTTTTTTTTTTTTTTTTTAAAGCGTTTTAAAGTTTTCCAGGCTCGACAAGTTTTTACAGAAGCTTCTAAAATTTCAGTTCTGTATTTGATTTTAATATTTCCACCTTTATTATATACTTTTAAAATATATTCTATAGGCTGAATAATCTTATAAATTTTCCAAATATGCCAACAGATTAGACCATTTATTTTCATTTTCTTAAGAATGTATTCCAAAACATCTTTAAAGTGGTTTACAATTTCTTCTTTTTCATCCAGTCAGCTAACTTTTTTTCCTCCATCTAAATGATGCCCTAGTGATTTTTAGAAATACTTTGTTTTACAATTTTCTTCTTTTTTCACCCAGTCAGCTAACTTTTTCATTTTCTTATGAATGTATTCCAAAACGTCTTTAAAGTGGTTTACAATTTTTTTCTTTTTCATCTAGTCAGTCAACTCATTTCTATCTAAATGATATGCCGTAGTGATTTTTAGAAATACTTTGTTTTACAATTTTCTTTTCTTTTTCACCCCAGTCAGTAACTCATTTCTATCTAAAGGATATACCGTAGTGATTTTTTTTAGAAATACTTTGTTTTACAATTTACCGTTATAGTTTCTAGTAGACACTCTGCGTTAATATTTTTTTTTTCCAAATTTTTTAAGGTTGAAAGTAATTTTTAAACGATTCACGAGCTATACGTTAACATGAAAAAGTCTTTAGTGATCCGTAGTCAGCCAACTCTTTTCCCATCTAAAGGATATATGCCGTAGTGATTTAGAAATACTTTAAAAGTGAATGGATATAGGTTTCCTTTTTCTTTTTCACATAGTCAGCTAACTTTTTTACCATCTAAAGGATATGTCGTAGTGATTTTTTAGAAATACTTTGTTTTACAATTTACCGTTATAGTTTTTTTTTTTTAGTAGACACTCTGCGTTAATATTTTTTTTTCTAAATTTTTAAAGTAATATTTAACGATTCACGAGCTATACGTTAACATGAAAAAGTTTTTAGAAATTGTTTTTTGTAGAGTATCCAGAAAGGAATTGTAAAGTATAATGTAAATTCATAAAAGAAAATTGAAATAGATTTATATAATATAAAGAATTTTGGTTAAATATTACCGATAACAATAAAAAAATGACAATATTTCTGTGAATAAAAAACAACGTTTAGATTTAGACAATGTACAAGACAATTTAGGCGGGAGGAAAAAAAACTTACCTCGAACGAGAATCTGTAAATTGAAATGGACAGAGACTTATACTTGCTTTTTCCAAAAAAAAAAAAATTTTTTTTTTTTTTTTTCGCTATTACAGATTCTCATTCAAGGTAAGATTTTTTTTCCTCAAGATTTAAACAACTGTCTGTGTCAACATCATAAATTAAACATTATATATGAATGGTAAAAAAAAAAGAAACATTTATTACCAAGATATCAAAATACAAAAACTTGTTTATAGGTATAGAGCCAATATTGGCTCTGTACTTGTATTTTTTTTAAAAAAAAGAGAGAAAGAGAAGAAAAAAAAAGATCTTTTCTTTTTTTTTTTTCTTCTCTTTCTCTCTCTCTCTCTTTTTTATTAAAAATATACATACACATTTTGTTCAGTTTCTTTTACCGAAACTAAATTATTTCTCCGCGGAATCATAATCATATGAGAGTGAGTTCCTCCAATGTTATGCACCATTTCCGCATGTACCTTTTTCATAAAGTTCGTCACGTCCTTCCCTGTTTTCTGTATACTGCCTATAAAGACAGGATGTTGCCAACACGGTTGCAAACTTTTGTAATCCACCATCATGGCAGTATCATCATCGTCCGCTGCTGTAGTAGTAGTAGTATCCATTTCTTCTTCTTCTTCTTCTTCTCGCCGGATCTATCGTACAGAAAGGAAGAGGAGGAATCGGTGGCAAAAAGTCGTCGTCAGTCGTCGTAAGCAAATCGTCGGCATTATTAGAAGAAGGAGGTGGCGTAGGTGGTAACAACAAAGAGTCTTGGTAATAAGTAGGAGGCGGCACATAGTCGTGGTCGTGGTCGGCACTATTACGATGATGAGGAGGAGGAGGTGTAGGTGGCAACGTATCTTCATCATCATCATCATCATTTTCTTCTTTCACGGAAGCAGGAAGCAAAGACAAATCCTTTTCGGCAGTCCCGTTGACGAATTTGCTGCAGCAGGATAATAAATGTAGACCGTTTTGCATTTTCTTCCCTACTGGCCACGAGAAGCATCTGCACCACACGCAGTGATGAAGAACATGGTGCACATTTTTCATATGTCGCTCCAGATCTATTATGGAAAAAGATTTATTGCAGTCGTGACAACGGACAAATATGTATTTCTTTATTCCGTTTAAGAAACTTGCGGTACTCGTCGTAATAATCCATCTCTCTCTCTAGATGAAAAGGACTAAACTGAAAAACATTTTCGACTCGGCTCATTTATATACACGCTCCCGCCAAGGTCTCCACGAGGCCATCACGTGCGTTTCCTTTTCCGTTTACTTTTGATGCACGAGGCGATCACGTGTTCCGAGACGACGCACTCGCTTGTTTACTTTACCCAGAGGCTGAATCATTGTCGTCGTCATCCGCTTTTCGCAGTTTGCTTTTTTTCTCGCTTTAATTGCGTCCACGAGTTTTTGTTGTCGTTTCAGACATTTTCCGTATTCTTCTTTCCAACAAGAAATGGGTTTATCGGGAAAATAGCTTTTGTCGAAACATTTCACGACCAATGCCTTCCACAACACGACGTCGATTTCGCTACACAAATTCGGATGACTCGTTTCAAATTCCAGTATAGTCTTTTCCGTGCAAAATTTTGTTTTCAATTCGGGAATGAAATGATAAAAGTCTACCGTTCCACGTAACTGTAAATGATTCGGTAGCAACGAAACAATTTTGTTTCTGGTCAGTTGATAGAGATTACAACGAATCGAACAATTTTTTCTTTTCGGCAGGTTTACCGGTATAAAGACGGGTTTTTCCATAGACTCTGAGCATGATGAAGAATAAACTTGAAAAGACACATTGAGGGGGGGGGAAAGAAAGCCGTGTGAAAAACTTTATAAGCTTCAAGAAAAAAAAAAAAAATATTTTTTTTTTTTTTTTTTTTTCACGGCTTATAAAGTTTTTCCAGGCTCGACAAGTTTTTACAGAAGCTTATAAAGTTTCAATTCTGTCTCTAGAATTTAAAAATTTACATCTATACTATATGCTTTTAAAAATATCTTTTTATTAGAAAAATATCCCTATAAAAGTTTGTTATAACTAGGACTTTATATTCTGTATGCTAAATAGTCTCATAAATTTTCCAAATATACAGAGTAGACCATATATATTTCTATATTTCTCTTTCTATTTATATATATTAAATTCTATTTCTAAATTCAGATTTTGTTTAGATTTTAAAATTTCCACCTTTATTATATACTTTTAAAAATATCTTTTTATTAGAAAATATCCCTATAAAAGTTTGTTATAACTAGGAAACTATACTCTATATGCTAAATAGTCTTATAAATATTTCTATGGGAGACCTTATTTTTATCTTTTTTACCATTTTCTCTTTCTATTATATATATTAAATTCTATTTCTTGAAAAAAAAAAAAAATTTTTTTTTTTTTTTTCCGAAGCTCTTATAAAGTTTTCCAGGCTCGACAAGTTTTTAGTCTTATAAATGTTTTCCCCCCCCCTCCTCTCCAGAGTATATTAAACAACAGCCCATTTCCTACCCGCTGTAACATTAAATGCGTCGAGAAACGTTTTTTTGTTTTTTTTCCTTGTACGCGCGCTCGCAGTTGAACGGTTTGACCTTGTTTCGCGCGCGTGTGTATATATATAAAAGAGAAACGCGCTCTCTCGTTGCATTTCCATTCGTCTCTCCAGCATCAGAACTATGGAGCAGTACATGTTTTTACCGGAATATGGTCGCTCGTCAGTCCAAGCAAATGTCTCTGATTTACTGTCATTTGTGTAAAGTCCTACTTTTGCCGACGGATATGGAAAGACATATGAAAAATATTCACAGAGTGAACCATCTTCGGACATGCGTCTGGTGCCGGACTTTTTCGTGGCCCGTCGGTACAAAAATGCTTCGAGGAGAACATTTAATCAGTTGTTATAAAGAATACGTTTATCAATGTTCGAACCCCGCCGCCCCACCGCCATCTGCAACAATCGACCCGAGGAACTTGTCGAAATAGTGATGCCAGAAACCCCTTATCCTCCTCCTGCTGCTACTGCCGATCACGTCGACGAAATGGAAATTGATGCCGAGGAAGTCAAGGTGGAAATGGATTTTCAAGTGGATTCTTTTGCCGAGCCTCTTTCAGACTCTTTTGCCGTGCCTACAGATTCTTTTGCCGTGCCTAATTCTTTTGCCGTGCCTACAGATCTTTTGCCGTGCCTATTGACTCTGTTGCTGTGCCTACAGATTCTTTTGCCGAGCCTCCTACTGACTGTTTTGCAGAGCATACAGACTCTTTTACTGTGCCTACTGATTCTGTTGTCGTGCCTACTGATCTGTTGTCGTGCCTACAGACTCTGTTGTCATGCCTACAGACTCTCTTGTAGTGCCTACTGACTGTTTTTCCGTGCCTACTGACGAAAATCAACCCAAAATGGACAAAATACTTTACCAATGTATAGTCGATAACTACAAGGCAGGTAATGAATTTACGATAAACAATGTTAAAGACATTTACCCTAAGCTTATCCAAAGCAAAATTGGAAAAATTGTAAATTGTATCGAGATTGAGAGAAAAAACGAAAACTTTGCATTTCATGCAAGGGAGGAAAGGTTATGTATATATTTTTAAATTAATAAATGTTTTTTTTAACCCAGTCAACTAACTTTATATTGATATTCTAATCTTTTTATTTAAAAAAAAAAAAAACTGTGAATGGAAACGAGTTAAAAAAATCTTATTGATTTTGTAAAGATGTCCACAAACTTTGTATTGACATTCTAATCTTTTTTTTCCCCTATTAAAATAATAATTCAAAGTTTTTAACCTGAAATTTGAAAAAACTTTGTATTGACATTCTAATCTTTTTTTCCCTATTAAAGTAATAATTTAAAGTTTTTAACCTGAAATTAAAAAAAAGCTTATAAACCTCTAGTTTTACTTTCAGCACATGAATAAACTTAAATAACTGTTTTTCTCCCCCTTCTGGTTATGTCTCACAAACTTTGTATTGGCATTCTAATCTCGTTTTTTTTTAAAAAAAATCTATTTAAAATTTTGTCTTTACAATTCCGTCCATAAACTTTGAATTGGCATTCTAATCTTTCTTTTTTTTCAAAAAAATTGTCAACTATATATATATATATCAATATTGGACATGCTTTTTTTAAAAAAAACATACAATTTTATTCAATAATATACATACAATTTTTTTTCAGTCACAATGTAAAAAAACATTCCGTCGCTATTTTTAACCGCAAGCATATGCGTATGATTGCCGTTTACATTTTCTACAACAGTTGGAAAAAAATTGTCTTTAAATTTAATAATGAGTCCTTTATCACCTGTTTCACACCGCTTTTCGCTCGTCCCAAACTTGACGGAATGTTCCGTGCAGCACATGTAGGCGGCCTCACTTTGATGATGAGTCTCCTCCTCCTCCTCACAAGTGGAAGAAGTAGGCATCGGTTCACTTTGATGATGAGTCTCCTCCTCCTCACAAATAGGCATCGGTTCGATGGCTTGATGATGATGAGGCATCGGTTCCCGCCGTTGATAATGAGTCTCCTCCTCCTCACAAGTGGACGAAGTAGGCATTTCGATGGCTTCACGTTGATGATGCGTCATTTCGATGGCTTCCCGATGAGTGAAAGATGGAGGCACGTCTCCGCGATAATGTTTCTTTAGATACATTTGGGAACAAGTCGTCAAATGTTCGGCATGAAGCATTTTTTTTCCGACGGGCCACTTGAAATTTTTGCACCAAATACATAATCGAAGATGGTCGAGCCGATGTTTCGTCTTCATATGCTTTTCGAAACCGACTGGCGAAAGCATACTGTTGCACAGGTCACATTCGACCGATACTTTTTTAGCTTGACGGCAAAGAAAATTGCGGTAAACGTTGTAATCCATAATGTAGCACGCACACACAGAGAGAGCAGAGAGCTTGCGTCTGATAGAAACGGAGAGAGAGAGAGAGAGAGCGATCTGCTTTTTAAAGCAAAATTCCGCGATATTGAGTTCAGTGGGCGTGTAAACACATAAAGTAATTGGATGATTGGACGTTACGTTCGGTGGGCGTGTAAAAAGATAAACACAAAGTAATTTGATGATTGGATACGTTTCTCGAGGAGAAAAAAGCCAAGACTTGAAAAAAAAAAAAAAAAATTTTTTTTTTTTTTTTTTTCAAAACCTAGCAGCTTTAAAGTTCCACGTCTCGCAACGTTTTCTCATATTCATATCCCTCTTTCTTCTCGAGTGTTTAAAAAAAAAATCTTTTTTCGACAACACGACATGGAGGATTCTACCGCCGTATCGGATGCTTCCCAACAACAACAAGTTCCGTATTCGCCGTCCCAAGTACCGTATTCACCTTCTCGAGTTCCGTATTCACCGTTTTGTGGATCCGATATAGAATTGCAAGTTCCGTATTCGCCTTACAATCCTAAACAAACTCTATATTCGCCGTATGTGGCATCGACAGCAGCAGCAGCAGAAGCAGAAGAAGAAGAATAAAGGTCGAGAAAGACATCCTCAGCCGTATAAAAAGTATAAATCTTATATGAATACACGTAAAAATGTTTTAATCCCATGTCATACGTGTGGAGAACTGTGCAAGGTGAAAGATTACGAATCGCATTCCCATTTGCAACACGGTATAAATCCGGCCCTACGATGCGTATGGTGTCGTGGTAATTATTCGTGGCCCAGATTCCAAAAAATGAAAAATGCACATCATCTCTTTGAATGTTTCAAGAATAATATGACAGACAACAACGACAATAACGGCTCGTCGTCGTTGTCGTCGCCTGCAAAGAAATGGTTAGAAAATGATATCGGAAAACTCACCGTGGTCATTGACTGTTTGGAAATGATGAAAACGGAGAAATTGAACCTGCTGCAAAAAAGGTATCACGTTTGAAGATGATGTAAGCAATCCTAGATACCTAAAAAAAAAAAAAAAAAAAATTTTTTTTTTTTTTTTTTTTTGAAATTGAATTTCAATTTACAGGCTCGACAAGTTTTTTTACAGAAGCTTCTAAAATTTCAATTCTGTCTCTAGACTTTAAAAGAATTTTAACAAAATTCTTTTTTCCCAAAATTGGGAAAAATGAAGCAATTGAACACTAAATATTTTTTTAAAAATCTATTTTTGTGCTGGAAAAATCGGCCGCCTTTAGTTATGTTTAAATCTTGTTTTAAAAGAATTTTAACAAAATTCCTTTTTTCCTAAAATTGGGAAAAATGAAGCTATTGAACACTAAATATTTTTTTAAAAATCTATTTTTATGCTCGAAAAATCGGTCGCCTTTAGTTATGTTTAAATCTTGTTTTAAAAGAATTTTAACAAAATTCCTTTTTCCTAAAATTGGGAAAAATGAAGCAATTGAACAGTAAATATTTTTTTAAAAAATCTATTTTTGTGCTGGAAAAATCGGTCGCCTTTAGTTATGTTTAAATCTTGTTTTAAAAGAATTTTAACAAAATTCCTTTTTCCTAAAATTGGGAAAAATGAAGCTATTGAACAGTAAATATTTTTTAAAAATCTATTTTCGTGCTGGAAAAATCGGCCGCCTTTAGTTATGTTTAAATCTTATTTAAAAGAATTTTAACAAAATTCCTTTTTCCTAAAATTGGGAAAAATGAAGCTATTGAACACTAAATATATTTTTAAAAATCTATTTTTGTGCTGGAAAAATCGGCCGCCTTTAGTTATGTTTAAATCTTGTTTTAAAAGAATTTTAACAAAATTCCTTTTTCCTAAAATTGGGAAAAATGAAGCAATTCAACACTAAATATTTTTTTAAAAATCTATTTTTATGCTCGAAAAATCGGCCGCCTTTAGTTACGTTTAAATCGAGTTAAAAAAGAATTTTAACAAAATTCCTTTTTCCTAAAATTGGGAAAAATGAGCAATTGAACAGTAAATATTTTTTTAAAAAATCTATTTTTGTGCTGGAAAAATCAGCCCCTTTAGTTATGTTTAAATCGAGTTAAAAAAGAATTTTAACAAAATTCCTTTTTCCTAAAATTGGGAAAAATGAAGCAATTGAACAGTAAATATTTTTTTAAAAATCTATTTTTGTGCTGGAAAAATCGGCCGCCTTTAGTTATGTTTAAATCTTGTTTTAAAAGAATTTTAACAAAATTCCTTTTTCCTAAAATTGGGAAAAATGATGCTATTAGACACTAAATATTTTTTTAAAAATCTATTTTTGTGCTGGAAAAATCGGCCGCCTTTAGTTATGTTTAAATCTTATTTTAAAAGAATTTTAACAAAATTCCTTTTTCCTAAAATTGGGAAAAATGAAGCAATTCAACGCTAAATATTTTTTTAAAAATCTATTTTTATGCTCGAAAAATCGGCCGCTTTAGTTACGTTAAATCTTGTTTTAAAAGAATTTTAACAAAATTCCTTTTTTCCTAAAATTGGGAAAAATGAAGCTATTAGACACTAAATATTTTTTTAAAAATCTATTTTTGTGCTGGAAAAATCGGCCGCCTTTAGTTATGTTTAAATCTTAGTTTTAAAAGAATTTTAACAAAATTCCTTTTTTCCTAAAATTGGGAAAAATGAAGCTATTAACACTAAATATTTTTTTAAAAATCTATTTTTGTGCTGGAAAAATCGGCCGCCTTTAGTTATGTTTAAATCTTATTTTAAAAGAATTTTAACAAAATTCCTTTTTTCCTAAAATTGGGAAAAATGAAGCTATTGAACACTAAATATTTTTTTAAAAATCTATTTTTATGCTCGAAAAATCGGTCGCCTTTAGTTACGTTTAAATCTTGTTTTAAAAGAATTTTAACAAAATTCCTTTTTCCTAAAATTGGGAAAAATGAAGCAATTGAACGTAAATATTTTTTTAAAAATCTATTTTTATGCTCGAAAAATCGGCCGCCTTTAGTTACGTTTAAATCTTATTTTAAAAGAATTTTAACAAAATTCCTTTTTCCTAAAATTGGGAAAAATGAAGCTATTAACACTAAATATTTTTTTAAAAATCTATTTTTATGCTGGAAAAATCGGTCGCCTTTAGTTATGTTTAAATCTTTTTTAAAAGAATTTTAACAAAATTCCTTTTTCCTAAAATTGGGAAAAATGATGCTATTAGACACTAAATATTTTTTAAAAAATCTATTTTTGTGCTGGAAAAATCGGCCGCCTTTAGTTATGTTTAAATCTTGTTTTAAAAGAATTTTAACAAAATTCCTTTTTCCTAAAATTGGGAAAAATGAAGCTATTAACACTAAATATTTTTTAAAAAATCTATTTTTGTGCTGAAAAATCGGCCGCCTTTAGTTATGTTTAAATCTTGTTTTAAAAGAATTTTAACAAAATTCCTTTTTTTCCCAAAATTGGGAAAAATGAAGCAATTCAACGCTAAATATTTTTTTAAAAATCTATTTTTTGCTGGAAAAATCGGCCGCCTTTAGTTATGTTTAAATCTTGTTTTAAAAGAATTTTAACAAAATTCCTTTTTCCTAAAATTGGGAAAAATGAAGCAATTAACACTAAATATATTTTTAAAAATCTATTTTCGTGCTGGAAAAATCGGCGCCTTTAGTTATGTTTAAATCTTGTTTTAAAAGAATTTTAACAAAATTCCTTTTTCCTAAAATTGGGAAAAATGAAGCAATTGAACGCTAAATATTTTTTTAAAAATCTATTTTTGTGCTGGAAAAATCGGCGCCTTTAGTTATGTTTAAATCTTATTTTAAAAGAATTTTAACAAAATTCCTTTTTCCTAAAATTGGGAAAAATGAAGCAATTAAACACTAAATATTTTTTTAAAAATCTATTTTTGTGCTGGAAAAATCGGCCGCCTTTAGTTATGTTTAAATCTTGTTTTAAAAGAATTTTAACAAAATTCCTTTTTTCCTAAAATTGGGAAAAATGAAGCAATTGAACACTAAATATTTTTTTAAAAATCTATTTTTGTGCTCGAAAAATCGGCCGCCTTTAGTTAGTTTAAATCAGTTAAAAAAGAATTTTAACAAAATTCCTTTTTTCCTAAAATTGGGAAAAATGAAGCAATTGAACGCTAAATATATTTTTAAAAATCTATTTTCGTGCTGGAAAAATCGGCCGCCTTTAGTTATGTTTAAATCTTGTTTTAAAAGAATTTTAACAAAATTCCTTTTTCCTAAAATTGGGAAAAATGAAGCAATTCAACGCTAAATATTTTTTTAAAAATCTATTTTTATGCTCGAAAAATCGGCCGCCTTTAGTTATGTTTAAATCTTGTTTTAAAAGAATTTTAAATAAATTCCTTTTTCCCAAAATTGGGGAAAATGAAGCAATTGCACATGCAATGAGTCTTTGCCACTTTTCAAAACTTGTCGAGTGTCTTTGAAGATTTTAGAAACTTCAGAAATTTTTTTTTTTTTTTTTTTGTGAAGTTTCTAAAATCTTCAAAGACACTCTTTGCTTTAAAACTAGACAACATTTCCTATCCGCCTTAAATTAAATTTGTCCTTGCTTTCTGGAAAAAAAAAGAAATCATCGTCTCAGCCCATTTCCTACCCGCCGTAACATTAAATGAGAAAAAAGTATTTTTAGTTTGTGTTTTTTTTTTTTTTTTTTTTTTTTTTTTTTTTTTTTTTTTTTTTTTTTTTTTTTTTTTTTTTTTTTTTTTTTTTTTTTTTTTTTTTTTTTTTTTTTTTTTTTTTTTTTTTTTTTTTTTTTTTTTTTTTTTTTTTTTTTTTTTTTTTTTTTTTTTTTTTTTTTTTTTTTTTTTTTTTTTTTTTTTTTTTTTTTTTTTTTTTTTTTTTTTTTTTTTTTTTTTTTTTTTTTTTTTTTTTTTTTTTTTTTTTTTTTTTTTTTTTTTTTTTTTTTTTTTTTTTTTTTTTTTTTTTTTTTTTTTTTTTTTTTTTTTTTTTTTTTTTTTTTTTTTTTTTTTTTTTTTTTTTTTTTTTTTTTTTTTTTTTTTTTTTTTTTTTTTTTTTTTTTTTTTTTTTTTTTTTTTTTTTTTTTTTTTTTTTTTTTTTTTTTTTTTTTTTTTTTTTTTTTTTTTTTTCAAAGTCTTGCGAAATCCTTATCGCGTCATCATGCGAACCGGTTCCAACTGCCCCGCTATTACAGAAATAGGATGCGTGCGTCACACAGATAAAATAAACGACCTCGCTATTACTGAAACAGGATGCTTGCGTCACACAGATAAGATTAACGGGGCGTGTGCGCGTCACAGCGTGTGTGGGTATATATAGGGAGGATAAACGCGTCTGTGATCATTCAGACTGCTTCTGCTACTACTGTCTCACGCTCTCTCTCTCTCTCTGACTGTTCAACTCTACCATGGCTGCCGGACTTATTGCTGTAGATTTCGAAGGATATCGGAACAACTACGGCGAGTTTGTTGTGAAGGAGCTAGCCTACAGGAACATCTACAACGACAATCACGGGCGGTGGACGTTCCAGCCACCGCACGAGTTTACTTTGCTGCAACCTCGCCGTCAGCTTGAAAACAAATGGATAAAGATAAATAGAGATGCTGTTGAATGGGAGAAAGGAGATGTACCATATTCCTCGTTAGAGGTAATTGTGGACTTTTTCACTGCAATCAGCAAGAACGTTTTTGTGAAAGGATCAGAAAAAAAACAATTTTTCGAAATGATATCAAAAAAAAAAAGATGTCTTTATCGACATTGATAAAATTGACTCCACTCCTATACTGCAATTACCGCTCATGAAGGTGCAGTGCCCAAAGCACACCCATTTCACACCATTTTGTGCGACGACAAAAGTGGAGGCACTTGCACATTTATTATTCCAAAAGGAAGTAGACATTTTGTAAATATGTTTGTAAATATATAGTTTTTTGTGTAAATATATCTGTTTGTAAATATATATAGTTTTTTGTGTAAATATGTCTATTTGTAAATAAATGAGAAAAAAAAAAAGAAAAGACACATGCAAAGAGATTTTTGTTTTTCTCTTTGCGTGTGTCTTTTCTTTTTTTTTAAAAACAAGTATAGATCCATTATTGGCACTCAAGAGTCATCATATTTGATATTTAAGCTCTTTTTCATTTTGAGCGATAAGCATTATAGTGTCCATATAGATTGTTTAATTTAAAATGAAATCTTTAAAGTGAATCAATCAGATGACGTGTGCTCGTTAAATGTCGAGTGAAACTTGGAAAAAAAATATATATATAATGGTTATTGTTAATATATACATATATAAAAGCCATGGGCAGTAATAAAAAAAAAAAAAAAAGTATCGAGCTATGAAAAGTTTTGGAATGATTAGAATCTTTTATAGCTATGGAAAAGTTTGAAGCTTCTAAAAAAAAAAAAAAAAACTTGTCGAGCCTGGAAAACTTTAAACGCTTTACAAGAAATTAACGCTTTACAACAAGATAATGTATATATAAAAAAAGTACATACCTCAAAATAGGAGATGTTTACATTACTATATCATAATATTTAGATATGTTAAACTTTACTAGATAATACACGTAATGAAATTTTAGAAGCTTCTGTAAAAAAAAAAACTTGTCGATCCGTGAAACTTGAAATTCAATTTAAAAAAAAAAAAAAAAAAATTTTTTTTTTTTTTTTCAAAGAAGCATTTAAAGTTTTCCCTGGCTCTAAAATTTTCATTTCAGGTATTATCTAATATCAAACTCGTCGTAAAGTGTAATATATTCTTATTCTTAACAGTTGATGAAATTAAGACTATATGGTAATGTAAACATTAACCATACCTCAGCCCCTCTCCTATTGAGGTATAAACTTTTTTTTTTCTATACATCTCTTTATTATGTATTTCTATTGTCTTTTGAATTTACAAAAACTCTGAGATTTCTTTAAAAAAAAGAACTTTACACAAACGTTCCTTCAATTAGTTTGGTAAATTGTCGACTGACTGTTGTCTTTAAAGTATAGATTCTAAATACTTGCAAATTTGAAATGGGTTTGGTGTATAAAAAGAAAAATGAAACAAAAACGGTTTTTTGCTCCCATTGTTTTTTTTTATCCAATTGTTAATGTCGGGGCAAATCAATTCTCGCAATTTTGGAATCTATTTCAAAGCAGAATGTGTCCTCCAATATTTTTTTAAAAAGAGATGATAACGGTTTTTGCTCCCGTGGTTTTTTTCATATTCAAGTAGGGTTAATGCCTGGGCAAATCAATTCTCGCAATTTTGGAATCTATTTCAAAGCAGAATGTGTCCTCCATTATTTTCAAAAGAGACGATAACGGTTTTTTTGCTCCCGTGTTTATATATATATATTCAAGTAGGGTTGACAGCAGAAACCCCCCCCCCCTAATTATAAACATGGTCACCCATTTCAGTCGACCATTTACAAACTTCATTATCATGTAAAGTTTTTAAAAAATATCGATATCCAGGGTTTTTTTTTTTTTGAAATATGTCATAAGAATATTTAGATATATTACACTTTACAAGAAGAGATGTATATAAAAAAAAGAGTACATACCTCAAAACAGGAGAGGTTAATGTTTACATTACCAACCGTTAAGAATATTTAGATATGTTAAACTTTACGCGACGAGTTTGATTAGATAATACATGAAGTGAAACTGTAATGAAATTTTAGAATCAAGACAAAAACTTGAATCGAAAAAAAACGTTAACATGAAACTTGAATGATAACGGTTTCCCAATCTGATAGAATTCCGCTTGATAACGAAAAAATGGCAATATTTCTGTGAATAAAAAACGTTTAGATTTAGACAATGTACAAGACAATTTAGGTGGGGGAACTTAAATCGAACGAGAATCTGTAAATTAAAATGGACAGAAACTTATACTTGGTTTTTTTTATTAAAAAAAAAAAAAATTTTTTTTTTTTTTTTTCCAAAGGCTAGCAGCTTTTAAAAAGATCCGAGAGACTATTTTTTCATTTACATTGAAAAAAAGAGATGGCAGATTTAGTTCTTCATCCGTCGAGTTTAGAATTGGAACAATTTGAAAAAGAGTATTATCGACCAACGACTCCTCATCTTCTACCTCCAAAAGAAAATGATCACGTATTTATAGAATTGAAACGTTTGCAAAACCATTTGCTTGCACCGCAATTTGAATTTTTGCAACAAGATAGGGACACAACGTCTGAATTTCAGATAATGTACCACAACGTACAATCTCTGCCTAAATATTACAGAGTCTTACGAGCCGATTTTTGTTACATGAACAGCGACGTATTGTTGTTTGTAGAAACACGGACGGTCGAGAGCGATAATTACGAATTACCCAATTTCTTTCTGGCAGCACATATCCCGAACGAAACTGAACTTCGAAATCCGACGGGTATTTGTGTTTATGTGAGGGATTATCTGAAAACGAAAATTGAATCATTCACAATAAAAAACTATAACCTTGGAATACATATCGCAGGCATCGTTATCAAAAATAAACTATGTATAGCCGTTATATATGCAAAACCGGGCAGGAAAGACAGCGACGTATTAAGAATAATTAAAAAGTTTGTCGATGATTATAATATGAAAATTATACTTTTCGGAGATTTCAATATCAATCTTCATCCGAAAAAAAGAGGAGAAAGAGGAGAAAAATTTATCGACATTTTAAGAAATTTTTGCAAGTTACATCTACGGACGAATCCAGAACAAACGACAACACGACAGAAAACAACGATCGATGCTGTATTCTCAAATTTCGAAATGAAAAGGCCACCGGGAGTTTATGACAGCTCGTACAGCGATCATGTGCCGTTGTATGCTAAATTGTCTTGTACATTGTCTAAATCTAAACGTTTTTTATTCACAGAAATATTGCCATTTTTTCGTTATCAAGCGGAATTCTATCAGATTGGGAAACCGTTATCATTCAAGTTTCATGTTAACGTTTTTTTTCGATTCAAGTTTTTGTCTTGATTCTAAAATTTCATTACAGTTTCACTTCATGTATTATCTAATCAAACTCGTCGCGTAAAGTTTAACATATCTAAATATTCTTAACGGTTGGTAATGTAAACATTAACCTCTCCTGTTTTGAGGTATGTACTCTTTTTATTATATACCTCTCTTCTTGTAAAGTGTAATATATCTAAATATTCTTACGACATATTTCAAGAAAAACCCCCTGGATAAACATTTCTATCGATATTTTGAAAACTTTACATGATAATGTAGTTTGTAAAATCGTCGACTGAAATGGGTGTCCATGTTTATTATTAGGGGGGGTTTTTTTTCTGCTGTCAACCCTACTTGAATATTTAAAAAAAAATAATGGAGGACACATTCTGCTTTGAAATAGATTCCAAAATTGCGAGAATAGATTTGCCCCGGCATTAACCCTACTTGAATATTAAAAAAAAAAAACCACGGGAGCAAAAACCGTTATCGTCTCTTTTTTGAAAATAATGCTTTGAAATAGATTCCAAAATTGCGAGAATTTATACTTTAAGGCAACAGTCAGTCGACAATTTACCAAACTAATTGAAGGAACGTTTGTGTAAAGTTCTTTTTTTTAAAGAAATCTCAGAGTTTTTGTAAATTCAAAAGACAATAGAAATACATAATAAAGAGAGGTATAGAAAAAAAAAAGTTTATACCTCAATAGGAGAGGGGCTGAGGTATGGTTAATGTTTACATTACCATATAGTCTTAATTTCATCAACTGTTAAGAATAAGAATATATTACACTTTACGACGAGTTTGATATTAGATAATACACGAAATGAGAATTTTAGAATCAAGACAAAAAAAAAAAAAAAAAAAAATTTTTTTTTTTTTTTTTTTTGAAATTGAATTTCAAGTTTCACGGCTCGACAAGTTTTTTTTTACAGAAGCTTCTAAAATTTCATTACGTGTATTATCTAGTAAAGTTTAACATCTCCTATTTTGAGGTATGTACTTTTTATATACATTATCTTCTCGTAAAGCGTTTAAAGTTTTCCAGGCTCGACAAGTTTTTTTTTTAGAATCTTCAAACTTTTCCATAGCTATAAAAGATTCTAAACATTACAAAACTTTTCATGGCTCGAAACTTTTTTTTCTTTACTCCCCATGGCTTAATACCAACCATTATATATATTTTTTTTCCAAGTTTCACTCGACATTTAACGAGCACACGTCATCTGATCGATTCACTTTAAAGATTTCATTTTAAATTAATCAATCTATATGGACACTATAATGCTTATCGCTCAAAAGGAAAAAGAACTTAAATATCAAAAATATGATGACTCTTGAGGGCCAATAATGGATCTATATTTGTTTTTTTAAAAAAAAGAAAAGACACACGCAAAGAGAAAAATAAAAATCTCTTTGCATGTGTCTTTTCTTTTTTTTTTCTCATTTATTTACAAATAGACATATTTACACAAAAAACTATATATTTACAAACATATTTACAAAAAAAAAAGAATGATGCACAAATTTACAAAAAAAGAATGATATATACAAAGATATTTACAAACAGAATGATGTACAAATTTACAAAATGTCTATTTCGTTTTGGAACAACAAATGTGCTAGTGCCTCAACTTTCGTTGCTGCACAAAGAGGCGTAAAATGAGTGTGCTCCCGGGGAAATGCACCTTCATGAGCGGTAATTGTCCTATCGGTGTACAGTCTATTATATCAATATCTATAAACACATCTTTTTTTCTCGATATCATTTCGAAAAATTGTTTTTTTTCTGATCCTTTTACAAAAACGTTTTTGCTGATTGCATAAAAAAAGTCAACAATTACCTCTAACGAGGAATACGGCACATCTCCTTTCTCCCATTCAACAGCATCCCTGTTTACCTTTATCCATTTGTTTTCTAGCTGACGGCGAGGTTGTAGTAAAGTAAACTCGTGCGGTGGCTGGAACGTCCACCGCCCGTGATTATCGTTGTAGATGTTCTTGTAGGCTAGCTCCTTCACAACAAACTCGCCGTAGTTGTTACGATAGCCTTCGAAATCCACAGCAATCAGTCCGGCAGCCATGGTAGAGTTGAACAGTCAGAGAGAGAGAGAGAGAGAGAGAGAGAACGAGCGTGAGACAGTAGTAGCTGTAGCAGTCTGAATGATCACAGACGCGTTTATCCTCCCTATATATACCCACACACGCCGTGACGCAAGCATCCTGTTTCAGTAATAGCGAGGTCGTTTATTTTTATCTGTGTGACGCACGCATCCTATTTCTGTAATAGCGGGGCAGTTGGAACCGGTTCGCATGATGACGCGATAAGGATTTCGCAAGACTTTGGACAAAAAAAAAAAAAAAAACAGTCAACAGAGAAATGAAAATATAAAAAAAAGACATAATAGAAATACGGTGCCAATATTGGACTGGTCTGAGAAGCTTCTGTAAAAACTTTAAATGCTTCTTCTGAAAAGAAAAAGAAAAAAAAAAAAAAAAAAAAAAAAAAAAAAATTTTTTTCTTTATGTTTTTTTTTTTTTTTTTTTTTTTTTTTTTTTTTTTTTTTGTGAAAAAATTTAATTTCAAGTTTCACGGAAATGCTACAAGTTTTTTTTTTTTTACAAAAGCCCCTTTTTTTTTAAAATTTCATTACGTGTAGGTTTTTTCGTAAATTTCGCCTATTGAACCACGTAAATTGTGTCTTGTTCAAATTTACGTGGTTCGATAGGCGCAATTAACGCAGAATTATTATAGGCAGGTATTGTAAAACAAAAAAAAAATAGTTTTTTTTATGAAATGTTATTTGAAAATTAAACAATTTATCTGGGAAACACTCTTATCTGTGTGACGCACGCATCCTGTTTCACTGCTAGCGGGAACCGGTTCGCATGATGACGCGATGAGAATATTTCGCAAGACTTTGGGAAGGTATATATATATAGTAGAGAGAGATCGCGCGAATAGAAGAGCTTTTCTGCGAATCATGAATACTTGTCCTCATTTCCAAGATTATATCGACGAAGTGAAAACGCAATGAACTTCCAATCCGAATACGAGCCTCCTTTTGTACATTCAATGGCACTCGGTTTATTTCCATTTTTTCAAGAAGACGCCTATGGTTTCAACAACAGTAAAATTATGCTGGCTGAACGTCCAATGATTTCATGTACATTTCCGATAGGAAATCGTTTAATTAAATTTTGTAGTTAGATATTGTTAAAAATTACAATCAAATAAGGCTCGGCAGCCATATAGGTTACACAGAGAGTAGAATGGAGAGAATATAGTAGAATATATCAGTTAAAAATGAATCACAATCTTTGACTCAATATTGGCACATGGTTAGAATGCTGTGTAAACAAAACGCATCACTTTTCAAGAAAGCGAGTCTGAACTTTAACGCACGAATTTATTTCTGTAATAGCAAGCTTAAACTTCAGTGCGCGATAAGATTTTGAAATTTGACAAAGTTTAAAATTTCAAATCTTCTATTTTAAAGAATACATAATATCTGTTGAATAGTTTATATAGAAAATATCAAGAAGAAGGTCTGTTGAACTATGGAAAGCTTTATTAAATGCTTATTTCCAAATAACAAAAAAATATATTTTACTTTATATATATCTGACTTTCCAATAAAGCTATTTTCCATAAAGTTCTTTAAAAAAAAAAAATCATTATATTCATATATTAGTATTGAAAATCTAGGTTCATTTTTTGGTTTCGAACTAAGTTTTATCTTTGTTTCAAAATTTCATTCTTTTGTTTTAATTTCAAAAATACAATGTATTTTTTATCAAATTGGACTTCTTACTGATTCGTTATAATTTTCAAATATACCTTAAATATTCAAATTTTGCTCTAAAAGATTCAAAGACGCTATAAAGGAGAAAGACTTTTGGCAATAGAAACTTCTTTTCCATCATAAATGATGCTGAGCATTGAGAAATACTGACAAATATGCATTAAATATTTTGACATTGTATCAGTTACTATGAATGTATTCGAAACGTACAGTGGTTTGAAAAGTCCACAGCATAAACATCTAACGACATTGCGTAGGATCTAAGCTTCATGTTTTTAAGCATTTCCAACAAAGTCGAAAAGACAAAACGCCTGTCTATTCTCATCTATTCAAATTTAGACAATTTTTGAAGGCAAAAATATGCCCTGCACTTGAGCAGAATACGGAGCAATATTGGACTGGTCTGAGAAGCTTTGAAAAATGAATTTCAAGTTTCCGGCTCGACAAGTTTTTTTTTTTTTTTTTTTTTTTTTTTTTTTTTTTTTTTACAGAAGCTTCTAAAATTTCAATTCTGTCTCTAGACTTTAAAAATTTACACCTTTACTATATGCTTTTAAAGAAATCGCTTTTTATTAGAAAATATCCTTATAAAGTTATGTTATAACTAGGAAACTATACTCTATATGTTAAATAGTCTTATAATTTTTTTTTCCAAATATACAGAATAGAACATATATATTTCTATTTCCATTTCCTATTAATATATATATTAAATTCCATTTCAAAAGCATTTCAAGTTTTCACGGTTGCCGTATTTATTGTGTGTTTTGCGTAAATTTCGCCTATCGAACCACGTAAATTGTGTCTTGTTCAAATTTACGTGGTTCGATAGGCGCAATTAACGCAGAATTATTATAGACAGGTATTGTAAAACAAAAAAAAAAAAAATAGTTTTTTTTAAAAATGTTATTTGAAAAATTAAACAATTTATTTGGGAAACACTCTTATCTGTGTGACGCACGCATCCTGTTTCACTGCTAGCGGAAACCGGTTCGCATGATGACGCGATGAGAATATTTCGCAAGACTTTGGGAAGGTATATATATATATATGAGAGAAGACGCGAGAGAGAGAGAGAGCACGTCGTCGTCGACTAGAGCTTTTCTGCGATCATGAATACTTGTCCTCATTTCCAAGATTATATCGACGAAGTGGACGGCATGAACAATTCCATCCGTAAAATGTACGCAGTCCTCGCTTCAAAATTGGTACGAGCAGCTGCGGCACCGGTATCGCGTAGGTTTCCGATGGTTTTACAAGACACGAAAATGGCGGCCGAACTATTGTGTTATACAATCAACAGGTGCCGGGAAAATATGCTGAAAGATCTGACACTGAATCTCGAATCGATAAAGTGTAACTACTGTGACAAAATTATCCCGGATACGGAAAATCGTTTAATTTCAAAATTTTGTACGTTGAGATTATTGTTAAATATATTGGACGAATTGAAAAAGGACTGCAGCAAAGGTCACAGAGATGCTGAATGGATAGACGAATATGATAAAATTATAAACAATGTATAAAAAAAACACAACTATGGAGCCAATATTGGACTGGTCTGAAAAGCATTGAAAAAAACTTGATTGAGGAGCTTTTGTAAAAAAAAAAAAAAAAAAAATTGTCGAGCCTGGAAAACTTTAAACGCTTCTGAATTTTTTTTTTTTTTTAATAGAAGCTTATAAAGCTCTCAGGCTCGACAAGTTTCAATTCTGTCTAGATTTTAAAAAATTTCAATTCTGTCTAGATTTTAAAAAATTTACATCTGTACTATATGCTGTTAACGAAATGCTTTCTTTTAGAAAATATCTCAATAAAAGTTTGTTATAACTAGGAAACTATACTCTGTATGCTAAATTCTCCAAATATACAGAGTAGACCATTTCTATATATATATTTCTATCTCTAATATATTTCTCTTTCTATCTCTAATATATTTCTCTTTCTATTCTATATCAAATTCTATTTCAAAAAAAAAAAAAAAAAATATATATATATATATATATATATATATTATATATATATTTTTTTTTTTTTTTTTAAAGCGTTTTAAAGTTTTCCAGGCTCGACAAGTTTTTACAGAAGCTTCTAAAATTTCAGTTCTGTATAGATTTTAATATTTCCACCTTTATTATATACTTTTTAAAATATATTCTATAGGCTGAATAATCTTATAAATTTTCCAAATATGCCAACAGATTAGACCATTTATTTTCATTTTCTTAAGAATGTATTCCAAAACATCTTTAAAGTGGTTTACAATTTCTTCTTTTTCATCCAGTCAGCTAACTTTTTTCCCTCCATCTAAATGATGCCCTAGTGATTTTTAGAAATACTTTGTTTTACAATTTTCTTCTTTTTTCACCCAGTCAGCTAACTTTTTCATTTTCTTATGAATGTATTCCAAAACGTCTTTAAAGTGGTTTACAATTTTTTCTTTTTCATCTAGTCAGTCAACTCATTTCTATCTAAATGATATGCCGTAGTGATTTTTAGAAATACTTTGCTTTACAATTTTCTTTTCTTTTTCACCCCAGTCAGTCAACTCATTTCTATCTAAAGGATATACCGTAGTGATTTTTTTTAGAAATACTTTGTTTTACAATTTACCGTTATAGTTTCTAGTAGACACTCTGCGTTAATTTTTTTTTTTTCCAAATTTTTTAAGGTTGAAAGTAATTTTTAAACGATTCACGAGCTATACGTTAACATGAAAAAGTCTTTAGTGATCCGTAGTCAGCCAACTCTTTTCCCATCTAAAGGATATATGCCGTAGTGATTTAGAAATACTTTAAAAGTGAATGGATATAGGTTTCCTTTTTCTTTTTCACATAGTCAGCTAACTTTTTTACCATCTAAAGGATATGTCGTAGTGATTTTTTAGAAATACTTTGTTTTACAATTTACCGTTATAGTTTTTTTTTTTTTTTAGTTGACACTCTGCGTTAATATTTTTTTTTCTAAATTTTTAAAGTAATATTTAACGATTCACGAGCTATACGTTAACATGAAAAAGTTTTTAGAAATTTTATTTTGTAGAGTATCCAGAAAGGAATTGTAAAGTATAATGTAAATTCATAAAAGAAAATTGAAATAGATTTATATAATATAAAGAATTTCGGTTAAATATTACCGATAACAATAAAAAAATGACAATATTTCTGTGAATAAAAAACAACGTTTAGATTTAGACAATGTACAAGACAATTTAGGCGGGAGGAAAAAAAACTTACCTCGAACGAGAATCTATAAATTGAAATGGACAGAGACTTATACTTGCTTTTTCCAAAAAAAAAAATTTTTTTTTTTTTTTTTTTTTTCGCTATTACAGATTCTCATTCAAGGTAAGATTTTTTTTTCCTCAAGATTTAAACAACTGTCTGTGTCAACATCATAAATTAAACATTATATATGAATGGTAAAAAAAAAGAAACATTTATTACCAAGATATCAAAATACAAAAACTTGTTTATAGGTATAGAGCCAATATTGGCTCTGTACTTGTATTTTTTTTAAAAAAAAGAGAGAAAGAGAAGAAAAAAAAAGATCTTTTCTTTTTTTTTTTTTCTTCTCTTTCTCTCTCTCTCTCTTTTTTATTAAAAATATACATACACATTTTGTTCAGTTTCTTTTACCGAAACTAAATTATTTCTCCGCGGAATCATAATCATATGAGAGTGAGTTCCTCCAATGTTATGCACCATTTCCGCATGTACCTTTTTCATAAAGTTCGTCACGTCCTTCCCTGTTTTCTGTATACTGCCTATAAAGACAGGATGTTGCCAACACGGTTGCAAACTTTTGTAATCCACCATCATGGCAGTATCATCATCGTCCGCTGCTGTAGTAGTAGTAGTATCCATTTCTTCTTCTTCTTCTTCTTCCGCCGGATCTATCGTACAGAAAGGAAGAGGAGGAATCGGTGGCAAAAAGTCGTCGTCAGTCGTCGTAAGCAAATCGTCGGCATTATTAGAAGAAGGAGGTGGCGTAGGTGGTAACAACAAAGAGTCTTGGTAATAAGTAGGAGGCGGCACATAGTCGTGGTCGTGGTCGGCACTATTACGATGATGAGGAGGAGGAGGTGTAGGTGGCAACGTATCTTCATCATCATCATCATCATTTTCTTCTTTCACGGAAGCAGGAAGCAAAGACAAATCCTTTTCGGCAGTCCCGTTGACGAATTTGCTGCAGCAGGATAATAAATGTAGACCGTTTTGCATTTTCTTCCCTACTGGCCACGAGAAGCATCTGCACCACACGCAGTGATGAAGAACATGGTGCACATTTTTCATATGTCGCTCCAGATCTATTATGGAAAAAGATTTATTGCAGTCGTGACAACGGACAAATATGTATTTTTCATTCCGTTTAAGAAACTTGCGGTACTCGTCGTAATAATCCATCTCTCTCTCTAGATGAAAAGGACTAAACTGAAAAACATTTTCGACTCGGCTCATTTATATACACGCTCCCGCCAAGGTCTCCACGAGGCCATCACGTGCGTTTCCTTTTCCGTTTATTTCGATGCACGAGGCGATCACGTGTTCCGAGACGACGCACTCGCTTGTTTACTTTACCCAGAGGCTGAATCATTGTCGTCGTCATCAGCTTTTCGCAGTTTGCTTTTTTTCTCGCTCTAATTGCGTCCACGAGTTTTTGTTGTCGTTTCAGACATTTTCCGTATTCTTCTTTCCAACAAGAAATGGGTTTATCGGGAAAATAGCTTTTGTCGAAACATTTCACGACCAATGCCTTCCACAACACGACGTCGATTTCGCTACACAAATTCGGATGACTCGTTTCAAATTCCAGTATAGTCTTTTCCGTACAAAATTTTGTTTTCAATTCGGGAATGAAATGATAAAAGTCTACAGTTCCACGTAACTGTAAATGATTCGGTAGCAACGAAACAATTTTGTTTCTGGTCAGTTGATAGAGATTACAACGAATCGAACGATTTTTTTTATCGGCAGGTTTACCGGTATAAAGACGGGTTTTCCCATAGACTCTGAGCATGATGAAGAATAAACTTGAAAAGACACATTGGGGGGGAAAAAAAAGCCGTGTGAAAAGCTTTTTTAAAGCCGTGAAAAAAAAAAAAATTTTTTTTTTTTTTTTGAAGCTTGAGGTGAAATTTTTACAGAAGCTTCTAAAAGTTTCAATTCTGTCTCTAGACTTTAAAAATTTACATCTATACTATATGCTTTTAAAAATATCTTTTTATTAGAAAAATATCCCTATAAAAGTTTGTTATAACTAGGACTCTATATTCTGTATGCTAAATAGTCTCATAAATTTTCCAAATATACAGAGTAGACTTAAAATTTCTATATATTTCTATATTCTCTTATATATTTTATTATTAAATTCTATAAAATTCCCCTATTATAACTCTTTAAATTCTTTTCTATTAGACTCCTATCAAATTCTAGTTCATATATATTTCTATATTCTCTTTCTATTATATATATTAAATTTATTTCTAAATATCAGGTACATAGATTTAATTTTTAAAATTTATATTTTCTCTACCTTTATTATATATATATTAAATTTTTTTAGTATCTTTTTATTTTAAAATATCCACTTAAAATATTATATAAAATTATATCTTTTCTATATATAAATACCCTATAAAATTTGTTATAACTAGGAAACTATACTCTGTATGCTAAATAGTCTTATAAATTTTCCAAATATAGCAGAGTAGACCATATATTTATATTTCTTATATATATTTCTATTTGTCTTATATATCTCTTTCCATTTTCTCTTTCTATTATATATATTAAATTCTATTACTTGAAAAAAAAAAAAAAAAATTTTTTTTTTTTTTCGAAGCTCTTATAAAGTTTTCCAGGCTCGACAAGTTTACAGATAGTCTTATAAATGTTTCCCCCCCCCTCCTCTCCAGAGTATATTAAACAACAGCCCATTTCCTACCCGCTGTAACATTAAATGCGTCGAGAAACGTTTTTTTTTTTTTTTTCCTTGTACGCGCGCTCGCAGTTGAACGGTTTGACCTTGTTTCGCGCGCGTGTGTATATATAAAAGAGAAACGCGCTCTCTCGTTGCATTTCCATTCGTCTCTCCAGCATCAGAGCTATGGAGCAGTACATTTCTTACCGGAATATGGTCGCTCGTCAGTCCAAGCAAATGTCTCTGATTTACTGTCATTTGTGTAAAGTCCTACTTTTGCCGACGGATATGGAAAGACATATGAAAAATATTCACAGAGTCAACCATCTTCGGACATGCGTCTGGTGCCGGACTTTTTCGTGGCCCGTCGGTACAAAAATGCTTCGAGGAGAACATTTAATCAGTTGCTATAAAGAATACGTTTATCAATGTTCGAACCCCGCCGCCGCCACCGCCATCTGCAACAATCGACCCGAGGAACTTGTCGAAATAGTGATGCCAGAAACCCCTTATCCTCCTCCTGCTGCTACTGCCGATCACGTCGACGAAATGGAAATTGATGCCGAGGAAGTCAAGGTGGAAATGGATTTTCAAGTGGATTCTTTTGCCGAGCCTCTTTCAGACTCTTTTGCCGTGCCTAAAGACTTTTGCCGTGCCTACAGATTCTTTTGCCGTGCCTATTGACTCTGTTGCTGTGCCTACAGATTCTTTTGCCGAGCCTCCTACTGACTGTTTTGCAGAGCATACAGACTCTTTTACTGTGCCTACTGATTCTGTCTGTCGTGCCTACAGACTCTCTTGTAGTGCCTACTGACTGTTTTTCCGTGCCTACTGACGAAAATCAACCCAAAATGGACAAAATACTTTACCAATGTATAGTCGATAACTACAAGGCAGGTAATGAATTTACGATAAACAATGTTAAAGACATTTACCCTAAGCTTATCCAAAGCAAAATTGGAAAAATTGTAAATTGTATCGAGATTGAGAGAAAAAACGAAAACTTTGCATTTCATGCAAGGGAGGAAAGGTTATGTATATATTTTTAAATTAATAAATGTTTTTTTTAACCCAGTCAACTAACTTTATATTGATATTCTAATCTTTTTATTTAAAAAAAAAAAAAACTGTGAATGGAAACGAGTTAAAAAAATCTTATTGATTTTGTAAAGATGTCCACAAACTTTGTATTGACATTCTAATCTTTTTTTTCCCCTATTAAAAGTAATAATTCAAAGTTTTTAACCTGAAATTTGAAAAAAAACTTTGTATTGACATTCTAATCTTTTTTTTCCCCCTTATTAAAGTAATAATTTAAAGTTTTTAACCTGAAATTTGAAAAAAAAGCTTATAAACCTCTAGTTTTACTTTCAGCACATGAATAAACTTAAATAACTGTTTTTCTCCCCCTTCTGGTTATGTCTCACAAACTTTGTATTGGCATTCTAATCTCGTTTTTTTTTAAAAAAAAATCTATTTAAAATTTGTCTTTACAATTCCGTCTCATAAACTTTGATTGGCATTCTAATCTTTCTTTTTTAAAAAAATGTCAACTAATATTATATCAATATATATACATACAATTTCCTTTTTAAAAAAAACATACAATTTTATTCAATAATATACATACAATTTTTTTTCAGTCACAATGTAAAAAAACATTCCGTCGCTTTTTTAACCGCAAGCATATGCGTATGATTGCCGTTTACATTTTCTACAACAGTTGGAAAAAAATTGTCTTTAAATTTAATAATGAGTCCTTTATCACCTGTTTCACACCGCTTTTCGCTCGTCCCAAACTTGACGGAATGTTCCGTGCAGCACATGTAGGCGGCCTCACTTTGATGATGAGTCTCCTCCTCCTCCTCACAAGTGGAAGAAGTAGGCATCGGTTCACTTTGATGATGAGTCTCCTCCTCCTCCTCACAAATAGGCTTTCGGTTCGATGGCTTGATGATGATGATGAGGCATCGGTTCCCGCCGTTGATAATGAGTCTCCTCCTCCTCACAAGTGGACGAAGTAGGCATTTCGATGGCTTCACGTTGATGATGCGTCATTTCGATGGCTTCCCGATGAGTGAAAGATGGAGGCACGTCTCCGCGATAATGTTTCTTTAGATACATTTGGGAACAAGTCGTCAAATGTTCGGCATGAAGCATTTTTTTTCCGACGGGCCACTTGAAATTTTTGCACCAAATACATAATCGAAGATGGTCGAGCCGATGTTTCGTCTTCATATGCTTTTCGAAACCGACTGGCGAAAGCATACTGTTGCACAGGTCGCATTCGACCGATACTTTTTTAGCTTGACGGCAAAGAAAATTGCGGTAAACGTTGTAATCCATAATGTAGCACGCACACACAGAGAGAGCGAGAGCTTGCGTCTGATAGAAACGGAGAGAGAGAGAGAGAGCGTCTGCTTTTTAAAGCAAAATTCCGCGATATTGAGTTTAGTGGGCGTGTAAACACATAAAGTAATTGGATGATTGGACGTTACGTTCGGTGGGCGTGTAAAAAGATAAACACAAAGTAATTTGATGATTGGATACGTTTCTCGAGGGAGAAAGAATGCCAAGACTTGGGGAAAAAAAAAAAAAAAAAAATTTTTTTTTTTTTTTTTCAAAACCGAGCAGCTTTAAAGTTCCACGTCTCGCAACGTTTTCTCATATTCATATCCCTCTTTCTTCTCGAGTGTTTTTAGTTTAAAAAAATCTTTTTTCGACAACACGACATGGAGGATTCTACCGCCGTATCGGATGCTTCCCAACACAACAAGTTCCGTATTCGCCGCCGCCGATTCATCGGATGTTGCTGCCCAACAACAACAACAAGTTCCGTATTCGCCGTCCCAAGTACCGTATTCACCTTCTCGAGTTCCGTATTCACCGTTTTGTGGATCCGATATAGAATTGCAAGTTCCGTATTCGCCTTACAATCCTAAACAAACTCTATATTCGCCGTATGTGGCATCGACAGCAGCAGCAGCAGAAGCAGAAGAAGAAGAAAATAAAGGTCGAGAAAGACATCCTCAGCCGTATAAAAAGTATAAATCTTATATGAATACACGTAAAAATGTTTTAATCCCATGTCATACGTGTGGAGAACTGTGCAAGGTGAAAGATTACGAATCGCATTCCCATTTGCAACACGGTATAAATCCGGCCCTACGATGCGTATGGTGTCGTGGTAATTATTCGTGGCCCAGATTCCAAAAAATGAAAAATGCACATCATCTCTTTGAATGTTTCAAGAATAATATGACAGACGACAATAACGGCTCGTCGTCGTCGTCATCGCCTGCAAAGAAATGGTTAGAAAATGATATCGGAAAACTCACCGTGGTCATTGACTGTTTGGAAATGATGAAAACGGAGAAATTGAACCTGCTGCAAAAAAGGTATCACGTTTGAAGATGAGCAATCCTAGATACCTAAAAAAAAAAAATTTTTAAAAAAAAAAATAAATTTTTTTTTTTTTTTTTTTTCGAAGCTTATAAAGTTTTCCAGGCTCGAGACAAGTTCTTACAGAAGCTTCTAAAATTTCAATTCTGTCTCTAGACTTTAAAAATTTTAACAAAATTCTTTTTTCCAAAATTGGGAAAAATGAAGCAATTGAATAAATATTTTTTAAAAATCTATTTTTGTGCTGGAAAAATCGGTCGCCTTTAGTTATGTTTAAATCTTTTTTAAAAGAATTTTAACAAAATTCCTTTTTTCCTAAAATTGGGTAAAAATGAAGCTATTGACACTAAATATTTTTTTAAAAATCTATTTTTGCTGAAAAATTCGGCCGCCTTTAGTTATGTTTAAATCTTTTTTAAAAGAATTTTAACAAAATTCCTTTTTCCTAAAATTGGGAAAAATGAAGCAATTAACCTAAATATTTTTTTAAAAATCTATTTTTGTGCTGAAAAATCGTCGCCTTTAGTTACGTTTAAATCTGTTTAAAAGAATTTTAACAAAATTCCCTTTTTCCTAAAATTGGGAAAAATGATGCTATTGACAGTAAATATTTTTTAAAAATCTATTTTGTGCTGGAAAAATCAGTCGCCTTTAGTTATGTTTAAATCGCTTTAAAAGAATTTTAACAAAATTCCTTTTTCCTAAAATTGGGAAAAATGAAGCAATTCAACGCTAAATATTTTTTAAAAATCTATTTTTATGCTGGAAAAATCGGCCGCCTTTAGTCTATGATTTAAATCTTGTTTTACAAAGAAATTTTAACAAAATTTCTTTTTTTCCTAAAATTTTGAAAAATTTAAGCAATTGAACAGTAAATATATTTTTTAAAAATCTATTTTCGTGCTGGAAAAATCGGCCGCCTTTAGTTATGTTTAAATCTTGTTTAAAAGAATATTAAATAAATTCTCTTTTTCCCAAAAAATTGGGAAAAATGAAGCAATTGCACATGCTATGAGTCACGCACCGTCATGCACGTGCTCCTATCTAACACAAACATTTAATCATCTGAATTGACGTAAACATCTTCCGCCTTTTCCTTTTATGGCCTTCGAGAAGCTTCATTGACGTCACCGTCACGCACGTGCTCCTACCTAACGCAAACATTTCATCATCTTTCGCCTTCGAGAAGCTTCATTGACGTCACCATCCTCCCTATATATAAAAAGCACGCGCGAGGTCCCTCAGATTAGATTCATTCTGCTCTCGCTGCTTCACTAGTTACAACATGTGCTGTGAATTGTGCGCAAATATTTTAAAAGTACGCACAGCGTTTTCGACAAAATATGCTGATGTGGTTTATGATTTGAAAACAATCATGGATATACAGGATATATATACTGTCCAGTGCTACATGAGCGTGCTGGTTCATACTACAGAAAGCGCCCTTCGAGCCATAGAAAACAAACTGGAAAATCCTTTGCCGAGTGTTTCGTCGTCGCCGGATCCATGCCCGATCTGTCTAGCAACCCACCCGGGGTGTGACTGCATAAGGACTCTCTCCTGTTTACACAAATTTCATTCGGACTGCTTGTCCCGATGGACATACATAAATAAAACGTGCCCAATGTGCAGAAAAGCGATTGACCAAAACTATTTGCACTACTTGGATCAGAAGAACCAAATTGGTAACTTAAAATCATGGGTACAAGAGTTATCTGCATTGAGATTGGCAATTTCGACCACGAAATTAAAAGACGTTAAAAAAATGTACGAAATAGCAACAAAGTCGTGCGGCTTTACTTCAAAAGACGTGGAACAGGAGGAAGAAGAAGAAGACGACGACGACGAAAGAACAAGGCCCATACCTCCCTTACGAGGACTCGGAAGATAAAAGTCCTCGAGGACATTTTTTTCTAAATAATGTATTATATTTATGTGTATATATTGTAAATTTTTTTTGTAAATATCGAATAATGTTGTATTATATATATATATTGTAAATAAAATGCAGAAAGACACATGCAATGAGAAAAATATTTTTCTCATTGTGTGTGTCTTTTTTTTAAAAAATTCAAGTGTTTAGCCAATATTGGACTGTTTTAATGTAGAAAGACACATGCAATGAGACTTTTTCCACTTTTTAAAAAAAAATCAAGTTTAACCAATAATGGACTGACACATGCAATGAGTCTTTGCCACTTTTCAAAACTTGTCGAGTGTCTTTGAAGATTTTAGAAACTTCTGAAAAAAAAAAAAAAAAAAAAATTTTTTTTTTTTTTTTTTTTAATGGAAACCGTTATAAAATTCCACGCTTCGTTACTATCGGCTCTGTCTTTCAAACGTTTTCTTTTCCAAACTAAAACTGCTGCTCCTCCTCGACCATGGCTTCTTCTGTAGTCATTGATTTCGAAGGATTTAAATACGAAAATGATAACTTTGCAGTAAAAGAACTGGCTTTCCATGGAATTTTTGATAATCAGCATGGATTATGGACTTTTAAACCGCCACATTCATGGCATAAACTGTTACCCAAATATCGACACGTCAACGCTTGGTTGAAAGAAAGTCGACACAATATTGAATGGGAAGACGGAGAATTACCGTACAGTGAACTCGAAAAGATAGTTCAATGTCTCACGACGGCCTACAAGTACGTGTACGTCAAGGGATCCAAAAAAAGAGACTTTATAGAAAAATTGTCTGGAAAAAAAGTCCTGAATTTGGATAACATTGATTATACTTCATTAAGCAGATTGAAATTGAGAAAAATGTATTGCCCGCAACATCCGGCTCGTTTTCCATTTTGCGCATTGACGAAAGCAGAGGCACTCTCTCGTCTACTGTTTGAACTCGCCGAGAAGGAAAAAGAGGATTTTGAATGAAAAAAAAAAAAAAAATTTTTTTTTTTTTTTATACTACCAGTCTTGTCGTTATAAAACAACCTCCTTTTCGCATCTTTTCATATTTTTACCTCTCCTCCCTTCCCGTCTCGCACAACACACACACATCATGGATTATTCAAAACACTCGTCGTGTTTGAAAAATGTCTTGGACGACATGTTTCTCGAAGAATGTGAAGCCAACGATAACGAATACTTATCGTATCAAACTTTAAAATTACGTCTACTGGAAAAGACGGCTCGCGTTATCGACAAAAACCGTTGCTGGTCTTTATTATCGGATATTTTTAAATCTGCAAAATTCGTCAAAGTTCACATGGAATGTCAACAATTCCTGTCGTCCATTTACAGGAAAAACCGTTTCTTGTTCAACAACAACGATGAAAAAACGATCGTCGAAAAAGTATTGAGTGAGATTACGTCAAAATGATTTGATGAAATTGGCCAACGTTTTGAATAAAAAAACAGAATTGTCGTCCGAATTGCAACAATTGTTTGCGTCAGATAGACGGACACGAGAAAATGAAATTGATTTTAAAGGATTTGTCGAAAATTTAAGTTATCCCATGACCGTTCAAAATGTAATTTCGATCGATCCGATGGAATGTCACGTTAACGTGGTCAGAGAATTACATCATCGCTTAGTCGTCGTCGTCGTGTGTTTATGATATTATAAAATGTGCATTGAGCGATGACGACTACGATTGACGACGACGACTGCTGCTGCGCCGCCGAAAACAAGGAAATGATTGAATATTACAAGAATTGCGTTGATTATCATTTAAAAACATTAAAGGAAATGTGGCAACAACAAGATCAAAAAATGAAGAGGAAAAAAAAGAAATGTGATAACAAGACCACTACCAACAAGAGAATGAAACAACAACAACAAACAAAAGAAGAAATTGAAGCAGCAGCAGCTGCTAGTAGTAGAAGAAGAAAAAGAACAACAAGTCGAAGAACAAGAAGAAGAGGATAATTCAATCGGAGAAAAAAATGAAGAGTCGTCGAGTAGCAGCGGCAGCGAAGATGAGACTGGAGACGAATTGTAAAATTTTGAAAAAAAAAAAAAAAATTTTTTTTTTTTTTTTTTTTTTACGGCTAGCAGCTTTTAAAAAGAATCCGAGAGACTCTTTTCTCATTTACATTGTAAAAAAAGAGATGGCAGATTTAGTTCTTCAACCGTCGAGTTTAGAATTGGAACAATTTGAAAAAGAGTATCATCGACCAACGACTCCTCCTCTTCTACCTCCTGAACCGGTGCAAAAAACCGTATGTGTAGCCGAAAATACTTCGTACGAACAATTTCAATGGTTGATGCGAGATGAATTACAAAGAGAAAAGAAAATTAGAAAAGTATCGTATTTCGATTTTGTTCCGGCAATCGTAGCTGCTCATCCCAAGAAAGGATACTCCGTGACCAATGGTTTTGCCTACTTGTGTCGGGACGGTGGACCGTTTGATTTTAATTACTTGTTGTTTGACATGGAACGATTACATTGTAGCATGTATTTCATGGCTGTGGATTGGATTACTTATGATTTATTAAAACCGTACGTCATGGAAAAAAATTGGATATTGTATCCGATGATGAATGAAATAAGAACGATGCGGGTGCAAGCTTGCCAGCAAAGTTACAGGTGTCCCAGTTGCTCGGACGTCGATTGTCATCGTTACAAAATGATTTTGGGAGTTCAATATGTATGTGATTTAAGAAAAGCACCGATTTTACATTGAAAATGGAGCATGCACATTTTTTTGCTGTGGCTACGAGTAATTTTCGACATTATTTTGAAAAAAGAAGGAAAGAAAAAAAAGAAATGGACATTTGGGAAACAATGAAGCAATTGAACACTAAATATATTTTTAAAAATCTATTTTCGTGCTGGAAAAATCGGCCGCCTTTAGTTATGTTTAAATCTTGTTTTAAAAGAATTTTAACAAAATTCCTTTTTTCCTAAAATTGTTAAAAATGAAGCAATTGAACACTAAATATATTTTTAAAAATCTATTTTCAGTGCTGGAAAAAATCAGCCGCCTTTAGTTATTTTTTAATCTTGTTTTAAAAGAATTTTAACAAAATTCCTTTTTTCCTAAAATTGTTGGAAAAATGAAAGCAATTGAACACTAAATATATTTTTAAAAATCTATTTTCTGTGCTGGAAAAATCGGCTCGCCTTTGTTATGTTTAAATCTATGTTTTAAAAGAATTTTAACAAAAATTCCTTTCTTTTCCTAAAATTGGGGAAAATGAAGCAATTGAACACTAAATATATTTTTAAAAATTGTTTTCGTGCTGGAAAAATCGCCGCCTTTAGTTATGTTTAAATCTATGTTTTAAAAGAATTTTAACAAAATTCTTTTTTTCCTAAAATTGGGATAAAATGAAGCAATTGAACATAAATATTTTTTTAAAAATCTATTTTCTGCTGGAAAAATCGGCCGCCTTTAGTTATGTTTAAATCGAGTTAAAAAAGAATTTTCACAAAATTCCTTTTTTCCTAAAATTGTTAAAAATGAACATTGAACACTAAATATATTTTTAAAAATCTATTTTGATGCTGGAAAAATCGGCCGCCTTTAGTTATGTTTAAATCTTGTTTTAAAAGAATTTTAACAAAATTCCTTTTTGTAAAATTGGGTTATAAATGAAGCAATTGAACACTAAATATATTTTTAAAAATCTATTTTGATGCTGGAAAAATCGGCCGCCTTTAGTTATGTTTAAATCTTGTTTTAAAAGAATTTTAACAAAATTCCTTTTTTCCCAAAATTGTTGAAAAATGAAGCAATTGAACAGCTAAATATTTTTTAAAAATCTATTTTTATGCTGGAAAAATCGGCCGCTCTTTAGTTATGTTTAAATCTTGTTTTAAAAGAATTTTAACAAAATTCCTTTTTTCGCAAAAATTGGGGAAAAATGAAGCAATTGCACAAAATATTTTTTAAAAATTGTCGAGTGTCTTTGAAGATTTTAGAAAAAAAAAAAAAAAAAATTTTTTTTTTTTTTTTTTGTTTTAAAATAACAAATTTCCCATCGCCTTAAATTTAAAATTTTCCATTTTAAAAAAAAAAAAAGAAATCATTTTCTTTAGCCCATTCCTACGTAAAATTCAACGTCAAAAAGTATTCTTTTGTTTAGTTTTTTTTCCTTGTACTTTTTTAAAATTTAATTTGACCTGGCTTTCTGTAAAAAAAGAAATCTCGTCAGCCATTTCCTAACGCTGTTTACATTAAATGGGGGAAGCTTTCCAAAGTATTTTTTAGTTTTTGATTGTTATCCTTGTAAGTCTCAATTAAATTGGCATAACTTTCTCGAAAAAAAAGAAATCAACGCTCAGCCTTACAACCCGCTGTAACATTAAATGGGCAAGAGAAGTTTTAGTTTGTGTTTTTCCTTCCTTCTACTGACCTACTTTCGGCCTATATAAAAGAGAGACCCCGTCCGTGCTTCATCCATAAGACGGTCTTTGAAAAATTGTCGAAGTTTCCCATTAGCCGCAAGCAGTTTTCTCAGTCGCCAATTTGCGACGAATTAAAAATGGCAAGAAACCCTCCAGGGTTTCGTGCAATTTTGTGCAGAAGCCGTCCGTCATCTTCGCATAAAGATATGAATGTAATCTTTGAACCTTTTAGTAAACAAGCCGTTGCTCAGCGATAACTTTCAAAGAACTTTTAAAGATGGACTGAAACAGAATCCTCTGAAGCGTTTCAGGTGGTACAAGTTGACTCAGAAACTGCAAAAACCGATAAATGTGGAGAAAAAAAATTCTGATCAACGGCTATGCTTTATGTACGACCATCTGTATTTGGTAAAATTTGGATTCACGTTCGGATATCGGACCGTGGCAGAGGACGAGAAGCATATCATACAGACGCGATCGGAGCCGCTATTGTTCTACAAAAAGAAAATGAGACTCTTCCGTAATCCGGCCAATCTGGCAAACGGACGTTTTTCGCACTTGCATTTTAACATGTTCGAACATTACATTCTCAAGCCCAACAAGTCTTTTGCCTTGAAACCCGGTACGACCTACTAGATAATAGCTCCACAGAAATGTTTGTTTTCGTTTTTTCGAATCAAAATTGCAGACGTCGACGCCCTTAAAGCGAAATGGGCGCTGGAAATGTTTGACGACGAGACGGAATACTTCAACGCTGAATCGCATCAAGACGAGGCACCGGTCTACAGATGCAGGCGTGATGAACGAGCGATGGAGGGTCTCGTCGAGTTTCCAAAGCCGTACGAAAATATCGACAACAACAACAACTTATGGTCGGGTTATTATCGGCTGGAACAACAACAACAAGTGCTAGTGTATCCTGAAGAAACCCAACTAGCGGTTCCCTCTACGAGCCACGTTTATCCTGAAGAAACCCAACTAGCGGTTCCCTCTACGAGCCACGTTTATTCTGAACCTGTGTATACGAACCACGAACTTGTACCGGTTTCCTCCACGTGCCACGATTTTGTGCCAAACAATGAACTTGTAGCGGTGCGGCCGTCCACGAGCCACGAATTTGTACCGATTCCCTCCACGAGCCACGTTTATCCCGAACAAGTGCTAGTGTATCCTGAAACCGAACCAGTTCCCTCTACCAGTTTCGAACCAACTTCTCCGGTACTGACATTTATGAGTGACTTTGAGTTTGAAGAAGGAGAAGAAGAATCTATGATGATGATGGATCCGCCACCGAGTACGCTTTCGGAATTTGGACCGGGAACTCCGATCGTAACGTACGATGAACTAATGAAAGATTTGAGTGCCTACTTGGATGAATAATAGAAAAAAAAAAGGTACTTTTAAGTATATATATATGTATATTTTTAAAAAAAACTCTTTTTAAAGGCCAATATTGGATCATATATATATATAAAAAAAGAAACTTGTGTATAAAGCCATGTATATATTTGATAATAAAAAAACTTGTGTGAAACCATATCGCAATCTCTCGGATTTAGTCAATTTTTTTTTTTTTTTTTTTAAACTAGTATAAAGCCAATATTGGATTATATATTGATAATTTTTTTAGAAAAACTTGTTACCATATATTTTTAAAAAAGAAAAATCTTACATCAAGCCAATATTGGATTTTTTTAAAAAAAAGAATTTGTGTGATATATATATATATTTTTATTTTAAAAAACAGTCCCGCATCTAGCCATTATTCGATTTTTCTCAGGGGTCCCGTCACTCGAAAAATATTTTGGCCGACTGTACAATTACAGTAGAATCTACCTACAACAAAGTCCCCCATAACGAATTTCTCAATATAACGAGGTCTCATTACAACGAACTTTCCCCTACAATGAAGTCTTCTTACAACGAAGACCCCCAAGGACGAATTTCTCCCTAGAACTAAATTTCCGTGCAACGACATCTCCCTACAAGGAATTTCTCCCTACAACGAATTTCTCCTTACAACGAAGCCTCCCTGTGTGAAATTTCTCCCTACAACGATGTTGCCCTAAGGAGAATTTTTTCTTTAATGGAATTTCTAATCGGACAGTTTCATAACATTCAAAATAATCTCCATATAACAAAATGTTGTGTCTCTAAAATGGACTTTTCCAGAGGTTAGTTTTTTTAATCTTTGACATTTTTGGAGAAACTAATTTCGGAGAAACCCCGAAGTAATTACAATAGCAGAATTTTTCAAGTAAAAAAACGTAAATACATACTAATGCATTTTTTTCTAAATTGTTGAATGGTCTTTAATTTTGAGCGTTTTATTTATCGAGTAAGAAACATTTTTTGGGGGGAAAATAGAACGGACTTCAAATTAAAAGCGATAAAATGTGAAAAAAAAAAAAAAATGAAATAAGTCATTCATAAAAAATTTTACCTGTCATAAATTTTGCACCGACTTCAGAAGTTATGTTTAAAAATCATATCGATATTGTGTAAATAATTAATTTATTTTAAACTGCACTTTTTAGTACTATTTTTAGTTTTAAGTCGATTCAATTTTTTTTTCCAAATTTTTCTCATTTTATTATTTTTAGTGAGAATGCATTTTTCATATGGATACCTTATATAAAAAAACATATCAAATGGCACTCTCACTTTGAGTGAGTCACTGAAAAAGAATCATTTTTACGATAAATTGCGTTTTGAAATTTATTTTAAAAAGTCCAGAACAGACTTCAATCATAAATCAGACTGAATGAAGCTAATTTGTATTTCAGAGAAACCTTCCCTAAAACTCTTTTTAACGTTGTTTTAAATTTATTACCTCAGAACTTACTCAAATGCGTCATATAAAAGCAAGCATTTCCAATTAAAAGAAAAATACTTATTTTTCATTCATAACGATCTTTTTAATGAACGATTGTAGTCAAAACGATTACAATACTCAAGTTAGACGACCCTCACTCGATTCAAAAGAATCATTAAAATCAGTTCATTTAACCAAAAGTTATGGATGAAAAAACAAAAAATGGCTATATTTCAGCCCACAACTTTTGATCTAATTATCGAATAGGGTCAAACGAATGTCTGTGGCCAATGGGAAACAACCCTTGATCGATTAAAAGGAGAATTATGAAAATCGGTTCATGAAGTGAGAAGTTATCGATTGGCAAAGAAAGAAAAAATGCATACGATTTAAATTGATAACCACCTCCTTTGTGAAGTCGGTAAAAAATGGGCATTAACAAACTTACATCTATATTACTTTATATGTAATACGCACCCTAGTTAAGTGCTTTTGAGCTTTCAGCACTTTCTGAAAAGTAATGTTTGCTTGATTAATGGCAAAAGGTCTCTGACTTCCGGACAACGAAACTTTCTCTATGGCGAACGAATTGTTGAAGTGGAACCGACTGATTTTTTTACACATATATTCCACCGTATTAGCCATTTAATTGCTATCTTAAAGCCAAATCATTCCGCTCAAAATGGAACTAGTTTTAAAACAACCGTATTATGAAGAAGTTCTGTCATTAATTTCCAGTGAAGTGAAATGAATTGCATCTTTTGTTGCGTTTTCGAAAAATTTTCCAGTCCATTTCGAGCTTTGGCGCCGTATTGGATATCCGTCCGATCCCTATTTGCAGTCTTAGGATATATGAAGTATGTAACTCTGTTTTATTTCATAAATATTGATTGCATAAAATGTCAACTTAATGTATGTTATACAGTTCAATTCTGTTATTGCGAGTGCGGGTTTAATGATTATGATAATAATTAAAATGAATGTTGAAATTCGGTTACTACATGCATGACTAACTACAAGCTTGAATGTTTTCTCTATTCAAAGAAGTATTGCGAAGATCTATTCAAATTTGATGAAGAAAGTTTTAAGAGTCGGCTAGAGATAAAATATTAAAATTTTCAAAAAGAAGTTGGCTTATTTTCATCTGCAGTTTCAATGCCGTCAACTGCCTGTAAAACAATTTTTTTTCCAAACTACACTGACTAATTCCTTTTTTCTTTTTATTTTCTGGTACAGTATTTGAATGAAAAATTAAAAATAAGTCGTTTTTTATTTTTGCACTACCATTTTTCTTCAGTTTAGTTCTTCGGAATAAAAAGCGAATGGATAGTATACCCGGTTATTATGAGCACTCCGCTTTAACGAACACATTGTCTCAGTCCCTTTACTTTCGTTGTAACAGAGTTTGACTGTATTTATTTATAGATTGACTTTTGTTCGTTGCGGGCATTTATTGAATTGGTCATTTATTATGAAATTAGTTGTTGATTTGAAACCATTTAAGGTCAGTTTTTCATACACTGATACAGTAAATTCTCGATCCTATGTAGAACAAAGTGTTAAAGCCTTCCATAATAAAAAGTTGGACTTGCATTGCTACTTCATCACTCTGATGGGGTTCATTTAATCCTGCTTTCTTTCTTTTAATTTATTTATCGTCTGAGCTTTTTATTTATATTAAAGTGGCAACGCTTTTTTTTTCCAGTTTCGTCAAAACTATTGTTTTGACGATGATTATGTTGGATGTAAATAAATATTTTTCGCAAACAATTTGATTATATAAAATATTTTTATTTTACATATTATTATAACTTAGAATTTTTTTTTCGATAAGAATATTTTTTCCGAAATGATGATATGTTTATTAATTATTCATTAAACTTGACTGTTCTACCTAATAAATATCTCTTTGATTTGATGTGCATTTCCGGTTACTGGGAGAATTGTTTATTTATCTAGAACAGCGGTCATTTCGTATGACCGCCGGGCTTACTTGTCCTAATCTAACCTGCGGGACTACATTCATTCTTTAAACATCGATACGACCTTTAAACATAATTTTAAAAGTTTGTCCAAAGTTATGACGATTTAAGTACCATTATTATTTTCATCTTTGTCCTTTGTGCGCACTTATTTAATCCATTATTTATTTTTAAATTTTGTAGAAGTTGCTGATTTGAATCTATTTAAAGATCATTAGCATTACCCGTACTGCCGGGTTATCGAGTACCAAGTTTTTTGGAGTCTATTGTATGAGATGATCTGCATTTATTTTGTACATTCAGTCGCGTCATTTATGCGAGTGTGATTTCTGCGTTTTGTAATTCTTTTTTTATGTTTCTAATCATTGATTTAGTGATATATAAAATGGCAATGGTTGAATATCAGGGGTTTAATGTTATTGAACCGCACATCAAATGCTTTTAAATAGAATTTAGGTCGTAATTTAGAGATAATTTCTTCTTTTTTTTTAATATTTAAAAGATGATTACAATATTTTTTCATGCATAATTTGTATCACTGCGTAAACTTTCAATTCGAAATCACGTGCTTTTTAATGAGTACGCATTTGGTAACGTTTTAATAAATTGATTTTTGCTTTAATAAATTTGACCAGTTTTAAGTGCATTAAAACATGTAGTGACATTTCCGTTAAAATATGGGATTAAAATGAACGCGAAAATTGGATTTAATGCTGATTTATTGTAAAAGTTTTAAACGCTAACTTCTGCGATAGGGTAGAATCATCTCCTCATTACCCAATACATGTTTTAAACACAGTCCTATTTTTTTTTTTTTTTATTCTCAAGGCTTTTACGCTTAAAAAATGATTTTATACAAAATGTTGATGTCTCTGCTTTAGCTACTCAACATTTGAATGAGATTAAATAGTCTCTTTTTGTCTTGTCATCATTACTTAAAAGAATTTTAAATTTTGAATGATGACTATAAAAATAGTAATGATAAACAAATATTAAATTATTTTAACTTTGGTTTTGTTATTGCATCGCTTTCGATGGTTTAGGGACACTAATGAATTCAGTAAATTAAAACTAATTTCTACAGATTTATGCAGGATTTTTCGGTTTCCGTACTTTAGTTTGTAGTTAAGACTTTTTCATTAAATAGATGTTTTAATTATAATATTAATTAGCAAACTTTAGATATTCAATGCCACAATACACGAAAGTTAGGTTTTTACTTAAGCACTTTGTAAATTGTCGACCTATTTTTAAATAATAAGTGTCTTCCCTACACCCCGACCTATTTTTAAATAATAAGCATCTTCGCCCCCCCCCCTTTTTTGTTTAATTCTTTCCTAGTTTTGCCCAATCTTCACAAAAATAGTAATCCTGCTCCTTAGGTAGGTGCAGCCTGACCATACTTGTGAATCGTGTGAATTGTACAGCACCAGCATAAAAAGGTTAAAAACAATAAACACACCCAAAGAATTGGTAAAGAAATATTATAATCATTTTAGTTATTTAAGTCGTCTTTAAAGAAATAAAAAGTACTTGAGATAAATTTAATTTTGCCTTAACATTATAATTATATGCTTTACGATCCTCTTGTGGGCATTTTGAATGTAAATAAGGAATAACTGTAATCACATACAAAATTCGGAACAACAGCATTGGTTAATAATAGATATTCTATTACTCATTTGTAAGCTAAATGCACCTATAAATTTTAATGAAAATTTTTGTCTGTATTATACGGCACTCAGGTGCTGTATAATGTACATGATCCATACTTGTGCATAGTTTTTAAATTTTAGAAAAATTTCTCTTGTCTCGTCAAACTTTTTTTTTCGGTTTTGGGCCCACGACCGAAAATGTTTGCCCATCCCTGACCTGATGTATCCATCACGTCTGCTCGCACCGATGACTGTAAGAGAAGCGTCTGTTGTCAGTTTGACTGTTCTTTCCACACATTGAGTACGGCATGGAAAGTTAATATTTCCCAATGCTGATACTTTTCTCCACCAGACCCCAACCTGTTAGCCGAGGCCTTAGGATTGCTTACGCACGGGGAGAGGTAGTGGGGTCAACGGATTTTACATGCACATATCCCCAAGTATACATGGTGGTCTTCAGTGGGTATCGAACACGCGACCTTCCGGGTGGAAGTCCGACGTGCTAACCACTAGGCTACCACGGCCCTCCCCACGTTGATACTGGATATTACCCAGATTTTATCAATTGCTCTATATCTTTCTTTGATAAGTGAGTGGTAACTGGAGTTTCTGTTATTTTGCAATTCTGCCAATCAACCAGATCCACAAAAGATTCAGCATTGAAATTTATTTCAGGATTTCTGAACACACGAACTCCTGAGCTCGTTTCTTCCCTTGCTTTCAAAATCCTGTTTCTCGCATATCTTGGGCTGACTGAACAACAGTCATTGCAAAAATTATGTCTTCAGGATTTCCAAAGTAACCATTTCTTTGAATGAGAGAGTTTACAACAAATTGGAGACTGTCTGTAAGGTGTTCAATGCAAACCACGGCCATACTGACTGAACCTTTTCGGTTATCTAAGACTACCCTTCAGTATGAGGGGGTGCGACCGTGGCGCTGTCCTCCTTCGAACCTCCCACAAACTCTCTGACAGTTGACAGACCAGCAACAGCCAGAAAGGGCTGGGCTGACAGAGGTTTGCCTACCTGCTTTACCGATCCGGGGCCATAGTCATGCTACAATGCAAGCCTTACGTCACCCGAATCGGATAGTGCTATTTTAGTCGCCTCTTACGACATGCATAGCTACATCGGCGCTATTCTACTCCGGCCACCGCACGGAGTACTGTCTGTAAGGTATCGCAAATCACGAAATGTTTACCAAGAAATTTGTGGACCATCTGTTCATCTGAGCGGTTGTGAGGTGATTTAATCAAATACCACGCAGAGGCGTATACTTTCATTATAATCCCGGCCAGGACTTGTAGCTCGTTGGAAGGCTCCTTGGAGCCAATATAAAGACGAAAGATTCTATTCGCAGTTGTCAACCAACGAATGTGAGAAATGTTGCCCGGATTTCGGAGTCCCAGTCATTGGTGTGAGCAGTCGTGATGAATACATCAGGTCAAAAATGAAATCAAAGCATGTCATGCCACCATTTGAAACCAAAATCCAGTGCAGAGGGGAAAAAAAAACTTGGAGAATGAAGTTATAACATCTTTTGAAACTCTGGAACTGAAAACTCATTTAGTTAGGAGAAAATGGTGTTTTGTTAGTAACACTTACTGCTCAGTGTTCATGATATTTTTTTTTTCAAACACCCAGGTTTTTCAAAATATATGTTTAACTATTTCAAAAATTAATGTTCTAGCAAAGATTTATCATTTGATATTAAATTAGGATTTATTTCTATTTTCGCCAGATTTTGGTAATTTTGGAAAAAAAGTAGCCCAATGATAAGTTTTGATTGGTCTATAATTTTATCATAATTTTTCATATCACTACACTACTTTTCCGCACTTTTGCTAAGGGAAATTCGGGAACGTGAGAATTAATTGTTAAGCCAAAAGCTACTTCATTTTCGGATAATTTTAGCACATTTACCCCTGAAAGTAGAACTCGAAGATATTGATGGATTAATTTATTTTTTTTATTTACGTTTCTCATACAGTCTGCTAAAAATTCGTCCTTATCACAAAAAATAAATAAATAAATAAAATTTTGAAACTTTACAAAATTTTTGAATTTTTCCTTAATTTTTACGTTTTTTGACACAAAACTGGAACCGAAAGATATTAATTGATTAAGTTAAAATTTAGTGTGCATTCTCCTCATGCTACCCCACAACTATTCAGCCCTTACGCAAAAACAATTTCCTAAAAATGTTTTTTACGCTCCGCCCTAATGTACACATTTTGACACAATGATACATTAGATTCCAAGCAGTTTCTAAATCCAACCCCACTGTAAATGTGTCTATTTTAAAATGTATATGATACTGTAAAATAAACAATTTGACAGTAGATTTGGATTGAAAGGTTGCATTTGTATTTAAGTACTTTCTCTGTGTTTACACTAACTGAAAATACAATGTTTGGAAGGGTCATTCCACGGCAACGGACGTTACATTTATACAGCATTTTTCAACTTCAACGAGCTTTCTAACAAACTTCTTGGGTATTTTTTAGGTTTTTTAATTTTGGCTAGTAAAAGTACATGTGTTCTAAGTATGCAAAAATTTTTTTGAAGATATATATGTATTTGCTGTCTGCTAAAAAAAATGCTGAAATTTCGTTACGTGTGTTACTCATCGGGTAACACACGTAACGAAATTTCAAAAATTTTTAAAACTCTGCAAGAAACTTAACAAATTATTGCTGTGATGAATGTAAAATTATTAAATATTCGATGGAATATAAGCATTTTCACTAAATGGCTTTCATACAACTACATGAGACATTAATATTTTTTATTGAAAACTTCTTAGCTCAATGGGGTCATTCATAAATGATGTCATGCTCTGAGAGGGGATACAAGAAAGTGTGACAGTTTGTGACAAGAAATGTGACATTGTACATTTTGATTTCGATAAAATTGTTTAAAATCAGCAAATTAAACGTATTTTATGCTAATGTAATACAATATTATGGATCTAATAAAATGATTCTAATTTTTATTGTATAAATAAAATGCTCAAACATTAAGACAATGCATCAATTTAAAGAATACTTTTTATTAGTATGTATACTTAAGTTTAGTTTATTTGTGAAATCCCCTTATTTTACGTTCTTTTATGAGCAAAGGGGTTGCTCAGGAGTCATCTTGAAAATGTGACAAAATCAACAAGTTAAATCCCTGAAAAACAGACTTTGTACCATAAAAATACAGGCTGGAACCTCTCAAAAGTGTCTATACCATGATAGACTTCTTCAACTATGTGAGTATGGTTTTAGACCGAAAATGATTGTTTTATTTTTGTAGACATCATTGTCCAATTTTTGACATCACGATATTTTATTTGGTTACAAAGCTTCAATATTTTACGCTTCTCATGATTAAAACGGTTTTTTATTTTCACTCTTTTCTTTATTTTCAGCAATTATCCGGACTGTGTGGCATCAAACTATAACATCCACGAAGTCAACCTCTAATTATGCAAACTTTCACATGCTCATGCATCTGAGGAAGTTCATCAATTTGAAGGTTTCAAAAAATGCAACCCTAGGACAACTTTCTGAAACTTTAAGGCTTCAAATGAAAAACTGCAGGTTCCTGAATTAAAACAGTCAAGAAAAACAAAAGATCTAAAATTGCTATATGCTGAAAAGGTAGATGCTACGAGCCCAGACTCTTTTTTTCGTGACGCAGAAAGTTATTATGTCCAGCGTTTCATACATTCAAGTATGAAACTGTGGTCATTCTAGCTAATAAAAAAATACACTTACCTAAATATCATTGAAAGGTAGTTGTGCAGTGTTCCCAATCTTGTAAAGCACTAAGTAACTAGAACACTTTAGTTCCCAAAAAAATGTACGATGAAAGTGTCATTGAATAAAAAAATAATAAACTACTTTAAAGATTAAAATTCTCAATAAATGCAATTTAGCTAAAAAGAATCACTTGGCAGCAATAAAGGGTCCTCCGTTTTCAAAAATTGTACTATTTTACTCTATAATTAAGAATTTGTGAACTAAGAAACAGAAGCTCCTTTGTGAAAAACATTTTGCTCTGGTGGTTTTTGACTGAATGGGTTTTTAAACATATAATTAGAGAAAGAACATTTGAGGATCGGTCTCTGCAAAAGATCATCATCCTGTAATTTTAGAAAAGCATATTTTCATGCTGTACAACAATGGCGTACAGTTCGAAAATTCATGATGCTCAAAAACGGTATTCGTGTGAGCATTGTTCAAAGGCAATTTCTTTCTCTTGCCATTTGCAGACACGTATGAAAGTCCACACAGGCGAAAAACCATATTCATGTGAATGTTGCTCGAAGGCATTTTCAGATTCTTCAAATTTAAAGAAACATATAAGAGTCTATACAGAGGGAAAACATTATTCCTGTGAATATTGTGCAAAGGTGTTTTCTCAAGCTTCACATTTGAAGAGACATATGAGAGTCCATACAGGCGAAAAACCATATTTCTGTGAATACTGTGCACAGGCGTTTTCAGATGCTTCAGGTTTAAAGACACATATGAGAGTCCATACTGGGGAAAAACCATATTCGTGTGAACAGTGTTCAACAGCATTTTCTCAAGCTTCAGTTTTAAAGACACATATGAAAGTACACACAGGCGAAAAACCATATTCCTGTGAATATTGTGCAAAGGTATTTTCTCAAGCTTCACATTTGGAGAGACATATGAGAGTCCATACAGGTGAAAAACCATATTCCTGTGAATACTGCGCTAAGGCATTTTCAGATGCTTCAGCTTTAAAGACACATATGAGAGTCCACACAGGCGAAAAACCATATTCCTGTGATTATTGTGCTAAGGTATTTTCTCAAGCTTCACATTTGAAGACACATATGAGAGTCCATACAGGCGAAAAACCATATTTCTGTGAATACTGTGCACAGGCGTTTTCAGATGCTTCAGGTTTAAAGACACATATGAGAATCCATACTGGAGAAAAACCATATTCGTGTGAACAGTGTTCAACAGCATTTTCTCAAGCTTTAGTTTTAAAGACACATATGAAAGTACACACAGGCGAAAAACCATATTCCTGTGAATATTGTGCAAAGGTATTTTCTCAAGCTTCACATTTGGAGAGACATATGAGAGTCCATACAGGTGAAAAACCATATTCCTGTGAATACTGCGCTAAGGCATTTTCAGATGCTTCAGCTTTAAAGACACATATGAGAGTCCACACAGGCGAAAAACCATATTCCTGTGATTATTGTGCTAAGGTATTTTCTCAAGCTTCACATTTGAAGACACATATGAGAGTCCATACAGGCGAAAAACCATATTTCTGTGAATACTGTGCACAGGCGTTTTCAGATGCTTCAGGTTTAAAGACACATATGAGAGTCCATACTGGAGAAAAACCATATTCGTGTGAACAGTGTTCAACAGCATTTTCTCAAGCTTCAGTTTTAAAGACACATATGAAAGTACACACAGGCGAAAAACCATATTCCTGTGAATATTGTGCAAAGGTATTTTCTCAAGCTTCACATTTGGAGAGACATATGAGAGTCCATACAGGTGAAAAACCATATTCCTGTGAATACTGCGCTAAGGCATTTTCAGATGCTTCAGCTTTAAAGACACATATGAGAGTCCACACAGGCGAAAAACCATATTCCTGTGATTATTGTGCTAAGGTATTTTCTCAAGCTTCACATTTGAAGACACATATGAGAGTCCATACAGGCGAAAAACCATATTCCTGTGAATACTGTGCAAAGGCATTTTCTGTCAAATCAAACATGACAAAACATATGAGAAGTCATTCTATTGTACTCGAATAAAATGCTTTGAAAGCTATTTTCTAAGTGCAAACTCTTGCCAACACTTAGAAAGCATATTCTGAAAAAAGAAAAAGATTTTTATAAAATTTTCTTAAAGACACCTTTTCTAAACCATTAAGGACAAATTTAGATTCGTGCACATCGCATTATCGTAAATTCGCATCAAAATATTTTCTTACGTCACAGTCTCTACAGGATAACTGAGAATCCAAAACCACAAAACTCATACTTCTTTGAATTCAGTTTTTGCAGTGGGATGAGTCACAACTTTATGCACGTTCTCCCTTTTAATGCTTATACTGGTTCCTTGAGGACTGCGACCGACACAAAATGCTTCATATTCCTCCACATTGCTGCTGACTTGTAGTGACCACGGCAGCAGTTTCCTTTTCATACGATAGCACAAGAGGCAAATCATGGTCTTCTGGGTGAAAGTGTGTTATAATGATGGAATAAAGGACAGCTAATGAAGTAGCATGGAATCAATGACGCATGCACAGAAAGCAATCAAAAACAAATATGTTTTTGGTGCAGCTGCCATAAAACTAACCTAAGGAATGTTGTAATGTCTCCAGAATCTCTTTGAATGCTTACTTGTGAGAAATCGTACTCTTGTGCTTTTGTTTACAGACATTTTTTTAAAAACCGTTCTACTGACGTGTCAAGGGTGAACACTGACTGAAATTCTTTCCGTGTGAATATTCTATTGTTCAAAAGCTCTTTCTAAGAGACTGCAATTGCTTCTTCTACGCATATGTGCAAAAAAAGTACAAGCTAGAGATTGTTTTTAAAGTTCTTATAATTTTACCCACTGAGGTAATTTTTGTTCTAATCTTGCATGTGGTTAAAATTCATGAAAATTCATCTGTATTAAAAAAAGTCAATTATATTTTTCTTGTCTCTAATTATCTGTGCTTGCGTGGAACTATAACCTTTTTACAACAATATACAATCATATTGCCAAGTTTGTGAAAGGGGAGCCACGGAAGAGTTCGTTTCTTCTAAGGGGGCCACAAGTCGAAAAATATTGAGAATTCCTGATCTAGTGACATGACAATTTTCGTCCTATCCGACCAGAATAAAATACGTCAAAATATTTAAACGAAAGACATGTACGAGAAATATTCAAATGATAGAGATAATTTGAATAAGCTCAAATAATTCTCCGAAATATTCAAAGAAAAGCAGTATCTCTTGTTTTTTTTTTTTTTGAAAATTTTGAATACAGTAAAGCCCCGTTATACCGCGCCTCAGTATACCGTGCTGACTATCATGTCCACCGACGTTTAAACAACCGTTTATCATTGCCATTTAAACCTGATTCCTTATTTACCATTGTAAATAAATCAAGAACAAGCACACAAATATTCCAGCCAAAGAGCTGTAATTCCCCACCACACACACTAACAGAAAAAGCCCTATTGTGATAGGCGTGATGTACACCTTTTTCACGCTTTTTCTGTCTTTGAACCTAGAATAAATAACTTGATTTCAAAATCGGGTGCAACCACCCTGACTTGTTTCTCTTGACATTGGCGGAGCTCAATCTGTCAGGGGCGGTTCAATTCATCTTAACTATTCCATTTTCAGAAGTCTAGCTATGCATGTGTAACTTCTTTTATAGTGCATCAACCTTTGTATTCCAGATTCTTTAGCATTCCTGGAAAGTAAACATATTCCGCAGTAAGAAGTGCGTTACTCCCCTTAAAAATCTATTTTTTTCCGAAGAGCCCTCCCCCTTCACGATCCCATGTTGATACCCATAAAGAGATTTTTAGGCCCTTTTTCTCGGAACACAGTTGGTTTATAACCTATCGCTCGATAGACTGATTACGCAGCTGTGACGTGTGCATCTTGCACAGCAATTACAGTGAACAAAATGGCAGATAAGAGGAAAATAAAAAGTGACACTAATGGGGAAGAAAAATTATGAGTAATTGATAAATTTAAAAATGACGCAACAAAAGCGGGTATTATTTCGTGAATATAGTTGCGCGGTATAGTTTCATTATACAGCGGTTATGTTATAACGCGGGTGCCAAACATGTTCCCCGACACTCGGCTTTTAATGGGGTTTTACTGTATTCAAAGAATGTATTTCAAATGAACAGCATATACTTGTTATAATTTTCAACTGATAGTTAAATAAAGTTTTCACAATTGCATGCAGAATTCTCTATTAAAAAAATAAATTTTGCTTTATTGAATCAGCCGTTTTAGTGAATCAAAGCTATTTACAACAAACATGATTCATATAAGCGGCACACTTACCAGTAAAAATTCATTTGCTCTTGCATTTTGGGGCCGTCAACTAATTGAAGTGAGAGAAAAATGTTTTAGATGATATTGCATCGTTGAAAGCTGGGAATAAGATCAGTAAATTTCAGAAAATAGTTTTATTGACATGTACAATTTTTCTGTGTATTCTATTTCTAAAAACTGTACTTCATTCTCACGAAGATATAAGTACTTCTCTATTTTCTTTCTAATGTTTTGGCTTATAACAAGCAAAGGTTTTCACGAAACGTTACCAAACTTGCAGCAAACTTGACCGAATACGAGTGAAGCGTTTTACTGAAATTTGAAATGCAATGATTGAATATTTGATAAATCATTGACATTTAAAGAAATAAATGTTTTCCTGCGCATGCCCGAATGATACCAATGGGTAACTGCTGTAATTTTGAACCCAAGTTGTACGTAGGGCACCTCAAAAAAAATTCAGTTGAATTTTCTTGACGGTTTAGAGAGATTTTGGGCAATTTATTGTGGTGTATTTCACCATTGTTTGGAAAAGACCTGTTTCTTAAGGGGATGTTCACAAATCAGTCGCAAGTGCTTGCAATCATTCAGTGCATTTGGCCAGGGACTGTAAAATTAATAAATGTACGGTGAGGTTGGATTCAGAGACAGCTTGAAAGATGACATCGCTTTTGGGTCAAAATACCGACGTGAAAATGTGTGTGTGTGTGTACATATTTACGTATTTGGGATTCCGGGAAGCCTATTTGTTAAAAATGGGGCTGCGACGAGAAGAAATTGGGAAACAACTGATCTAGCGCAATGAGAAATTTGAAAGTAGTCAAGTATTACGTTTCTGTAAATTTCCATAACTTTTGTCGAATTTTGCATATTTCAACAGAAACATGGAACCGGAACATATATATATATATTAGAATGTGTACGCATATTTTCTACATTTTTTTCGCAGTATTGGGAAACAATTTCTGAAAAACGTTTTTTGGGAATGTATAAGTTTGATGTACTATGTATGATGATAAATATGTCAAAAAAATAATAATATAAATGAGAGATCAAATTTTGTTTTTCGATCTGTTACTAACGACTACAGGGCGAAAACCGTCTTAACAAATATAGGCTTGTCATCGAAAGTGCCTAAAATAGGATGCACTTTGTTCATTTCAGGTGCATTTAGTCTTGATTCCATACAATAGCTTTCTACAAAGCAGTTACTAAATTCCTTCCTTTGCAGTTTCTACTTACCAAATTTTGAGTGGGTTGCCATGCTTAGGCTCGGGGGGGGGGAGGAATTTGTATCCCTTTGATACTAACTGATGTTATGACTTAAGCATTTAGTAATGCCATTCGTAAATTTTGAGATTTGAACAGTAAAGAAACGGAAAAGTAAAATCACTGAAAGAGTGACAACAGTAATTATTTGCTCTTTATTGCAATAGCAAGCGAAATGGAGAACGAATATAGAACAGTTTTTTTTTTCAATCTTCAATAATTTTTTGTAAATTTATTCTATTTCTTAATCTGTAAGACTGCTTCATTAAATAGCAGTTTTTATTTTAATATTAATTAGGAAAATTTAGGTATTCAATGCAATATAATGCTCAACAGTTTTTTATTTACACCCTTTGTGAATTGTCGACCTATTTTTAAATAATAAGCATTTTCGCCACCCTCCCTCTTTTTTGTTTAAATTTTTACACTTTTTTTTCCCAGTTTTTGCCAGGCTTGGTAAATATACTAACCTTGCTCCATACATGTGTGCAATCTGACCATTTAATCTACTAAACTCCCCTCCAAAACCGAGTCACACTGATTTTAAGTTGTAAAGTTTTATACAGTATGGTATGGCCACTCAGACACCTTTGTGCTTCCCAAGCAGAATTTACACACTTAACTATCTCGGACCTCATATGGGGAAGGGGCAATTGATTCATTTTACGGTTGCTTGGATGAGCAATTCACCTCTCAACCAATTGTTGATTAATCGGGAAAAGGAAATGTGTGTATATGCAATTACACACATGTGATTGTGTACGTGTGTGATGTTTAATACTTGTGTTTCTCCATCACCGTTCTGGATGTTTTACCCTTTTTAAAAATGTTTCACAGCTATTTAATAATTTGTTTATTTTTGTGATTAGTTATTTTTCTCCTTAGTCAGCAAGTTTTTAAATATAGTATTTTCAAACTAAGTTCAAATGTGTTGCACCTAAAAAATGAAAATAAGTTTCTGCTGTTTAAAACAGCGAAAAAAATTAACATTGAATTACGATAAAGTAACATTGAATCATAGCAATATTTGAGTACAAAAGCATCATTTTGTAGAAAACAAAAAACTATTTTATTTAGCTCAAGAGGCATCTTGAAGATTGAAAAATGATTGAAAGAAAAATTTGAGTTTTGCGTAATAAGAACAAAACTGCTCCTAGCTTTATGGAAGGAAGTATAACTAAAAGTGAACAGGTTGGTAAAATTTTCAGACTTGATATTTTGTCATGTTCTGCACTCTTGTGCATAATAAGTTGTTTTAAAAATGATACTAATACTTTTGCTTTCTATCAAACTTGCTAAGTTTAATTTTAACATTTTTGAAGACTTCATGCTTAATTCCCCCCCCCCCCCCCCCCCGCCCATTCTTTGTATTGACAAAGAAAGCTGTTTACCCTTGAGACCGGTCTGCCATTTTTAATATTTTTATTTGTGCCCTTTCGCTTTGCTCGAATGCATAAAATCGTGAACATATTTTGTGTCTGTAGATTTCAGGGAGTTAAGTGTTTGACTGTTTAATTTTAGTTCCTTTCATTTACAATCAGAGTTAAGATATTTGAGGCTGATTTACAGCATATCTATAGCATTTGCTTTTACCTTTTGCATTTCCAATGCATTTATGGATCGTTTTTCCTTTGTGATAGAGGTGTTATACACTCTTGATTTCTGTTAAACATTATTCGTATGCCTCGGAATGAATCGGGGAAACATTTGCTACCTGAAGACAGCTTTGGTGTAATATAACATATCACATTTATATGCCCATATATATCAGGGTTGGGTTTTTGATGTCAAAAACTGGTTGGTGACGTGACAAGGGTATAATACCGGTGTAAGTTGTCAAAAACCTCCCTATTGTCAAAATCTGTCAGTAAATGTTAATTTTCAAGTAAACATGTATATAAACCTTGCAACAGATACCTAATATTATAATAATAATTTAACTTTGTGCAAAGTAATAGAAATAAAATTTCACGTTAAATTAAAGCACAAATGAGCATTAAAACGCTGACATATGTTTCGGGATTGCTTGGAATCCCTTTTTCAATGCGACAGGGAGCTTCTAGATGCAAAACATCCAAATTGTCGCATCCCAAATGTCGCATTGAAAAAGGGATTCCAAGCAATCCCGAAATATATGTCTGCGTTTTAATGCTCATTTTTGCTTTAATTTAACGTGAAATTTTATTTCAACCTAATATTATGTTGAAATTTCAATATGAATTATTAATATATCTTAATGTAATTTTTAAATGATAATAATTAACGTGAAATGACAGGTTTCAAATATCTGAGATTAAGATTTGGCCGTTTACAGGTAACAAAAGAGAAATAATTTCACATACGCGACAAAAATAGCATAAATTATGTTAAAAGAACACATCACAACAGCATTTTGCTTTTGAGTGGTAAATATCATATAATAGTTGAGTAGTGAACAGAAAAAGGAACAAAAATGTCAAAAACATATGGAAATTTCCTTAAAAGTTGAATAGCACAGCCTCGCTTGCTTCGTGAGCGGGATAGATTCCACCCTTCCATTGCCACTGTTTTTTCTTTTCGTATTTCCTGTTCAGTTATGCAGTTGCCATCTAAACATATTTATTAATCTTGATGTTGCTTTGAGGTAGGGATACAGGGAAGGGGGGAACAAGGGCAATTCCCCCAATCTGAAAGTTGAGTATTACTAAATATTGTATGAATGAAGAAGTAAAACCCTATAACTTTTACATTTTTCAGTAAGGGACCGTCCATAAATGATGTCATGCTTTTCCCCCATATATTGGACCCCCTCCCCCTTTGTCAAATGTCACGCTATGTTGCACAAGCATGGTGCCACACTTCTTGTTACCCCGCCCCTCCCCTCCTCCTATCACAATTTCAGGAACACCTCCCCCTAAAAGCGTGACATCATTTATGAACGATCCCTAACTTTTTGGGGAAGTTAAGTGAAATTACAAAGAAAGCCCAGGCTATGTGTTTCTGTTAGAAATACTGATTATTTTTAAACACATCCTTATTGGTATTTGGAAAATGCTTAAACTTAATATGTATTATGTTTATTTTTAAATATATTTGTTAGAGATAGATATTAATGCTGCCACCTACACCTACAGGTATAAAATGGTTTTTAGACAAAATAAAGCTTGAGTAAAATTTGATTGGTTTTTTTCTATTTGATTATAAATATCCTAACAGCTGTATCAACGCATCTATATTGAAAATATTTATGAATATTGCATGTTTTAGGATCAACACTGATAAAAATGTAGTAATGTGATTAAATCGCCCACATTTTGGCCACGTAAAAATATTTTGGGCAAATTCAGTGGGCATTTGCCCGACCCATATCACAAATATGAAGCAAAACATATTTTTTTGTCCAATGATAAAAGCAAGTTAAGCGGTGATTTTTTTTTTCAACAATATATATTTAGCACTATTCTTTATCAATAATAAAATTTACTTGTTTATAAATTTCACATACAAATACAGGTTTTTGACATTTTTGACAATGTTTTTGACATGTCTGTTTAAACCATGGTTTAAACTGTCATGTGTTAAAAACCTTCCAATCCTGCATGTCATATCCATCCACCAATTTTGTGTAATTTCAGTTTAAACATTTAAAGTTCATCTTTAATTTGCCTAATGACTCTCTTTTAAATTGATGATATGTGACAACTTTCTTTCCCTTTTTACTTTTTCTTTTTTCTTTGTTGCTTTATTTTACACCAGACTTATTTCACCATTTATATTTATCTGCTCATATGTGCATCAATACGTTTGGGACTGTATATTAATATAGGGATGATAAAATATAAAAACGTGAGTCATTTGCAAAAACCTCAAGCAAACAAAAGCAGCCTGAAAATTGTGGTAATATATTTTTTGGTACTATAATGTATTTTTCTTTTCTACATAAATAATAGTCTATAATAGGTGATGATAGTTTTGCATTGTAACAATACAAAATATTTGAACATATTAATGACTTGAAGTGTGCAAGATTCTAAAATACGCAGATTTGCTCGGTTAGAAGCTGTACTCATATAAAATTTTCAGAAAAATTGACAGTTTGATGTCCGCGGTTTAAAATCTGAATTTCATGTCGACAAAACTATTATTCTGACATTTAAAGCTATTATTCTGACATTAAAAACCTTTAGTGAAGGCTCATTTCATATTTGATTCAATGCATTCACTACATGTTTTCCAAGTTGTGAAATAGTAGTCATCTTTCTATTACTTTAGTTAGTAAGTGATATAAGTTTGCATGTTCGGAACAAAAATTTCACGTTACCTGAATCTCTTTTTGTAACATTCTAAATAACTTTTTTATTTAATATTATTTAAAACATGAGGTAAAATGTTTACCTAATAGTTCAAAATTTAAACGATGCATCTGCCCGAACATGCAGCTCATGAGTGTTACCTCGAGGAATTTCCTGTTATTTAACTTTAAAAATATTTGAATATTTTAATTATTTTCTATGGTAGGAAAGTCATGTATGTGTCTTTTTGCCATGTGCCATCTAGAATTGGGCAATCTTTTCTTTTTTTAATGTTGTACAATGGGACATACAATTCAACATGGTGAGCATTTTTATTGTTTCTCAGGAGTGTTACCTATTTATTTCCCCATTACATTTTACAGTATAAAAATAAGCAAATAAAGAATAGTGTTGATGTTTGTTTTCTTTTGTACAGGAATCACTAGGCCCAACTAAATTTTCAAGAATACAATCTGAATTTATTCCAGTGAAGTATTCTTATGATAAATCTCATGAGTGTTACCTGTCAATGGTAACTCATGAGAAGGCAGTATCAATCATGATTGAAAACAAACAAATAATGAATAATTTATAGATTTAGATTTTTAACTCAAACTGATATTAATTTTTTTTATTGAAGGATATATTTTGTCACTACGTTTTATATTTTTTTATATTTATTTAAAATGAATACAAAATTTTAATGTTGGCAGAAAGGATTTTTGTGTGTTTTGTTAAAGATATATTTTATTCTTAAGGGGGGAAAAGATAGACACCTCTACTTGTAACTCCCCCAAAAAAAGAATAAATAAATAAGCATTTGTTAGGGTATGTCAGTTGTTACTTTATGAAAGTAAAAAGTGATGTGTTGCAAACTATTATCAGTGAAATCTGTCACTTAACTTAAACTAAATGAAAGTTATGGCTTGCAGAATTAGAACTATTTATTTCCATATTTCTACTGCCTATGCTGTAAAATTGAAAGGAGACTGTATTTTTTATTTGTTCTATTCAAAAGCATCTATTTCTTGACCAAAATCATGAGAGTAGTGATGTTTTTTTACATTTTTTAATGTAACATAACAGTTAAGGGAGTAAACAAAATTTCCTTTCTGGTCTCTCTTTTTACAACTATTGTTATTTTTACTATTATTATTCGTTTTGCCACATTATGGTGACAGTATTGTTTCTTTCTCTCATGAGTGTTATTGTAGCTAAATACTAGAAATGTATTAATATATTTGTTAGTTAATAATTAAAAAATGCTTTGCTAATTAAACCTTTCCAGTTATCCCTTATAACTGCATCGAATACATTTCTATTGAAAGATATACCCTTTATTTAAGAACAAAGTAACACTCCTGTGATAAACAGATGTTCAAAATACTTTTAAAAAAATTAATGCCACTTTCACTTATTACAAAGTTAAACAAGAATTATTAGATTAACTATTGGCAAGAATTAATTTAGAGTGTTTAATAAGAATGACACTCCTGAGGAAAACAATCACTTGTCAGGGCACTATCTAAAATATTAATAAATGAACTGGAAAGTAATCACCTGCGCAGAATGCAGTAAATTATAAGGAACTCGCACCTAGGCTAGTTTATGTTTAATGCAACAAAAATTGTCAAACTTAATCTGTCAATGAATTGGAAAATCAACTCTTATCATATTTATTCCATTCTTTAATTTCAAGCTATGAACTTCTGTTATCATTATTTCTCATAGCTTTGAGTTTTTTTGTAACTGACTTACATTTATTTATTTATTTGTTATGCAGAAAATCTCTGGTTCAGTGATTTCATTACTACACTAGCGGTACCTGCACGGCTATGCCCGTATTAAGAAATGAAAAGACCAGTCGGTTTGCCATTGTGTATATAGTGATAACTTTTTCAGGTGTAAATTATGTTAATTTATTAAAATGTATAGCATTCCACATAATTAAAAATTAGCTGCCCACGGCAATCAGGCAGAGATCTTACACATTAAAGCATTTTTTTTTTTTTTACAAAACACGCACAATCAAAAAGGAAAAAGGAAAGAAAGAAACGAAACAAAACAAAAAAGAAAATATTTGAAAGAAAACGCATTTTGTGTGTTTAGTTCAAGTACGCACACAAAAAGAACGATTATAATCCATTAGAATAGTTTTAATTAATACATTTTTAGTATAATTAGTTTTTATCTATTATTCATTGACAGAAAGACGAAATTTTGCAGCTTGTAGAAACCAACAGCAGCAAGAAAAGCTTTGAAAGTGGGAAAACCTTTCATTTGAGCCCAAATAGGCAAATAACATGTTTACTAATTCACTGGAGAAAAAAAAAATTAAATTAATAAAAATATAAATACAGTAATAATAAGATGGGAATAACAAAAATCGCTATCAAGGATAACATTAAAAAACCTTGTGCGGTCTTTTAATTTGTTTTAAAAAAAATAATAATCAAAATTCAAAAAAAAAAAAAATAATAATAATAATAATAATAATAACAATAATTAATTAATTAAAAATCGGCTGCTCCACAAAATGATTAAAACCTCAAGAAATAAATATTAATTCGTTAAAAAAGAAAAAATTCATAACCCAGTGGGCATGGTAATAATTCAAATAAAATTGAAGTTAATTACCGTGAAAAAATAATTTTGAACTACAGAGAAAAACGCTTATAACTTCTTTCCCAGTTAATTTAAAGGCTTCGAATTTTAGCACGGAGAACAAAACTCTCTCTGGGACAGTTTTTATGCGCTTTTCAATGGTATCAAACTCGAAAAGATGCAATAATTCCTTCCTATAGAAAACGACTATTTCATGAAACTTTCGGCTGTAAATTGGAATAAAAAAAGAACAAATTCGAATTTCAGAAAAAACTCTCCGAGGTGCACACCCCCATGTTCCAAACTAATTTCGTGCCAAATTTCATGAAAATCCGCCGGACGGTCTGGTCCCTACGCCGGACACAGACAGACAGACAGACGTACACACATACTTGATGCTTCATTATTAGTAGAGAACACTAAGAACTTTTCTGAAAATTTTCCCCTTTGAAGCTACAGAAACAAGATCCATCGTCACTGCACAGGTAATGAATGCCATATTGTTCTGTATACAGACTTTTTCTTTAATAAAGGAGTCTTTGAATAGTTTTTGTTCATGATGTGGTCCTTGGATCAAGTTCTATGATTTTACTTCTTAAAAGGACTACATGTTTTGTGATGGGAAATAATTATTTTGTCACAATGCAAAAGTTAGCATCTTTTCTTTTGAAATTCCTTGTTGCTATCTGTGTGTTTAAAAAGCTGACTACTTTCTAGAGTCTACTTTTCTGTGGTACGGGTAACGTCAGTAAGCGATTTGGCAAACTTTGCTGTGGTACAGGTAACGTCAATAAGCAATTTAGTGACTTTAATTGACGTAGTTTACTTTTTGTATTGGTTAGCCAATAAAAAAATGTGCTATTGCAAAAGTACATGCAAGAAACTCATGACATATACATAGAAATAGATGTATCGCCATTTACGCAATTTTTGGATACTTTGTTTTTGGCATTCAGATTTAGATATATTCCGGTAGTTAAAGGGTTAAGGGGGTATTCTAGTGTAGAGGCATGAATTTCGCCCGGTTTTTGAAGCGCCGTACAAAGGGAAAAAAAAACTTTTAGTATGCATTTTTTATCATTTGTTTATTGATGTTTTATTATTACATACAAAAATTAACCAAAAAAAAACAATTAAAATTGATAAAGTTATGAGCAGTCAAAGTGGGGGCTTCAAAAAAAAGAGGGTGTCCTGGCGTGCATGATTGCAACCCTCCTGGTGATCTGAAAAATAAAAAACCGACCGTTTCTTAATTATTATAGATGCCGCTATCGTACGAACCTCGTACCAGTTTAAGAAAAAATTTTACAAAATGGCGGCTGTTTGAGCAAAAATGTTCTTTTTTGCATCTCTTTTTAACAATTACGAAGTTTTTAAAAATACTAAATGAAAAGTTAAATTTTTGGGCAATGTTCACACGATAAAGAGATGTATAAAGAACATCCTCTACAAATTTGAAGTAAATCGGTCCATTAGAACTCGAGATATCCTTACCGCCAGCTCGAAAAAAGCAGTTTCGAGAAAAACGCTATCAAAGTTTCGAGACAAGTTTTCGGCAGTTTTACTTATAGAATGGTACAGAATACTTACATATTTTTAATCGGCGATTCCTGCTCCATATAATAAACCTTCCACTACTTCAAAATGCTCATTCTCCGATGTTCACTAGGGAAGACGAGCAGTTCTACCCCCCTTTGACGCCTCTGAAGTCCGGAGTTCCGATCACTCGATACGCGCTTCGTCCCGTCTCGCTGCAAAAGCATTAGCTTGTGGGCCAATCGTGATTCCCATAACATCTAAGATTTTTAATATGGGTATAAAACCTTCATTAAAAATACTAACTGCGAAGGTTGGTACGAAGGTTGGCTCAAAACTAACTTAAAATAAAACTAAACGGAGAATATTCCAACAAAACAAGTTTATATGTCCTTCAATTAAATATAGATTTAAAAGAGATATTATACAATAAAGGTTCTATAAGGGATATTCAATCGTGGGACTCGGGAACGTCTACCGTCTTTTGTTGACTTGTGTCGATCGGACCGTAACCGATGCCACGTCACTAAAACGACTATAACTCATGAAATAATAGGAATTAAAAAAAAATCCTTTTAATGGCATATTCTTGAATGTCTAAACTTTGGAAATATGAAGAAACTTTTTTTTTAAGATTTTTCAAAATTCTACACTAGAATCCCCCCTTAAAGGAAAACAAAGTATCTGAAAATTTCTTCATTCATCTCTTTGTAGCAAACATTTAGAAAACTCAATGACTTTGAACACTTGTGTCAATTTTTCACTACAGGAAAATTTTACTTGCTGCAGTTGCATAACAAAAATTTGTGTTTTAGTGTTTGTGCATTTCATGTCCATATGAAAGTTCTACTGATAACTACATAAATGTATTCATTTTTCGTTGTAAAATCCTTTTACGCATCCCTCTGGAATCAGTTGTTAGACTAATGATAGTTATTCGAAATAATGTAGTAAATGATCTTAAAAAATAAAAAACAAGAAAAGCCAGTATTTTAATTGTAGTTATAAATGAAATAAATATGCATTTTATATCTCATGTATTAATTTTATGTAATTTATAGCTATGAGCAAAAAAATTATCAGTTTTATACTACCATTGGGGGGGGGGGGGGACTGGTTTTGAGATATAGAAATATCTCCTTTTTTTTTCCTTTTGTAAAGTTGGCAGATCTGCAGATATTCTCACATGGTAAAATGATGAGTGAAATTTATTTTTTGGATCCCGAGAGTCACGCACTGCCATGGTCGTTTATGTTCAAATGAAGAAAAACTTTCACAACAACGCTCATTTTTGATGATATTTAAAATCGCGCCAAATTTGCAAATCTGGTTTATATTTAACGTTTTTTTATTACACAGTTTTATTTTACTTGATTTGTCACGGAACTTTGTTACGCAGTTTTCGACCACTATTACTGCGTAAATTATCTTCAAACTTTGCACACATTCTTATCTTCGATGACAATACAATATTCTATCCATTTTATAATTCACTATAATGTTAATTTTTTAAAAAAACTAATAATTTTGGCTCGGAGGAAATGACCAGAATTATTATTCGCTGAATGGCAACGATAGCTTTGTTTGGATAATGCAACGATATTTTGAATTTAAAATACGAAAATCATGGCAAAAAAAGAAACTGCGACGCACCGGTTTCTACAATGCTATTAACACAGCGGTTTTATTAAATAAAACTGTGCAACTTAAAACACTCATAGTATTACACATATTATTATTTTTTCATATAAAAGAATTCTGCATCGAAAGTTGCTCTGACTGTTACAACTGTTTTATCAAACGACAATATTTATTCTATAACAAAACTGTTGGATACTGTTTCGAAAAATATTATTATTATTACTATTTTAAATTGGTGTGTTTTCAAAATTATTTCCGACTGAATTTTTATGCAGGCATTTTCAGTACATTTTGCCGTTTTCTGCTTTATTTTAGCACTTAACCTGGCGATTTGGATTCATACCATAAGTTACTTTAGCTGATTTGTTTCGTAACTCATACTGAATTTTTGCGTTAAAAAATGCTTATTTGGCGATCTTCGCGTTATGTACCGTTTTACTGGCATGCACTCTATAACTGGCGCCATTTGGATCAGTTTCTTATCTCATTTCTTTCAAACTGTATTTTTCTTATCAGTAGTACAGCACTGGATTTAAATGTACATATTTATTTGCGTTTGGAAAAGACGATTTTATTTCTTTCTTTGCATGCAACATAATATTTACTTCTTTGATTAAAGAAACATTAATGTTGTATGTTTCAGTTGGCACATTTTTCAATCTTATCCCTTAAATGACACGATTTTGTGATCTCTTCATTTTAACAGTTAATATTTCTTCTAAAGGGATTTTAGTCGTGTTGTCTGTGGGTTTCATGCAATTGTTATCCGTCCCTATTAAATGCTGTTGCAAATAGGAATTTTTAAGGATTGATTTCTTTCCTTATTGGAATAGAGTTTTTATCAGACTGATATTTTTAATGATGATGATGAATGTGTGAGGCAGCAAAAATACTGCTTTCACAGCAGTGGTGACAACAAAGAAATTTGTCACAGACGTTCACAAATTTAGAAATGTGTCATAAACATTACTAATAGGCTATCAAAATTTTAAGGCTAAGTGGATTGCCCCCCCCCCCTAAAAAGCACTGGATATCTGGTATCCGGCAGATTTTCACGTATCCAGAATCTGATCCTGCTACTGCAAGAAATATCCAGTTATCCGTCATGTCAAATTGTGTTTTTAAAATTTAATTAACATGTTTTGAAAATATACGCAAATATCCAACTTACTATATATTTGGTAACTCTGGGATATTTAAAAATATGTATAGAATTCACAGGTTTAAAATCTTAACATTTACATGATGGGCCGGAAAATACTTTTTTGCGATCTTTGCTGATGTGGAAAAGGTGCTATGGGTGGCACAAAATGCACATAAAAATTGGAAGTTTGTAGCACAATTTCTTCAATTTCTGCAAATGTGTTGAAGTTTCAGCCAAGTGCTTTGTCAACAAAATTTGTTTAAAATTTTTTTCTCATTTTCGATGATTGATAGTGAGGAAAAGACAGAAAATGCTCATTAAAAAATTAAAGTATGGAAGATAATTCCCTCATTTGTCGTAAATGTGCGGAAATTTCTATCAATAATATACGGTAAACTATTGTACTTCCTTTTGGAAACATTTGTTAACAAAATGTTAAAAAAAGACACCCATCATTGAAAATAGTTTTTTTTTTACAAATTTAAGTTTGAAAATGTGCTGTTGCCCAAAAATTCAAAGTGTGCGGCAAATACAAAAATTGTCCTACAAACTTCAACTTACATATGTGCCACCAATGGCCACCCATAATTAAAAATAGAAAAAGGTTTTTTCGGCCCAACGCAATTCTTGAAACCCGTCACCATCTTGATACCTGTATGTAAGCATTGATCAATATAATTGGCATATTTTTCCTATTTTTATGCTTTACTAATTGTTTTTCTTTTTTACAAAAATTTTCTAGAAAATTTGAATTATGCATACATATCCCTGAAATGATATTTAATGAAAAATCTCTTGACCTGACTTGGTAGGGTGACTTGGTAATTTAAAACTTTCTAATTTACTGTTACAGCGTTATGATAAACATAATTGTTTTGTTTCACTAAAAATATTTGAACTAGTATTTATTCATTTCTGATTAGATTGATATTTAACAAGAGAATGATCTAATATTTTATAAATTACCAGGAAAACTCCTGGGATAACATTTGCTCAGTCAGCTAAACCCTCCTCTGCCATCTATTATTTTGGCAAGCGTAAATGAGAATGCTTTTTCACGCATGAATTATGAACACTTAAGAATTCTGAAGATTTCAAAAGTAGATTTTTTTTATTTAATATTATTCTCACAATTGTTTAGTTTTTTCTTTTTATAAATCATATTTGTTCCCCTGACATTTTTAAGTCGAAAACGCTCACAAATGCTGCCTTTTTATGCTTATTTGAGTGTTGTACAATGGTGTCTTGTCATGAATTTTTGGCACCTGAGGTAAACTGGGATTTTTTGTCCCTTAACGGTTATATTTAACTCCTTATGGATGGCGACCAACTGGTTTGCCCTTTTTTATGTTACTAATGATTTGCAGATTTTTTTTGGGTTATGAATTAAATATTTAAAGGGAAATGAAGCTTCATTTCATTCCAAAGTATATTGAAGGAGCCTGAAAATAGCTCTAAATTTCATATTTCTTAACCGTTTTAGATCTTAAATATTTTTTTAATTTTTGGCTTTTGCCAATTTCCTCCTCCCTGTAAATGTAAAAACTTACCAAACAAGAAGGGTTTTTCCTACATTGTCCAACAGTTTCATCAATCATGAGTTCTCTCTCACCCATTTAACTTTAAAAAGAAACCTTCATGAGAAAATATTGCTGCCGTTGTAAATATATCGTTGTAAATATAAATAAATAGGTGTTTGTTGTAGCAAGACAGTTTTAACACACTATAAGGTTTGAAATATTCTGTATCTTTTTCTTTATTTTTAAACAGTGTGTTAGTATTGACAACTGAATATAATAGTCTTCATTTTTTATACAATTTTGAGACATACTCCCCCTTCTCCCCCTTTCTTCAAAACATGCATATTTTTAAGCCTGACGTTAGTGATACATCATTTGAATAACATTGCCCTCCCACCTCCAACGGCAATCCCAGCTACATCCTTGCCTGCATGGTCATTCTCATTTAAAAATTTTAGAAGACCTGTTTCGAAAATTGAAATAATAATTATTATTATAACAATTAAAAAAAAATTTTAGTTTATTAATCTGAAGATCTCTTAAAATGCAGAACATATGTTTTTCTTTCCACCTTGAGGTAAGCGAAATATTTTGTCATTTAAAAATCTTACTGTAATGTTTATGGAAAAAATTTACTTTTGGTTTGAAAATTTGTAAGTAAACTAACATGTAATAGCATAAAGGGTTAATCCTCCACATTTCAACTTATTTTTGTTAACAGTCAAACTTGTTTATATCGAACCTTTCTATCTCGAAAACCTCCGTATCTCAAAAAAAAAAGGAGGCTGGCGGAGAAAAGTAGTGAATTTATAGCGATTGAAAATTGTGTTTGTCAGTAAACTGGATGACTATTTTTTGTTGACTTTGTCGTTTTCGTTACTATCAAAATTATTTCGTTACCTTAATGTTTAAGTACCCTTGTGTGCCTAGATAATTTTTAATGTATACTAATTCTTGTGATTTCTTTCCAGCAGTAATCTGGGCCGTGTGACTCTGGTTTTTAATGAGTATGATTCCAGACTTTCGTTAAGTGTTCACATATATTATTGCAGTTTCATCAAAGGAATTTCATTCATCGAAGTAAGTTGAATTTTGTGCGAATGTACTTTACTGTTAAATGATGGCATATGACGGTAAAGGTCATGATAGTAAAACACATGTATGCGAACATTGCTCAAAGACATTTTCTTTTGCTCCACAATTGAACAGACATTTGAGAGTCCAAGCTGGTGAAAAACCCTATTCCTGTGAGTGTTGCTCAAGGAAATTCTCTGAGGCTTCAAAACTAAAGACACATTTGAGAGTCCATACAGGCGAGAAACCCTATTCTTGTGAGTATTGTTCAAAGACGTTCTCTCACGCTTCAAACCTAAAGACACATTTGAAAGTCCATACAGGTGAAAAAGGGAATTCCTGTGCGCATTGTTCAATGACGTTCTCTCGAGCTTCAAACCTAAAGACCCATTTGAAACTTCATACAGGTGAAAAACCTTATTCCTGTGAGAATTGTTCAAAGATGTTCTCTCGAGCTTCACAACTAAAGTCCCATTTAATAGTTCACACAGGCGAAAAACCGTATTCCTGTGAGTATTGTTCAAAGATGTTCTCTCACACTTTTCAGCTAAAGACACATAAGAGAGTTCATTCAGGCGAAAAGCCTTATTCCTGTGGCTATTGTTCAAAGACGTTCTCTCGAGCTTCACACCTAAAGATACATTTGGTAGTCCATACAGGTGAAAAACTCTATTCCTGTGAGTATTGTTCAAAGACGTTCTCTCGAGCTTCAGAACTAAAAACGCATTTAATAGTTCATACAGGCGAAAAACCTCATTCCTGTGAGTATTGTTCAAAGTCATTTTCTCGAGCTTCAAACCTAAAGAGACATTTAGTAGTTCATACAGGCGAAAAACCTCATTCCTGTGAGTATTGTTCAAACTCATTTTCTCAAGCTTCAAACCTAAAGAAACATTTAGTAGTCCATACAGGTGAAAAACCCTATTCATGCGAATATTGCTCAAAGTCATTTTCGTGAAATTCTGCCCTAAAGAAACATTTGAGAGTCCATACTGGTGAAGAGCCTCATTCTCGCAAGCATTGTTAAAATCACTTTCAGAGAAATCAAGCCTGACAAATCATATAAGAATCTATGCTGTTGGAAAATGTGTATAGTATGTTTCGACTTGATTTTTCATCTCGGAAACTGTTCAGGACATTATTCTGGCAAAAAGTGACCCTATTGTGCTACGGGGAGCATATCCGATAGTTTCTGCTCATAAAAATTTCTCCAATATATTATCTTTTCGAAAATTCCGAACTAGCTTATATGCAAATACATGAGTGAATCCGGGTTGGTTAAGTTTTTCAAGTCCAGAAAGTAACAATAACATGTGAGAAACCTCCTCTCCAGAGTGATGGCACACTATCCCAAAAGCTGAGCAGCACTTTCTCCCCAAGAGTGATCCATCCTAAAAAAGACCATTATGTACCATTTAAATGGACCCTTCCCCGTTAACAATTTCGCTGATGCAGTTTGCTGCCATGTCCCCCTTGGATGATCATCCTTATTGTCGTCCCCTTTTCCCTCCCGGATGTAACGGCATCATTCAGACCACGATGGACACCTTCTATTTAGCCTCTGTTGCTGTAAACTGCTGCTGTAACTGCATGGTGAGATCGGCATTCTGGAACGCGATCAGCAATTCGCAGGAGCTGTCGTTTAAACGCTGGAAAGTGGATTTTCAAATGAATTTCTCCAAAGGACTGTTTTGTTTCTTCTCCCCCTGGCATAGGAAAGCCTTCACCAGGTGCAAAAGATCATGTCGCTGAAGCTGCTGCTTTATATTGTTTGCTTATAGGTGGTTTCCGGAGTTTTTTTTTATTCCTTTCCTGTAGATGAAAACAAATTTTTATTTACATACAGATTCTGTATAAAATAATCAACGATTTTCTAATGCCTTCATGATTCATTATTTATGTTTGTACCTTTTTTAAACGTGTAAATAAACCTATTTTTATTTTTTTTTTTTTTTTTTTTTTTTTTTTTTTTTTTTTTTTTTTTTTTTTTTTTTTTTTTTTTTTTTTTTTTTTTTTTTTTTTTTTTTTTTTTTTTTTTTTTTTTTTTTTTTTTTTTTTTTTTTTTTTTTTTTTTTTTTTTTTTTTTTTTTTTTTTTTTTTTTTTTTTTTTTTTTTTTTTTTTTTTTTTTTTTTTTTTTTTTTTTTTTTTTTTTTTTTTTTTTTTTTTTTTTTTTTTTTTTTTTTTTTTTTTTTTTTTTTTTTTTTTTTTTTTTTTTTTTTTTTTTTTTTTTTTTTTTTTTTTTTTTTTTTTTTTTTTTTTTTTTTTTTTTTTTTTTTTTTTTTTTTTTTTTTTTTTTTTTTTTTTTTTTTTTTTTTTTTTTTTTTTTTTTTTTTTTTTTTTTTTTTTTTTTTTTTTTTTTTTTTTTTTTTTTTTTTTTTTTTTTTTTTTTTCCCCTCTGTTTTCCTTTTAGGCATTTTTTAGTTTGTGACATTTTCTAAATTGAATTTTAGAAAGCCCCTATTTTTTAAAATTTTTTACCTTTTTAAGTTCCCCATTCTTTTTTGTTGAAATGCAAAAAATTTGAAAAACCAGTTTCCAAATGCTACACAAAAAAAAAAAAAGTTTCAAATTTGAAACAATCCCGGTGAAAGCACCCAGGCTTCCATTAAAAATTTCTTAAATTTTAAATCTCTTTTAAAGGAAAGGGAAATTTTTAAAGGTTTTTTTTTTTTTCAATCGCCCTATAAGCTTTAAAATGATGGGTAAACCATGGAATTGATAAAGGAAAAAGGAAGATCTTGCTGACCGATCGAAAAACAGGTTAAAATAATATATATGGTTTAAAAGGGAGTGTTAACAGAAAAGTTGGAATATAAAAATGCTAAAGAGGATACAAATGCAAAAGCTGGGGGATAACTGCTGAGAGTTGGAGAAATAAATCAAACACCAAAAAGGGTTGCATAAAAAAAAGAGTAAATTAATCAAAAATCTATTAAAAGTTTGTAAAAAGATTAAAAGTTTAAATAGTTATGAAACGTGAATGGGAGGGCGAAAAGAAAATACTCAACGCTTAAGTTGCATATATTCCTGGGAAGCAAATGATCGTAGGATGCTATGCTGAGGAAAGTTTTATTCTCCGATGGAATATTACAATGAAACTTACATCGAAAGTCGTAAAAATAAAACTTAATGCGTTATAAAAAAAAGTAAGATGCAAAAAAAAAAAGCGCAGCAATACATTCTTAACTACATAAATTCTCATCGTGGTAATTTTTGGTGGTCTATAAATATTCCCAGAAACAATCTCTTATCCTGATTTGTCATCAATAACTCCAACCTTCTAGGACGGAGCTCTATGTATCTAGAATTATGAAGAGTGACTCATTACAACATTAAACCTAACTTTTTGTATGCATACTATACGTATTTTTTCCTTATTTTATACTGTGCATTGAGTTATTTTAAACTTCGTGGAGCAATGTTCGAAAAAACGAAGTATTTTATATATTTTCCATGTTTGTACAAGTACAAGCATCTGTTTTCTTTCTTTATCTCCTCTTTTGCATACATAGCTCGAAAATTGCAAACTTTGTACCACCCCCACTTCTGCAACACAGCCATTATTAGTTGATGAATTGCTTCTGCAGAGGGCCGTGGTAGCCTAGTGGTTTGAGCATTGGGCTGGGAGCCAGGTGGTCGCAGGTTCGATCCTCGCCGCCGCTAAATATCTGCCGAGCGTGTGTCGGGACACGTGCTCGTAAAATGTGTGACGCCGCTGGCGCCGTTACTTTTTTCAATTTCCAAATTGTTTTGAAGAAATCGTGTTTCTATGTAGAGTTCGACAACGGATTCCTATTTTCATTACATGTATAAGAGGGTAATTCCATGGTAACTAACATAACAGGAGCACAAATATTTTAATATCATTTTCAGTCTCCCAGCTTAATTTTTGTCATGATACCATAAACAGGGTGTTAATTTTCTTTGCACCGATAGGTTGTTCAAGGTAAATGCAAAAATTGACATTATTAATTTTATTTTTGAGATTTGGAGGGCATTTTTATCAATGTGACTTACATAACCATTTTGAAACCCTTTAAATAGATGTTGTGTAACATTCACAGACGTAATTCTCTGAAACTAAAACAATAAACTAATTATTTTCCTCTAATATTATCTATGTGAAAGGCTATTGTTATATTATCATGTGCCAATTTGACACATATTTTGAAAACATTACAAAAAATAGTGTTTTAGTAAAGCTGAATTGTGACTAACATAGCGAGAATAACATAATATGCAAATACACATTTAACTTCAAATGGTGTAGTAATATTAACACAAATATAAGTATTGCTAGGAGTGCCCAACCCCTTAAAAAGCTACAGGACCCCCCAAATCAGCTAAACAATCATCCAAGTCACCTCTCAAATTTAGAAATTTCAATGGCGAAGTCTGTGCCATGACCCCTTCCGGTTGGCACACCTCAGTATACAAATAGGATTTTATTAAAGATAGACATGTGTATGACAAGAAGTTTGACTTGTAAACAAAATTTATATTTCGACTTGATAATTGAATCGATAGTGTATACGAGAATTTACAGTCACTTGAGTCAAAACCTTCAAATCTTGTGCTGTTTCAATCCAAAATTTGTCGTCCTTGCTGTCAAACAATAATGCTGCTTCGGTGCTTTTCTTCATGAACGCTTACTATTTAAATAAACTTTAACGTCGGGTTCTACTTTCTGGGACTAAGTGTAGCCCTTCAATATTTTTTATGTTAATAAAGTTAAATAGCTGAATTCTTTCCCCTCTGACTTTCCTTAGCTTGAGACTATTTATATTATTTTTTTAAGCCTGACATTATAATCTAACATTGAATATTTAGCACATGCCCAACATATTGTTTAAAATAGTTGGTACCGTTGTTTGGTAAGCCTCTGCCCATTCATGATATAATTAATGTCTAGAGAATAACGATTAAATAAGTTGAACACACAGACTGTCCAATATGCTACACAATAAGAACAGAAAAGTTTCATGTTTCTATACTTGATAACAGATGGTGCCAGGATAGAAAGCATCCATTGGACTTCCATTAAAAGACCTGTTCTTAGATGATTTTAAATCTCAAATTTAAGAGCAGAGGTACATTTTTAAACCTCGGATTTATTTTTGTCATTATCCGCCCTATAAGCTTTAAAATGATGGGTAAACCATGAAATTTGATAAAGGAAAAGGGAAGATCTTGCTGATCGATCGAAAAACAGGTTAGAGAAATAGTATCCCAGATAGCATGCTTACTTGCAACAAGTTTGATTTTTCCATGATATGCTTTTGTTACGACAAATTAGACGAAACAAATGTGTAGCAAAGCTGTTGCAAGGTTGACAACTTGAGCAATCACTTCCTTGCAACACAATTTTGCTGCAAAAGTGTGGCAAGTCAGTCATTCAACGCATGCGCAGGCCATGGAGTGGAAGTTTGGCGGTAAAGAATGCGAATGTTGCATCTGGCAACACCCACCACCCACAACCATGTTCTAAAAAGAAAGAAAACGGCGTGATCGTGCAGCTAAACAATTCTTCTTCGGAGTTTTATTTCCTGATCGGATTAAGATGTGAGTATGTTTTCTTATTTGTTGGGTACTTAATTTGTTGAGATTTAATTTTAGCATGGGGTAATATTTTAAGAACGATTCATTTTTGTACTTCTAAAATGCTGGCAGTGAAAGATTTAAGGGTTAACTATTATGTACTGTATTATTAGTGATATAGCTATTTATTCATTTAAGTAATTTTACTATCGTGTTATTTCACTAGTAAATGTTCGATTTTTCCTCAAACACGAATTTTTTATTTAAAAAAATATTCTGATGATTTTAGATTTCATTACCTCGTATTTATAGATGCATTTTTAATTTTCTCTTTGTGTCGTTATTTTTTAGTTTTCAAATTTTGTCTGTTGCAGTTATTTAATAAAAACTTCCATTTTTTCGAGATTGAATTTCTTTATTTTGTAAAATATTTATATAATTATAGAGGTTGCATTTTTTCTTTTGTGTTTGTTAATGTTTCTTTTTTTAAAATCTTCTCTTGAATATTAATTTCGTTTATTAAATTAATTTTGAAACTGAATCGATTGACTCTGTATTTGTTTTTTCTTTTTTAATTCGCTTTTTAATTTTTGCTATTGTATCACTTTTGTGAAATTTAGATGCATTTTTTGTTGCAATTCTTGAATTTTATTTTTATATTGATACGTATTTATTTAATTTGAGTGTTAAAACTATTTCTTTTTAATTGATGTTTTTAGATTTCCTTTTTCTCGTACTAAGATGCAATTTTAATTTTTAAGATTCCAAGAAAAATCTTTAATTTTGCTTTATAATTTAATTAGGGTTTTTTTAAAAAATCGTTATCATTTATCTGATATATAGTATCATATTTAATTTTGTTGCTGTGGTACTTTCTTGTATATTATCTATTGATATGTGTTTAGTTTTTAGGGTACTTAATTTAGGGATTTCTGTTTAATGTTTTCAAGAAATAAGGTTCCTTTTTTATCATTAAATTGTGTTTGTTGCTATTAGGACTTCTTGAATTTTATCTATTGATATTCCCATTGATTTTGAGGGCTGTTCATTAATGATGTCACTCTTTTCCCCATATATTTGACCCCCCTCCCCCCTTTGTCACATATTAAGGCAGATTTTACTTCTCTATTAACTATTTTGTTTTTAGTTAAATAAAATTACAGAGACCTTTCTTTAAGAAAAAGTTGTTCAGTAGATCACAAAACCAAACTGGATTCTATACTTAATCAATATAAAATATCTTCATCTGTTTTTTCATTGTTATTATAGATATATCTAGAAGTGAATCGGTTTTTAAATTCTTTTTATTAAAGATGACTATTCCTTACTTTCACCACTTTGATTCACATTGTTACTGTTTTTATAGTTACATGAAAACACAAGTGCAATTTGTGATGAAGAAGAAAAATTAATTATATTTTTTGAAAATTCTGACCTGATTGTTAAAAAAAATAAGCAAAATAGAGTTGTTTTGTGATGGCGAAAGAGCTGTAAGAATGTAAAAACAAAATTTTCTTTTTTATCTGATCAGGTTATCATTTTTGCTATGTGTATTTAATTGTGCGACTGAAATATTTAATATCACCTGTATATTGAGCTATGAATTTGGAAAAAAAATTAATCAACCATTTTAATTATCAGTTGATAAAGTTGTCTCCGAGAGAGGGTAGATTTCTTGCCAAGGAACTAAATCCATAGGAACTCCATGGCAAATCCATTTGCCAAGGAACCATATGGCTTTAGCAACCATATGGTTCACCAGCAACACCTTGCAGATTTAGAACTATCCACTACCTGAACCGTTAATTTTAATAATTTAATGAATTTTATTTTAAAATTGATTGCTATAAAAGTCTCAAATATAAATAAAAGCTCAAATTTAAATAAAAAACAGTTAAAACATTATGTTATAATAATCCATTTTTTAATATAATTGATGTTAAGGTGTACATTGAATTTTTTTTTTTTTTTAAGCTTTATTAAAGTTTTCTTGTCAAGATGGAGGCAAATGAAATGCTGAAGGGATGACCTTGATTATCTGAGCTTTACACCTGAAGTGGCAAGAGCCCAACAAAAAAGACTGAAAAATTCCTGCCTTGCAACAGAAGCTTTCAAAATTGATTTTTTGAAAGTATGCTTTTCCTTGTAAAAACATTTTTTAAAAAATGAAATAAATATAGGAATATGGACAAGTTTAACTGTTGAATTTTGTCTGGCATATTATTTAACTGTCTAAAAAGATTAAGGGATTCATAGAAGAGAGGGTCTTCATCTTGCATGTTACTTTGTTTTTCCCTCTTCTATTTTCGAGTGCCTCTGAACCAATTTGATGCATTTTTTAAAATATGTTTCTCTTGCAGCATAATTTATATTTGCATTTTCTTATTGAAATTTATTCATCCTCATTGACTTGTATATTATTATTAATTGTCTTGATAAACTATTTAAGAATGGTTTAGCATTTAAGTTGCCTTTTTTAAGGTCATGTACAGAGAACAATTTTTTCTAGAAGAAAACTTTAATAAATAATAAGAAGTGTTAAACTTAGGGCTTAAAAATGTACTAATGCAGCAAAAAACTCTAATATTCCGTTTAATTGAACCTTGAAAGTTTTTAAAATATTGTGAATAATTTACCTTGACACTGTAAGCAAACACATATGAATATGTATATTCTATGTACAAAAATATAGAACTTAACTATAACTTACATTAGTTGTAATTTTTTCTTTTGAAAAAACAATTTTTCAACCGACTTTCAAAAGAGGTTCTGGCTGATTAATTTTTCTATTTCAAGCCCTTGTTAAACTTACAAGCTTCTGTAACATTTCTCATAGTTTATTGTATTTTTATAGTGATAGTTAATGAAATCCTCAAGTCTGATTTTGTTGTCTATGGCTTATTGCAGGGAAAAATTGATTTGTTTATTTTATTGATTTCTTAAAAAATTAGCATTATCCAGCTGGTGTTTTCATGTGAATGAATTGCCGTATAACGACAGTTCTCAACATGAGGGCATACCCCTTGGGAAGGTGTAGAAGAATTTCAAGAGTGTAAAAGTAACTGCAGTTTCCTCGGTTTTGTGGTTACAATATAAACTATAATGTTTTTTTAACAATACAGCACCTATTTGTACACTCAACTATCTACTACTATTGTAAATGATTCCTTTTTTGCAGACAAGTTTCTTCAGAAGTTTTGGTGTTCTTAGTGCAGTTTTCATACACATATCTATGAATACAGAATTTCAGCAATACCATACATCAGTGATTCTCAACCACTGTGTCATGGCACTTTACTGTGCCGTCAAATTTTAGAAATCTACGTAATAAAAATTATAATGCTTCTTATTACAAGTAAAGTTTGTTTAAATAAAAGAAGAGTACACTATAGAAGAAAACTTGTTTGTACAGTTAAATACCATGTTTTTAAATTTAAATTAATTAATTATTTTACAGTGTTTTATAGGTAAGTAAACAACTTTTTAACTTATCGTTTTCTTTGTGTGCTGTCAGATTTTGAAAACGTCCATAGTGTGCCCCGACAAAAAAAAAAAAAAAAAAGGGTTTGGGGAATCACTGGCATACATGACCAAATATTCAGCAAAGGTGGATGTGGTAATAACCTGAGATATGCTTTGTCACAGCTACAACCAAATGTTCAAAAACTTGTCAAGAACTAATTAATGTTGTGAAAATGACAGCTGCATACCAACCTCACCTACACCCTTGATTATCTCAAATACATTTGATCTATATTTTAATTTTTTGGCAACTTATAATATTAATAAAAGCTTTTTGTTTTTTCTGTTGTAGGATGGAAAGATGCTTCTTGTGTGACGGAGATTTCAAAATTTTTACATGATTCAATTATTTTGGAAGTTATTTTAATAAAAGATGGTTTAGAATGGCTTATTTAAATTTTTATTTTAATAGTTTACATTTTTCCTCTTCTTTCTTTATTTATTGCTTGTGAACTTAATTTAATAATTAAAAATTCATAATTTCTCTTTTCTTCGTAAAGGGTCACTACCAATCTTAAAGTAACAAGCATTTACTTACCTACTTGATCTTTCATTTTATTTTTTAGGTGAAACACATATGAAATAAAATTTTAAAATAAAAATTGAAAAAAACTATAGAAAAGGAAATTTTTTATAAAAAAATTGGCTTAGTGATTACATATTTATTAGTAATGAATAAGGAATTTGAATTTAGCTTTAAAAATAGTGATGCAAGTTAAGCCATCTCTTTTTATTTTTAAATTATAATTTCTGTTTAGTGCATTTTTTAAAGGTCATACATAAATAAAAATCAATCTGTAAAGTATATAAATACCAGTCAGAACAAAGATTCTAATCCAATTAGAACAAAGATGTTTCGGAAATAAAAATGGATTTGCTTACATTTTTTAATGCGAGATTGCAGTAGTTGCACTGCTGTATGTCTTAGTATTACTTTATTGTTCTTATTTATTCATTCATAAACAGGATTTTTTTTTTCTTTTAATTTGGAATATATGAACTAAATCTTGTTTGATCATTTAAATATATTTTGCAAACTTCATTCACTTCCAATCTTTGTAAATATATGCAGCGTCCGAAAAATCCCGGGGCCAGGTCGCCCGGGCGACTAAAAAATATGCCTTGGCGACTAGTTTTTCAGGTGGCGCCAAATGAAAATATTATA